>OY856411.1:365126838-367526838 GCA_963693085.1 Alisma plantago-aquatica | reverse complement strand
TGTATGGAGGAGTTTGGAGAAAGTTTCAACCTAGAGTCCTAAGTTAGTTGAAGCTGATTTATATCATAGTGTGAAGAATTTGACCGTCCATATAGTGATCTTGTTACTCCTAGCTGGTTATCTAAAGTTGTTTCCACACAACTTCATAGTCCTAAACTCGGTGAGATGAAGTTGTTGACTGAGAAACCACAGTTAGATTTTTTTTGAGTGGATGGTTGTATTTGATTTTGCCATAGGCTATGGATACATGATGTTGTTGATCTGAGATAGGGAATTTTGAGTGAATCCCATGGGTTCAAGTACAACATTCATCCCAACATAACTAAGATTTACAAGGACTTGTAGTGAGGCTTCTTGTGGAGGAATATGAAGGGAGACATCACCACATATATTGCAAGGTGCCTAACCTATTAGGAAGTGAATATAGAACACCAACGACTTGGTGGCCTTCTCCATCCTCTTGAGAAACTAGTATGGAAGTGGGAGAAAGTCACTATGGACTTTGTCATAGGTTTCCCCAAATCAAAACATGGGTGCAATGTGGCATAGGTTGTTGTTGATCACCTAACCAAGTCAGGTCACGTTTTACCCTTCAAGATCCCATACAAGGTTCATTATATGGCATAGTTGTATGTGGATTGGGTTGTTAATTTGCAAAGAGTTCCTAAGGTGATAGTTTCTTATCGTGATCTAAAGTTCATATCGTGCTTGTGTAAGCAAATACAAGAAGAGATGGGTTCTGATTTATGTTTTAGCACTACATACCACCCCGAGACAGATTGAGAGTTAGAATGGACAATATAGATCTTGATGGATTTTCTCTACGTGTGTGTAATGGAATGGGGAGGTGCTTGGGGTAGTTATCTTTTTCTAGTTGAGTTTTCTTACAACAACAGCTACCAACCAAATATTGGTATGCCACCCTTTGACACACTCTATGGTCAACCTTTTCATTCTCCATTGCACTAGGATGATGTTGGGGAGCATACACTAATGAAGAATGATGACTTGTAGATGATGACTGATAGGATATGCTAGATTAAGAAATGGATGAAGATAGCACAAGATAGACATAAGATGTGTGTTGATAAGAAGAGGTCTGATGTGAACTTCCTAGAGGGGAATTATGTGTTTTTAAAAGTTAAGCCCATCTAATCCATTGCTAGGTCAAAGTTGAAAGGCAAGTTGAACCTTCAGTATGTGGGACCGTTTGAAATTTTGGATAAAGTTGGGGATCGTCTAGTTCTTCCTCCCACCTATGTCAAGATTCATAATGTTTTCCATGTGTCAGTTTTGGAGAAGTATGTGAAAGGTCCCTCACATATCTTATAGGTTAAACCTATCGAGTTGTAAGAAGATTTGTCATATGAAGAGTTACATGTGAAGATCTTGGACTCTAGAGTGAAACAATTGAAGAACAAAGAGATTGAGTTAGTGAAGGTCCTATGGAAGTGTCATGGACTTGAAGAGACAACTTGGGAACTCAGGTAGGAGATGTTGATGACTCACCCCTCATTGTTTGATTGAGATTTTAGGGACAAAATCTTTTAAGGGGTGGTGTGTTGTAACGACCTCAAACCTTGGTAACACCCTTTTTTTCCTTTTCCCAAAACTTGAATTATATTCCTTTTAAACTTTTTTGAGTATTAGTTTCAACCCCGATATAGACTAGAGAAGTTTTGAACTTTATACCACCATCATTCATTAAGGACCTACATGAGTGCGTCCTTAGGGAAATTTGGGGTTTAAATCAACTATTGGTGGTACTTTAATATACTCAATTATGGTAAAAGTGAATTATATAAATTTAAGCCATGAATTGATAATTTTTCACCATGCTATTATTGGTGGAATAATAATGTTGATTACCTTTGTGGCATGGGTTCTTGTGGAAAAAGTTAAGTAAATAAAAGGAAGTTGTACAAGAATCAATGATAATGGCCAGTTGAAATATTGCATAACCAAAATATGGAACAATATGTAAGTTTCCGAGAGGAAATAAAATGTATGGTGTTTTGGATAACTAAAAGAGTAATTATCTAACCAAGAGTGGCAACACAATGTTAAGGCACCAATTAATATTAACTCAATTTAATGTTTGTATACTTGAAAATAATAATAAAAAGGAAGATAAATCTAGAAATTGGGAGAACATGGACGTTCAATGAGATATTGGTAATAAGTTCAAGAAAATGTTTAAAGAGATAGTTTTTATATATAAATACATACCAATGAATTTCATGATGTTAGAGATACATTGGGATAACATTAATGGGTTCCTATGTTTGATTTGAGAAATGTATCAAAGTGAGAGATAAAAGAATAGTGTAGTGTTCATGATCTAATTGTCCAATAAGGTGCCATATATTTATGTACATTCCTTGATGACTTGTTGGTTTCCAAAACCAAGTCTTAATAAGATTATGGTAATTGTCTTTTTTCGACTTTTGGTTTAATAAGAATAAAAGACAATAATTTTATAAAAGGAAAAGTAAGAAGAATACATAGTTATGACTTGCCTTTTCCCCATAAAATAGTGGATGTTAAATCAATTTATGAAAAAAAAATATAATGGATAAGGAATGTCATCGTGTATATGGAAATGAACAAGGAGTTTGGAAAGTAATTAAGAATAGCAAGATGTGAGATCAACAGAGTATCTTCATGAAGAGGAGGAGCATATATATGGGGTAACTACCCTTTGCAAGGGAGACACTTCTCTTCTATTTGCATCTTCTTCCTCCCTCTCCACCATATTCATCACAACCCTAACATTGTCATGCCTATATCCTCCTTCCTCCCCTGAATGAAGGAAGATACTAGCCAATCATCCCAGATCCATGATAAGAACCAACACCGAGGGCAGCCTTATGACGTTTCCCTACCCTCACCATCTTCTTCCTCATATTGTTGTCTACTAAAACTCCAGTGATTGTCAATGCATGACGTCAACTTGTATTGGGGGAACACAAGGAGGTGTTGACCTCTCGCCACCATTTCCAACCATGGAACACGACCCAGGGATCCCAAACAATGAGTGGCATGGGTAGAGGAGGATGGAGGACAAAACATCTGTCCGTAGGAGGGGTAGAAGGCATGCTAGGTCTTGGCACTGCTATGTAATGTTTGTAGGGGAATGAGGGTTGAGATGTTGGATATAGGTGGTTTTAGGATGGTTCTAGTTGAGATAGGATTGAGGAGTAAGCATCACTCGAAGTTGTTCACTTAGATCTAGTGACATCACCCTGATGTCACAGCCTACGTGCGTGAAGCATCAACACATATGGGACAAAGAAGAAAAAGGGAAATAGAGAATTGAACCAGACCCAAACCAAGTGGTCCAATTCTGGACCCAGAGAGGCCCGCTAGACACTTGACCAGCATGGTGATGAGAGGGAGCAGGCAGCCAATGAGGAGGCACCACATGGAGGTATGATGAGGTATAATCCTATAATGGGTTTTAATCATAATAATTTAATGGTAGATCTGATGGTAATTGTATTATATATCAAAATGATCAGAAAAACAATAGGAACACAAAGAAAACATAATTATGGCCTAACTATGTTTCCTATTCCAAAAGTAATGCTAACATGTGTTAAAAGGTGATTAAAGCATGAAACCCCTAGATTTGGGTATAAAAATGCTAGAAACATTCAAAGGCTAATATCTGGTGATATCATATGATATTGTGGAACATAATGATGATTTAATAAGTTCATGATCAAAATGATGTAAATTTTGGATTTCTAATGTGAATAACCATGCATATGTAGAATTAGGGATTTTTAAGTTAAAGATGATAACTTTAATGAACTCTGGCTAAATCAAGTAATCATAATGGAAGGATATGATAGATTTAATGATTAGGGTGTAGAGTCTAATCTTCTTTATCATTAGGATCTTAAGATTCATAATCTAACATAGTTTCTCCTAATTACATAAAAGGCCTAACTTGTTAATTAGGGTTACACATGATGTATAATGTGGAAATAACTTTCATAAAGTGGTGTGAGATGGAAATAGGTTTATACCCTTATTCCCTATCCTAACATGGGACAACTTTAAACCCTAGAATAGGAATTGAGTATCATTTGATCTTATTAATGTGATGGTGAGACTTTAGGATTTACATACATGTAGATTAACTGTTGAATTGTTTGGGATCATCTATGTGGATTGGATAGATTGGATAATATGCTTAAAGTATGATTCAATAATCTACATGGTTCTATAAAAGGTATGGGGTTACGATTATCACTACCCACATTATTTCTCTAGTGTTTTCCAAGGATTGAACAACTAAATTGTTGAGTGTTTATTTACATTCTATTAAATTATAATGCCTCTATGGGTATTACATAAAAAGAGATTATGTGAAAAAATGCTAGTTCTTATTTGCAAGTAGTTGATTAATATATGTTTTTATGTGCTTGCAGACTTTTGCATGCACCCAATGTATGTAGTATATTTTGATATGTTGATCTGTTCTTTTGTTCACAACGTTTTAAGTACATGCTAGATAAGATGATATCAAGATATGATGGAAATATAAAAATACTTGAAAACAGTAAAGTTAACTTTTCAGGAGTATTAGATAGATACTTCTTCTCATATAGTTCTTATATGTAAAATTTTGATGATAGAATTTCATGTAACTCCTTACAGGAGCATCTTGTAAGAAATATTCGAATTAATGGGAATTATTTACTATTATTTGTTATTTGGTTAAATCTGGATCCTTAGTAATTGTAAGTAATGGCTCTCAACTTTAAGGCCTTCCTTAAGTAGGGGTTGTCAAAAAGTTAGGTCATTACATTTGGTATAAGAGCACCCAATGTTCCAAATAATATTTAGTTGTTTATAATTTCAAGTAATGAGTACAAATATGAGGGAATTATTTTGGAATTTTCTAAAGACAATGATGTCTAGAAGGGACCACGACCTGAGGGCTAACAAAAGTTTGCTCCACACTGGTACTCATCTTACGAGGACTCCCGGGCATGTTCATCTTGCTTGGACAAAGTCGAATGATTTTTCTAGAAGTAAAATACCTTTAGGTTTACTTTTCATCTTGATTCATCCACTTCTCATCCTCTTGCTTAATAAACTTTAAAATGAACACTTCTCCTCATATCAAGTTAGGGTTTTTTAGAAGAATTAGGATTAAGGCATCCTTCGTCAATTAATTCACATGTAATGTGGATATAATAGTGTACATACAAATGTGGAAATAATAATGTAAATGTAATGTGGAAATAATAATGTACATATGATAAAGGAAAGAAAATTGTTTTTTGGGTTGTAAGGGTGATCCTAGATGGACCTAGGGTTGGTTAGGAAACCCTAGTGGTTCAAGGGATATAGAAACTATAAGATGTAGCGTGTAGATTGTGTAGTCCCTAACTCAAACCCTAAACCCTAATCCTGGGAAATGGGAGTGGCATGACCCTACCCATATGAATTGGATTAAGAGTTAAAAAGAAATTATATATATATATACATATATATATATATGAGTTTAGCTGACCCAGTCACTCATGCATGAACCTGGAGAAATTCATGCATGATGCATGTGAATATACATGAGAAACATAAATAACCAAGGGCTATACATGAAAATGGAAATATGGATATAACTTGCTCGGACCCTAAATATGATATCTCTGGTGAGTTAAAGAGCATGAGGAGAAATAAAGTCATTCTAAAAATGACTATGAACCAAGACGAGATGGGATGGTCATATGAGGGTCAAGCCCAGATGGGATGGCCAATAGAATACCAAGTTCGGATGGGATAATCATATGAGGTGTGTATCCCAGATGAGAAGACTAGAGAAATACCAATCCTAGATGGGATGGTATGAATGTATAATGGGACTAAAACCCTAAGGAGAGGGTTCCCCATAAATAAGATACCCTAAAGAGAGGGCTCATCATGAGAAATAAATATAAATGGTTGAGAAGTTATAATAAGAAATGCATATTTAGGTTGCAGAAAGAATGAAAATATGTGACCCTTAGGTTTGGTGTCCCGAACTGGGGTGGGTCAACCCAAGAGTAGGAAAAGGACCTGAGGGGGTGGCAAAACCCTAAACCTATGGGGTAGGGATGTGGCTAGAGAGACTAACCTCCTCTTATGAGCCATGAAGGCACCCTAGGTTAGGACCTTCCCTAGAAGGGTGAGATGATAAATTAAGTATACAAAATATGAAAGCACATATATTGAGTATGATTCTTTGAACCCAAGTATATCGTCTCTGAGGAACATGAGGAAAAGTCACTATGGAAGTGGCTGACGATATGAGACCAAACCCAAAACAGAACGTGCCATGAGCCCAATGAGGGGACATAAAATGAATATTGACCATCATAGGATATGGAGGGAATATGATTTAAAGAATTACATGTGAAAATAATGTTTTTGAAAATAGTTAAAGTTGTAATATCTCAAAGAAGCCCTTGGGAAGGGTAGATCCTTAAGTCAATCCAAAGGTCAAGTAGGGAGTATTGAAGGTACATGAGACAAATGAGATTAGGGGATGATTGTTCCCTGAATGCAAAAGACCATTTGGTCGGGAGATAAGCAGCTATGTTTGCCTGAGGCCCATGTCTTAGGAGATTGGTCACCATGTAGAGTTCATTAGTCCTAAGAGGTGAATGTGAGAGGCACTCCCTAGATGTATAAGGATGACATCACTCCAAAGGTACATGTAAATGTAGAGACCTTAAGAAAGTGGCCAAAGCTCATAATACATGAGATGAAAATATTAAAGATACAAGAAGTCATGTAATAATGAAATCTTAAAAGGAGTTGTGTACAAACTAAAGAGTGAGAAAGGCATTTGACTTCAAGAAATATAAGAAAGATGTGGAATTAAAAAGTATGGTTTCGATTCATGTTGATAATGATTCAACCAAAAATTAACATATAAGGGTGAATACCTTGAGTTGAACCTAATGACATGATCTAGGGTTAGAGTGTTACCTCACCTTTATGTGAAAATAAATGTAGAATAGGTTGGAAAAACCTAGGTGAAAAAGGTAATCATCAAGTGAAACTAAAAGCATAATATGTAATTACCAAGAAATGATATCGTGTAAACACTAAGGATGTGGGTATACCTTGAATTGAATTCAGGTACCAATCTTACTATTAATATGTGGAATTTGCATATCAATAAAAGATGCTACCAAGGGTTGCTAACCGTAAGTTGTGATATCAATTTGAGTTCTTATTCTTACCAAGTTTGAATTTTGAGGACAAAATTCCTTTTGAGGAGGGGTGAATGTAATATCCTCAATTTTGGTAAATTTAAACCATGAATTGATAATTTTCCCCAATGGTATTATTGGTGGAATACCAATGTTGATTACCTTTGTGCCATAGGTGCTTGTGTCACAAGTTAAATAAATAAAGGAAGTTGTACAAGAATTAATGATAATGGCCTGTTGAGATATTGAATAACCAAAATATGGAACATATTTAAGTTTCCAAGAGGATATAAAATGTATGATGTTTTGGATAATTAAAATAGTAATTATCTAGCCAAGAGTGCAACACAACGTTGAGGCACCAAATAACATTATCTCAATTTAACCTTTGTATACGTGAAAATAATAATAATAAGGAAGAGAAATCTAGAAATTGGGAGAACAAGGGTGTTCAATGAGATATTGATAGTAAGTTCAAGAAAATGTTAAAAGAGCAAGTTTTTATATATAAAGATGTCCCAATGAATTCCATGATGTTAGAGATACATTGGGATGACATTAATGGGTTCCTATATCTTATTTGAGAAATGTATCAAAAGAGAGATAAAATAATAATGTAGAGTTCTTGATCAAATCGTCCAATAAGGTGGCATATATTTATGTGCATTCCTTAATGACTTTTTGGTCGCTAAAACCAAGTCTTAATAAGATTATGGTAATTGTCTTTTTGTGAATTTTGGTTTAATAAGAATAAAAGCCAAGATTTTTTTATAAAAAGAGAAAAGTAAGAGGAATAGAGAGTTATGCCTTGCCTTTTCCCCATAATATAGATGATGTTAAATTGATTTATGAAAAAGAAATATGTTGGATAAGGCATGCGATCGTGTATATGCCAATGAACAATGAGGTTGGAAAGTAATTAAGAATAGGAGGGTGTGAGATTGAAGGAAGATGTCTGTGAGACTAGGAGTATATATATGGGGTAAGTACCCTTCGCAAGGGAGACACTTCTCTTCTATTTGTGTCTTCTTCCTCCCTCTCCACTATCTTCATCACAACTCTAACACCATCATGCCTATATCTTCCTTCCTCCCATTCATGAAGGAAGATATTGTTTGATCGGCCCAGAGCCATGACAAGAACCAACATCGAGGGAGATCTTATGACTTCTCCCTCCCCTCACCATCATCTTCCTCAGATTGTTGTTTGACGCAGCTTCAGAGACCATTGATGCACAACATCCAACTACATCAAGTGAACACATGGAGGTGTTGACCTATCACCATCATTTCCAAAAGCGGAGTACGACCCAAGGATCCTGACCATTGATTGGGATGGGTAGAGGAGGATGGAGGATGTAACATCCATTCGTAGGTGGGGCAGAAGGCCTCTTAGGTCTTGGCACTGCTAAGTAATGTATGAAGGGAATGAGGGCCCAAATCCTAGATCTAGGTGGTTTCGAAATAGTTTTGGTCAAGATAGGATTGAGGAGTAAGCATTGCTTGAAGTTGGTCACTCAGCCCTAGCGCTAGTGCCCCAATAGTGTGGCCTACATGCATGAAGAAGCAATGCATACTTGATGAAGAAAAAAAATGGAAACATATAATTGAACTGGACCCAGACCAATCAGTCCAGTTCTAGACCCAGGAGCGGCCCACTAGCCACTTGACCAACATGGCAATGAGAGGGAGCGGGTGGCCAATGAGGAGGCCCCACATGGAGGTATGATGAGGTATAATGATATAATTGGTTTTAATCATAATAATTAAATAGTAGATCTGTTGGTAGTCATATTAAAACTCAAAATGATCGGAAAAATAAGAGTAACACAAAGAAAATATGATTGAGGCCTATTATGTTTCCTATTCAGAAAGTAATGCTAACATGTGTTAAAAGGTGATTAAAGCGAGAAAATCCTAGATTTGGGTATTAAAATGTTAGAAATATTAAGAAGCTAGTCTTTGGTGTTATCATCTGATATTTTGGAACGTAATGATGATTTAACATGTTCATGATCATAATGATGTAAAAGTAGGAATTCTAATGTGAATAGCCATGCATATGTAGAATTAGGTGTTTTGAAGTTAAAGATGATAACTTTAATGAACTCTAGATAACTCAAGTAATCATAATGGAAGGATGTGATAGATTTAATGATTACAGTGTAAAACCTAATATTCTTTATCATTAGGATCTTAAGATGCATAATCTAGCATAGTTTCTCCTAATGACATAAAAGGCCTTACTTGGTAATCAGGATTACACATGATCTATAATGTGGGTTAATAACTTTAATAAAGTATTGTACAATGGAAATAGGGTTTATACCCTTATTCCCTGTCCTAAACATGGGACAACTCTAAACCCTAGTTTAAGATGTGAGTAGGGTTTGATCTGATTAATGTGATGGTGACACTTTAGGATTTGCATACATGCATATTAAATGTTGAATTGCTTGGAATCATCTCTATTGATTGGATTGATTGGATAATATGCTCAAAGTATTATTCAATAATCTGCATGATTCTGTAAAAGGTATGTGATTAGGATTATGACTACTCGCATTATTTTGCCAGTGTTTCTGAGGATTTCTTGAGGATTGAACAACTAAATTGTTGAATATTTATTTACATTTTGTTCAATTATAATGTCACTATGAGTATATGTGAAGAAAATTCCAGTTCTTATTTGCAAGTAATTGATTTACTATATGTTTTTATGTACTTGCACACTTTTTCATGCTCCCCACTTATGCAATATATTTCAATATTTTGATCCATTATTTTGTTTCACGACGTTTTAGGAAGATTCTAGATAAGATGATATCAAGATATGATGGAGAGATGAAATTACTTAATGACATCAAAGTTAACTTGTAAGAGGATTAGATAGATACTTCTCATATAGTTCACATATGTACAATTCTAATGATAGAAACTAATTTAACTCCTTAGAGGAACATCTTATAAATAATATTTGAATGAATGAAAATTATTTACTATTATTTGTTATTTAGTTAAATCTAGATCCTTGGGAAGTTTAGGTAATGGCTCTCAACTTTAAGGCCTTCCTTAATTGGGGGGTGTCAAAAAGTGAGGTCATAACAGGTATAGTCATAATTAACCTTAGATGTGGGGTCAATCTGATAATATATCACATATTACCCTAGAAAGAGATTTAGTGAGGAGAGGATATCTAGAGCCAATCTTAATGACATAGAAATATGAATAATCCTTTAATTAGAATATTTAAAACCAAATATCAGAAATAATTCTTAAAAATTTCAAAATGTTTTTTTGAGGTCAGCATCGTGCTTTGGTTATTACTCATTAGTCAGCCTATGAAATTTGGAGTTTGAAGATTCTAAATACACCCCTTAATTACTTTAAAGAGAAATATCTACAGTTGTCATCCTTATTTCAATGTAAATATGTCACGCTGGGTTGCCCATGGCTTTACCCGCATGACCCTCACTTGGGAAATGCACACATGCTAAGAGGGACGACTGAGGTCGCAGGATCTGATAGATCAAGGGAGGAACTTCATCGTCTCTCCAACAAACTGTGTTCACAAACGTTACACAACTGTGAGAATTTCTTTTGTTGATTGCACACACTTAGTGCCATAATGCTCACAATTTCACCGATAGTGGTTTCGAGAGAGCACGGTGACCATGGGGAACCCTAACTTGATGCATGTGGTGTCCATGGTGTCGAATGTCCAAAAGGCACCCAAATTGGGTGTTGTCATTCTCTCCTAAACACCCTACCACCCCACCTTTTTAGTTCACATCATCATGGAATCATCTAGATAGAGTATAATCATTCCTTCAGAGCTATATCCACTCAATTTTCACTAAGTGTCACTGCCTTCTCACATCAGAGTTGCTGATGTCTCCAATGAGACTCAAGTAGGAGTATTGTTGTGCTTGCTCTTGGGTCAATTAGAGGTAGGTGAACCATCTCACTCCCATGTGTTTTTATTCCTCACCTTCAATTTGTACTGGATTTACCTTAACTTCTGGGTCGAAAAAGGTCACCACCTTGTCCATTGGAGTCCTCATCGGTGGGAGGATGGATGGGTTCTTGCCCTCAAGTATAAGCTTTTAGCCCAACACAGCTTTTGACTCATTGCTTCTCATTGCAGATTTCCTTCTATCCAAGATTTAGTTCCTTTAATTCTGTGTTCTATCTCTACCACTTTGCGACCAGCCACCAGCAGAGTTGTCCAGTGTTTCTTTGACCCAGTATCTATGCATTATACCTCACGAGATCATGGGGATGACCTAGGGTGATTGTGTTACTCAGATTGTCTCTATGTTCACATGTCAGCTTCAACCCCTGATTTTTGTCGTAGTTTGATGCCATAGGATGTCAGAGCCCTGGTTTTGGTTCTGCATTATGTGTTGTTTTCAAAGCTTGGTTGGGGTGGTCAGTTGTGTGTGCACCTTTGGGCTTTGTTTCTATAACCGATAGTTCTGACTTGAATCCTGGACTCACCCTGACATCAACAAGTCTCAATGGCCTTTCTTCACTGTCTGGCCAATGTAGGAGTTCATGATTGTGAGTGGGAATCCAGGGAACATGTAGGAGAGATTGTCCACCTATGAGGATGGTCCTATTAGAAAGGGATTCACCCTTGATGTGAGTTCGGATCCCTTCAAAGTGCTCTTGTACTAGATTGTGAGGGAGGGACAATCATCCTTGTGTTTTGAATTATTGTTAGGTTAAGGTCCTATTTGGGACACCAGAGGGAAAAATCGTTGTTTTGCCTTGGGCTCTATGAATCTATAAAACTTACAATTATTAGAGGTTAAAAGGTAAACATGGGCTCTGATACCAAATGTAATGACCCCCTCCCCCTATTATCCCCAATTAAGGTGGACCAAGAGAGCAAGGGTCATTATCATATATACAAGAACAAGCTTTAGCAAATAACCAATTATAATTTAAATTTCATTAAATGGAAAAGAGTTTGATAACAATATGAATATAGAATCTCCTTAAAGGAGTTACATGGAGTGGAAATCTAAATGTTGCAAAAATAAGTAAATCTAACTATCTAAATCTGCCAAAATAACATTAGATCTTTTCTTTTGGTGTCTTCTACTCCAGATGTCCATCTTTCATCATTATTTGTAGATTCACCTAAAATGGCTCAAAATGAAAACATGGTCAGTGTATCGAGATACACTGAGTATAGGGGGGGAGAATATTCACAAGTAGGTATAACAACATAATCTTCCATTGAAATAGTCATGATTACAAAATTGAACAAGCATTTTCTTGTTTTAACCCCTTCTTCTTTCATTCTTTGTGGTGTGCCCTCTCTTTACGGGAGCCTCTTTTTAGGGAACTCTCTCTGTAGAGTTTGATCCTTGTAGTGGACATTCATAACCATCCCTCATCCAATCCTAGTTTCATATATATGCCTTCTGTTCTGGGCTTGGCCTGTGGTGATCTTCCTTTTCAGGCTTGATCACCACTCATTCCCATGATGACTTATTTCAACCCATGCTCTTTAATTGGCCAAAGATATTTATACATGGTTTGATCAAGTTACATTTATATAAGATGGTATTCATAGTGACTTTATAGCTTGCAGGAAGTAAATAAGAAGTCATGCATTTTAGTTGTAATCCAATTGGGGAACTTTGAAAATCATGAAAGTCAAGTAGTCATAGGCGTAACCACATACCTTTATCAGATATGATGTAAAGTCCAAGTAAACAAGAGTAGTTGTAATCGACCAAGCAATCTACCCTGAAATTAATAAAGAGCACCCAAGTATTACTATTTATTCAACAAACTATCGTTAAGACTGACTTAGGTTTCAAGTTAGGGTTTTGGGATCAAATTAGGGTTTCTTTAGGGTTAAGCTTCCCAAACCCTAATTAGAATATTTTAATGCTTTTTCATTCAAGAAACCCTAATTTTGATAGCATATGAATTCTTTAACTCAATTTAGATCCAAGATGATCTTTTATTTAAAAAGGTTAGACTTTATCTATTAAGGTCATTTGAACAAGGTATGATTATCTTAACTAAGAAAATTAGGGTTTTCATGCATTTATTACATTAAAGTTAACAACTTTGTGCCTTTTGTAATTATAGATAGAACTTGATTATGAAAATTATTTTAATGAATTCCTCATATTTTACTGATCAAAATACACTACTTATTTGCTATATTTGGATATCCCTATGATTTTCTAGAATTATTACAAAATAAAATCCTCTGGACCAATCACAGCTCGTGATAATGTGGTTGACTGCCCAGGGAATACTAGAGTAGGGCCACGACTAAGACAATCAGCTCATGACACTCTAGCAGTCAGGTCTTCTCGCTTAGACGAGAAAGAAAAGGAGAAAGGATAGGTATGGCCTTTACCTTACAACATCCATTTAGGGGTAGAGATGACTTTTTGCCCGGGATCTTATTATACCTCCCTCTCGCGAGTAATCTCCTATGTGAGTCAATTCATAGTTGACTTTAGGATCCCAGCCTCTTGAGCAGAAACCAAAGTCAACATCGTCTCCTTCGCACCTTCCCGAACTTGTTGGGGTTGGCTGATTGCTTGGAGGCAATCGAAGTAGAGGGGATGATGAGAAGATTCTACGATGAAGTTCAGAGAGGGGGCTAGAGGTGAAGGACAAGAGAAGAATTGAGGGTAGAGGAGCAATCCTTGAGTCAGGTGGAGTCTTTCTCATGGGGTGTTTGTCTTGTAGAGGGGGTTCTACCCTTATGTTACCATGGGCTATGGAGGGTTGATCGATGAGCGGCCAAAAAATTAGGGAAATCTTTAATTGCTTCTCAAAGGTGTCAAAACCATATATCAACTAATTTTGAATCATTTTCCATTTTTAGTGAGAGGGTTTCTAGGAGTTTGCATTCATCAAGGAGTGATATAGGTGTGAAATGAGGAATCGGCACATTGTGTCTGGTTTCCTAATCTTATTGGAGGTGGATGATGACTTGTGAGTCGTCGAATTCTGATCCCATGGTCCAAAGATCATGTGAAATATCAAGGGGTTGATTAATCATGACATGTAAATGTATTATTCAAGTAATTCTTCCTCTTTAGGAAATTGGATTATTTCATATATCTCACTCTCTTTTAATCCAATTAATCCCAATTTTAAAGGAAAATCTCAGTGTGGTTAAGATTTGGTGGCAAAATATACAAGTTAATCACATGTTTCTTGCCCCTTAAGCAAAGGCTTTATTTAATCCTTTTTAGGCATCAATTAATCTGTTATTCCATCCCAACTTGGAAATCTATCCTCTCTTAATGTATTTTCTCATTGAGACCACTATCAGGTCGACCAAAACTATTTAGTTGCCTTCAACTTCCATTTCTAGAAAATTCCACAAATTTCATATTTAAAATACAAATTTTCCATTACTTTTAATAATTCCTTTATTATTGGATTTTCCTCTCTTTCTGCATAAAATATCTACTAATGGATTAATGAAAATAGTAAAACACAAAAAAATCACTAATCCATATGGAAAATTTGCATTCTCAAACCAAAACTTTTAAACAAGATATATACAAGGTAGCAAGCTTTCTAATATATCCTTATCAATCCAATATTTGCATTCAAATATATGTATAAATACATGTAAA
The DNA here is from genome assembly GCA_963693085.1 of Alisma plantago-aquatica. Taxonomy (NCBI): domain Eukaryota; kingdom Viridiplantae; phylum Streptophyta; class Magnoliopsida; order Alismatales; family Alismataceae; genus Alisma; species Alisma plantago-aquatica. The sequence goes on along the minus strand of OY856411.1, from coordinate 367,511,994 downwards.
AAAACCATATTATATCATAATGCATAGCTCAACCATGATGGAAGGGGTTTAAGTTCAACGTTTTTCTCAAGTGTAGTGGTGTCACTTGCCTCCTTCTCTTGTGATTCTTTGTCAGAACTTAAGCTTGGTGCTGCTTTAGGAATTTTCTTCATAAAGATCAGTCCTCATGATTGTTTTTTCCTCTTCATTTTCAAATTCATCAAGAAATGGTTCAGGGAGATTCTTGTTATCTTCCAGTAAGGTGTCAATGCTATCAAACAAATAAAACAATTATTTTGTACTTGTGCTTTTATAGAATCATATACAAAAAATACCATAGCTTCATCTCCAATTCTAATAGTCAATTTCCCTTCTCTAACATCCATAATACGTCCAGTAGTCTTGAGAAATGGTCTCCAAAAAAGAATGAGTTGTTGGGTTTTCATGCATGTCAAGGTTTACAAAATCACAAGGAATGTAAAACTTTCCTATTTGCATAAGAATGTCTTCAATAAGTCCTCTTATTTATTTAATAGACAAATCAAGTCTTTGCCACAAAGAAAAAGGAATCAACCTAATGCTAGCAGCAAGATCTACTAGTCCTTTGTCAAAAGTTGAATCTCCAATTTTATAAGGAAGAGTTATTGCTCCAAGATCATCTAGCTTCTTTGGAAACTTATTTTTAATGATAGAGCTAATTATTTCTAAAATAATAACAGTTTCAACTTGATCAAGCCTCCTTCTCTTTGACAAAATGTCTTTCAAGAATGTAGCATATAAAGTCATTTCAGCAATAACATCAACTAATGGAAGGTTGACATACAGGTTATTTAGAATATCCATAAGTTTGTTGAATTCATTGTCATCTTTCTTGTTAGCAGGACTATGAGGGAAAGGGGTCTAGGCTTGCTGTAAGATTCACCTTGTTAATAATTTCTAGTGGATTTCTTTCTTTGGTTTCGGTTACCTCTTCTTCATTGGCATCAACAACTTCATTAGATTTCTTATTTTACAATGGTGAGGGTCCTCTAGTTATAGCTCCACTCCTCAATGTCATGGACTTGCAAGTCTCACTTGGATTTATATCTAGTTGGTTAGGCAAGGAATCAGAAGGTGTTTTTTATTTTTTATGGGCTTATTGGGTGATTTGATTCTCCAACATTCTAGTACGAGTAGTAATTTTGTGTGCTTTAGAAGAAATTTGGTGAATGACATCCTTAATAAGTTTTCCCTATTAGTAGAACTCCTCATTTTTCTTCATTTGATACGAAACAAAACTTTTTGAAAGAAACTCCAAATTGGACTTCAGTTGTTGTGTCCTCATCAGGCTCATCATCACTAGGCTCACTTACGGGAATGACATCCTCATATTCTATATCATCTTCCTTGGCTTTTGAGGTTGTGATTATCAGACAACTAGGGCATTGGTTGGAGTCATGCCCAAACCACTTGCATGAAAGGCATTATAGCATGGATTGTAGGTGTTGGAATATGGATAGCAAGACTATTTGTTTCTCTAATTCCCTGTCATATTGCATTACTCCATCATTTCTTCTGAAGGAATAAAAGAAGGATAACTTGAAGAAACTACCTTTCCTAGAATTTCATTTTCTTCACAAATTAGATTGATTGGATGAATCGATTGAGTGCTCAACCTCTCAATATTTTGGGTAAGAGTGTCCATATTTTTTGCAATCAACTCTACGACATCAACACTATGTTTGTCGACTTGCTCTTTGGAAGCAATAGAGGATTAGGAAGGATGTTTGTTCTTTTTATTGCTCCATTGTCAATTATTAATTACCATGTCTTCTATGTTTGCATAGGCTTCCCTATAGGACCTTTTCATCAAAATTCCATGAGTTGTAGCATCTATAGACATCCTCGTATTATAAAACAGCCCATTGTAGGAGGTTTCAAGAAGTAACCAATTGTTGAAGCTATGGTGACGATAAAGGAGTTGAAGGTCTGTGAATCTCTCCATGTGTCATAGAGAGTTTCGCAATCCCTTTGAGAAAAAATAGTAAGTTGACTTCTCAATTGAGTGTCTTGCTTGGCGAGAAATACTTATCTAGGAAAGTTTTCAGAAGATCCTCCAAGATATTAATAGAATTCATTGGCAGTGTCACATCCTTATTTTTTTTTCTATGTATAAGGCGGTGTTACATACTTTGAAACCTTTATTAAGATCTAAATGATTAATGTGTTACTGTATGTCTCATGTGAGTGTGATATGTTATAAAATGAAAATTTCAGTTAAAGATAATGTTGAGATGATATTCATGGCCCAATTTTGGCAAGAAAATGTTGTTGTTATAAATTATTAGAAATTATGAAGGTTTAAAGCCAAATAATTTACTTAGGGATTTGATTTGATAAATTTGGGAATCTAATCCCACAAAAATGTTCTAATTGACAATGGGAGGTTATGATTAAAATATGAAAGCTTTTTGACTCTATTTGACCCCGCAAAGGATTTTTGGAAGTTATTATATAGTTAAGGCTCTTATAACCCTGATATTTTTATTAGGGGCAATTTCATATAGTCGAGGCTTTATGTGATGTCACGTGGACATCATTCATGATTTGTTGTTTTGCGCACAAAGTTCAACTAATTTAGGATGTCAGGCTTCCATCAATGGGCTTAATGATTGCAGGATGTTTCTTAGCCGTTGGATGGGGCTTTGGGGAGGACGTGCTTGATATGAGCCATCCAAAGGTTGCCTTCAACCTATAGACTCTGTGTAGTCCAGCCCCCTATAGATTCTGGTGATCTTTCTTCACATGTCCATCTTTACACAATCCCAATCGCTGAGAACTAATGATCCTAATCGCTTTAGGATATAAAATTGAGCCTACTTATACCTAGATTTAACCCTAGCTCTCTCTCTCTCGGTGGGTAGTTCCCATAATTGCTGAGCTCCTCCATCTCCGGTGCAAGTTGTAGGCGGGGGGTTTGGCCCTCGTAGAGTATGGTTCCAGTTTCTATAGCTTCATCACACCGTAAAAGACCTTCCTAGACCATCAATTTTGGATTGTCCTCACCAAGAAAGCCACCTGCACTCATTTTGGATCTTTAGAGAAGATGATCTTTATACAGGAGTATAAGATGCCAATGTTCAATTCCTCACTCAGTAAGCATCATGACCCATTTCTTTTACTTTCCACTCTATTTGTTTAGAGAAACTTGTTCCCAACCTTTGGGTTGACAAGCTACCATGGTGTCGTCAGAGGAGGGGCGAACCTTTGGGGGCTTCTCCCTACTTTGCTTTGTTCTTTTTGTGCCCTCACCTTTCCTTGGATCAGAACGAAGCCAGACTCTCCGTCTTTTTTCCGTTTCCACCTCTTAGGTGTCATTTCCGCAAAGCTAGTCATGTTGCCATGTTTTTGCCATGATAGCAGGCCCATGTCTAGGTGCTTTGCTCGATGCCCCTCCCAGCCTCCTTAGTTTCATGTATAGTTTGCCAAGGGATCGATGTCAGGTTAGTCTCTACTTATGGTGGCTACTTGAGTGTTGTGTTGGATCTTTAGGCACCAAGCAGGAGTAGTTGCACCATGGAGGCTATGTGAAGGACTAGGAGTCACGGTGGAGGGGGAAAGGGACCCCGATGTCCCTAATTATGCTTTGCTTTTATGTGTCACAATTTGATTTCAAACTTGGGTTTCATGTTGATTCTTCTCATGATCTACTGTGTGGCATCATATGATCATGATATTACATCGATGCCCCTTTCACGCTCATGATCAAAAACCTGAATATTGGACATACAAGTAATTTCTATTTTTGTTTATCTGAATCCTAGATTAAGGTTTTTTTGGTTTATCTAAATCTTGATTGGTTGATATTGATAATTTTATATCCTTCAATTGGTTTGTCCTATGGGATCGAGTAATATATGATTTTTTATCAGTTTTTTGAGATATAACCATTGGGTTAGGTTATGAGTCATGAATTTGACCCTAGTTTCTCATATTTCAAGACTTAACCTAATTAGGGTTTATGAGAAAGTAATTAGGGTTGTGGGTTACAATTATAGGAAGACTAAAGTTTGATACCAGAAATCTAGGAGCAAGTTCTCCTACTGAATTTAGCTAAGTGGTCCATGCCTTGGGTTTCAATTTACAGTATTCTTTCAGTTTTGCTCAATGAATCATGTATAAAGTTCATGTTATATATGTTATGATGTGAGCATCTTAATGATTTAAGAGGTATTTATATATGCACATCCTATTAAAATTTACTGCATTAAGATACATGTTTAAGAACAGTTTAGTTAAAAGAATATACCTCTTCATTTTTAAGATCGGTAATGTGATTATGGGTGAAAACCCTATGTAAGTTAAGATTATATTAAGAACAAATAGCTAGACCCTACTCATGAACTTTTATGGAAGGTTGGCGCCTTATGAGCCCCCTTCACTTTATGGGTCCAAGCCCAATCCTGTTTACTTTTAGTGTCTTCAGATGATTGTTCACTTTTAGTGTGTTCAGTATGTTTATGTTCCTATTCACTTTCAGAGTGTTCAGATGACTGTTCACTTTCAATGTGTTCGATATGTTTATGTTCCCATTCACTTTCAATGTGTTTAGAAGACTGTTCACTTTTAGTGTGTTCGGTATGTTTATGTTCATTGAGTAGGTGCCCTAATAAGGAAGCTTAACCAAGCTAAAAATGCATCTTGAGATGATGAATAATGTTTAAGTACATTCATAATGCATCCTTAAGTCATAATTAATGTTATGCAAGTTCATATCAATTGTTAAAGCTTTATGTTAAGTTATGTTTATATATTTATTGAAACCCAACCACTTAAACTCAGTTTGTTTAATGCATGGATGGAGGTGTGATGCCCGTAGGTTAGGAGGAAGCTTTGAGGATAAAGACATTTTTCATGCAAGGTCTATCTCAAGAACCTACATATGACTTCAAGAACTGGTGGGGTGCCTCTATACGATCCATGTAGAACCAGTTTAGTTTTCAATCTTGTTATGTATCAAGTTCTCTTCTTGCAAGCTTTATGAAGAGAATATGTATGAGAATCATTGTACCTATATCTTGTGTGAAGTTATTTTTATTATTGCAATGAATGATATATACTATTTGTGATGTTTCCCAAGGGTGATCCTTATCTTCCATGCTTCCGTGATGTTGTTTTATGGATTGCACTTGGGGTTGTTACAAAAGTGGTATTAGAGCAATAATATAGATGGCCACCAGGAAAAATTCTCACATTCTTATAGTCTTCACATCTTAGATGAGTCCTAAGTGTAAGGACTCAGTGAAGTCAAACCAAGTATTAGTAATAAGATCATCTTAAAGATATGGGATTGTGTTATCAGAATCCCCAATTTTAATGAATCATGGGAGTTGTGGATATAAAATATCCTAGTTTGTAGGGTTGTTATACCCTAGATTTAGGGTCTACCTTGATAAGTATATAATTAAGTGTAGATCAAGCAGGATGAAATCTTTGATAAGTTAGAATTGATGATGATGAAATAATTGGTGTCTTTATGAGGTTCATGTCTACTTGTTTACGTAAAGATCCTTCACCTTTAATACATGGCTGGCATAGATGTACAACTACAGATTTATGTTTTCTTGAATAATGATTTTGGATCCACATTTCATGATGGTTTTAAAACTTCTTTTGAGCGTTTTGGTTTTGATCGGAAAAAAACATTTTCTTATAAATACTATACTATAAAGTTTTCAAGTTTTTTCGTGAAGCTTCTTTTCTCAAATTGTTATGAAAGAAGAAATGAAAGAAGTATTTTATCAGTATTTTATGTTTTATAAATCAAATTTGTTACATATAGAATGCAAGATCCAAATAGGGTTAAGTAAATTTAGGGTTAAGTGCTAATGTGAAATGAGTTTTGAGTGATGACTTCATATCTCATAGCACGTCCTCTTTCTTTCTCAATAGTTTGTGGTATGGGATACAAATAAATTGAGAAATTAGAGGATATATTATGAGACACATATTCTTATTATACTAGTATTCTTTCTTTTGTTACTTGTGGGTAAGGGACACTTATACTAGGGGATGTTCAGGATGAGTATAATATGATCTATCATCTCTAGATACATATATTCACGAGTATGTGTCAAGAGACAACATAAGAGTTAATTCTAGGAACCCATGCATGTGGTCTCTTGAATCGGATGGAACTAGATCTATGTATAAGTTCATGATTCATGGTGATAGTAGATTCTTTGGTATAAAGAATATAATAATGGACTTAGAGTAATTTCTTCCATGCTTAGGATACTGCAAGGTTGCAATAGTAAGGCTTCTTAGCATACATGTTCATTTGGTCATGCATGCTCTAGATTAGCTATAAATGATTGATGAATGATGGGAAAAATGGGTTTATAATTAGTTTTTCATGTCCAGCCCCCTATCAATTTTGGTGATCTTTCTTTGCATGTCCATCTTTACACAGTCCCATTCACTGATAACTAATGATCCTAATCACTTCAGGATATAAAATTGAGCCTATTTATACCTATATTTAACCATAACTCTCTCTCTATGGGTAGCACCAAAAATTGTTGATCTCTCCCATCTTCAGCACAAGTTGCAGGCGGGGGGTTTGGCCGTAGAGTCTGGTTCTAGTTTCTAGAGCTTCGTCACACCGTAAAAGACCTTTCTAGACCATCAATTTTGGATTGTCCTCGCCAAGGAAGACACTCACACTCATTATGGATATCTGGCAACAAAGAGCTTGATGTAGGAGTATAAGATGCCAGCATTCAATTCCTTGCTCAGTAAGCATCATGGCCCATTTCTTTTTCTTTCTGCTTTGTTTGTTTAGGGTGAGTTGTTCCCAACCTTTGGGTTGACAATATGCCAGGGTGACGTCGGAGGAGGGGGAAATCATTGGGGGTGTCTCTCTACTTTTCTTTTCACTTTTTGTGCCCTCTCCCTTACTTGAATCATAATAAAGTCAGACTCACCATATTTTTGCCGTTTTCACCGTCGATGTGTTGTTTCCACAAATCCAGTCATGTTACCATGTTTTTTCCACAATAGTAGGTCCATGTCCAAGTGCTTTGCTTGATGACCCTCCCAGCTTCCTTGGTTTCATGTATAGTTTACCAAGGGATCAAAGTCAGGTTAATCTCTGCTTATGGTGGCTACTTGACTGTTGTCTTGGAGTTTCAGGCACCAAGTGGGAGTAGCTGCACATTGGAGGCTGTGTGAAGGACCAGGATTCAGGGTAGAGGGGGAAAAGGACCCCGATGTCCCTAATTGTGATTTTCTTTTATCTGTCACAATTGATTTCAAACTTAGGTTTTGGGTTGATTTTTCTTGTGATCTAATGTGTGGCATCAGATGATCATGATATTACACCAATGCCTCTTTCATGCTCATGATCAAAATTTTGAGTAATGGGCATACAAATAATTTCTATTTTTGTTTATCCAAATCCCAATTTAAGGTTTATTTAATTTATCTAAATCTCGATTGGTTGATATTGATAATTACATATCCTTCAATTCTTTTTTCCTATGGGGTCGAGTAATAAATTATTTTTGATCAATTTTTTGAGATCTAGCCATTGGGTTAGGTTATTAGTCCTAACTTTGACCCTAGTTTCTTAGATTTCAAGACAACCTAATTAGGGTTTATGAGAAAGTAATTAGGGTTTTGGGTTATAATTATAGGAAGACTAAAGTTTGATACCAAAAATCTAGGAGAAATTTCTTCTACTGAACTTAGGTAAGTGGTCCATGCCTTAGGTTTCGATTACAGTATTCATTCAATTTTTCTCAATTAATCATGTTTTCATGTTATATATGTTATCATGTGAGCATATTAATGCTTTAAGAGGTATTTATATGCACATCCTATTCAGATTTACTGCATTAAGATATATGTTTAAGATCATTTTAGTTAAAACAATTTACCTCTTCATGTTTAAAATAAGTAATGTGATTATGGGTGAAAATTCTATGAAAAATAAGATCAGATTAATAACAAATAGTTAGGCCCTACTCATGAACTTTTATGGAAGGTTGGCTCCTTATGAGACCCCTTCACTTTATGGGTTCAAGCCCAATTCTATTCACTTTTAGTGTGTTCAGATAATTGTTCACTTTCAGTGTGTTCGTTGTGTTTATGTTCCTTTTCACTTTTAGTGTGTTCAGATTACTATTCACTTTTAGTGTGTTTAGTATGTTTATGTTCCTGTTCACTTTCAGTGTGTTCAGAAGACAGTTCACATTCAGTGTGTTTGGTATGTTTATGTTCACTAAGTAGGTGCCCTAATAAGGAATCTTAACCAAGCTAACAGTGTATCTTGAGATCAGGAATAATTTTAAGTACGTTCATAAAGCATCGTTAAGTCATAATTAATGTTATGTGAGTTCACACCAGGTGTTAAAGCTTTATGTTAAGTTATGTTCATATATTTACTGAAACCCAACCACTTACACTTGGTTTGTTGAATGCATGGTTGGGGGTGTGACGCTCGCAGGTAAGGAGCAAACTTAGAGGATAAATCCATCTGACGTGCAAGGTCTAGCTCAAGAATCTACTTATGAATTCAAGAACTAGTGGGGTGCCATCTATACGATCCATGTAGAACTAGTTTATTTTTCAATCTTTTTATGTATCAAGTTCTCTTCTTATAAGTTTTATGAAGATAATATGTATGAGAATCAATGTACCTATATCTTATGTGAAATTATTTGTAACATCCCTGACCTGGGTTATGCTTGAACCCTAGGTGTTTTGATTAAGAAAGATGATTATATTCTTAATCTTATCTTGTGAAAAGTAATTAAGGCTCAAGAGGAACTTATATTTCAATTTTAGTCCTTTTTGAATAATGTTGAAATAATGTTTTACTTTATCTGGACTAAAGTGCAAATTACCCAAGTTGAGGGGTTAAATTGCAAATTGTGCATGATAATATGTTCCTCATGTGTTGAAGCATCATTAGAATGAATATTATGTATAGGTATGGCTTATGGAAGCCTGAGTACCAAGAAAGAGCTGATACAACAATGTTTATGCATTAAAACCTAGTTTTGGTGTAATGTGCAATTTACCCAAAACCTAGGGTTCAATATGCAAATTACCACTTCAATAAGGTCCCTAATGTTTCTTCGCATCTTGTAGAGAAAATAAAATGAGAGTGACACCTCATTTGAATTAAGTTGGAGGAGAGAGAATATTGATATTAAAATAATCAAGATTTAAGCCTAATTGAAACCCTAATTCAATTTAGTGCAAAAAATAAATATATTAATTGAAGAGCCCTTTAACCAAAAAGGTGAGGGATTAATTTGCAAAGGATTGGACGAGCTTGTGCCCTGCAAAGGCATGAAAATATGCAAGGGAGTGGATAACTCACTCACAATTTTATAAGAAAAAGAAATATCCACTCACATATGGATATGAGTATAATATGATTTGAGGTGCTTAATTTGCTTTTCTTTAAATCATGGATAATTGAGAGGAATAAGAGGAAAACAATATAGCCTCGGATACAAGGAGTTTAGGGGGAAGAGGTGGCTCCATTTTTGGGATTAAATGAATTTTTATAAGGCATTTTCTCACTCATTGAATTTTTATAAAAAGACCTTTTACAAGCCAAAACATAGGCTTTTCCGATTCCACTTCTTCTCCTTGCTTGGAAAACGACCAAGGGAGCTTGGGAGGATCCGGAGGACGACCCCCAACCTGTTGGTAAGCTTATTGACCCTTGTTCACCTTGAATCCATGGTGGAAATCACAAATCAATGCATGATTTCTTCTTATTTCGATCCCCTCTTCAATTCTAACCTTTCCTTTTCACTCAAAACTTGAGGACGAGCCTTGGAGTAGTGAAAGAAGTTTCATCCTCCATTATTGACGTGAGCTTGAAACTTTGGAGCTAAATTGGAGGCGGGTTTTATAATTTGAACCCTTAATTTTGTTATTGCATTCAATTCCTTATAAAATAATGATCCTTTCTTCATTCACGATAATTGATTTAGTTGATTGATGCAATCACCATGAAAATCACAGCAGGTTTTGTGATTTTAGAGCTTGATGATGATGACATCATAATAAGCACACACCTCCCCAAATATCAAGTGCAAACGGTTTCAACTTGTTGTTCCAAACGGTTTCACCATACCGTTTGGAGACCAAACGGTCTTCAAAACCGTTTGGTGATTTGAGACCCAAACCGTTTAAGGGAGTTGACCGTTTAGGAGGGTTGAACCTTTGATGTCAGAACCCTAATACATGTTGGAAGATAAATTAATGGATCAAATTGATTAATTCAATACATAGATAATCATCAAGTAGTAAACCTTAATCGGGTTAAGTGTTGATTTTGTAATTGATTGTGTTAAATCTTTGGGTTGATTAACCCAAACGGTTTCAAAACCATTTGAGAATCACCCAAATGGTTTCAAAACCATTTGGAGGTCAAACATGACCGTTTGGAGGTCTAGGGTTGAGTATGGTTGGGTATTTGAAGACCCAAAGATACCAAATCGAAATGCAATCAATTGTTGATTTGATAATCAATCCAATGATCCAAACCCTAATTGGATGTCATGGATTTTGATGATGAGATGGGAAAATGGTTTCAAAATTGTTTAGAGGTCAAGAACCTCATGGCCGCATGAGGTCAAGAACCTCAAGACCGTATGGATGGTCAAAGGTGGTGATTTTAAGGATTAAAGATCCAAGGGTCAATAATTTTTTAACCTCAATAACTCAATTGATTGAAGGTTTCAATGTTGCTAATCATGATTAACCAATTGACGAATGTACCTCAAGAACCCTTGCAGTTTTGGGACTGATTTGGCCCAAACGGTCTTGATACCGTTTGAGTCCAAACGTTCTTAAAACCATTTGGGGTCAAATGGTTTCAAAACCGTTTGTAGGTCAAACGGTTTCAAAACCATTTGGTGATGAAACCTCAAATCCGATTGAAGGTTGTTGGTGATTCAATCACTTGGTAATGGAAGGTAATGATTGTTCCAATGATCTAATGATTGATAGTGATGGTAATCAAATAGTGTACAAAGGTTAATGGCCTAAAAGTACCTAAATGATTAGTACTATTAAAGGGGTAAATCCTAATCACTATAAGAACAATAATTTGGTACACTATGTCAATCATAGTTGTATGTACTTGATTGAAGGGTTGATATGACCTAATCAAGTTGAGAGGATGAAACAATGGAATTCATACATGAGTATGATTCATGTGGTGATTAAGGGTATGATCCTTAGTAAAGAGATCATGAAACCCTAATCATGAGTATAAACCCTAATTGATAAGGTTATGGGACCCTAACCCTAATTCAGGGCAATTCTAAATGAAACCCTAATCCAGGGTGAGGATGTAACCCTAATCCAGGGTAATGACATGTATAACTCTAATTTAGGGTAATGAGAAGAAAAACCCTAATTTGGATGAATAGTGAATCTCTAATTATGGACAATTGAATGAAACCCTAATGGAGATGAATAGTAAACCCAAATTGTGGGTAACTATAGTGGAAATCCTAATTGAGGATGATTCCTTGTGAAATCTTAATCTAGGGTGATTCCATGAGAAACCCTGACTGAGAATAACACCACATGATGCTCTAATACTATGTTGTGATGAGATGCTCTAAGAAGGGTGAAGGTATGTGAGACTCTAATTTGGAGTCATACTACATAAATCCCTAATCCTGGGTAATATGACAATAAACCATAATCCTAATTTTTAGGTAAGGGTATAATAAAACCCTAATGATGAGATAGAAGGAATTACCTTATAAAGGTAAAGGTGCAATATTTCATGTGGTTGATTATAAGCATCCTTATAGTAAGCAATGTTTTTATCATTAGACAAGTCCACATCATTAAATATAGTTGGACAGTTCTAATGTCTGGCCTATGCATTACATGCTAAAGGTGATAGGTTAGTGATTGAAAGTATTAAGAGGGAAATACCTTAATACAAGATAAGTTGGTTAATTCAAGAGAGTCTGAAATGAAAAGAAAAGTGATACATCAAGATATGATAGTTATCACATTCAACACTTCAAGGTTGATATACCTTGATGCACTTCAAATCCAATATATTTGGGTAAGAAGCATATGAAGTGTGTTATGCAACTATTACAATGAAATGTAATGAGTTGATGCACTTTGATAAGTGTTGACTAATGTACCTTGAGAATGGGGCTAAGTCAAATTAATGAGTATGATATAATCCTACCATGATGAGGATGAGAAATGAACTCATACCTTGAATTGATGATCATTAATGCTATATGATGAAAGTAATGATCTTGAGTAATTATTTATGATCTCTTTAAATGCTCCAGAGGTATGGAATAATGAATTAAGGGTTGGACAGATAATATAATCATGAAACCCTAATTAATGAGAAATGGGAAACCCTAACCCTAATTTTGGGTAAAGGGAATGAAAAGCCCTATTTGATAGTAAACCCTAATTCCTGGTAAAGGAATAATGGTGTTACTATTGTATCACATGATGTGATGAATGACTTGTATGACTGTTATCATGTCTAATAACCATACAGGTATTATGAGATGATGAACATAGCCATATTTGAGTTGTGACATTTATATAATAAATGTTGATTGGCCTTATGTGCCTTAATGTTATTGTTGCTTAGTAAAAGTAACAAATGTGCATGGATTTTATGAGTCATATGAGTAAGTTTTTGCCTAGAAAAGGTGACAAGACACTTTATGGCCTTGTGAGCCATGTGTGATGCTTGTGTAACAAGTATCATGAATGCCTTGGTCAGATGACCTGAAGGTGATAGTTACCTAATAGATGGTAATGATGCTCAATGATGAGCTAAGGGTTTGAATACCCAGAACCATATGATATGGTGATGAGATTGTGATGGGATGATAATTCCCAGTATTGAAATGAGGGACTGAGTTCCTAAGGTCTTTTAAAGACTGATAAGTATTTGATGAAAATAGTACATGTCTCTTTATAGCATTGTTATAATAAGTCATGTTTGAGAACTTGGCTAATGCAAAAAGAAGGTGAAAATGTACTTAATTAATCAAGTGAAATAATATCATGTAGAGCCCTGACCATAGATCCATCATCGTCAGTATTAAGGTGATGGTGAAATGGGTGCTTCGTGACAAAACCCGGAACGCATATTTTGAATATGTGGGGGTAAATGGGTGAAAATATCCTTACGTCTGGTGAAGAGATTGAGGGAAGGTTAACATTAAACCTCTCAATTCTTCATGTGTCGGGATGGATGTATCATGAATCTCCCAATGGTTGGGATGGATGTATCATTAACCTCCCAATGATATTTAATGTCGGGTCGATGGAAATAAACATTAATTCTCTCGATTGTCAATGAGAGTGCAGTTGACGTTGTAACTCTATAGAAAAGTTGCAAGTATACCCTGGAAAGCTATTTAGCAGAGACACAAGATGTCTTGCATGTTGTCTCGCATTGACCGAGATGTGAGAGGTCATGGGAATCCAGCTCTTCCATTGACCTATGTATCGTACCGATTTCAACTTCGCAGTGGTCGGTTGGAGTATGAGCGGTATGCCTCATCTCCTCAAGGCATAAGTGTGATTGTAAAATATAATCATCCGTATAGCATGTTTTCTTAAGGATTGAATATGGAAATTCATTGGCTGATGTTACATTTCTTTTATGCATCTTTAGTTGATAGATGTGAATTATGTCTCTTTACATTCCTTGCAAGGTGGATAGATGATTTACAACTCTACCATGAGTAGATGCAATGTTCTCCTTAGGAAAGGAGATTACTTGATTCTGTTCATACAATGATTTATCTGCCGTTAAATATATAAGATTCCTCTGCTCAGTTTTAATTTAATAAACTGCAATAATGATGTTTCTGGCAGAGAGTTATATCTCCCGTTGGGGCAATTTACAATTGTCTCACCCCTGTGGGATCCAATTTTTTAGGAAAATGCAGGAGAAGAAGAAGGAACCCTATAGCAAGGGAAAAGCAGTAGCAACAACAATAAGGACAGTAGTGATGACTCAGGTGGAGGCACTGGCTACCAAGTTTTGTATAGAAAGTCCTATGTGTCGTCTCTGTACTCTCAGGTCCTAGGAGTCAGTAGTTTGTGATTTTATAATCAATCTGAGGTTTTGTCTCTATGCCTTGAGGATTTAAGTTGCCTATGTACAAATTTAATAGAGCAGTTGTTGTATGTAATCCTCGAGAAGAGATGGTACATGACATGTACATTATGAACCAGGATGTAATTGAAATACAATGGTTCTTGTTAAAAGAGTTTTCCTGAGAGTGGATCTCTTCGCAAATGGTTTTAATTTTTAGTGATTTTCAGTAATCAGCTGCAAATGATTCACTTCCTCTTAAATAAATCTTGTTTTTGTGAGTTGGATGCCACAATTAAGTGGTATCAGAGCCCTAGGTTCACTGAGTCTATTGAGACATAGCACTAAGGTAGTAGAGTTTGTTCTAGTGTCATCTAGTGTATCTGATAGTGTCTTCTGCTCATATAAGAGAAGAAGAACTTAAAGATGATTGGGTTACATGAGGAGGTTGCTGCTAAAAGCAGCAATGTTGCACCAAGAAGAGGTGCATGGGAGTAGGCAAGAGAGAGACAATTGCCTGAAAATCCCCTAGTTGATCCAACTATAATAAGAAATCCTTCTTTAAGTGTTACTGTTAGAGAACTTAGGGTAACAATAATGTATATAGTGGATCAAGCATTGGTAGTGTAACCTAGATTACCAGCCCCCAATGATGATGTTTTGGATATCAACAAGATTTATGATCAACATCAGCAGGTTGAAGCAATAAGGAATGATGAAGTTCTGGACTTAAATCGAGTCTGTGCTCAACCTCAGCCTGTTGAATCAATATATAGTGATGGAGGGAATAGATTACAACCTGAAATTAGGGTCTGCCACAAGTGTAGGAAACCTGGACATATCAGAAGATACTTCCCAGAGAAGAAAAATAAGATGATAATTGAAAAAAGGCCTATCCAAATCCAGGAACAAAGGCCTAGTGGTTCCAAAAAGAAGAAGTTTTTGGTACCACCAGTACAACCAAAGCCTAGTGCACCAAGGCTATGGATACCCGGAAAGGGTAAAGAATCTTCTAGATTACATCAAGCATCTAGAATTTGCTACCAATGTAGACAGGTAGGACATCTGGCAAGAGATTGTTCAGCCAAAAATGTTATGGTGAATCAACCTCTGAGGCAGAGTCAGCCTGAGGCAGTAAATAATCCACAAATCATGACAGGTTAGACAAAATAATGTCATTCTAATATGTCATTTTATGAATTCATGGATTAATTGAGAAAGTAATTGATTGAGTTTTCCTTGTTTAGTCCTATGAGGACTTACAATTTGCTTAGTAAAACATTACAAATGAGTAATGTTGTTCTTACCTCTATGAGAAAAGATGAGGTACAGAAGAGATGCCTGGATAAAATCCAGGAATGTTAAATCTTATGCTTATGATAATATGAACAAGAAGGAATATGATAGTATACAAAGTGCATACCACTTAATCTCAGTATTTATATACCCTGGCCAGGTATACAACTATTGATGATAAAGTGAGTATGGAAACTCTTAGATTGTTGTCTTTTTTATTGCTCTGATCAAGTAGTCATTCTGAGACAATCTAATGAGTGTTAGGAAATTAGAAATATGGAATGAAAAATGTGTCATAAGCATAAGAAAGAGAAGTCTGAGAGAATCTCAGATGAGCATGTTGGTATGAGGAACTAAAAGTGTACTCATAAGATAAGAATAAGAATAAGGGAGATGAACCTTGTTCAATAAAGATGTAAGTATAATAAAGATCTTTCCCATAATGAGGAAATGGGAAATGTGATGAGATCATGAGATTATCATAAACATGCTAATAATAATAAAGAAAGGGATAATGTTAAGTAATCATCCTTATAAATTCCTATGTTGAAGGCAAGGAACCTAGGATGAGATAAAGAGTAAATTATTCATGAACATTTGAAAATACATAAAATAATAAGAGGAAAATGATTCCTTATTTTATTTCCTTTCAAGGACATGGCAATCAAGTGGATCTTAGGACACTTGATGTGCATAAGATAAAAATGTTCATGTAATGGATACTTAGAAAAGTATCAGTTTATCCTGGACTTTGGTTCCAAGGTGAAGACATATGTAACAATTAATGTTCCAATATGAAAGGAAGATAAATATGTGATGTGTTTTCAACACATGTGATAGATACCAAGGTGAAAGATTCTGGTATCCAAGAATTATCAGATGGTTTATGTTGGCCACCTGGAGTGGTCAACTATGAAATTAGTCTGATTATACAAAATAGTATGAACATCATATGTTAGGGGTTTATTCTTTGCATAAACATGATATTAATATATAATATATGATGTTTCTCTGAATAAGAAAAGTGTTACTTGACACAAAACTAATTCCACAGTCAATGATGAAGAACAGTGGAGCATGTGTCTTGTGTGTAGATTCTATGAGAATCTTGTATGGAAATACTTTGTGTTGATCAAAGTTTTATGGTGTCTCTATAATATGAGATGTTAAGTGAAGACTAGATAGTATGATGAATGAAATATATCTGTCTTCCTTTATCTGGATTTTGGGGATGAAATCCTTGTTAGGGGTTTATAATTTGTAACATGCTTGACCTGGGTTATGCTTTAACCCTAGGTGTTTTGATTAAGAAAGATGATTATATGCTTAATCTTATCTTGTGAAAAGTAATTAAGGATCAAGAGGAATTTATATTTCAATTTTAGTCCTTTTTGAATAATGTTGAAATAATGTTTTACTTGATCTGGACTAAAGTGCAAACTACCCAAGTTGAGGGGTTAAATTGAAAATTGTAGATGATAATATGTTCCTCATGTGTTGAAGAATCAATAGAATGAATATGATGCAGAGGTATGGCTTATGGAAGCCTGAGTACCAAGAAAGAGATGATAAAGCAATGTTTATGCATTAAAACCTAGTTTTGGTGTAATGTGTAATTTACCCAAAACCTAGGGTTCAATATGAAAATTACCACTTTAATAAGGTCCCTAATGTTTCCTGTCATCATGTATAGCAAATAAAATTATAGGGGCACCTCATTTGAATTAAGTTCGAGGAGAGAGAATCTTGATATTAAAATAATCAAGATTTAAGCCTAATTGAAACCCTAATTCAATTTAGTGCAAAAAATAAATATATTAATTGAAGAGACCTTTAACCAAAAAGGTGAAGGATTGATTTGAAAAGGATTGGACGAGCTTGTGCCTTGCAAAGCCACGAAAATATCCAAGGGAGTGGATAACTCACTCACAATTTTATAAGAAAAAGAAATATCCACTCACATATGAATATTAGTATAATATGATTTGAGGTTCTTAATTTTCTTTTCTTTAAATCATGGATAATTGAGAGGAATAAGAGGCAAACAAGATAGCCTCGGATCCAAGGATTTGAGGGGGAAGATGCGGATCCATTTTCGGGATTAAATGAATTTTTATAACGCATTTTCTCTCTCATTGAATTTTTATAAAAAGACCTTTTACAAGCCAAAACAAAGGCTTTTCCGATTCCACTTCTTCTCCTTGCTTGGAAAACTACCAAGGGAGCTTGGGAGGATCAGGAGGACGACCCCCAACCTGTTGGTAAGCTTCTTGACCCTTTTTCACCTTGAATCCATGGTGCAAATCACAAATCAATGCATGGTTTCTTCTTATTTTGATCCCCTCTTCAATTCTAACCTTTCCTTTTCACTCAAAACTTGAGGACGAGCCTTGGAGTAGTGAAAGGAGTTTCATCCACGATTGTTGACGTGAGCTTGAAGATTTGGAGCTCAAATGGAGGTGGATTTTATAACTTGAACCCTTAATTTTGTTATTGCATTCAATTCCTTATCAAATAATGATCCTTTCTTCATTCACGATAATTGATTTGATTGATTGATGCAATCACCATGAAAATCACAGCAGGTTTCATGAGTTTAGAGCTTGATGATGATGACATCATCATAAGCACACACCTCCCCAAATATCAAGTGCAAACGATTTCAACTTGTTGTTCTAAACAGTTTCACCAAACGGTCTTCAAAACTGTTTGGTGATTTGAGACCCAAACCGTTTAAGGGAGTTGACCGTTTAGGAGGGTTGACCGTTTGAGGTCAGAACCCTAATACATGTTCGAAGATAATCTAATGGATCTAATTGATTAATTCAATACATAGATAATCATCACATAGTAAACCCTAATCGGGTTAAGTGTTGATTTTGTAATTGATTATGTTAAATCTTTGGGTTGATTAGCCCAAACGGTTTCAAAACCATTTGAGAATCACCCAAATGGTTTCAAAACCATTTGGA
The DNA here is from genome assembly GCA_963693085.1 of Alisma plantago-aquatica. Taxonomy (NCBI): domain Eukaryota; kingdom Viridiplantae; phylum Streptophyta; class Magnoliopsida; order Alismatales; family Alismataceae; genus Alisma; species Alisma plantago-aquatica. Next base: position 367,493,628 of record OY856411.1, on the reverse strand, counting down.
GGTCAACCAAGACCATTTGTAGGTCTAGGGTTGAGTATGGTTGGGTATTTGAAGACCCAAAGATACCAAATTGAAATGCAATCAATTGCTGATTTGATAATCAATCCAATGATCCAAACCCTAATTGGATGTCATCGATTTTGATGATGAGATGGGAAAATAGTTTCAAAACTATTTAGAGGTCAAGAACCTCAAGACCGCATGAGGTCAAGCACCTCAAGACCGTATGGATGGTCCAAGGTGGTGATTTGAAGGATTAAAGATCCAAGGGTCAATAATTGTTGAACCTCAATAACTCAATTGATTGAAGGTTTCAATGTTGCTAATCATGATTAACCAATTGACGAATGTACCTCAATAACCCTTGTGGTTTTGTGACTGATTTGGACCAAATGGTCTTCAGACCATTTGAGTCCAAACGGTCTTGAAACCGTTTGGGGTCAAACAGTTTCAAAACTGTTTGGATGTCAAACGGTTTCAAAACCATTTGGTGATGAAACCTCAAATCCGATTGAAGGTTGTTGGTGATTCAATCACTTGGTAATGGAAGGTAATGATTGATAGTGATGGTAATCAAAGAGGGTACAATGGTTAAAAACATAAAAGTACCTAAATGATTAGTACTATTAAAGGGGTAAATCCTAATCACTATAAGAATAATAATTTGGTACACTATGTCAATCATAGTTGTATGTACTTGATTGAAGGGTTGATATGACCTAATCAAGTTGATAGGATGAGAGAATGGAATTCATACATGAGTATGATTCATGTGGTGATTAAGGGTATGCTCCTTAGTAAAGAGATCATGAAACCCTAATCATGAGTATAAAACCTAATTGACAAGGTTATTGGACCCTAACCCTAATTCAGGGCAATTCTAAATGAAACCCTAATCCAGGGTGAGAACGTAACCCTAATCTAGGGTAATGACATGTATAACTCTAATTTAGGGTAATGAGAAGCAAAAACCTAATTTGGATTAATAGTGAATCTCTAATTATGGACAATTGAATGAAACCCTAATGGAGATGAATAGTAAACCCAAATTGTGGGTAACTATAGTGGAAATCCTAAGTGAGGATGATTCCATGTGAAATCTTAATCTAGGGTGCTTCCATGAGAAATCCTGACTGAGAATAACACCACATGACGCTCTAATACTATTGTGGCAACACATCCCGCTATCACACAGACAGCGAGGTGTTACGCGAAAATGTGCGGAAATCACCATAACCACAGATTACCAAAAACACGGGTTCATTAAAACTAATTGCAGAAAGAAGATAAACCAAGAAACTATTACATTTAGGTCCTCATCCTGAAAGGAAATAGGTTATATAAACCTTTAAAAGTCTTGATACGTGTCCACAGCGTAGGGGATCAAATGTCTTGTCATCTCATGAGTTCATCACCTATTTATACATACATAACGACCCATATCCGGACAGCAGTAGGATATACAAAGCATCATCAGCTATACATCGTGAAACAACGTCAAAATGCCTCTGAGGACCTGAGAGTATAGGGATGACTCTAGACTCTACATACAAAACAACCAAAACAGCAGCATATCCATCTCTTGCCTTCTACTGCTCGTCTTACTGCACGGCCGCAACCGTGCGACCACCACCACGGCTAGCTCGAACACCTAAAAAGGTTATAAACCAGCGAGGTGAGACACACAGTCCCAGCGAGAAACATAACTCCCCGCCAAAACTATAAAACCAAAAGAAGATTAAAGCAATAATAGCAGATGACTGAGAAAGGTATAACAAGAGTAGTCTATATAGAAAAGCTATTCATACCATCAAGCTTACCAGATGTACGGAAAGCATATCACCACCTTTCTCTTTATGGAACATGATTGACAAGATATGATTTATCATATCTTACCACATAACACAAGGAATGTATAAGTAACTGCAAGGTATAACAAGATCAACTACTCAAGCAAGTCCTCAACCAATGTTCCATGTTTTGCCTTAAGCAATAAATACTATTCGGCTAAATTACGTATTATTATGCCCTGAGGAAGTGAGCCATATCGCTCAAATCCAACCTTTGGTTGCGAAACCCAAGCCGCTGTCATACAAGGTCAATGGAAGAGCCAGACTCCACGACCTCCCACCTCGTGGTCAGTGCACGAGTACAACACATGTAGGACCGTAGTCTCATGCTTAAGTGGCCTCAGCCACAGGGTCATCTCCATAGGCTACCCTCTGCCTAGCCCACCTCAGTATAGGTCTCGGTGCTAGTATATCTAAGCCACGGGCCTGTTCACTGTGCTCTGAGCCATGAACTCATTCATGCTCCCATATCACATATCCTGAACCATGGGCATGTTCACCGTGCTCTATACATATCCCGAGTCTGCAACCGCAGTTGCACTCGCTTCCTCTCTATTTTAGGCTAGGAGAAACCTCGCATATTCAACAATATGTGCTCTGGGTTAACCCGCAGGAGAACCTGTTTCACCATCACCAGCTTCTGACGATGATGGATCTATGGCCAGGGCAAACTACATGTTATGTTCCACTGTGATTAGTTAGTATATTTTAAGTGGATTGTTGAGGCAACCAAGTTGTAACACATGCATAACATGAAACTACATTATTATTACTACCATCATGCTGTTCCGGGATCTCAATCCCTCATCATAAGAAATCACTGCCTCAACAAGCATTCTCATCACTTGGGATATCAATCCCAGATCATCATCAGAGGATAACACCTCAACTAGGCACTTTAGCCATCTCAGGTCCTCAAACCATAACACATCATGTATGTTATCTCATTATCAAGAGTAACCATCAGAGCAATGTTACTCAGACATATATATTTCATAGCCCTTTACCTGGCTATGCATCTGTAAGAAACACCTGCATGGTTAGTATGCACAATCATCGTGTATTAACAGAAAGACCATATTACCAACATATGGTGACATCGAAGATTAATATGCTTTATCATTCATGCCTCAACCTGTGACCGTAGACATAGGTCATATCCTCAAGCAAAGCATCTTATATGCTTACCATTATCTCATCATTATTCATATAATCTAGATGATCATAACCACATGTAATATCATGTCAAAATACATAGATGAGTTCTACTATGATGATTACCATCAAGCATATTAAGGGTCACTATCATAAACCAAACGTGATAGCAAGAACAACACCTAACATATCGATTTTCCATATAAGGAACAAGACCTTCACTAGAAGCACACACTACCCTTACCAAAGGTAGTATCGGGCAGGGCACTCTCCCCTATCGCCCAACACTCTAGCCTCATATCGGCCAAACCAACCAGCAAAGATATCGGGCAGCACCTAGGGTGAATCGTGCAACGTTGTGTCATGCACCTCTAAGTGTAACGTGCAGCAAGGTCTATCGTGCAACTGAGCCCAAGGGGTGTGTCGTGCAAGGTGTAACATGCAACACCAAGATGCCCAGCACAAGGCTAAACACTGAACCTCCATAACGTCCAGGATATAATGGGCTCTAGGCTACCATCTCAGGTTAGATGTATCGGGCAGCACCACTCAACAAGGAGCAATGCCCAAAGGTGCAACTCAAACAGGAAGCAAGGAACCTGTCGTTCAACCAGCCCATCCATAACCTATCGGCTGACATAAGGCAAAGACCGTGGTGTGACGCCCGTCACAAGGCCAGCCCACAACGCCCCCTAACGTCCAAGATGTAATAGCACTAAGAAACCAGCTGAGCTAGGCGTGTCGGGCAGGATACTCAACCAGGTGTGATTCCCGGCACAACCTCCTCACAACAACCGACACTCTAGATCAAGAGGGGTATCGGGCAGCATCAACCCCAAGCCATATTGGCCAAGATGCAACTCCACAAGGTCATCATCAACCTCAAGCACAAGGGCACCGAAACCCTAAAGGATCAAGAAGATGGCTCACCTCTCAACAACCAAGAGAGAGGGGTCTTGCACTACTCCTTATCACCAATCGGGCAACACAAGGATCAGACCTAATAAGGACTACATCCACCACAAATCTCACCTCTCAAATCCATGGTGAGAGAAGAGTGTTGCTCAAGCAACTAGAACACAAGCTCACCTCTCAACTTAAATGAGAGAGGGGTATTGCCCATATCACTAGAGTTCAAGATCACTTCTTTAGACCAAGGAGGGAGAGGGGTGTTGCTCAATAAGAAACCCTATAACATGGTTCGGCCAACAAGAAGCAACTAAGAAAGAAACCAAACTAGCAACATGCATAGCCGATCATAAGCAACATATAAACAAGAACATAGAAGATGGTAATGTAGTTAGGGTTAGGAGTTATGTAACCCACCTTAAGCAAGCTCCAAGCTCCACCACAAGAAGAAGAGTAAGGCACTCTAGGGTTCGGCCACCACTAGAGGAAGAAGGAGACTCCAAGATAAGGATCGGCCACCAAGCTTGCAAAAGAAGAGGGTGTCGTGCACCAAGGGAGAGAGGAAACTAAGGAACTAAAGGGATCCTTAGTAAGAGAAAGGAAACACATATATAGGAGAGGATGGAGGAGAAACCAAGTTAAGACAAGGCAAGGTGTCACCCACCTAGGGACACTTGTCCATGAGCAATGCCACCACTCTAACATGCCCTAAACACATGTCCAAGGCCATTTCCACATGCAAGCATCAAGCATCAAGTGTACACTAGTGGTGACACAAACGAGGACAAAGGAGGTCAAAAGGGTCCATGGGCGACACACCTCCACACCATGGCCGACACGCACCCTGGGCAACACACCTAGGCCGACACAAGCATACTTGCCCGACACAAGGTCCAAAAAGGCAAAGGCAACACTCAACAAGGCCCACCAAGGCTCAACCAAGCCCAAGGGAACTCAAGCAACGAGCCCAACCCTTCCTCTCAACACTAGAGGAAGCAAGGAGAGGGAGTAACACCTCACAAGGTGACAAACTTGCCCACAAACCCTAGACTTGGGTTAATTGCAAGTAGCACCTCCAGCTCTCAACAAAGAACCAACAAACCCTAATCACCACTAAAGGTGATTAGCAAGTAACTAAGCACCAGGGTTAAGCAAAACAAATAAGATAAGCCCTAAATGGAGGTCAGGGTCCTTACAAGCTATAACCCTCTACGAAGGGATTTCGTCCTTGAAATCCAAAGAGAAAAGCGAGGGATACTTCCTCCTCATCTCTTCCTCAAGCTACCACGTGGCTTCCTCAATGCCACGATGATGCCAAAGAACTTTCACAAGAACCAGGTCCTTCCTCTTCAACTTCTTAACTCTTTTATCAAGGATCATCATAGGACCTTCCTCGTAGGTCACATCTTCATCAAGCTCAACTTCGACTGGATGTATCACTGTTCCTGTATCTGGATGACTTTTCTTCAGCATACTGACATGGAACACTGGATGTAACCTGTGCAACTCTGGTGGCAGCTCTAACTCGTAGGCTACCTTGCCCATACATGCTATGACTGGGTATGGCCCCATATATCTGGGTGCTAGCTTACCCTTTCGGCCAAACCTTAGCACACCTTTCCATGGCGAGACTTTAAGATACACTTTGTCTCCTACCTGGAACTCCAAAGGTCGGTGATTGTCTGCGTAAGACTTCTACCTGTCATGTGCCACTTTCAACTGTTGTTGTATCACTTTGATCTTTTCTGTTGTCTGTTGTACTAACTCAAGACCCAACAGCTAATATTCACCAGACTCATACCAACATAATGGAGATTTGCACTTCCTTCCATATAAGGCCTCATAAGGAGCCATGTCAATGCTCTGCTGATAACTATTGTTGTAAGAGAACTCTATCAAACTGAGATGCACATCCCAACTGCCTAGGAACTGCAAAACACAAGCCCATAGGAGATCCTCCAAAGTCTGAATAGTCCTCTTAGACTGTCCATCTATCTACGAGTGGAAAGCGGTGTTGAACCTCAACTGCGTTCCAAAAGCTTTGTGTAACTATTCCCAGAAATGACTCGTGAACTGAGGACCTCTGTCAGAAACTATCATTGCTGGCACACCGTGAAAATGCACTATCTCATCTACATATACCCGAGCGAGCTTGTCATCTCTATACGTTGTCTTTACAGGTATGAAATGGGCAGACTTCGTCAATCTGTCCACTATTACCCAAATGGAATCATGATTCCTAGTTTTCCTGGGAAGACCAACTACGAAATCCATGGTTATATGATCCCATTTCCACTACGGTATCGGCAGGGGTTGTAACGTACCTGTCGGCTTTTGATGCCCAACCTTGACTTGCTGACATACCGCACACCTAGCCACAAACTCAGCTACATCTTTCTTCAAGCCAGGCCACCAATACAAGTCCTTCAGATTATGATACATGTTGGTGACTCCTGGATGGATAGCATACATCAATGTGTGTGCTTCCTCGAGCACTAGCTTCCTCAAATCATCAGCATCAGGGACCACCATCCTATCATGATAGCAAACTAGTCCATCCTCGGACTCATGGAACCCATCACGCTTTTCGCTGCCAAACTCTGACCTGATCAACTGTACTGTATCATCTATTTGCTATGCATCTTTGATCTATTGTCTCAGCATAGGTTTTAATTGCATATGTGCTAAAAGTCCAGCTAACAAGGAAACTTCCATCTACACATTCATCTACCGCAAGGAAACAAACATATCCCATCTATGGCATACCAAGGAACTCAACTGTTCCTTCTTTGTAGGAAGAGAAGAAGACTTTCGACTAAGCGCATCAGCTACCACATTTGCCTTACTAGGATGATACTCGATGGTGCAGTCGTAATCATTGATTAGCTCCATCCATCGATGCTATCACATGTTTATCTCATTCTGTGAAAAGATGCACTTCAGATTCTTATGATCTGTAAAGATCTGACACACTTCCCCATAAAGATAGTGTCTCTAAATCTTTAACGCATGAACCACCACTGCCAACTCCAAGTCATGAGTCGGATAGTTCTCCTCATGTTTCTTAAGCTGTCACAAAGCAAAAGAAACCACATGACCTTCCTGCATCAGCACACAACCTAAACCTTTCTTGGAAGCATCGTAGAAAACAACATAGCCCTTTCCAGGCTCTGGCAGCACTAGCACTGGTGCACTAGTCAGCTTTTCCTTCAAACTTTGGAAAGCCTGCTAACAACGATCATCCCAGACAAAAGGTACATCCTTTCTAGTCAACTTCGTCATCGACAAAACAATCGCACTGAAATCCTTGATAAACCTTCGGTAGTATCCTGCTAATCCCAGGAAACTATGAACTTCTGTCAGCGTCTTCGGTTGTTCCCATTCTACAACAGACTCTACCTTCTTCGGGTCCACCTTAACTCCTTCTACAGATATCACATGACCCAAGAAAGTTACTTCTTCCAACCAGAACTCACACTTACTAAACTTGGCATACAATTGATGTTGGCAAAGAAGAGTCAACGCTAGTCGAAGATGTTGCTCATGCTCTTTCCTGTCCTGACTATAGATCAAGATGTCATCTATAAAGACTACGACAAACTGATCTAGAAACGGATGGAACACTCTGTTCATTAAATCCATGAAAGCAGCAAGCGCATTGGTTAGCCCAAACGGCATAACCACAAACTCGTAGTGACCATACCTCATCCTAAAATCTGAATTTGGTATGTCATCCGCCTTAATCCTCAACTGATGATATCTGGACCATAGATCGATCTTCAAAAACACAGTAGCACCACACAACTGATCGAACATATCATATATCCTCAGCAATGGGTAATTGTTCTTGATCGTGACCTTGTTTGACTACCGGTAATCTATACATAGCCGCATCGATCTGTCCTTCTTAACAAACAACACTGGAGCACCCCAAGGTGATGTACTTGGTCAGATGAAACATTTCTCCAACAACTCTTGCAATTACTTCTTGAGCTCTGCCATGTGAGGACAAAACCTCAATAGGTCCATGAACTTGGCTTCGTACTCGGTGATGTTCATCGTTCCTTATCGCAAGTTCTTAAACTGACTGATCTTCTCATCCAGATACGTCTTCAGAAAGTATCTGCTGACAAACTCACGTCGGAAAACCTCCCAACCGATCACCTCACCAGGTCGCTTCTCTTCCTCGATGGTCCACCAGTGATCAACACTACCCTTCAGAAGGTAGACAACATGCTTTACTTTGTTTGCTTCAAGGATGTCGAGGATCTAGAAAGCTTTCTCAAGACTTGTCAGCCACAAATCTGTATCTATTGGATCATCCGTTCCAGCATAGTCTGAAGCTCCGACTCAGTGAAGCTGCTCAAAGGTCTTCCCAATACACGATGTTTCACCATGGGGAGCTTGTGCTCTTGGCGGAGGCACTGGCAATCTTTCTACCATGAGATTCATCGTAGCCATCATCTGCCCCATAAGCTGTTGATAGGAAGGGTTTTCGAGAATGGCTGGGTCAGGTTGGGGGACCTTAGGCACCCGATCTCCATGTTTCTGTCCTAAAGCTCCATCAACTAATGCAGCATCGCTGTTCTCAACAGCATGTTCTTCATGGTTTCCAAACATCTTGGCTTTTCTTCCGCTGAGGGCAGAACATGATTGTAAGAAAATCTGGAAGACTCATAAGAATAGACACAACCTAGTCCTAAATCCCTGTAGACTCAGCGAACCTAGAGCTCTGATACCAAAACTTGTGGCAACACATCCTGCTATCACACAGACAGTGAGGTGTTACGTGATAACGTGTGGAAATCACCATAACCACAGATTACCAAAAACACGGGTTAATTAAAACCGATTGCAGAAAGTAGATAAACCAAGAAACTATTACATTTAGGTCCTCATCCTGTAAGGAAATAGGTTATATAAACCTTTACAAGTCTTGATATGTGTCCACAGCGTAGGGGATTAGTTGTCTTGTCATCTCATGAGTTCATCACATGTTTATACATACATAACGGCCCACATCCAGCCAACAGCAGGATATACAAAGCATCATCAGCTATACATCATGAAACAACGTCAAAATGCCTCCGAGGACCTGAGAGTACAGGGATGACTCTAGACTCTATATACAAAACAACCAAAATAGCAGCATATCCATCTCTTGCCTTCTACTGCTCATCTTGCTGCTCGGCCGCAACCCCACGACCACCACCACGGCTAGCTCGAACACCTAAAAAGGTTATAAACCAGTGGGGTGAGACACACAGTCCCAGCGAGGAACATAACTCCCCGCCAAAACTATAAAACTAAAAGAAGATTAAAGCAATAACAATAGATGACTGAGAAAGGTATAACAAGAGCAGTCTATATAGCAAAGATATTCATACCATCAAGCTTACCAGATGTACGGAAGGCATATCACCACCTATCTCTTTATGGAACATGATTGACAAGATATGATTTATCAGATCTTACCACATAACATAAGGAACATATAAGTAACTGCAAGGTATAACAAGATCAACTACTCAAGAAAGGCCTCAACCAATGTTCCGTGTTTTGCCTTAAGCAATAAATACTATTCGGATGAATTACGTATTATTATGCCCTGAGGAAGTGAGCCGTACCGCTCAAATCCAACCTTCGGTTGCGAAACCCAAGCCGGTGCCATACAAGGTCAATGGAAGAGCCAGACTCCACGACCTCCCACCTCGTGGTCAGTGCACGAGTACAACACAAGTAGGACCACAATCTCATGCTTAAGTGGCCTCATCCACAGGGTCAGCTCCATAGGCTACCCTCTGCCTAGCCCACCTCGGTACAGGTCTCGACGCTAGTATATCTGAGCCACGGGCCTGCTCACCGTGCTCTGAGCCATGAACGCATTCATGCTCCCATATCACATATCCTGAGCCATGGGCCTGTTCACCATGCTCTATACATATCCCGAGTCTGCAACCGCAGTTGCACTCACTTCCTCTCTATTTTAGGCTAGGAGAAACCTCGCATATTCAACAATATGCGCTCCGGGTTAACCCGCAGGAGAACCCATTTCACCATCACCAGCTTCTGACAATGATGGATCTATGGCCAGGGCAAACTACATGTTATGTTCCACTGTGATTAGTTAGTATATTTTAAGTGGATTGTTGAGGCAACCAAGTTGTAACACATGCATAACATGAAACTACATTATTATTACTACCATCATGCTGTTTCGGGATCTCAATCCCTCATCATAAGAAATCACTACCTCAACAAGCATTCTCATCACTTGGGATATCAATCCCAGATCATCATCAGAGGATAACACCTCAACTAGGCACTTTAGCCATCTCAGGTCCTCAGACCATAACACATCATGTATGTTACCTCATTATCAAGAGTAACCATCAGAGCAATGTTACTCAGACATATATATTTCATAGCCCTTTACCTGGCTATGCATCTGTAAGAAACACTTGCATGGTTAGTATGCACAATCATTGTGTATTAATAGAAAGACCATATTACCAACTGATAACACCCAAATTAGCGCATATTTTCTATGCATTTTATCTATAGTTTTGTGCCACTTTAGTCTTAATATGCACTCTTTTGTTCATGTTTTATGATTTATGTCTCGCATTAGATAAAAGTAGTAAAAATAGCCAATAATGTAGCTAATTAGCCAATTTTTGACTTACATGCACCGAAACTAGCCAATTTCGGGACTCTCAAGTATCGAACCTGAAAAGACAAGAATTCTAGCAGCTGGCCGATACAGCCTGTCCGATACGGCTGCCCGATATAGCCTGGCCGATACGGCTGCCCGATACATCCTGGCCGATACGGCTGCCCGATACAGCCTGGCCGATACAGCTGCCTGATACGGCCTGGCCGATACATGTGCCCGATACGGCCTGGCCGATACAACTGCCTGACACCCCCCTACCCAACACGGTCTTTGGGCAGCAGTCATATTGGCCCACCTGATGCCTCAAGATCGAAGCCACGGATGAAGGACACGTGGACCAATAAAAGCTACAACTCCCATCAACTCACTGCCTATAAATAGCAGCTGCCAACCTACAAAGAGAGGGAGCTGGAGGGAGGACCCTGCAAGAGCTAGTGCCTAGACCAAGGAGCTAGTGTGTCGAGTTCCCCAAAAGTCTACTGCCCGATATGGTTTTCCCGATACGGTCTGCCTGATATGGTCTAGAGAGAGAGAGCCGAGGAGTCCAGAGGGATGAAGAGAAGACCTAAGGGCTGAGATCTGACCTGCACAGAGGTCAAGGAGTGAGAGCCACCTCTCCTCTATGGGCTATATCTCTTCCCTCTTCTCTTTCATTCTACTGCATTCCTTTGTTTCTTGTACAAACGATGTTTATCCATCTTTGTTCGGTGCCAGCTATTCTTATCTATGGCTAGTTAGCTCCTTCCTGGCTATGTAGCCCGATCTGGGCATGTATATGTACTTTTTCCTTAAGCAAGTAGATTCATATCAGATCTAGTATGTTGCATGTTCTATTTTCTCTTTCCAAGTTATGATTGCTAGTTTGGTTGATCTCTTACTCACTTGAACTATTGTTTCTGCCTGTATCAAGAGACTCATTGTAGGAACAACTAAGAGAATATAGTTTGGATCTAAACCTGAGAGGAGGACGATCTCAGGTATTCTGTTCCATTGCCCCAGAATATCCTAAGATCCGAGAGGGAACTTAGTGTATTCCGAGGTGTTGATATGTCATTCCTCGAGAGAGGGTCATTGACATATTGTTGATGGTTTTAGTCACGCATCGAGAGAGCGAGTGGGATGACCCCACAGGAAAGATGCCACCGTGCATACTAGATGCTTGCTTGGGTGTTCGAGGGTTGTCTATGCCTGAGAATGAGTGCATAGACTACCCCATTTGTGGTTACATAGCCAGGAACTCTCTTTCTCTGATTAGTAGACTCACGAGCTCTGTTTTGTTTTGTTTTCTTTTCTTTGTTTTGTTTTATATCGTGACAACCCGCTAGACTAGTTCTAGTAATTACTTTTATCGACTATTGTCTTGGCTTATCTGACTAAAGAACGAGATCTGTGGCGTCCTAAACGTCACCACGTCCCTGTGTTCGACCCCATATATCTACTTTGACCCCATAATAAAGTTGCGGGGGCCTAGAAGGTTTTGGGTTATAAATTTAAAGCTTGATTCCTTCCTTTGTCCCGCGTTCGTTTCCGGACGCGAGAAAAAGGCCGATCAACTTTTGGCGCCATTGACCGGCCTAAATCGCGCGTCTGAAAAGGGAGCGGATTTGAAGTGGTCGGACTTTTAAATTTATAACCTGAAACCTTCTAGGCCCCCGCAACTTTATTACGGGTTCGAAGTAGATATACGGGGTCGAACATAGGGACAAGGGTGGTAGTGTTGGGAACATGAAATCGACACATTACACTCCAGTATGGGTAAGGAGATGATAAAGTTCCCCAAGGGAACAACTGGTTAAGATCGATAAAATAAAAGAAAACTATCTCCAACTGGAGCTACGAGGAAAATTAAGGTTTTTAAAGGTTTATCCGTTTTTAGGGTTTTCGCGCAATAGAAACAGAGAGGATAATACTATTGCTTTAGAAAGGAATGAAGGAGAAAGTTTTGGTAAAACAAGCGGTATCAGAAACATCCAGTACCCCTTCTCTCGAAGCGGGTACCTCTAACTAAGCTTCAACACCTCTCTCGAGGTTGCTGGTCCTAAGTTAGAGTGGAAAGGTCACTAAAGCAACTCCGATCCTGGGCACTCTCGTACTCCCATATCGGACCAAACACTAGAGCCACAACACCTCTCTCGAGGCTGCTGCAACGGGAAAACACGATTCGGTAGCTAGTCGAAACGTGATCCAAGCATACAAGCTAGAGTTTGGATGCTAAACAAAATAATCATCCAACAAAAAGGACCAAACATAAAGTAGCAGATAATTAAAACTCTTCTAATTCCATTAGCATAAAAGGGTCTGGTTACATTGCATAAGTAAAGAAAGTAAATGACTAAAGTAAGTAAAGATAAGTGTCGCTTCCTTGATTTAGAAGGGCGACAGGCAGTAGCAGATCCCCAAGATCCCTCCAGCTCGATACCAGGCAGGAGCCTTGCCTGATACGCCCGTGTCGGGCGGCACACCCTCTCGGGCGACAGGCTCATGACGGGTGGACGTATCATGCGGGGCGCTCATGCCCGATACGATCGTGTTGGGCGGCACCCTCTCGGGTGACACGTCGTGACTGGTGATGTGTATCAGGATTGGTATCGTGTCGGGCTAGAGTTTGGCTTAGAGTATTGGGTACTCATAACGGGTGTCCTTGTTGGCCGATATCGGTCTGCTGCGGTGCCCGGGGCCAATCCTAAGTGAACCATTCCCTCCCTCTCGGGTCATGGAAGTGCCCACCTAGTATCGCCCGGTACACCTCTGAGGCATGACACACTAGCTCCAAATGCTTTCCCAAGTTGGCTTTTTAGAGATTCTGACCCGTCCCATCGGAATCATGTAGCTGCTATTTATAGGCAGCGGTTGGGGGAAATTGTGGTTCTCCGAACACCACGTGTCCTTCATCAGCTCTATCATCTCAGATTCGGGGATGTCCGATATGTGTATCTCCCATCACAAGGATGTCAGGCTAGGAGCGTGTCGGTCATCGTGACGAGTGGCGCCTGCCGGTGGGTGGCTTGTATCGTGTGACATGCTTTAGTTGTCGTGGCGAGTCCGGCTCCCTGTCGGGTAAATGGCGTATCGCTCGTCTGCTCCTTCTTGCGCGACACCCTCGTGTCGCACAGTGGTGTATCGTGATGCCCTGTGTCGGGCAGCGATCGTGTCATCCAGCTGGTAAGAAGGTCGATGTAGGTGGAACATGTTCGTGGGCCGGGATGGGCCTTTTTGCTGATAAATGAGTCGAAAAATGAGGAAAACTCTACAAAAGATGATAAAATTGAGTTAAGAGCGTAGCGTGGCCAGTTTATGCAAAAACATGACAAAAAGGAGAGGAAAACAGTTTAAAAGGGCATATTTGATAACGAAATAAGGGCCAAAACATCACAAAATTTGGTGTTATAAACTCCCCTAAACTTAGCATTTTGATTGTCCTCAATCAATCTTTAAACTTTGTTTTGTGACACTTCTTCTTGATCGGTATAGTTTTCAGACCATGGGTTTGAGCGATCATTGATATGTCTTATAGAGAATACGGCCCGACCACGAACAACATACTTTACTTCCCCTGTCTTATTTAAGCAAAAAATTTCTCCACAACTTCGGCGAGACTTGGGTGCATGATTTCAAAGATAGCTTTCACACCAAACAGCTTTTGGGAACATAAAGTTGTGTGTTTGGGTAGGCTTAAGGCATTTTGGGTTTTTCTTGTTTCCAATCATTCCATCCAGGTACGGGTCTGTTACCGGGTGAGTGGTCCCTGTAGTCCAAGCCAGTTGGCTTTAGAGCAGTGATTTCACATCCTATGTACCACTTCCCTGGATCTACCATGCCTAAAGATGGGTACTTTTTGGAGAACAAGTGTGTATATATATATATTTCTTTTTATATGGCACAACTCTCATGCTTTTATTCACTCTCATAAGGCTATTCTCTCTTTTTTTTGGATTTTTTTGGGTAAAGGAAAACAAGAGGAATTTTTTACTGTTTGGGCAGCTTTTTCCTTCTGCATACACATCTCTTAGCTGTCGCGAGATTATTTTTCGAAATTTTTGGCGTGGAAAGTCGTAGTCTTTTGTTGTTTGAGGCTGCATTATCACAAAGACATAACAAAACCTGCATCTCCTTGGGCACATAGAAAACAAAGTGGCAAGAAGTCGTATCAGGTTTTTACTATATAGTGTCTTTGTACATATGTGTGGAGACAAAATAAGCAAAAAAAAATTTATTTGTATTTTGTATGAGGCATGTATATGTATATGTACACATGTCATAGAAAAAGAACAAAAAAGGTGGAATTTGAAGAAAAAAAATTTATACCTCCCTCACTGGTACATGGTACCCCCCCCAAACTTACTCCACACTCTATCCCAGAGTTGTGAAGTAGATAAGGTAGGGTAATGTTAACCCAGTGAGGGTTAGCTGGTGAGCGCGCCTGTGCCAGATAGAAGCTCCCACACATATTCTCCTCATTTGTTGTGGTAGTCGATGTGGTGGAGTTGGTCAGGCGTCTCTTTATTTGATATCCATTCCAAGACGAAGATGTCGCAGTCAGTTTTCTAGCAGTACAGAGTGCTGGGTGGATGGCTACCAAAGAAATTGTGTACCAAAAGGCAAATGTGGGTTCAAAATTGCAAGATTCAATGAGATCAGTCATGCGCTTTTGCTGAGGAAGAAGTTCCAAAACTATTAGACATTCCCTTAAACCAGGTAAACTTTTTAAGATACTTCCATTGTGAACATGAACAAAAGGACTCATCATCAATCTTAGTTTCTTTAAATTGTCATCATCTATTGAAATCAACTAAAGTCATCAGCCCGATACATTGTGCGTGATATGAAGTTCGTGTCGGGTAAGCAGGATGACACGGCTCTCGGGCTATACCTTTGCTATCTGAAGCTATCTTGTGCGACATGAGAGCAAAAGTTAGTTGGACGACACATGAGCAAAGGGAGAAATTACTGCACTATACGGGTAGTTAGAAGAGTAAATGCAGTAGCCCGACACGGTAAAACCTCCATACTATATATAGCAATCCCAACCGGGGGTAAAATGGGTAAATCTGGGACGTGTGTCGGGCGTTGAGACAAGTCATTCCCGAGACGAGCAGTCCCATCTGCCTAATCAAGGGTAATTACTCATGTTTCCCGACACGGGTGCGTGTCGCCTGTGCGTGTCGTCCGACATGGCTCATGGCTTGATGTGATGAGTGATATGCTATCGCCCGATACGAGTGCATTCTGCACACCGACTGATTCTTTTCCCGATACAGTCAGGAAAGAGGGGATACTTTCCCGATACAAGGTCTTCAGGACAAAATTCTAGATGAAAAACTTAAAAACAAAGTAAAGGAAAAAGTGTTTGATGGGTAAAACATCATTGGCCTATGGTTAAGTTCCCGGCCTCAGATAGTATTACTCATCAATGCTCATAAAACAGAGCGGTATCCCATAAAATAGAAGAGTCAGCGCACGTGACGCATGCACTGACTCGAGCCTTATTACAGTCCAAATGTTCATAGTGTTTTTTTTGCAAGAAAGTAAATAACATCCTATTCTAGGAAAAGTAAAAGCTTGGGCTGCCTCCCGAGGAGCGTTGTAGTTTGCGTCACCAGCTCAAAAGCTCCAAGTCCTTCACTTTTCGCCTCCAGCAGTATCCATGTCTTGCAATTTGATCTCTGTCCTTCTCACGAAGGCTTCGTCTTCATAGAACATTTTCACCCTGTTCCCGTTCACTTGAAAAACCTTGGATGGATCATCTTTGTCATATAGCTCCATCATTCCGGACGGGTATATCTTTGATACGGTGAAAGGTCTGGACCATCTCGTTTCTAACTTACTTGGAAAAAGACGAACGGAAGATTTAAATAATAAAACTTTGTCACCTTCACTTACATCCTTCCTCCTCAGGTGGGCATCGTGCCACACCTTCATCCTCTATTTATAGATCTTTGCATTCTCATAAGCATGCATCCTCAATTCTTCGAGTTCTTGCAACTGCAGATATCTCTTCTCTCCTGCCTTCTCCAGATCCATGTTCAAGAACTTAATCGCCCAAAGGGCCTTGTGTTCCAGCTCAAGGGGTAGATGACAGGATTTCCCATAGATCAACTTGTAAGGAGTGGTTCCAATGGGCACTTTATAGGCAGTTCTGTAGGCCCAAAGTGTGTCGTCAAGCTTCATTGACCAATCTTTCCTCGTACAGTTGACAGTCTTCTCTAGAATATGCTTGATTTGTCTATTCGAAACCTCTACCTGTCCGGAAGTTTGTGGGTGGTAGGGTGTAGTGACCTTGTGTTTAACTCCATACTTTCATAGGAGCGCTTCAAACTGTCTTTCTCTGAAATGCGATCCACCGTCGTTTATTACAGTATGAGGTACACCGAAACGAGGGAAAATCGTCTTTTCAAACAACTTGATCACTGACTTAGAGTCACACGTTTGAGTTGCAACAACTTCTACCCATTTGGATACATAATCTACTACCACTAGAATGTACTGATATCCCTTTGATGGGGGAAACGGTCCCATGTAGTCAATCCCCTATACATCAAAGATTTCCACTTCAACCCAATTTTCCATAGGCATCTCGTTTCTTCGTCCAATATTTCCCGTCAATTGGCACTCTTAACAGACCTTTACATACTTTGCAGTGTCCTTGAACAAAGAGGGCCAGTAAAAACCTGATTGTAGTACTTTGGCAATGGTCCTTTCACTGCTCAGATGTCCTCCATAAGGGAAGGAGTGACATTCTTTCAGAATGTTTGAGATCTCTTCTTCGGGAATACATCTTCGGTATAGGTTATCCGCACATCTTCTAAAAAGGAGAGGATCGTCCCAGTAGTAGTTCTTCACATCCGCGAAGAGCTTCTTCTTTTGGTTATACGTTATGTCAGGGGGAAGTTCTCCGCAGGCAAGATAATTACATATATCTCCAAACCAAGGTAAACTCTCTTCCTTGGTTTCAATCATCATCAAAGCTTTGTCAGCATAATTGTCATTAATAGGTGGTTCCTTCGGCCCTTCCACAATGATCCTTGATAAGTGGTTGGCGACCACATTCTCTGCACCCTTCTTATCGACTATCTCATGGTCGAACTCTTGTAGTAACAAGGCCCACCTCAACAACCTGGGCTTTGTATCTTTCTTCTGCATGAGGTATCTTATAGCCCCATGATCTATGTAGACTTTAACCTTTGATCCAATGAGGTAAGATCTGAACTTATCGAAAGCAAAGACTATTATGAGCATCTCTTTCTCTATAGTTGTATAATTTACCTGAGCTTCATCCAGTGTACGACTAGCATAGCAGAATACATTGTGCCTTTTGTCCTTTTTCTGCCCCAGGACCGCTCCTACTGCATAGTCAGTAGCGTCACACATAAGCTCGAAAGGTAACCCCAGTCTGGAGCTTGTAGGATAGGTGGTGAGATAAGAGCATCCTTTAAAGCCTGAAAAGCGATTAGACAATCATCGGAGAAATCGAATTCAACATCTTTTACCAGAAGGTTGGACAACAGTTTTGAGATCTTTGAGAAGTCTTTTATAAATGTTCAGTAGTAGTCGGCATGCCTGAGGAAGCTCCTCACTCCAGTCACAGACTTTGGTGGAGGAAGTTTGGATATGGCTTCAACCTTTCTAACGTCTACCTCGATACCACGCCTCAAAACTTTATGTCCTAGTATGATGCCTTCTTGTACCATAAAATGGCACTTCTCCCAGTTTAAAACCAAACTCTTTTCCTCGCATCGTTGCAGAACCAAAGAGAGGTTTTTCAGGCAGGTATCAAAGTCTTTTCCATAGATAGAGAAATCATCCATGAAAACTTCCACGATATCCTCCAGAAAATCTGAGAACATTGATATCATGCAGCGTTGAAACGTTGTGGGAGCATTGCACAGGCCGAAAGGCATCCTCCTGAAGGTGTAGGTGCCATAGAGACAGGTAAAAGTTGTTTTCTCTTGGTCATCTGGCAGGATTGGGACTTGATAAAATCTGGAAAAACCATCCAAGAAACAGAAAAAGTCATGATGCTCTAATCTTTCAAGAACTTGATCAATGAAAGGAAGCGGATAATGAACTTTTTTAGTGGCTTGGTTTAGCTTCCGGTAGTCAATACACATTCTCCATCCTATGACGGTCCTAACTGCCACTTCATCGCCTTTATCTCCCTTTACTACAGTTATACCACCCTTCTTGGGTACTACGTGGATCGGGCTTACCCAGTTACTATCACTGATTGGGTAAATGATCCCAGCATCCCTCAACTTGATTATTTCTTTCTTTACGACTTCTTTCAGCATCTGATTCAATTTTCTCTGGGGTTGAGCCAGAGGTTTGGCGGATTCCTCCAAATTGATGTGATGCATACACAATGCAGGGCTAAGGCCTTTGATATCTTCTACCGAGTATCCCATAGCCTGCATGTGGAGTCTTAACTCCCCAAGAAGTTTGTCCAACTGATCTTTTGTAAGATGGGCATTGACGATGACAGGATTCCTCTCCTCTCAATCTAGGAATTCATATTTCAACCCTTTGGTAACTGCTTCAACTCAAGCTTGGCCTTGGGTGACTGTTCTTCCGGCGCCTCCTCAGGAGAGGCAAACTTAACAGTTTTCACTACCTCTTCCTCGTTGCTCAGGTCTTCATCAGACTGGTTAAGATAGTTGAGAAACTCCACAACTTCTGGATTTTCAGAGTCAGAATCTTGATTGCTTATCACCCTCACAAGAGGGTCTACCATTAGGATATCTTCTTCTACCTCTTCGCAGAACTGGTTGTAGCTTTCCGCAAAGCAAGCGGAGTCTAATAGGGATGGTCCTCTCATTGCAACCTTTACTTTGAAGTCTAAGTGGTCGTTTCTGACCCTTAGAGGGATTATTCCCTCAGCAACATCGATCAACACCCTTCCTGTAGCCAAGAAAGGATGTCCAAAGATGATAGGACAACCAGGGTCCTCCACGGTATCAATGACAATGATATCACAAGGAATGAAGAAACTTCCTACCCAGATAGGTACATCTTCAACAACGCCAACATGCCTTTTAAAGGTATGATCTGCTAATTCAATTCTCATATTGGTTTTGACCATATCCGTCAAACCTAATTTCTACGCGAAGCTTAGGGGCATAAGGCTGATACTAGCCCCTAAATCGGCAAGACCTTTTTGTTCGACATTATCTCCAATGGCAAAAGGAATGGTGAAAGCCCCTGGATCTTTCTTTTTGTTGGGCAAATCTGATTTAACAAAAGCAGAGGACATACTTTCCAGATGCACAGTTTCGATTCTTCCTCCTCTTCTCTTCTTGGTAATCAAATCTTTGAAAAACTTAGCATAAGTAGGCATCTCTTCTAAAGCGTCCAAAAAGGTACTTCGATATGAAGTTTCTTTATTGATTCCATGAACTTCTCGTGGCGCTTCCTAAGGTGTGCCTTTATCAGCTTGTAAGGAAAAAGGAAACTTGGGAGAGTAAGGGCTTCTCTTACCAGATAAATCCTCAAAGGATCTTGGTTCAGGTTCTCTGTCATGAGCTTGTCGATCATCTTCTTCTACGGGATTATCAGCCACAGTCCTTGATTCAGTTTCCTCTGGTCTGGCTTCTTCATGACGTTCTATGATCCTTCCTGATCTTAGCACTGCCATTTTGGTAGATTCGGTGTTGGAGGGTATCTTACCCGAGGGATTCTTTATCAATTCGGCCATCTTGGCCAACTGTTGATCGATTTGGTGTTGGTGTGTCTGCATGTCCGCCATCTGGACCTGCATTGTGTTCAGAACTCCTGAATTTGAAAGTGCACTTTGCGCCAGCTAGTTATTGATGGTATCTTGTCTTTTTACAAAATCGAACAACTGGCCAACCAAGTCTGGTTGGTTCAAAACCTTGTCTTGACCTTGCTCCTTGGCTTGACTATGACCTTGACTGATGTTTTCCGCTTGTCGACCTTGGTACTTTCCTTGTCCTTGGAAATTTGCCTTGTTTGACCATTTTGCCTTGTCCCCAACAACGGCGCCAAAAAGTTGACCGGCCTAAATCGCGCGTCCGAAAAGGGAGCAGATTTGAAGTAGTCAGACTTTTAAATTTATAACCTGAAACCTTCTAGGCCCCCACAACTTTATTACGGGGTCAAAGTATGCTCATGCTTTTATTCACTCTCATAAGGCTATTCTCTCTTTTTTTGGGATTTTGTTGGGTAAAGGAAAACAAGAGGATTTTTTACTGTTTGGGCAGCTTTTTCCTTCTGCATACACGTCTCTTAGCTGTCGCGAGATTATTTTTCGAAATTTTTGGCATGGAAAGTCATAGTCTTTTGTTGTTTGAGGCTGCATTATCAGAAAGACATAACAAAACCTGCATCTCCTTAGGCACATAGAAAACAAACTGGAAAGAAGTCGTATCAGGTTTTTACTATATAGTGACTTTGTACATATGTGTGGAGACAAAATAAGCCCAAAACAAAAGTTGACCGGCCTCAATCGCGCGTCTGAAAAGGGAGCGGATTTGAAGTAGTCGGACTTTTAAATTTATAACCCGAAACCTTCTAGGCCCCCGCAACTTTATTACGGGGTCGAAGTAGATATACGGGGTCGAACACAGGGACAAGGGTGGTAGTTTTGGGAACGCGGAATCGACATGTTACACTCCGGTATGGGTAAGGAGATGATAAAGTTCCCCAAGGGAATAGCAGGTTAAGATCGATAAAATAAAAGAAAACTATCTCCAACTGGAGCTACGAGGAAAATTAAGGTTTTTAAAGGTTTATCAGTTTTTAGGGTTTTCACGCTACAGAAACAGAGAGGATAATACTATTGCTTTAGAAAGGAACGAAGGAGAAAGCTTCGGTAAAACAAGCGGCAGTAGAAACATCCAGTACCCCTTCTCTCGAAGCGGGTACCTCTAACTAAGTTCAACACCTCTCTTGAGGTTGCTGGTCCTAAGTTAGAGTGGAAAGGTCACTAAAGTAACTCTGATCCTGGGCACTCTCGTACTCCCGTATCGGACCAAACACTAGAGCCACAACACCTATCTCGAGGCTTCTGCAATGGGAAAACACGATTCGATAGCTAGTCGAAACGTGATCCAAGCATACAAGCTAGAGTTCGGATGCTAAATAAAACAATCATCCAACAAAAGGGACCAAACATAAAGCAGCAGATAATTAATCCATTAGTATAAAAGGGTCTGGTTACATTGCATAAGTAGAGAGAGTAAATGAGTGAAGTAAGTAAAGATAAATGTTGCCTCCTTGATTTAGAAGGGTGACAGGCAGTAGCAGATCCCCAAGATCCCTCCAGCCCAATACCAGGCGGGAGCCTTGCCCGATACGCCCGTGTCGGGCGGCACACCCTCTCGGGCGACAGGCTCATGACGGGCGGATGTATCGTGTGGGGTGCTCATACCCGATACGATCGTGTCGGGCGGCACCCTCTCGAGCGACACGCCGTGATTGGTGATGTGTATCAGGCTTGGTATCGTGTCGGGCCAGAGTTTGGCTTAGAGTATCGGGTACTCATATTGGGTGTCCTTGTTGGCTGATATCGGTCTGCTGTGGTGCCCGGGGCTGATCCTAAGTGAACCATTCCCTCCCTCTCGGGTCGGGGAAGTGCTCACCTAGTATCGCCCAATAACGAACCCGTACCTGGATGAACTGATTGGAAACAAGAAAAACCCAAAAATCCTTAAGCCTACATGAACACACAACTTTCTGTTCCCAAAAGCTGTTTGGTGTGAAAGCTAACTTCGAAATCATGCACCCAAGTCTCGCAGAAGTTGTGGAGAAAATTGTTTCTTAAATAAGGTAGGGGAAGTAAAGTCTGTTGTTCATGGTCGGGCTGTATTCTTTGTAAGACATATCAATGCTCGCTCAAACCCATGGTCTGAAAACTATACCGATCAAGAAGAAGCGTCACAAAACAAAGTTTAAAGATTGATTGAGGATAATCAAAATGCTAAGTTTGGGGGAGTTGATAACACCAAATTTTGTGATGTTTTGGCCCTTGTTTCGTTATCAAATCTACCCTTTTAAACTGTTTTCCTCTCCTTTTTGTCATGTTTTTGCATAAACAGGCAATGCTACGCTCTTAACTCAATTTTATCATCTTTTGCAGAGTTTTCCTCATTTTTCAACTCATTTATCAGCAAAAAGGCCCGTCCCGGCCCACGAACATGTTCCACCTGCATCGGCCTTCTTACCAGCCGACTGACACAATCGCTGCCTGACACAGGGCAGCACGATACACTACCACATGACACGAGGGTACCACGCAAGAAGGAGCAGACGAGCAATACACCATTTACCCGACAGGGAGACGAACTCGCCAAGACAACTGAAGTGTGTCACACGATACAAGCCACCCACCGGCAAGCGCCACTCGTCACGATGACCGACACGCTCCCAGTCCGACATCCTTGTGCTGGGCGATACGCATATCAGGCATCCCCGAATCTGAGATGATAGAGCTGATGAAGGACACTTGGCGTCTGGAGAACCACAATTTCCCCGAACCGCTGCCTATAAATAGTAGCTACAGGACTTCGATGGGACGGGTCAGAATCTCTCGAAAGACAACTTGGGAAAGCATATGGAGCTAGCATGTCGTGCCTCAGAGGTGTATCGGGCGATACTAGGTGAGCACTTCCCCGACCCCAGAGGGAGGGAATGGTTCACTTAGGATCAGCCCCAGGCACCGCAGCAGAACGATATCAGCCAACAAGGACACCCGATATGAGTACCCGATACTCTAAGCCAAACTCTGGCCCGACACGATACCAAGCCCGATACACATCACCAATCAGGGCGTGTCGCTCGAGAGGGTGCCGCCCGACACAATCATATCGGGCATGAGCACCCCGCACGATACATCAGCCCGTCATGAGTGTGTCGTCCGAGAGGGTGTGCCGCCCGACACGGGTGTATCGGGCAAGGCTCCCGCCTGGTATCGGGCTGGAGGGATCTTAGGGATCTGCTACTGCCTGTCGCCCTTCTAAATCAAGGAGGCGACATTTATATTTACTTACTTCAGTCATTTACTTTCTTTACTTATGCAATGTAACCAGACCCTTTTGTACTAATGGAATTAGAAGTCTTTTAATTATCTGTTGTTTTATATTTGGTCCCTTTTGTTGGATGATTGTTTTGTTTAGCATCTGAACTCTAGCTTGTACGCTTGGATCATGTTTCGACTAGCTACTGAATCATGTTTTCCCGTTGTAGCAGCCTCGAGAGAGGTGTTGTGGCTCTAGTGTTTGGTCCGATACGGGAGTACGAGAGTGCCCAGGATCGGAGTTGCTTTAGTGACCTTTCCACTCTAACTTAGGACCAGCAACCTCGAGAGAGGTGTTGAAGCTTAGTTAGAGGTACCCGCTTCGAGAGAAGGGGTACTGGATGTTTCTACTACCACTTGTTTTACTGAAGCTTTCTCCTTCGTTCCTTTCTAAAGAAATAGTATTATCCTCTCTGTTTCTGTTGTGTGAAAACCCTAAAAATTGATAAACCTTTAAAAACCTTAATTTTCCTCGTAGCTCCAGTTGGAGATAGTTTTCTTTTATTTTATCGATCTTAACCTATTGTTCCATTGGGGAACTTTATCATCTCCTTACCCATACCGGAGTGTAACGTGTCGATTCCACGTTCCCAACACTACCACCCTTGTCCCTGTGTTCGACCTTGTATATCTACTTCGACCCCATAATAAAGTTGTGGGGGCCTAGAAGGTTTCGGGTTATAAATTTAAAAGTCTGACTACTTCAAATCCACTCCCTTTTCAGACGCGTGATTTAGGTCAGTCAACTTTTTGGCGTCGTTGTCGGGGACAAGGCAAAATGGTACTGTTGACGAACTTGAATCCACTAACTACACTCTAGTGCCTCAAGCTTAGAAATGAGCTTGACAACACTCTCTTTTTCCTTTATATATATATATATATATATATATTAACCTGAAATGAGTAGTTCGAATTATTAATACAGGTTTTCTAACTTGATTTTTACGTGCTATTCAGGTACTCAGAAGGGAGGCATTCTTCTCAATTGAGCACCGACATAACCAGACATGCCGCCTCGCATTGAACCACCTCTTTCAGATGGTGATCGACACGCGAGAGCTAGACCTCACTCGCCTCCACCTGAAGACAATGACCGCGATGACGACAATCATCAACATGAAGATCCTGAAACAGAACAGTTTGAGGATGACCATCACCGAGAGAGATGTCGTCATCACCGGAGGTGCAGAAGGAATCAAAATGATCAGGAATAGAACCAGGGAGACAGTGATAGTGACGATTCCAATGAAGAAGAAAAGACCCTTAGGGAGTTAGCTGCCACAAAGGCTAATAATTCTCGATGTCCTGTTGTCATCCCGAGATTCAATGCAACCAACTTCGAGCTAAAACCATCAGTCATCTCTATGATCCAGAATAAGAGCTTCAGAGGGAATTCGAAGAATGATAATCCCTATCACCATTTAGATGCTTTTAAAAACATTTGTGACACCATCAAAATGTGGGGAGTCCCACAGGAGGTGATTTATTGCAAGGGTTTCAACTTTTATTTGGAAGATAAGGCTCTATCCTAGTAACTGGGGCTGCCACACCAAGCTCTTAATGGATGGAATGCACTGGTGGATGCCTTAGTAAACAAGTTTTATCCTACCGAGAAAACTGTCCGGAATAGACAGAGGATCACATCTTTCATGCAAAAGCCGAACGAGAATATACACGATGCCTAGGAACGGTATCAAGAATATCAGAGGGACTTCCCTCATCACAACTATAATAAGGGTTTCTTGATAACTACCTTCTACAATGGTCTAACCCTTGAGGAAAGGGTTTCGCTGAATGCAGCAGCATGCAGTGACTTTCTGGGGAAGAAGCCTCGCAGGTCCAAAAAGATCATCGAGAACATGGCCGAGTTACAAGGCGACACCGACTACAATAGATCAGACAGGGGACATGCTAAGAAGGCTAGTGAAGGACCTTCAATTGAATCCAAGGCTCTGGAAACTATAACCTCTCAGATCTAGAGGATAGCCACTGATTTCAAACAACTGAAAGAATCAAGTGGAAAGGGGAAGAAATAAGTTGAAAGGTCATGAAATGTGTCAGCTATGGAGAAGGTGGACACAGGATATATAATTGTATCTACACCCGACCTGACGAGTCGAGCGAAAGTAAATCCAAGGCTGAGGAGGCTGAGAACGTCTCTTTCGTTAATTTCAAGAGGCCAAATCATCCTGGTTTTAGTTATGGAAACAAGGATGCGGCTGAAAACTCGCATCAGTTGCATCACCCCACCAAGCAACCCCAAGTTTTTGAGAAACGAGGAGGAAAAAGTCAGTTCACCAGAACCACTTCTTTCTAGTCAAACAAGACAAATTTCCAAAGACAAGGAAAGTACCAAGGTTGACAAGCGGCAAACATTAGTCAAGGTCAAAGTCAAGCCAAGGAGCAAGGTCAAGACAAAGTTTTGAACCAACCAGACTTGGTTGGCCAGTTGTTCGATTTTGTAAAAAGACAAGATACCATCAATAACCAACTGGCGCAAAGTGCGCTATCAAATTTAGGAGTTCTGAACACAATGCAGGTCCAGATCGCGGACATGTAGACGCACCAACGCCAAATCGATCAGCAATTGGCCCAGATGGCCGAATTGATAAAGAATCCCTCGGGTAAGATACCCTCCAACACTGAATCTGCCAAAATGGCAGTGCTGAGATCAGGAAGGACCATAGAACGTCATGAAGAAGCCAGACCAGAGGAACCTGAATCAAGGACTGCGGCTGATAATCCTGCAGAAGAAGACGATCGACAAGCTCATGACAGAGAACCTGAACCAAGATCCTTTGAGGAGTTATCTAGTAAGAGAAGCCCTTACTCTCCCAAGTTGCCTTTTCCTTACAAGCTGATAAAGGCACACCTTAGGAAGCGCCACAAGAATTTCATGAAATCAATAAAGAAACATAATCTCAAAGTAACTTTTTTGGACGCTTTAGAAGAGATGCTGACTTATGCTAAGTTTTTCAAAGATTTGATTACCAAGAAGAGAAGAGGAGGAAGAATCGAAACCATTCATCTGGCAAGTATGTCCTCTGCTTTTCTTAAATCATATTTGCCCAACAAAAAGAAAGATCCAGAGGATTTCACCATTCGTTTCGCCATTGGAGATAATGTTGAATGAAAAGGTCTTGCCGATTTAGGGGCTAGTATCAGCCTTACGCCCCTAAGCTTCGCGCAGAAATGAGGTTTGACTGATATGGTCAAAACCAATATGAGAATTGAATTAGCAGATCATACCTTTAAAAGGCATGTTGGCGTTGTTGAAGATGTACCTATCCGGGTAGGAAGTTTCTTCATTCCTTATGATATTGTTGTCATTGATACCGTGGAGGACCCTGGCTATCCTATCATCTTTGGACGTCCTTTCCTGGCTATAGGAAGGGCGTTGATCGATGTTGCTGAGGGAATAATCACTCTAAGGGTCGGAAATGACCACTTAGACTTCAAAGTAAAGGATGCAATGAGAGGACCATCCCTGTTAGAGTCTGCTTGATTTGTGGAAAGCTACAACCAGTTCTGCGAAGAGGTAGAAGAAGATATCCTAATGGTAGACCCTCTTGTGAGGGTGATAAGCAATCAAGATTCTGACTCTGAAAATCCAGAAGTTGTGGAGTTTCTCAACTATCTTAACCAGTCTGATGAAGACCTGAGCAATGAGGAAGAGGTAGTGGAAACAGTTAAGTTTGCCTCTCTTGAGGAGGCGTCGGAAGAACAGTCACCCAAGGCCAAGCCTGAGTTGAAGCAGTTACCAGAAGGGTTGAAATATGAATTCCTAGATCAAGAGGAGAGGAATCATGTCATCGTCAATGCCCATCTTACAAAAGATCAGTTGGGAAAACTTCTTGGGGAGTTAAGACTCCACATGCAGGCTATAGGATACTCGGT
This sequence comes from Alisma plantago-aquatica, assembly GCA_963693085.1. NCBI lineage: Eukaryota > Viridiplantae > Streptophyta > Magnoliopsida > Alismatales > Alismataceae > Alisma > Alisma plantago-aquatica. The sequence continues at coordinate 367,466,114 of OY856411.1, read as the reverse complement.
AGAAGATATCAAAGGCCTTATCCCTACATTGGGTATGCATCACATCAATTTAGAGAAATCCACCAAACCTCTGGCTCAACCCCAGAGAAAATTGAATCAGATGCTGAAAGAAGTCGTAAAGAAAGAAGTAATCAAGTTGAGGGATGATGGGATCATTTACCCGATCAGTGACAGTAACGGGGTAAGCCCGATCCACATAGTACCCAAGAAGGGTGGTATAACTGTAGTAAAGGGAGATAAAGGTGATGAAGTGGCGGTTAGGACTGTCACAGGATGGAGAATGTGTATTGACTACCGGAAGCTAAACCAAGCCACTAAAAAAGATCATTATCCACTTCCTTTCATTGATCAAGTTCTTGAAAGATTAGCGCATCATGACTATTTCTGTTTCTAGGATGGTTTTTTAGGATTTTATCAAGTCCCAATCCTGCCAGATGACCAAGAGAAAACAACTTTTACCTTTCTCTATGGCACCTACGCCTTCAGGAGGATGCCTTTTGGCCTATGCAATGCTCCTGCAATGTTTCAACGCTGCATGATATCAATGTTCTCAAATTTTCTGGAGGATATTGTGGAAGTTTTCATGGATGATTTCTCAGTCTATGGAAAAGACTTCGATACCTGCCTGAAAAACCTCTCTTTGGTTCTACAACGATGCGACGAAAAGAGTTTGGTTTTAAACTGGGAGAAGTGCCATTTTATGGTACAAGAAGGCATCGTACTAGGACATAAAGTTTTGAGGCATGGCATTGAGGTAGACGTTAGCAAGGTTGAAGCCATATCCAAACTTCCTCCACCAAAGTCTGTGATGTGAGTGAGGAGCTTCCTCGGGCACGCCGGCTATTATCGAAGATTTATAAAAGACTTCTCAAAGATCTCAAAATCGTTGTCCAACCTTCTGGTAAAAGATGTTGAATTTGATTTCTCTGATGATTGTCTAATCGTTTTTCAGGCTTTAAAGGATGCTCTTGTCTCACCACCTATCCTCCAAGCTCCAGGTTGGGGTTTACTTTTCGAGCATATGTGTGACGCCAGCGACTATGCAGTAGGAGCGGTCTTGGGGCAGAAAAAGGACAAAAGGCACCATGTAATCTGCTACGCTAGTCATACATTGGATGAAGCTCAGGTAAATTATACAACTACAAAGAAAGAGATGCTCGCAATAGTCTTCACTTTCGATAAGTTCAGATCTTACCTCATTGGAGCAAAGGTTAAAGTCTACACAGATCATGGGGCTATAAGATACCTCATGCAGAAGAAAGATACAAAGCCCAGGTTGTTGACGTGGGCCTTGTTACTACAAGAGTTCGACCATGAGATAGTCAATAAGAAGGGTGCGGAGAATGTGGTTGCCGACCACTTATAAAGGATCGTTGTGGAAGGGCAGAAGGAACCACCTATTAATGACAATTATGCTGACGAAGCTTTGATGATGATTGAAACCAAGGAAGAGAGTTTACCTTGGTTTGCAGATATCTATAATTATCTTTCCTGTAGAGAACTGCCCCCTGACATAACTTATAACCAAAAGAAGAAGCTCTTTGTGGATGTGAAGAACTACTACTGGGATGATCCTCTCCTTTTTAGAAGATGTGCGGATAACCTGTACCGAAGATGTATTCCCAAAGAAGAGATCCTGAACATTCTGAAAGAATGTCACACCTCCCCTTATGGAGGACATCTGGGCAGAGAAAGGACCGCTGCCAAAGTACTACAATCAGGTTTTACTAGCCCTCTTTGTTCAAGGACGCTGCAAAGTATGTAAAGGTCTGTAAAGAGTGCCAATTGATGGGAAATATTGGACGAAGAAACGAGATGCCTATGGCAAATTGGGTTGAAGTGGAAATCTTTGATGTATGGAGGATTGACTACATGGGACTGTTTCCCCCATCAAAGGGATATCAGTACATTCTAGTGGCAGTATATTATGTATCAAAATGAGTAGAAGTTGTTGCAACTCAAACGTGTGACTTTAAGTCAGTGATCAAGTTGTTTGAAAAGACGATTTTCCCTCATTTCCGTGTACCTCATACTGTAATAAGTGACGGTGGATTGCATTTCAGAGAAAGACAGTTTGAAGCACTCCTACGAAAGTATGGAGTTAAACACAAGGTCGCTACGCCCTACCACCCACAAACTTCTGGGTATGTAGAGGTTTCGAATAGACAAATCAAGAAGATTCTAGAGAAGACTGTCAACCGTACGAGGAAAGATTGGTCAATGAAGCTTGACGACACACTTTGGGCCTACAGAAATGCCTATAAAGCGCCCATTGGAACCACTCCTTACAAGTTGATCTATGGGAAATCCTGTCATCTACCCCTTGAGCTGGAACACAAGGCCCTTTGGGCGATTAAGTTCTTGAACATGGATCTAGAGAAGGCAGGAGAGAAGAGATATCTACAGTTGCAAGAACTCAAAGAATTGAGGATGCATGCTTATGAGAACACAAAGATCTATAAATAGAGGACGAAGGTGTGGCACATTGCCCACATGAGGAGGAAGGACGTAAGTGAAGGTGACAAAGTTTTATTATTTAAATCTTCCATTTGTTTTTTTCCAGGTAAGTTACAAACGAGATGGTCTGGACCTTTCACCGTATCAAAGATATACCCATCCAGAATGATGGAGCTATATGACAAAGATGATCCATCCAAGGTTTTTCAAGTGAACGGGCACATGGTGAAAAGGTTCTATGAAGACGAAGCCTTCGTGAGAAGGACAGAGATCAATTTGCAAGACATGGATACTGCTAGAGGCGAAAATTGAAGGACCTAGAGTTGTCGAGCTGGCGACACAAACTACAGCGCTCCTCGGGAGGCATCCCGAGCTTTTACTTTTCCTAGAATAGGATGTTATTTACTTTCTTGCAAGAAAAACACTATGAACATTTGGACTGTAATAAGGCCCGAGTCAGTGCATGCGTCACGTGCGTTGACTCTTCTGTTTTATGGGCCATTGTTCTGTTTTATTAGCATTGATGAGTAATATTATCTGAGGTCAGGAACTTAACCATAGGCCAATGATGTTTTACCCATCAATCGCTTTTTCCTTTGCTTTGTTTTTAAGTTTTTCATCTAGAATTTTGTCCTGAAGACCTTGTATCGAGAAAGTATCCCCTTTTTCCTGACTGTATCGGGAAAAGACTCAGCCAGCGCACAGAACACGCTCATATCGGGCGACAACATATCGCTCATCGCATCAAGCCATGAGTCGTGTCGGAAAACACACCCGGGCGACGTGCACCCGTGTCGGGAAACATGAGTAATTACCCTTGATTAGGCGGATGGGACTGCTCGTCTCGGGAATGACTTGTCTCAACGGCTGACACGCATCCCGGATTTACCCGTTTTACCCCCGGTTGGGATTTCTATATATAGTACGGAGTTTTTACTATGTCGTACTACTACATTTACTCTTCTAACTACTTGTATCGTGCAGTAAATTCTCCCTTTTCTCGTGTTTCGTCCAGCTAACTTTTGCTCTCGTGTCACGCAATATAGCTTCAGATAACAAAGGTATAGCCCGACAGCCGTGTCATCCTGCTTGCCCGACACGAACTTCATATCGCGCAAACGTATCGGGCTGACGACTTTAGTTGATTTCAATAGATGATGAAAGTTTAAAGAAACTGAGATTGATGATCAGTCCTTTTGTTCATGTTCACAATGGAAGTATCTTAAAAAGTTTACCTGGTTTAAGGGAAAGCCTAATAGTTTTGGAACTTCTTCCTCAGCAAAAGTGCATGACTGATCTCATTGAATCTTGCAATTCTGAACCCGCATTTGCCTTTTGGTACAAAATTTCTTTGGTAGCCATCCACCCAGCACTCTGTGCTGCTGGCAAACTAACTGCGGCATCTTCATCCTGGAATGGATATCAAATAAAGAGATGCTTGACCAACTCCACCACATCAACTACCACAACAAACGAGGAGAATATGTGTGGGAGCTTCTATCTGACGCAGGTGTGTTCACCAGCTAACCCTCACTGGGTTAACATTACCCTACCTTATCTACTTCACAACTCTGGGACAGAGTGTGGAGTAAGTTTGGGGGGGTACCATGTACCAGTCAGGGAGGTATAAAAACAAAAATTCTTCAAACTCCACCCTTTTTGTTCTTTTGTTCTTTTTCTATAACATGTGTACATATACATATACATGCCTCATACAATATACAAAAGAAATTGCTTATTTTGTCTCCACACATATGTACAAAGACACTATATAGTAAAAACCTGATACGACTTCTTGCCAATTTGTTTTCTATGTGCCCAAAGTAGATGCAGGTTTTGTTATGTCTTTCTGATAATGCAGCCTCAAACAACAAAAGACTACGACTTTCCACACCAAAAATTTTGAAAAATAATCTCGCGACAGCTAAGAGACGTGTATGCAGAAGGAAAAAGTTGCCCAAATAGCAAAAATTCCTCTTGTTTTCCTTTACCCAACAAAATCCCAAAAAAAGAGAGAATAGCCTTATGAGAGTGAATAAAAGCATGAGAGTTGTGCCATATAAAAAGAAAAAAAAATATATACACACTTGTTCTCCAAAAAGTACCCATCTTTAGGCATGGTAGATCTGGGGCAGTGGTACGTAGGATGTGAAATCACTGCTCTAAAGCCAACTGGCTTGGACTACAGGGACCACTCACCCGCTAACGGACCCGTACCTGGATGGACTGATTGGAAATAAGAAAAACCCAAAAAGCCTTAAGCCTACCCAAACACACAACTTTTTGTTCCCAAAAGCTGTTTGGTGTGAAAGCTAAATTCGAAATCATGCACCCAAGTCTCGCCGAAGCTGTGGAGAAATTTTTTTCTTAAATAAGGCAGGGGAAGTAAAGTCTATTGTTTGTGGTCGGGTCGTATTCTCTGTAAAACATATCAATGCTCACTCAAACCCATGGTCTGAAAACTATACCGGTCAAGAAGAAGCATCATAAAACAAAGTTTAAAGATTGATTGAGGACAACCAAAATGCTCAGTTTGGGGGAGTTGATAACACCAAATTTTGTGATGTTTTGGCCCTTGTTTCGTTATCAAATCTACCCTTTTAAACTATTTTCCTCATCTTTTTGTCATGTTTTTGCATAAACAGGCCACGCTACGCTCTTAACTCAATTTTATCATCTTTTGCAGAGTTTTCCTCATTTTTCGACTCATTTATCAGAAAAAAGGCCCGTCCCGGCCCACAAACGTGTTCCACCTGCATCGACCTTCTTACCATCCGGCTGACATGATCGCTGCCCAACACAGGGCAGCACGATACACTACCGCGTGACACGAGGGTGCCACGCAAGAAGGAGCGGACGAGCGATATGTCATTTACCCGACAGGGAGCCGAACTCACCACTACAACTGAAGTGTATTGCATGATACAAGCCACCCATCGGCAGGCGCCACTCGTCACGATGACTGACACGCTCCCAGCCCGACATCCTTGTGTCAGGTGATACGCATATCGAGCATCCCCGAATCCGAGATGATAGAGATGATGAAGGACACATGGCGTCTGGAGAACCACAATTTCCCCCAACTGCTGCCTATAAATAGCAGCTACAGGACTCTGATGGGATGGGTCGGAATCTCTAAAAAGCCAACTTGGGAAAGCATCTGGAGCTAGTGTGTCATGCCTCAGAGGTGTATCAGGTGATACTAGGTGAGCACTTCCCCGACCCGAGAGGGAGGGAATGGTTCACTTAGGATCAGCCCCGGGCACCGCAGCAGACCGATATCGGCCAACAAGGACAGCCGATATGAGTACCCGATACTCTAAGCCAAACTCTGGCCTGACACGATACCAAGCCCGATACACATCACCAGTCACGGCGTGTCGCCCGAGAGGGTGCCGCCCGACACGATCGTATCGGGCATGAGCGCCCCGCACGATACGTTCGCCCATCATGAGCGTGTCGCTCGAGAGGGTGTGCCGCCTGACACGGGTGTATCGGGCAAGGCTCCCTCCTAGTATCGGGTTGGAGGGATCTTGGGTATCTGCTACTTCCTGTCGCCCTTCTAAATCAAGGAGGCGACATTTATCTTTACTTACTTCAGTCATTTACTTTCTTTACTTATGCAATGTAACCAGACCCTTTTATGCTAATGGAATTAGAAGAGTTTTAATTATCTGCTGCTTTATGTTTGGTCCCTTTTGTTGGATGATTGTTTTGTTTAGCATCCGAACTCTAGCTTGTACGCTTGGATCACGTTTCGACTAGCTACCGAATCGTGTTTTCCCGTTGCAGCAGCCTCGAGAGAGGTGTTGTGGCTCTAGTGTTTGGTCCGATATGGGAGTACAAGAGTGCCCAGGATTGGAGTTGCTTTAGTGACCTTTCCACTCTAACTTAGGACCATCAACCTCGAGAGAGGTGTTGAAGCTTAGTTAGAGGTACCCACTTCGAGAGAAGGGGTACTGGATGTTTCTGCCGCCGCTTGTGTTACCGAAGCTTTCTCCTTCATTCCTTTCTAAAGCAATAGTATTATCCTCTCTGTTTCTATCATGCGAAAACCCTAAAAACTGATAAACCTTTAAAAACCTTAATTTTCCTCGTAGCTCCAGTTGGAGATAGTTTTCTTTTATTTTATCGTTCTTAACATGTTGTTCCCTTGGGGAACTTTATCATATCCTTACCGATATCGGAGTGTAACGTGTCGATTCCGCATTCCCAACACTACCACCCTTGTCCCTATGTTCGACCCCATATATCTACTTCGACCCCGTAATAAAGTTGCGGGGGCCTAGAAGATTTCGGTTATAAATTTAAAAGTCCGACTACTTCAAATCCACTCCTTTTTCGGATGTGCGATTTAGGCCGGTCAACTTTTTGTTCCCATCAGAGTCTTGTAGCTGCTGGGGACGTGGTTTTCCACATTTACACGCCTAGTAGATTTTTGTTCTGTCACTATAAACTTGTATATACATGCATAGTTTTCCTCTTGCTTTACACATACTTGTTCATATATACTAAATCACTTTTCTTTTTCTCATACCTTTTTTTCAGCCATGGACCTTGCTTCCGCAAGACAAGTCATCTTGTCCACATGTCCTCCTGAGTTTTTCCACAGTTCCGACTGCTGGCAAATAATTGAAGGTCGTGCTCTACAACTAGTCGAGTTATACTCACCTCCATTGTCGTCATATGTTGAAATTCCAACAAAGGAGACTGCCAGTCAACCATCGACTCCCATTCTATCATGGGATCAAGAACTTATTAAGGCAGTGGAGTTGGCTAGGGAAAGTATTCAAGAACTCACCTCCTTAGCCCCTCATCTCCAAGAAGATGTCGATCCAATGCAACAACTGCTAGAAGAGCAGGATCGTCATCTCAAAGTAGCCACCGAGGCTGCAGACTGCAGTAGAAGTCTAGTTCAAACTGTTGAGCGAGGATTCATTCAAGCACATCAGTTTGGTACAGCAGGTCAACAACCGATGTGCATGGAAGAATTGACGGGTCTCGAAAGCATTGTTGCTCAAGTACAACAACTTCATGATAAAGATGTTGAACAAGGCAGGAGGCTCCAAGAGCTCATTGATTTAGTTAAAATCCAATTACAAATGCCATCACAAGATAATGAAGACATTAGTCATTAGGACCATTCCATTGGGTATGAAGTGGAGTATGCATCACCATCCTATTCAGACCATCAACTAGATTCACCAGGATTTTTCTGTGAAGACCAACCCAATCCAGGAAACCCTTCATCATATCTAGATGACCCAGCTGAAGAACCAATGGAAGATATGAGTCATAGACCTGAATGGATCTATGATGATGATAATGAAGACTCTAAAAGCCAAGTTTCCTCACAGCCAGAAGGTTGTCTAGAGGAACCAGAGTCAGATATTGAACCAAACCAGAGTGACGTCTCTCATATTGAGACTTGCCACTTTGCTTTGAGAAGTACGCCAACCATGGTTTGGAGCAACTTGTTCGATGATGATGATGATAGCTACTCAACATGGACCAGTGGGTATACTGACGATGACGAGTTGGAGCAGCACGAGCCGCCATTTACACCCATACCTTCACAAGGTAGGGTGGATGTCAAGGGGGCAGGATGGACGGTTCACTACAACATGGTTGTTGAGCATGAAGATACCCATGACTCCACGCCAGGTGATAAGCTTGGGGTGGTAAAACCACAAACTGATTCTTTGGGGAGTACTTCTTGTTCAGAAGATGATTGGATGACTCAGACTATACATGATGATTTATCTGAGCATCCAACCTCAAGTGTAGAGATGGAGAGAGAAGATATGAGTCCTCCAAAATACATCCAACCTCTCTCATCCATCTCACCATGTGTCAACATTCCAGGATCGTCATATTCAGATTCATATAATGTAAGGTACCCTGAGGATGATATGCCGAAGAATTCATCCCAGTGCAGTTCAAGCCACTTCTAGCACAAAGATGACTTCACTGAGTCACCGGATTTCACTTCGCTTCTTCGGACTTGGCAGGGCCAACACATCCGCCTATTCTACTCATATTATGTGGCGGAACCCATCGGCAATACACATGTGACACTGGTCCCAAAACTCAGGATTTGGGATCCCAGTGTCATTATCGTGGGGAAGCCACCCCTTTTTCTCTTACCCACCCTTCCGCCCTTTTATTACAATAAATTTTGCTTTTCATGTTCTTGTTAGTTTCTTTCCTCTAACTGTTTTATATCCTTGCATCCATGCATCATCTTTAGAACTTCAATAACTACCATTAACAATCATGCATTCCTTCCTCACTATTTCAAGTTTAAGTCTTGCTCGAGGACGACCAAAGTTTTAAGCTTGGGGTGGTAGGCTTCGCCCTTCTTTCTCTTCACCCTTCTTGCATGCACGTTTACTTCCTGCATTTAGTTTAAAAGCAATTATGGCTATGTGGTGTGAATCTAATATATAAATGCTTGACTTCATGCCTAGATGCACAGTTTTCATCTTAAAAATTGCTTGACCTTTTGCTTGACTTGCTCTTTGACTCTTTCCTTGAGTTTGGTAATAAATATAAGGTTATGTCCCTTTTTCATAGCTTAAAGCTGAATTCCCTTGATCTGTGTTGTGAATGGCAAATCCATGGTAAAGGACCATTGGAATGAGCTAAAACACGATCAAAGAACCTAGTTGTGGATTCACAAGTTTGCCTCTATTCTAAGGATTCTTGAATCATAATTTCTATCTTTTCACACAGGTATCAAGTGGATCACCAACATAGGGTGACATCGAAGATTAATATGCTTTATCATTCATGCCTCAACCTGTGACCGTAGACATAGGTCATATCCTCAAGCATCTTATATGCTTACCATTATCTCAGCATTATTCATATAATCCAGATGATCATAACCACATGTAATATCATGTCAAAATACATAGATGAGTTCTACTATGACGATTACCATAAAGCATATCAAGGGTCACTATCATAAACCAAATGTGATAGCAAGAACAACATCTAACATATCGGTTTTCGATATAAGGAACAAGACCCTCACTAGAAGTGCACACTACCCTTACCAGAGGTAGTATCGGGCAGGGCACTCTCCCCTATCGCCCAACACTCTAGCCTCATATCGGCCAAGCCAACCAGCAACGATATCGGGAAGAACCTAGGGTGAATCGTGCAACGTTGTGTTGTGCACCTCCAAGTGTAATGTGAAGCAAGGTCTATCATGCAACTGAGCCCAAGGGGCGTGTCGTGCAAGGTGTAACGTGAAACACCAAGACGCCCTACACAAGGCTAACCATTGAACCTCCATAACGTCCAGGATATAACGGGCTCTAGGCTACCATCTCAGGTTAGATGTATCGGGAAGCACCACTCAATAAGGAGCAACACCCAAAGGTGCAACTCAAACGGGCAGCAAGGAACCTGTCATTCAACCAGCCCATCCATAACCTATCGGCCGACACAAGGCAAAGACCATGGTGTGACGCCCGTCACAAGGTCAGCCCACAACGCCCCCTAACGTCTAATATGTAACATCACTAAGCAACCACCTGAGCTAGGCGTGTCGGGCAGGATACTCAACCAGGTGTGACGCCCGACACAGCCTCCTCACAACAACCGACACTCTAGATCAAGAGGGGTATCGGGTAGCATCAACCCCAAGCCATATCGGCCAAGATGCAACTCCACAAGGTCATCATCAACCTCAAGCACAAGGGCACTGAAACCCTAAAAGATCAAGAAGATGGATCACCTCTCAACAACCAAGAGAGAGGGGTCTTGTACAACTCCTTATCACCAATCGGGCAACACAAGGATCAAACCTAACAAGGACTACATCCACCACAAAGCTCACCTCTCGAATCCATGGTGAGAGAAGAGTATTACTCAAGCAACTAGAACACAAGCTCACTTCTCAACTTAAACGAGAGAGGGGTATTGCCCATATTACTAGAGTTCAAGATCACTTCTTTAGACCAAGGAGGGAGAGGGGTGTTTCTCAACAAGAAACCCTAGAACATGGTTCGACCAACAAGAAGCAACTAAGAAAGAAACCAAACTAGAAACATGCATAGCCGATCATAAGCAACATATAAACAAGAACATAGAAGATGGTAATGTAGTTAGGGTTAGGAGTTATGTAACCTACCTTAAGAAAGCTCCAAGCTCCAAGATCCACCACAAGAAGAAGAGCAAGGCACTCTAGGGTTCGGCCACCACTAGAGGAAGAAGGAGACTCCAAGATAAGGATTGGCCACCAAGCTTGCAAAAGAAGAGGGTGTCGTGCACAAAGGGAGAGAGGAAACTAAGGAACTAAAGGGATCCTTAGCAAGAGAAAGGAAACACATATATAGGAGAGGATGGAGGAGAAACCAAGGTAAGACAAGGTAAGGTGTCGCCCACCTAGGGACACTTGTCCATGAGCAATGCCACCACTCTAACATGCCCTAAACACGTCCAAGGCCATTGCCACATGCAAGCATCAAGCACCAAGTGTCCACTAGTGGTGACACCAACGAGGTCAAAAGGGTCCATGGGTGACACACCTCCACACCATGGCCGACACACACCCTGGGTGACACACCTAGGCTGACACAAGCATACTTGCCCGACACAAGGTCCAAAAAGGCAAAGGCAACACTCAACAAGGCCCACCAAGGCTCAACCAAGCCCAAGGGAACTCAAGCAACGAGCCCAACCCTTCCTCTCAACACTAGTGGAAGCAAGGAGAGGGAGGAACACCTCACAAGGTGATAAACTTTCCCACAAACCCTAGACTTGGGTTAATTGCAAGTAGCACCTCCAGCTCTCAACAAAGCACCAACAAACCCTAATCACCACTAAAGGTGATTAGCAAGCAACTAAGCACCAGGGTTAAGCAAAGCAAACAGGATAAGCCCTAAATGGAGGTCAGGGTCCTTACAACTATGTTGTGATGAGAGGCTCTAAGAAGGGTGAAGGTATGTGAGACTCTAATTTGGAGTCATACTACATAAAGCCCTAATCCTGGGCAATACGACAATAAACCATAATCCTAATTTTTAGGTAAGGGTATAAGAAAACCCTAATGATGAGATAGAAGGAATTACCTTATAAAGGTAAAGGTGAAATATTTCATGTGGTTGATTATAAGCATCCTTATAGTAAGCAATGTCTTTATCATTAGACAAGTCTACATCATTAAAGATAGTTGGACAATTCTAATTTCTGGCCTATGCATTACATGCTAAAGGTGATAGGTTAGTGATTGAAAGTATTAAGAGGGAAATACCTTAATACAAGATAAGTTGGTTAATTCAAGAGAGTCTAAAATGAAAAGAAAAGTGATACATCAAGATATGATAGTTTTCACATTCAGCACTTCAAGGTTGATATACCTTGATGCACTTCAAATGCAATATATTTGGGTAAGAAGCATATGAAGTGTGTTATGCAACTATTACAATGAAATGTAATGAGTTGATGCACTTTGATAAGTGTTGACTAATGTACCTGGAGAATGGGGTTAAGTCACATTAATGAGTATGATATAATCATACCATGATGAGGATGAGAAATGAACTCATACCTTGAATTGATGATCATTAATGCTATATGATGAAAGTAATGATCTTGAGTAATTATTTATGATCTCTTTGAATTCCCCAGAGGTATGGAATAATGAATTAAGGGTTGGACAGATAATATAATCATAAAACCCTAATTAATGAGAAATGGGAAACCCTAACCCTAATTTTGGGTAAAGGGAATGAAAAGCCCTATTTGATAGTAAACCCTAATTCCTCGTAAAGGAATAATGGTGTTACTATTGTATTACATGATGTGATGAATGACTTGTATGACTGTTACCATGTCTAATAACCATACAGGTATTATGAGATGATGAACATAGCCAGATTTGAGTTGTGACATTTATATAATAAATGTTGATTGGCCTTATGTGCCTTAATGTTATTGTTTCTTCGTAACAAATGTGCATGGATTTTATGATTCATATGAGTAAGTTGTTGCCTAGAAAAGGTGACAAGACACTTTGTGGCCTTGTGAGCCATGTGTGATGCTTGTGTAACAAGTATCATGAATGCCTTGGTCAGATGACCTGAAGGTGATAGTTACCTAATAGATGGTAATGATGCTCAATGATGAGCTAAGGGTTTGAATACCCAGAACCATATGATATGGTGATGAGATTGTGATGGGATGATAATTCCCAGTATTGAAATGAGGGACTGAGTTCCCAAGGTCTTTTAAAGACTGATAAGTATTTGATGAAAATAGTACATGTCTCTTTATAGGATTGTTATAATAAGTCATGTTTGAGAACTTGGCTGATTCTAAAAGAATGTGAAAATGTACTTAATTAATCAAGTGAAATCATATCAAGTAGAGCCCTGACCATAAATCCATCATTGTCAATAATAAGGTGATGGTGAAATGGGTGCTTCGCGGAAAAACCTGGAACGCATATTTTGAATATGTGGGGGTAAATGGGAAAAAATATCCTTACGTCCGATGAAGAGATTGAGGGAAGGTAAACATTAAACCTCTCAATTCTTCATGTGTCAAGATGGATGTATCATAAATATCTCGATGGTTGAGATGGATGTATCATTAACCTCCCAATGATATTTAATGTCAGGTCGATGGAAATAAACATTAATTCTCTCGATTGCCGATGAGAGTAAAGTTGACGTTGTAACTCTATAATGAAGTGGCCAGTATACCCTGGAAAGCTATTTAGCAGAGACACAAGATGTCCTGCATGTTGTCTCACACTGACCGAGATGTGAGAGGCCATGGGAATCTGACTCTTCCATTGACCTATGTATGGTACCAATTTCAACTTCACAGTGGTCGGTTGGAGTATGAGCGGTATACCTCATCTCCTCAGGGCATAAGTGTGATTGTAAAATATAATCAGCCGTATAGCATGTTTGCTTAAGGATTGAATACGGAAATTCATTGGCTGATGTTACATTTCTTTTATGCATCTTTAGTTGATAGATGTGAATTATGTCTCTTTACATTCCTTGCAAGGTGGATAGATGATTTACAACTCTACCATGAGTAGATGCAATGTTCTCCTTAGGAAAGGAGATTACTTGATTCTGTTCATACAATGATTTATCTGTCGTTAAATATATAAGATTCATCTGCTCAGTTTTAATTTAATAAACTGCAATAATGATGTTTCTTACGGAGAGTTATATCTCCCACTGGGGCAATTTACAATTGTCTCACCCCCGTGGGATCCAACTTTATAGGAAAACACAGGAGAAGACGCAGGAACTCTATAGCAAGGGAAAAGCAGCAGCAGCAACAACAAGGGCAGCAGTGATAACTCAGGTGGAGGCACTGGCTGCCAAGTTTTGTATAAAGAGTCCTATATGTCGTCTCTATACTCTCAGGTCCTAGGAGTCAGTAGTTTGTGATTTTATAATCGATCTGAGGTTTTAGCTTGATGCCTCGAGGATTTAAGTTGCCTATGTACAAATTTAATAGAGCAGTTGTTGTATGTAATCCTCAACAAGAGACGGTACATGGCATGTACATTATGAACAAGGATGTAATTGAAATACAATGGTTCTTGTTAAAAGAGTTTTCCTGAGAATGGATCTCTTTGCAAATGGTTTTAATTTTTAGTGATTTTCAGTAATCCGCTGCAAATGATTCACTTCCGCTTAAATAAATCTTGTTTTTGTGAGTTGGATGCCACATTATTTTTATCATTACAATGAATGATATATGTTATTATGTGGTGCTTCTCGAGGGTGATCCTTATGGTCCATGATTGCATGATGTTGTTTTATGGATTGCACTTGGGGTTGTTACAGGTAGTGATGAGAGCCATGCCCTAGCTCTATCTATAAGGAGTGGGACCTAAGAGGGATCAACTCTCTACTAAATCAAATAAAAGGAAACATCCCATTCGCCAAACACATAACCAAAATTTTGCAAAGGTATTATAATCCAATTTATTCAAAAGTATTTTTTCAAGATACCAAATGAAGCATCAGAATATAAAATATTTAACTAGTAAAATGCTCAATATTATCACCATCCTTCACCATGTAGGGTGATACATAAGAAAACTAAACTATGGTATAGGATCAGTAGAGGATTATCTAACCACCTCGAATCTATCTCCCAAGAAGGTTCAACTACTCTTGAAGTTGTCTTGGTCAACCATGGTTCTCTCCTCCTAGCTCTCTACCTAGGGGTTAAAAAATACCCCACAAGAGAAGACAAAGGTGGAAATTATCAGCACAAAAGCTAGAATGAGCATATTAATAGGGGATTGAGAAACATGACAAAATGGAATCAACTATAACAAGGCATCCCATAGAAAAGGAAAAGTACTATCCAAGTAGATATCAAAAATAATTAATTCCAATAAGATGATAATCAAGAAAAACACTTGCCACTAATAAAACATAAGACTTGTGCCAAATAAGCACACATAAAGTATTTAGGGGATAAAACCCATCACACTGGTATTCAACATGCATGCATGTGAGATAGGCATAGCACTACTAAAATATAAATAACAATGGAGGCTAAGATCACAACCTTAAAGTTGATAGAGTAAGGCACATAACCAAACTCCCATATATATAAAGTGGGCACAAAACCCGATTATGGGGCACATAACCTCCATCCCAAAATAACATAGGCACATAACTCAGGGTATGAAGCACATAACCTCCATCCCAAAAATAGAAGGCACATAACCCCATAAAATCAATGCACTCATACATCCTAGGGCTAATGAATCATAAAGCATGCAAAATGCATAGGTAAATGAAAGTATAGTCATATAAATAAAATCAATGAGATTCCATCAAATAAATGAACAATATGAAACATACACCACATAAGTGGGAAAAATAGTTCATATCCACAATTAGGATTTCATAATGAAGAAAAGTACAATTTAGAGTCAATGATATTATCCAACAAAAGATTCTTATCATCAAACTCACATGATTTAACCTCTCAGAGGAGAGAGTCAAAAATGTATATGGTATTGTGTCCCAAAGGACCAAGAGAGAGAGTAAATATAGGAGTTTTCTCAATATGATAAATACGGATGCAACATACATGTCAACTTATCAAAATCAAAACCCTAGTTCCAAGTTAGGGTCTTGTTCAACTAAGATAGATTTGTATATACAAGCATTAATTAGTATTCTTATTATAAACCCTATATTAACTATTCTTATTATCATAAGATCTAGTTTATGAAATAATTTTATTTAGATAGAGGATAATTTTATGATTCCAATTACTATTTTTGAGTAATTTTTTTATAATTAGGAAATTAGTATGGATTTTTTAATAACTGACCAATCAGAAATTGAAGGAAATCCATGCAAACAAACAATTTCAATGCAAGTGAGATGGGTCAGTTGAGATTTCCCAACCAATGGTGGCTAATCGGCCCAGTCGACGACCAACATGGAGCACGACTCACCGCGGTACAAAAATCAAATTAGAGGTGAAATGGCAATTATGTCCCTGGAGAAAAAATGAAACACAAATAGGAAATGAGAGGTAGGGAAGAGAAAACATTGAGGGATACATCCCCTTCACTCGGTTGTTGTCATGGTTGCAAGTTGTAGCCCAGCAGGTTACCATGGATTTGGGGACAAATCTAAGGTGAGAGATCTTGATGTTTTGAGCATGCAAAATGAAGAACAAAGGCAGTGCAAACATACCCTAGATGGAATTGAATTGGCATGAAGTGAGGAGTGAGCTTGGGACGTTGTCGTTGTGGATAGCTTCTCAGAGTTGCGGTGGTGCTAGGTGAAGACTTGAATGCAATTGAGGTGAGAGGAAGGCTTCTACATGTGTGGTGGAGATGAAGATATAATCTTCAATTTGTAGGTTAGGGTACGTGTGCCCGGTGTGAGAAAGGTTCAGGAAACTTGGAGAGAAAGATTGGGCAAATCGAGGATAAGTGAAACCTCGATTTGAATTAGGGCTCATCTTGTCTGGAATCTACTCATGAGTTCAATGCACAAAAATAGTGAAGAAATGATAAGAAATGAGGGAGAAATTTGAAAAGGAAAGTCGACCATGTTACATGTTTAAGTACCCAACCCATGTCTATCTATTCAGAGAATGAAGAAAGAAGTAGAGTCGTTGGATCGATATTTTAATCGTGTGACCAATAAGGACCGTCATATCAGAGACAGAAAAGGAAAACATGTGTGACAAGCAGATCTTCAAGAAACCTTAGGAATATCCAATATTTAAATCATGTGACAGATTAAATAGAGAACTATATGAAATTAGATACATCAATGCATTTAATTAGAATTTTAGGGTTATTTAATGTAGTTTATTTTCCAAAGTTTTTGAGGGTTTAAACATGATTCAAATTATAACAAATTTAGCACCTAGACTAATATGGACATGAAAATCTGTTGTGGCATCAATTTGCACTTTTGGGGTTTGTTTACTATTTTATATAATATTATTGGCTTTAAGTTATATTCTCTCTCCTAAATAAAATTAGCATAGATAAGATGGTTCAATTAATGTGGAAATTCACACATATATTAATCTTGAAATGTAGAATTTGAACTTGAGATTTATTTCCACTATTGAAGACATTGAACATATTATTTAATATTTTGGAGAAAAATACACATTTCCTTTTCTAAATTCAATTATGATAGTCATTATGGTTCAAATAATATGAAATCTTACACCCAGGATAATTGGGGCCTGACAAACACATTTTTAACATTATATTTGGGGTTTTGGAATTTTCTTCTAGGATTTCTAGTACAATTAGAATTTTTGGCTGATTATTATTTTTTATTATGTCATTACATCATTACCATCATTATTTATTATTTAGAGTCATATTATCATCACGCTGGTACTAAAAGAGTCACCTTTGATTATTATGCACAAAATTCCACATTTTATGTATTTAACATATTTAGTCCATTAATTCCTCTTTAACTTAGATGATTGCACATGAAAATTCCATTTGTTATTCTAATACATGTATTAAGCACATTATATATCTTATTTAACCATTATGTGAATATTAGTTAGCAAAGGAAATATTAGAACACATTTTATGAGTTTTATTACATGTTGGCACATAATTAAGTTATTGTATGAATGTGTGATGATGATGATAGAACCTATTGCCACATAATATGCTATATGCATTACCATTATCCATTTAGGCATAATTTTATCCTTGTTTGGTCAAATGTAGGGTACCAAGCTTACTAACCTTCTAATCAAGGAATATTATAAGATTCCAAGTTTCAACACATTATAACTGTCACTATCACACCCTGATCATTACAACCTAAAAAGTACATGATTAAGTTATTGGTTAAATTAATATAGGATTGAACTATGGTTAGAATAAGGTTCCATCCAATTTTCATGGTATTTGGACATCAGGGATAAAGTAGGTAGAAGGGGAACTTTTGTTCAAATTGGTTAATTTTGATGCTTGAGAAGCATTAGATATGAACTTGAGAATGTTTATATGCTTGTTAAGATACAACAAGATCAAGGTTCAAGAATGGTAAAGCTTGATGTTAAATTGGTCATTTAATTTGAATATGTATAATTGGGTTATGCAATCATGTTCACCTAAGTTAAGGAAAGTTTGATGATTTCAAATAGGTAATGAATATGAACTAGGCTCTCACATGCATGTAGTGATGAAATTAAGAGTGGCGTTGTGTCCTTTATTATAGGTATTGGACATAGTACAATTTTGGTCAACTCTAGGGTTCATTTGTTAATTCAATGTGCTAACTTGGGCCATGAGACAAGTGAAATTCCACACGCTATAATAGAATAGTCTAGGTAGTGAATAAGGTCCTGAGAATTTTTCTACAAGAAGATAATATCTATATGCAGTGTTGGTCAAATTTTGGGACCAATCTAGTTTAAGGAGTAGCCTACACAAATCTTAAAAGAAATTAAAAGGGAATAGAGATTTAATTTACCTTCTTGAGTAATGAACCAAGAAGGGGAGGACTGAACCGTTGGTTCACGGACAACCTCCTGGTCCAATTGAACTAGACCAACTTTAGGGAGGCCGCTCACAAAAAAAAAGAGGGCAAAGGTCTCGCGAGTTGCGACCCCCCATGTGGTTCTTACGGAACTTGAACTCAGTCTGAATAGGGGCATATCCATGGTGATATCTGGAGGGCATGGAGGCTATAAAACCCATCGATGGTCAGACATCCTTTGTCAACTCGATCATTAGCAACCAAGAGCGTGGTTAGGTTGCTGGGAGAATAGACCGTCGATGCTCTATTATCGTGGCAAAATAGAGGATTTGTCCCCTTCTTCACGCATCCACTGAGCGAGAAGGGGACCTGTGTTTTCTATGGAAGGTGGGCCACAGGCCTAAAGGTGTTGGGCCTTTTGTTGGGTCCAATTTATTTGGAAAGGAAAGGGGAGCGCCTGCTGCCTCAATCCCTCATATTGCAGACCAATGGTTGGGATCAATCTAGACTAAGGTAATTTGTTAAAATTCATATCTTGAGATAGGAAGCTCAGTTTTTAGTAAACAAGGTATCTATGGAAAGATAATGATGTGCACTATCTCA
Source organism: Alisma plantago-aquatica (assembly GCA_963693085.1). Lineage (NCBI taxonomy): Eukaryota > Viridiplantae > Streptophyta > Magnoliopsida > Alismatales > Alismataceae > Alisma > Alisma plantago-aquatica. The sequence continues at coordinate 367,447,062 of OY856411.1, read as the reverse complement.
TAAAAATATACCCTCATAATGATTTGAATGTTTGATGATTATTATAATTTGATTACTAAAAGATATGGAATTTCAATGTGATCTGCATTAAAAATAGCAAACAAGTTTACAAATTAATAAAAAAAATTACATTAAGTGTATCTTTATGAATTTAACATGATTCCAAATTCTGATCTTTCTGATTTGAAGTTTTTATAAGGTTTTTGATATAAACCCTAATAATGGCATTTTGGATATTTCACCCATGATCTAATTATGAAACGACCTGATATTTTTATTCATGACCTTACTACATTGTATGATTACTTTTCTGGATATTTAATAGAGTTTCTTGTGTTATTATATTAAGTATGTAATTTTGGACTTAAGTGGTTATTATGTAGAATAATATATGATTACCTTGAGCTACTAAGTGATATATGCGTAAGTAGGTCTAAAATTTTAATCTAGTGGTATTTTCCTTCGATTGCATCATTGATTCAGTATGATTAATATGACTATGTTTGTGATTTATTCTCATTATATGGCATATATGTTCATACTAGTGCATAAGACGATTTATGTCTTTTTGAGCATAAAGATTATAGTACTTATATAAGAAGAGTTTTGATTTAATTTCAACACCAAGTTTTATGGTGATTTTAGATTAGAATTATGTTTAGTCTAAATAAGAATCCTAATTTTGGGTTGCCAGGTTAGGGTAATGGGGGTTTGAGATTTAAAGATGAAAACAGGATATACACATGGACTTATAGAAATTTGATGATATCCAGGTGATTAGGTTATGGAACAAGGAATCAAGAACAAGTTAAGGACGTCATCAGCACAAAAGGTAAGTGGGACATGTCCATTGAATTTCATTCAGCCTATCTATATGTAAAGTAACTTAGAATATTAAGTTACTTTCAGACATTTAGTTATTAATGTTCATCTCATATACAGTAATGCTTTTATTTGTCATACATTGTTTAAATGAAGTTATGTTTTGAGGATATCAGATCATAGATTGTAGATATTCAAGATACTTTTAGATGCTTAGTATTCATTATACAGTTTGTTAATTCTCAAGCCTCTAGACACATAAATCATATGTTCGATATCAGAATTTAACTAAATGATCTATTAAATGAGTTTCAGATGAAGACTTGTTTAGACAATAAGAATCTAGATTTTAGATTTTAGATTTAGATTACTCACTGTGGGTATTCTTGAATTAGACCCACATACTTATAAGAGTCTCAAACCCAATCTCAGTTATTTAGTAATTAAGATACATATTCAAATTTATATTTAGAATTCAGATTTAGATTTAATCTAGGATTTAAGAGCTGAGATTTAGATTATCAGTTAAGTAAGACAAATTGTCTGTGGTATTCAGACTAGATTCATATTCAAATTTATGTTCAAAATTTAGTACATGCTCAGTTATCAGTACTCTATTTCAGAATAAGATAAGTTCAGTTTTAGAATTTAGTTTGTTCAGATTTAAGATAATTAAGTCAAAACCTTCACATAAGACATTATATGATAAGCCCTCATTCAGTTAGTCTTAGGACGATTCAAAGGTATCTGTTTGCCATTTTAGAGGAGTGTTTACTCTAATTCAGAGGTACCTTGATACCAAGGAAGGTGTAGTTACGCCAATTTGGAGACACCTCGGTGTCATTTAGAGGCATGTAGTGCCAATTCAGAGGTACTTTGGTACCAATTTAGGGTGTAGATACACCAATTCAGGATGACTTATCGTATAATGATGGCAACAAATCAAATAAAAGACATATATAAAATACACATCAATTAAATATAAGTTTACAACTTTCATTTATTAGTTCAGCTTTCAGTTATAATATATTCATGTTTATCTTATTAGAAGTTCAATGCCACTTACTCTAACCTAGGTTTCCCTTTGTGCATGGTTGGGGATGATATGTCTGCAGGTACATAACTATGGGAGATAGTCATGATAAGATCATGCACCAAAAGCTTTAGGAGGTTTGCTTGGTGGGGCGCCATCTGCAAGGTCCTAGATTTGAGATGAGTTTGTATAAATTAGTACATGATATTAAGTTTCTTTTGTATATGATAGTGTAATAGAGTTTCCTTCCCAAGAATTTATGTGAATGATTTTATACACTACTCTGTGTTGGTTCTTGTCTATTATTATTATTATGTATATCATGTTTGTGACACTCCCAATTAAAAAAAATTAGCTTCCGCACATAAGATATAAAAAATAGGGGTGTTACAGTCACAAACTAGAAAATTTGTGAATCATAGAAGATACCAAAGTGTAAATGTGGAAGCACAACCATAAATGAACAATATACTAGATACATACACCTTGATCAATGTCAACATTCAACAACATTAATTATTACAAATTACATTTACATGTTAAAAGAAGAGTTTTACAAGTCTATGACCACATATTCTAGATAGGGTCTTTATACAATAGGTACAATCATACAACTACTCACAAGACATCTCTTCTCCCATCCTGGCTTTGAACCTTAAATTATTAAAATAAGCAAACATATCAGCACAATTTTGTTGAGTATGTGGTGCCCATAAAGGACATAAAATACTAGAAAAGAAAGCATAATTGTAAAATATTACAAAATATTGTTCGGCGTGATTCAAAAGAAATAAGAACAACATTTGATCAATAGATTAGTTTATTTGAGAATATTTTCTTCCGAGTTCTCTTATTATGTTGGTATTAACAAGCATGCTTATATATATATATATATATATATATATATTTATATATATATATATTAGATAGAGAGAGAGAGGGTGAGAGAGAGAGACAGGCTAGAATACACTTGAGTGTACAGATCGCACGAATACACTCAAGTGTGTTTGCATATCAAGACTATTTTTTGTAAAATGTAAACCATTGATCTTCATCGTCATACTATAACTAGGCTACATACAAATTTTGAGCCCATTTGGATGAGTGTAAGTCACTCATCCAAGGGCAACAAAATTGACGTGCAAAACAATGAAATGCATAATTTTTGCAGTCTTTATAACATGACCTATAAATGTCCAAATGTGCTCAAATTTTGCGTATGATCTATTCACAACATGTTTAAGAAGATCAACGGATTATATTTTTGAAAAAAAATATTGCATCATTAAAAATGACTTGCGTGTATTCTACTCCAAATACACTCGAGTGTATTCTATCCTGACTCTATTATATATATATATATATATATATATATATATATAATAGAGTCACAAAACTAATTTGAAATGCATAATTTTTACGGTCTATATAACATGACCTATAAATGTCCAAATGTGCTCCAATTTTGCGTATGATCAATTCATAAGATGCTTAAGAAGATCAATGGATTAGATTTTTGGAGAAAAAAATTACATCATGAAAAACTACTTGAGTGTATTCTTCTCTAAATACACTCGAGTGTACTCTAGCCTGACTATATATATATATATATATATATATATATATATATATATATATATATATATATATATATATATGTGTGTGTGTGTGTGTGTGTGGCCTCATCACTATAACGAGATGGGAGAGTGATGAATTCATATTCATCCCAGTTTAGTTGCATTTTTAGTCTAGTTTAGCATTCATATATATTAGTTTTGATTAGAATAGCTTAGTTTTTATCTACTTAGGTTTTTATGTTAATTTGTAGGAATTTGATAGTTCTCTTGACTCCCTTTGTAGGTTTTGAATTTTATCACTCTATAGTAAGTTTGCCTGGGGGGGAGCAGACCGAAATAGATTTTAAGCACTTTCAGAAGCAGATCGATACACAAATTTGAAGTCTAAGGACAATTTTGATCCATCGATCGACATGCCAATCGACATCAAAATTGACGAGCAATCAAAAGGTCGACAGCTTTGCCGACCTTCCAGCTCGACACACTCAATGCTCGACAGCCGTATCAACCTCCTTGATCGACATCCATGAGGAATGACACTCAAACTCACAGATGATCAAGGTCGACATCTAAGAGGAATGACACTTAGAAGGTCTTAGGAGCTCGACACCATCATCGGCCATCATCCGACAAGAAAACCATCCCATCAGTCACTCTTGTCGACATCCCCAATTGCTCGACAGCCTTATCGACTCTCAAGGTCGAGATCCTTGTCGATGTCCAAGACCGATGGTCGGAAGTCCAAAAGCCATCGACGACATACTCGTCAATAGAAAACACATCGTTGACATCAATGGAAAGAGGTCAACAACCTCGACCTATAAATAGACCCACAATACTTCTGTACAAGGCATCTCAAAAACTCTAGAGACAGACCACACTAAAAGGATGCCTCTGAGATTTGAGAAAGGATGACACATGTCGATCAAGATAGTTCTATCGACCTAGCTTGGCGACGCCTATGGATCTCAAGCACAGATTGACATATCTCTTTCATCTGCAACTTCAGGTCATCGATCTCTCTTATTGGGCGATTGTTCCTCCACCTGCTTCCACTGCAAGTTAGGGTTAATTCATGAAGGACAAAGAAGGAAGTCTTTCGTCACACACCATGTCGAGCCACTTCTATTTCCATCAAAACCTTGATGGTGTCCTCCTCCTCTTCTAGTGATATTAATCTCTCAGTGTCGAGGGATTAGTCTTTTCACTGGGTGTGGGGAATAGCCCTACTACCCATTTCTTGCAATTTTATTCATATTTCAACTCTTATATGAAATCATATAATTCATAGCTAATCATTTATTGTATGTTTTGTGGATTGATCACCAGCTTTACATGATTTATTATAATCTTCTACTGCGAGAATTTCAACGTTTAAGATTTTAATATCGACTAGCTTTGGTTGACACCCTGAAGAGAACTTCTGATGGAAAGTCTCTAGAGTGGATAGAGGATCCTTAAGTAATAAGACATCGATCTTACAGGGATATCTACTCATGCAAGTCTCTGACATCGAAGGGGGAAACTTACATAACTCCAATTATATCTTCATACATGTTTGGATTTGAATGATTGTGCAGATTCGAGTAGTGGTGGTGAAACCTAGTTCCACCCTAGTGTTTCCATCCATTGATAACTAGAACATTAATCTAGCTCTTTTTATTCTTGCAATCTTAGTTAAACAAATCAACCTCAACTTTTGTGATAAATACTAGTTCTTATTAAGTTACTTCGATTAGATAATTCTTAAATAAGTTGTCCATTGGGATTCGATCCTTAACTATATTGTGATAAAATACGTCCTCTTGCGGGTGGCATTATTGGACTATGGTTTTGGTAAACTCTAGGAACTATATTCCTAGTGAATTTATAGTGCGATAATATTCCACGTCAAAGAGGTCACCTAGCTCCATCTCTCCATTCAAAGGAGGAGGTCACCATTTTGTAGAACTTCCACCCTCTGAGGTGAGGAGGTTGCTTGTACCCAATATCAACATCATCATCATTATCATCATCATCATAGTTTGGGAAGTCATAATGGGAATATCATTTATGTTCAAGATTTTTTGCAAGACACACACACATTATATATATATATATATATATATATATATATATATATATATATATATTCAAAAGCTTATCAATAGAAATTAAAGTAACACAACAAGTTCATAAGCTAAGAAATTTATAACACATCAAATTGGTGAAGAGGTGAAATAGAGTACATTACACCTGATACTATGCTTCTAGTCCAAATGGACTAGACAGTCATCAAAGAGGATAGTCCCACATACCTCAATTTAGAGAATCCTAATTTTCCTGGACCATCCAGATCACTGGTCATCACCTGACTAATAACAAATTAATCTTTATTAGTACAAGGTTCATCATTACTATAGTTATTTTAGGTCCAATTAGGATTTTAGGTCAATCCTAGGTTCAATTCATTTAAAATTGACCTCTTATATTTTCCTACTGATCAGATTTCATATTTAGTCTCTGGTTCAAATTTCATAATATTCTAATGTTTTATCTATTTTCATGGATAATTTATGAAGTTGAAAGCATCTCATTAGTCATAAAAGATGAAAGACCTAATATTTGGTCGGGTCCCATATTTAGCTTTTACATGATTCTAGGGTCCCACTTAATTTTCTGATATTTAGATTCCATGATTTTCTAATTAATCTAATTAGCTAACCCTAAAAGATGAATTATAATCTAAACTAGATACCACCAATAAATATGTCTCAAAATCTGATCAAATGGATCCAGCATGTACTATATAGTTTTCTGAAGATGTCAGTATTTTCCATGTATTTTTGGGACATATGCTTGATTTACTATTATTTCTGTAACAAATGGGCAATAATATGGGTTTAACTAGAATTACCTTTTCGAGATAAGGTGGTTGGTTGGATCTGGGCTTACTGGCTGTTGCCTTTTGCCACGTCACCCCTAGGGAGGGGCGTGCACTGCATTCCCTCTGGTTCAAGTAAGGCTGAGTGGCCCCTACCTTGAGCCGCCCAAGTGACTAGGGGAACCGGGTCTAGGATGTTGGGCCGATATTGAGCCGCCAGATCCTTCCCAATCTCTACTTTACACGAGTCTGCGATATCTCATTTGCGCTTCATTTTGTGCTTGTTCGATTCGCAACCAAGTCGTCGTCACCGATCGTAGTCCCCTCTTAGTCCCCTCTGATGACCACCAGATAGAGACCTAGCACTCGGAGGTGATTGTGGAGGGATCTCCGGCAACCTCTAAAGCCTCGACGCTCTCTGGAGTCAGCTTTGCCATCTCAGAGTGGAAGGGGGAAATCGCCTTCTTCATCTCGTGGCCTCTATCCTCAAGGAATCACTTCAATGTCTGGAAGTCTGGTAGAATGAACGGGAGGTCATGGACAAGACCCGTAGTCTCTATCCTAAGGGTGAGTTTCATCCGCTACCTAGAACCCTGCCATGGCAGAGGTTGGAGGCTATTGCGGAATCGTCTGGATGTAAACAGAGGTCTACCTGACCTGGACTCCCGGACAGGCCACTCTGACATGTTTTTACCCGTCCGTCTAACCACTGCTATGGACTCCAGAAATGGGTCACAGGAGTGACATGGTTCATCTCCTCCAGTGGGATACATGCCTCGAGTGACTGGTCTTGGAAACGCTCATGGCATCGCGGAGGTATCTGACCAGCCCCACTTCTAAATCCTCTGTAAATAGTGGATCCACGAGCTGGGCGGGGTGGACTAGTTCCTCCACAAAGATCGGGTGTTGAAGACGAGTTTAAATCCATTGGATCCCGCTGTCTAAAGGCAAAAAAATGATGACACGGCTCTGCCTTCCCCGTCCTAACAAAAGGTTCCCAATATAAATGAGATAATAAAGTTGTTTATGCATTGGACTTATAATATACATATCTAATGATTACCTGTTTTCTTTAATTCTTGTACAACTTCAATTCATCACTCGTACAACATAGCTCCAATAAGATCAACTTTTAAGCATTGGCCGACCATAACTTATGATAACTATTGACCAGAGTAAGCCATAAAAGTCATATAGTTTCACTACATAGATATAATCTTCAAATCGTTCATATTTTGATATGAGACATAAAATCGTAGTCTAGGATTTAATGGGTACTTTAGTCCTTGTTTCCACATACATTTAATGGTTTATAAAACCCTCAAAATCTAGGATATCACACTAATACCTCACCACTTAAAAGGATTTCGTCCTCAAAATCTAATCATTCATGCATTATCAACCACCAATTCTCCACCCCTTAAAAGGTTTAACCTAATAAGTCAAACAACCCTATAGGTACAAAGAACAGTTCACCCAAAACTCATGCACTTCATCACTTCGTCCTCAAAGGTACCATGCAAAATAGAAAAGTTGTATTTAAAGTCTAACTAAGAGATTATGGGTTACCTTTAACATACTCTTCTTCATAAACATCTTGGCCATGAAAAGCCAAGACTCTTCCAGCATGTCTCTCAACAAGTCTTCTTCCATTATTACTTCCATTGATTGAGGAGGTGTCTGAGATTGTTGTTGTTGTTGATATGGTGCATGTCCATCACAAAGTTGGGGGCATCTAGGTCGGCTATGTCCAGGTTCATTACAATGATGACATACAACTTGGAAGTTAGGTTGAGGTCTTGCTTAATTTCCAACATGAGAACACTTCCCAAGAGGATGATAACCATGACGCTTAGGACATTGGTCCCTCCTCTTATCATGATCCTTAGGTTGATATCTTGGATAAGACTCAACAGCTAAAACTTTATCAACCATCTGTTGAAAAGGCAGAGGAAGTTGTGGAATAAGAGCAAGACCCACATGGTAGCTGAATCCTTGCAAGAATAGATCAGCTCTACAATCCTCACTCAGCCTAGTAGCATAAGTGTGATGAAGTGGATTTTCCACATTTATGATCCAAATTACAATTATGCCCTTCCATTATCTAGCATTGCTCAGTTGACCTCATTTCAGCACTTTGATGATCATTGAATGATTTGGACACCTAAATATCATAATGAGTACCTTGTGACATCAAACTCTAGCCTAGTTAATGTTGTTACTCATATGATTTTAATCGTGACTCAAAGTTGATGTTTTGGGATCTAAAAGTTTTTCTAGAGATTTATAAGATTTTAATAAGACATTGGTTAAAATTTCATAATTTTTGAGTGTTGCATTTTGAGAGTTATGAATGTGACAAAAATACATTTAAACCCCCACCCAATCCTTTTTATAACCTATTTGGACCCCCAACCTAGACCTGGATCTAGATCCAAGAGTGTGAGTCTATGTCGTCTCCCCTACCTGCCTATCATGAGGAAGAGCACACACAAGTATCGTGCATCTTTATGACTTGGATATCTTCCCCTTCTCTCTCCCTCACCAAGTCAAATTTGTTCCATCAAATCCAAACTCTTCTTCCCTACCCAAGGATCCCTAACTAACTCCCTCTCTCACACTAATTCGAAAATGCCCAAAAGGTCAGCGGCTTGGGCTTAAAGGAGATGAAACCCTGAGCAACCCTAGACCTTAGGGATAGTATTTAACACCCTCCATAGCTTTGTTAGCCTCCCTTTAATCATCCTTAGCCTCCAATTTCACATGAGAATCTCTCTTCTTCTTGGCCAAGCTCGAACTACATTGGCATGAACCAGAGAGGAATGTTCACACCTCAGAGATCCTCCTGACAACTCTCAGCATCCACACCATCTCTAAAACCTAGAGGAGAGTCCTTGACCCTCACGTGGAGGTGTAGAGGGTTAAGGAGATGTGCCCACAAAGCTTCCTTGAATCTCGCCTGGACTTCAACAGCAACCACTCCGAGAGCGATTGTGATGAGCCAAGATCTGTACACAACTCCACAAAGCCTCCAAGGTCCCCAGTTCCCTCCTTTTGAGGTACATTTCTCAAATGCCATCTTAGCTCTTTTCTTCTTTGACCTACAACTTGACTTGGTGTTTGTTGTCTTATTCATTGTTTAGTTATTAAAAGACGTGAAGACTTAGCTGTGCTACCACAAAGCCACTGCCAGGTTCCCTCTTACCTAGGCATACTCCATCTTCTTCCCCCTCAGTTTCATATTTTCATCTTCTCCACTCAATGCGGCAATGACACGAGTAAGGTTCTTGTAGATCGGAACATTCAAGGGGCAATGATTATCAAGATGCCCTATATGTTTCATGCCTTTTATTTCTCTAGAATGGGCATTCATGTCCTTTTATACCCTTTCGTTGACCCCTTGAGCCAAGCTTGGATCGTAGGTTAGGAAGGAGCGTCCATAGATCCAGATCCCTTGCCTGATCTGTGAACCTGGATGGTCAATTTTTTTTGTTTTTCTTCTATCTTCTAGCTATTTTCCTATTGGTCAGGCTTGTAATGATTATAAATAGCTCAGTTATTAGATAAATGCCCACAAAATATCAATATTCTCAGAAAAAATCCTAGATTTATATGAAACCATTTCCTTGCCATGTTAGATAATGATTTAGTGATAATAATTAAAATCTATTTCATAGATCTTAATTTGAGTTTTCTTTTAATATTTCAAACTGTAATCTTGCTTACATGATATATGATCCCATCACAACCTCGTTGTACTCTGATGTTATATTGATAACTAGATTGCATGACTATGAATACAATATCATCATTCAATATACTTTTGACATGTTTGTACATGAAAATGGCTAAATGATTTAATATCTTTAAATCCTGATATTTATAGATCAAACCAAACCCTGATTCAAAATATAAGATCTTGATCTCACCATGTGATTCTAGATCTATACTCTTAATGACAATAGGGAAACAAATTTAATGAGAATAAGAATACATGAATGAATGTCCTAGTATGTCATTAGAGCGATGAACTATATAGATACATTGTTGTTCTCTTTTGTACTAGGATCTTATACTCTTCAAACTTGTTGATTTGGATATTGATAATAATCTGATTGACTCCAAGAGGTGCACTTTTATATTAATTCCTCCTTGAATAGACTAGTGACATTGAATGATACTTGTATGTACTCTTGCTGCAAATCTTAGCTATGTACTTGTCTGAGCTACAACGTTACCTACTGAGCAATCTTTGATTTGAATATGTATTCTTGAAAAACTTGAACATAAATATTGACACCTATTATGATTGCCTATAATAATGATATTGATATTGGGTAAAACCGACCTCCTCATATCAGAGGGTGCATCTTGTGCAACACGGTGACCTCACCCATCTTATTGGGGCCATGGATTCATATGTATATGCATGCATGTTGTTCAACATAACAAGGAAATACATAATAAAAATTGAATTGCACGAAATTAAGATGAGTTTGAATATCACATTTAATATTTTTCTTATAAATCATGCCAAGTACAATATTTTGATATAAATGTTTTTGATTGTTTGATATTGCTCTTTTCAAAACGGAACAATGCATTTGCATTGATTGCATCTCAAATTACCTGGATTTAGGCATGAATACTTGAAGACTTGATATAGGATAATCTACTATACTCTTTCCAATATTTTACATAATGGAGAATGCTCAACACATGGGACTACATGTAAATGGGAAATAGAATCTAGTTTGTAGTTCTCTCGCCTTGTAATCTTTCCTTTTCTTATTTCATGTGGGCTCCTAATGTAATAGAATCCTTAGTTCTTTTTCAATAAAAGGAAATGTTGTTACTTTTTCCATAAATGTGTGTGTGATTTTCAGGCCACTCAGAGATAAATGCTCTAATCCTATTATTGAATGTTTGGTTAGTGGTATTATAGGTAAAGTTGGATTTGAATCCTATTGATATCCACAATTCCATGTTTATTTGGGTCAAAATAACACAAGGACATTAATCTGTCTAGCATAAACAATCCATGTGAATAGGACTTTTGAGTTCTGCAGCCCACCTAGGTATTTGATGGTATAAAGCCTTGGCATCATCAACCCCGACTCCCAAATTTTTTTTGGCAATGGTGCCTCTGAACTGTAGTTCACGAAGCACAGACACTGCACTCTCAATGCTATGACTAGTGCTTGTACTCTTGATGGTCAATGCAAAGTCAGAAATGGTTGTTGTATATTCCTATTCCTTCCTCATCTCTATGGAAACATTTGCCTTTTCGTCATAATAGACACACATTTTGTCATCTTCTTTGTATAAGAGGACATCACATGTATCATAGAAAGATACATATTCCAGCCACTACCTATCTTTTCCATGGATAAGATTATTTAAAATGACATTGACTTCAATGTAATTGATCGCAATTGTGCATAATAACCAGATTAAAAAATCTCTAGCACTTCGTGCTTTCTTCCTCGAAGGCAACAAGACAGCAATAGGTTATTGAAGGAGTAACACATCAATGTCAAATTATGGGTTAACATGTTTGCTACTATTAAAATTAATTTAAAATGAGTGTATTCTATTTTTATACAAGCACTCACATTCACAGATTATAGATTGATGAAACATCCATGAAGTCATCACTAACTTTGTTTGTGTTGTATCCAAACATAATATGGGATCACCCAATATCCCATCCTTTGACCTTCTTATTCGTTCCTTACGCACAAACCTTTCTAGTCCTTTCCAGTGAAGCAAACATGCCCTTAACACTGCTTACTCTAGAAGTGGGATTAGGATTAGGGTAAGAACGGTTCTATGACATTAACACCCAAGCAGTAGGAATTTTGCACATATTTGGGAACATATAGGGAACCTTGTTGGTATGTCTGTCCATAGAGCCAATCATTTGATGATTTTAATGGCATATCTTATAAATAATTTTATTAATAATAAAGGCAGTCTTCTAATTTACTCTATTTTATTCAGATATGAGATAATTATGTAACATAATAAATGTCTAAGGAATGATGTTACTCAATGATGTATGTCGTCATGTTGAGAACCAAAATAATGAGATCATATGGATGTTAAGAGTGTATACATTATTGTTATGTCCCTAATCAGTTGTTATTGTGTAAGCTAATAGACAGTAACAACACATAAGACTAGAGTGTGTGTTGGTTGATGACAAAATCTAATTAAGCCATGATATGTGGTATCAAACCAAACACATAGATACTTGTTAGAGAATAGTATATCGGACAGACCCGCCTTGATAATAATGCATGGAAACCATGGATTGGTAGTCAGAATCATTTCTTATAGTGATGGTGGTGATGGTGTCTCTTAGACCTGAAACCACTACACTCATCACATGTTGTTCAATGCACTTTGACATCATCCATCGTGACCTTGAATAAGAGTTTCCATAAAGGTGGTGCAAGGGTGCATTGTGACACATGGAAATGATTGTGAGTGATGTATATGGGAGTTGTCCCTCCTACAAGAGTATGATATCATAGCCACTTAATAAGCGAGACTGAGAAATGCATGGCCATGCTCATGTAAGTCATTATGTGATATTAAGCTTACACATATATCAGACAGTCTGCTCTATTTCAAGGAACATGGATTGAATGTTGAAGAGGATGATGATTCCATGCCTCAAGTACAATCTAGATATCAGTGGCAAAGGAACTATATGATCATTGTAACACTAATCACAAAATGCAAGTTGAAGTTGTTCTCCAACTTTTTGATTACTTGGGTAGCAATGATGTCTTGATAGATACCACTCATTTCTTATGATATCATAAATCAGTTATGGACATTCACTACCAACGTAACTTGGAATCTATAGGGTCACATGCATAGGATACACCTGGAATAGGAGCTTAATCATGAATGAAGTTTAAACCTAATTATTAAAGTGTTAGGTATTCAATTCAAACAAGATTGGCAATCAACACTCTAAAATGACTGGTTCAGCAAGTGAATTGATTGGCTCAGGTGTGTGAACCGATCAGTTTGGGTTTTGAACCGACCATTTGCTTGATCAATACAATTGGATCAAGAATTGATGTTTACGTCGTGATGTGCATTAATGAAATATTTAAATGCCAAATCGGGCATCTCATGTGTGAACTGTTTGGTTCACTAGTGAACTGGTGGGTTCATGGTTCACAGGTTCTGCAAAATTTATGAAATTCCATCTCTTTGACTCCAGCTCAGACTAGAAATCCTGACCCTAACTCTCCTATAAATAGAGGTATAGTAGAGGCTTTCTAGAGACACAACAATAAGCTCTGACAATTGTTGTCTTCTCATATTTGTGGTAACGTGAGAACCCAAGCAAGTCCTACCCGTCAAAGGGAAGGAAAGCAAGGGAGAGACAATAAGGGAGAGAAATTCGGTGCTAGAACATTGACTAGAAGGGGCAATTCCTTCTTTTCTATTCATCTAGAATTACATGAGTTCTTGGTAGTCTGTGTGGACTACTACAGAGACAAGGAGGTTGTTGCCACCTGCTAGGAGGACACAGTCAACCGCCATCTAAGGTGATCGACCAGGAGGCCCCTGTTGGTCTTCGTCTAGGTGCAACTTGAAGAAATAAGCACACTACGGTAAGGGTTGGTCAATGTACTTTCTCTATGATCATGTATCAACCTTGCAACCCTCTTTCTAATTTATAGTTGTTGACGCAATCTACTATCTAAAGGGAATATGGCAGTAAAAATTGTGTTTCCTCTTTCGTATCTGATGCCATATTCCTAATAGTGGTATCAGAGCCACATCAATTTACTATGAAACATTCAATTTGACGAAATAGCCAAAGAGTTTGGATTTAGTCAAAATAAAGATGAACCATGTGTTTACAAGAAAGTTAGTGGATTCATGATTGTATTCCTCATATTGTATATGGATGACATACTATTGATGGGGAATGACATCCCTACTTTATAGATGGTAAAGACCTAGCTAGGAAATACATTCTTTATGAAAGAATTAGGTGAAGCATCCTACATTCTAGGAATTAAGATCTATAGACATAGATCTAGAAGACTTCTTTGCCTAAGCCAGAGCACATACATTGACAAAGTGTTGAAACGGTTCAACATGGAGAACTCAAAGAGAGGAAATTTACCCATGTCTCATGGTGTTAGTATCTCTAGAGCTCAATGTCCTAGTTCTTGTGAAGAATGGGAGTGTATGAGAAAGATTCTATGTGCATCTATAATTGGATCTATTATGTATGCAATGTTATGTACTTGCCATGATGTCTCATATGCCTTGAGTATGACTAGCATGTGTGAGTCAGATCGGGGTGCATGTCATTGGACTATCATAAAGAACATCCTTAAGTACTTGAGAAGAACTAAGAATCAGTTTCTTGTCACGATGGTGAGAAAAAGTTGGTGGTAAAAGGTTACATAAATGCAAGCTCCTAAACTGACAAAGATGACAATAGATCATAGTCTGGATTTGTGTTTTGTCTATACAACATATTTTTAAGCTGGAAGAGTTCCAAGAAAGAGACATTTGTTGATTCTACAATTGAGACCGAGTATATTGTTGCATCCAATACAACAAAGGAGGTTGTTTGGATCAAGAAGTTCATTTTAGAAGTTGGGGTGGTTCCAAGCATTAGTGATGCAATTGAGCTATATTGTGACAACTATGGAGCTATTGCACAAGCTAAGAAATCTCAATCACATCAGCGTTCCAAGCACATACAAAGATAGTTGCATCTGATACAAGAGAGTGTACATCAAGGAGATGTGAAGATTTTCATAGTACCAACTGAAAGCAATGTGGTTGACCCCTTGACAAGAGCACTTTCACAGCTAGCATGGAGGTGATGTTAGATCACTTGGGATTTAGTTCATGGGTGATTGTATCTAAGTGAAAGTGGGAGTCTGTTGGTATGTTTGCCCAGAGAGCCAATCATATGATGATTGTAATGGCATATCTTGTAAATGATTTGATTAATAGTAAAGGCAATCTTCTAATTTATTCTATTTTATTCATTTATGAGATAATTATGTAAAATAATAAATGTCTAAAGAATGATGTATGTCTTCAAGTTTAGGACCTAAACAATGAGATCATATGGGTGTTAAGAGTATGTATATTCTTGTTATGTCCCTAGTCGAATGTTATTGTGTAAGTTGATAGACATCAATAATACATAAGACTAGAGTGTGTGTTGGTTAATGATATAATCTCATTAAGTCATGATATGTGATATCGAACCAAACACATTGATACTTGTTAGAGAATAGTGTATCAGAAAGACCCGCCTTGAGAGTGATGCATGGAAACCATGGATTGGTAGTAAGAATCATATCTCATAAAGATGGTGGTGATGTTGGTTATTAGACCTAAAATAACTACACTCATCGCATGTTGTTCAATATACTTTGACATCATCCACTGTGACCTTGAATAAGGGTTTCCATAAAAGTGGTGCTCGGGTGCATTGTGACACATGGGGAAGACTGTGAGTGATGTAGATGGGATTTGTCCCTCCTACAGGAGCATGATATCCTGGACACTTGATAAACAAGATTGATAAATGCATGGCCATGCTTATGTGAGTCAATATGTGAGATTGAGATCACATATATCTCAGACAATCTACTCTAATTTAAGTAACATAGATTGAATGTTGAAGAGTATATTGATTCCATGCCTCAAGTTCAATATGGATATCAGTGATAAAGGAACTATACTATCATTGTAACACCAATTATAGTTTTTAGGTTGAAGTTGTGCATCAACTTTCTGATTACTTGGGTAGCAATGATATCTTGCTAGATACTATAAGGCCCCTGAACTTCCTAAATGAGTTGAATAAGCTTAATTACCATAATTTATTTCTTATAACCCTAATATAACCTTGTGATATGCCTTGAAATCATAATACAAGCTTAAGTTACAAATTTGGTCCAATTTGGACATTGTTTGAGCAAGTTATGCAACTTTATGTACATTTTGGACTTTTCTACAATTTGCCCATTTAAGGGGTTTTATATGCAATTTGTCACATACATTATGTTCCTTAGATGTTATCTTATTATTATTGAGTATTTTGAGCTATGGGGCTCCTAGTTGAGCGATGGTTTGAATATGTTTTCCTCAAGGGTATTTTAGGGTTTACCCCTTCATGGATGAGCTACCTTTAGTAGCTATCAACTAATGAATTATTTGATTGGATTGGGAATTCCACAATGGAATGATAATCAGGTCTATATGGATTTTGGGTGAGCTTCTTGTGTGTGTGCTTATATATTCTTAATAGTTTTAAGGCCATGGACACTTGGAAAGATACTAGAACTTCAATGTTTTATTTTTCTTTATCTTAAAGTTTCATATACTTATCCCTAAGCACCCAAACGAACCATTTTTTCTCCACCATTTTCCTCCTTCTAAAAACCTCCTTCTCCCTCTGTGCTGCTGTGAATTTCATGTCCAAGGAAGAAGAAAGTGGAGATCTTCTTGGAAAAAAAACTAGGGTCGCAATTGACTTCCTTTTAGGGTTTAAAAAGCTTCCTTCTAGTGATCTTGACCTATAAGAGTAAGGATCCACTTCTTTCCTCTGTTTATTACTTTGTTATCCTTCCTCCTACCTTTATCCAGGTTGGAACCTTGTTGTTCCATCGTATAAATTGCTCTAAATTTCTAAAACCCTACCTTTCTTGCTCCTTATGCTTGGGGTTTTCTCATTTGATGAAGAAAGGTGCTCGGTGGATGAGTTCACATCTTGTGCTTCGATTTTCTACCCTACCAGCTCGTGTTTTCTTATGTTTGGGATTTTATCTTCTAATTAGAGGCAATTTATATATCTTTCTCCACATTTATTGCTTATCATAAGCTTGCTAGCTCATGTTCTTGCTTTTAAATAATGATCCATGCACTGAAAAGCTATGCTTGACTTGGATTTCAATTTTTATAATGTTCCCTGTTCTAATTTCAGTTCTAGATGAACCTGTGATAATGTGTACGTTATTCCTAAGTTATAATATGACTTGGATCAGGTTGGTTTGACAACCTATGGTGCTAAACACCTATCAATCAAGGGTCAATTTTAGGGTTTAAAGTTGATTTCTTCTATAAACACATGACTCAATGGTGGTACCATTGCAACAACCGATGGTATTGTCTTCATGACAACTGATACTAGTTACCAAGGTTTTCAAATGACTTTCACCCCTTAGGTCAGGTGTTGGCCTAATTAGAATCTTATTGATTAACAACTAAGTACCCTAATGATGTTATCAATCAATGGTGATATTAGTTTGATATTTGATGGTGATTAATGAATATAGTGTTGATTTAACAACCTATGGGGACTTAATAGTCACTATTGATGGTGTATCAGGTCTCCACAACCTATGGTGAGTTAATCATGTAGTTGTAGCATCAATCAAGCCTTAAACCAATGGTTTCTTGGGTCATTTGATGCAATGGTCGGACCTATACTCCAATTGATGGTTTTAATAGATGAACTTGACCTAATGGTTAAGATCTAATGTTTCTTCATCCAATAAATTTGAATGATTCCTAAATGTAATATGTTAGTACTAATAAATTTATTTAAATGGTTTCCTTTATGAGATCAACTTACGAAGCTCATTTACTGACGGCTTGTTTTAAATAAACAATCACGTGTGGGTTTTACCCTAATCTCAATGAAGCTTTTATGTTTATAATCAAGGGATGTATAGGGTTAGATGGTGACTTTTTCTAGAGCACAACTCAATGACTTAATAGGTGGTTTTTTCAAGATGTTTACTTATGTAAACGACCAATGGATTTACCTTTTCAACATTTAATGGTTAGAAGTTGATGCCTCAATATTCCCATTATTTTGGGTGAAGCGTGTAGTGTAATGTTATGATTTTAATGATGAGAATTTGATCGTTCAATGCCTTAAACTTGTATTCTTACCCTTGACCTCATATGATTATGATTTATAATCACCATAATGAATTAATGGGTAACCCTAATGAGGTATATCTTGTTATACCTAGCTTTAATATAACTAAATGGTGGTAATTGGGTATGAATAGTCCTTGAATGACTAATACAATCATGGAGTACTCTCTTATTATTGTTGAAAACCTAGTATGCTATACCGCGATGGTTACTGTGACAAAGTGGAATTTTGCATAAGTATGAAGTAATTATCCTTTTGCCCTCTTTATGTTCACTCACAGTCCAAATTTATTTTTCTTAGCTACATAATCAATTTTGAGACTCAAATCCAAAATATGGTGATCAATGTGATCTTTGTACACAATATAACACCTTAAATTTGATTAATTGATCACTTTGTCCAAAGAAGAAAATTGATCCATAAAACTTCATCTTTTTGTTCTCAAACATTTTCTAAAGGTTCTCCACATTTTTATGAAGTTGTGGTCAAAATTTGAGAACAATTGATGATGGGAATGCCAAAGAAAATAAGGGATGAGATGGAAGACTTGTAGAAAGAGAGGCACGCCTTAAGAGCCGACAACAAGCACATGCATCAGGTCTATGACACAGCCATGGCCAGCCTCAAATAGGAGCGTCAATGACTGGAAGAGGACCACCGGAAGCTCAAGAAGGAATACGAAGAACTCGAGAATTGGCGGAAGAAAAAGAAGACCAAGCGCTCAGCAAGCCCGACACACTCATCCAACCCCTCCAACCATGACGACAACAATGATGATAATGCAAGAGGGGCAGGCATGGGAACAGGCACACCTAAAGCGGGGAGTGCCAACACAAAGGCAGCACCTGCAACTGAGCCAAGGAAAGACCAGCCACCACAATAGCCAGACGACATTAACGACAACCAAATGAAGAAAATTTCGACATCGTCAAGGGGTCTCGACCTCAAGTGCAACCCTGACGAAGCTACTAAAGAAGAAGAGAATCTGGCAGGGCTACACCTCTCCCTGCCTACACATGAATTGACAATCAGGGAGCAGATTGTTGCTTCTCATCGTGAGGAGATAATGACTGAACTCAGCTCAGCGGGAGCGGCGGAGATCGATAATATAATACCTGAGATGGGAGCAGGTCTTGAGGAAACCAGTGAGTTCCTCCTATTCCAACCTCACCACGAGCATATCGACTATCTTTATGATGGAAAGATGGATGAGACCCTGAAAATGATAGGAGAAGCCAAGCTAGGGCAAACTTCTGAGGAGAGCAACATAAAAGACAACATAGTTGTCGAAGCCTCCTCAGAAGTAGCTGAACCTGCAACCACTACACTACCTATGCAGAAAGTGGTTGAATAAGTGGCCAAGCCCATGCCGACCATAGACGAAGCCACAACACCACTGACTTAGGAAATAACATCAGAAGATGAGGATGGCGGGTTGGCAACTTTCTTCACTAACAAAACCGCCAGGGAACAGAGTGCACAAGCTAAGGAAGAAATACTTGGAGAACCTCCCCCTCTGCCTTGCAAAATGAAAGATATGGACATTACTGCGATATCACGAATCTCATGTAGAGATGTCCACGTTTTGGCAGATGTCCTCAGTGACGATCTACCCGGCTCAGACATACTCTACAACAATAAGGGTAGATGTCTCTCTAGAGACCACTTCTAAGGGGATGTTCCTCAAGAAGGCGTGCACTAGTACATAAATGGGTTATAACGTCACTACCTGTAGGATCGGTTTTTCCAAATAACCGACCTCATATGTCTAAAAAAATGCGGGCACCACTTAAGACCTCTTGGGTCGGTTTTCTCAAAAAAATCGACCTTGTAGTGTAACTTTATAGGGTCAGTTTTCCAAATAACCGGCCTTATATGTCTACAAAAAACGTGGGCACCACTTAAGACCTCTTGGGTCGCTTTTCTTTAAAAAAACGACCTTGTAGTGTAACTCTATAGGGTCAGTTTTCCAAATAGCCGACCTTATATGTCTATAAAAAATACGGGCACCACTTAAGACCTCTTGGGTCACTTTTCTTAAAATAACCGACCTTGTAGTGTATCTCTATAGGGTCGGTTTTCATAAAATAAGCGACCTTATAGACAATTGGATTAGAAAGCCAATTACAGTTTCCCACGGCAAAATTTTGCTTGATTTTGACTTTGCGCCTCGATCTATAGGGTCGATTTTTCCAAATAACCGACCTTATATGTCTACAAAAAATGCGGGTTACACATCTTGAATCCAGTTTGCCTTCACATATGTATAAGTACCTCTAGGGTCGGTTTTTTCCTTATAACCGACCCTAGAAGTCCCTTCGATTGACAATATTGTCGACCGAGATAAATTTTGGATCCAGTTAAGTTCACGCATGTATAAGCACCTCTAGCGTCAGTTTTTTCCTTATAACTGACCCAAAAGGGATCCTCGATCGACAATATTGTCGACCGACATCAATTTTGGATCCAGTTTAGTTAACGCATGTATAAGCACCTCTAACGTCAGTTTTTTTACTTTTAACCGACCCTAGAGCTCTTCTCAGTCGACGAATTTTTCGACTGACAACCTCTCGGTCAGCAAATTTGTCGACCGGGTAAAATCCAGATTTCACGTGTATAAGCACCTCTAGGGTCAGTTTTTTCCTTATAACCGACCCTAGAAGTCCCTTCGGTCAACAATATTGTCGACCGAGATGAATTTTGGATCCAGTTAAGTTCACACATGTATAAGCACTTCTAGCGTCAGTTTTTTACTTTTAACCGACCCTAGAGCTCTTTCGGTCGATGAATTTGTCGACCGATAACCTCTCGGTCGACAAATTTGTCGACTGAGAAGGAGCCCGATTTCATGTGTATAAGCACCTCTAAGGTCGGTTTTTCCTTATAACCGACCCTAGAGCTCCCTTGGTCGATGAATTTGTCGACCGATAACCTCTCGGTGGACAAATTCGTCAACCGATAAGGAGCCAGATTTCACCTCTAGGGTCGGTTTTTTCTTATAACCGATCCTAAAGGGCTCCTCGGTCTACAATATTGTTGACCAACATGAATTTTGGATCCATTTTAGTACTTTTCAAAACTTTATAAAGCATTGGGATCTCAATCCCTTGTCTCATTGTTGGGAATTCACATCCCTCAATACCAACATCATCACATTTGCTGGATCTGGGTATTCAAACCCTTAGTTCATCACTAAACATGGTTATCACTTATCAGGTAACTATTACCTTCAGGTCATCTGACCAAAGTTTTCAGGATATTTGTTACACAAGCATCTCACATAACTCACTAGGCATATTCAACTTCTTGTTGTCACCTCTCACTACGCAACAAATAAAATAATGGCTCACAAATCCCATTACCATCATAGCTCATACCTGGTTATACGCTTATTATCTCATGATACTTGCATGGTTAGTATACTAGATAACAACCATATCAATTTCATATCAACATCATGCAATACAAAGATAACATCACTATTCCCTCATTAGGGTTAGAGTTTCCCATCTTTATCAATTAGGGTTTCACATAACATCATCCCATATTAAGGTTACACATAACATTATCCCATATTAGGGTTTTACACAACATCACCCTATATTAGGGTTTCACATAACATTATCCCATATTAGGGTTTCACATAACATTATCCCATATTAGGGTTTCACACGACATCACCCTATATTAGGGTTTCACATAACATCATCCCATATTAGGGTTTTATAAGCACCTTAGAGCTCCCTCGGTCAATGAATTTGTCGACCGATAACCTCTCGGTCGACAAATTCGTCGACCGAGAAAGAGCCAGATTTTACGTGTATAAGCACCTCTAGGGTCGGTTTTTTCCTTATAACCGACCCTAAAGTGCTCCTCGGTCGACAATATTGTCGACCGACATGAATTTTGGATCCAATTTAGTTCATGCATGTATAAGCACCTTTAGAGCTCTCCTCAGTCGATGAATTTGTCGACCGATAACCTCTCGTCGACAAATTCATCGACTGAGAAAGAGCCAAATTTCACGTGTATAAGAACCTCTAGGGTCGGTTTTTTCTTATAACCGACCCTAAAGGACTTCTCGATCGACGAATTTGTCGACCGACATGAATTTGGGATCCAGTTTAGTTCACGCATGTATAAGCACCTCTAGCATCGGTTTTTTACTTTTAACCGACCCTAGAGCTCCCCTCGGTCGATGAATTTGTCGACTGATAACCTCTCGGTCGACAAATTTGTCGACCGAAAATGTGTTTGAGTGTTTTTAAATAACCAAACACGGGCACCGCTTATCTTTAGTGTCGGTTTGTTTCTTTTAACCGACGCTACAGGTCGAGTCTCTCCTTTAAAATGGCCGAAACCTAGTCTTTCTCCCCCGCGAAACAAAATTTTCATTCTCTTTTTCTCTCCCGTGGCGCAGATACCTTTTCCGTCGTGAAGCCCTTGCCACCTTTTCGCGTCGCCAAAGCCCTTGCCTCCTCTCCGTGAAAAGAGCTCTTCATCGCCGCCTCTCCACACTTCCACGAAGGTCGCCGCCTCTCCGTGAAGGTCATCTCATCCTCTACGAATGTCACCACCATTTCCAAGTAAGGTCGCCACCGTTTCCAAGTAAGGTTCCCGAGTTCGTTTCTGGGTTCAGATCCACCTTTCATAGTCTTGGTAAGTGAGATCTATCTATTTTTATTTGTTTTTCTTGTTGTTCTATCTTCCGTCTCTTCTTCTTGGCTGAATCCATGACGTTCCATGGTGGATCTTGAGATAATGGTTGAAAACATCTTCCACTCTGTTCTTCTTACCTTTTCAACATAGGGTTTGCTTCCTTTTTGGAGAAGGAACCAACTTGGTGAAGAGGAGTGCCCAAGCTAGGGTTTCTTCCCCATTTTTCTTCAATCTACCTTGTTGTTTGGAGTTTCTACATCATCTCTAAGGTGAGTTATATAACTTTATCCATGATTATTGTTCACTCTTACGTTACATGTACATGATTTTGCCTTAAAAATATTGATCCAAGTATAAAGATGTACCTTTACCTAGGGTGTGAGCTTGTATGATAGTTTTTTGTATCATCTTAGATGAACCCTACATCTTGTGCATGATTTTTTTGATGGAAGTGGTAATCATAGACCTTGTTTGCATATGGATAATGATTGCTTTTAATCTCTCAAAAGATGTATATTTCTAGGATTTCAAACTATTTTTTCCTCCTTATATTTCAAGCAATCTATCATTTTGTAAATTATGATGTGATTATGAATCATTTTTGTCATGAATGTGTGGTTTTGAATGGTGACAGTCGACAATTTTCTCGACCGAGGGGTATACTGAAATGTTGATTTAAATTTTTAGCGTCAGTTATTCCAAAAAAAATGACCCTGTAAACTCACTCGGTTGAAAATTTTGTCGACTGAAATATTTTTGGTCGACAATTTTCATGACCGAGGGGTACACTGAAATGTTTATTTAAATTTTTAGTGTCAGTTATTCCAAAAAAACCGACTCTATAAACTCTCTCGATCGAGAAAATTGTCGACCGAAAATGTGTTCGGTCGACAATTTTCTCGACCGAGAGTGTTTACAGGGTCGGTTTTTTTGGAATAACCGACCTTACAGGCTCCTTTTTTCTCGTCTGGGTCAGATTTTTACAACCTTTTACGTCGGTGTTTACTCTGTAAGGTCTATTTTTTTGTCAAATAAAATGACGCTATAGAGCAAATTCTATAGCGACGGCCACTTAGGCGTCGATTAGAAAGTGACGCTACAGGATTAAAAAAACTGACGCTGCAGACCATTCCTGTACTAGTGGTGAGTACATAAGAGGTTGTTCAAGGTACTATGCGCTACCCTCCAGGAAGAATTCCTGCACCCGGACAAGCCACAGCTGGTTTTCAATGAGACAACGCATCTGGACAGCCTCCTTTACAAACAAGATTATGAGGCGGCAGACATAACAGAACTGAAGGCGGCAGTCTGAAGAAGGGAGATGAGTTCTGTGGTGCTGCCCTTTAGAAATATCAAGCATTGGGCACTAATATTCGTTGATTTTTACGAGCGGAAAATGATGGTGCTCAATTGTTGTGTAGCAGAAATAGATAACACTTCACCGATCTATAAAAGAAAATAAGCCAGGGATGCCTTGAACATACCACTGCATTTACAACAAGCAATCAAGGAGGTAGACAACAAATTCCAAGGGTCCTGGAAACTTTTTTCCATTAATAAGAAAGTTCCCCAAGAACATGATGGCTCGGGGGACTGTGCCTTCATAGTACTTTGCATGATGGAGGCCATCAACAAAGACATCCCCCTGGAAGACTTGGATAATGAAGACCTACATGGACTGTGGGGTACGTACGCTATGGAAGTCATCTACGATCATCGGTTTTTCAACGACCCGATGATGCCTCCAGAAGCCGTACCCCGGAGGCTTCACACGGACATCCCTCTTCCTGAAAAGATTTCCAGGAGGGAACAACTAAAGACCATGTGGATAGACCCAACTGAACCATCCAGAGCCTCGGCATGGAAAGAAGGATGGCATAAAAGATCTGAACAAATGTCAGACGAAGAGCCAAAGTAGCCTCCAGTTATGAATGCACCTAAAGAGATGCCTACAAAAGAACAATTTGAGGAAGGAGAAGTGGATGAAGAAGAACCACTTGATGTAGAGTTGGAGGGACCGACAGGAGAAATCATGCCTTCATTCAAGAACTTTGACAAATGGAGCTACCTCAGTCTATCTCTAGAAGAACTGACAATAGTCATGAGTTCCTTGAAAGAAGACGATTCACCGGGGGATGTCATATTTGAAAGAGAGGGCATTTGTGTACTAAAAGACGACCTCTGTGAAACACTAAAAATAGGAGGATATCTTTCAGTAAGCAAGATGTCGGCCTACCAGGCGCTATTAGGGGACTTAGTGCCAAATGCTCACATGGTGTATTTCCTACTAGTAGACGACATCCTGAAAGATAAGGAAATAGGAGAGATGGAGCGGCTACAACGACGACTTGAAGCGGCCACACCAGAGCATATCTTTTTTTTGATTCTTCACGACAACCACTGGACTTTGCTGGATATCGACCTTCTGAAAAGGACTTTTGTTCTTTATAACAGCTCCGACACAGACTTTGCACTCAACAAAATGAAAAACACGACAACAAAAAAGTCTCCTACAGAAGAAAAGGCAAATACCTGCGTCGAAGAAATCGTTGAGATGATAAATCAACACTGCAGAGGCTACGTTAGGACAAAAGGCAAGGACTTCAAGAAAACCCAATACTACCACAGAAGCCCTCAGCAGGTACCCCTATCCAATGACTGTGGGTTCTTCTGCCTGTCGTGGATGATAGCCATTGCCGCTATAGGCTTCAAGGTGGAGAACATGCAATACGAGCAATATCATGCACTACGGGGTATCTATGTAAGCATGCTCCTTGAGTCCAAGTGGGCATTCCCCAACAAATAAGCAAATAAAGAAGGCCCGTTTATACATACTCACTCAAATTTTGACACCCTGGGATGGGGTGTAGGATAAGTTTGGGGGAGGAGTCATAAACGGGCCACGGAGGTACTTGTACATCCCTTTTTCATTTGTACGTTCCTTTTTCATCTACCCCTTATACACCGACAAAAATCTTGAAATTTTGAAATCTTGTTACAACTAACCTTTTAGAAGCTCACTTTCTCTCACTAAATGTAGTGTTCTAGCCCTCAGAAAGAAAAAAAATATGAGCATATACATGTAGAACAGCAGTCATAGCAATACTACTATACCTCATTCTTGCAATAAGACGTTGTTGAGTTGGGAACCTTAACTCAAGAAACCCTCAGAGACTAGAGAACTTCACCTAGTCATAATCCTGACCGACCACCCTAACCTGACGTTCTTGATCTGAAAATCCTTATCTCTATAGAAAGGGAAACAGCTACCCTCTTCAAGGCATACCTAAAAGAGGCTCGGCCGCCCAAAAAATTAAAAAAACCATCAAACCCAAGCCTGATTGGAGAGATAAAAAGCCCAAAATAAAATAAAGAAAAGAATATGAGAGTTGTGCCTTAAAAGATGCCAAAAGTTTCTGCCCAGCCGGTATATTGCTACTCTCATGAAAGAAGATATGTCACACCCATAAGTG
The DNA here is from genome assembly GCA_963693085.1 of Alisma plantago-aquatica. NCBI lineage: Eukaryota > Viridiplantae > Streptophyta > Magnoliopsida > Alismatales > Alismataceae > Alisma > Alisma plantago-aquatica. The sequence continues at coordinate 367,420,679 of OY856411.1, read as the reverse complement.
GAAACTTGAAGCCAAGCTTACACACCTCCAATCCTGAATGTAACCTCACAAACCACCTGACTTAAAGTCAGAAGCCCAAAATAGGGCAACACTATTCTTACAACAGTTGTGGTCGTGGAATTCAGGGGGAAGAGAAAATTACCTTAAGCCTTAAGCCTTAAGCCTACTCAAACACATTAGCCTAGGGCCATATAAAAAATATAGAATTGGTGCAAAAGCTACCCCTCAAAAAGGATACTGCATTAGTACGATCATCACCTGAGGGAAAGGGTGATATGTTGAGAGGGAGGAACCTTTTACAATTTGAAGGTAATGACAGGGAATTGAAGTTATGCAACTCCAGTTAAGAGGAAAGAATGAGACCTAAGGATTCAAAAACATGCAACAACATTCTTGATGCAAGAATGAGATATTTCAGTCATGTCATAATTTCGTATGCTACAAATTGCTCATATTCTCTCTAAGTTCTTGAACCTACACTTAGCCTGAGGATAGGCTTGATTCTAAGTTTGGGGGAGTTGATAACACTCCATTTTACGTACTTTGTGTATATATTTTACACCGCTTTTAGTATGTCTTGTGTTAGATTTTCACATAATTTTTCTATCTTTGTGACTAAAGATTCACACACATGATTGCAGAGATATTCACAACATAGATCGTGGGTCAAGACCGTGACCTCGGTCTACTTCATTCCAAACCGCGACTGTGGTCCACTTCTTTCCCAACCGCGATCGTGATTCCAAAGTTCCAAAGAAGTCGTGATCGTTAGATCGCGACTGGATCCACAGATCGTGGTTTCTTCTCTACTGCGGCCTTGTTGGTGGTTGTGACCAAGAAGGACTTCAGTCAAGTAGAACATGATTAGCTAAGGAACTGCGGTCACTGATAAGTCTTTGTAAAACCGCAACCAATTGGGAGACCTCAACCTCGACTGACCGGATGCAAGCAGACCTTGACTCAAGCTCATTTAGGCACTTTTGGTTGTCTTCCTTGAGAGATTTAATGTTCTTAAGATAGACACCATTCTCTACCTCAACTCCAATGTATTCGAGCTCAAGATCAAGAAAATGGCCTTGCAATTTATCAATGCTCTCAAGATGAGTTTTCTCATTTTGCTCAAGGATATCAAGTTTAACACACAAATCATCAATGATTTTACCTAACCTCTTATTTTTATATTTACATTTGGAATAAGAAGAACAGGTAGTAACAAGTATGTCAATAAGAGTTTCTTTAACTAACTAATGCAAGATTACGTCACTTACCTCACTTATCTTACCAATTTCTTCACTAGTAGAGGCCATGAGTGCAAGGTGGCACTCTCCATCTTCATCAGAGCTTGAGCCACTAGAGGATGATCCTTCCCAAGCTGCAAGAGTTGTGTCTTTTTGTATCCTCTCCTTCTTATCCTTCCTCATGTATTTGATATCTTTCTTGTACTCTTCCTCCTTCTTGGAGCTACTCTTGTGATGTGACTTTCTTGCCTTAGAACATTCACTCTTGTACTGTCCTTTTTTAACACACTTGTAGCACCTTGGAGTAGAAGAAGAAGATTGCTTTCCTTTTAAGTGCTTTCCCTTGGAGAAGTTAGATTCATGCTCACTAGGGCTATCATCTTCACTTGAGGAGGAAGGAGTGGTCTGGAAAGTAAGTTGTAGTTGAAGGACGAGGGCCTCCACTTGAGCTTTGACGACACTATATTTGATCTTCTTTGCCTCCTCTTCTTGTTTGGCTTCATCTTCTTGCTTGTCAAGTCTTGGGTCATGAGCTTGTAGATTGCCAATAAGATCCTCGGTTGGAATGTCACCAAGACTTCTCACTTTTTTAATGGAGGTCAACCTTGATTCCCATATCTTTGTAAGAGACCTTAATATATTTGAGTTGATTGCTCCTCTATCCAAAGTGTGTCTAAAAGCAGCTACATCATTGATGACGATGTTGAGCCTAGAGTACATCTCAGCAACTCCTTCTTTCTTCCCCATCTTGAAATTCTCTAAGAGACTGTTCAACATGTATATCTTTGCCTCCTTCACTTTCTTTGTTCCTTCATAAGTGATTCACAACTTGTCTCATATCTCATAGGCTGTATCCCATGAGGAGATGCGGTTGAACTTGGATGGAGTGAGGGCTGCATAAAAGATGCTAATTACTTTGGCATTGAGTTGGGCATTCTTTAGGGAAGCTTCATCCCATGTTGACACAGCTCCGGTTGGCTCCTTATAGGATGTAATCATCAACTTCCACATATCAAAGTTCATCCCTTGAATGTAGAACTGCATCCACCTCTTCCAATAGGGGAAGTTTGTGTCATCGAAGACCGGGGGCGCATGGAGAAGTCTCCATTTAGGTTGAGGGATCCAAGTAGGTTCTCACCCATCTTCTCATCTCGTGGGAGATTTGTTGGAGAAGATCCTTGCTATGATACCACTTGTTGGATCTAGGGATCTAGAGGGGAGTGAATAGAGCTTCAAATTCTCACAAGAATATTTAAACCTTCAAATTATATCAATTGAAACCAAATGCTTAAGAACAATTTAAAGTCCTATCTAAGCAAGCATAGCAAGGATGAGAGAGATTGAAATATACACTTGGAAAAGGTGGTTAGAGTGGTTAAAATCTCCAAACTAGGAGACCGTAAATCCACTACCTAGAGAGGTCAACCTCTAGGACTTTGCAACCCATGTATACTTATATTCCATCACAAGAGATATAAGGAGACCACCATACATCCAAGGACTTACCTATTCAAGACAAGAGTCTTTCACCTACACAAGGACTTGCCCTCTTGATCAAGATGTCTTCAACCTTCACGAAGGACTTACCTGCACTTGCATCAAGTCTTTGGCCTTGAAGGAATTACCCATTCTTCTTGAATCTTCCACCTTGTCCTTCTCCTTCGCCTGGAGAAGATATTCACACCTTCTTCAGCCTCAAAGAAGAACATCAAATCCTCCTCCACTCAGAGAAGATCACTTCAACCTTTCTCTTTGAGAAAGGGGAATGAGAAGATGGAACGAATGAGAGATTTACAAGATAACATGGAGTTAGCTCTCTGAAAACATGCCTAACTCACTCATAATCATGAAATGCTTTGTAAACGAGATAGAGAAAGGGACTCAAAGGGTTTTTTCACACTCAACTATAGCAAGGACCAAGGATAGCATGGATGAGCAACCTCAGAATGAACTCCAAGAGGTCCTATTTATAGTTGGGGTGTTCCTTTGAGTGTGGGATCACTTAAGAATGAAAAATAGCTATTTCACAACTTGCAATAGATCTATTTTTGTTTCTAACAACTCTCCACCAGTTGGAATCACTTTTTATGCATTTTCTATGCAATACATTTGGTCGAGTTTCAAGATAGATAACTCGACCGATTCACTAACCGAAAAAGTTTATTTTCAAACTATCAGTAGAGTTTGTCCTGGGAAACTCGACCAATGAGTCAAAATCAATTTTGGTCAGTGATTCGTTCGATCAAATTTTGTGAGTGTACAACTCGATCATTTGATCCATTTCTAAAAATCCATCACTGGTCGGTCGAGATCCAAACTCGACTGACAGAGTTGCTGTGACAAATTTTTCAAAATGGTTTATGAGTGACCAAACATTGGAATTAAGTGTCCCTAATTTTTTATCATCTTAGTTACAAGTCATATCATCAATACAAGTGATTACAAAAATATTCTAAGATGGTTTGGAGTGATTTCTCAAATTGCACACTTGCATTGCTTTTGACTTGAACTTGGACAAGATAGGACTTGTGTAAATTGATCCTTTTCATGGAACTAAAGCCTGAAATCAATCTTAAATAAACATATTAGATACATATGAATGGAATTATTATGTAATGGTTAAGTCATTATCAAAATATGGAAAATTTATAACTCTCAAGTCAACATGCAACAGTCTTGAAAATTGTATAACAAGCAAAAAAAAGATGCTTATACATAAGATAAAGTTCCCCTTTTCAGCTCATGATTTTAAATGCACCTTACATCCTCACTCAAGAATGACCAATATAGGTTTAGTTTATTTGTATCTTCACTATGGCATGATGACACTCATCGTGGATATAACCTGAGTTCTTTTGATATTGGTACTTCTCCTAATACACCTGTGACCATAGAGATTGCAATTAGTCATGGCTTCTAGGAGAGGAGGAGGGGTGTCCACAAGGCCTTTGGACATCCATATTAACATTGTGCTAGCACCTTTACTAACAATCCACGCCACTTTTAGGGATCCAACATGAGTTTTGGCACCAATTTCATGAAACATGGGTTTTTAGGTGTATATAGTGTGGGTGTAAGTGTTTATTATTTTCTGAAACAAGCCCAAAATAATAAAGCATGAAAGATAAATGATAATAATATAAGAAAATAATAAACATGTATTAAGAAAGGGAATTTCATGTGCATCATGAATACCTTTCTCACCATTTTCTCTCTTCCTTTAATTTATATTATCTTTTCCTAGGAAGGAAGTGGGGGCTAGCCCTTAAAGGAAAGTAGAAGCAAACCCTATAAGGGAAGTAGAGGAAAACCCTGGAAGGGAAGTAGACATTAACCCTAAAAGTGACATTTGTTAGGAAACGTGATAATTGTCATACTGCCAGAAAAATAGAGAGATAAATTGAAGCGACTTGGTTAGCAAAGTGATGTAACAACTATTTTTTTCTGGTAGAACATATGATCCCTCTAACTTCACTAAGTTTGAGGAAAACAAAAGGCAACGATAAAGATAAAAATCTTTCTTTTTTATCTGAAGGAACAAAGTTTTCCACATCTTTTTTTTTGAGATTTTACTGCCGTAGATTCCTTTGATTCACCAACATTTTTTGAAAAAATAAGGATTTCAGTGAAAACAAAAAGAATGGAATAAAAATAGATAGAAAAAGATAAATCTCTATCAATCGACAAACCATGAGTTGACTTGAAAGGAAAATGCTACTTGGGAGACTTATTTCTAACGAAGTCACCAAACTATTGTACCCAACCTCAAAAATCCACTCAATAAGGAAGATCCTACAGTAGCATGAAATAATAGAGAAACAAAAGAAAACAATGAATGGTATAGATTTTGGAATCACACCCAATTTTATTCATGAAATAAGAAAAAAGGGAGGTGTCTGTTTAAATTAATGAGAACACACGAAAGACCCAATTTTGACTCCACCCAAGGGTGGATAACTATGCATGATTTCAGAGACCAGACTCATAGATCATATTACAAATTGAGAAGGTGTTAACAATCACATATTGCCCAATAATGATATTGGATCCTTTTTAGACATCTTAGATTATGATCACGCTGATCGAGATTTATATTAAAGAAAACAACAACAAAATAAGAAGAGTGTTTTTTTGTTGGCAAACCTACAATGCTTGGGATGGCTACAACTTTCCTATCATTTCCCTAAAGGTCCTATTTTTTGGGTGTATTGTGGTATCGATCACTACATGAACTCCCACAATACAATCAAAGCATGGAGGTTAGGACCAATGTGTGGGAAGAGATAGAGAGTGAAAGATTTCGTAGAATAAGTTATGGATATTTGAAAACGGTCTAAAAATATCAATAATAACAAAATAACTGATATTGCAACATTTACATTCAGCAACCAAGCGACATTAATAGGGCAGTTGGTGCTAAAGGAAGTATCCTCTAGTCATAAGATATAGAAAATAGAAGGGGGGGTAGTTCGCTCTCTAGATTAAGGGGAGACAAAATGGGCATGAAATATGGTGGGTGTGGGGAGCTATTTATAGGATATAATTAGGGTCTAGGGTATCCAACTAAAAGGTTCTAGAGGAGGTAGTGAATAGCACTAATGAGTTGTAAGACGTGACTTGCAGATCAAGGCAATCTGCCATGTGGCATGTGCTAGATGGCTCAAATTTGTTCGGTGGCCTAAGAATGATAAAACATGTTTCCCAATTTTATGGATATTTTTGGAATGTTGTGGAGACTCATAGAAAAACATAAATTCCTATCAAAAGTCAATTAAACAATAAAGGATGAGGTATAGTCACTAATTCAGGATCATCCTTCATTATGTTTTTGTGAGGAAAAAGGCAATTGAATATTCATGGGGAAGAAGGGAATATATTATTTAGGATAATTCAACTGAGTAATTTATGAAAAAGGCCTATATAAAACCAAAATTGATGGGAAAACTACATCAAGTTTGGAATACAATCTTTATATACAAAAAGACCCAAAATGGGTAAAAGTGGGTGAAAATGAATTGACTAAATAAGAGAAAAATATGAGAAAATATGGATAAATGTGGGAAATTGGAATGAAATCCATCATTATCCAAAGAATCAACATTTTCATGAATTTTTGTTGAGTGATAAATATGGGAAAATGAACTCCAAGGGCACAGAGGAATCCTTTCTTTCTCATCTACTCAGGGGGTCGGGTGCAGACACACCTGCACAGTTGACAGGTGATAGTTATAAGAATGGCGGGGAAGTGAACAATAACTAAAGACATTTAGGGATGAATGTAGACCCATCAGACAGGGATAATCATTCCAGTCATGGGAGAGAGGTGTCAATGCCCATCCCAGTACTACTCTAGGCTGAGCACGCTTAACCACTTATTACGTATTTCTAGTATATTTGAAAAGGAGGTGCACCTTGGTGATATGGGTAGTTTAGTCATTTGTTTTAAGATCATTTTATCCAAGGCCTCAAGTCCTGGGATGTTACTATTTCTCCCAATCAAACTCTTGACATCCTTGTCAAGGATCAACTATATGGCATCATAATCTTTCCCATTTGAGTGTACACCCAAAATGGCACATGCACACCTAGCTCTCATCCAGGGCGACCATCGCAAAGGTAGATCCATCTTTCCTCTACGCATAACCCTTTCCACATGCCTAGATTGCAAGAATAAAGACTATGATGCCACATGTTCATGTGGGCCTCAACCATTGGAAGGGAACTATCTCAAATACCATTGTAAAAACTCGACCCATTACACAAGGATCTAATAGAGTTTGAAGAATGATGATTGGTCCCAAAGACCACCAGTGGCATTGACTGCATGCTTCGTCCTCACTCAAGCACAAGCTAAGATTAATTTCTTGATAGGTCACCCATCCTAGTACAACTTAGGGCTGAGCATGCTTAAGCATATAGTACCTATTGATATCATACCAAAAAAATAGGTACACCTTCGTGATTAGGCGAGTCCAATCATTCCTTTTAAGATCATTTTATTCAATGCATCAAATCATGGGATGTTACATGCTCAATCTTAACATAGTTGAGGGATAACTCAAAAGACAACAAGGGAAAAGGTACAACAATAACTAGGGTTTAAGCTAGTTAAGGGTGTCCTTCATAGCCAATAAAATGTAGTGGAAGAACCATAATTGATAGGCATTTAAAACCTAATTGGTAAACCACTAATCAAGCATAGATTCATCCACAAGCCTATATAGGTCACACACTTGCATACATAGGGCATGCATAGGAACAAGTTAGGGTAAATTGAATATTTAAATTCACTGATTGCTTATGCTCTCATACCATACTTGTTAGGAAGTGGGAACTCATAGGGGATCCAATCCTTTCTTAATTGAAATATACATTCCACCCAGTAATACAACGTAATGATAACATCCAATTTTTTGGATGTATATTGCCTAATTTTATCCTTGGTTTCTTCCCATCTACATCGTGCACTTCCAAGTTCCTTCTTTAAGAGAAGGGGAGACAGGGCAACCACCTTCAACGCTGACATCAGATTTAGTGAGGAGAAGAATTCCATCTATCTCAACTTGTTCGATGTTGCTTTTGGTGTATCTACCTCCTTCTACTCCGATCTATTCACCTTCCTTCATTTCCCTTCATTCCATCTCATTTTCCATATCCATGTCTCACCATACTTGTAATTCCACCAAGATACTCACCACCATGAGTGGCATATAACTTGGGTTGGGAGTAGCCACTAAGACTCTCCCAACATGTAAATACTCATATATATTGAATATATGCTCTTAGCAATGTTTATCTCCATACTCTTGTTCTTAATGATTCACTTGGATGAAAAAATACCATCTTGTGTTGTTTGATTATTAATACCTTGAGAGAGTAGTATTAACCTAAAGCTAAGAGTTATGGAGTTGTATGAATGCATGAGAATGTTGGAATACTTAAGCTAATGATCATATGGTTTTGCTTGTGATTGTTTGTTTGCCATCTCAAGAGAGAGACAACCTTATAACGTAGATTTATCCTAAGCTCAAGAGAAGAGGGAATAGTCACTTATGATATTTTCTTGTAAACTTGCTAAGGGTATAAAATGGATGTGAGTATTTCATGATGATAATATATCTTAGATGGTGAAACCCAATCCAAGTTTCCTATCCATACTTTTTATCTCATCCATTGAATTTCTTGTTCTTTTATTTTATTTTTTGATTTGGTTTATTTGTTTGTTACTTTTTAATGAACCATTATTCCATAAGGAACACAAACTTTATCTTTCACTTTTGATTAGTGTAAGGATCTAAACACATACCACCCTTGTCCCTGTGTTCGACCCAATCTACTACACTGGACCCCGTATTATTGTTGCGGGGGGCTGAGTGTCGGGTTATAAATTTAAAAGTCTGATTACTCTAGATCCACTCCTTTTTGCATGTGTGATTTAGGCTGATCACATACTAGAACATAGAAAGGGAGGGAGAAATTTTATTCCAAATATTAAAAGGTCAAAGACAGTAACATCATTTAGAAACAAAAAATTGAACTATTTATATTATCATAAAACATTGCATTGATTGTTCCTCACCACAGGGTGGTACTACATAAAAGGAAAGTCACTACTAACTAACACAAAAGGACTAGTTGTGGACAGAAACCTATCCATCTCAAGCTATCCTTGAAGCTCTAGTTCTTGGTACATGAACAAATTGAGCCATATTCATTAAAACCAACTATATATGTGTGGTTTGAGAAACAACACCCATAAAGAAGAATAAAAGAAAAGTGTGAAAACCTAGATTTCCCTCACTCATCAACTACATATTGTCTACTTCATCCTTTCACTACTTCTCATTCTATCCCTCAATTTTATGATTAAATGCATTTTGATTCATAACTTGTTCATCCTATGTTCATATGTCCCATGGTGACACTAAATTTAACATAAAACCTAGTTTTGAGATACTTCAAACACCAACATATCTTTTACTATTGTTTATCATATCTATGTATATACATGTAATCTTTTCTTGTATCAATGTTGTATATCTCATTCTCAAATTTCCAACACACCTAATTTTGCCCAAATCTGAGCTAGTATGAGAGAGATATGCCTACTGGAAAGCTAGACCTACAAAACCCTAATTCTACTACTTTGAACAACTTTTTGGTCATGGACTGACTTTTGGTCTCGAAACAGAGTGTGTCCCACCCATGCATTCCTCCTTTTCCCTCCCCTCACCCTCTCAAGTGTCCATCTGAGCCTTATTGTTTCGGTCAATCTGAGGCCTTGTCTGCTTGATCATGATTTTTGGGTCTTTGGATTATGGGGCTTGATTTTCTCCTTTGATCCAACGACGACTATGAATTCTGCCCCTCATGATGTGCAAGGACAGAATAGAGCTAGCCGAACATGGCTTTTTATTAGGCAAACTACTAAGCCATGGCTTTGAGAATCCCTCTTTCATTCCCATTCTCTTCAAATCACCTTGTTATCCCTCTTCTCCTCTCTTTCTGTGTGATGTGACACCCCAAAACCCCGACTTCCATGCTTGCCCACCCCCTTGCCATGGACAACTCTGGCGAGCAACTGCTCTCATACTGGTGGGGCTCAACCCCACTTGGAGTTTCCTTAGCTCTGAGAGCCCGAGATGAGAAGGGGTAGTAGAAACCTAGACTTTCTCTCGGCCTATGGCCCCTGCTATGCTTTCTGTGATCATCACCACCACCACGTGTGGGTGGTTGGGTTCCCTCTATGATCAAGATGAAGGAGACCATGCCCAGCCTTCGGATCATGCCCCACCAACCAAGAACATGTGGTGACCAAGCCAATCCATGTGGGGTGGAAACTTCAATCATGGATCATTGGACAAGAAGTGTGAGAAGACGATAGAGATAGAGAGTGATGACTGGAAATTACAAGCCTTGAACAACCACCTGATGGTGGTGGGCGGTGACTGAGGACTTCCAGGCCACACCAGATCTTAGCTATGTGGCCCAATTCAGCCCAAATCGAGGTTCTCTTTAGATTTTACTTTCTCTAGAATCTTACTCATGGTTTATGACTTGCTCTCTACTCACAAGGTACACTTAATCTCTCGACCCTAATATGATATTGGCTTGCTTGCATGTATGCTCATATGGATGCTTGGACGCTTGCTTACTTACTTGGTTGAGCTACTATTCCTATGAATACTACTTTCATGTTTGGTTATAATATGTTGACAAATCTTGAACTTAATATAGAGAAATCCGTTATGCAACCTAATGTTGATATAATGGATAAAGAAATCTAAAACATACTTGGTATAGAAGAAAGTCTTAAGAATTCTCGCTTTGTTTCTAGTTCTTGTTCATTATGATGTTTCTAGCCAAGAAACTTTTGTATTACTCTTAACTTGTGGTTACATGTTTTTCATAGCGTACTCAATGCACTCACATTGATATATTTTTTCATCAAATTTTTAGTTGCCAAATGAAGATCTGTTGCACTCAAGGCTCTACTATGTGGAACGTAAACACTAATGGGTTATCTTAAAATAGAAATGGGTACATGTTTCTCTATCTCTTATCTTCATGTTTAGTATCTTGTTGTTACTGCTTTTACATATATATTGCCCGTGTGAAATATTTGTGCCATTCTACGGACGGGTGCCTAAGTCCACTCACCTTTGGCTTTGTAGTCATATGGAGTGTGGACTTAGGGTAACAAACAGTTTCGTTACAAATGGTATCAGAGACAAACACATAGGCCTCCATATATGTTAGGGCACAACACATTTTAAGAACCCAAGAAGGATTAAAATCCTTTCCTTAAAGTTTAGAGAGCCTTGTAGTATCTCATATCATCTTTAAGGACTACCTAAGCCACCCTAGTAGATGATGATTAGTTGCTCTTCTCATCTCCTCATGTGATTCTTCTCTCTTGACTATTAATCACATGACATCTTGATTATGGGTATCTCATGTAGGGGAAAAGTAAAACTCATTTGAAATTGTGAAAGTTGATTAAGATGATAATGCCATGATCTAATCCTAATTTGAAAACTTTATTTGATGTAAGAAGTACTCTTTGAAGTGATGTACTCATGTAAACTCAATGTTACCAAATCGGATATAAAGTCTATCTATGTTTGAGGTGAATTCTTAATATGGAGAAATAAGGTGGGACTCATTCTTTACACCTCATTTTTTATGAAGTCTCGATTGATTAAACCCATATTTCCTTATTGCTGATCAAACCTCAAACATAGTTAAGCTATTTTTTCCCTATTAATATGTAGACCATGTCACAAAATGACTATGTCTTTGGAGCCCTAGATCAGGATGTGAAGGCATGTGATAATAGGAAAATCCTCTATTGACTAATATTCCTCTTTGTAGATTCAATTTGAATAATATGATGGACCTAGATCTCAATATGGCTCAATTATGCTCAAACTCTTGCGATCTCAATTCAAGTTCTCAATTTCTAAAGTGTTGTTCGAAATTGTTTCTCCCGTAGTGCAGCTGGCCTCTGCGTGACTTAATGGGCTATGTTCCTTATGGGACGGGGCTGAGCTCCCCAGGTTGGGCTCGACGCAAGCCTTACGAGTCTCTTGGGTTACCAAAAAAGGAAAAAAAAGGAAGGGATTGTAATTATGACTTCAACCTTGAAAAATATTGAAATATGGGTGCCCTACTAATGATCTTGATGTTTGACCTTTGATCTTGTAAAATACGATTCTAGAGTTGATACTCTCCCTATTTGGATATGTTTGATGGATCTTGACTATTGTGGACTAATGTGTTAGATTAGGGTGGTAGTTTTCTAATGAATCCTCTAACCTAGGTCACCTCTCTACTATGATTGCCTCTGAATTTACATCTTGTTTATTATTTAGAGTTTGGAAGGGTAACCCCTTTCACACAATTTTGATTTCTTGACCTAAGTCTCCAATAGGTCAAACCAATGATATTGACATGCGATCTTGAATCTTAAATGAATGATGACTTTGAAATATGATGTTGTTGAATATATGTAGTGGTTGACTTACTAGAAGGACCTAGGTCTAGATCATTTTTTAACCTCAAATAACATGAAAATAAAATTGATGTTGATACCACAAAAATATCACTCGATTGCTGCTCGATTAATGTGTGTGGATGATTGATCATCCCTAGAAGGGTGAGTTAACCAATAATTTTAAGAATTGAGGCAACTTTGAATGTCACCTAAAATTTTAAGGATTAAGTATACAAAGCATGAAAGAACATACAATGAGTATAATTCATTAAACCCAATTATTCCATATCAGAGGGACAAAAGAAAAAGTCACTGAAGAAGTGACTATCAATATGCAACCAAGCCCAAGAGGGAAGTCACCAAGAGGCTAAGGTCAGGAGGGAAGGCCACCATGAAGACCAAGCCCAGGAGGGAAGATCACCATGAAGACCAAGCCCAGGATGGAATGTCACCACAAAGACCAAGCCCGAGAGGGAAGGTCACCATGAAGACTAAGCCCAGGAGGGAAGGTCACCATGAAGACCAAGCCCAGGAGGGAATGTTACGATGAAAAGCAAGCCCATGAGGGAAGGTCAATGAGAAGACCAAGCCTAGGAGGGAAGGTGGCCATGATCCCAATGTTGGGACATAAAGTAAATGATGTACACCCTTAGAGATGGAGACAATCTAGGTTAAAGAATTACAGAAAATAATGTGTTTGAATATGGTAGAGAAACCTCAAGAAGAATGTGTGTGTGGCGTCGCAATAAAACCTTGGGAAGGGTATATCCCTGAGTCACTCCTAAGGTCTAAAAAGGAATCTAGAGTCTAACTTTGAAATGCTTGGGCGTATGACCTTGGTGCCCAAACTCAACTCCTGATATTGAATAATCTTGACTCATGACAATGATCTGGATATTGATTTGACTCCTATGATCAACCTACTTAGATCTTGAGATCACCCTCGATATATGACTGATGAATTTCATGTTCCCAAATCTTAGAATTTTGAAATGAATAATTTGTCGACTCACTCGATTTATGACTTAGGGGTAAGCTCCATGTGGACTAGGGTGTGACCTTCCATTGATTTTGTGCATGAAATCACAATTGCTGAAATAAATGTTGGTCTTAAATTGTTGAAATATGAAATCTCGATCATGGATGTATAACCCCACCTAGACCCATGTAGAAGCTAGAACCCTAAATGTTGGGAAGGAATTCATGCTTTACTCTTGATTAGAAGAGATCTATTCTTTTGACCTAAAATGTGATCTCTCAAAATTTGTGATATATAGCATAATTTTCCAAAATTGTGACTCATGTAATGATCTTCCCAATCTGATGATCTATGTGATTATGTGCGAACTATGATGCTTGACTATTCAATTTTGAAATAGGGTTGATGTTGTAGAAGTACAAGAATATTATAACATGGATTATGAAATCCCAAACTCAATTGATGCATTGATTTAATTTTGGGGACATTTTTTTAAGGTGGGGAGGATATGAAACCTTGGATTTTCATCACTTCTCAAGTACATATCGTCCACTCCATCCTTTCACTACTTATCATCCTAGACCTCATTTTTGTTACTAAATGCATTTTGATGCATAACTAGATCATCCTATGTCACAAACACCTAACCAAAAAAGTTGGCCATTATCTGTCCTAAAAAATAGCTAGAGATGGGGGAGAACCAAGCAACCTTTGTAGATACAAGCATGTCATTGTGACATGCAATTCCAAAAACTATCAAGGGTGAAATCCGTGTGAAGATGTATCCACATCCAAATCTAGAATGGGAGGATCCCAAAGCTAAAAAGGAAGAATATAAAAAGAGAGAGGAGGCTAAGGAGGAGCATTTAGTCACAGAGACCACCCATTAGCTAAAGGGGTTGATAGTTATTTGAACCAAAGTAAGGAAGGGGACAACCTCCACTCATCGCTAAGAGAGGAGTCAAAGAAGCAAGTGAGCTCAAGCCACCCTGATGCCGCACACAAATGAGCCCATGACGCTATAATATTCATGGAAATTTGACAAGAAATGGAAGACTTGTATGAGATCATCTCCAACTCTACTTTTAATATTTTTCCATTTAACTATATATTTCCAATCACTAACAACATAAGTGAATGAGGTGAATACAAACATCAAACCCCTAATGATCCTACTCTAGAAAATGCATATTTTGGCGGCAAAAGCAGGCTACCAATTGTGGATGCCTTAGTCGACATGAACAAGGAGATCACCACAATGAGACATGAGCGTGACAAGATGCATCATGAAACTGAATTGTTGCACACTTCCACCAAAGTGAAAAGCACAAGGAGGCAATATCAATAACAATAACTCTTGAAGAGTCCATTGCAAAAAGGTAAAATACTTTCCGTGAAGTAGAAAGTTTCTCTCCTAAAGCAGGGGTAGAGATGGATGTGAACCTAAACACTGACATAGTTATTTCAAATCTAGCATCACTCATGACAAGCCATCACCTGATAAGAATGCAAATACCGAGCTCTTAGGTGAGAATGAAGGAGAAGACTTTATGAAGAACATTAACAAGCCTGTTGAGGAAGATGACGATACACATTCCTAAGCCTCACAAGGCATTCCACCAATAAGGATGAAGTAGCCAGAGGGAATTAGCCTAGTGAACCACCTCAATAAAAGGACTAACCATGAGATAATGAAGATGAGACATCACCTAATTTGTTTTTCAGAGTCATCACCCCCACCCATGTAGAAGAAGAAATTTCAGAAAACAAAGCAGTGCCAAAAGTCACTGAAGCAAGGGAAGAAGCGGGGGAGACTATTGAGTATGGATGAGTAGACTCACTTTTTTATTACAAAACCCTTCCACCTCCCCTAAACTATGACAATATCATCAAGTAGTTCTTCTTGGATGAACCAGATAAGGGAACATCTCAATCTTTCAACCTGTTTGGTGAAACCCCAAGAGAATTTGTCACAGAAGAGGAAGAAGGGAATGTAAATTGAATTTTTTTTTATAAAGAACCTATGAGGCTAAAAAATCAAGTATTCCCAGAACCAAAGGTAGCCAATAATGGTAACCTAGTTGCACCCCCACAGTTGCCATGCAAAATGAAGGATATGGATATGATCTCTGCATCCATGATGCTCCTTAGGGACATCCACATCTTCATTGACATATTAGAGGATGATAGACTAGGGGACAACGTAGTATATAACAAAAAATGATGTAATTTTAGAAAGATGGACCTAAGTTCAATCTTTAGACCTACAACATCCATTTGCAAGAAATTCTTCAAGGTTTTATGTAGCACCATCATTGAAGAATTTATGCATAGCGATAAAGAATGGAAAATTTTTAATGGTACACCAAGTTTAGCTTCCCAGTTCTATTAAAAAAATAATAAGGCATCATATGTTGAGGAATTTTTCAAAACCTTGAAAAGTACTCAAAGGTTAAAGTTTATCACACTACCATAAAAAGGTTTGAACCATTAGTTGTTGACCTTGGTGGATCTCTCTTCGTTCGATAGATGATAACATATAAATGCAACCTAAAGGATTTTTCATGCAGGAGGATGGTCTTCGCAAAGCCATACATAAGGAAATACAAAGAATTTTGGTGTGATTATATCACTACAAGGATTAGAAAGACAATACATCCCCAATTGGACTAGAATTTGGATCAACAAGGATACTTCACAAACAAAAAACGATATTATGGGGACATCAAATTTATTATGATGTGTCTGATAGAAGCATTGAATAGAAGGATTCCACAAGAGGATATTGCTAATGAAGACTTCCATGCCTTGAAAGGAAAGTATGCCATGGGGATCATATTGTTGGGAAATATGGGCACAAAGTAGGCAACGGAAACAAAAATATATTTATCCATATTCCTTAATACAACAAGACAACATCAACAAATATACAATGGGAAGGATGGTTCAACGAGTTCATACCTAGTCCTGGAGCAAGTCTAATGACTATTCCTCATTGTAGTAGTGTAGCTCTCCTGGTTGCACTAGTATGGCATTTGTAGCAGCTCTTGGTCTCACAATAGGCAGCAGACCGATGTTATCCTCCTAGTGACAGACAAAAACCTTCATGCCTATATGGAAATCCACACGAACCACCTAGAACCCCTATCATTTTACCAGAACAAATAGGAAGGAGTTGTCCCTCCCGTTGGTGTACTAGTCACCAACTTTCTCTCCACAATTGTTCTCCCTTGCTATCCCTCCCTTATTAGGTAGGACTTTCTCAGGATCTCTATTGATTACCACAACCAGAAAGGACAACAATTGTCAGAGGAAATTGAGTTGTGTCTCTGGGAATCCCCCAATACCCCTCTACTTATAGGAGGGTCAGGGTCAAGGTTCCTAGTCTGTGTGGGAGTGGAGGGGACTAGAATCTTAGGAATTTTCATAACCTACAATAGGAGAAGTAGTTGGTTCACTAGTGAACCAATCAGTTGGCATGTAAGCCAATCGATTCACCCAATGAATTGGTCATTTCATCATGTTTCCCAATCACAGTTGTATTGGAAATTAATATCTGATTTAATGCACAACATGACATTAAGACAAATCCTTGAATCAATCAAATCGATCTTCCAACCACTCGGTTCACAACCTGGGATGGCCGGTTTATGGACCTAAGCCGATTGGTTCACTTCCTGAACTGGTCAATTCGATGTCAAAAATTGCAAAATTTGTCTCTAGTGGCCTGACACACTGAAATGATCGGTTCAACACTTGAACTGGTTAATTCAACTATCCAATCAGCAAACTTTCAACCAATGTTGTTTAATTTGAACACCTAAGCACTTTAGTAATCAATTTAATTATCATTCATGATTCAAAATCCTCTTCCAGGTGTATCCTCTATGTGTGACCCCATAGGTTCCATGTTATGTTGGCAATGAATGTCCATAATAGATTTATGACATCACAAGCAAAGTGTGGTGCCTAGTCACACATCATTTCTACCCAAATAATTAGGAAAGTTGGTGAACAACTTCAACCTACAATCTATGTCAGGTGTTACAGTGATTGTCTAATTCCTTTGTCTATGATATCTAGAATGAACTCGAGTCATGGAATCGCCATCCTCTCAATGTTCAATCTGTTTTCCTTAATCCAAAGCAGACTGTCTGAGATATATGTGACCTCAATATCATATATTGATTCACATGTGCATGCACATGCTTTTCTCAGTCTCACTTATCAAGTGGCCAGGTTATCGAACTTCTATAGGAGGGACAAATCCCATCTACACCACTCACAGTCATCCTCATGTGTCACAATGCACCCAATCATCACATTTATGGCAACCCTTATTCAAGATCACAATAGTTGATGTCAAAGCACACTGAACAACATGTGACGAGTGTAGTGACTTCAGGTTTAAGAACCACAATTACCACCTTCACTATGAGAGATGATTATGACAACCAATTATGGTTTCCATGTGTCACTCTCAAGGTGGGTCCATCCGATACACTATCCCCTAACAAGTATCTATGTGATTGGTTTGATATCTCATATCATGACTGATAAGATTCTATCATCAACCAACACACATTCTAGTCTTTAGTGTTACTACTATCTATTTTCCTTCCATGGTAACATACAACCAAGGACATAATAAGAATGTGCATACTTTTAACATTCATATGATCTCATTATTCAAATCACATACTTGAAGACATACGTTAGTGAGTAATTGTCATTCTTTAGACATTCATTATGACTCCTCACTATCTTATAACTGAGTGAAATGGAATGAATTGGAAGCTTGCCTTTATTATTAATAAAATCTTTTATATGTAATATACCATCATAATCATCATATGATTGGCTCTCTGGGCATACATACCAACACATCTATGATAGAATATTTTTCTATGATCCTCGCATGGCAAATATAACTTGGGGGATGTCTTCCCTCGTCCCTCACCTAGAAAAGAAGTAAAAAATATATGGAAGGATCTCGTTGATCTCATTCAACAAAAAAACTAAAATAGATCCACCCAACCCAACAACCATACAACATCTACCACCTCACTAATTTAACTTGAGGTTAAAATCCCTACCAATCTTGATACTAAAGAAGAGAATGAGGCTGAGAAGGAGCCTAGCATGCCTTATGAAGAACCTATAATAGATGAGCTATAACCTACTTATCTGGTCACCCCAACTTTCAAAAGTTTTGACTGAGGTGCATGCTACGGGCTATCTATGGAAGACTTGGTTCTCTAATGGAAAAACTAAAACTAGAGGAGCATGAGGTAGTTACTATCTTTGAAAGGGATAATGTGCATGTCCTAAATCCAGAACTCTACAAGATCATCACACTCTGAGATTACATGATTGTTAACATCATAACTGCATGTCAGCAACCACTACTAGATGAGCTTAATGACATATACATGGCTTATTACAAACTAGTGTGGGACATCATCATGAAGTATGAATTTGGAGAAATAAAAAGGCACACTACATAGCCCAATTATAGCATATCTGAGCTCATCTTTGTCCGCATCCTTCAAAATAGACACGAGATTCTGATATCTATTGATACAAAAGTTAAAACTTCCATTTTATATAAAAACACTAACACTCTATTCACTGTGAAAAGAAAAAAATACCACAAAACATCTGCAGGTGTGACTGAACAGAAAGTTAATAAGTTGCTAAGTATATCATTGTGTTGATTGAATAGTATGGCGGGGATTTTTAACAAAAGATGGATATTTTATGAAGCCAAAATTATGTCACAAGAGCCCACGACAAACACTATGCTTGAATGACTACGGATTCTACATACCGTTTTGAATGGCAATCCTGACAACAACTGATTAGAAGGTGGAACTTTTCCAAGATGACTATTACCACCATTTATGAGGATTTTATGCCATCCAAATCTTGACTTCACAATGGGCAACCACCATTTAAGCTATAGCTAGCCTATTTACATCAAACTTCATCCTTTGACACTCTAGATACAGAGTGTATGATAAGTTTGGAAGGGTGTGAACATGCAAGTTAGGTACGTCTTCTATCCTAGATCTTTACCTTCACATATATTATCATCACTTTTTTTGTCCTTTTCACCCAAAATTTTGAAAACCTTCATTTTGTCATTTTCACCAAGAATAATTAAAATTTTAAAATCTTTTCTAACATGCACATATCTTAGTTAAATATCTCTTAATGAAGGATTTATTTAGGAATATTTTGATCCAATTTTTTGAGATGTTTTTCTCACTCCCAAATTTAGACTTTTTTTGTCTTCAAGCTACTTCTTAGTGTAATCACTATGGTGAGTGATGGATTTGGGAAATAAATTCATCTAATAAATTGTTGTTTGATCATGTTTTTATGTCATATCTATGTCAAGTGATTGTAGGACACCAATGAATGCTTGATCGATCATTCGAGCCTCCTAGTACAGGTTGGAAAACACATAAATATTGTGGAAAGGAAAAAGTTACCCCTTCTAGTACTTGATTCACACGAGGAATACAAGAGGCTTGACAGACCATACATCCTAAAAATTCCATTTGCCCTAAGCCTTGTGATCAAGAATAAAAAATGAGGTTTTAACAATATGAGATATGTGCCCGGTAACAACCGAACTAAGTAGCCAAGTAAAAACTTTGACCTAAATATGGCATAAGAACATTATGAACTCCAAAAACAACTAAACTAAATAAAGCCCTTTGATGTTTCTTGGTGCTTTGATTCCATTTATTAAATTGAAGAGAAGCTAGACTCTAAGATTGGGGTCTTGATAATATCCAATTTTATCGATATTACATGGCTAGCTTTATCCTTCATTTCCCTTATTAGCATAGATTCATATATATATTCTTGCATTTATATTCATGTTTTTCCTTTTACCTTAGATAAGAAGTAACTACTCACTTTCATGATGGAAAGCCATCGAATTCTACTAAAGTAGAGAAACCATCAGTTGATGGCACTCACAATCATCAATCGATGGAAACCACCAAGTGCAAACTAGCCATTAGTAGCCAACTAACAATGGTCCGCAAGTATAGAAATGCATGCACCTTCAAAAGGGTTAAAAGTTGTTCGTAGATTTAACACGCCAATAGAAGATCATCTTTTGAACACAGGTATGTGTTTCTACAAATCGATGGCATTATGTGACTTCATCTACCATAGGACTCCCTACCAACCTCATTTACCAATGGCTCGGTTGGGTACCAATCTACCAATGGCTCAGCTGGGTTCCCATTTATCAAAAACTTGACAAACACTCTCCAACTAATGGTATGGTTGGACCTCCAAAATGGAAGGCCCAACTAGATGCATTGATATAAGGCTTCACTAAAACATCTATCAAAGGTTTGACATAGCAATACAGACTGATGGCTCAACATGATTTGATTAGCTGAAGGAGTGTATGCCGACCTCATGTATGGGTGATTCAATAAACTCTGGTCTTTCGATGGGTCCTACAAGTTGTTGCCATAACCGTTAGGCGTGTAACATGAAGCACGTGTTAGGCAACCTTTGAGTGCAAGTAAAGGCAATCGTGAGCACCTTAAACACCACACCGTTCCCTATAAATAGGGACCCCCTTACTACATGAAGGGTACCTTCACCTAGATGACAAAGTGATTCCGCCATCTGCACTCTCCATTGATCTTGGAAAGAGAAAGGATGAGAGTCCAAGTTCTTCCATTAACCTATAGTGGACAAGGACAAAAGTGCAAGGTCCCTTGCATCTGAACCTCATCTTTGTTGGTTCTAGAGACCTTCTTTAAAAGGAGGATGAAAAGAATCATATTCCACCTCGACATCCCCTTTGTCAGAGAAGGAGGTCTTCATAGATCTTTTATACCCTCTTGTGGTTACAATTATGTTGTTTTCTTCATTCTTCTCCCCCTAACTCATCTTGTACATCCCTCTTCATCCATCTATTTCCATGGATGTGTTCATTTGTAGATCCATATTCTCACCCACTACCATGAATAGCTAAACCTTTTTATTGGGTTGGGAGCATCAAATGGGGATCTCTGATCATGTAAATACTTATATCCATTGAACATATACTCTTAGCAACACTTATATCCATACTCTTGTTCTTTAGTGCTTCATTTGCATGATTAGCTACCATCTTGTGTTGTATGATTTCTAATGCCTCAAAAGAGTAGTGTTTTTTTATATCCAGAGTTATGGAGTAGCATGACTGCATGAGAATGTTGGAATGCTAAGTCTACTGATCATATGGTTGTACTTGTTTGCAATCTCAAGAGAGAGAGAGAGACTCTTATGATCAAGATCTATCCTAAGCTCGAGAAATAGACAATATTGATGATAGATTGTAAACTATGATAAGGGTTTATACAATGGGTGTGATTATTACATGTTGGTGAGAGATCTTACAATGATGAAACCCAATCCAAGTTTTATCCATATATTCAAAACACCTACAAAGACCTAAGTTCATTCTTGTCTTGTTAATATAGTTTTAATTTGTTTTTGTTCTCTATTTTTTTGTTTGTATACCATCGATCCGTAAGGGACACTCATATATCCTTTCTATTAGATGAAACTAGGATAATACCTTAAGTTCTTTGCACCTTGTCACCCTTGTCCCTGAGTTTGACCCCACTTACTACACAAGGCCCTGTATTATTGTTGTGGGTGTCTAAGTATTGGGTTAGAGATATAAAGTCTTATAACTTCCAGAATTGATATGTTTTGGACGCATAATTTGAGGCAATCCCTAGGTTGGGCATAGTAGTAGGGTGCCATTATGATCTATGGATAGGAGAGTTGAACATGATGACTTCTAGAGATGTATGCATAGTAATTTAATACTATATGATCTTGAATGTATGTACTTTAGCTGACTTTGGGTTGATTGTCACTTTTTAGGTCAGATCATGGATCTTCTCTAGGTTTCATCTTTTTGAGGCCAACACTTTGTGTGTTTCCTACTTCACTTCCTTATCTTTGGATGCTTACAAAATCCAATTTTATTCCCTATCAAGAAGTGTTCTATATTGGTTGGATGTGTTGTTCGCTAGTGGGTTAATGGCTAGAATATTCCCTTTGACCCTCTTCTTGGATTGATTCCCTCTATTATTGGGATCAATCGCCTACATGGGAGCTGATGGGAGGTCACATAGACTATTCTAAGTATCTTGAGTGGTATTACTCACATGATAAACCATCACTATTCTCATGAGAGTCATATAAGTGATTGTGATGTTCTCCTTTGGTCAGAGTTTATGTTCTAATTTATCTTGATTGTAGTGCATCTTGACACATGTTATTCACAAGTATTTGATTACGATTCTATTAAACAACCCAATGAATATGAATATGAGTTTTTTCGTTGACCTCCTTTAGATGTAGCCTTTCATCCTAAAGCTTTTCCTTCTCTAATGGATCCTTAGAATCTTGATGACTTTTCCATGTGACAATCTCACTGTGATTGTGGTAATGGAGGCTTGTGTCATTTCCTAGGTGATTTTGGTCAGAATTTGTACTTACAAAAGGGTGATGTAGATATGAGTGTGGAATGGATACTCTTTAGTTTGAGTGGCACACAAGGATATGGAAATAGTCTGTATTTCTAGGGAACCACATGCACGGGTTGTTACCCCGTGGATGATCTAATCTAGGATGTGGATAAATCATCAAAGAGTATGGGTCAAGTTCCTCTTGTCGTTGGAATGTTGCTTTAGTCATTGAAGTGGAGTACAATATCTATTCTTATGGTCAAAGATGTCTACTAGAGATATCCATACAAGTGTGAGAAGAGAGCACTAGTCTTCATGATATTATTCTTATAATCAACAACATTCCATTAGGAGTTTGTCTAAATGGATAGATAATCATATTTACTCAACATTTTATCTTTTCGTGTTGTACTTTCCTTTTTGGAAGAAAGTTATGTATGAGTAATATTTCAACATTTTGCTGACATTTTAAATTAAAAGTTGAGTCTGAGCTTTATCATATTATGAGGTTTGAAAATCTTCAACCCAAAATATATTTCATGAAGTCAAGTCTTAGAAGATCCAAGTCTTGTTGGCCAATTGCCTTGATCTACTTGTTAAACTGGTCATCGATGATTGCACCCTTCCCTGAGAGAAAAGGACACCATGTCTCATATCCTTGGGAAAAGAAACTATTTTGAACAACTATGTTCAAGTTATGGTGTATTGCACCATTCCATGAGAGAAAAGGACATCAAGTCACCCTACCCTCGGGAAATGAGTCTATCTCGACCGGCCCTACAAAAACCTATAAATAGAATGACATAGATTTGATATTGATCCATGGACGATCAAGTGATAATGGATATTATGATTCTGAGGTGTCCTCCCCTGAATCTATCCTTGATGTAGTCATTATAAATTGATCTCTTTGAGATGGGGTAATTGAGTTGGTGATCTTTGGAGTGACCCATCACCTATGTTACATTGCTTATATTCCCATTTCAAAGTTATTGATGTCACTGATCCCTTTTTGGAGTATGAACAGAATGAATTAATCTCCTTTCTTAAGGAGAACATTGCATCTACCTATGGTAGAGTTATAAATCATCTATCTGTTTTGTAAGGAATGTAAAGAAACATAAATATCATCTATCAACTAAGATGTATAACTAAATTGCACATCAAACCATATTTATCGTATTCGATCCTTAAGCAGATATGATGCACGGCTGAACATATTTTAACAATCATGCTTATGCCCTAAGGAGATGAAGCATACCCCATTCATCTCCAACCAACCACAAACTTCTCACAAGTCAGTACTATACAAGGTCATTGGGAGAGTCAGTTGCCATGACATCACTTGTCTCGGTCAGTACAAGACCACTTAAGTTTAGCAGGACATCTTGTGTCAGATGCAAATAGCTGTGTCAGGGTACGTAGGCATCCTCGCTTAGAGATACAACATCAACTGCACTCTCTTAGGGGAAACATGCACTAACAACTGTCCCCAATTATAAAATTACTAAGTCATGGCAACACAAGTACCATACACTGAGCCACGGGCCAGTTCACCGTGCTCAACATAGAGTCTACGACTGAAGTCGCACTCGAGCCAGGATATGACATATAGCCAAATCCCCATTCATTTCGGGCTCATAAGGGGATCGACTCACACATGGCCATCCATACTTATGTCCCCAAATATTCAAAAGTATGCACTCCGGGTTATGCCACGGGGATCCCGTTTCACCATTCAGCAAATCCTAACGCTGATGGATCTATGGTCAGGGTAATGTTTTATAGTTCCTAATGATATATTACATGTATTACATCATTCTTTTATCATCAAACAAGTTATCATTATTAATCACAACAAATGCTATAAAGAAAAGTGTAATACATCTATCACATACTTTTCAGATCTTTAAAACACATGATACCTGGGATCTCAGTCCCTCATCACATTACTGGGAATTCTCATCCCTTCACATCATTATCATGATTACTGGTTCTGGGTATTCAAACCCTTGGATCGTCACACAATATTGTTATCTCTATAATAGATAAACATTACCTCTAGGTCCTCAGACCCAGGTATCCATTTTACTTGTTGTACAAGTATTCCATATGGCTCACAAGGTCATTACACATCTTTTCACCTCTCACTAGGCAACAACTTATTCATATGGCTCACAAGGCCATTACATATATTGTCACATCTCACTAGGCAACAACTTATTCATATGGCTCATAAGGCCATTACACATCTTGTCACCTCTCACTAGGCAACAACTTATTCATATGGCACGCAAGGCCATTAATCATTATACTTCTTATACAAGTATTTAACATGACTCACAAGGCTTGTGTAATAAGAGAAATATAACTTTTCCATTATTAGGATTAGGGTTTCCCTTTATAGACGAATAGGGTTTCAAGTTCATATTATTCATTCAAACCCTAATTTATTGCTCCACACATCTAGGAGCATACATTGATATCATAAGTATTCAATCATACTTATTTATTCTCATCTTTTATCATTAAATGATTATCAACACAAGGTATGAGTTTCTCTCCCATCTTCTCTAGGATGTTGATTACATCATACTTTATTATCTTAGCATAACCCTTTCTCAAGGTATGTTAGCCTACACTTATCAAAGTGCATTACATCTCAATGTAACAATTGACATGACACACTTCATGTGTTACTCATCCAAGTACATTGGATTTAAGGTGTATCAAGGTGCATCAACCTTGAGGTGTTGTATGTGGTATTTATCATGCCTTGATGTATTACTTCCCTCTTTGCTTTTAACTTACTTAAGTTCATAAACTTATCTTGTATTAGGGTATATACCATCCTAATACTTTATGTGCTAACACGTCACATTTATCATGTAGTGTATTGGCCATAAGTCACACATTTGAATTACCCAACTATCATCAAGTGCTATAGACTCATCTCAAGTTAAGGCATTGTTGATATACCATTATCAACCACTTTAAGTGTTCTACCTATCAAGGTATTAGCCAAACCACATCATTACTTGGTGTTACACTCATCACTCCTAAGAGTGTTTTACCCTCACCTTTACAAGGTGCATCAAATTGAATCATGTATGTCAAGTTGAACACATGTATTGGGTTAGGTGTATATTGAGTTAGACATAATCATATCCCTCATACCCTTACCCATCAAGGTATCATCTATACCAATCATATGGTGCATCATCTTCACCATACTTGAGTGTAACGTCCTCGCCTCACTTGAAGATATTGGCCACACCATACTTTAGTGTATTGGCCATCACATGTTCTAGGGTATTAACCACCTTACCACTTTTGTCATCTAGTATATTGGGTTACCCACCATATCATTCTAGAGATATGTGTTCCACACCATATCATCCAAGAGGTGTATGCTTAACCCAATATCAGTTTAGAGGTGTATGTTTGCTACCCATATCACTTTAGAGGTGCATGTATGCTTACCATATCGGGCAAGAGGTGTATGCTTTCTTGCCATATCACTTTAGAGGTGTTTGTGTGCTTACCATATCGGGTAAGAGGTGTATGCTTACTTTACACCATATCGGGAAGAGAGGTGTGTGTGCTTCACACCATATCAGACAGAGAGGTGTGTGCTTCACAGCATATCGGGCAGAGAGGTGTGTGTGTGTTTCAAACCATATCAGGCAGAGAGGTGTGTGTGTGCTTCACACCATATCGGGCAGAGAGGTGTGTGCTTCACACCATATCGGACAGAGAGGTGTGTGTGCTTCACACCATATCGGGCTGAGAGGTGTGTGTGTGCTTCACACCATATCGAGTAGAGAGGTGTGTGTGTGCTTCACACCATATTGGGCAGAGTGGTGTGATATTCACACCATATTGGGCAGAGAGGTGTGTGTGTTTCACACCATATCGGGTAGAGAGGTGTGTGTATGCTTCACGCCATATCGGGCAGAGAGGTGTGTGTGTGCTTCACACCATATCGGGCAAAGAGGTGTGTGTGCTTAACCCAATACCATTTTTGAGGTGTATGCTTGATCTCCTATCGTGCAAGAGGTGTACACTACACCACCATATCGTGCAAGAAAGTATTAAATCATATCCATATTGTTTTAGTGAAGTGGGTGCATCACCATATCGGGTTAGAGGCTCTTGCTTGTGTGCTTGAACCCGATATCACTTTATAAGGTGATACCATCTTATTCAAGCTATAGACCTTTGTTATAACTATTATAGATCATGGAAACAGGTCTAAGAAACTACTAGAACTCATAATGTCATCAACTATTTCAAAAAATTTGGAATTAAAAGTAGATCATTACGTATAGCAATTTAGGTGATGAATAATAACATGATAGAGTTCAAGTAATATAACCCACCTTAAGAACAACTTCAAAGATCCAAGCTCCAAAGTTCCACATTCCTAAGGTTGAATATGACTTATCAAAATTCCAAGGCTCGTTCACAACTCCTTCATATACAAGGAATCACCAAGGATAAGCAATTGGTGAAGAAGAAAAGAAAGGAAGATCATAACCCTAAATCATGCTTCAATCCAAGGTTGAAGATGATCATGGCCTCACCTTAGGGTTAAGTATTGAGCTCCCTCTTGCACCTTAGAACCTTGCACGATACCTGACTACCCTTTCACGATATCCCATCACTTGTGGCTGATATCCCCCTCACTTGTGGCCAAAAACACTCCACTTGGCCGATATCGACTTGCTATGGCTGATATCAACATGCTATGGCTGATATTACTTGCTATGGACGATACCCAAGGCCTATGCACGATACCACATCACCTATGCATGACACAAAGGCTCCATGCACGATATATAAGAGAAAGGTGGTGGTAGGATCCGAAAAAGTTCACTAAGGGGTGAAAGAAGGGGTATATATACTTGTTGTTCATGAAGAACTGTGAAAATGAGGTGTCATCAATTTGAGCTACTAGGTGCCACATGTCCATGCATGGTTGACACGTGTACATGCATGCATTAAAATTTATCTTGTCATGCAAAACACTTGTGGATAATATAGAGTTCGTCCATTACTTATCCCTTTGAATAATATATATCAACTAAATCACCACTTTATTCACAACCCGATACAACTTTTCTAAGAAAGTTTTAAACTGATAAACTTCACCTAATTGAGGTGCTTTGTTCATCATGGGCTTTTCCAAGAGTCCAAAAACAGATATGAGACTTCTCCTATGGCTCATTGGCCAATAGGCACTCATATATAAGCTTTTCAACTTGATACAACTCGAGTTAGGGTTTCATATTCAACCCTTTTTCTTGGTCATTTCATCGCCAAGATCACCATCACTCACAATTGATTCAAACATGGTGTCTCATTCATTATCTTTCCTCTAAATGATACACAGAGGAAGTAGGAACACTCTATAGGTGGTAATTTGCATATCAACCCTATATTATGGGTAAATTACTATTTGTACCAAAATTGGTGCACAAGGTACTAGCATTATTCAAACAAGTGCAAACTTGGAATTTAGGATTTCCACAAGACACCACTTAGCATCATTCTCTCTCTTATGATGGTAAATAACTTAATGCACATTCAAAATGTGACATATTGCAATATAACCCCTTGTTTTGGGTAAATTGTACTTTGGTCCAAAACAAAGGAACATTGCTCAAACAACATTCAATCAGGACCAAACTTGGAACATAAGTGTGTCACATGATAACAAAACACCTTAGAGCATTATATTAAATTTCTAAGCAACTTACTTAGCCAAAACAAACAGGGTTACCTCATAACCCAAGTCAGGGTCATTATAAGTTATAAATCCCTAACAAGGATTTTGTCCCCGAAATCCCAGGTAAAGGGAGACATATATTATTCATTCATCATATCATAAAGTCTCCACATAACATCTTAATTTCATGGAGATACCATAGAACTTTGATCAACACAAAGTTCTTCCACATAGGGATATCATAGAATCTGTCACACGGGACACATACTCCACTGTCTTTTTCATTATTGATTGTAGAGTCAACTCTGTGTCAAGTAACACTTTTCTTAGTCAGAGAAACATTGTACATAGCCTATTTAACTCAGGTGTCAAACCTCACTGATTTGTCACCTTTCTCAACTTACAACTTTATGTGACAATATTCTTGATTCTGGGGAGTCTTCCATACTTCTCATTCAGTTTAGCATTTCACTTCTAAGGAAAGACCAGAGTTACATTTTGTCACCCACTTGGGACTACAAGACTACTGTGCCATCTAACATGTTGACACGACACTAAACTTTCTTACTACTTGTACCAACTATCTCATTAGTTGTACATTCTCTTATCATATGGGGAGGTTACTTATCAATTAAGAACTTATCTTAGAGGTATCTTTATATGTTATGTATAAGTTGCCTTAACAGATCTAGATAAGGGTATTCTAAGGAATTATTTTTAGCTTGATAAGCTTTTCCCACCATGATTTTACAATTGTTCCTTCAATTAGTACATTCTTATCAATGTTATGTTTATGCAAAGCATAAACCCCTAACATATGATGTCCATACTATTTTATGTAACTAGACTGATTTCACAGTTGGCCATCCCAGGTAACCAACATAAATCATATGATTAGGAGTTATGTTTTTACTTTCCCATACCACATGATATTTCTTAGATACCAGAATGCCTTACTTTGGTATCTATCACATGTGTCAAAAACACATCACATCCTCATCATTTCCATCTCTCTGTTGTCATTACCAAAGCCACACATATAAAAGGATCTTTCTTTCATCTTGGAACATTACTTGTTACACATATCTTTATCTTGGAACCAAAGTCCAAGATGAACTGATACTTTTCTAAGTATCCATCAATGGATTATTTCTAATCCATGCACATCAAGGGTCATAGTACTCACTTGATTGCCATGTCCCTAAAAGAAGAGAACACAAAGAAACATATTCCTCTTATCACCCCATCATCACCCATGGTTGTTTATCAAAGAGAAGAGATTATCATCTCCTCTGATTATTGCATGAACTTTCAACTGTTCATGAGCCTTTTACTCTTGTTTCATCCTAGTTTCCTTGCCATCAACATAGGAACTATAAGGTTGATTACATGTCATCACTCCTTTCTTTGTTATTGTCTAACATGTTCATGAACATTTTGTGATTTTATCAAATTTCCCATTTCCACGTCATGGGAAAAGATCTTTACTATTCACACAGGCTTTATCAGACATGGATCATCTCTCTTGTCCTCATTCTCTTTATCATGAGGATTATACTTTTTACTTCCTCATACACACAAATTGATCTGAGATCATCTCAGATTCCATTTTTTTTTGCACTTAGGATGTGATACACATGTCCATACCATATTTCCAATTTCATTATACTCACTAGATTGTCTCAAAATGACTACTTGATCAGAGTAACCAAAAAGATAATAATCTAAGAGTTCCATACTCACCTTATCTTCAATAGTTGAATACCTGGCCAGGGTATACAAGTACTGAGATTAGGTAGTATGCAGTTTATGTACTATCATATTCCTTACTTTTCATACCATCACAAACACATGATTTAACATTCCTGGATTTTCTCCAGGCATCACTTCTATATCTTATCCTTTTTTCACATAGATAAGAGCAATTATAGAACATTTAAAAGAATATTGAAAAAAATATAAATTCTAGTTCTCATCATTTCTTCCCTATGTTCCCATAGGGCAACCAAAGGGAAGTCAACAACATCAATCCTTCTTATGATTATCAGATAAAATCAAGAGAAGGTATATCAAAATGAAAAAGCTCTATCTGATTGTTACCCCTCTCGGTCATCTACCGCTCTAGGTTGACTCAACACATAGAGTCTAGTTGTTTCATGTTGTTACTCTTGCCTTTTTACATTATTGGGTTGTAACTTTCGTAATCTCTGTCGAGTCTACCTCGGTTGTTGAGTCATTTCCTCCCTTCTTTTCAAAGAAAAGAGTTTTGTATGCTCAACATGTCCATATCTATAACATGTCTTGTCCTCATACCATGGTCTTATCGGTCTTATTACCGATGTAGAAACTAAGCCATGGGTTCTTACAGGTGGAAAGTTAGGACCTTTGCCTTTACATAGTGATTATTACCCTAGTGCACTAGGCGTTTATTGCATCGGTGGCACTGAGAACTTTGGCTCTTTATAACAACTAGGCAAATGTCTCTAGAATTGTAGTGATATTTCCTTAATTCTCAACTTATTGCCCCTCCTTGGGCATTACCATCATAGATGTACTATCTGTCTATACTTATGGAAGAGTCTATTTTCTTGCCATAAGTTAATCATTCCCACATTTTCCACTGTTCTAACATGACTATGTCATTCAGGAACCCTTTTAGAACCCAAAGTTTCTGCATTAAGGACTGGTAACCTAGGTTGTAATGCTAGTATCCAGTCTACTATATGTATCATTGTTGTCCTAACCAACCCAACAAGAGCATAAAATAGGATTCTCTATCCTGATTGGGTTAAAATGGGAATTCTCAGGCACTTGTTCTTCTCTTGCCTGATCCCTTGCACCCTCTCTTGGTGCAACAACATTGCTCTTAGCAATGTGTTCCTCGTGTTCTCTAGTCATTTTTAAACTTCACCCATTCTTCTGCATAAGCAGAAGTCCCTATAGGGTGAACTGGAGGATACTAGAACAGACTCAAAACCTTAGTCCTATGTCTCTGTAGACTCAGCGAACCTTAAGCTCTGATACCAAAACTTGAAACGACCGTCATCAAACCAAAAAACAAATTGTTGCTAATTAAGCGGAATAAACATTATAAGCAGATTAACAAAAATCACTAAAATTTAAAACCGTTTTGCAAGGAGATCCTTTTCCAGAAAACTCTTACTGAAAGATCCAAAACCCATACATATCATGATTACATTGTACAACATCTCATCTTGAGGACAACATATAACAGTTTCTCTATCAAAACACATGCTGGAGCAATATAAAACCTCGAGTCATTCAAGACAAAATCTCATATCATTCATGAAACTAGTACGAACCAACTCCAAGGACCTGAGAGTATAGAGACGACACATAGGACTTCTATCTACAAGACACGACAGACATTACACTCAACCTGAGCTGTCGCTACTGCCTCAGATGTTGTTCCTCCTCTATAGAAAGATCTTTTCCACCTCATGCATGTCCACCTAAAAAAATGTGGATCCCACGGGGTGAGACAGTTGTCCCAGCGAGACATATAACTCTCCGCTGACCATATTATTATCATAGATTAAGCATTTATAAACTGAGTAGAGGTTCTTTTTATATTAACAGGCAGGATAATTCACTATATGAACAGAATGAAGTAATCTCCTTTCTTAAGGAGAACATTGCATCTACCTATGGTAGAGTTATAAATCATCTATCTGCTTTGCAAGGAATGTAAAGAAACATAAATATCATCTATCAACTAAAATGTATAACTAAATTATGCATCAAACAATATTTCTCATATTCGATCCTTAAGCAGATATGCTACACGGCTGAACATATTTTAACAATCACGCTTATGCCTTGAGGAGATGAAGCATACCCCGTTCATCTCCAACTGACCAAAAACTTTTCACAAGTCATAACCATACAAGGTCAATGGGAGAGTCGATTTCCATGACCTCACTTGTCTCAGTCAGTACGAGACCACTTAAGTTTAGCAGGACATCTTGTGTCGGCTGCAAATAGTTGTGCCAGGGTGCGTATGCATCCTCACTTAGAGCTACAACGTCAACTGCACTCTCTCTTAGGGTAAACATCTACTAACAACCGTCCCCAGTTATAAAATTACTGAGTCATGGTGACACAAGTACCATACTCAGAGCCACGGGCCAGTTCACCATGCTTAACATAGAGTCTACGACTGAAGTCACACTCGAGCCAGGATATGACATATAGCCAAATCCCCATTCATTTCAGGCTCATAAGGGGGTCGACTTACACATGGCCGCCCGTACATACGCCACCACATACTCAAAAGTATGCACTCCGGGTTATGTCGCGGGGAACCCATTTCACCATTCAGCAAATCCTGATGTTGATGGATCTATGGTCAGGGCAATGTTTTATAGTTCCTAATGATATATTACATGTATTACATTATTCTTTTAGCATCAAATAAGTTATCATTATTAATCACAACAAATGATATAAAGAAAAGTGTAATACATCTATCACATACTTTTCATATCTTTAAAACACATGATACAAGATCTCAGTCCCTCATCACATTACTGGGAATTCTCATCCCTTCACATCATTATCATGATTACTGGTTCTGGGTATTCAAACCCTTGGATCGTCACACAATATTGTTATCTCTATAACAGATAAACATTAACTCTAGGTCCTCAGACCCAGGTATCCATTTTACTTATTGTACAAGTATTCCATATGGCTCACAAGGCCATTACACATCTTTTCACCTCTCACTAGGCAACAACTTATTCATATGGCTCACAAGGCCATTACATATCTTGTCACCTCTCACTAGGCAACAACTTATTCATATGGCTCACAAGGCCATTACACATCTTGTCACCTCTCACTAGGCAACAACTTATTCATATGGCTCACAAGGCCATTAATCATTATACTTCTTATACAAGTATTTAACATGCCTCACAAGGCTTATGTAACAAGAGAAATACAACTTTTCCATTATTAGGGTTAGGGTTTCCCTTTATAGACGAATAAGGTTTCAAGTTCATATTATTAATTCAAACCCTAATTTACTGCTCCACACATCTAGGAGCATGCATTGATATCATAAGTATTCAATCATACTTATTTATTCTCAATCTTTTATCATTAAATGATTACCAACACAAGGTATGAGTTTCTCTCCCATCTTCTCTAGGATGTTGATTACATCATACTTTATTATCTTGGCTTAACCCTTTCTCAAGGTATGTTAGTTTACACTTATCAAAGTGCATTACATCTCAATGTAACAATTTACATGACACACTTCATGTGTTACTCATCCAAGTATATTGGATTTAAGGTGTATCAAGGTGCATCAACCTTGAGGTGTTGGATGTGGTATTTATCATGCCTTGATGTATTAATTCCCTCATTGCTTTTAACTTACTTAAGTTCATCAACTTATCTTGTATTCCGGTATATCCCATCCTAATACTTTATGCACTAACACATCACATTTATCATGTAGTGTATTGGCCATAAGTCACACATTTGAATTACCCAACTATCATCAAGTGATATAGACTCATCTCGAGTTAAGGCATTGTTGATATACCATTATCAACCACTTTAGGTGTTCTACCTATCAAGGTATTAACCAAACCACATCATTACTTGGTGTTACACTCATCACTCCTAAGAGTGTTTTACCCTCACCTTTACAAGGTGCATCAGATTGAATCATGTATGTCAAGTTGAACACATGTATTGGGTTAGGTGTATATTGAGCTAGACATCATCATATCCCTCATACCCTTACCCATCAAGGTATCATCCATACCAATCATATGGTGTATCATCTTGACCATACTTGAGTGTAATATCCTCACCTCACTTGAAGATATTGGCCACACCATACTTTAGTGTATTGGCCATCACATGTTCTAGGGTATTAACCACCTTACCACTTTTGTCATCTAGTGTATTGGGTTACCCATCATATCATTCTAGAGATATGTGCTCAACACCATATCGTCCAAGAGGTGTATGCTTAACCCAATATCGGTTTAGAGGTGTATGTTTGCCAACCATATCACTTTAGAGGTGTATGTATGCTTACCATATCGGGCAGGAGGTGTATGCTTGCTTTCCATATCACTTTAGAGGTGTATGTGTGCTTACCATATCGGGCAACAGGTGTATTCTTGCTTTACACCATATCGGGCAGAGAGGTGTGTGTGTGCTTCACACAATATCGGGCAGAGAGGTGTGTGCTTCACACCATATCGGGTAGAGAGGTGTGTGTGTGCTTCACACCATATCGGGTAAAGAGGTGTGTGTGCTTCACACCATATCAGGTAGAGAGGTGTGTGCTTCACACCATATCGGGCAGAGAGGTGTGTGTGCTTCACACCATATCGAGCACAGAGGTGTGTGTATGCTTCACACAATATCGGGCAGAGAGGTGTGCGTGTGCTTCACACCATATCGGGCAGAGAGGTGTGTGCTTCACACCATATCAGGCAGAGAGGTGTGTGTGTGATTCACATCATATCGGGCAGAGAGGTGTGTGTACGCTTCACACCATATCAGGCAGAGAGGTGTGTGTGTGCTTCACACCATATCGGGCAAAGAGGTGTGTGCGCTTAACCCAATACCGCTTTTGAGGTGTATGCTTGACCTCCTATCGTGCAAGTGGTGTACACTACACCACCATATCGTGCAAGATGTGTACACTACACCACCATATCATGCAAGAAAGTATTAAATCATATCCATATCGTTTTAGTGAAGTGGATGCATCTCCATATCGGGTTAGATGTGCTTGCTTGTGTGCTTGAACCTGATATCACTTTATAAGGTGATACCATCTTCTTCAAGATCTATACCTTTGTTCTAATTGTTATAGTTCATGGAAAAAGGTCTAAGAAACTACTAGAACTCATAATTTCATCAACTATTTCAAAAAAAATCAGAATTAAAAGTAGATCATTAAGTATAGCAATTTAGGTGATGAATAATAACATGATAGAGTTCAAGTTATATAACCCGCCTTAAGAACAACTTCAAAGCTCCAAGATCCAAATCTCCATGCTTCTAAGGTTTAAGATGACTTATGAAAATTCCAAGGCTCATTCACAACTCCTTCATATACAAGCAATCACCAAAGATAAGCAATTGGTGAAGAAGAAAAGAAAGGAAGATCATAACCCTAAAATCATGCTTCAATCCAAGGTTGAAGATGATCATGGCCTCACCTTAGGGTTAAGTATTGAGCTCCCTCTTTCTCCATATAACCTTGCACGATACCTGAATACCTTTTCACGATATGCCATCACTTTTGGCCGATATCTCCCTCACTTGTGGCCAAAAACACTCCACTTGGCCGATATCGACTTGCTATGGCCAATATCAACATGCTATGGCCGATATTACTTGCTATGGACAATACCCAAGGCCTATGCACGATACCACATCACTTATGCACGACACAAAGGCTCCATGCACGATATCTAAGAGTAAGGAGGTGGTAGGATCCGAAAAAGTTCACTAAGGGGTGAAAGAAGGGGTATATATACTTGTTGTTCATGAAGAAGTGTGAAAATGAGGTGTCATCAATTTGAGCTACTAGGTGCCACGTGTCCATGCATGGTTGACACATGTAAATGCATGCATTAACATTTATATTGTCATTCAAAACACTTGAGGATAATATAGAGATGAAATTCCGTCCATTACTTATCCCTTTGAATAAGATATATCAACTAAATCACCACTTTATTCACAACCCGATACAACTTTTCTAAGAAAGTTGTAAACTGATACACTTCACCTACTTGAGGTTCTTTGCACGTAATGGGATTTTTGAAGAGTCCAAAAACCTATATGAGACTCCTCCTATGGCTCCTTGGCCAATAGGCACTCATATATAAGCTTTTGAACTTGATACAACTCAAGTTAGGGTTTCATATTCAACCCTTTTTCTTGGTTATTTCATCACCCAGATCACCATCACTCATAATTGATTCAAACATGGTGTCCCATTCATTATCTTTCCTCTAAATGATACATTTAGGAATTAGTAACACTCTATAGGTGGTAATTTGCATATCAACCCTATATTTTGGGTATATTACTATTTGTACCAAAATTGGTGCACAAGGTACTATCATTATTCAAACAAGTTCAAACTTGGAATTTAGGCTTTCCACAAGCCACCACTTAGCATAATTCTCTCTATTATGATTCTAAAGAAATTAATGCACATTCAACATGTGACATATTTCAATATAACCCCTCATCTTGGGTAAATTGCACTTTGGTCCAAAATAAAGGAACATTGCTCCAACAGCTTTCAATCAGGACCAAACTTGGAACATAAGTGTGTCACATGATAACAAAACACCTTAGAGGATTATATTAAATTTCTAAGCAACTTACTTAGCCAAAACAAACAGGGTTACCTTATAACCCAGGTCAGGGTCATTACACAAAATGTGGATACATGCTTGTGACAAATTTCATACACCAAGAAGTGTTGAGAATAGATCCCATAGGGTTGTCTCTAACACTTGGAGCCTTAATCCAAATGGGTAAGGAATTATTGCTTGAATACTCAATACATGGCACATATTAAGTCATATTAGCATAAAACTAAGAGTAATTGCATCATCAAATCCACCCCAAGCTATTCTAACCCTAGTGATACATCTAGCTATGATCATCCTGAGGGAAGAACCACCCTATTGATAGAAGACTCTAATCAATCTTAAACATGCTTGGGTTCTTAAATCAACTCAAACTCTAGTAGTGCAAAATGGAAAGTAGGGTGAGTAGGGTAGTTGTCATTTTCCATTTGGTAAGATGCAATGATTGCATGAACACCCATTACATCTCTTGATGGGCCTTCTGACTAACATGAGGCACCACCAACTCACCAAAGGGGTCTCTATCCAAAAGACCTCAATATTGACCAGCAACCTAAGTCCAAACAAAAAAACCTCCAAAGGTTCATATCCTAATATATGACAGGGAGAATAATAACATAAGAAGACAGAAAACATGGTACATTGAATAAAAATGTGAATCAAAAATCAACTTCAAAACAATTTCTTGCTTACTAAGATTAATATTATAAAAAAAGTTCAAAATATCTAAAATAGAATAATGGGGAAAAATGCTACTACCATAATTCAATCCCTTACATAGACAAATATGAACGAAGAAGGGAAACCTTGGTTGATAGTGGCCCACTCTATGTTGGTATCACAGATAATTTCAACAACAAGGTCTCCTTTGA
Organism: Alisma plantago-aquatica; assembly: GCA_963693085.1. NCBI lineage: Eukaryota > Viridiplantae > Streptophyta > Magnoliopsida > Alismatales > Alismataceae > Alisma > Alisma plantago-aquatica. The sequence continues at coordinate 367,382,967 of OY856411.1, read as the reverse complement.
TTATCATGTCATGTCTCCACCAGCAGAGTCTATCAAGGAACTATTGGCAGAAGGTTGTAGGCAACAAAGTCATGATAATTGATCATTAAAGAGAAAGAGTCTAACCTAAATATAAATCCAGAAACACTTTGATACAAATTCAAAGAAAGAGTCAAAAAAGGCAACCATATCCTGAGATATTGAAAACCTTACTTGCATTCCAACACAAACCTACAACCCATGAATGAGGTTACCTCTTATCAGTTAGTGTGGCCTCACATGGCATTCTCTCTGCACCATAGACATTGAATCAGCAAAGCACATCTAGTCTAAATATTATGTAGAATGACAACCCAGCTATAATGAGGTAGGGTCACCTCAGAACACTTCTCTCACAGCAAATACAACATGATACAACATATACTAATGACAACCTCAAAGAATCTTCAAGTCTCTATCTTCCAAGAAAGATGCATTGATCAATTCTCACAAAGTCACTCAATACCTATCAAAAATGCATCATTCGTGCTACATCACCTAACAAAACTAAGTCATATCTTGAATCTTGATTTGGATTGTTATTTTCACCAACTCTTTCACAATGGCGTTCCTTACCTCCACAACAATTAACACTGAGGAGTTTAAAAGTTAATACAACTTGCATGAAATTTACACAAAGTGTTACGGAAGGCCATCAACGATGTGATTAATGGAAGAAAACCTCCTTGATATTTTTCTTTAATTTAAAGTCCCCCACTCTGCTAGGCATCCTCAATCAATGCCACTTTTACTGATGGTCACTTCCATATGTTTTGGGTCCTAGACCACAACCTAAAATTGGACCAATCATGTGATTTATCTTCCAATTTATATTGTGTATTAAACCATGACCTAAAAGTAGACCAATCATGTGATTTATCTTCCAATCTATTTTTCGCTCATGGACCATGACCTAAAACTTAAGCAATTATGTGCTTTATCTTATAATCTTTTTTGGGTCCTGGACTATGACCTTAAACTAATTCAACTCCACTTTCCAAATCTCTTTTGGGTCCTAGACCAAGACCTTAAACTAGACCCCACGCCCTATATTGAATAGACTCCTTTCATTCCAACCATAAAGCCCTACGTTCAGGTAGGTATTTGAACCTTAAATCCTATACTTAGATAGGCATCTATGCCAAAGCCCTATTCTCAATGGGCATACATCGATCGACTTTGACAAATTTGATGAGTATTATATATAATAGGCATTCTTCATGAACTAAGTCATGTTCTAACTAGCCATCCACATTCAAACCCTAGAACTCAAGCCCTACATTTAGGTAGGAGAACTCGAAATAGCCCTATATTCGAGTCGTCACTCCTTGTGAAAGCCATATCAATAGATAGTCACTATGAATGAAGCCCTAAGTACAATAGGAGAATCCCACTCTTAATTGTGTTGAACCATCTTGTATTGAAGATAAGATCTAGGGAGAAGACAATTTTTTGATACAATTGTTGGTCATAAAGGTCACCTTAAAACCAAAAACCTTTTTGATGTTCAACCCTAATATATCTTGAGCACTTTTGGAAAATAGGAAACGTTGTGGGAAGTACACAATTGATTGAACAGTCACTAGTTGTTACAACCACCTTAAATTAAGAAATTTTTTAGATGACTAATCTTATTGATTCAAGAGATGCACTAAGGAGAATACAATTTTTTGATATAGACATTGGTCATGAAGGCCCCCTTGAATCTAGAAACTTGTTAGTACCCACCTTTATCTATCTACAACACTTTTGGAAACATAAGAAATGCTCCGGGGAGCAAAACAAAGAGCCAATACAATCACTATATGTGAATGATGGCTTAAATCTCGAAATTTGTTTGGTGTCCAATCTTATCAATATGAGAAATACTCTAGGGAGTAGAAAACTAACTGGTACAAACACTAGCATGGATGCCACCTTAGATTATGAAACTTGTTTTGTTACAACCCCAATTTTTGGGTTCATTTGGTGAGAAATGTAATTTCTCATATTAAAGATATTTGAACAAATAATGATATAATTTGTTTTGAATACATGGATTTCGTTTACAATAGCCTTGATGATTGTTTTACGGGCTTTATTGGCTATTGGGCCCAATAACAAGGAAATTCAATTAGTAAATGAATAATTGATTTTTTTAAAGAAAAGTAAGATGTGGAAACCTCTGGAAGGAAAAAGAATGTAATCCAAAGGTGTCTTTCGTGCTTATTGGGTTACTTGGGTCCCAAGGAATCCAAAGTTGCATAGAAAATGCAATAAGAAAAGAAAATATCAATTAAGTATTTCTGTTTAAGAAAGAAATTGAAAATAATGATAAAATGTGAAAAATAAGTGGAAAGAGGCGTAATTGAGTTATCCTTAGTGTAGTTTCGTATTCCAAGGATTCCTAATGATAAAAGGAATACCAATGAGGAAAATAAAAGATAAATAAAGAGAAATCCTCAAAAAGAGATATTTTAATAAGAAATAAACAAGATAATGTGAAATAATGAGTATTTATGCATCTAGAAGGATAATAGGTATCCTTATGAAGGAATTTCGAAATCTTTGAGTTTCTTGGGATCCAAGGAGTCCCAATTAAGAAAAAGAAAGAGAAAAATATCAATAATAGAAAATAAGGAGATAATGTGAATACATAATTAATGGATTATGTAATATTGATAAAAAGGAAGTATTTCCTACTTACAGAGATATATAATTTCGAGTCCAATGAATTAAAAGCCAAGAGCAAGGATATTAAAAGAGATAATTCTTGAATTTCCTAATAACCAAAGCATATGGATAAACAAGGAAATAAGTAGGAGAGAGAAGATTACTTCTCATGGAAGAAATAGGATTCCTTATGGGAGAGAACTTGATTTCTCTTGGATGAATGTCCTAGGGCATTGCTACTCTCCTCTATATAAGGGGTAGAGCCTTGTCCGAGTGTAAGTTAATTCCAATAACCCTTTATCTCTCCTTCTTCATCGTTCTTGTTTTCAAAACCCTAACATCAAGTGGTGCTTTCTCTGGAGCAACAAGGAGGTGTAGAGCCATCTGGAGGAAGGCATGATGTTCCTCGAAGACCTATGCATGATCGGATAATGCCCTCGAGCATTCAACTTCACGAGGTTACCTGCGGCACACCTGCAGTGCGGATGCATCATGGCTGCGCGTTTCAAGTTGCAGAGCTTTCTCCCGACCATTCTGACCGTACCCGAGGCAGCCTCGGCTGCGCAGGGGCATGACGGAGGGAGGGGATCAGTCCCCAATGGCCGTCGCGGTCCCAGGGAAGGAGGAGAGGCCACGAGATTTGCGGCTAGGGCGGCAGGGTGCGCTGTCGTGGGGAGGAAGATGACCTTCAGGTCATTGGACCATCTTGCCCCTCCGCGGGCTGAACAACATGTAACTTAACCAAGGGCAGAGTGGTAATTTCGAAATATTTCTGAGCAAGGCAAGCAACGTTGCATGATAAAGGCTACGTGGCGCTTCCCTATTGGCCCAAAGTAAGTATTTTTGCAAAATTCATATCTATTTAACCGTAGTACGCATAAAATATGAAAATTGCTTAGAATAATGAGAGGAATCCAATAAAAATATGTTTAAAAGCTATTTCCTCTTGCAATTCGAAAAGTAGTGTAATTTATCAACTTTAATGTAATAATGATCAAGAAACCCTATTTTGATATGATTAATGTGATTAGTAGGGTTTAATGGATGATTAAAATTGATATTAACTTGTTAATCATAAAGAGTTACATTAAGATTAAAAAAGATGAACTTTGCACGTAATTAGTGTTGACTCAAGGTCAATTAGGTCAATGTTGACTCACGTCTAAATTGACTAAACTCGTGTTTTGATGATGACTAACCATTCCACATATTGGTGTCTAATGCTTCTACTTGAGTGATTTCAGATTAGGTATAGACACACTCCAAATGCCCTAACTTGCGCATCTCAAATTGGAGAAAAGACAAGTCAAAAGTCATACAAGTGCACATTTTTGTAATATGATGTATATCCATTAGAATCATGTTGTAAATCACTAGTAATGATTGTATGACTTGTAATTAAGCTTAGAAAAATATTAGGGGCACTTAGATCGAATATTAGAGCACTTTTATTGCAATTTAGAAAATGGATTACAGGCACTTGGTCGGTCGAGTTTCCCTGGCTTGAAAATCGATCGATCAACCTTGGTCAATTTTCTAAAGATTGCATCAGTCGAGTTGTGCACTCACAGAACTCGACCGATTGGGTAGTAGGCCATTTCCATTTGAAATGGTCGGTCGAGTTTCCTCAGGACAAACTCGACCGATCCTTTGAACATCGGTTTGCCTCCTACTTGATCGGTCGAGTTACACCCATCAGAACTCGACTGATTGCACTGTACGGAAAAGTGCAGAAAAGTGCTTCTAGCTGTTGCTGAGTTGCAACAAGTGAAAATAGATCCGTTGCAAGCCACAAAACGGCTAGTTTTCATTCTCAAGTGTTACCAAAGGCTAAGAGGCATCCCCATCTATAAATAGGACCCCTTGGGCTTCATTCCAAGGTTGAGCATTCATTGCAAACTCTATGTGAGGTTCCTATTCTATAGCTGAGTGCTTCCTACATCCTCCTCTCTCTCTAAGCTTAATCACTTGTTACATCCATTAGAGTGAGTAGGAAATCTGTAAGAGAGCTAGTACTACTTGTATATCTTGTGAGGCTCTCACTTCCACCACCTCCATTTCTATCTTTTCCATCAAGAAGATGAAGGTTCTCTCTCTTGTCCAAGAGAGGTGAAGAGGAACAAGGGAAGGAGTCCCTTGGTGAAGATCAAGGCTGAAGACTTGGAGCTAGAGTGGGTAAGCCCTTGGAGAAGGCCGAAGACTTGTGCAAGAGTGGGTAAGTCCTTGGAGAAGGCCGAAGACTCTTGCAAAGTGGGTAAGTCCTTGGTAAGGTTGAAGACTCTTTGTATTGGATAGGTAAGTCCTTTGTTTGGTCATGTATTGTAAGTCTTATGAATGAATATAAGAATGCAATAGTTTGGAAGTCCTAGAGGTTGACCTCTCTAGGCACGTGGACTGACACACTTCTAGTTTGAAGTGTGGAACCACTCTAAATAGCTTGTCTATTGGTGTATGTTCAATATCTCTCATCCTTGCTATGTATGTTTTAGTTGCACACAAATTACCCATTTAGCAACCTTATCTTGTCATATATCTTGAAGGTTTAATGAGTTTTGTTTAAGTGCTTTCAGCTCTATTCACCCCCCCTCTAGAGCATCTAATCACCCATCTAGGATCCAACAATTGGTATCAGAGCGGGTCTTCTCCAAGCATACTTCAACAAGTAGGAGAAGATGGGTGACTACCAAGGAGGGAGAATCATCCTACCAATCTTTGATGGGAGCAATTTCCTCTATTGGAGAAGAAGGCTTCAATTCTACATCGAAGGATCAAGTCTTGAGATGTGGCAAATGGTGAATAGCCCATGCATGCTACCAAAGACAAAGATTGAAGAATGGGATGAAGCCACCTTGATGAAAGCAACCTTGAATGCTAGAGCCATGCACATCCTCTATGCCTCCATGACCCCCACCGAGTTCAACCGGATTTCTTCATGTGAAACAGCCTATGAAGTATGGAGAAAGCTTTGCATCACTTATGAAGGAACAGATCAAGTGAAGGAAAGCAAAGTCTACATGCTCAAAGGGCTACTTGAGAACTTCAAGATGGGAAAGGAGGAGAGTATAGACAACATGTACTCAAGGCTCAACACCATTGTGAATGGTCTTGCTGTTCTAGGACATCCTATGTCTAGTGGAGAGATCAACTCTAAAATCCTTAGAACTCTCCCCAAGAGGTGGGAACCCAAGGTGACTTCAATTGAAGAAGCAAGGTCTCTTAAGGATATTCCTATTGAAGAGCTCATTGGAAATCTACAAGCACATGAAGCCACACTTGAAAAGAGGGAGGAAGTAGAAAGACAAGAGAAAAAAGAGATAAAGAGAATGAAGAAGGCTAAAATGAAGGCTCAAATTGAAGCTATCATGGAACAAGTCTCTCCATCCTCTCAAGCTAAAGAAGATGCCATGTACTCCAAGGGTAAACCCTTCAAAGGCAAGTCCTCCTCCATCTGGTGCTTCACATGTGGAAAGAAGGGTCACTACAAGGAAGATTGCCCACAAGGCAAAAAGACCCTTCTTCACAAGAAGAAATGGCAATCAAGCTCAAGTGGCTCCTCCAACTCAAGCTCAAGTGAAGATTCAAGTGAAGAATCAAGCTCAAGCTCTAGTGATGAAGGAGAATGCCATTTTGCTCTTATAAAATCAACAAGTGAAGACTTAAGTGAGGTAAATCTAAACTCTTTAGATAAAGAATCTTTAATTGCTATTATTCATGATATTTGTGCCTCTTTTAAGTCTTCTAAAAGGAAAAAGAAAAAGCTTGCTAAAATTGTTGATAATTTGCATGTAGAACTAGATGATCTTGAACATGCTAATTCTTACTTGCTTGATGATAAAAATGATTGTATTAGTCAAGTAGATTCTCTTAAACTTGAAAATACTAGTTTACTTGATAAGGTTAGATTTCTAGAAGCTCAACCTCTTGTGCCTAGTTCTAATGAAGAGCATACTTTAATTATTGATTCTCTCATACATGATATTGATGTTCTTAAATCTGAAAATAAGGACAAAGATTTTGTTTTGCATGAATTAGAAATAGAAAATGCCTCCTTGCTTGCTAAAATCAATGGGCATGAATCTTGTTCTAGTTCTACAAATAGAGAGAATGATGTTGCTGCTCTTCATATTAATAGAGACTCTTATTTAACTAAAACTCTTTGCTTAGAAAATGATCTTTTGCATGCTAGAGATAATATCAAAAATTTGTCTTCTACTATTGCTTCTCTTAAGCATGATAATGATAGTTTGAGATCATCCTTGCAAAGATTCTTAATGGGCAAAAAGAGTCTTAATGACATCCTACACCATACTACTAAACAAATTGGTAGACATGGTTTAGGGTATGATAGTAGTCAAGGGAACAACAAAGATAAATGACCTCCAATATTCCATGGAGAATCCTCTAGTTCCAAGACTATGGGCACATGCAACTATTGCAATGAAATTGGTCATTATTCTACTTGTTGTCCTTTTAGGAAAGCACCCAAAAGAAATTAGATTTGGATTGCTAAACTAACCCCTCTAGACCCAAAAATATGATTGGGGGGCATTTCATCTTTCTTCTTGTAGGTACATGCAAATGGATTGACTTGAGCAATTGAATTGCAAATTGACTTCTCAATCCACATGAAAGAAGAAAGGTGAGATGTGTAGAGGGTGACAACAAGTGGAAAAGGAATGGTAAGAATAAAGGTAAAGGTTCTATTGCTTATAACCATTTCTAACTTGTTTTTGTCAAGTTAGTGTGCACTATACATATGGTTTTTGAGTCAAAAGTGGTATTTTGTGTTTCTCTTCACACTCTTGCTCAAAAACTGTTTCTAATGCTTCTATAGTGCATTACTAACTTGTTTAGACATGTTTGGATATGGTTTGTATATTTAGCATGCCTTTAAATATGTTTTCATGGAATATATGTGCTTTTTGACAGTTGGTCTGTCGGTCAAGTTTGCCCTATTAAAACTAGACCGATAGGCACCAATGGGTGTTGCCAACAGCTGATTGGTCGAGTTATCAAAGCACAGAACTCGACCGATAACACTGTGCACAGAATACAAATTTGGCTTATTGAGTAAGAATTTCCCTCTCAACTAGATTTTCTCAACCAATAGCCTTATTCTTTGGCACTCTCAATTGGTACCTTTATATATGCATATTTCCATGTTCTAAATTTCCTATCTTGCTTACAACTCTATCTCTCTAATTGCTCTAAATTGGTATATCTATATGTTGCAATTACTTGCTTTGAGTTGTTTTGCAGGTTTTGATGATGATCTCTTTGGATCTCTTGGTTGTGTCTAAAAATTGCTTCCATTGTGCTCTAACTTCCTACATCTATCTAGGTGTATATATTGTGTTGATACAACCTTGAGGTTCATAGGGGTAATCATCTTATGGTAAGGATGCATATCTAGTGAGTTATATCCTTTCATGCTTCTAAAATTGCATATCTCTTTGTTTGGATATATCTCTACATCTACTCATAGCTTGCTTTATCTTGTGTATCTTTTGGTATCTCTTGCTATGATCTAGATCCTACTAGTAGTCCTAACTTGTGATATCATCTACTAGTAGTTCATATACATGTAGTTCTAACCTTGTTTATAATTGGCATATTTTCTCATCTATATGCTATGCTTGAATCTTGTGTCATACATGCTCAAGATTGTTTCTTGAATTGCATATCTACTATCTTGAGTTGCTTGCATAACATTGTGATGCAGGGTACATTGATCTACATTATATGTAGAAATTGGAGTATTTTTGGATTTTATGCAGGTTTTTTCTCCAGTTTCAGTTTTTGGTGCAAGACTAGTGGTTTTCATGCAGAAACGGCCTTCTAAGCAAGACTCATTGCTATGCAATGAGCTCTGATGGTTTTTGGTCAAATTCCGTCATCTTGAGGGTCAAATTTGTGTTTGATTGTTTTTCTGCAGCACTTTATCTTGCTTCTTGGGTTGTTCAAGTATATGCTTTAACTTGCTTTTTTTTCTATGCTTGGACAAGCCCCTATCTGTGCTCTTCTACTCTCCTTATATATATTTGTGTTATCTCCTTTCTCTTTAACAAGTGATGTTTCTTATTTCTTCATAACCCCACTTTTTGAAATGACAAAGGGGGAGAAAGGTATGTCTTCTTTTAAAAGAGGAAGAAGGCTTGTCTTACATGAAGAAGAGAAGCATGTTCATTTAAAGGGAGAAGGTAAAGGGGAGAAGACATATATGTGTAGAACATATATGAGTAGAAGACATAGTATTCTATAAATGTTATGAAAGCTAACCATGCAGGAGAAATAGCATCAATTGAGGGGGAGTATGAGAACTCCATGCACATCAATTGAGGGGGAGCATATGAGCTCAATCCTATTGAAACCCCTAGGTTTCTCCAAAGGTATGACTTTACTTAAAAGCTTTCAATACATTTATGGAATGGTTTGTCATCTTCAAAAAGAGGGATATTGTTGACTCAAGGTCAATTAGGTCAATGTTGACTCACATCTAAATTGACTAAACCCGTGTTTTGATGATGACTAACCATTCCACATATTGGTGTATAATGCTTCTACTTGAGTGATTTCAGATTAGGTATAGACACACTCCAAATGCCCTAACTTGTGCATCTCAAATTGGAGAAAAGACAAGTCAAAAGTCATACAAGTGCACATTTTTGTAATATGATGTATATCCATTAGAATCATGTTGTAAATCACTTGTAATGATTGTATGACTTGTAATTAAGCTTAGAAAAATATCAGGGGCACTTAGATTGAATATTAGAGAACTTTTATTGCAATTTAGAAAATGTATTACAGGCACTTGGTCGGTCGAGTTTCCCTAGCTTGAAACTCGACCGATCAACCTTGGTCGATTTTCTGAAGATTGCATCGGTCGAGTTGTGCACTCACAGAACTCAACCGATTGGGTAGTAGGCCATTTCCAGTTGAAATGTTCGGTCGAGTTTCTTCAGGACAAACTCGACCGATCCTTTGAACATCGGTTTGCCTCCTACTTGATCGGTCGAGTTACACCCATCAGAACTCGACCGATTGCACTATACGAAAAAGTACAGAAAAATGCTTCTAGCCGTTGTGGAGGTGCAACAAGTGAAAATATATCTGTTGCAAGCCACAAAATGGCTAGTTTTCATTCTCAAGTGTTACCAAAGACTAAGAGGCATCCCCATCTATAAATAGGACCCCTTGGGCTTCATTCCAAGGTTGAGCATTCATTGCAAACTCTATGTGAGGTTCCTATTCTATAGCTGAGTGCTTCCTACAGCCTCCTCTCTCTCTCTAAGCTTAATCACTTGCTACATCCATTAGAGCGAGTAGGAAATCTATAAGAGAGCTAGTACTACTTGTATATCTTGTGAGGCTCTCACTTCCACCACCTCCATTTCTATCTTTTCAATCAAGAAGATGAAGGTTTTCTCTCTTGTCCAAGAGAGGTGAAGAAGAGCAAGGGAAGGAGTCCCTTGGTGAAGATCAAGGCTGAAGACTTGGAGCTAGATTGGGTAAGCCCTTGGAGAAGGCTGAAGACTTGTGCAAGAGTGGGTAAGTCCTTGGAGAAGGCCAAAGACTCTTGCAAAGTGGGTAAGTCCTTGGTAAGGTTGAAGACTCTTTGTATTGGATAGGTAAGTCCTTTGTTTGGTCATGTATTGTAAGTCTTATGAATGAATATAAGAATGCAATAGTTTGGAAGTCCTAGAGGTTGACCTCTCTAGGCAAGTGGACTGACACACTTCTAGTTTGAAGTGTGGAACCACTCTAAATAGCTTGTCTATTGGTGTATGTTCAATATCTCTCATCCTTGCTATGTATGTTTTAGTTGCACACAAATTACCCATTTAGCAACCTTATCTTGTCATATATCTTGAAGGTTTAATGAGTTTTGTTTAAGTGCTTTCAGCTCTATTCACCCCCTCTCTAGAGCATCTAATCACCAATCTAGGATCCAACAATTAGTCCATTTTAGAATTTCATGTGCATGAATGTGCTTTAATGGGCCGTGAAACCCTAATATTGGTAAATGCTACTCTTAATGACTTTAATTATTCAAAATTGTGAATAAAGTTAAGGGATGACGATTTTAAGCTATTTCGAGTATAGAAGTTCTTATTTGTGGATAAATATCCTTAATATGAAATTAGAGCTTTCTAGTGAATAAAAAGTGGTTTTAATGATATATAGAGTTCATTTGTGAATTAGACCATAATGAACTATGAATTGATGATAAAAGAGCATAATGATCGTGCAATGGCTGAAAGGAGCCTAGAGACGAAAGGAGTCATGAGCGGATGCAAAGTAGACTGACATGCAGTTCACTGTGGGAGAATATGTGACATGAAAATTTGACCCCTCTAAGCTATAGCTAAGAGAGTTGAGTCCCCGATGCATGGGTTCTTTTGACATGGTTTGGTGGAGAAGGTTAAGTTTTATCTTACCCCTCAGGATAAAGTAATGTATGATGAGTTTCATATGTCCAATTTAGAGCACTATGTGAGGTACCCCTACCATGTGATGAGCAATGAACCTAGTGAGCCCCAAGGGAGGTTGAAATGGCCTGAGTCACCTGTGTAGTTTATAGATGCCAGGATGAAAGAACTCAGAGAAAAGAATATGTGATGACAAAGGTTCTTTGGAAGTGCCATGAGTAAGGTGAAGCCACATGGGGGCCAATGATGGACATGGAAAAGTCTTATCCTGAATTGTTTATTTGCTTAATAGAATTTTGAGGACAAAATTCCTATAAGAGGGGAAGGATGTTACAACCCCAATTTTTGGGTTCATTTGGTGAGAAATGTAATTTATCATATTAAGCATATTTGAACAAATAATGATATAATTTGTTTTGAATACATGGATTTCGTTTACAATAGCCTTGATGATTGTTTTGCGAGCTTTATTGGCTATTGGGCCCAATAACAAGGAAATTCAATTAGTAAATGAATAATTGAATTTTTTTTAAGAAAAGAAAGATGTGGAAACCTCTGGAAGGCAAAATAATGTAATCCAAAGGTGGATTTCGTGCCTCTTGGGTTCCTTGGGTCCCAAGGAATCCAAAGTTGCATAGAAAATGCAATAATAAAAGAAAAGATCAATCAAGTATTTATTTTTAAGAAAGAAATTGAAAATAATGATAAAATGTGGAAAATAAGTGGAAAGATGAGTAATTGAGTTATCCTTAGTGGAATTTTGTATTCCAAGGATTCCTAATGATAAAAGGAATACCAATGAGGAAAATAAAAGAGAAATAAAGAGAAATCCTCAAAAAGAGATATTTTAATAAGAAATAAACAAGATAATGTGAAATAATGAGTATTGATGCATCTAGAAGGATAATAAGTATCCTTATGAAGGAATTTCAAAATCTTTGAGTTTCTTGGGATCCAAGGAGTCCCAATTAATAAAAAGAAAGAGAAAAATACCAATAATAGAAAATAAGGAGATAATGTGAATACATAATTAATGGATTATGTAATATTGATAAAAAGGAAGTATTTCCTACTTACGGAGACATATAATTTCGAGGCCAATGAATTAAAAGCCAAGAGCAAGGATATTAAAATAGATAATTCTCGAATTTCCTAATAACCAAAGCATATGGATAAACAAGGAAATAAGTAGGAGAGAGAAGATTACTTCTCATGGAAGAAATAGGATTCCTTATGGGAGAGAACTTGATTTCTCTTGGATGAACGTCCTAGGGCATTACTACTCTCCCCTATATAAGGGGTAGAGCCTTGGCCGAGTGTAAGTTAATTCCAAGAACCCTTTCTCTCTCCTTCTTTGTCGTTCTTGTTTTCAAAACCCTAACACCGAGTGGTGCTTTCTCTGGAGCAACGAGGAGGTGTGGAGCCATATGGAGGAAGGCCTGATGTTCCTCGAAGACCTGTGCATGATAAGATAATGCCCTCGAGCATCCAACTTTACGAGGTTACCTGCGGCACACCTACAGCGCGGCTGCATCATGGCTGCACGTTGCGAGTTGCAGAGCTTGCTCCCAGCCATTCTTACCAAACTTTAGGCAGCCTCATCTACGCAGGGGCACGACGGAGGTAGGGGATCAGTCCCCAATGGCTGTCGAGGTCCCAGGGAAGGAGGAGAGGCCACAAGATTCACGGCTAGGGAGGCAGGGTGCACTATCGTGGGGAGGAAGATGACCTTTGGGTCATTGGACCATATTGTCCCTCCACGGGCTGAACAACTTGTAACTTGACCAAGGGCAGAGTGGTAATTTCAAAATGTTTCTGAGCAAGGCAAGCAACGTTGCATGATAAAGGCTATGTGGTGCTTCCCTATTGGCCCAAAGTAAGTATTTTTGCGAAATTCATATCTATTTAACCGTAGCTCGGATGAATACGCATAAAATATGAAACTTTCTTAGAATAATGACAGAAATCCAATAAAAATATGTTTAAAAGATATTTCCTCTTGCAATTCGAAAAGTAGTGTAATTTATCAACTTTAATGTAATAATGATTAAGAAACCCTATTTTGATATGATTAATGTGATTATTAGGGTTTAATGGATGATTAAAGTTGATATTAACCTGTTAATCATAAAGAGTTACATTAAGATTGAAAAAGATGAACTTTGCACGTAATTAGTCCATTTTAGAATTTCATGTGCATGAATGTGCTTTAATGGGTCGTGAAACCCTAATATTGGTAAATGCTACTCTTAATGACTTTAATTATTCAAAATTGTGAATAAAGTTAAGGGATGACGATTTTAAGCTATTTTGAGTATAGAAGTTCTTATTTGTGGATAAATATCCTTAATATGAAATTAGAGTTTTCTAGTGAATAAAAAGTGGTTTTAATTATATATAGAGTTCATTTGTCAATTAGACCATAATGAACTATGAATTGATGATAAAAGAGCATAATGATCGTGCAATGGCTGAAAGTAGCCTAGAGACGACAGGAGTTGTGAGTGGATGCAAAGAGACTTAATCTACACGCATTGTGGTCCTTTTCTAACCATCACGTGGTCCTTTCACCAACATCACCTTATTAAAGTGGTGACCGACACAACCTCCCTTATAGAGCTTCTTTAAATCTTGATACTGGCTATGGTGGTTATCATCACATCTTACAAAGGACAAGAACTGTCTCTATGTATCACCCTAAATGAGCCCACATGCTCTCATCAGACCCTCTAGTCTGGATCATATTAACCATTAGTTAAGGGTGATAAATTGTACGAACATTGAGTTCTTCATGTACCTACTTCCACCTTTTGGAAGGGAACCTTTATGTCAAACTCAAGAACCTTTGAACTCGAATCATGGTGTAGTTGAACCATCTCTCTCATGGGTAGTTCAACCAGATAGGTCCCTTGACATAACTCTTTCTTTCTCATGTCATCTAGGTAAGGCGATCTACCATAACCCATATTGCATCTCGACCTTCCTTGGTCCAGGGGATACTTACAACATCCATAGTGATGAACTCCATTTCTTTTTCGTGGACTCTTTATCCTTTATATCAATGCACTGGGTTACTGGTGTTCGTCCTTCACCTATGGCTTGCATGGCCATAAACCACATGCAACTTCATCTTAGGCATCTAAAGTACTACTGTCACTTACTGTCTTGGTAGTACCATGGTGTATGGTGATGTTCAATCATGATTTCCTATATGTCATGATTCCTCAAGATCAATTCCTCAGAAATCCTAAACCACTCTAGTCGGGGTTTCATCACTTTCCTTTCCAAAGAAGTGCATTTGAGATTCTACAACCATATTTTCATTGCATCAAGGCCTAGGCTGGCTAACCAAACAACCACTAACTTGATCAACAGATTTCGTTACATCTGAGTGTTAGCTGACCACATCTCCTTTCCAAACTTAGGGTTAACCTAACAACCTCTTCTAGCCTCTAGCCAAACTAGGCAGATATATCTCGACCAGAGCATCCATTACCGCTTCACATCCTTACATATTAGGTAATGTTGATGACATACACCTTCGTGTATTTCACTTATTGTATCACCTCAAAATCTATGTCTATCTTCATCAAGAAACTCTGAGCTCATCCTCATGGTGATCAAACGCAACCTGGTATAACTTGCAAGTTCCATATAGCTCATGACAAAACATACTCATAAGATGACTACCTCATTTCTCTTAGTGTTTGCAAACCATCCATGTATCGTTTACTCCACCAGGGTATGTTATCATTTCTGTCCTCATACCTTTTAGCAACATTCCAACTCACATCATCTTTTATCCTTGGTGTATGACATGCGTACTGTCCTATCTCTCACTCCCATAACAAGAGGAAATAAGCATTTGGTGGCCATCCAAACACAAAGTTCTTCCTGTTCCAAGAGTAGAGATGGTACATCCCACATTGCCAGTACACCTTCAAATCTAAGTTGAAACGTGCAACTTATGTCTCTACATCACAAACATCATGATATCAAAGTCACTTCCATGGAAAACTGGTCTTAAACCTACTAAGGTTTACACACATTCCTTGGTCATCTCCTCTATGTCTATAGGTTGCCAACACTTTTGGGGTCATCCCTCTTCCCTTATGCATCCATAGAGTGCCCTACTCATCTGCCCTTTGGGTCCCATGAGTTCATGGAGGTGATCAATCTCCTAACCCATGGCCCTCAGAAAATGATAGTTGTTACCTCCCAACCCAATGGTCATGTGCAACTAGGGAATTAGGCAACTCCTACTTCCATCAGTCTTACCCCACCTGACCCTAGGATAAACTTAGGATTCTCTTATAGTACATGTTCAACTTAGAACCTTACACAATCCTTCATCATCTCTCTCTCTGCAATCATGGGCCGACTTTCATTCTTTCATAGGGGTCATGGTAACCTGCCTACCTTGGTCAGGACCCCTACCATTTACCTTCATGGTAACACATCCACATGCATTTAGAGATGGTTATCTATGGGTCTACAGGTTCATCCTCTTACCATGTACTTTTACTTAGCTTCTCAAGATTCTATGATACATCTTTAGGTTATCAACAAAACTAGTATACTCCCTTTAAAAAAAGGGTCCCTCTCCCAGGATGGGAGGAAACTTCATCCCTTGAAAACAAAGTCACAACCATCCTTAGGGTTTACATACACATGGGCATGCTTAACCCAAAAACTACTAAGGCATAAGCAGACCACCTACTAAACCATGCTAGGCCATACTTGTTCTCTTTCCTCAATCACTGGATCAAGATCATACCTTCCCATGTCATCAACTTAGCTATGAGGGGTTCGTCAAACACACCTTAAACTTAAGGGGTTTCCCTTTCCTCTGAACATAAGAAGTACCATGATCGCATCTATAGAAACTCAACTCTCATCATGAGCATTAGGTACACCACTTCCCCTCTTAGGCCTAGGAACCCTAGGTTCACTTTTTGATGACCAACTACATGCTCAATCTATTAACCATGAATCAGGCATGTATAAGGCATGAAACGCACTTTCTGTCATCCTTCTAATCGAGTAACACTTCAGAGTCGAGTCCTCCTTAAGGACAACCAACAAGGCATAAGGCCCCACAACCTATCACTAAACCTCTCCAGGGTATATAGAACTTCTTCTTCCTTTCTCAGAAGGTAAACACTTATAACATAGACACATAGGTGCCAGAAGCCTCATACTCTCTCTAGGGTTTGGCTCCTCTAAAGGCAACCAAGATATCATCAGCCTCTAGGGATCGAGCATGAGGCAACCCCTATCATCCACTTAGGTTGCATCATCCTCAACTCCCCATTGTTCCTCATATCTCGGAGTCTAGGCTTCCAACCTTCTTGCATGAGTCCTACTCTCTCTTTCTAGAGCTAACCCTACAACCAACCTTACTATCAGAGGTCCTCTTTTCCTAAAGGATCAAGCTCACAAGCTTACCCCTACCTGATGAAGCTTATATTTGATCAAGGTTATCCATAGCTCTATATGCTTTTATCATAAGCTATCCTTCATACTCTCCTGGCCAGGGTTTCAACCTATTTCTCACACTACTAATGTACTCTGGGTGCCTACTATGCCATGCTCATATAAGCTCATAGGGTTTCCATAGGTTCTTCTCTAACCTCATCAAAGAATGAGCTATCCTTTGCTCTAACGTGCACGACCCTTCACAGGGCTGAGTTTCCAGGGGTACTAGGCCATCCAACCTCTCATGGCTCATATGGCATCCCAAAGGCATGTCCATCCAAACACCTGGTCTATCATGACATCTAACTCGTCATGTCTTCTCTCTCTCTCTAACCACCACTTAGGGTTAGGGTTAACATCATCCTCATAGGATGTGCTAGGTCTCTACTTGTAATGGAGATCTATATCTCCAAGACTAACTTTCTTTCCTTATCCTCCTGACAAGAAGGTCTAGCCTCAGGTCTCTCCTGAGGGCATGACAACTTATGTCATACAACCTAAGCATGTATCTATTCCTTTACGCTTAATCTATTAAGCTTATGTCCATGACATCTTATTTACATGCTTTTTATTAATTTTGTGGAGGATTCCTTAAACCTTATCAACCTTACTCATACCTCAAGAGGGTGAGGAGAAGAGAGAAAAGCCTAATCCTTAAGGTCCTTAATAGAATTTGAGTTGAGAAGGGATGAACAAGATGAGAGAGTCCTAAAGGCATCTTATTTCGAATCATACCCTAAGACTTTGGCCAGGCAGTCACACGGATTCGGGAGTCCTCGTATTCTGACTAGCGGTGTGGAGTAAAATATTGCCATCCCCTGGTCATGATCCTTTTCTAGACACCTATGTCTTTCGTATAATCCTCTACTAACTCCCTTGGGTTCTACAGAATTTGTAAAATTTAATAATTATTAAAGATTAAGTGAGGAACCTTTACTCTAATACCAAATTAATAAAAATCATGTAAATAAGATGTCATGGACATAAGCTTAATAGATTAAGTGTAAAGGAATAGATACATGCTTAGGTCGTATGACATAAGTTGTCATGCCCTCAGGAGAGACCTGAGGCTAGACCTTCTTATCAGGAGGATAAGGAAAGAAAGTTAGTCTTGGAGATAGAGATCTCCATTACAAGTAGAGACCTGGAACATCCTCTGAGGATGATGTTAACCCTAACCCTAAGTGGTGGTTACAGAGAGAGATGACTTGATGACTTAGATGTCATGATAGATCAGGTGTTTGGATGGACATGCCTTTGGGATGCCATATGAGCTATGAGAGGTTGGATGACCTAGTACCCCAGGCAACTCAACCATGTGAATGGTTTTGCATGTTAGAGCGAAGGATAGCTCATTCTTTGATGAGGTTAGAGAAGAACCTATGGAAACCCTATGAGCTTATATGAGCATGGCATAGTAGGCACCTAGAGTACA
This sequence comes from Alisma plantago-aquatica, assembly GCA_963693085.1. Lineage (NCBI taxonomy): Eukaryota > Viridiplantae > Streptophyta > Magnoliopsida > Alismatales > Alismataceae > Alisma > Alisma plantago-aquatica. Next base: position 367,364,952 of record OY856411.1, on the reverse strand, counting down.
TTATTAGTGCGAGCAACAGGTTGAAACCCTGGCTAGGAGAGTATGAAGGATAGCTTATGAGAAAAGCATATATAGCTATGGATAACCTTTGATCCTGTGAATTGGCATTATGACTTTGACCTTCTGGTCTCCCTTAATTGGGGGTTACTGGGAGGCGGGGTCATTACATGTCTGGTACTGAAAGTTATCCACAGTTAGCTCCTTTGGATAATTAGAGTAGTGGAGAGTATGATTTTTGAAGGTCCTAAACCTAGAACTCTTCAGATGGAATGGTGATACCATGTTGATCCCTACATTTGATAGGTTTTCTAATGATCACAAATACTTTCATATTCATATTTGTCACTCCTTTTATTAATACCTTAATGAGAGCCTTATATATTCATATTTAATCATACTCGATATCACTTCAAGAAGGAAGCATTCCTAGTGGGTATGTAGTTTAAAGGAAGGTTGATTAAATCAAGTGAAAACTAGAGAGTCAAGAATAATTGGTCATATACACTCTAGGGGACAAATGATAAACAAGTGGAGGAATACGTTGTGGAGACCACCTTATCAGTGGACGATGAACTAATGTTTGTTCTTAACCTTGTAGCACTCTTACCATGAACTTTATCATGCGGAATTGTAAATTCTCTAAGGAATAGATGATTAACCGACTACATTCACTGGCTATGAAGGCCACGTTAACCCAATATATATATCTAGTGCCTAATATTATGAGGGTTTTTGAAGAAATCGAACAACCAAGATGATTTTCTTGAAGATCTATAACATGCAACCCAGAATTCTTTGAATGTTGGTTGATGCTCTAGGGGTTAGACAACTAACTGATACAATCATTGGCTATGAAGATCACCTTAAATCTAGAAATTTGTTTGATGACCAACTTTATCTATCTTGATCACTTTTGTAAAACAAGAAACACTCTAGAGAGTGGATAAAGAACCGATACAGTTATTGGTTTTAATCTACCTTAAATCTAGAAATTTGTCTTGTAGCCAATCCATGTCCTGGATCATGGTCTAAAAGTGAACTAATCCAAGGCTCATATTTCCAAATCTTTGTGAGGTCAAGATCATTACCTAAACTTGAACCAATCATGTGTTGAATAGATATCAAGATAATTATTCATTGACGCTCTGAGGGACAGGTGATCATACTTGATTAATAACTGATCGTACTTGATTAATAACCCACATCAATAGATTTCTCATTTGTGGTACACTTCGTGTGGGCTTAGGGTAAATAAATAATAGATCATACTTGATTAGTCTCTTATTCTTATTATTATACCATAAACCCACATGAAGTTTACCGCAACATGTGAAATCATCATAGTAAGTTACAACCTCATTGTATAGACTTCGAGTAGAACCAAGACTCCAAGTCTACTAACTAGATACCTGGTCTACAATGAGCGTTGCTACATCTAGCCTCAGTGTCTAATGGCAACGGTCAGATAAAGTAGACTCCTCTTCTAAATGTGGGTACTCATGAGAAGAGTGTTGGGAAATATGGCATCATATATGGTAGCAAAAACAAATATTTAACTGCCATATTCTCTTAAAACAACAGATCGTGTCAACAACTATGTAATGGGAAGGAAATGTTGCAAGGTATATACCTAGTCATGGAGCAAGTCCAGCAACTATTCCATGTTGTAGTGTGCTACTTTCTCAAGTTCCACCTAGAATACTTTTGACATTGGCCTCCTAGTTGTTCGCCATGGATGGTAGTTTACTATGTCCACCTAGCGGGTGACAAAGGCCTCCTCACCTCTATGGTAGTCTTCATAAACTACCAAGAACTCATGTTGTTCTAGATGAACTGACAAGAAGGAGTTGTCTCTTCTAGTCAGCGTGCTAGCACCAACTTGCTCTCCCAATTCTCTCTCCCTTGTTATTCCTCCCTTTGACGGATAGGACTTGCTCTGGTTCTCACGCTTCCACGACTGTGAGAAGATAACAATTGTTAAAACTTATTATTTTGTCTCTGGAAGGCCTCCACTACCCCTCTATTTATAAGAGGGTTAGGGTCAGGACTTCTAGTCTTAGCAGGAGTCGAAGAGACATATTTTAATTAATTTTTCAAAACATATGAATGTTGAACCGATCGGTTCACTTGTGAGCCGATTGGTTCAACTCTTGAATTTTTTTTTAAATCTTAGTAATTATATTCCAACCCTTGAAAGGGGAAAAGTTACAAGATACAAACATGACTTGTAGCTTTCAATACAGAAACACATAAGTAAGATAACTTACATAAAAGGAAGGCTAAAATTAGGCTTCAAATGAAGTCCCAATTTCTACAAATAATAGGATGAAGGTATAAGCGTCTAGGCTTAAATAAGCTATAAAGGACCTTCATATCCTTCTCAATTGACTTGAAAAGGTTGAATGAATCAATAGTTGAGGCATCAGGCTTCCTTTTGTTGTGTTCTTTCCAGATAGTATGAACACAAGCCGTAATGGCCCATGTTTCCATTATATCATGAAATGGTCCTCTCTTGCTAGGTTCACCGAGATAGGTGGACAAGTCATAAGACTTCATGATATTAAGTTTAATTTGTGCTCGACCCCAAACATGTCTCCAGTAAGAACAGTCCTTGAACATATGAAGAGATGATTTTGACTCAGAGAGGCAAAGACAACAGGTAGTATCCATAGTAGGGTTCCATATATGGATCTTGTCCATGGTAGGAAGGAGATTCTTAATAGCACTAAAGGTTGTGAGGCTCAATCTTGGTTGATGGAGTTTTGACTGCAAGAGTTTGAAAGAATCGTTAGCTACTAGCTTCTATCTGCACTGCTCCCAAATCTCATTATCATCTTCCTAGATGAATTTAGGCCAAAATTTCATCGTCCTCCTCCAAGTAGAAGAGAAACCCCAGGAGTTAATGGATATAAGATTCGAGCCATATATATTCCTCATCCACACACTCCATGTTGAATCATTATAAAGGAATTTCTTGATTATTTTAAGGGTGTGGAAATCTGCAAGGTCTGAAAGAAGATTTAAATTTAAACCACCTTCCTCGCGAGGGTAAGCTAGTTTGTCCCAACTTGCTGGATGAGATGCATTGCACCAGATGAAATCATTTAGCATGATCTCCATCCGATGTAAGACAACATAAGAAACCTCCCCTTATCTAAGACAGTAGTTAATCATACCCCTAGCACAGTGGTTAATAAGTGTCAATCTACCAGCCATAGAAATCTTTGAACCAGGCCATTTACATATCATATCATTTAGCTTGTCAAGACAATCATGGAAGTTTTTCCTACGAAGATTCCCACCTACTAGGGGAAAACCAAAATACTTGGTTGGCCATTCACCCTTTTGTTGGTGTTGGTAAGGGCCTCTTTATCTCTGCAAGACTTAGACATGTATATGTGGGTTTTGGATGGATTATATTTCATGCCAGATTCCTTCCCAAACTCCAAGAGAAGGTTTCTAAGGTTTCTTAGACTTCTGGTCCTTCCTTCAACGAAAATGAGAACATCATCCGCAAAGAGAAGATGGTTGAAGACCCTAGTTCTTCTAATAGTATAAGACTTCAGCTTGCCCAGATCATGAGCCTTATCAATACTCCTACTTAGACCTTCCATTACTATAGAAAAAATAAGGGGTGATAGTGGATCACCCTGATGGAGACCATTGGACTTCTTAAAGAAGCCAACTGAGCTACCGTTAAGATGTAGAGAAAAAAGGGGGTCTCCATGCACTGTTGTAAAATAGAAATCCATCTATCACAGAAGCCGAGTTCCTTCAATGAGTACCAAAGGTATGACCAATTAATGGAGTCAAAAGATTTAGTGATGTTGAGCTCAACACTGGCTGAAGGCGAGCTATTCTTACTGTTGAAGTTGAGAGTAAACTCAGAAGCAAGCATTGAGCAGTCCTCAATGCAACATCCATTGACAAATTCCCCTTGATACTTAGATATCAATTTAGGTTAGATTGTAGCTAATATTTTAGAGATGATCTTCATGATGATTTTGTATAACATAGAGTAGTAAGAAATTGGGAAAAAATCATCTAGTGTAGCAATTATATCCTTCTTAGGAATCAATGCAAGAAAAACATGATTAACCTGAAGGACCATATTACCTCCTTTAAGGAACCAGTGTATAGCTTGACTTAGATCCTCCTTTATTAAATCATATTCCTTAATCAAATCCTAATTGGCTCTACAAAAGAACCCATTGAAGCCATCGAGACCAGGGCTCTTGTTAGCACCAATGCTCCAAAGTGAATCCTTGATTTCTTAGATGTCTAGCACATTGCATAGGGCTACATTGTCATCATTTGAGACTCGATTGATCCAGTAACATTCAAGGATTGGATCCATGTTTTGAGGATGATTGTAAAGACCTTCAAAGAAGTTCAAAGTTTCATTAGCAATGCTTCTTTCATCCTTGAGGCAACTACCTGCACAATCAAACAGCTCAATTATGGTGTTAGTAGCATCACGTCGCTTGATTATGGTGTGATATAGCTTGGTGTTTCTATCACCATTAGCTGCCCACTCCAGTTTGCTACATTGCTAGAAGTATTCACTTCGGAGAACTTCTTTAGCCTGTCGAAGGTAATTTTCTCAACACTCATAAGATCGCCATCCAAGGGATTCATTCTCAAGGCAGAATAGATGTCATTCATCTCCATTCTTTCCCTACTAATCAAGTTTTTCATATTAACATACTTCTTTGACTATACATCCAAATCTGATTTGACATGTTTTATCTTCTGCATGAACCTATAAAGTGGGTTACCAGTGCATTGTTGATTCCAAACAAAGTTAATAAGATCCCTACAACTAGGCCGATCTATCCAGAAGTTCAGAAATGGGAAGGGTCTCCTCTTCTTTGATAGTTCCTTGAAATTAACATTGATAGAAGAATGGTCAGAGAAGGCACAGGTTTTAAGTTTCACTTTTGATCCTGGAAATCTACTAATCCAATCATCATTTACCAGAGCCTGATCCAGCTTACAAGCAATTCTCTTCATCGTACCTTGCTTTTTATGCCAAGTAAAGACTTCCTAACAACAGTGGGTAGTTCAGTGAGATTAGCTTTATTGACTATAGTGTTGAACGAGTTGAGTACCTAGGTAGGGACTGTTCTACCACTGGCTTTTTCCTTCCTCTTCCTTATGTTGTCAAAATCGCCAATGACTAACCAAGGGACATTAATATATCTAATGATTCTCACCAGGGCTTCCCATAAGTCATATCTTTGTTGAGAAAGGTTCCTTGCATAGAAAGTTGTGAGAACAGTTTCTAGACCTCCCTTGTTCATGCATTTCATGGTGATTTGTTGATCATCCATGTCATAGCTGGTGATGTCCCAACTTTTTGGATTCCATCCAACACAAATACACCCATTGTCATCATAGTCATGATTAGTTAGTCATTACCAACCTATGGGCATGAGCTTTTCAGAAAGATGTTCCATATGAGTTTTGATCTTTGTCTCAACAAGAATAGCTATGTAATCTTGTGATTCCATTATAGATTTCCTGACCTCCCTCTTCTTACATGGTTTCCTAGAACCACATACATTCATCATAAGAAAGGTCATTTATGACCCTTGCTAGAGGATTGGGTTCTATGTGGCCCGTCCACTCTAGCATTCTTGTCCTTCTTCTTAGATCTAGGTGTTCTAGGGATCTCTCCTTCTTCCAACACCTTAGGTCTTAGCTCAGGGTTTTGGCTATCATCAGCTATGATCTCATCGGTGACCAAGATAGTCTTGTCTACTTTAGTTTGGTCTAATACAATGATAGTATTAACATTGGTTTCAAGAGTTGAGACATTATCCTTAGTATCAACATAGGTTTCAGCAGTGGAGACATTATGCTCAGTAATCTAATCCTCTGAGTTAATATTATCAAATCTATTACTAACTGGAAATGGTATATTTTTAACAACATTGGCTCCATCATTGGTGTCCTTCCCCATCTTCTTTCTGTCGCTAACAACTTTCCAAACATGTTTGTCTTACTTTTCTATTGGTTTTGGATATTCAGTCATCTTCTTTAGTGGGCAATCATCGACGCAATGTATGAAAACCTTATAGTCTGGGCATCTCATCAGAATATGACCGTATTTGATTGACACTACCGAGGTTTCATGGTTTGGTATATTGACCAAAGTTCCTCAGGATGGTCCTCATCAGCATCAATCTCAACCAAGGCATGGGCTTCACTAAGGGATTCTTGCCCTATTGATCTGAAATCAATCCTCAATAGTTTGCCTACATCACTGGCAACAATACCAATAGCACATGGAGACCAGTTTCTCCCCATGCTAGGTATGTTAATCCATATTGGGAGGGTGCAGAAGAGATCTTTCTGGAGATTGTCACCAGTTTTATAGTCTTTGATCACCACCAACCTCCCATCAAACCATCTAGGTCTACCTAGAATGATTGCATGATTGTCCTCAGTCGAGTTGAAGCGAAGAAGGAAGAACTGATCTGATTTAGAGAATAGATCAAATCCCCCATTTGGTTTCCAAACTCGTTTAATCCAGGCGAGCATATGATGGTAATATGGACGCTTACCCATCACATACATGATGGATGTATGTTCCCAAGACTTTTCCATTGCCTCGTATGTTCAATCGTCAATGGTCACAAACCTTTTCATGTCTATCTTCTCCAGAGGAGCGAAGTCGTATTCCTTGAAGGAGTCAACACCTCCAAGTACCTGAGATCAAGTTTTCCTTCCTCCATCTGTCGCCTTACCTTTTGAAGTGGTCACCATGGCCTCGAGAGGGGAGGACATCATCCCCTCTACAAAGCTGGGAGAGTCGCCCTCTTGGTCACCACCGACATACCCTAGGAGAGCATGTTGTAATCTTACATTTTGCTCTCCTCTCCTTCACTTATATCCCAAACACATGCATCAAAATTGTCTTCCACCTTACCCTTGAACTGGTTGTTTCACAATGTTTCACTGTCATAATTGTATTTGCAATTAACGCTCGACTAGTGCACAACATGATGTCAGCATCAATCCTCAATCCAATCGTATTGATCAACCAAATTGTCAGTTCACAACCTCAACCACTTAGTTCAAACATCTGAGTCGATCGGTTCACTTAATGAACCATTCATTTCAGAGTCCCAATTGTCAATCTTGTTTAAATTGAATACTTAACACTTTAGTAATCAATTTTATACCATATTCATGAATAAACTCTTATTCCAAGTGTATCCTATGTGTGTGACCCTATAGGTCCCAAGTTATGTTGGCAGTGAATGTCCATAATTGATTTAAGACATCATAAAAAATGAGTGGTATGTAGAAAGACATCACTACTACCTAGGTAATTTGGAAAGTTGGAGAACAACTTCAACTTACAATCTATGATCAGTATTATAGTGACTGTATAGTTCCTTTGTCTCTAATATCCATATTGAACTCGAGGCATGGAATTGTCATCCTCTCAGCATTCAACGTATGTTCCTTGAACTAGAGCAGAATGTCTAAGATATATATGAGCTCAATATCATATATTGACTCACATGTGCATGGACATGCTTCTCTCAGACTCACTTATCGAGTGGCCAGGATATCAAACTTCTGTAGGAGGGACAAATCCCATCTACATAATTCATAGTAAATCCCCATGTGTCATAACACACTTGAGCATCACCTTTTATGGCAACCCTTATTCAAGGTCTTGTTTGATGATGTCAAAGTACATCAAACAACATGTGATGAGTGTAGCAATTTTAGGTCTAAGAACCACAATCACCACCATCACTTTGAGAGTTGACTCAGGCTATCATTTAATGGTTTCCATGTATCACTCTCAAGGTGGGCATGTCTGATACATTGTTCACCAACAAGTACCTATGTGTTTGGCTTGATATCATATATCATGACTAATGAGATTCTTACATCAACCAATACACATTCTAGTCTTATGTGTTGTTGTTGTCTAACATCTTCCACAATAACAACCAACTAGGTACATATCAAGAATGTATATATGTTAGCATCTGTATGGTATCATTGTTCAGGTCCTCAACTTGAAGACATACATCATTGAGTAACATTATTCTTTAGACATTTATTATGTAATATCATAATCTCATAACTAGATAAAATAGAACAAATGGAAGATTGTCTTTATTATTAATCAAATTGTTTGCATAATATGTCATTGCAATCATGATATGATTCGCTCTTTGGGCATACATACCAATAGACTTCCACTTGTACTTAAAGCCAATCACCCTTGAACTTAATCCTAAGTGATCTAACATGACCTTCATACTTTTGTTGCAAAATTACTTTTGTCAAGGGGTTAGCCACATTATTTTTAGTTGGTACTTTGGAAATCTTCACATCTCCTCATTATACGATCTCTCGTATGATATGGAATTGTTGTTCTATTTGCTTGGAATGTTGATGGGATTTGGATTCCTTATCTTGTGCACTAGATCCATTGTTGTCACAATATAGCTCAATTGCATCACAGATGCTTGAAACCACCCCAAGTTCAGAAATGAACTTTTTGATCCAAACAACTTCCTTTGTTACATTATGTGCAACAATATACTCGGCCTCTATTGTATAATCAATGATTGTTTCTTGCCTGGAACACTTCTAGCTTACAACTCTGTTGTTGAGGCAAAACACAAATCTATACTACGATCTTTAGTCATATTTGTCAGTTTGAATGCTTGCATCAGTGTAACCCTTTACCACCAACTCTTCCTCACCACTATAAATAAGGAACTGGTCCTTAGTTCTTCTCAAGTACTTAAAGATGTTCTTCATGGAAGTCCAGTGGCCATCACTATGATTTGACTGATATATGCTCATCATTCTTAAGGAATATGAGACATTAGGATGAGTGCATAACATTGCATACATGATAGATCCAATTGCGTATGCATATATATGGAGTCCTACTCATGTGTTCCCTTTCTTCATAAGAATTGGGATATTGAGCTCTAGAGATAGTAACACCATGAGTATGGGTAGTTTTCCTCTCTTTGAGTTCTCCATGTTGAACCTCTTCAACACTCTATCAATGTATATGCTCTGACTTAGTCCAAGAAACCTTCTAGATCTATCTCTATAGATCTTGATTCCTAAGATGTAGGGTGGTTCACCTAAATCCCTCATAGTGAATGTATTTCCTAGCCTGGTCTTTACCATATGTAAAGTATGGATGTAATTCCCCATCAATAGTATGTCATCCACATACAATATGAGGAAAACAATCATGCTCTCACTAACCTTCTTGTAAACACACAATTCATCTTTATTTTGACTAAATCCAAACTCTTTGAATATTTCATGAAATTGAAGATTCTAGCTCTGAGATGTTTGCTTCTATCCATAGATTGACCTCTATAGCTTACAAACTTTATTTGCATCCTTTGGATTTATAAAACCCTCAGCTCAGAATCATTTATAGCAACATGTTGCTAATGAAGATCTACACTCGAACTAATCTAGGTTGATCATTTCAACTCTTGAATGATCGGTTTGCCTCCTGATCGATCGGTTGGTTTCTTGGATCGGTCATCCAGTCTCTAGTCCAAGCAACTTCTGGACACCTCCAGTCGATCGATTGGGACACCAGTCGATCCGCTTGGCTCATCCTATCGTCAGGCCTCCTCGGTCCTCCAGGCAATCGGTTCATTTTATGAAATAGGTGCTTCGTCTGGTGTAGAACGTCTTCTTTTCTATAACAAGAATTAAAACTATCCTAATCCAATTCAACATATTACATGGTAATAATGAAATCTCGAGTTACATTTGAGAGGAGCATATGAAGGAAAGAATTAATACTTTTACATATGGAAGAGAAGATATAGGCTTAGTATGCAAATCGAGATATAAAATAGGATTAACAACCATCCAACCAAGTACAAAGATCTAGTGGGTTATTGGACATATTTATGCTAACATCGATCATCAAAACCAATTTTAGGGGTGTAAATTGTCTATATATATATAATCATATGTATTTGTTGGTATATTATGTGGTATTTAATCGAATATGCACATTAATCATTTTAAGTATTTGCATTGTATGCAATAAATAAATAATAAAGCTAAAACTTGATCATATCGATTAGATCCCAAAGCATAATACATTGAACCTGGCTCTAATACCACTATTGGGAAATATGACATTGGATATGATAGTAGAAATAAAAATTTAACTACCATAATCCCCTAATACAACAAATCGTGTCAACAACTATGTAATGGGAAAGAAAGGTTGCAAGGTATATACCCGGTCATGGAGCAAGTCCAACAACTATCCCTTGTTGTATCGTGGTACCTTCTCAAGTTGCACCTTGACAACTGTCAATGTCAGCATCCTAGTTGATGACCACAGACGGCGGTTGAATGTGTCCTCCTAGTGGGTGGCAAAGGCCTCCTCACCTCTATAGTAGTCCAGAAGGACCACCAGGAACTCCTATTGTTCTAGATGAACAGAAAGAAGGAGTTATTCCTTCTAGTTAGTGTGCTAGTGTTGACTTTCTCTCCTAGTTATCTCTCCCTTGCTATCCCTCCCTTTGATGAGTAAGACTGTCTCGGGTTCTCACGTTACCAAAACTATGAGAAGACAACAATTATCAAAGTTTAAAGTTGTGTCTCTGGAAGGCCTCCACTACCCATATATTTATAGGAGGGTCGGGGTTAGGACTTCTAGTCTGAATGGGAGTCAAAGAGATCATGAATTTTTCAGAACCTGTGAATGTTGATCGGTTGGTTCACATGTGAATTGATCAATTCAACTCTTGAACCGACCATTTCACAATCGCAATTGTATCAAAAATTAATATTCAATTAACAAACAACATGACATAAGCATCAGTCTTTGGTCTAATCATATTGATCAAACAAATAGTCGATTCACAACCTGAACCAGTCAGTTTAGACATCTGAGTCAATCGGTTTAGACATCTGAGCTGATCAGTTTAGTTAGTGAATCGATCGTTTTAGACTCCTGACTGCCAATCTTGTTTAAATTGAATACCTAACACTTTCGTAATAAAGTTTAATTCACATTCATGAATAAACTCCTCTTCCAAATGTATTCGATGTGTGTGACCCTATAGTTCCTAAGTTACGTTGGTAGTGAATGTCCATAACTTATCTATGACATCATAAGCAATGAGTGGTACCTAGAAAGACATCATTGTTACCAAAGTAATTTGGGAAGTTGGTGAACAACTTCAACCTACAATCTTGATCAGTATTATAGTGATTGTATAGTTCTTTTATCTCTGATATCCAGATTGAACTCGAGGCATGGAATCATCATCCTCTCAATATTCAATGTATGTTTCTTGAACTAGAACATACTTTTTGAGATATATGTGAGTCCAATATCATATATTGACTCACATTTGCATGGCCATGCTTTTCTCAACCACTCTTATCAAGTGTCCAGGATTTTAAACTCATGTAGGAGGGACAAATCCCATGTACATCACTCATAGTCAATCCCCATGTGTCATAAAGCACTTGAGCATCACCTTTTATGGAAACCCTTATTCAAGGTCACATTTGATAATGTCAAAGTACATCAAACATCATGTGACAAGTGTAATGATTTTAGATCTAAGAACCACAATTATCGGCATCACTTTGAGAGTTGATTCTGACTACCATTCACTAGTTTCCATGTATCACTCTCTAGGTGGGTCTTCCTGATACATTGTTCATCAACAAGTACCTATGTGTTTGGATTGATATTACATATCATGAATAAAGAGTTTTGTCATCAACCGGCACACATTCTAGTCTTATGTGTCATTATTTTCTATCATCTTCCACAATAACAACCATTTAGGGACATATAAAGAATGTATATAGTCTTAGAATCTGTATGATCTCATTGTTCAGGTCCTCAACCCGAAGACATATGTCATTGAATAACATCATTCTTTAGACATTTATTATATAATATCATTATCTGATAACTGAATAAAACAACATAAATGGAAGATTTCCTTTATTATTAATCAAATTGTTTACATAATAGGCCATTATATTCATCATATGATTGGCTCTCTAGGCATACATACCAATAGACTCCCACTTGCACTTAAAGCTAATCACCCGTGAACTTAATCCCAAGTTATATAACATGACCTTCATGCTTCTGCTGCAAAAAAAAATTATCATGGGGTCAGCCACACTGCTTCAATTGGTACTCTACAAATCTTCACATCTCCTAGTTGTATGATCTCTAGTATGAGATGAAACTACCATTGTATGTGCTTTGAATGTTGATGCGATCTGGAAACCTTAGATTGTGCAAAAACTACATTGTCGTCACAATATAGCTCAATTGCATCATAGATGCTCGGCCCAAGTTTAGAAATGAACTTCTTGATCTAAACATCTTCCTTTGCTGCATTAGATGCAACAATATACTCAACCTCTGTTGTAGAATCAACAACTGTTTCTTGCTTGGCACTCTTCCAGCTTAAAGCTTTGTTGTTGATGGAAAACACAAATCGAGACTGTGATCTATAGTCATCTTTGTCAATTTGGAAGCTTGCATTGGTGTAACCTTTTAGCACAAACTCTTCCTCACCACCGTAGATGAGGAACCGGTCCTTAGTTCTTCTCAAGTACTTAAGGATGTTCTTCATGACAGTCTGGTATGCATCACCGGGATTTGACTGATATTTGCTCATCATTCTTAAGGCATATGAGACATCCAGATGAGTGCATAGCATTACATACATGATAGATCCAATTGTAGATTCATATGGACTCCTACGCATGTGTTCCCTTTCTCAACAAGAATTGGGACATTGAGTCTAGAGATAGTAACACCATGACACATGGGTAGGTTTCCTCTCTTCGAGTTCTCTATGTCGAACCTCTTCAACACTTTCTAGATCTATCGTTTTAGATCTTGATTCCTAAGATATAGGATGCTTCACCTAAGTCCTTCATATAGAATGTATTTCCTAGCCAAATATATACCATATGTAAAGTAGGGATGTCATTCCCCATCAAATTATTTCATCGACATGCAATATGAGGAATGCAATCATGCTCCCACTAACCTTGTTGCAAACACATGGTTCATCTTCATTTTGACTAAAGCCAAACTCTTTGACTATTTCGTCAAATCAAATATTCCAGCTATGAGATGCTTGCTTCAATCTATTGATTGACCTTTGTAGATTATAGACCTTATTTGCATCGTTTGGATTTATAAAACCCTCAAGTTTATATCATTTTCAGCAACCTATTATTGATGAAGATATGTGTTCTAACCAATCTAGGTCAATCGGTTAAACTCTTGGTCGATTAGTTGGTTTCTCAGATTGGTCATCTAGTCTCTAATCCAAGAAACTCGTGGACACCTCCAATCGATTGGTTGGGCCTCCTATCATCGGGCCTCCTCAGTCATCCAGACGATCAGTTCATTTTCTAAAATGGTCGGTTTGTCTGGTGCAAAATGCCTTCTTTTCCATAACAAGAATTAAAACTATCCTAATCCTATTCAACATATTACATGGTAATAAGGAAACCTTGAGTTACATTCTAGGGGAGCATAGGAAGGAAAGAATTAATGCTTTTACATATGGAAGAGAAGACATAGGCTCAATATGTAAACTAAGATATAAAACAAGATTAACAACAATCCAACCAAGTACAAAAATCTAGGGGGTTATTAGCCATAACCATTCTAACATCCACCATTAAAACCAATTTTAAGGAGACACATGTAAATTGCATATGATATATATTAGTTGGGATGAATATGCACAGTAATCATTTTAAGTGTTCGCATGGTATGCAATAAATAAATTATTAAAATAAAATCTGATCATATCAATTAAATCCCAAAGTATAGTAAATTGAACCTAGTTTTGATACCACTGTTGGGAAATATGACATCAGATATGGTAGCAAAAACAAATATTTGATTGCCATATTCCCCTAAGATAGTAGATTGCATCAATAACTATGTAATGGGAAGGAAAGGTTGTAAGGTATATACTTGGTCCTGGAGCAAGTCCAATGACTATCCCTTATTGTAGCGTACTACTTTCTCAAGTTGCAATTGGACAAATGTCAACGTCAGTCTCCTAGTTGATCACCACTGACAGAGGTTGATTGTTTCCTCCTAGCTGGTGGAAAAGGCCTCCTCACCTCTATAGTATTCCATGTTAACCACTAGGAACTCTTGTTGTTCTAGATGAATGGATAAGAAGGAGTTGTCCCTTATAGTTGGTGTGCTAGTGTCGACTGTTGACTTTCTCTCCAATTGTCTCTCCCTTGCTATCCCTCTCTTTGATGGGTAGGACTTACTCGTATTCTCATGTCAGCACAACTATGAGAAGACAATAATTGTCAGAGCTTATTGTTGTATCTATGGAAGGCCTCCACTACCCCTCTATTTATAGGAGGGTCAGGGTCAGGACTTGTGGTTTGAGCAGGGGTCGAAGAGATGGATTTTTATGAATTTTACAGAACCTGCGAACATTGAACCTATTAGCTCACTCCTAAACTGGTCGGTTCACATGTGAGACAATCAGTTCAACTCTTAAATTGGTCATTTCACAGTGTTTATGAATCATAGTTGCATTGAAAGTTATTATTCAATTAATGCACAACATGACATCATCATCATCCAATCATATTATTCAACCAAATAGTCAGTTCACAACCTAAACTGGTCAGTTCAGACATCTAAGTCAATCATTTCAGACATCTGAATTGATTAGTTCACTAAGTGAACCTGTCATTTCAAAGTGTTGGTTTCCAATCTTGTTCAAATTGAATACCTAACACTTTAGTAATTAAGTTTAAACCAAATTCATGAATAATCTCATATTCCAGGTGTATCCTATGCATGTAACCCTATAGGTCCCAAGTTACGCTGGCAGTTAATGTCCCATAACGGATTTATGACATCATAAGCAATGATTTGTAACTAGAAGGACATCATTGCTACCCAATTATTTCAGAACGTTGGAGAACAATTTCAACCTACAATCTGTGATCAGTGTTATAATGATCATATAGTTCCTTTGTTGTTTATATCCATATTGAACTTGAGGCATGGAATCATCATCCTCTTAATGGTCAATCCATGTTCCTTGAACTAGAGCAGACTGACTGAGATGTATGTGAGCTCAATATCATATATTCACTCACATGCGCATGGCCATGCTTTTCTCAATCTCGCTTATCAAGTGGCCAAGATATCAAACTCATGTAGGAGTGAAAAATCCCATCTACACCACTCATATTCAACCCCCATGTGTCATAACGCACATGAGCTTCACCTTTTATGGAAGCCTTTATTCAAGGTCGTGTTTGATGATGTCAAAGTACATCAAACAACATGTGATGAGTGTAGTGATTTTAGGTCTAAAAACTACAATCACCACCATCACTTTGAGAGCTAATTTTGACTACCATTCAATGGTTTCCATGTATCACTCTCAAGGTGGGTTTGTCCAATACACTGTTGACCAACAAGTACCTATGTGTTTGGTTTGAAATCACATATCATGACTAATGAAATTATGTCATAAACCAACATATATTCTAGTCTTATATGTTATTGTTGTCTATCATCTTCAACAATAACAACTGACTAGGGACATATCAAGAATGTATATACTCTTAGCATATGTGTGATCTCATTGTTCAGGTCCTCAACTCAAAGACATATGTCAATGAGTAACATCATTCTTTAGACATTTATTATGTAATATCATTATCTCATAACTGAATAAAACAAAATAAATAGAAGATTCCCTTTATTATTAATTAAATTGTTTACATGATATGCCATTACAATCATCATATGATTGGCTATCTGGGCATACATGCCAACAGAGAGTCAAAAGAAGTCTAGATAAAATGGCCTACTCCAATGGTTCCACAAGGAATAGCTCAGTGAGTAGCAACTGAACTTAGCACCACTGGGATCTCTGGTAAATTTTGTGTACCTAAGTGAACTGTAATGAACTAAAACAAGTATCACTTAGGATCTCTAGTTAATCTTAGATACCCCTATGTTTCAAGGAATCCTTCCATGTTGGGCCTAGACTTTTGTACCTTTTTAGTATGCTTTGAATGGATACTTTAAGTGAGTAAGCCATTTCCTTCACTATGATGTAGAACTCCACAGGGAATCTACGATGTTTAGGGCATCTAATGTCTAATTCACTCTTTAATTCTATTGTACAGTCATCTAATCAAAATTTCTTAGCTTAACCTTGTATTAAAAAAAATCATAGCTTTTTGTAATGTGTATTGTAATTTGAGCTACTGAGCTACTCCACTTATCATTCTGATAAACATTAGAATGACAATACATGATTTATTGGTTACCCTATAATTAGGGTTTCATTTGCCTCATTCACATTTAGCATGAATCAAATACAAGAATTTACTACAACATAAGCTAAAATTGATAATAAATTATTTCTATTAGCTCACATATGATTGAACTTGTATAAAAAACCTTGTATTAAAATGATTTAGAGTTTCCATATCACTCACAAAAATATCACGATAATCTTTAACTAGTAAAAAAACTATTTCTACTAGCTCACATACAACTGAATCTATATATGAAATCCTCATATGAAAATGAAGTAGGGATTTCCATATAACTGAAAAAATTATCATTCATCAAGAATAAAATGATTAAATAAAATGAAATTTTTTAATTGAATACTTTTAACTGACTTTCCATATGTTTATTCACAAAACTATCAAGTTTTCACTTGTCTAGAGTTCACCCTCTTTACTAGAGATATCGAGAAAACAATAATAACTTTTATAATATCCCTACATAATATTTTATGTATATGTACCAAACATCTAGATAAAAAATTGAGTAATATACAATAAGATTCAGATTGACAGTGTTCTTTACTTGGCTATATACTACAAATTCAGATATAACTGGAAACCCTAGCTTAGGTATATTCTTCTAACTTCTGTAATAACTTTAGGAATTCTCTTATAGATTATTTGTAGCCATTTCTAATATGACTTCAACATCTGAAATTCATCGCATCATGAAAAATCTATTTCTAGATCATCTTCTAAGAGCTATAATTGAAAGGAAAATTTAGAGTTTATTGACACATAGAAAGAACTGAAGTTTTTTTGTGGATTCAGTCCATTTTAGTGCAATCTACTATTAGATGGAAGTACCCACTCACCTAATGTGTAAAACACCACAAATTTCGTATCACATCATCTAAGGCTCTTGAATCCATATCAAACTTCAATCAATCCACCATTTTCTTCTTCCTTCCAACTTAGAAACCCTATTAATGGATATCTATAGAGAAAGAATAAGAAAAGAGGGTGATTTGATGCCACTTTAAGGAAAAAAAATAGATAAGGGTCATAATCTATACAAGTCAAAAGAATTACTAAGAAAAGCTATCTAAAGAGGATAAACTTACTTGACTTCATCAAATCTAGGAAGAGAAAACCCTAGATCACTATGTTCACCTCCTTCTCCTTGCAAACCCTAACTCTCCCCCTCTCTCTCTAGAATTTTATTTCTCTATAATGAATCATGAAATATGAGAGATAATAGTGTGTTATGTTACTCATATAGAGAAATTAAGGTGTTTGGGACAATTGCAAGTTAACCCTACCTTACATTTTCTTTTATTTTAGTATAATTTTTTGTCATATAATGTTACTGACAGACATTATCTGAATAGGTCAGATGTCCTCCAAAATTGTGAAAAATTATTATCTTGTCTGAAATAAATTTGCAGAGCTCTAGAAAAAGTTCCAGGTCATTCACAGTTACCAAATAATTGAAAATCAAATACTAATCTGTTATATGGTAGTTTCTTGCATGGTTGGTCGAATTGTAGTTTGATCGACCAACATATTCAAAAAACATAAAAAAAATTTAAACATTTATACTAACATGCATAATTGAGTTACCAAAGTATATTTAAATTTCAAATAAATTTGAGTTACCTATAAAATAATAAATATAATTTACTACATTGTTGTATCCATCAAATTTTGTATTGATATACTATCAAAACCCTAATTTTGGCCAACTAGGGTTTATACTTCTCAAACCCTAATTATTCTAAACTAAAACCATGTTCAGAGTTCCTGATTAGGATTAAAACATCATAATTAGACATCTCATTATTAATCAAGCTTAAATAATGATCACTCTAGTTAAGAATTCAATTGACCATGTAAACCCTAATTATGTTAATATGAAACCAAGTCTTTACATTTACTCGGTTTGGTTCTTTTTGTATATAAAAATTCCATTCCACACTCAAGTGCAATTTGTCCATCAATTCCTCTTTTTATAAACTTATTCATAAATTGCCCAGTTGAATTGTCCTGAATAAAATATTTTCTTTTTCCGACACATATTCAATTACCTTTTCCTCACAAAAACTACATATCGTTTGGATAATAATGATGCATAATATTGAACTACTAGATTTTAATTGCCCTTTATTATTTTATTGACTTTTATCTGGATTCTGAGTTTTCCACAATTTTCTCCAAAATATTCCTAAACTATCCATAAAATCAATAAATAAGCTTTATCCTATCCGGGCCATCTGACGGATCAGAGACCGTCTATCACATGCCATATGATGGAAGGCCATGCCTCACGATACATAGAAACAATCTACGGCCTCCTCCAGAACCTTCTAGTTGGAAACTTGGAACCCTAATTATATCATATAAATAGATCCCCACACCAACCACATTCGTAGCCCCTTATGTCTCTCCTGAAGCTAGAGAGAAAATTGTCTCCCCCTTTTATTTTCTATTTTATGTGACTAAAGGATCCTTCCTATAATGCCAATTCCCATGTTAACACTGGTAGACTGGTTGGCGATAATTGTTTCTTTCTCTACTCTATTCATAAATGTTGATTTGTGCACACTATTTTCAAAGATCTAGCTCTTGTTCTACTAAATCTCTTTATCTCTCTCTTCCTATGCATTGGTCCAAACTTCCAGGGATGGATCTTCTCTCTGGGTGGTCTAGAGGCAATTAGAACCACAATACACCTTATAACTATGACCTTTAGAGAAATAATGGGAAAGCTAGGAAATCCCAAGTCCTAAAGGTTCACCAACAAAATAAGTTTTTCTCTTATGTTTTTTCATTGGTTTGTTTAATATAAACTTCAATAACAATCATTTTAATTTGATATGTCTGAAAAGGATGCAACACTATCATTGAGCAATACGGGAGGTGCTAACAGCTTCTCGACTCATAACAAGATCTCCAAGTTTGATATCTAGAATCATGCATACCTTTCTTATATGCCCTTGTATGGAGTCAAAATTGGGTTTTACATGTTTTACTACTGATTTAAACTCCCACCTATATTTTTCCTTGTTTTATAAATAAAATTTAGTGATGACTTTGAAAGATTTATCATTCATCATTTTTTACTTCTCCATTGCTTCATATGACCGTAGGATCGTCCTCGTGAGGGGATTTTTTGGACCCATTACAACAATGAGCGACCTGTCGAGAAAGATGATCCCAAGTTGTACATGAGTGAAGAAAAAATGTGCAGTCAAGGCTAATGGTGATATGTGGGTCCAGTTGCCATTCTTGAAACTTTATTAGAGCCTTGGGCAGTGGGTCCCAACATAGCATGTCTAGTTAACAATATTTGAATCCTTGTCTAAGACATAGACACTCCCTTTTTCTATGTTAGGATATGAATTGTCTTATGGTTAGGTAGGTCATGCCTTCAGCATGGAACTACTACCACATAGAGTTAATGATAACTCTCTACCCATGGTCCATATATAATCCTCTCTGACCTTCAGGTTCCACATACCCTAGGGTAGTTGGGGAAAGTTATGGGCTTATAGCGAGGACCATTATGACTTCAACTCTCTCATCTTTGTGGTGTAATTATATTCATAGACGATCCCATGTGACATATTAAGATAAGATTACCTAGTGAACTAGATGATGAGAGTGTGAGAACATATAGTTCACCTTGTTTGGAAAATTAAATATGGTTGTAGATCTTTAAGTGATGGGAGACTGTAAATCTCTTCCTTTGATGCTTAGATCATTGATTGACTAACCAATGTCTGATGATGAGGTTCTATAGGTTATGGTTAGTATGAAGTGGGAATAATGGATGACGTACCCCATAGGTCCTTGTAGAAGTTGACATCATGCAAAAGGAAGACCCATCCCTCTCTCTTAAGCTATAAGTTAGACATGCTTTTGGAATGCCCTTCTATATGACTAGAGGATTAAACTATCTTTATGGAACAAAGTAATGGTAAAATATATGTGTTTCTTGTGGTGTAATGTTGTTGACTTAGTTCTCCTATGATTTGGTGCCATTTCATACTTACATTAAAAAGTTTTCATTATTAAACTTATGTTCATTATTATACTATATTCACCAAAGAAAGGTTTTGAGGACTTTAAAAATGATTTTATAAACCAAGTCACCACTATATCATATTTTTAGTAGAGGAACCCCTTAGAAGAGAACCCCCTCTAATTGGTTGGATCAACCTTGAAACCCTGGATCTGTGTAGAGAAACGATCAAAGTAGTTTTGGATTTGTATCTCTTAGTTGAACTACCCCTTGTTACATGTTTAATAGTTAGTTGGGTGATAGATAAATCTTTCAGGTGGAGTCTTTTACCCTTTAGTATTTAGGATCATAGCTCGACTTGTGACCAATAAAACTTCATAATGTATGACCCCGGAAAAAAAATGGTACGAAAGTATCCAAATTGATCTCATTTACCCCAAACCAGGGCAGCAACAAAACCCAACCATACCCGACTTGACCCGATTGAACCTAAAAATTTGGATTTTTTTTCCAATTGTGTTCTGTTTCTGCATTGGGTCTGGCCAGTTCCATTTTATACTAGGACGGGTCAGGTCGATCTTATCTAGTTTGGGTTAGGATGGTTCAAGTCAGGTTTTCATTTGCAATATTTGTTTCTTATTTTTTTAAATAGATTATTTTTTATAATTTTAGAGTCCAATCAGGTCTAATTGATCTTGGGTTGGGTTTGTTTGGGTTCAGGTCTATTTCGGGTCGAGTCTCTTGGGGTTCCATTTTGGGTCGAGTATGTTTGGGTTGGGTCCCGCAAAACCCAAACCATTTCCAGACTTGCCCCGAACTTGCTATAAAATTTATGGTGTGGGTAACTCTAATACATGAATTAGGTTAAACACTTTAAAGACATCATACATAATGATTGAAAATTATTGCCCCTTGTGATCAAAACAAACGGTAAAAACAATAATTAAGTACACATTGGTCATATCATGTGTTTTTAATGTGTACAATTAGCTTATATATGATCCATTACTAATAATGTACTATAATGCTCAAATGTGGAAAGTAAAATAAATTTTCTCACCAAACCCTAATTGTACATGTCAAACCTAATATTTCTAATATATTATATGTAATGTCTTATTCATGAGACAAAATTTAATTAATTGTCCTAGATAAACCCTAATTTTACACCTCAACCCTAATCTTCATAATAGATTACAGTAATGGCTTGGTCATGAGATACAACATAGTTAACTATCCTTGGTAAAGTATACAAATGTACTCAACCTAAAACATAACCCTAGTACTGAAATGAAAAGAAGACATATATGCATATTATGCCCTTCAAATACGTGTACACTTGAAAATTGATGAGAAATACAAAAGAAAAATAACCATAATAACAATTGTAATAGTAACAATAATGATAATAATTTTATTAATGTTTTTGTTAGGACATGTTCTCCAAGTGATTGATTGTGATCTTATGGTTTCTACCTATACTCTTAGAAGAAAAAATAATTTCAACTTGGACCAATGACAAAATCTAATTGATACTTTAGGGAACCAATATATGTAATTTTATTACTCTAGTGTATGTCATGAGAATAAGAGGTTCTGGTAAATCCTATTGACGATATGTATGGAATTACAACACTTGAGAAAAAATGTTGAAGTGGTGCTAAAAGATAAAAAATATAATGATGAAACTACCATCACAATGTTCTTAATCCTTACGAGTATGACAATGATAAGAGGATCCTAAGATTTGGCGTAATGCTCCTAGCTCAACATCAAGTACAAAACACAAGTGAAGGTTGTACATGTGGACCAACATAGTTACATATTGTTTTTTTTGTGAACCAATACATTGGGATATGGTTGCTTAAACTTTAGGGACGAAATCCTCTTTAAGGGGTGTAGTGTTGTAAAATGACAAAACCTAGGTACGTGACCTAACACCTTAGTTGGGGTGAGAATAATACTAAGAACAATTTCTTAACCCAATGGTGTTCCCAATGCACCAAAACTCACTAGTACATTATAATACATATACTCGTCAATATGCGTAAATGAACTGGCTATGTATACTACATTCGACACATATAAATTTACATTGCATAAGTAACTAAAATAAGTTTGTCAATTCATCTTTCTAATTTTTTAGTGAAATTGCAATAAAGAAGTCATGGCTTAGGTTAAAGGAAAATATTGTTTTCCATGGTTTTTAAATGTAAGAAAATATGGTTGCAGTTGGAAAATCCTATAAATAGTTAGTTACCACTTATGGGTTTATATGGATTATGTTATTGTAAATTGGGAATGGTTAAGTAACATCAATATAAGAGGCAATTCAATAAATGACTACATAACTTAACTATATCTCCTTGGGCTTTAAAATACTATATATGGTACTACAGTCTATCTAGCATCTATTAATGGAAATACATATATAATAATTTCAGTACCAATCCATTAGAAGATATGACGACCCGACATCAAACTGATAGCCAAATCATCACCTGTAATTACGCAAAATAACCATAAGCAGTGGATTAACAAAATCACTAAAAAAATAAAACTATTTTGCAAAGAGATCCATTTCCAGGAAACTCGTAAAGAAAGAACCAAAACTTTATATACATCATGGTTCACATTGTACATACATTGTACCATCTCATCTCGAGTATAACATATACCAGTTGCTTTGCCCAAACATATACATAAGCAACATAAAATCCCGAGGCATACAAGCCAAAATCTCAGATCGTTCATAAAACCATTACGTACTAACTCCAAGGACCTAAGAGTACATAGACGACACATAGGACTTCTATCTACAAGATACGACAGATAGGACACTCAACCTGAGTTGTTACTGTTTTCGATGTTGATGTTGTCCTTCCTCTACAGTAAGGCATCTACCTCTCCATCTGCATCCACCTAAAAACAATTTTGGATCCCACGGGGTGAGACACAAGTCCTAGCAAGAGATATAACCCTCCACCAATAATATTATTATCACAGGTAAATAGTATAAAACTAAGCAAAGGATCTTTTATGTAAATAAGCATATTTAATTATTATTATTCAATTGCAGTGCAAAGTAATAGCAAAGTTAAAGTAGACCAACTATCCATGACAGAGCTATAGATCATCTATTTTATTTATAAGGAATATGAAGAACACATATAACATCTATCAACTAAGATGTATAAAAGTAATGAAGCATCAACCAATGTTTCTATATTCAATCCTTAAGCAAATACGCTACATGGTTGATTACATGTTCACAACCACACTTATGCCCAGAGGAGATGAGGTATATTTCTCATGCTCCAACCGACCATCTCTTAGTCGAAATCGGTACCATACAAGGTCAATAGAAGAGCCAGATGCCAAGACATCATCTGTCTCGGTCAGTACGAGACTACTGGTAGGACATCTTGTGTCATATGCAATTGTCTTACCAGGGTATACTGGTATCTTTGCTATAGAGCTACAGCCGTAGCATGCACTCTCTTTGGGGAGATATCACATCAATCCCCAGTACATTTTCATCAGGGTGATCACATAGAAACCATGGCAGTCATCTGGGAGATAACACATCATTCCTTGGTACATTTTCATTAGGGCGATCACACGGCAACCCTGGCATTCATCGGGGAGATAACACATCAATCCCCATCTGGATGTAAGGATATGTTCATCCTTCACCCCCCACATATTCAAAAATATGCACTTCGAGTTAAACTCATTTCATCATATAGCAAATCCTGACACCAAATGGATCTATGGCCTAGGCAACTACATGATAAGATTCCACTTGACTAATTAGGTGTATTACAGTATCTTTTAGCATCAATCAAGTTACAAGCAAGAATTATAACATATGTTATAGAGAAAGGTGTAATACATTTATCAAGTACTTTCTTAATCTTTGGAACACAGTGAATACATCACACTCAGGATCTTAGTCCCTTATCACATTTCTGGGAATTCTCATCCCATAACATTATCATCATCATGATTGCTAGATCTGGGTATTCAAACTCTTAGTTCATCACTGAACACGATTACCACTTATCAGGTAACCATTATCTCTAGGTCATCAGACCAAGGTATACATTATACTTATTGCACAAGTATTTCACATATCTCACAAAGCCCATTTAAACATATTGTCAGTTCTCACTAGGCAACGACTATCTTTTTAGGTCATCAGACCCTATAAGCATTATACTTGTGGTACAAGTATTTCACATGGCTCACAAGGCCCATTTAAATCTATATTATATGAAACATCATAGCTCATACCTGGCTATGCTCATCATCTCATGATTCCTGCATGGTTATCACTTCATGATAAAAACAATAGCAAGTATATAACATCACCATGCAATACAAGAGAAATACAACATTCCCATTATTAGGGTTAGGGTTTCCCATTCTAACCGATTAGGGTTTCAAATTCATATCATCACTATGTGATATAAGAGAAATACATCCTTCCCATTATTAGGGTTAGAGTTTCCCATTCTAACCAATTAGGGTTTCATATTCATATCATCACTATGTGATACAAGAGAATTACATCCTTCCCATTATTAGGGTTAGGGTTTTCCTTTCTAACTGATTAGGGTTTCATATCCATATCATCACTATGTGATACAAGAGAAATACATCCTTCCCATTATTAGGGTTAGGGTTTCCTTTTCTAACCGATTAGGGTTTCAAGTTCATATCATCACTTTTCATTAAGATAAATACAACCTTACCATTATTAGGGCTAGGGTTTCCCCTTCTAGCCGATTAGGGTTTTCAATTCATACCTTCACCCTTTATCAAGGCTAGGGTTTCCCCTTTAATCCAATTAGGGTTTGTAGTAGATATCATCAAGAATCAAACCCTAATTCATACTCCACACATATTAGGAGTATCAATATATGCTCATTACATGAATATCACACAGGTATGAGTTTCTCTCTCATCCTCACTAGGACATAGATTTCATCATACTTTATCAAGTTGGCTCAATCCTTTTCTCAAGGTACATTGTCATACACTTATCAAAATTCATTAAACTCTATACATCTTAATGTATCATTTGGCATAACACACTACATGTGTTACTCAATCAAGTATATTGGATTGAGGTGGTTCCACCATATCGGGCATAGAGGTGTGTACTTGACACCATATCGTGCTTGAGGTGTTTCCTCATCACCATATCGTGCTTCCATATTGGGTTGCTTCATTATTAGGGTTTAGATATCGGGTTAGACCCTTATGCTCATATCTCTTCAAACCTTCATGGTATCATCCTACCATTCATCATGTGATAAGTGATAGGCTAGATAACAGGTTATTCTAGACCAACTCAAGTATACAAACCACTAGGGGTTTGGGGTTCAAATGTATATCGAGTTTCACATTTCCATGTTGAGTTTCAACACCATTTTAGTTTAGCGGTATACACTTGACACCATATCATGTATAAGGTATATGCTTCATCATTGTATCGTGCTAGTGGTGTGTTCACCTCACCATATCAGGTTAGAGGTGCTTCAACCCGATATCAGGTTGGACCTTGATGATTTCATCATCATCAAGTTCAAGATCTTCATTATTACTTTTCTAGTTCATGGACAACAGTCCTATGTCCCTAATAGAACTCATGGATTCATCAATTATGTAAGAAAATTCGAAATTGAAAGTAGATCATCAAATATGGCAAGATTGAAGGTGAGTAATAGCATGATTGGGTTCAAGTTATATAACCCACCTCAAGAATTACTTAAAAGCTCCAAGCTCCAAAGCTTCATGTTCCAAAGGTTGAAGATGAGCTTCACAACTCCTCTATATGCAAAGAATCACCATGGATAAGTATTTGGTGAAGAAGAAAAGAAAGGAAGATCACAACCCTAGATTTGTGCTTTAATTCAAGGTTGAAGATGATCATGGCTTCACCTTAGGATTAAGGCTTGAGCTCCTTCTTGTTCCTTAGCACCATGCACGATACCTCACCACTCATGCATGATATCCCCTCACTTGTGGCCAATATCCCTTCACTTGTGGCTGATATCACTTCACTATGGTTGCTATCACTTCACTATGGTCGATATCACTTTGTTATGGCTGATATCACTTTGATATGGCCGATCTCACCTTGCTATGGCTGATATCAAGGATATATGCATGATAACCCTTCACTTATGCATGATATCTAAAAGAAATAGGGTGGTAAGATTCGAAAATTTTCACTAGTAGGTGAAAAGAATGGTATATATAGTTGTGGTTCATGAAAAGAGTGTATATGAGGTGTCATCATTTTAAGCTACTAGATACCACGTGTCCATGCATGGTTGACATGTGTCCTTGCATGCATATTTATCTTGGCATGAAAAACACTTGATGATAATCTAGAGATGAAATTTTGGCCATCACTTATCTTGTTGGATAAGATATTTCAACTTAATCATCACTTTATTCACAACCCGATACACTTAAGGAAAAATTGCAAGTCGATATCCATCACCTCCTTGAGGTGCTTAACCCATCATGGACAAGTTCAAGAGTTGATAAACCGATATTATAATCCCTCTATGGCTCCTTGGCTAATAGGCACTCTCATAACAAGTCTACAACTCGATACAACTCATATAAGGGCTTCAACTATACATCATCTCTTGGTCTTTTCATCACCAAGAGTACCATCACTCAAAGGTGATTCAAACATGGTGTCTCCTTATTTATATATCCTATAGATGATACTAAGAGGTATTAGGGACACTCTAGAAGTGGTAATTTGTATATCAACCCTACATATTGGGTAAATTACAATTTGCACCAAAATTGGTGCACAAGGCACTAGCATTATTCAGACAATCTCAAACTTGGAACTTAGGCTTTCCACAAGCCGCCCCTTAGCATCATTCTTTTTATTATGATTCTAAAACACATGAGGTACATTCAATATGTGATATATTTCAATATAACCCCTCATCTTGGGTAAATTGCATTTTGGTCCAAAATAAGAGAACATTGCTCAAACATCATTCAAATAGGACCAAACTTGAAACATAAGTTTGTCACCTGATAATAAAACACTTTAGAGAATTATATTAAAGTTATATGCAACTTATTTAAGCCAAAAAAATAGTGTTAGCCCTAAACCCAGGTCAGGGATGTTACATAAGTAATCATTATCTTGAGTTGTATCAAATTAACCAGTGAATATCTAGGGGGAAACAACAACCATCTTGCTTGCATTCTTTCCCTAAATGGACTCCATTCTTTACTTATAAATTCTTCAAAAAATAAATAGGTTATAAAAATAATATCCCAATCTCTTCACTTTTAAAAAATGAAATGAATAAAAATAACTAATGGCACAATAAAAAGTACATACTAAAATCATTCATGAGTAATTAATATGATTTTTTTAGGATCATGAAGGATTTCTTTACTTTTTGCTAGTTATGGGTCAAAGGAAGGTAACTAGTAGAATGAAAATGTGTGAAACTTCTCTCATAAATGAGATAATGCTAATTTGAAAATAAAAGTCAAAAACAATAAATAAATAGTAATTTATAATAAGGTTTATTCAAATAAAATGCTAAAGTTTTGTACTATATTGGATGGCTTGATGAATGATCTCATAGGACACATATGTTAAATTCATTGTACACATCACAATTAGACTAAATGTAAAATATCACTTCATTGGTTTAGGTTAGTTACCTTAAATAAGTTATAGAAGGAAATATTGATATTGATGAAATAATGAAATTAAAATCGAGTTTTATCAATGGATTTGTTGAATTTTTTTTTGGTGTCATGTTTGTTTTTGTTATATTCACTTTACGTCTTTTTGTGGGCTCTTTATGAACCTTCTGATTGATATCTCATGGCCTCTGGATTGTTATTTGCCCAGCAAGTTGTGAAAAAATCTCGCGTCATTTTCTCCCTCTCTACTTCATGGTTTCTTGAGACCTTTGTTTTT
Source organism: Alisma plantago-aquatica (assembly GCA_963693085.1). Taxonomy (NCBI): domain Eukaryota; kingdom Viridiplantae; phylum Streptophyta; class Magnoliopsida; order Alismatales; family Alismataceae; genus Alisma; species Alisma plantago-aquatica. The sequence goes on along the minus strand of OY856411.1, from coordinate 367,336,612 downwards.
TTGTTTCATTTTTGAACTCCACATCTAGATATATCCTATTTGATACATATCTCCACTTTAATAAAAACAAATATTCTATCTCTCCTTTGTTACCTCTTAACCCAAACACGATGAAAATGTCCTATCACTCTCTCTCTCTCATTTGTTGGTCGTTTTTCGAGAGATAATGAAAATGAACCCTATCGATAATTAGTGTGTTCATGAGTAGAGATGGTGTGACGATAACCCTTTCCAATGGTCTATTTTCCTAGGAACATCCCCTCTTGTTTTGACAAATTCTTTCTCTTTTAGACCATACATGAGTCGAGACGTACCAATTGGTCATGTTAGGTCCTTACTCCAGCCATCGTAGAGACTCCCATTGCTTCCAGTCCTCTTTCACTTCAACTCTTTGACCTTCCCAACTCTAGGAGATACTCCTTTTTGGAGTCACCTTGTCATGTTTTTCTAGATTTCTTATGCGGAAAGTGTGTAGTGGGGTCTAAGGAGGGCACCCTAAGAGTTTAGTACCATCTTTAGTTCCCCTTTACTGGTAAACTCTCCATGTTCATTTCTTCCTTCTCATGTCATAGTTTTCAATTACATGTGGTATTTTTTGAGAATCCATATCTTGTTGACTAGTTTAGTTCCTCTAATTTACAACAGACTTTTGCTCTAATAAATTTTCAATTTTGTATCATGGATTTGCATTGCATAAGGAACTCAATTCCTCCTCTTCCATGTTCCCATGGTGAGGAGGGATACTTCCACCTTAAACCACCCTGAGACCCAGTAAAGGGTCATTGTGACCACCACAGATGGATGAAAGTTGTTTTCAACATTTGTTTTTCCAATTTCTCTATCGGTTCTCGATCGAATTGAAGGTTTTGTTCCCCTATAAACTCAGTTCTTTGTGAAATGATTATAACAATAAATGCAACATTTTTGCTCAGGCTGCTCCTCACTCCTTTTCATTTAGCTCACTATCAATGGCTGTTTGGTTTTCTCACTCCCCTCATTTCGGTTCAGCTGCTTGTTTTTATTTTTGAGTAGTGACTAAAAATCCTTGTAATTCATATGATTGAAAAGTCATATGTGGGGGTAAGTCTGTCATTTAACATTGTTTCTTGATTAAATTTTAGAAAAAGGAATTAACTTCTAAATTCTAAGTAATTAATTCATAAGTTAGAAAGATATAAAAAATATGTTTTAGAATAAAAAGGCATTTTTATTAGTCCATGTTTTATAACTTAATTAAATATTAATTAAATTATCATTTTAGGGTTTATTTATTTAGTTGGATTCTAGTCCAAAAGTATCAAAATATGTTACCATGTGTTTTGACACCCTGATCTTAGACTCTAGGGTTTGACACTAGACGTGTTGTGACCAAATTTAAGGTCTTATTTTTATTACAGTAACTAAAATCATTAATTTCCTATATGTGGCATATATTTTGATAATAAATCTCTTTTTTATCTCTTAAAATCTTTTATATATCTTTATTATTAGACTTTCTCTCTCTTTAGTTATAGAAAACTATAGAAATATTATTGAGTATTCCTTTGACCTCCACTTGATATAATGTGGATGTTCTCATCACATTTTATTTGAAATGATGACTAAATTTATACGCACCTTCCTCATTGAGCATGTTACTTAGAATAATATTACTCAGAGTAATAATACTTTTGTACAATAATATATTAGGGTGCGCTAAATTTACCCAAAGTGTGCTTATCTGCTCATTTAATACGGGAGGTGATATTACCGCCCAGGGTGTGATTTTTCCACTCACACTTTAGGTGTGAGATCATATGGTTGTTGGTATATTTGCGTAGAGATCCAATCATATAATGTTTGTACTGGTGTATCATGTACTTGATTTGATAAATAATAAAGGTAATTTTGTCTATTATGTTTCTCTTAGTCATGAGATGATGACACAAACATGGTACAAGTCTAAATAATGATGTTACTTGATGACATGTGTCTTCGGGTTGAGGGCCTGAACAATTAGGTCGCATATATGATAAGAGTACATACACTCTTGTGATGTCCCTAGTCGGATATTATTGTGTAAGCAATATAGACTATAATAACACATAAGACTAGAATGTGTGTTGATTGATGACATAGTCTCATTAGTCATGATATTTGATAACAAGTCAAACACATAGGTGTGTGTTAAAATTAGTGTATGAGACAAACTCACTATGAGAGTGATACATAGAAACCATGGAATGTAGTCAAAATTAGCTCTCAAAGTGATAGTTGCAACATATCAAAATCTACCCAATCTGATATGAGAAACCCTAATTCTATGAATAGAAGTTTATTATGCATGGATTGTTATATTGGACCAAACAAGGCTAATTAAATACACTGACATGCTTGGACGTGACCTAATGAACATATAATGTACAAATAATGGGTAATTCACATTCTTGTACCGTAATGCATATTTAGTGCTAACCCTATTATATGCGGCCTTGGTGACATTAATGATACATCAAGTGACTTTAGGTCATGTAATAACATCAAATAGCATGATACTCTCATATCTACCTAATGGAATAATCATGAGCTAATATGTGAATGAGTATATGAAATATGTCATATTATTTAATAATTCACATATTATGACTTAAATATGATAACTAAAGATTGGATGTGTATAAATATGCACAAATGATTGTGATAGTATCTAATGTGCTTAAACATGTAATGGAACAATAATTAGACTTTTCATGTAAACAAAAATGAGCAATGTGCCATTTAAGGGATAACGTGAAATTGATGGAGATAATGGGTTTGATAAGTTAAATCACAGTTCATGTTAAATCATAGCATGTAACCTTCACAGAAATAAGAGGATGATAATAGACATCGAAATCCTAATTATTGAAGATAATGTGGATATATGATGATAAATAATGGGATAATAGTGTTTAACCCTAGTTGAAATAAAACTCATACTGGATAATCTCAAAATCAAAATCTAAAACCAAAATGGGATCATTTAGGTGCTAGTTAGCTTATATTTCAAGTGTCAACCTCTTAGGGTAATCCTAACTATCCCAATCTAATTATAAGATAATCCCTAAACCAATTTGAATTGACTTTGGTTTATCCATTATTTCCCCCTCCCCCTCCCGATATTGTTGTCACACTGGTTCATTTATGAACTCACCTAGAGTCTGTGTCACGTGCTACCCAACCTTAGGACCAGCTGTTCGATGGGGATCTAACAGTGCGGCAACTTTCTTCTTCCTTATGTCCGCACACACCTGGACTCCCAAATCCAGCTCTTCTACTCCCTTTCTTCCCCAATTTCCTCACTCTTTGGTTCTCCTCAAGATCCCTTGATCCACTCCTCACCTTTGTTGTTCCACACTAACTCCAGAGAATCCCCATGTTAGTGGGTTTCAAGCCCTAGGATGCCCTCCCCAGCTCGGGCTCCTCCTCTCCCCAACTTTCTGTCACGGCCAGGATGTCCATCCACCTCAGGGATTTATATATATATATATATGGCCTTACCTGAGACATCTTCAAAGTCCCAAAAATCGACTCCAAGCCTGCTTTAGGCATTGAACGCTCCATAGTTACTATTCCCCAACTCCCACATCTCTGACATCTGTTAGAGCTGAGGCGAGCCTGACGACAAGGTGTAGTCTTGGAGTACCAATTTTGAACATTTGGGTTGTAATATTGAACCTCATACAAGGTTTCTCTGGAACCGATTTCATCTCAGGTGGTACATATCCATTTTCCCTCTTTGGCTCGTTGTTTGTTGTTATGTGAATTTCTTTGGTAAACTCGTGTTTTTGTCTACCTTAACAGATGATTGTACCCCAGTTGATCATGCTTGGTGTTTTCAAACTCAACTATAGTTTTTATTGTTGTCTCTTGTCCCTCTTTATTAGTTTCAGGTTTCTCTTCTTGCTAGCCAAGCAATGGTGGCAGCAGTGGCAGTTGTCACCTCTCTTTGAAGTCTTGCAGTCATCCTTTGGGCAGTGTTCATCGGAGATAAAGGAAACAATGTTCGTTTCATGTTTGCTTCCTAGTGGGTTTCTGATCCCTGTTCAAGGAAGTGTTCAAAATTCTAGTTTCTATGATTGAAGAATGAAGGAACAACAAATATTATGATGATTAGTCTTTCTACCACCTTGCCCTTATCATAGTTTATTCATGTCACACTTAACTTGGTCATATGTGACTTTTTCCGTTTAATTTTGATGTGTCATGGTGTGTTATTTAAGTTTGTGATTTTACAGGTTCACCCTATCATGCGTCAAAATCCTGATGTGTGATACAAGGGCCTTTTGATCTTCTTACTCTTATTTATTTCTCAAATATTTTAGTAAATGATTTAAGTTTAGAAAATTCATAACTACTGATGGGTTATTGAAAAATTATGCAAAAAAATGTTCTAAAATAATAAAAAACCTATCTGATGGTACAAGTTTTGTAACCTAAATCCAGTGTAATATTAAGTCGATATTTCTAAGGTTAATGATATATACTTTAATTAATGATTTATATAACTAATGTGTTATTAGGTGAAAGTGCATAATCTGGATCTAGGGTTGGACCCTCACCCGTTGCACGTGTCATTAAGGTATGTTGCATTCCATCCATTCTATATTGGACAATGTTTGTTATTTTTCTCTCTTGTTGTATGTTGCATTCTATTATGAGTCATATTGGACAATTGTTTTACTCTCTCTCAGACTTGATTGTGACGTATTATCTTAAGTGTCACATATTAACATATAGTTGAATTGATTGGTTCTAGATCCTGAAATTAGTCTTATAGATTGTTATAATTGCAAATTGAATCCTATTCTTATATCGTGTTGTTATTTCATTCAATTTGTACCCTATTGAGATTATTGATCTATATCCAATGGAAACCTAATTTTCCAAGTGTTGGCCATGATAGTATATTTGATCATGCTTACACATTTTTTAGATGTATATTTTAATTTGAGCACATATGACTATATTTATGTTTGCCTCTATATTAATAATGCATGTTTGGTTTATATAACTTGTATGATATACACACTAGGTGGCGTATCCCTACCATGTTTATTACCAACATAGGGTAAATGTGGTGATTCATGTCCCTAGATAATTATGTTGTGACTTCATTACTCCCCCGAAGATTATGGTGGTGATGCCATAATATGTGGTTATGGTGGTGATGACATATACGTCAAATGTTATTATATTGGTTATTGTTATGATAATCCACATGCATATTTATTATTGAATATTTGTTGTTCTCTGTTTGAGATTTGAAGGCAAGAATTTTAATAGTGAACTTTATTGTTTTCTTCATATAATCTTTTCATCCTATGATATGAAGATTTCTATTTGATATCCACTTGGATTGTACTTCTTTGTTATATGGGAAACCTTGTTACTTTATTTGATGTCATTTTTTCCTAAAATTGTCCAATAACTATTATATGCACATACCTGCATTTATGCTGAAAACTTCCACTTGTCTTCTCTTATGGGGTATGCTTCCAACCCCTAGGTATACAGTAAGGAGGTGTGGACCACAACTGACTAGGATAATCTAGTTATAACTGAGTCTTCTTGGGAGGTAGATTGAAGTAGTTGATTTACCCTCTGTAGCTTATGTTCCTCTAGTTTTCTTTAATGTACACCATGTGTGGTGAAGAACAATGATAGATATGAATATTGTTATAGTTAGGTCTTTATCTTCCCCTACTACACTTTTGGTATTTGATACATGACATACATGAAATATAGTTATCATCCTTTGCAAAAAAAAATACCTGTGATAATTGGCTTTGGATGGTTTTCTATTAGTTTTTTTAGTAAGTTGAGTGGATCCCCTCTCAGGTCCCACTCCTTACAATAGTGGTGGTTGTGGTTCTTAAACCTGAAGTCACTACACTCATCACATGTCGTTTAATGAACTTTGACACATCCATTGTAACCTTGAGTAAGAATTGTGATAAAGGTGGTGCTCAGGTATGTTGTGACACATGGGGATTGGTTGTAAGTGATGTAGATGAGATTTCTCCCTCCTATAGGAGTTGATATCCTAGCCACTTTATAAGTGAGACTAGGAAACATATGGACATACTCATGTGAGTCAATATGTGATATGCAAGCTCACGTGCATCTCAGACAGTCTGCTCTAGTATAAGGAACATAGATTAAATGTTAAGAGGATGATGATTTCATGTCGCATGCTCAATTTGGATATCATAGACAAAGGAACTATACGGTCATGATAACACTAATCGAGGATTGTAGGTTGAAATCGTTCTACAACTTTCCAATCACTTGGGTAGCAATGACGTGTTACTAAATACAACTCATTGCATGTGATGTCATAATTTGGTTATGTACATTCACTACCAACATAATATTGGACCTATGGGTCACACTCATAATGTTCACTTGTAATAAGAGTTCACTCATGGATAATATTTAACTTAGTTACTAAATGTAAGGCCCTCGACCTTGATTTTTGGTTGAATATGTTTTATTACCTTAATCGGATGCTTAAACCTTAATTAAAACCATAATATGTGCTTTGATATCATGTGACAAACCTTAGTTTCAAGTTTGGTCCAGTTTGGACACTATTTGAGCAAGTTATGCAATTTCATGCTTATTTTGGACTTTTCTATGATTTACCCATATTTGAGATTTTTCTTGCAATTTGACACATGCTTGTTGTTCCTTACATGTTTTTATATCATGCTTGAGACATTTGTGTCATGGGGAACTTTGTTGCACTTTGGTTTGGTGGTGATACCTTTCTAAGGTTGAGTTAGGGTTTTCTCCCTCATAGATGAACTACCTTGGAGGTCATAATTTGATGGTACTCCTGGTTGGATGGGATTTGATGGTGTTGGTATCAGATGGTGGTTTCTTGAAGGTTCCTAGAGGTGTGAGGGTTTATGATTTCCCCTCTTGAGGCTCCTTGGTACGGTGGTTCACCTGGAGAGAGGCTCAAATGATGATTTCATCCTTGTGACCTAGGGTTCTAAACTGATGGTCACCATGATTTGAAACTTGATGGTCATCATGGGAAGCCAACATACGATGGCCCTATAGACTCCCACAACCGAAGGAGATGCTGCTTTGCATGGATGTGACCCTTTAGACCATGGACACATGGCAAACCTAGTAGGACACCTTAACCTTCTCTCCCCTCTCACCCTTAGCTTCTTATACCTTCCATCTAGCATGCAACTGAATCCTTTAGAACCCCCCTTTCTCTTCCTTGTTTTCTATATATTCGTCCTCCCTTGCTTGGAAGAAAAGAAGGTGCCCAAGGTAGAAGAAGGTGTCCGATCTCCTTACATGTGCACCTAGGGTTCAAACCTACCTTCTCTTGGTGCTTGTGGAGCTTCCTTTACTTGTTCTTGACCTAAGCAAGTGAGCTCTCCCACTTTCCCTTCATTTTCCTTGTTTTCCCACCTCCTTCTTCTTTCTTCTTGGTAGTAACTGTGGTGTTTCATGGTAGATCTTGTGCTAGAGCTTCAAGAACACCTCTTTCTTGCTTCCTTGACCAAGGGGTGTGACGCTCCAATGTGCCACAAATGAGATTACTCAAAACCAAACTACGGAATTAAAACTAAACATCCAGGTTACCATAAACCCCATGAAATTAAAATTGATTCCATCAAACAAGAGGAAATTGAACATATTACATATGAGTCCACAAAAGCCACTTGTATTGCATATCACCTGCCCAAAGCATTATACAATATATTGTTCAATGTCGCTTAAGCCACATCATGTTACACATGATAACCTGTTCATATACATATGTTCCATCTCTATATAAAAATAGGCATAATGCCAAAACTTTTTGTCGATACATACAAAAAAACCCTCCCCAAGGAACTGAAAGTACATGGACGACACATAGGACTGTACTTCTATACACAAGAAGCATGTCCAACCTTTCAATATCTATCGGTCCTCTTATTGCTCAGCACCAACAGCACGATCTCTACCTCCTCGTGCTCATCTGCCTAAAAGATGTGGAAACCCACGGGGTGAGACCAAACGTCTTAATGAGAGATATAACTCTCTGCAAACGTCTATTAGAAGCACAGATAAACTAAGAAGCATGTTATACTATTAATAGGTAAGCATATTCAACTAAAGGATATAAACATGGCAATTAATAGTAGTGAACAGTTTAGATATATATACCAAGCAGTAGATCATTCTACATCTTTGGAAGGAATATGAAGAACATATATAAATGTTATAATAAAATAACATAAGGTCAAGGCAAGGGATAATCCAATGTTATTCGTATTAGGCCCTACACAAAATCATGCATGGATGTATTACATATTTTATTATTATGCCCTAGGGATTTGAGTCGTACCACCCAAATCCAACTTACCACAGTGAAGTCGAAATTAGTGCCATACAAGGTCTATGGAAGACTCGACTCCACGACCTCTCCAACACCTCTTGGTTAGTACAAGAGAACACTGCAAAGACATGTCAGTCAAGTGCAAACAATGACGTATAGTCAAGCTGAAGGATCAGCTCACGCCTGGCCATCCTTATAAAACACCTATACTGCCTTGGTACAGGTCACAACGTTACATAACAAGCTCAAGCATGGCCATTCTGAAAAGGCATTATGCAGTTTCACTACTTACATCACATATCACAATCACTGAGGCATGACTGCAACCATCCTCCACATATCACAATTGTGGACGTAAGGATATCCACTCAACTTGTGCCCACGCATACTCAAGATATGCACTCTGAGTTTCCCATAGGAGTTACTCATTTTACCATCCAGCAATAAAACTGACATTAGAATGGATCTATGGCACAAGGCAACCGCATGATTAGGGTTTCACTTTATTAGTTATGCCAATTGGGTGAATCAAGGCTTCATCATACAAATGGACATACAAAGTCCTAATTGAATCTAGCAAGCATAACTGTGAAACAACTTCAGAAGATATAAAACATATAAAGTGTGAACTTGTCACATCATCTCGGGGCATTACTGTCTCATTGCCTTCCACAAGGGCACCAAGCATCACTATCACAGCACTAGGGATCGTAACCCCTCATTACATCACTTAGAGGATAACACCTCTCACTAGGAACCAAGCCTTCACTAGATCATAAAACCCATCACATCACTCATGTCTCTTATCATTATGTCATCATGCCTCAAAAGTCACATATGCATCACCTACATTACATACATGTCATCATGACATACACACAACTATGATATTTATTTCACCTACATGGTTAGATGCATACAAGTAGGGGAGAGAAAAATCATATAATCCCATGTTACTCATTTATGCATGTTCATCAAGATAACACACCCTAGGATTAGGGTCAGGGTTCATACACTTAGCTGATTACAGTTTACATCATGATTATTGTACTAAACCCTAATTGAGTCACCTCCTACATTCTTGGAACTGATTTAAGGATTGAACATCATTAATTGAGTCATGCTTATATCATTACATTACAACACTAAGAATCATCATCATTCATATGTGTATGTGTATTATTTCATAACATTTTGTATGTGTCACGACCAAGCAGCAAAGTAGGTGTCTTGACCACCTATCCACATAGTGTCACGACTGCGACAATAAAGTGTCTCGACCACCATTGTTCATGGTGTCTTGACCCTCTAAAATAGACCAAAGGTCTCAACCGAAACAAGAGCAAGGACACGACCCAAAATAACAGACCCTAGTCACAACTGAGACACAACACACCATGGTCGCAACTGAGACAAAGCCATGCACATGCATCTCGACCAAAGCAACACAAAGCTAAGATGTCATGACCGAAACAAGGAATAACATATCGCAACTAAAAATCACGTTTCACACTAGTGTCTTGATGTATCCCTATTTTAGGGCTCCATCATGTGCCATTTTGTACTTAAGTCACATCTAAACATGTAGATTACAAGCTTTTTACCCCTAATATGCTTATCATTGCAAATATGCTTATGGATGTTCTTTTCACTATTTTTCAGGTACTTGAACCATGCTTAGATGGAAGAGATAGAAAGAAGGAGTTCTAGGGTTCCCCCACTCATGGAGGGACCCAAAGAAGGCCCCAAATTCTCCCTCAACTTACCTCCAATGGTCAAGAATCGTCCCCAATCAAAAACATCCAAAAATGATGAAGATTGAAGTGTAATTAAGTGAGGCCAACCTCACCACGGCCGTGGGCACTATGCCACGGTCGTGCATTTATTAGCAATGAAGTGCTAAGCTCAACAGGGAAATTCCACATAGTCCCACGGACGTGGCCACCTACCACGACCGTGGCCATTGAAGACACCACGGTCGTGGCCATCAGCATGGTCGTGGTCAGTAGTAGAGAGAACGGTCGTGGCACCCTGCCACGGTCGTGGGAATTATTGCATCTATTTGGCCAGAGTTACAGGTTGTCACCCCCAGATCGCCACGAACATGGTCGATGAAGACTAAAATGCATGTGTTGTTGCGCCACAACCACCTCTCCCTCCTTTAAAACGGTCGTGTTACCCAACACGGCCGTGGTGCCCCTAACCCACCACGACTGTGGCTACCACCATACTTGACTTTTTTTTCCAATTCCTTCACACCACGACCGTTTCACCACTCCATGACCATTCTCCACCACCCTCACCGCGATCGTGGCACACCACCATGGTCATGGTGGTCCACCAACCCTACCCTACTTTTCACTGCTTTTCCTAAATTGCCCCTACTTACCCTAGTACTTCCACCACCACCTATATATACTTGGGTGGCGGCCATAGCACTATGTTAGATGCCCCTACAGCTGCTCCAAGCTCCATTCCCCTTCCTTGAGCTTTGAGTGCAAACCCTTTGCATTTTGGCTCACCATCCACCATTTCCACCCTCATTCCACCATGGAATCCTAGTTTCCTAGGTTTCCATCCATAAACCCCCACATTTCCATGCTCCCCTGCACCCTTGGAGGAGAGAGGTCGTCTGCAGTATCTTGGAGGTGAAGAAGAAGGCCACTTCATCAAGCTTCATGGATTTTCTTCCTTTTCTTCCCCTCTCTTTTGTAGTTTCTTTGACTATGTGTAGCTAAGCCCCTAGTGGTGGGCTGTTTGGGGTTAAAATGTGACTTTGATACCATGTTGGGGGAAAGTTGCTTGTAATGAACTTAATTCATATCTATGATGATTGCCTCTTACTTCTATCTCATTTCCCATTTTATTGCATGTGGTTTGTGCTTATAACATGGATTGCTTGCTTTGAGATGTTTGATGACACTTAGCTTCTAGGAGGGATTGGAGTGTATGTGGCAATCTTAGGATTGGCTCCTAGGTCCAATTAGTGGATCCCTAGCTAGCCCCCTTTGTTCATACATACACATCCTCCCTCCTACAAGTGAATGTGATATTTAAGTGGCTAGTGTAAGTGAGAGTGATGCAATTGCCTAGGGCCTTCTAAAGGCTAGAGTGGCTAGTGGCATGAGGTCAAATACCCTCATCTCTACTCCCATCTCTACCCTCAACCCTCAATTTCTCACTATCACTTACCCTAGAAACCTAGATTTGGTTAATCCCATTAGAATTATACATAACCCTAGTCTTGTACTAGTAGTATAGGGTATATTCTAATGGCAATGTCCTTGTTGTTTGGTTTGGTAATCTAGATATGAAATGAGAACCTTGCATGTTTAATGATATCCCCCAACTAATATCAAAGTTACATCCCCCAAACAGCCCGCCTACCCTAATCAACTGCTTAAAACCCATCTTGCTTTGCTTGCTTATTCATTCTAGTCTAGTTTAGTCGCTTTTGCTTAATCTAGTTAATTGCTTAGTTTTACTCTTTAGTGTTAACTTAGGCTCTTGCTTCTTACCTTGCTAGAGTAGTGTAGATCTTCTTGCTCTTGCTTAGTTAGTTTGATAACTTAGTTTACTAATTTGCTTGCTCTTCCATAACTTAGTTTCCATCTTGCATTTCTTACTTGCTCAATTAGCTTAATCAACAATCAAAACTTTCAAAAACCCTAAAACCCTAAGCTCCGCAAAAGGAACGTAGCGCGCATCATCTAACTCTAGTGCCCCCTCTATCTCTGTGGATCGACCTTGTACTTGCCGCCTCACCTATACTACGACACAACCCCGTGCGCTTGCAGGCGTAGTGTCTTAGTAGACGTAGGTAGTTAGTGTAGGTCTTACAAATTTTGAAAGCATAAGATCCCATATCCCGTGCACTCCGACCTCGTGGGGTGTAAAAGCACCACTAGCGGGGACGCACCAAGCTTTCTGGCACTATTGTCGGGGATAGAGGCACTTGGCCTAGTTAGATAGTGTATCTTAGCCCTTCCTTTTGCCCTCACCATTGCTATTATTTATTCTTTATGTTACTTTTGCATTTTGGTTTGCTAACTTGATTTCTTGTTGTTTGTTTGTGTCTTGTGCAGGTGATAGTTGTGCATGCATAGCACATATTCTACTTGAACTGACTTGGTGGTATATGACCCCGAGATTGGTAGAAGGAGGCGTCAAACTCGCCGCAACCTACATCGAGAGGCCGAGATGGCTGAAAACAACCTACCACCGGATGCTCCACCTCCATCGCCACATTGCCCGCTTCACGAGTACTTCACGCTGGGGAACTACAACTCCCCCATCGCCACTCTGGTTGACCAAATGCCAGGTCAACAGTTCTCCATCCCGTCGGCACTCCTGGGACTTCTCCCTACATATTACGGTATGGAGAACAAGAATTCCTACCACCACATAGACGCGTTCCTTGAAACGTGCTCTACCTTCCGCACTCCAACTGCCATCGACGACTCAATCAGGAGGACACTCTTTCCTTTCTCCCTCAAGGAGAAAGCCAAGGAGTGGTATGTGACGAAGCCAGAGTTGGTCATGTGGAATGAGGTGAAGAATGAGTTTCTCAAGAAGTTCTTCCCCATTACCAAGTTATCTTATATGAGAAGGTGCATCACGTCTTTTGCCCAGAAAGAGAACGAGCCCTTCCACGAGGTGTGGGAGAGGTTCTAAAAGCCACTTCGTGATTGCCCCCATCATGAGGTCCCTCTGTGGTAGCTCATTCAGGCCTTCTATACCGGGCTTGAGGAGCAAAGCCAAAACAACGTACACTCTTCCTGCGGGGGCACTTTCATGGAAAAGCCGCCCGAGGAATCATGGTCGTTTGAGCACCTCGCAGAAAATTCCCGCCACCGTGCTTCCACAAAAGGGGGCATTGTGATTGAAGCTACGCTTCTCCACCTTCTTCCGCAGCTCCGAGTCGCAATACCAACAACCCCGATATGATGAAGATGATGGTCGATATGATGTGGATGATGAAAAATCAAGTGGGTAGCTCTTCCAGCCAGTCCACAATGGCGATTGATACTGTAGACGAGGAAGTCAATGCTCTACATTCCTTTGGTGGCCACAACAACCAGGGCCCAATGTCCAACTCCTACACTCCCAAGTGGAGGAACCACCCGAACTTCTCCTGGAAACAACAGAACGAGGATGGGCAAGGACAGGGGCAGAAAAAGCCATGCTACAACTCCAAGTTTGAGGAGGAAGTGCTAGGAAGGCTAAGAAGCCTGGATGAAGTAAAAAAGGATGTCAATGCACATGGGCAGTCTATTAACCATCTTGAGTAGAGGTTGGATCAGATTTCTCTCTCTTTGGCTAGAAGGGAAGAAGGTAGACTTCCATCTCAACCAATGCCAAATCCGAACAATGATGGGGCTTTTCTAGGGAACACTTCGAGTGCTTATGTTCCACCATCTTACCAAGCCCCACCAAACCCCTATGCTCCTCCATCTCCTCAAGCACCGCTCAACTATCAATATGCTCCACCTCCACCTCACACCTACCAACAACCACCTCCATAATACCACCCCCCACCACAACAACAACCGCAACCCCAATTAATTCTTCAAAATCCCAACCCCCTCACCAAAGGGCTCCACCACCCTAACAGCCACAACCACCTCCACAACCTCCCTCTCCTACCACCCACGAACAAGTGAGTATGGTCTCTATCATATGGGAGGAAAAAGTGGCTCAAGATTTTGGAGAAAGGGAAAAGAAAGTGACTGAGGTTGGAGATAAAAGCCCAATACTAGGGAGATCTAGAAAAGATAATGAATGCTCCAAAGAATTTTCCGCTCAAGCACTACCAAAAAAATGCTAAGTGCATCCAAATTTCTGCTGCGCCCAGTGCAAATGTAAGGGCACCCTCACTAGTCTCACCCTCACTCGGGGTCACTGAAATTTCTATAGATATGGTTCATCCGACTGTTGGTGATATGGTCATGTCCACTGTTTCACATACCATTGACATAGCAGCGCTTGAGGCCATACCTTGTTGGGAGTCAAAACCTTTATAGGAGACGAGTATCATCACCACCCCTCCTCCAGTTCCAACAAGTACAATAGAGATGTTTGATGAAGATAGGAAGCAATTCCATGAAGGCTCGACTCTCCAAGAAAACGGCGGCAATATCATGAATCTCTTGGGAAACTTGAAGCGAGGGATGATGGGCATCACATCGCTATTTTCTTTGGTGAAGGACGTGTTCATGGGGAAGAAAAAGTTAGTGCTACTACCAACCACGGAGCTTGTTGCCTCAAAGTTCATGAACTTTATCTATGACATTGGCTTCCCAGAAAAGAGAGGTGATCCGGGAGTGCCACTAATATCCTGCTACATTGGTACACAACCCATCAAGCACGCCCTCATTGACTTAGGTGCAGGTACAAGCCTCATGCCATGGAGCATGTATCTATGGCTTGGCCTAAACACAATGAAACCAGTGGGGTGTGAAATTATCTTGGGTGACGGAACAAAGAGGAAACCCTTGGGAATAATTTGGAACACAATAGTGTCGATGGATAAAAGGGTAAACATTGCCTATGTGACCAATTTCCTGATAGTGGATACCGCACCTATTGATGGAGAAGAGTATCTCATATTGCGTAGACCTTTCCTATCCACTGCGGGAGCTAAAATCAATATCTGTACGGGAACACTAACGGTTACTTATAAGACGAAAAAGTTTGATTTCTTTATGTTTACTGAGGAGGAGAGGGACAAGCTAGGCAATGAAGACTTTGGTGAGAGTCTATGCTATTATGATCCTCTGGAGCTGTGGAGATCAAGTCCATACTTCCGCTCGAAGCACACTCCATGGGATGAAGTACATGTTGTCAGAACGTTGGACAGGATTACTATAGAGGAAAAGGAGGACACCATGGGTGTCAATACATGACGAAAGGAACAACAAGCCCGACTGAAGGCTATAAATTTAGTGCTAGTGGGAGGCAACCCACGTGGTTTGAGATTCTCGAACCCTCCCTTTTGGTACTTTTGCTTTGTTTTCCACAAAAACACACACGCACACTTGTGCTTTATAGTTTTCTCTTGAGTTTTGATGATGTGCAGGTGTTAGACAGTAGAGAGAGAGGTTTTAGAAGTTAAGTCAAGGTCATTCAAGAAGTTTTGTGTCAAAAGAACAAATGAAATTGAAAGTTCAAGTTTTGAAGTTTGAAAGCTGAAAGAACAACAACAAAACGGTCGTGGAGCTCGATCACAACCATGGTACATGTGGCCAAGCACAACCGTGGTCTACTTCCACGGCCGTGGGAATTATTGCATCAAATTGGTCGAAATTACAGGTTGTTTGCAAGAATCGCCACGACCGTGGGTAGCAGCCACGACCGTGGGTAGAAGCCACGGCCGTGGCGGCCTGCCACGACCGTGGAGAGGCCATACTAGGGTGTTCTTCATCGACAATGCGACTGTGGCACCCGCCACAGCCGTGCTACCCAACCCTGACCACGAACTTCCTCTATCTCCCCTAAGTTATAGTTTCATGTTGAGGACAGCATGATTCTAAAGTTTGGGGTGGGTAGGGCGGTATGCACCACTCTATCTCTCATTCTG
Source organism: Alisma plantago-aquatica (assembly GCA_963693085.1). NCBI lineage: Eukaryota > Viridiplantae > Streptophyta > Magnoliopsida > Alismatales > Alismataceae > Alisma > Alisma plantago-aquatica. The sequence goes on along the minus strand of OY856411.1, from coordinate 367,320,662 downwards.
TCATTTTATTTCACCTTACCATATAGTTCAGTTTGATTGTTACTCTTTGTTCATTGCATCTTTGCATGTCATGTAGTTGACTTCTTGCATTTTTGTGTATTTTTTCAAAAAATTTGCTCTTTTTCCTATTCCATATCATGCATTGCATTCTCATGTAGTTTTTGATAATTTCATATGCATGTTAAGTAGGATTTGTTGCTTTATGCTTTAAATTCCCCTAAAGTAAGTTTAGATGTGATTTAGTGCAAATTGGCACCATTTTGGCCAATTTTGCCCAAATTTGAGATTTCTTGTCTAAAAAGTATGTTTTGACCCAATCTCTACTGTTTTGAGTAAAAATGACGACCTTTGACTAATGCAAGTGAAATGTTATGCTTTATTGATAAGTGATATCAACGTTTGAATTTTTACATGTGCATCACCTCTCTTATGATTGTGATTGATTTGGTTGAATCGTGAACTTGAGCAAGCTTTGAATGCTTAGTGTTTGTGGAATCACTTGTTTGATATATCAATTTCATCTTGTTCATTCATGTGGTGTGATATCTAGGATGAAGTATTGGATTAACTTTCATACAGGATGTCTTATGTGGAAAATCATACCAATGACCCCTCTTTGACCTGATTATTCTTCCACCATCTTCATACCCCTCCGCCTCATAAAAAGATGCCCTAGTGCACATAATCAGCCTTGGCCACCTCCAAAAGTTTGGGGTGGCCATATCTTGATCTCCCCACTTCACTCTATCCACCGTTTTCCCTATCTACACCAAGGGCAAGAAAGAAAAGAAAAGAAAAAACAAAATAAAAGGATGCTCCTGTTTAAGAGCATTCAAATAAAGAAAAGATGAGTGTGTAAAAACACTCCAAAAATCTTACCGCAACCCTTTACTCCACTTTCATACCCATTGAGCTAAGAAGCATCAAATTTAGCTCATTTTGTTTTTTTTTCGCAGCCACGTGGGTCATCTGGTATGATTTGAAATATAAGACTAAATGCATGAATGTGAAACAACACTCCTAGTCATCCTCGGTTAACACTATCATGAAACGGTTTACCCGAAACTTAATGAAAGAGATATGGATAACTTGTATATTCTATGCGCTATATTTGAAGTTCATGTACTTTGTGCTCTTTTCATGATTGGATCGTGAAAGTAGGAGAGGAGAGAGGTGAAATGCATGCACTCAGTCATCTTTGATACCATTCAGCAATAATCATCTTTTACATTGCATTTGTCATTTCTTGTTTGTGGAAAATTTGTAGAGAGATTGAGTTAGAGCATACTTGAGGACAAGTATGTTTTAAGTTTGGGGTGGTGATGTAGCCCTATTTTAGGGCTCCATCCTGTGCCATTTTGTACTTAAGTCACATCTAAACATGTAGATTACAAGCTTTTTACCCCTAATATGCTTATCATTGCAAATATGCTTATGGATGTTATTTGCACTATTTTTCATGTACTTGAACCATGCTTAGATGGAAGAGAGAGAAAGAAGGAGTTCTAGGGTTCCCCCACTCATGGAGGGACCCAAAGAAGCCCCAAAAGTCTCCCTCAACCTACCTCCAATGGTCAAGAATCGTCCCCAAGCAAAGACATCCAAAATTGATGAAGATTGAAGTGTAATTAAGTGAGGCCAACCTCACCACGGTCGTGGGCACTATGCCACAGTCGTGCGTTTATTAGCAATGAAGTGACACGTTCAACAGGGAAATTCCACAGAGTCCCATGGTCGTGGCCACCTACCACGACCTTGGCCATTGAAGACACCACAGTCGTGGCCATCAGCACGGTCGTGGTCAGTAGAAGAGAGAATGGTCGTGGAACCTTGCCACGGTCGTGGGAATTATTACTCTATTTGGCCAAAGTTACAGGTTGTCACCCCCAGATCGCCAAGACCGTGGCCCACTACCACGACCGTGGTCGATGAAGACTAAAACGCTTGTGTTGCTGTGCCACGACCACCTCTCCCTCCTTCAAAACGGCCGTGTTACCCAACACGGCCGTGGTGCCCCTAACCCACCACGACTGTGGCATCCCGCCACGGCCATGGCAACCACCATACTAGACTTTTTTTTCCAATTCCTTCACACCACGACCGTTTCACCACTCCACGACCGTTCTCCACCACCCTCACCACAGTCGTGGCACACCACCATGGCTGTGGTGGTCCACCAACCCTACCCTACTTTTCACTACTTTTCCTAAACTGCCCCTACATACCCTAGTGCTTCCACCACCACCTATATATACCTAGGTGGCAGCCATAGCACAAAGTTAGATACCCCTACAGCTGCTCCAAGCTCCACTCCCCTTCCTTGAGCTTTGAGTGCAAACCCTTTGCATTTTGGCTCACCATCCACCATTTCCACCCTCATTCCACCATGGAATCCTAGTTTCATAGGTTTCCATCCATAAACCCCCACATTTCCATGCTCCCCTGCACCCTTGGAGGAGGGAGGTCATCTACAGTAGCTTGGAGGTGAAGAAGAAGGCCACTTCATCAAGCTTCATGGAGTTTCTTCCTTTTCTTCCCCTCTCTTTTGTAGTTTCTTTGACTATGTGTAGCTAAGCCCCTAGTGGTGGGCTATTTGGGATTAAAATGTGACTTTGATACCATGTTGGGGGAAAGTTTCTTGTAATGAACTTAATTCATATTTATGATGATTTCCTCTTGCTTCTATCTCATTTCCCATTTTATTTCATGTGGTTTGTGCTTATAACATGGATTGCTTGCTTTGATATGCTTGATGACACTTAGCTTCTAGGAGGGATTGGAGTGTATGTGGCAATCTTAGTATTGGCTCCTAGGTCCAATTAGTGGATCCCTAGCTAGCCCCCTTTGTTCCTACATACACATCCTCCCTCCTACAAGTGAGTGTGAGATTTAAGTGGCTAATGTAAGTGAGAGTGATGCAATTGCCTAGGGCCTTCTAAAGGCTAGAGTGGCTAATGGCATGAGGTCAAATACCCTCATCTCTACTCCCATCTCTACCCTCAACCCTCAATTTCTCATTATCACTTACCCTAGAAACCTAGATTTGGCTAATCCCATTAGAATTATACCTAACCCTAGTCTTCTACTAGTAGTATAGGGTATATTCTAATGGCATTGTCCTTGTTGTTTGGTTTGGTAATCTAGATATGAAATGAGAACCTTGCATGTTTAATGATCTCCCCCAACTAATATCAAAGTTACATCCCCCAAACGGACCACCTACCCTAATCAACTGCTTAAAACCCATCTTGCTCTGCTTGCTTGTTCATGCGAGTCTAGTTTAGTCGCTTTTGCTTAATCTAGTTAATTGCTTAGTTTTTCTCTTTAGTGTTAACTTAGGCTCTTGCTTCTTGCCTTGCTAGAGTAGTGTAGATCTTCTTTCTCTTGCTTAGTTAGTTTGATAACTTAGTTTACTAATTTGCTTGCTCTTACATAACTTAGTTTCCATCTTGCATTTCTTACTTGCTCAATTAGCTTAATCAACAATCAAACCTTTCAAAAACCCTAAAATCCTAAGCTCCGCAAAAGGAACGTAGCATGCATCGTCTAACTCTAGTGCCCCCTATCTCCATGGATCGACCCTGTACTTGCCGCCTCACCTATACTATGACACGACCCCATGCGCTTGCGGGCGTAGTGTCTTAGTAGACGTAGGTAGTTAGTGTAGGTCTTACAAATTTTGGGGTGTAAAAGCACCACTAGCAGGGACGCACCATGTCTTGACCACAACAAAATAAGGAGTCTCGACCCAAAGCAAAGCATGGATGTCTCGACCCAAAACCACACATGGGGCATGTCTTGACCCAAAGTAACAAGACACACATATGTCTCGACCAAAATAAAGGTCAACCAGCAAGAATACCATACGTCTTTGAGATCAAAACTCATGGATTCAAAGTCATCAAGCAAAACCACTTAAGAGAGAAAGATGAACTTGAACACATGAGGAAAACATCCAAAACACCAAGGAAAACATAATGGTTGAAACTTAGAACATGGTGATAAAACCAAAGCTCATAATACATACAAGATCATCCTCCTCAAGAATACTTAGAAAACATGCACATAGAAATTAGGGTTTTAGAAAAAGAATCATATGCATGAGAAAACTACAAAGTCTTAAACCCTAATTGCATAGGATCATCATCTACCATCTTAACATTATCTTTTGATATGGAAACAAGAACATGCAAGCATAAAAGTATGGTACTAATGATAGAAGATGGGAGAGTGTTATTTAACCCGCCTGATTTGAAGAGAATCAAGATCCAAAGCACAAGCTCCAAAGAGAAGAAACTAAGTTAATAAATTAAATATAGTATATAGATTTGTGCCTGCTTTTATCCAGTTAGATACAAAATTATCAATCTTTGAAATAGGGATTTAAGTAGTAGATGAATGAAGCTCCATACAAGGCCACCACTTCAGCCACAAGGTCACATCCAAAAACAAGAATACCTTGGTGAAAAGATAACTCAAGAAAAGGGCAAGAAGGACCCTAGCCCGAACCAATGAAGAAAGGAGAAAAGAGAAGAAACATCCTCCCACTAGTTACCACCATGGTAAAACCACAGTCTATGGACTTTGTGAAGAGGAGTTTCTGTCAAGGTGACCACCATGGTAGAATCCTAGTCTACAACCAAGAAAAGAGGAAGAAGATGATAGGGATTTCAAATGAAAAAATGATCAAGATGGTAAAACTACTTACCAAGGAAAGAAACCACCACAAGGAAGAAGATCGAGCTTCAAGGCATCACATGCAAGGTTGAACTTCCTCCAAAGCACCAAGAACAACACCTTATTTGCTCCACTAAGCCTCAAGAATGAGCATAAGATAAAGGAGAAGGAGGGTGTCCAAAAAAGACCACTTGCATGAAGGAGAGAGCGGTTATATACCCAAAGGAGGAGGGAAATAAGATGGGGATGATGTGTCAACACCTAAAGTCACCAAAGAAACACTTGTCCACAAAAAGAAACCAACATGCAACCACTATATGCATGCATGCACGAGGTGGTGATGCAACCAATTTTGGGTCTCGAACTCTTAAGATCCCCAACACATTGGTCTCAGTCTAGACACACAAAGGGGGGTCGAAACAAACATCAAACACATGTCCCAGTCAAGGAAATCACTAAGGTCGAAACACAACGCAGAGGGTAATTGTCTCTACCTAAACCACTCCAGGGTCATCACGGTCGAGACAAACACACCCAAGGGAGGTGTCTCAGTTGAGACACTCAACAAAACATATCAGGGTCGAGACACTCAAATCCTTAGAAACCCTAACATTAACACATGATGCAACTCAACATCCAAGGTCCAAAAAAGGTGCCCCTATGTATATTTCTCTCTCTTAAGATGCCAAGACACTAAGGGCACACTCTACATGTGACAAATTGCAAGATTACCACTCAACTTGGGTACATTGCAATATGGTCCAAAACAAGAAAACATAGCTCAAACAACATCCAAACAGGACCAAACTCTAAACATAATCATGTCACATGATAGCAAAATATCTTAAAGGATTAGAGAAATGTTCTAAGAATCTTATTAAGCAAATCAAGCATACCCAAGCACTAAGCTAGGTTAGGAGCCTTACAACCACAAACCCCTAACAAGGATTTCACCCCCAAAATCCTACACAAAATAGACAGGTAATTCCTTCACATCTCACCTCTAGATCCTACGTGGCTTTCTCTATGCCACGGTAATGCCATAGAACCTTCACCAAAATGTTGTCCTTCTTCTTTAACTTATTAATCCTCCTATCCAGGATCAACATGGGTCCTTCAACATAGGACACATCCTCATCAAGCTCAACCTTTACAGGCTGCAAAACTTGCTATGTATCTGGGTGACACCTCCTCAACATGCTAACATGAAACACCAAATGTAGCTTGTGTAACTCAGGTGGCAACTTCAACTTATAAGTCACCTTCCCAACATGGGTCACCACAAGGTAAGGTCCCATAAACCTGGGAGCCAACTTACCCTTCCTCCAAAACCTCAAAACACCCTTCCAAGGAGAGACCTTGAGGTACAGTCTATCTCACACTTAGAACTCCAAGGGTCTACATCGGTTATCTGCATATGACTTTTGTCTATCATGTACTACCTTCAACTGATGTTGAATGACTTTGATTTTCTCTATCGTCTGCTGCACAAGCTTAGGACCTAGAAGCTTCTACTCACTGGTCTCATACCAACATAATGGAGACCTACAATGCCTCCCATACAACGCCTCATAGGGTGCCATGTCGATGCTCCGTTGATAATTGTTATTGTAGGAAACTCTATCAGACTGAGGTGGACATCCCAACTTCCCAAAAACTATAACACACAAGATCTCAACAGATCCTATAACGTGTGTATCATCCTCTCAGACTGACCATATGTCTGTGGGTGAAACACTATGTTGAGCCTCAACAGTGTACCCATAGTTGTGTGCAAGCACTCCCAAAAGAGACTTGTAAACTGAGGACCTCTATCTAACATGATAGTAGTTGGGATGCCATGTAAACAAACAATGTCATCAACATATATCTGAGTAGGATTCTCTGCTATATATTTTGTCTTCACATGTAAAAAGTGTGATGACTTGGTCAACCTGTCAACGGCAGACCAACCACAAAGTTCATAGTCACATGATCCCATTTCCACTGTGGTATAGGCAACAATTGCAACATCCATGCAGGTTTGTGATGCTCCGCCTTCACTTGTTGACACACATGACACCTTGCAACGAACTCCGCCACACCACGCTTCAAGCCAGGACACCAATACAAATATTTGAGATTATGGTACATCTTGATTCTACCTGAGTGCATAGTGTACATCGACAAGTGAGCCTCTTCCAAAACCATCTTCCTTATATCATCAGCATCACAAACCACAACTTTGTCATGGTAACACACTATCCCTTCATCTGACTTGTGGAATCCATCATGCTTCTCACTGCCAAACTCTACTCAGATCTATTGTATCACATTATCATCTTGTTGTGCATCACGACTTTGCTGTCTCAATGTAGGCTTCACATTTAATTGTGCTAACAAACCTGCCAACATAGACACCTCCAACTGGACGTTCATCTGACGTAAGGTGACTAACATGTCTCACTTATGGCATACCACAGAACACAACTGAGCCTTGTCTGCAGAATATGACGAAGAAGAATTCCTACTCAAAGCATCTACCACAATGTTTGCCTTCCCTAGATGGTAATTAATCATATAGTCATAGTCTTTGATTAGTTCCATCCAACATCTCTATTGCATGTTCAGCTCCTACTGCAAAAAGATGTACTTCAGGTTCTTGTGATCAGTGAAGATCTGACACTTCTCGCCATAAATGTACTACCTCTAGATCTTCAAGGCATGGACTATTGAAGCTAGATCCAAATCATGGGTTGGGTAGTTCTCCTCATGTTTCTTAAGCTGTCACGAAGTAAAAGAAATCACATTCTTATCCTACATCAGCACGCAACCCAAACCACTCCTCGACACATCACAGAAGACTATGCATCCTTTCTCTGCTTAGGAAGAACTAACACTGGCGCACTAGTCAGCTTCTCCTTTAACAAATGAAAGGCACGTTGGCATTTTTCATCCCACACGAAAGGCACGTCTTTCCTTGTTAGCTTCATTAGGGGTAACATTAAACATTGAAGTTCTTGATGAACCTCCTATAGTATCCTGCCAAACCCTGAAAACTATGAACTTATGTCGGCATCTTCGGCTGCTCCTACTCTATCACAAATTCAGCCTTCTTGGGATCCACACGAACACCCTCGACAGACTTCACATGTCCTAGGAAGGATGCCTCCTTCAGCCAAAACTCATACTTTCTGAACTTAGCGTACAACTGGTGTTGTCTCAACGCCTGACGCAGATAATGTTCATGTTGTCGATTGTTATGGGAGTAAATCAAGATGTCATCTATAAACACACCATGAACTGGTCTAGATAAGGTCTAAACACCTGGTTTATCAGATCCATAAACATTGTAGGTGCATTGGTTAGCCCAAACTACATAACCACAAACTCATAATGACCATACTGAGTCCTAAATTCTGAATTAGGTATGTCCTCCACCTTGATCCTCAACTGGTGATATCTTGACCTCAGATCTATCTTGGAGAACATTGTGGCTCCTCGTAACTAGTCAAATAAATCATCAATCTATGGTAAGGGATACTTGCTCTTGATCGCCACTTTGTTCAACTGCCTGTAATCTATGCACAACCTCATGGATCCATCTTTCTTCTTCACAAACAACACTGGAGCACCCCATGGTGACGTACTCAACATGATGAAACCTTTCTCAAGCAGTTCTAGTAACTATTTCTTCAACTCCACCATCTCAGCTAGTGCCATCTTGTACGGTGTCTGAGTTATAGGTTGGGTATTGGGGACTAGATTGATCTCAAAATCAATCTCTCGAGGTGGGGGGAACACCTAGAAACTCCTCTGGAAACACATCCTTAAACTCATTGACAACTAGAACCTCCTAAATACTAGGACTCCTTGCCTTAGTATCCATCACTTGGGCCCAGATTTCCTTGCAATTGGGCCTCATCAGCTTCTCTGTCACCATTGTTGACACCAGACACGTTGGAAGAATCTTCCTATTGACCTAGAAGATCCATGTCACATCTCCATCCCAAAACATCACCACCTCGGCACTACAGTCCAAGACCACATGATACTTCTCCAAGGTATCGATTCCAAATATCACATTGAATCCATGCATGTCAAGATGCTATGTCTTGGAAAAGAAAGGACACATGAAGGACACACCTCCTGCAACTCTGCAGAACCAACCAACGGGGTTTCTAAACGAAGGTTATTGTGTTTATACCTAACATGCAAGGAGCTACTAGAAATAACTTCACAAGTGATAAAAGAGTTTGTCACACCCAGATCAACCAAAATAGATATAAAGCAAGAAGAAGACAAATCAGATTGAAATAGCTCCATATGACTTGTTACTACTCACAGGTTGACCACTCCTTCCAACTAACACATGGCATAGAATCTAGCCATTGCATGTTGACGTCCTCGTCCTCTACTTGTATGACCAGAAGAGCCATCCTACAATGTCTCTCCACATCCTCATCCACCGCCATTGTACCGTTGTCTCTGCGAGCCTTGTTGATTATACCTTGGTTGTTGGGTCACCTCATCATCCTTCATAGGACAATACAACTTCATATGCCCAGTCTGCCCACACTTGTAGCATGTCTTGTTCTCAAACCATGGCCTAGATGGCCCTATCACTAACACTGAAGTTGTGTTGTGGGCTCTTACATGTGGAAAGTTGTGACCTTTACTTCTGCTGGGTGACCATTGTGACTAACTCTCGGATCTCTATTGTGTCTGTAGTGCAAAAAAACCTAGGCTTCTTAAAGCCTCCAGGAAACTGCCCCTGGTACTGTGCAAACCTCTTCTTAGCCTTCGTCTTATGCTCCTCCACCACAAACCGTTCAATCCTTCTGATAGACTCCACAAGCGTAGCGAACTTCTCAGGATTCTCCAAGGCTACCACTGTTGTCGTCATCTCACTGTTCAAACCCTTCTCAAAGCATCTAATCTTCTCCTCATCTATTGATGCCATATGAGGGAAGAACCTCAACAACTCCATGAACCTTACCTTATACTCATTGATAGTCATGGATCTTTGCCTGATCTTCTCATCCATATAGGTACGCGGAAAGTACCTACTAACAAACTCTTTACAAAACTCCTCCCAACTAATGTCGATGCCTAGCCGCTTCTCCTCCTCAATGTCCCACCAATGGCCAACACTCCCTTTTAGAAGGTACGCATCGTGCTTCACCTTCTCAGCCTCAGGGGTGCTAAGGATCTTGAAGGACTTCTCCATCTCTGTCATCCAAAGATCCACATCCATTGGATCAGCTGTGCCAACATACTCCACTCTACGACACGCCTCAACCTCTTGAAGGTCTTCCTAGTACCCAAAGATTCTACATGGGGAACAATTGCCCTAGACTGGGGAATAGACATTCTATCCTCCATGTGTGTCATCGTCGCCATGAAATGTCCAAAGATGGACTAGAAAGCTGGATTTTTCATCATGGTTGGGTCAAACCGGGGCACTTAAAGCACCCTCTCATCAACATCCTGCCTCCTTGCACCGCCTCCAGGTGCAGCAACACTTCTCAACAATGTGTTCTTTGTGTTCTCTAGACATCTTTTCTACTCTTCTTATTCTTCTGCATAAGCAGAGGTCACTATAAGACATATTAGAGGACACTAGAATAGACACAAACCCTAGTCCTAGGTCCCTGTAGGCTCGATGAACCTAAAGCTCTGATTCCAACCAAATTGTGATGCCCCAACGCACCACAAACAAGATTAGTCAAAACCAAACTACAGAACTAAAACTAAACATCCAGGTTACCATAAAACATAGGAAATTAAAATTGATTCCATCAAACAATAGAACTATAACATATTACATATGAGTCCAAAAAATCCACATGTATTGCATATCGCCTGCCCAAAACATTATACAATAGAATGTTCATTGGCTCTCAAGCCACATCCTGTTACACATGATAACATGTTCATATACATATATGCTATCTCTATACAACATGGCCATAAAGACAAAACTTTGTGTCGATACATACAACAAAACCCTCCTCAAGGAAGGACTATACTTATATACACAATCAGCATGTCCAACCTTTCAACAACTATTGGTCCTCTTGTTGCTCAACACCAACAACATGATCTATACCTCCTCGTGCTTGCCCACCTAAAAGATGTGGAAACCCACGGGGTGAGACCAAACGTCCCAGCGAGAGATATAACTCCAACGTCTATTAAAAGCACAAATAAACTAAGGAGTGGGTTATACTATTAATAGAAAAGCAAACTCAACTAAAGGATATAAATAGGGAAATTAATAGTAGTGAACATTTTAGGCATCTATACCAAGCATTAGATCATTCTATATCTTTATAAGGAATATGAAGAACATAATATGACTATTATAACAAAACAACATAAGATCACGGCAAGGGCTCATCCAATGTTATTCATATTAGGCCTTAAACAAAATGTTGCATGGTTGTATTACATCTTTTATTATTATGCCCAGGGGATTTGAGTTGTACCACCCAAATCTAATTGCCCACTGCGAAATCAAAATTCGTGCCATACAAGGTCTATGGAAGAGCTGGACTCCATGACCTCTCCAACACCTCTTAGTCAATACAAGAGAACACCGCGGAGACATATCAATCAACTACAAACAATGGCATATAGTCAATCTGAAGGATCGACTCACGCCTGGATGTCCTTATAAAACACCTAGCCCGCCTTGGTACAAGTCACGACGCTATAGGACAACCTCACGCATGGCCGTTCTGAAAAGGCATTATGCGGTTGCACTACAGCCATCACATATCAAAATCATCGAGGCATGACCTCATCCATCCTCCACATATCACAATTTTGGACACAAGGATATCCACTCAATGTGCACCCCCGCATATTCAGCGATATGCGCTCTGAGTTTCCCTTAGGGGTTACTCATTTCACCATCCATCAATAAAACTAACACTAGAATGGATATATGGCACATGGCAACTACATGATTAGGGTTTCACTTTATTAGTTATGCCAATTGGGTGAATTAAGGCTTAATCATACAAATGGACATACAAAACCCTAATTCAATCTAGAAAGCATAATCGTGAAACAAATTCATAAGATACAAAATGTATTAAGTGTGAACTTGTCACATCATCTTAGGGCATTAATGTCTCGTTGCCTTCCACAAGGCTAAGCATCACTATCACAACACTGGGGGTCATAACCCCTCATTGCATCACTTGGAGGATAACATCTCTCACTAGGCACCAAGCCTTCACTAGATCATAATACCCATCACATCACTCTTGTCTCTTATCATTATGTCATCATGCTTGAAAAGGCACATATGCATCACCTACATTACATACATGTCATCATGACATACACATAGCTATGATATTTATTTCACCTGCATGGTTAGATGCATACAAGTAGGAGAGAGAAAAAGCATATAATCACATGTTACTCATTCATGCACGTTCATCAAGAATAACACACCCTAGGATTAGGGTTGGGGTTCACACACTTAGCCAATTAGGGTTTACATCATGATTATTGTACCAAACCCTAATTGAGTCACCTCCCACATTCTTGAAATTGATTTAAGGATTGAACATCATTAATTGAGTCATGCTTATATCATTACATCACTTCCCTAAGAATCACCATCATTCATATGTGTATATGTATTATTTCATAACGTTTTGTATGTGTCATGACCAAGCAGCAAAGTACGTGTCTTGACCACCTATCCACATAATGCCGCAACCACGACAACAAAGTGTCTCGACCACCATTGCTCATTGTGTCTCGACCCTCCAAAACAGACCAAAGTTCTCGACCGAAATAAGAGCATGGTCACGACCCAAAACAACACACCCTAGTCGCGACCGAGACACAACACAACACATCATGGTCATGACCGAGACTAAGCCATGCACATGCATCTCGACCAAAGAAACACAAAACTAAGTTGTCACGATTGAGACAAGGAACAGCATGTCGCGACCGAAACTTACATCTCACTGTAGTGCCTCTACAACAACAAAGCAAGGAGTCTCGACCCAAAGCAAAACATGGATGTTTTGAACCAAAACCACACATGGGGCATGTCTTGACCCAAAGCAATGAGGCACACATATGTCTCGACCAAAACAAAGGTCAACCAGCAAGAATACCATACATATTTAAGATCAAAACTCATGGATTCAAAGTCATCAAGCAAAGACACTTAAGAGAGAAAGTCAAACCTGATGAGATGAGGAAAACAAACAAAACACCAAGGAAAACATAATGGCTGAAACTTAGAACATGATGATAAAACCAAAGATCATAATACATACAAGATCATCCTCTTCAAGAACAGTTAGAAAATGTGCACATAGAAATTACAATTTTAGAAAAAGAGTCATATACATGAGAAAACAACAAAGTGTTAAACCCTAATTTCATAGTATCATCATATACCATCTTAAAATCATCTTTAGATATGGAAACAAGAACATGCGAGCATAAAATTAAGGCACTAATGATAGAAGAAGGCAGAGTGTTATATAACTCCCCTGATTTGAAGAGAATCAAGCTCCAAAGCACAAGCTCCAAAGAGAAAGAATGAAGCTCCAAATAAGATCACCACTTCGGCCACAAGGTCACCTACAGAAGTAAGAATACCTTGGTCAAAATATAGCTCAAGAAAAGGGCAAGAAGAACCCTAGGCCAAACCAATGAAGAAAGGAGAAAAGAGAAGAAACATCCTCCCACTAGTTACCACCATGGTAAAACCACAGTATACGACATTTGTGAGGAGGAGTTTCACTCAAGGTGATCACTAGGGTAGAACCCTAGTCTATGGCCAAGAAAAGAGGAAGAAGAGGATAGGGATTTCAAAGGAAAACATGATTAAGATGGTAAAACTACTTACCAAGGAAAGAAACCACCACAAGGAATAAGATCGAGCTTTACGGCACCACATGCAAAGTTGAAACGCCTCTAAAGCACCAATAATAGCACCTTCTTTGCTCCACCAATCCTCAAGAATGAGAACAAGAGAAAGGAGGAGTGTGGCCAAAAAAGATCACTTTCATGAAGGAGAAAGGGGTTATATACCCAAAGGAGGAGGGAAGTAAGATGTGGATGATGTGTCAACACCTAAAGGCACCAAAGAAACACTTCTCCACACAAGAAACCAACATGCAACCACTATATGCATGCATGCACGAGGTGGTGATACAACCAATGTTGGGCCTCAACCTCTTAAGGTCCCCAACACATGGTCTTATTGAGACACACCAAGGGGGGTCGAAAGAAGCATCAAACACATATCTCGATCGAGAAAAAAGGATCACCAAGGTCAAAACACAACACATAGGGAAACTGTCTCGACCTAAACCACTCTAGGGTCATCACAGTGACAAACACACCCAAGGGAGGTGTCTCGGTTGAGACACTCAACAAAACACATTAGGGTCGAGACTCTCAAAACCCTAGAAACCCTAACATCAACACATGATTCCACTCATCATCCAAGGTCCAAACAAGGCACCCCTATGAATCTTTCTCTTTCTTAAGATGAAAAGGAACTAAGGGCACACTCTACATGTGAAAAATTGCAAGATTACCCCTCAACTTGAGTACATTGCAATTTGGTCCAAAATAAGCAAACATAGCTCAAACAACATCCAAACAGGACCAAACTTTAAACAAAAGTGTGTCACATGATAGAAAAACATCTCAAAGGATTAGAGAAAGGTTCTAAGCATATCATTGAGCAAATCAAGGATACCCAAGCACTAAGCTAGGTTAGGGGCCTTACAAAAGGAGCTTGCTTGGACGTATGGAGTGCTTAAAGCTAGGGTTTCTTCCTCTCTTGCTCGAGATACCTTGTTTTTTGGAGGTTCTTCTTCCTATAGGCGAGTTATATAACTTTCTTCACATTTATTTCTGATTAATGGCTTTCATGTACATGTTCTTACTCTAAAATGAAGTTCTAAGCATAAAGATAACATCTTTACCTAGGGTTTTAGCTTAGGTGCTATTTCTTTGATGTTTTATCTTCTTGTATGTGCCCTAAAACTTGTATACAACCCTTCCTTGGTAGAGGAAGCTCTAGGCTTTGCACAACCATGATCCTATGGTTTACGAATGATGGTTTCTCTTATGTGTGGTGGAATGTTTTCTTCTTTGTTTTATGATCCGATGGTGGGTACCTTGGTGCTATTTGAGCCTTCTTTTAGTGCCTAGAACCGATGTCTATGTTCCTCTAAGTGGGTGGCTTTAATGCTCTCCTCAAGTGGTTCTAAACAATGAGTTTTACTTGGGGTTTGGGGTTGTTTTCCTTCTTGTTTCATCAACTGATGGTGTGCTTTCTTGCTAGATATGATGGCTTGTTATTAGTGGTTCTGGTTTCCTTACCTATGCCAACCTATGGTCATGTCTTAAGTTCTATTTTGGAATTTTTTATGCTCAAGAGACGATGGTCTTAGTGCTCTTGTTGTGGTTTCAATCGATTTTCCCTTTCCTTGCACAAAATGATGGTTTCACTTTGGTTTTTGACTTGTTTCACCACCCGTTGATGACAATAAATGGCTCCACTAGGTCCAACACTCAATGGATCCACTGGTCCATCATCCAATGGATGTTTTGACTCCAAGATTTGATGGTATCTCTGACCCATGATCATCAACTAATGGTGGTATTAGTTCAACACTCGATGGTGTCAACCAATGGAGGATTTGACTTCATGATCTGATGGTAGTCATGTACACCACAACTGATGGTGACCCTAGATACCACAACTGATGGTGGACCTAGTTGTCACAACTGATGGTGTCCTTTGAGTCAAAAAATGATGGTGCTTCTTATATATTCAACCGATGGTGCTCTTTAAGTTATCAAATGATGGCTTGACTAGGTTAAGTTGGTGACTCTTCCTAGGTCACAACTCGATGGTTTCTCTAGGTGATTTGTTTAAGGTGTGTGCTTGTGTGCAACCAATTGTTTTACCTACTCAACATTCTATGGTCTTGGGGTGATGCTCATGGCATGATGGTTTGGTTTTGATGATGTAGAATCGACGGTATTATTCCCTTAACATTGTAGTCTTACCTTTGCCCTCGTATGAATGTAAACTAATGGATACCAAAAGAGCTAATGGGTCACCCTAATACAACTAAGTGATGATGGGTAATCATACTTGATCTACCTTGTTGAACCTAACCTTAATGTAATCCAATGATGATGATTGATCATATTAACTTCCTTGTATGAATTGTATGATAACGAAATAGTCTCTCAATGTTGATTGTAACCCCAATGTGTTAACCGATGGTTATCATGGCCCTTATGGTTGATACTTTCTTATGCTAAACATGTGCACTATGAGTATAATGGTGGTCAATCACACCTAGCCTTCTTGTATGATAATATGATGAAGGAATGCTCTTAATACTAAGATAACCCTACTATGTTATCATGTGAAACATCTTTTAGCTCTTTAATGCAAGGTTATGCTAGACATGTGTATCACAAGTATGGTGATAGTTGGTTGAGCCTTTGGTAAGGCATGAAAAGACAATGATGTTCTTGTAAGAGATTATGATATGATTGTTGGTATGTATGCCCAGAGAGCCAGTCATATGATGATTGTAATGACATAACTTGTAAATGATTTGATTAATAATAAAGGAAAGCTTGCAATTTATTTTGTTTGTTTAGTTTTAAGATAATGAAATAACATAATAAATGTCTAGATAATGATATTACTCAATGACGTATGTCTTCAGGTTGAGGACTTGAACAATGAGATCATATGGATGTTAAGAGTATATGCATTCTTGTTATGTCCCTGATCGGTTGTTATTATGGAAGGTAAATAGACAACGATAACACATAAGATTAGAGTGGGGGTTGGTTGATGACAAAATCTCATTAGTCATGATATGGTGATATCAAACCAAGCACACTAATACATGTTCAAGAACATTGTACCAGACAGACCCACCATAACGGTGATACATGGCAACCTTAATTAGGTAAGTCAGAATAACGTCTTATAGTGATGGTGGCATTTGTGGTTCTTAGACCTAAAATCACTGCACTCATCACATGTCGTTCAGTATGCTTTGTCATCATCAACACAATCCTGAAACATAGGTTGTTATAGAGATGATGATTGGGAGACTATATCACATGGAGATTGACTGTGAGTGATAAATATGGGATTTGTTCCTCCTAAGGGATTATGATATCCAAGGCCTCTTACTTAGAGAGACTACGAAATGTGTGGCCACGTACATGTGAGTCAATATGTAATATTGAGCTTGCATATATCTCAGATAGTCTGCTCTCATTCAAGGAAGAAGATTGAACGATAATGAGGATGACTGCTCCAAGCCTCTAGTTCAATTTGGATATTAGTGATAAAGGAACCATACAAACACTATGCACAGATTATAGGTTGAAGTTGTTCTCCAACTTTCCATTTACTTGGGTAGCAATGATGTGTGATTAGGCACTGCTCATTGCTTGTGATGTCATAAGTTGTTATGGACATTCACTGCCAACGTAACATGGGACCTATAGGGTCGCAAACATAGGAACTCATCTAGAAAAGAAGTTTAATCTTGAATGATGATTGGATTGATTACTAAAGTGTTTAGGTATTCAATTCACACAAAAAATTAGCTGATTGGACTACCAAATGATCAGTTCAAATGTTGAGATTGTCGTTTGGAGTGTCAGGCTATTTGTATTGTGCATTGGTTGGAATTCAGCCTGAACTGGCATGTGATGCGCCTATCTTGCTTTTGCAAGATGACCATCTTAGGTGGTGTGAGATGTCCATATCACATGCACCAAACAACCATTTCAGGTATGCAATTCGATTGCATCAAGGATTGGTGCTGACGTCCAAACATGCACTAATTGGAATTGAATTGCCGACATATGTAGAAAACTGGGAAACTATAAAACGGCCATCTCATAGTGCGATACAACCATCTCGCGTGCCAGACAACTGCCTAGGTTTGTCAGACGACTGTTTCAGATATGTCAAGTTGTGAAGTTTCCAGAATTGTTATGAAAATTTGAGATCTTCTGGTCCCTTCCACTCCCGCACCAACTAGAAACCCTGGCCCTAACCCCGCCTATAAATAGAGTGGTACTGGGGGCTTTCCAAACCACAACACAAACAATTTAGAATCAGTTGCTCTGAAAATTGTTGTCCTCTCTAGTTGTGGTAACTGAGAGAGCCCAAGCAAATCCTACCCGAATAGGGAGGGATAGCTAGGGGAGAGAAACAATTGAAAATCGTTATTGTGGGAGAGCGGGTTGGTAGCTGGTACACCAACGGGAGGGACAACTCCTTCCTGTTCATTCTAGAAGGATGACAAGAGTTCTAGTTGGTATGTGTGGACTTCTCTAGAGGTGAGGTGGCCTTTGCATGTAGCTCAGGAGGACGATGTCAGCCAGTAGTCTGTAATGAGGGGAGTTGTTGTAGATGATGACGTTCGAGTCTACTGTCCCTAGAGGAACAATCAGACGAGTCTTAGTACTATCCCTAGAGGAGCAGTCAAATGAGTCCCAGTGAAAATAGGAGTTGTATAGACACCGTCTAATATAGAGTGTGCATCTACATCGATGAGGATTGTCTTTAGACTTGCTCCAGGACCAAGTATATCTTCACAAAACCATCCTTTCCATTGCATAGTTATTGACATGATCCACTGGTTAATTGGAAATATGTCATTATTTTTTTTTCTACTGTCTATCTAATGTTGTATTTCCCTACAATGATGGTCTTAATGACCCTTGGGCATGGTTGATCCCTAACGGAGGTGTAACCCCTCTTGCTTATGTAACATGAATTGGTATAATGTGGTGATCTAACAAGATTTATACCTCATATGCTTTATATCTTCTGGAGTTGCTATACATCAAATGCTTGCTAGAAAAGAATTAGGGTTATGTATGACCACTAGTTTGATGAAACCTTGATTCACCTAATTGGAAATAATTAATCAAGTGAAATCTTAATAATGCATACTATAGAGTGTGTGAGGTGAAAGTGACTGTGTGTCCTTGTTATCTTGACCCTAGGTGTTTTGAGGATGACCACGGTCATACCTCAGTGTGAGAACAACTATGGGTGTGTTTCGGTGATTATATATATGATGTGATTAGAGGACAACTATGGTTGTACCTCAGGGGTAGGGACTAGCGTCGTGACCTATACCAAGGTGGCCTAGTTGTTTTTAGCTTGATTATATGTCGTTGGTGGCAGTTTGACTGATATGTCACTACGGTGTTCACTCGTACTAGCCGAGTGGGAAGAAGATCTTGGATTCCAACTCTTCCTAGATCTTGTATGGCACTGATTTTGACTTAGCAGTGGTCAGTTGGATTTGGGTGGTACAACTCAAACCCTCAGAGCATTAATAAAATATGTAATACAACCATGTAGTGTATCTATTAAGGTTATATACATCACTTCACATTATATGATAACCCTAGTTTTCTACTTTTATATAGATGTTGTTTAATGCAATATAGAAGATAGTCGTGACATGTTGTTAGATAATCAAGTTGATGGATATACTCATGATGTTAGTGATGCTTAATCTGATAGACTTGCTTATGATTTTAGTTATCTCATGTTGTTATCTATGCTTATACTGCTAGCCATGCCTATGTTGTTACACCCCAATCTCACAATTTCCACTAATCATGAGATTAGGGCATAAATTGAGGATTTAACGTAATACAAAGATCACCCTTAACTTTTTCTTCTCTTTCAAAACTCTTTGTTTTCTCGCATTGAACCACATAAACCAACTTTACAAGGGAATCTAAACATTGATTTCTCTAATCTGATTTCAACAGTAAAAATGCATGTATGAATATTCATTATGTTCCTCATACTTTTAAGCACATAAGACTTGCTGATTCGCACATATTGCTAAAAGAGGAATAACGTTATACATCATCAATTACAACTCTCTCTTATTTCTTTACAAGGACCTAGAGTGACAATGACCGACTGAACATAACTATACTCAGACTTAACTCTTGTGGCAGATCTACTCTGATGCAATGATATCTTCTTCAAGTCCATGTGATCCCTAAAAATTGTGAGTAGAGGAGTGAGCCTACTCGCTCAGTGAATGAGTACTTCAAAGAAACAGTCTAAAGCACTGATATAATTACAGATATACTTATGAGCAATTGATATCAATTATAACAGTAGTAAGCTTTAAAGAGTTTAATAATTGACAATCATAAATATGGCAGGATACTCTAAATATCTATACGAGTGAATCAATATATGAAATGATTGATTGATCATAAAGAGAACTAATAATTCAAAAACATACAAAGAATAATTGAATAATTGTACACACTTGTTTGACCTCTCATTCATTTTATTATGCCCTGATCATATGTAGTGTACTCTACATATGAAGACTCATAGTGCACTACGATCACACCGTACAAGACTTAGCGGACACACCTGGGAAATGCTAAGTCTGGCTACTCTCCTGGTCTACAATAGGAAAATGGCTCTCTGTCCTAAAATGGACTCCTCCTCTAACCTGAGCACACAGGCGGAGAGTCAAGCCACCTCTTGGCTAGTCTATACTCTAGTACCACCAGGACTTCAGGTTGATGTTGGACACTGCAAACTATAATTTAAGGAGAATTCTACTAGGGCTTCATCCCCCGTGCCACCTGATAGCACGTTCCGACCCCCGTATACTGTACGCTACCAAGTTTAGGTCATTTCACCACTAAGGCACAGACCTCACATAGGGGTTCTATAGTGTTCAGGGCTCCTAAGTCTATTATTTTATTATTCCTAGAAAGCTCTTTTCTACATTGTACCCTTCTCTTACTTATACTTTGTTGGTATGTATGCCCATAGAGCAAGTCATATGATGATTGTAATGGGATACTTTGTAAATGATTTGAATAATAATAAAGGCAATTTCCGATCTATATGTTTAAACTATTTCTGAGATGATGGTGTAACATGATAGATGTCTAAAGAATGGTTTTACTCAATGACGTATGCTTTTAGGTTCAGGACCTAAACGATGAGATCATACGGATGTTAAGAGTATACATTCTTGTTTAGTCCCTAGTCGATTGTTATTGTAGAAATAACCATAGACATTAATAACACTGAAGACTAGATTGTGTGTTGGTTGATGACAGAATCTCATTAGTCATGATATAGTGATATCAAACCAAGCACATAGGTACTTGTTAGAGAACAAGGTACCGGGCAGACCCACCGTGAGAGTGACACATGGAACCATGACTTGGTAGTCACAGTCATCTCTCACAGTGATGGTGGTGAGTGTGATTCTTAGACCTAAAATAACTACACTCAACACATGTCGTTGGGTACACTTTGACATCATCAAACGCAGTCCTGAAACATGGGTTGTTATAAAGGTGATGATTGGGTGGCTTTGATACATGGGGCTTTTGAGGGGTGAGTGATAGATATGGGATTTGTCCCTCCTGAGGGAGTTTGATGTCCTTGGCCACTTGATGAGTAGGATTGAGAAAGGCATGCGCATGCACATGTGAATCAATATGTGATATTAATGTCACACACATCTCACCCAGTCTGCTCTGAGATCAAGGAAATGAATGAACGTTGACAGGATGACTGTTCCATGCCTCGAGTTCATTCAGGATATCAGTGACAAAGGAATTATACATTCACTGTAACACCATTCACGGATTGTAGGATTGAAAGTTGTTCTCCAACTTTCTATTTTACTTGGGTAGCACTGATGTGTGACTAGGCACCGCTGTTTTCTTGTGAAGTCATAAGTGTTATGGACTTTTACTGCCAACGTGAAATGGACCTACATGGTCACACACATAGGATTTAACCTGGAATAGGAGTTTGTCCACAAACATGTTTAGATTGATTACTAAAGGAGTTTAGTAGTTCAATTAAACACTCAATCAATTGATATCTTAGTATCATAGTGTTCAAGGTGTTGGACTGATTGATTAGAGTATTAGATTGATTGAAACTACGATTGACTGATTCTGCACAATCTGCACTCCCAACTGATCGGCTCATGTGATGAACCGATCGGCTGATCTTGGTGAACCGATAGGCTCAACTGGTGAGTCGATCGGCTCATGGATAGGGTGAAGCGATTCGTTAAAGTGTTGAAACGATCGGTTCAAGTCCAACCGAGCAAGTTGGGAAAGTAAGATTGGTGAGAAATTTCCTTTCGTTTCACTTGCCCAATTTGATTGGAACAAGGATTGGTATTTGATACCAATTCGAAACAAAAGAAGAAAAGTCAATCGCGAACTGATCAGGACCACGAACCGACCGGTTCAGAAGTGAACCGACCGGCTCATGGGTCCCAACCAATCGGTTGAGGTGTCAACCGACCGGCTCAGATCCCCAACCGGCCGTTTCAGTTGTGAAACGATCAGTTTAGGTTGCGCAGTTGGTTGTTTTTGTGGAAAATCTCAAACCCTACTACTCCTGCTTTAGTCCCGCATTGCCTGGGATAGAGAACCCTGTCCCATGACCCTCCTATATATAGGGGTATTGGAGGCTTCTCAAAGTACAACTCTGTGCAACCAGCTGCTCTGTGAAGTTGTCGTTCTCTCTGGTTTTGGTAACCGAGAGAGCCCGAGCAAGTGCTACCTGATAAGGGAGGCACAGCAAGGGAAAGACAACTACAGAAAGCGACTGGTGGCAGGAGAGTGTGTTGGCGACTAATACACTAATAGGAGGGTGTGACTCCTTCCGATTCCTTGTGGGACAAGGAGATCAGAGTTCCAAGCAGTCTGTGTGGACGACTGCAGAGGCAGGAGACCTCTGTCGCTCGGAGGACAACTGTCAATCCCGACAGTCCCGGTGAGACCAAGAGTCTTCAGTCCCAGTACGACCAGGAGCTGCACAGACACCGTCCAAGACCGGAGGTGAAGACCATGCAAGGTGTGAGGTACAGTCGCCGAGCAATCCTCGGGACAAGGTATGCATCCACAAACCATCTTTCCTATTGTATAGACGTTGACGTGATTCCTTTTGTTTTGGGTTTTGGGGAGAAAATTTTTGTTTCCGCTGCTTCTCTGCCTCCCTTAAAACCCAACAGTGGTATTAGAGCCACGTCAACTGCTCTATATTTTAGGATTATCGATATGATCGATTTTGGTTTGTCGCCTTTATTAATTGCATACGATGCGAATAAAATTGGCTTTATGCATGTCCAATCCACAAATCCCATATATACATATATGATATGTAATATTAATGCACTCGATACGCATCGCCCTTAAATGAGTTTTGTGGTGGATGTGTAGCATGGTTATGGCCTATAAATCCTATATCTGTGTGTGGTTGTATGTGGTTGCTTGCATCTCGGTCTGCGCATCGATTCCCTTTCTCTCATTCCTGATGTAACTCGAAATATTTCGAGATTTCTTTTCCTACCTTTGCTCCCCCCGAATGTAACTCGGGGTTTCACAATTCAATTGTAAATAGGATAGATTTTATTTCCTATTATGTCAAAGAACAGCGGACAACCTGAGATGATCGGTTCAAGGTGTGAACCAATCGGTTGGTGTTCCAGACGACCGGTTCGAGGAGCGAGACGAGCGGGTGGCGTCCTGAGGAAATGCACAATGACCGGTGAACCGATCGGATGGAGGCGCCAGTCGATCGGCTGGTGGCACCCGAACAACTAACTTGATGGCGAGCCGATCAGTCATGAAGATGAGCTGATCAAACCCAGAAAGGCAGGCACAGATTACATCTTGTACATGTTGCATGTGATGTAGACCTAGATGACCGTGATTCCTCTTGGCTCGAGGAATCACAATAGGATGGACATAATCATTGCTTTTTATCGTTTTGCATGTTTTTCTGTGGGATATAGCATGTATATGATACGTACTATATATTGTGGTGATTGGATATGTATATGTATATAAAAACCAAATCCCTCATTAAATATTAAGTTTTAGATGCCTTCCAAATGCGACACACGTGAAAAGCTTGATCGACCAAGTGTGGGCATGCCCTATCGTGGTGCACCATCTATCTCGTGGAAGCATGAAGGATGAATGTGTGGGTCTGCCCTAGCAGGGTGCATTTTCATCGTGTTGGGTTTGGGTCAGACTTAACAAGGTGACCTAGATAGGATCTAGCACCTTGAGGCATGGAGATGATCATGGCAAGGAGTTGCATATGACATCTTTTAAGAGTTGCATATGATGCAATTGGCAAGAGTTGCCTACCTGGGAGATCTGAGTTGTGGGTGACAGCCCTAGCTGGTCCATGACTCAGAGGGTTTCAGGATCTTGACCCACTAGAAGATTGTACACTGCAATCTTCCGAATTGATGGTGAGGGCTGTCAATTTGAGTCAAAATAGTGGGAGCGGTAATTAATTAAAGGCCTAATTAACTATCATCAAAATTTTATTCAAATCAAATCAAAAGGAGTTTTGACAAATGCAATTTTCTCTTGTAGAATGGCAAAAGAATCATCTTTTAAAATGGGCAAATTAATTGAGAACAAATTCCATAACTGGTTGAGGACTGTGAGAAGTGTTTTGCACAATCCAGATATACCAGGAGCCTTTGAATCCACTCTATGTACGCTTAATGTGTTGGTGAAGAAGAAAGAAAGTTCATTGATAGAGATCAATGGAACGAAAGGTGAGGGAGAGAAGGGTTCTCTCATCAAACCAATTTCTTCTACATGGAGAGGATGGAAGGAACGATGGAAGAAGAAGTCAGAGATAGAGATCTCTACTTCTGGTGTATACATGATAGAGATTAACTTTACTACTTCTTCATCATGGGTACTTGGTACCGGATGCGGATCTCACATTTTTTCAAATGTGAAGGATCTTAAGAGAAGTAGACCTTTAGGGAAAGGTGAGGTTGAACTACATGTTGCTAATGGGGAAAGGGTTGCCGCCAGTGCCGTAGGCACCTATGAGTTAACTCTACCAAGTGGGCTCATAATAGAGTTGAAGAATTGCTATTATGTACCTGCCATAAATAGGAATATCATTTCTGTCTCTTGTTTGGACAAAGATGGATTTGAATTTCTTATTAAGAATGGAAAATGTTCCATTTATAAAGATGGGATCTTTTATGGCAGTGCCCCAATGTCTTATGGTCTATACTTGATAGATTTAGAGACAAGTGTATACAACGTAAACACCAAAAGGCAAAAACTCAACGACTCAAACAAAACATATCTTTGGCATTGTCGTCTAGGGCACATAAATGAGAAGTGCATTTCTAGACTCCATAAAGATGGTTATCTAGACTCTTTTGATTATGAATCAATAGATACATGTGAATCTTGTTTATTGGGCAAGATGACCAAGACTCCCTTTTTAGGTAAAGGTGAGAGAGCTAGTGATCTATTAGGACTCATACATACTGATGTATGTGGGACTTTTAGAACTAATGCCAGAAATGGGTGTTAGTACTTCATTACCTTCACTGATGATTTTAGTAGGTATGGCTATGTGTACCTGATGAAGCATAAGTTAGAAACCCTTGAAAGGTTCAAGGATTTCATGAATGAAGTACAGAACCAACTTAGTAAAAGTATTAAGGCACTTCGATCCGATCGAGGTGGAGAGTACTTAAGCCAGGAGTTTGAGGACCTTCTGCGAGCCCGTGGTATTGTATTACAATGGACTCTGCCTGGAACACCACATCATAACGGTGTGTCTGAAAGAAGGAATCACACATTGTTGGATATGGTGCGATCAATGATGAGTTTTGTTGATCCTCTGATTTCCTTCTGGGGTCATGCTCTTGAAACTTCTGTGTTAACACTTAACCGTGTACCATCTAAATCGGTTCAAAAGACGCCATATGAGATATGGCACGGGAAGCGTCCCGATTTGTCTTTTCTGAAGATTTGGGATTGTGAGGCTTATGTTAGGAAAATGTTTCCTGATAAGCTTGGACCCAAATCCGATAAATGTTATTTTGTTGGATACCCCAAGGAAACGAGGGGATATTATCTATACCACCCTACTGACAACAAAGTGTTTGTTGTCAGGACAGCTGTGTTCCTAGAGAAGGAATTTATTTCCAAAGGAAGCAGTGGGAGGAAAATAGAGCTTGAAGAGGTTCAAGCCCAACAAGAAAACATTGAACTGGTAGATGTACGAGAGGAATATGGAGATTCACAAGGTGTTGTGGAATCTCATTCTCCTCAGGTAACACAAGGACCTCGTAGATCTAGTAGGACCCGCCTTGAACCTGAGAGGTTTGGATACCTTGTAACTCAGGAAGGTGGTGAGTTGATCATAGATGATGATCCAACTACCTACGTAGAGGCTATGGAGGGACCAGATTCTGAGAAATGGCTTGAAGCCATGAGATCTGAGATGGAATCCATGTACTCCAACAAAGTATGGACTTTGGTGGAACCACCTGAAGGGGTAAAACCCATAGGGTGCAAGTGGGTCTTTAAGAAGAAGACCGACATGGATGGCAATGTGCAAACTTATAAAGGCAGATTGGTTGCTAAGGGATTTCGACAAGTTCAAGATGTTGACTATGACGAAACCTTTTCTCCAGTTGCCATGATTAAGTCCATCAGGATCATGCTTGCTATTACAGCTTATTATGACTATGAGATTTGGCAGATGGATGTTAAAACTGCATTCCTTAAGGGGAATATAAATGAGGATGTGTACATGACACAACCTGAAGGTTTTATAGATCCAAAGAATGCCAATAAAGTCTATAAGCTGCAAAGGTCAATCTATGGATTGAAGCAAGCATCTCGGAGTTGGAATCTTCGATTTGATGAGGAAGTCAAAGTGTTTGGCTTTATTCAAAATGAAGATGAACCTTGTGTGTACAAGAAGGTTAGTGGGAGCTCGACCACATTCCTCATATTGTATGTGGATGACATACTTTTGATAGGGAATGATGTCTTAGCCTTAGAGAAGGTAAAGACTTGGCTTGGGAATACTTTCTCAATGAAGGACTTACGAGAAGCATCCTACATTCTAGGAATTAAGATCTATAGAGATAGATCTAGAAGGCTTCTTGGACTAAGTTAGAGCACGTACATTGACAAAGTGTTGAAGTGGTTCAGCATGGAGAACTCAAAGAGAGGCAACATCCCCATGCTACATGGAGTCACTGTCTCTAGAGCTCAATGTCCCCAATCTTGTGAAGAGAGGGAGCGTATGAATGGGAACCCATATGCATCAGCCATTAGATCCATCATGTACGCTATGTTGTGCACATGCCCAGATGTATCGTATGCTCTCAGCATGATGAGCAGGTACCAGTCAGATCCCGGGGATGCTCACTAGACAGCCGTAAAGAACATCCTCAAGTACTTGCGAAGGACTAAGGATCAGTTTCTTATTTATGGTGGCGAGGAAGAGCTGGTTGTAAAGGGTTACACTGATGCAAGCTTCCAAACCGATAAAGATGATTACAGATCACAGTCAGGATTTGTATTTTGCCTTAATAATGGAGTTGTGAGCTGGAAGAGTTCCAAGCAAGAAACAGTTGCCGATTCTACTACAGAGGCTGAGTATATTGCTACATCACATGCAGCAAAGGAGGTTGTGTGGATCAGGAAGTTCATTTCTGAACTTGGTGTAGTTCCCAGTAGCTGTGATGCAATTGAGCTTTATTGTGACAATAATGGAGCTATTGCAGAAGCTAAGGAACCCAGATCACATCAGCGGTCCAAGCACATACTGCGGTGCTTCCATCTCATACGAGAGATCGTACAGTGAGGAGATGTGAAGATTTGTAAAGTACCAACTGAAGACAACATAGTTGATCCACTGACTAAGGCCCTTTCTCAGCAGAAGCATGATGGTCATGCTAGGTCACAAGGACTGAGGTTCCTTGGTGACTAGCTCTAAGTGCAAGTGGGAGTCTGTTGGTATGTATGCCCATAGAGCAAGTCATATGATGATTGTAATGGGATACTTTGTAAATGATTTGAATAATAATAATAAAGGAAATTTCCGATCTATATGTTTAAACTATTTCTGAGATGTTGGTGTAACATGATAGATGTCTAAAGAATGGTTTTACTTAATGACATATGCTTTTAGGTTCAGGACCTAAACGATGAGATCATACGGATGTTAAGAGTATACATTCTTGTTTAGTCCCTAGTCGGTTGTTATTATGGAAATAACCATAGACATCAATAACACTGAAGACTAGATTGTGTGTTGGTTGATGACAGAATCTCATTAGTCATGATATAGTGATATCAAACCAAGCACATAGGTACTTGTTAGAGAACAAGGTATCGGGCAGACCCACCGTGAGAGTGACACATGGAACCATGACTTGGTAGTCACAGTCAGCTCTCACAGTGATGGTGGTGAGTGTGATTCTTAGACATAAAATCACTACACTCAACACATGTCGTTGGGTACACTTTGACATCATCAAACGCAGTCCTGAAACATGGGTTGTTATAAAGGTGATGATTGGGTGCCTTTGACACATGGGGCTTTGAGGGGTGAGTGATAGATATGGGATTTGTCCCTCCTGAGGGAGTTTGATGTCCTTAGCCACTTGATGAGTAGGATTGAGAAAGGCATGTGCATGCACGTGTGAATCAATATGTGATATTGATGTCACACACATCTCACCCAGTATGCTCTGAGATCAAGGAAATGAATGAACGTTGACAGGATGACTGTTCCATGCCTCGAGTTCATTCAGGATATCAGTGAAAAAGGAATTATACATTCACTGTAACACCATTCACGGATTGTAGGATTGAAAGTTGTTCTCCAACTTTCTATTTTACTTGGGTAGCACTGATGTGTGACAAGGAACCGCTCTTTGCTTGTGAAGTCATAAGTGTTATGGACTTTCACTGCCAACGTGAAATGGACCTGCAGGGTCACACACATAGGATTTAACCTGGAATAGGAGTTTGTCCACAAACATGTTTAGATTGATTACTAAAGGAGTTTAGTAGTTCAATTAAACACTCAATCAATTGATAGCTCAGTATTATAGTGTTCAAGGTGTTGGACTGATTGATTAGAGTATCAGATTGATTGAAAATGCGATTGACTGATTCGGCACAATCTGCACTCCCAACCGATCGGCTCATGTGATGAACCGATCGGCTGATCTTGGTGAACCGATCGTCTCAACTGGTGAGTCGATCGGCTCATGGACAGGGTGAAGTGATTCGTTCAAGTGTTGAAACGATCGGTTCAAGTCCAACCGAGCAAGTTGGGAAAGTAAGATTGGTGAGAAATTTCCTTTCGTTTCACTTGCCCAATTTGATTGGAACAAGGATTGGTATTTGATACCAATTCGAAACAAAAGAAGAAAAGTCAATCGGGAACTGATCAGGACCACAAACTGACTGATTCAGAAGTGAACGACCGGCTCATGGGTCCCAACTGATCGGTTGAGGTGTCAACTGATCGGTTGAGGTGTCAACCGATCGGCTCAGATCCCCAACCGACCGTTTTAGTTGTGAAACGATCGGTTTAGGTTGCACAGTTGGTTGTTTTTGTGGAAAATCTCGAACCCTTCTACTCCTGCTTTAGTCCCGCATTGCCCGGGATAGAGAACCTTGTCCCATGACCTTCCTATATATATAGGGGTATTGGGGGCTTCTCAAAGTACAACTCGGTGCAACCAGTTGCTCTGTGAAGTTGTCGTTCTCTCTGGTTTTGGTAACCGAGAGAGCCCGAGCAAGTTCTACATGATAAGGGAGGCACAATAAGGGAAAGA
Organism: Alisma plantago-aquatica; assembly: GCA_963693085.1. Taxonomy (NCBI): domain Eukaryota; kingdom Viridiplantae; phylum Streptophyta; class Magnoliopsida; order Alismatales; family Alismataceae; genus Alisma; species Alisma plantago-aquatica. The sequence goes on along the minus strand of OY856411.1, from coordinate 367,291,266 downwards.
CAACTACAAAAAGTGATTGGTGGCAGGAGAGTGTGTTGGAGACTAGTATGCTAACAGGAGGGTGTGACTCCTTCCAATTCCTTGTGGGACGAGGAGATCAGAGTTCCAGGCAATCTGTGTGGATGACTGTAGAGGCGGGAGACCTCTGTCACTTGAAGGACAATTATTAATCCCGACAGTCCCGGTGAGACCAGAAGTCTTCAGTCCCGGTGCGACCAGGAGCTGCACAGACACCATCCAAGACCGGAGGTGAAGACCGCGCAAGGCGCGAGGTATAATCGCTGAGCAAGCCTCGGGATAAGGTATGCATCCACAAACAATCTTTCCTATTGTATAAACGTTGACGTGATTCCTTTTGTTCTGGGTTTTGGGGAGAAAATTTTTTGTTTCCGCTGCTTCTCTGCCTCCCTGAAAACCCAACATACTTGACTCTAGTATTTCTATGGTGTTGCGTATACTGATTTGAAGTTATAATACAACATGTATATCATTCTAAACTTGGCAGAGCAATATATTCAAAACACTGTAATATACTGAGTAATCAACATACTATACATGCAGGCAGACTAAAATTCTTAAATACCCGATTACATGTCCACTTGGCACATACACACTAGAATCATGCAATTTATCATCTTATTACACTGATAAGAGTTAATTACTTGACATATGAGTAATCGTCAATAGCACCTGCAACTTATCTGTAATTTCTCAAAGAACGTGCATATCAACCCAAATCTTGAGTTATACATCTCATAACTCAATTAAGAGTTAATTACTTATCATGACAAGAATCATTAATAATAAATGAGAACATTGATATCACAATACTTGATTCATTGAGCACCCTACCCTTAGGGTTTCATTTAATCACAACAAATGCTACAAAGAAAGGTGTAATAAATCTATCATGTACTTTTCAAATCTTTACAACACATGATACTTGGGATCTCAATCCCTTATCACATTACTGGGAATTCTCATCCCTTCACATTATTATCATAATTACTAGATCTGGGTATTCAAACCCTTAGATCATCACATAGCATTGTTACCTCTATAACAGGTAACCATTACCTCTAGGTCCTTAGACCAAGGTATTCATTTCACTCGTTGTACAAGTATTCTCATGGGTCACAAGGCCATCACACATCTTGTCACCTCTCACTAGGCAACAACTTATTCCAATGGCTCCCATAAAGATTTCATGCGACATAAACATTCACTGAATAAAGACTACTATCAACAAATCATATAAAATCAATATATGTATGAAACTTTGGAACTGAGATGAATTTGGGTTTTGATGCCATTCATTGCGATATCATGCATCAATAATAATATTTAATAAATAAATTCTATCATGTCAATAAAATCCCTTCAAATGGATTTCACGATATCTATTCGCAAATATCCAACTTTCCTCACATCTAGGGTTTCACCCTCTCCACTGAGATACCAAACAAACACTACTCACTTTAAACAAAATCCAAGATAGTATCTGACATATATGTACTATGAATTTAGATAAACAATCATTCAAAACCAAGGGGATCTAGATAAGACACTTTCTCTATTTACTTATACAACAAACTTCAGTCATAGACAAATTCCCTATATTTTAGTTTACTCTTATAACCTCTGTGAATACTTAGGGAATTCTCATTAGAATGCATTGTATACATTTATAATATGATTTTATCATCTGAAATTCATTCAAACAAAGGAAGAATCCGTTTCATATCATTTTGCAACAACTTAGAACAAATAGACAGTTTAGGGTTTGTAGTCGCATACTAAACAATCAATGATTATGGTTGATTTAACCAATTTTCGTGAAATATACTATTTAAAGGAAGTTCCCACTCACCCTAAGGTGTGAAAACACCTTAAAAACATATCTCATATCTGAAAATCTCAAATCCATATCAAATCCCTAGCAATTCACCCAATTCTTCTTCCTTTCAACTCGAAAACCCTAAAAATGAGGGATTATGAAGAAAGAGTGAGAAAAGGGGAAGGTTTGATACCATTTTGGATCAAATCAGAGGAGGGACGGAATTTTTACATGTTAGAGAAGATTCACCATGAAACTATATCCAAAGAAGCTAAACTTACATGATTTCATCAGTCCTCAGACCGCAAAACCCTAGGTCAGCATCTCCATCAATTTCTCCTCTCAAACCCTAACTCTCTCTCTCTAGGATTTCATTTCTTTGGAATGAACCACGAATTATGAGATCTCCTTGTGTGTTAGGTTGACCATATACAGCAATTGAGCTTCTTGGGTTAATTGCACATGGACCCCTCACTAAACTTTTTCTTATTTCAGCAGATTTTTCTGTCATAAAAAGGTTTCTATGAATTCGTGTATTGCAGAGATCAAACCTTCTCCAAAATTTATGATAATATATAATTTTGTGTATAATTGAGTTACAAAGCTTCAGTTAAATTTGAGATAATTCCAAACTTCTATTAAATAATTAAAAATCGAATAGTGCACTACTATCTAGAATTCTACAGAAATGTCAGTTATTGTAATTCATCTACTGATAAGGTTTAAATGCATCCAAAAATTATGAAAATTGTATATGTTGTTTTGATTTAGTTTCAGATCTCTGGTTAAAATTTCAGATCATTTGGAGTTACCAATAAATAACTAAAAATAAAACACTACATTGCTGAAATGCACTCTGTCAACATTTTGGTCGAAGTATAGTTTGATCGAGAACCACATTCAAAGAAAACTCAAATATTCTGAAATTTTTCTCCAATATGCATGATTGAGTTATCCATATCATATCCAAAATTCAATTATATAAAAATTTGTAGAAAATATAATAAATCATTTACCACACTATTATCCTGATCAAATTCCATACTCATGTACCATCAAAACCCTAATTTCAGCCAACTAGGATTTATATTTCTCAAACCCTAATTTCTCAAACAATAGAACACTTAACATTCTTATTAGGTTCAAAACATCATAATTGAATTATCATCATTAATTATATTTAAGCAATGATCAATCCAATTAAGCATATAATCATCCACGTAAACCCTAGTTTACCAATGAAGCTTAGATGCGGTCATAACAATCCCCCCCCTAAAAAGGTTTCGTCCCCGAAACATAAATATGTAGGTAAAGTACATTCAAGGTTTATTTTAAGCTTCTAAAATCTTACATGTCATTATATTCTTGTATTTCATACTTGAATGCAGTTTTCAACATTAAGTCCTTTATTCCTTTACTAAATCACAACATGTTAGAAATAGTTCTCAATTATAACAAACAAATTCTCTATGCCACAATCAATCATAGGATAGAGAGAGAAACAACCATTTAAATATTTTCATACTCTTGAGGTGTTACCGCAACATCGATAATCTAATCCAATTGTCTCAATTCATACTGCTAAATATGTACTATTGTTATGTATTATCTCTAAATCACGAAAGAGAGTTCATCATGTTCTTTTGAATTTTACTATTGTGCTACTTAAATAGCAAAATAGTCTTGAGTTAAAAGACTAGATTCAACAACAATTGTACATTACTACTCACAGCATCCCCATTGGATCATGGATGCATAAGGTGAAGCATTACCATCACATTCCATACTATTCTCAAGTATGAACCCACACATAATTCAAGGTGTAACCATCGAGTTATAGCATACTAGGGTTTCAACAACAGTAACAGAGTACTCCATAATTGTATTAGTCATTCAAGGACTATTCATACCCAATTACCATCACTTAGTTATATTAAAGCTAGGTATAACAAGCTACACCTCATTAGGGTTACATATCAATACAATATGGTTATCATCCCTTCTATTCATATAATGAATAGGTAAGACTACCTTATTTAGGGTAACCCTCCATTTGTTCCATCATAAATTCAACCCATATCACCATACCACAATTGTACAATACTAAGATGGATTATTGGTATGAATGACTTAAACTATCAGACACCTTTAATTAACATATTGCCTGCACATGTACACTAAAATCATACGTAGAACCAATTTACATCCCTTAATATACCTTCAACAAATTATCCTTCTAAAAAAAATCACATATTACTAAAATCCATTGTTTTCTCCTATCTCTCTCCTCATTCATTACTACTTACTTTTTGCTACTTATCCTTGTCATTTTAATCATGTAGATTAAACATCCCTAAAATTGAAACATACAAGATATGAATAGATTATTCATCATTCTTGCTATTACTGTAAGAATTTATTTCATATCACACTTCGCTCATATTGTATTTCTCCTTTTGTTCAGAACACACCTCTTATATTTCAAATCTATTTCTTATCATTTGCTCTAAATCATTTCCATATTGTTTATCTACCTTTCAGATTAGCTAGGATTACTATCAGCGCTAGTTTACTTCTCATAGTGCAAATTTCGTGATCTTGTTTTATAGAGATGCTAGTATTCAAGGTCAAATCACCAGTGACAACCCTTGAACTACTACAACTATAAACATTTTAGGGTTTGGCCTTTATCAGTAGCATGACGTTATTATGGTGTGACTTTACTCCCTTAATTTGAAATTGAAACTTTGGATCTCACAAGTTTTTACTAAAGTCTTCCTTATCTTATCAATTGAATTTCCTTCATCTTAATTGGTCATTCAGATAGATTACATTCTCAATTTACCCTTCTAGGGTTTCATCATCATATTGTGTGTCATTATTACATTCACTAGATGCCTCTACCATGGTGGTTATGCATCAGATATGATTCATTTTCTTATCACTCCATTCCCACATTTCTCTCATTAAGTAATATATGGAAGAGAAGACGATTCTGAGACTTAGAATTCTTATCTTCAAACATCCCATTAATACATTTGTCGTATGTAGGTTTAATTAGTTATCAACAAGGATACTTTACTAACTAGCACTTGATTGAATCTCCTAACCTCTTTCTTTTATAATCTATATTACTCCACCATGTTTCAAACCCTTCCTTACTTTCCATAATCCTCTTACCATATACTACTCTTCCACCTTTTATATTTAACTTCTACTTTTCTCTTATGATCATGTTGCTTATTCATGTGTATGATCATGTATACCATGTTGCACATATTTATTTTTATCCTTCTACTAATGTGAAGTTGAAATTCTAAATCAATAATCTCTCTACTAGTTTCAACTCATGTTTAATACATTACATATCCTTCATTTTAAATCAAACGGCTCATGCATGGGTGAAACATAGTTTCTCTTATATCAAGTTTTTCCTTCCTGAGTATAGTCTAACTTTGTATAACTTATTCATTTTGTTAAGCTACACTTTTGTTCTTTTTTTATTTAGAAACTAGTTTGTATTTCTATAGAGACTTGGAATTCAAAGGTAGTAAGGATGAATGTATTAAACGTATTAATAAAGGTATATATTCCATGCTCTTAATTATATCATAACCCTCATTCCTTAATCAAGCTCATCATTTCCAACATTTATCTTTGTTTTAACTTAGTTTCTTATCCTGGTCTTATGATTTACATATTTATCTAATTCTTTTTACTTTAACTCTTTTGAAGAATCTTCACTTATATTTACTTATCGTATACTTAACTCTTTACTTCTAATTTTCCTTTGCTTTGGAGTACATAAAAACATTGTACTCGGTTATATAATCCATTCCTCGTGATTGATTCTTACTACCTTGTCCCTTACATATTTTTCTCATATCTTTTCCATATTTCATATTTAGAGTTCATATAATATTAATCATTAAACTTAATCTGAACCTTACGTCGTGTTCCTTTATTCCCGATTAAGGATTTCTCATATAAGGCCGTGACAAAGTAGATTTTAGCATAATGATAAAGTAATTACTCTTTTTCCCTCTTTATGTTCACTCATGGCCCCAATTTATTTTTTCTTGGCTTCATAATCAATGTTGAGACTCAAATACAAAATATGGTGATCAATGTAGTTTTTATACACATTATAACACCTCAAATTCGATTCAAGCATCACTTTGTTCAAAGAATCAATTTGATACATCAAACTTTACATTTTGGTTATCAAACTTCTTATAAATATTCTACACGTTTTTGTAAAGTTGTAGTCCAAATTGGAGAACAATTGGACATTCCTACGATTTTCTACGAATTTTTGAAGTTTATGTGTTGAAAACCCATTTATTCCACTTTTATTTGCTCCTTTCTTGACTTGTCCAAGTCATCTATCTATGGCAAGGGATCGGGGGCGCCTCTCAGCCCTTCGATCTCCTACCCATGGATTAGGGCTGGATCTTGTGGCCATGGGATCATCTTCTACCTTCACAATCAGCGGGGAGAAGTAAATGAGGACCCGATTGAGAGATCTCGCGCTCTTGACTATGAATCAAAATTCTAAGCGAGCCAAGATGCTCCTCTCACAATTTTGAATGGATCTAGCCCTACTTTGACCAGCTTTATTTCTCTCCTCAGCCGCTAGAACAAGACAGTTTCCCCTCTCTCTCACTCCAGTGGCCATGGAAACCACCAAGGATTGAACAACCCCTAAACCTAATCTTAGTGCTATAAAAACCATTGCATATCACTCCCTTCATCACTCCGTAGGAGATTTCCACCATTTCGGGCTCTTTCTTGGTCTTGAGCACCCCCAACCACCTCATGTTGTTCTCCTCTTGCTTGTGTGGTGCCACCGCACATCCCACTCTAGGTGTGCCTCATCCACACATCCTCTCGCAGATCTGCAATCACCATCACCTCCGCGAAGTCAAGGCGAGTTGGGACGGATTTCTCGTAGCTTTGCTCGGTCCCTGCTGCTCCTGAAGCCCCTCCACACTGGCGAGCTCCTCCGCCTCCTTTCTAGGATCATGGGATAAAGCCAGAGCGTAAGGGACAGGAGTCCCGACCTGCTGGTTCAAGGGGAAATTCCCCGGTCCAAACAAACCATCAGTGAACTGGGAAATCAAAGAAGAAACCACCTGAATTGAAGGCTTGAACCAGTCCAACAGGTGAGCAAGCCACCTCACCCATGTGGGAAAATCTAGGCAATCCAACTGACATCCAACGACCCTCATTTTTCCATATTAAGGTATTTTTTCCTCCTCTCTACTCGAAATTGCAACAAATGATCAGATCTTGTTTTAATTATAGAAAATACATCCTAGCTCCAAATATTATGAACAAGTATTCAATCTTGATCAGAAAAATCCAGTGAATACATTAAAAATACTCCTAAAGCCTAATTCGGAATTATACTCACTGATATAATTAAATCTAGATCTCTTGATTATGTAATTGGTCTAAATGACTCTATTTATGGTTAATCTTGACTAAACACTGAAAACCCTAATTCTTGACTCTAATGTTCAAATTAAGACTCTAAAATCATAATTGACCCATTAATGATCTAGATTTATATTTGTTGACCTGATGTTAATCTTGCAAATCCTTGAAATACATTTGACCCATCAAACTGATCATGAATCCCAATTATGCTAATTGATCTTGATTATGGTCTAGAAATTTGATGATAACTTGAATGATGATTCAAATATTGATGATAATAATTAGGGTTAGCAAATATTTTCCTAAAATACCTAGGTAGATCATCCATCCTCGAATATGCTTGACACTTGAGTAAATATTGAAATCTTAATATAATGTTGACTCTAAATGAATGATCTACCTTAGGGATGAATAGGATTGGAAAAACCTAATTTGGTGTACTTGGTATTGGTCTATAATATGATCTTGACCCTCAATCCATATCTTGATTGATCTAGGAACTACTTGAGACCCTGATCTTCTACTCTCATTGTTATATACTCAAAATCTTCGGTGAAAGGTACACTATTATATAACTCCTCCTTGATTGTATTGAAGATACTTTTATGTATCTCTTGACCGTATGCTTGGCTATTTACTTGGATGAGCTACTATTCCCTATGATTAGTCTTCTGTTTTTCTATACTATATTTTGAAAAACATGAAAACATAAATTGCATGCCCCTTATGACTGCCTGTATATTGATAATGATGATGATATTGATAATGTTGATAATGTTCATATTGAGTGCAACAACCCCCTCATTTGGAGGTGGGACTTGCACATTGGCCTCCTATGTTTCTATGGTGAGAAGGAGCCTAGTGACCTTCCCCATCACGTTGGGGTAATAGAGTCACACAAAATATATAAGCATGCTTCTCGAATTACAACATAATGGGAACTCATAATAAAAGTTGAATTTCTTGAAAAACTTGTCGAAAAAATGTTAGTTTTGCAAACTGCTTATTATTCTTTTGAATATAAGTCTTGCCAAGTATACTATTTTGTTATAAATTGCTTTGCTTGATTTTGATAGTGTACCGTGCAATTGCATGATTGTGTCTTGATTTTCTTGATTTTAGGCAATACAAATGGAATATTGAATAAGATCACTTCTGCACTCATACACTCTGATGGTAAAGATAAATCAAGTATATCTCCATATTGGGTTAGTTTGTTCTTTAGTTATCCAGTTTTTGAGTTATTTATTTCTTATTGTATATGCCAATGTGTTAGATCCTATTTGGCCACTCAAGGACGGGCGCTTCAATCCTTTTACTACTGTCTAGGCAGTGGGATTGGGATTTGGGTAAGAATAGTTCTGTGACGGTATCAGAGCTTTCACACTCCCATATACTTTAAGTAAATAATTTCTCAAGTCTCTTACACCCAAGAAACCCTAAAGTCCATAATGGTGAAAATTGAGGTGTCTAGGCTCAGGGTCCTGACATAATTTCTCCTATCCGTCTTCACGATGGCTGAGATCCCCCGCTCTACCTAGCCTTAATTGATCCAAAACTAGACCTAAAGGTTCTCTTGTGAAACCCTATAGAGTCTTCTAGCATCTCTTCTCTTCTTTAAGGACAATCCTAAGCCACCCATGTAGATGAAGATTAGGTAGTTTTCTCATCTCCTCATGTGGTCTTTTCTTGTTACCTTTTCCACATGATGTCTCGATTATGGGTAGCTTACGCATGGGAAAAATGAATATCGCTAAATTTTGAAAGTTGATACCATGATCTGACCTAAATTTGAAAACTTGATTTTGATCAATTAATTTTGAAACCAAATACTCATGTATGATCCCTAATATCATGAACACTCAAATTAGCTAAAACTTGACTATATGTTTCCTATGTTGAGGTAAATCTTGATTTGGTGAAATAAGGATTACTTGTACCTTATACTTCATTGTTGATGAGGTCTCTATTTGATTAATATACATGTTTCACTATTGTTGAGTAAACCTCAAACATAGTTAAGCAAACTTTTCCCAATTTGATACACATCATGATTATGCCGTCAAATTATTAATCCTAATGACTCACAAAATCCTGATGTAAGACTATGATGAAAAAATCAGTTTTCCTATTGACTATTTGATGCCTTTTGCAATCTCGATTTTGATATGATGATTATGAGCCTAGATTTTTTCACTATTGTGTGCTCTACTTCCTCGAATGCCAAACTCAAATCCTCGATTTCCAAATTATATCACTACCTTAATCATGAAAGGAAAGAATTGCAAATCTTGACATTATTGCCCTATTATCTTGAATTTTGATCGTATGACTTTGATATATATGATTTAATCATTGATACTCTCCCTATTTGAATAAGTGTAATGGATAATATCTAATGTTTGTAATGTGCTAGATTAAGGTGGTAGTTAACTCATGACTCCCCTAACCTAGGTCACATCCCTATTATGACTACCTCTAAGTTTTCACCTTGTTGATTATTTAGAGTTTGGAATGGTATTCCCTTCCACCCTATTTTTTACTGGTTGACCTAAGCCTAATAGGTTAAACCCATGTTTGATACTCGATCTTGAATATTGATTTGATAATGACCTTGATATATGGCAATGTTGACTATAGCTTGTGGTTGACTTCCTAGATAGACCTAGGTCTATATCATTCATCAACCTTGGATACCATGATAATGAAATATTGACATGTTGCTCAAATATTGCTTGAATATTGTTGCTAGAAATTGAATATAGATGAGTGATCTCCCCTAAGGTCTAAACAGGAATATAAACCCTAGATTTGGAATATTTATACATATGATCAAATTTTGGATCTATGACTTTTGGTATCTAAAATCTTGACTCTTGATATTGATTATATAATTGTGACTCACGATTATCAAATCTCAAATAATGATACAAATCCTATGATCACACTATGTGGACATTGAGATATATGACTAATTACTTTAAAAATCCAAATCCTAAAAATTTTGAAATGATGATTATCTTGACTTCTCGATTTATGAGTTAGGGTTTAGCTCCCGTTAGGACTAGGGTGGGACCTCCTAGTGATTTTGAGCCCAAAAATCATGATATTGAAAGTATGATGTGGTCTTGAAATGTTGAAATCTGAAATCTCAAATCATGGATGTATAACCCCACCAAGGCCAATGGAGAGTTTAAGACCCTGAGATATTGGGACTGAAAGTCACCTTGTACACTTGAACTCTATTTGTTTGACCTAAAATATGATCTCACCAAATTTTTGATCAATAGTCTTATCTCCATATTTGGGACTCATATGATGACTTTGAAAAATATATGCATTAACCTTGATACTCAATTGCTCGATTATGAAATGATGTTAGTACCAAGTTGGTTATGATATGGAACATGGAATTCCAATTATGATGATTGTATTACTTGAACTTTAAGGACATTATTTTGATTATATAATTGAGGATGTTTAAATAATTGAGGATATGATCTAGATTTGGATAATTCTGATTTTGAGGATGTTTTGAATTTTGGGGACAAAATTCCTTTTTAAGGAGGGAAGGATGTGACAAAGTATATTTTAGAATAATGATAAGGTAATTACTCTTTTTCCCTCTTTATGTTCACTCATGGCCCCAATTTATTTTTTCTTGGCTTCATAATCAATGTTGAGACTCAAATACAAAATATGGTGATCAATGTAGTTTTTATACACATTATAACACCTCAAATTCGATTCAAGCATCACTCTGTTCAAAGAATCAATTTGATACATCAAACTTTACATTTTGGTTATCAAACTTTTTATAAAGATTCTACACATTTTTGTAAAGTTGTAGTCCAAATTTGAGAACAAGTGGACATTCCTACAATTTTCTACGAATTTTTGGAGTTTCTGTGTTAAAAACCCATTTATTCCACTTTTATTTGCTCCTTTCTTGACTTGTCCAAGTCATCTATCTGTGGCAAGGCATCGGGGGCACCTCTCAGCCCTTAGATCTCCTACCCACGGATTAGGGCCGGATCCTGTGGCCATGGGATCATCTTCTACCTCTGCAATCAGCGGGGAGAAGTAAATGAGGACCCGATTGAGAGATCTCGCGCTCTTGACTATGAATCAAAATTATAAGTGAGCCAAGATGCTCCTCTCACGATTTCGAACAGATCTAGCCCTACTTTGACCAGCTTTATTGCTCTCCTCAGCCGCCAGAACAAGACAGTTGCCCCTCTCTCTCACTCCGGCGGCCATGGCAGCCACCAAGGATTGAACAACCCCTAAACCTAATCCTAGTGTTATAAAAACCCTTGCATATCACTCCCTTCATCACTCCGTAGGATATTTCCACCATTTCATGCTCTTTCTTGGTCTTGAGCACCCCCAACCACCTCATGTTGTTCTCTTGTTGCTTGTGTGGTGTCGCCGCACAGCCCACTCTAGGTGTGCCTCATCCACACATCCTCTCGCAGATCTACAATCACCATCACCTCCGTGAAGTCAGAGTGAGTTGGGACGGCTTTCTCGTAGCTTTGCTCAGTCCCTGCTGCTCCTGAATCCCCTCAACACCAGTGAGATCCTCCACCTCCTTTCTGGGATCATGGGATAAAGCTAGAGTGTAAGGGACAGGAGTCCCGACCTGCTGGTTCAAGGGAAAATTCCCCGGTCCAAACAAACCATCAGTGAACCGAGAAATCGAAGAAGAAACCACCTGAATTGAAGGCTTGAACCGGTCTAGCAAGTGAGAAAGCTACCTCACCCATGTGGGAAAATCTAGGCCATCCAACTGACATCCAATGACCCTCGTTTTTTCATATTAAGGTATTTTTGCCTCCCCTCTACTCGAAATTGCAACAAATGATCGGATCTTGTTTTAATTGTAGAAAATACATCCTAGCTCCAAATATTATGAAGTAGTCAATCTTGATTAGAAAAATCCAGTGAATCCACTAAAAATACTCCTAAAGCCTAATTCGGAATGATACTCACTGATATAATTAAATCTAGATCTCTTGCTTATGTAATTGGTCTAAATGACTCTATTTATGGTTAATCTTGACTAAATACTGAAAACCCTAATTCTTGACTCTAATGTTCAAATTGAGACTCTAAATTCATAATTGATCCATTAATGATCTAGATTTATATTTATTGACCTGATGTTAATCTTGCAAATCCTTGAAATACATTTGACTCATCAAACTGATCATGAATCCCAATTATGCTAATTGATCTTGATTATGGTCTAGAAATTTGATGATAACTTGAATTATGACTCAAATATTGATGATAATAATTAAGGTTAGCAAATATATTCCTAAAATACCTAGGTAGATCATCCATCCTCGAATATGCTTGACACTTGAGTAAATATTGAAATCTTAATATAATGTTGACTCTAAATGAATGATTAGGGCTGTAAATGGGTATGGGTAGACCCGTGGACCCGCAAATCCAGACCCTTAAAAAACCCGTCATGGGTCTAGTTTTTTATACCCGCATACCCTTGGACCCGTATACCCTTAGACCCGCATATAAGCGGGTCCAATAATGGGTATGCTTGGACCCAGACCCGCTAGACCCATGTACCTGCTATACATAAGTAACTATTTAAATAATATATTTTATATATCATACTTTACTAGTCTAACTAAAATAATTCTTGAGATTATATCCTACTCTAACCACAATAAGGTTTAGACTAGTCATGTAATTAAGAATTAGCTATTATAGTTACAATAATGAACATCATATGTAAACTTAAAATCAAAATTTCTACTTGTTTACATTACTTTCTACATAAGTTAAACATTATGATGATGACTAAAAATATGTAAACTATTAACCCAATTAATGTTAGTGTATAAAATATAGAATTATCTAATATAACTATTGTTAATATACTATATAATAACAGTATCTTGTTGTATTAAAATATATAGAACATTGTCATTTTTCTTACATAAACAATATGATGTTTATAAAACCGCTTACCCGCATACCCGCACCACATACCCACTATTATTGCGGGTACGGGTATGGTGCGGTTCTAGGTTTTGTATTATGCGGGTCTAGAACCAGAACCAGACCCACTAAATTAGATGGGTATGGGTATGGGTATGGGTATGGCCAGACCTACACCGTACCCGCACCGTTTACACCCCTATGAATGATCTACCTTAGGGATGAATAGGATTGGAAAACCATAATTTGGTGTACTTGGTATTGGTCTATAATATGATCTTGACCCTCGATCCATATCTTGATTGATCTAGGAACTACTTGAGACCCTGATCTTCTACTCTCATTGTTATATACTCAAAATCTTCGGTGAAAGATACGCTATTATATAACTCATCCTTGATTGTATTGTAGATACTTTTATGTATCTCTTGACCGTATGCTTGGATATTTACTTGGATGAGCTACTATTCCCTATGATTAGTCTTCTGTTTTTTTATACTATATTTTGAAAAATATGAAAACATAAATTGCATGTCCATTATGACTGCCCGTATATTGATAATGATGATGATATTGATAATGTTGATAATGTTCATATTGAGTGCAACAATCCCCTGTTGGATAAATGGACATCTGTAAATCCCTTTGTTTTGATAATGACAAACATTTCATTCTTGTTAATCTAACGTGCTACTTGAGTGTTGCAGGAATAAGGTGGATGACAAAGCAATTAGGGAAATCCATATGCTTACATATTTATATTTTCATGAAATGTAATCACTTTGTAAAAACTTGTACAAATATATAATGTACAAGTACTTAGATTTCATGTAAATCAAGCGTTAGATTCTCCCTATCTAAACATCACATTTAGATAGGTCATCCCCTTCAATAGTGTCACATATGCACACTCATACACATACTTAGTGCTTTAATTGAAAAATTGAAACAGGGTCAATCTCGGTCGACTAACTCCTCGACCGAGACACTCTCGGTCGACAATCTTCTCGACTGAGAAAGACCCAAGTAGCCGTTAGACACAGCTGACAAGGTGGTTGGCAGTTGGAGATAAACATTGCATACACTTGATCCAGAGAGCCTGTCGGTCGACAAAATTTCGACCGAGTAGGTGTCTCGGTCGACCATTTCTCAACCGAGATGGACTCTGACAGCAACTGCAGAATTAATTAATTAGTCATTGCTAAAGCAACAAACTTGTACCTAACGGCTAGTTAAGCACTTAGAAACCCCTAGAAGGTGTCTAGAACGTCCTTAAGCACTTGTAGGACATTCCTATAAATAGGACATACCTTAGGACACCTAAACTCACTTGTTACACTTGAGAAATCTTTGAGCATACTTTGAGCAACCTGTTTGTGAGCAAATTGAGCATAGTGACAATTGGCTACTTCTTTTCTTAGCTCAAATTTCGTGTCCTATAGGCTAGCATCTCCTATCCACTGCAATTACATTTCCATACACTTTGGTTAGGAGATCTACACGCTTGATCTAGGCAAATCAAGCCTTGTGCTACAAAAGGATAAGTTGTAATTTATGTTTTCTTTCTTGTTCTCTATTGTTGTTTGTACTCTCCTTGCTACTCCTAGGTTGGAGGCTACGGGTTGGAGAGGTTGAAGATCTTCTTGGTGAAGAAGGGGACCTTGAGCTACTTCAAGAAGGCTGGTGCAACGGGAGGTTACTTCTAAAGAGGAAGGCTACTTCAAGGGGGAGCTTGGAGTTACTTCAAGAAGGCTACCTCAAGTTGGTGCATCTACTTCAAGTGAAGGATGTTCAAGGGGTGTAAAGAAAGTATTGTATTTTGTGTAAATCCTTTTGAAGGTAATAAAATTAATACTTTCAAAATCCCGGTTGGGTAAGCAACCGGGTAGTGGACTGACAACTTTAGTATTTGCTAAAGTTGGAACCACTCTAAACACCTGTCTCCTTCTTCCATTCTTCATTTGTGGTTGTTTGAGTTAAATATTTGTTAAAATATTTAAAAACTCTATTCACCCCCCCCCCTCTAGTGTTTTTCAATTGGTATCAGAGCAGGCTTCAAGGAACCTTAACAAGGTCTTGAAGAATGGGTGACGGGGTGCTTAACAATCTTAACCTTGAAGGGACACTTGTTGCTAGACCTCCAGCGTTTGATGGAACAAACTGCACATATTGGAAGAGAAGGATGCAGTTCTACTTCCAAGGCATCAATTGGGACTTATGGAGGATGGTGTCAACCCCATACGAGCTTCCTCAAACACAATATGCAGAGTGGGATGCAAACACGGTAAAGTTGGCTCAAATGAATGCCAAAGCTGTAAGCATTTTATATTGTTCAATTTCAGTAGGAGAATTTAATAGGATATCAAACTGTGACACAGTCTATGACATTTGGCATAGACTGTCCATAACTTATGAAGGTACAGTTCAAGTCAAGAATTCTAAGATTAGCATGCTTAAACAAAAGTTTGAACACTTCCGTATGGATCCAAATGAATCTATTAGTGAAATGTTTGCAAAATTCTCTTCTATTGTAAATGGTTTAAATGCTCTAGGAAAAACTGTTCTTGAAGAAGATCAGGTATCAAAAATCCTTCGATCACTTCCTCCAAAATACAAGCCAAAGGTGACAGCCATTGAAGAAGCTAATGACCTCACTCGACTGAAAATGGAGCAACTCATTGGCAATCTAGAAGCTCATGAACCAACCCTAGAAGAGGAAGAAAGAAGAGAACGTGAACTTCAGCAAGGAAAGAAGAAGGATGTGGCTCTAAAAGCTTCAAGGATAATTACACCAGAAAGTGAGGAGTCAATTGAAGAAGAAGGAGAAGAAGCATTTATTGTCAATGGTAAGAAATATAGAAGATTTAAATCTAACAAAATTTCTAGTTCTTCTTCTCCTCCTAGGTGCTTTGAGTGTAGAAAGAAAGGACATTTAAAAAATGAATGTCCTAAAGCAAAGAAAGGAAAGAAAAGCTCACACAAGAAGAGGGGAGAAAAAGCCTATAAAGCTGCATGGGACGAGTCAAGTGAAAGTGAAAGCGGAGAAGAAAAGGTGGAATGTCTAATGGCAAGAGAAGATGATGAAGACTCTCAAGAGGTAAGCCTACTTGATCTTCCTAAAGAAGAGTTAATTACTAGTTTACAAGAAACTCATGATTAGTATGTTGATGTCAAGAAGAAACTAAAGAAGGTTATCAAAACAAATGATGAGCTATATGCTAAATTAAATGATCTCTCTTCTGAAAAGAACAACATTGATCTTGAGAATTTGTCTTTAAAAACATCTTTAAATGATTGTACTAACAAGCTACTCACTCTAGAAACAAATGTTGATCTTCTCTCTCAAGAAAAGACTGAATTGTTAGCTAAACTAAAAGATTTTCAACCAATTCTGTGTAATCATCTAGACTATGACAATGTTATAAAAGAAAGAGACTCCCTATTATTTGATTTAGATCAAGCTAGAAAAGATTTATACAAGAAGATGCATGACATTGCTAAGCTACAAAGAAACCTACATGAGTTAAGAAGAAAAGATATCCTTGACAACATCCTAAAATCCTCCTCTAGTTTCAATGGAAGAAAAGGTTTGGGATATGATCCAAAGAAAAATCAAACCAAAAGAACTCGGACTATGTTTGTACCTAAGAATACAATTCCTAGAAAGAGAAATGAAGTTGACTCTATTACTTGTCAATTTTGTCTACGTCTTGGACATTATTCATTTTCATGCCCGTATAAGACCAAGGATTCCTACTTAGTTTGGGTCGCAAAATCCCAAACTTAGTAGAAGTCGAATGCAATTCAGTTGAGATATGATCAAATGCTTAATTTTGCAATTCATATTGTCTTATCTCAACTTAATAAAAGGTTTTATGCATTATAATAATTTTCTGAACTACTGTACTGAAACAGAAACTTAGTCGGTCGAAGTATTGTCGACCGAAAATATAATCGGTCGAACTTTTGTCGACCGACCAGATGCCCGTGACAAATCAAAATCAAACAGCAACTATTTCGGTCGAAAATTGGTCAACCGGCTGAATTTCTGTTATTAATTTGCAATACAGCAACCTTCTCGATCGACGATTAGTCGACCGAGAAAGATGTCGGTCGAACAATTGTCGACCGACTGAAGTTCTGAATCAGAATTTTTATACAGTCTCTACTTAAATGCTTCTAACCATACCGGACCATCACATGGGTACCAAAACCTACATTCTAATGCAGGATTGGGCGGTTGACAGTGGATGTTCCAAACACATGACCGGAAACAAGGATACATTTCAAACTTTTGAAGAAAAGAAGAGTGGAACAGTCACTTTTGGAGATAACGGTAAAGGTAAAATTGTTGGAATAGGTAATATTGGCACAAACCTCGAAATAAAGAATGTTCTACTTGTTGATGGTTTGCACCATAACTTAATAAGTGTGAGTCAATTATGTGATAGTGGCTATGATGTTTTATTTAACAAAACCTGCTGCAAATTATTAATAGAAAAAACTACAAATGTTGTCTATGAAGGAAAAAGAGTTGGAAATCTTTATATTCTTAGACCTAACTCTATGAAATCTATAGTAGGAAAATGCTTGCTTGCAAATGAAAATACTTTACAATTATGGCATAAAAAGCTAGGACATGCTAGTTCACATGTTATCAAAAAATTAGTGAAATATGATCTTGTTCGTGGTTTGCCTACTTTATCCTTTGATCAAGTTGAAAATTGTGAACCATGTACATTGGGAAAGCAAACAAAAACCTCTTTTAAACCTAAACATGAACTTAGCACCAGTAGATCTTTAGAATTAATTCACATGGATTTATTTGGACCTATGAGGACACAATCTATCAGTGGCAGAAGATATTGTTTTGTTATTGTTGATGATTATAGTAGATATACATGGGTACATTTTATTGCAACCAAAGATGATACTATTCATGCTTTTATAAAATTTTGCCCTATGATTGAAAATCTATTACAAAGCAAAATATGTACCATTAGAAGTGATCATGGTGGAGAATTTGAAAATCATGTATTTGAAGAATTTTGCACATCTCAAGGGTACACTCACAATTTTTCTGCTCCACGCACTCCACAACAAAATGGCATAGTTGAAAGGAAAAATCGATCACTACAAGAAATGGCTAGAACTATGATGCTCGAACATAACACCCCCAAAACCTTTTGGGCTGAAGCTGTAAACACCGCATGCTATGTGTTAAATAGAGTAACTGTTCACTCTCATTTGAAGAAAACTCCGTACGAAATAATACATTCTAAGAAACCTAGAGTTGACTATTTTCATACCTTTGGATCTACATGTTATATCTTAAATACCAAAGATGATAGAGATAAGTTTGATTCTAAATCACACAAAGCATTCTTTTTGGGATATTCTACCTCTAGCAAAGCATTTAGAGTCTACAACACTATCTCTAGAAAAGTTGAGGAATCTATTCATGTCTCTTTTCATGAAGAGTCCAAATCAGAAAATCTAGAAATAATTGATCTTACTAATCAATTTGAAAACTTAAACATACCAAATGATAGTGAGAAAGATACTACAAACAATAACCAAAGTGAAACACAACCTATACCTAGACTTATTAAGGATCATCCTCAAGAATTAATTATTGGAAATCCAAATGATAAAGTAAAAAACTCGGTCTTCCTTTAAGGATGTTGCAAACATGGCTTTTGTTTCTATCATTGAACCTAAGAAGATATCTGAAGCTCTTAAAGATGATTATTGGATAATAGCAATGCAAGAAGAATTAAATCAATTCACAAAAAATGATGTATGGGATTTAGTTCCTAAACCACAAGATAAAACCATCATTGGAACTAAATGGGTTTTTAGAAATAAGCTCAATGAGGCAGGAGAAGTAATAAGAAATAAAGCTCGGTTAGTAGCACAAGGATATAATCAACAAGAAGGAATATACTTTGATGAAACGTATGCACCAGTAGCTAGACTTGAAGCTATTAGAATGTTACTAGCTATTGCTGCACATAAAAACATCAAACTCTACCAAATGGATGTAAAAAGTGCATTTCTAAACGGAATCATTCAAGAAGAAGTTTATGTTGCCCAACCACCCGGTTTTGAAATACCGGAAAAAGGTGACTATGTTTATAAACTTAAGAAAGCACTTTATGGTTTAAAACAAGCACCTAGGAACTGGTATGAAAGGCTCAAGACATATCTTTTTGATAATGGTTTTTTCTATTGGAAATTCAGATTCTACTTTATTTTTCAAAACATATACATCTGATTTTCTTGTTGTTCAAATATATGTTGATGATATTATTTTTGGAGCTTCAAATGAATCATTGTGTACACAATTTAGTGACATTATGCAAAAAGAATTTGAAATGAGACTCATGGGTGAACTAACCTTCTTCCTTGGTTTCCAAATTAAACAAACACCTGCCGGGATTTTTATAAGCCAAGAAAAGTATACTAAAGAACTCTTAAAACGTTTTGGGATGGATCAGTGCAAACATGCTAATACTCCTATGGCCACTTCTACTAAAATTGATAAGGATGAAGATGGGGAACCTATTGATGATTCTTTATATAGAGCCATGATTGGTAGTTTTCTTTACTTAACTGCTTCTAGACCGGACATCATGTTTTTCGTTGGTCTTTGTGCTCGATTTCAATCCCAACCTATGCACTCTCATTTTCAAGCAGTTAAACGAATTCTTCGATACTTAGCCGGCACTACATGTTTTGGTTTATGGTATCCAAAAGGACAATCCTTGGATTTTAAAGCTTATACTGATGCTGATTATGCTGGTTGTCGACTTGATCGCAAGAGCACTAGTGGTGATTGTTTCTTGTTAGGGAGAGCTTTAGTATCTTGGTTTAGCAAGAAACAAAACACGGTTGCCCTTTCTACAACTGAAGCTGAATATATGGCAGCCGGATCTTGTTGTGCTCAAGTGCTTTATATGCAACAAGTATTAAATGATTATGGTTTTACTCTTTCATCTACACCTATTTTTTGTGACAACACA
The DNA here is from genome assembly GCA_963693085.1 of Alisma plantago-aquatica. Classification (NCBI taxonomy): domain Eukaryota; kingdom Viridiplantae; phylum Streptophyta; class Magnoliopsida; order Alismatales; family Alismataceae; genus Alisma; species Alisma plantago-aquatica. The sequence continues at coordinate 367,270,992 of OY856411.1, read as the reverse complement.
AGCGCTATAAACTTAGCACATAATCCTATCTTACATAGCAGAGCTAAACATATTGAAATCCGTCATCATTTTTTAAGGGATCATATTTCTAAAAATCATGTTTCTCTTCATCATGTTGATACGAAAGATCAATTGGCTGATATTTTTACAAAACCGCTTCCACTAGACCAATTTAAAAAAATTAGTAAGCAATTGCTTATCACTCCTTTGGAAGATGTCTTCTTTGATATTTGTGCTTCTTAAAAATAACTTTTACTTAAATCATTTTGGCTTTTAATGGACATTTTTGGGACATCTAATTAAGGGGGAGTTTTATTCTTGAATGGATATCTTTTTGAAATGACAAAGGGGGAGAAATAAATATAAAACTTAGTCTTTGTGCAAAACAATAAATAAATATAAAACTTAGTATTTGTGCAAAACTCAATCAATGAGTTTCATAAACTCTTGGCTTTACATTGAAAGTTGCTATATTCCCTAAAGGATTGGATTTCATGTTCCATAATTCATGGGGAATAATAAGCACACATTTTATAAACAAGAGAAGAAATTTACAAAGGTAAGTTTCAGGTATGAAAATCACATGTTTTATTTTATATTTAGGAAATGTTTGTCATCTTCAAAAAGGGGGAGATTGTTGGCTAAATGGACATTTGTAAATCCCTTTGTTTTGATAATGACAAACATTTCATTCTTGTTAATCTAACGTGCTACTTGAGTGTTGCAGGAATAAGGTGGATGACAAAGCAATTAGGGAAATCCATATGCTTACATATTTATATTTTCATGAAATGTAATCACTTTGTAAAAACTTGTACAAATATATAATGTACAAGTACTTAGATTTCATGTAAATCAAGCGTTAGATTCTCCCTATCTAAACATCATATTTAGATAGGTCATCCCCTTCAATAGTGTCACATATGCACACTCATACACATACTTAGTGCTTTAATTGAAAATTTGAAACAGGGTCAATCTCGGTCGACTAACTCCTCGACCGAGACACTCTCGGTCGACAATCTTCTCAACCGAGAAAGACCCAAGTAGCCGTTAGACACAGCTGACAAGGTGGTTGGCAGTTGGAGATAAACGTTGCATACACTTGATCCAGAGAGCCTGTCGGTCGACAAAAGTTCGACCGAGTAGGTGTCTCGGTCGACCATTTCTCGATCGAGATGGACTCTGACAGCAACTGTAGAATTAATTAATTAGTCGTTGCTAAAGCAACAAACTTGTACCTAACGGCTAGTTAAGCACTTAGAAACCCCTAGAAGGTGTCTAGAACGTCCTTAAGCACTTGTAGGACATTCCTATAAATAGGACATGCCTTAGGACACCTAAACTAACTTGTTACACTTGAGAAATCTTTGAGCATACTTTGAGCAACGCGTTTGTGAGCAAATTGAGCATAGTGACAATTGGCTACTTCTTTTCTTAGCTCAAATTTCGTGTCCTATAGGCTAGCATCTCCTATCCACTGCAATTACATTTCCATACACTTTGGTTAGGAGATCTACACGCTTGATCTAGGCAAATCAAGCCTTGTGCTACAAAAGGATAAGTTGTAATTTCTATTTTCTTTCTTGTTTTCTATTGTTGTTTGTACTCTCCTTGCTACTCCTAGGTTGGAGGCTGCGGGTTGGAGAGGTTGAAGATCTTCTTGGTGAAGAAGGGGACCTTGAGCTACTTCAAGAAGGCTGGTGCAACGGGAGGTTACTTTTAGAGAGGAAGGCTACTTCAAGGGGGAGCTTGGAGTTACTTCAAGAAGGCTACCTCAAGTTGGTGCATCTACTTCAAGTGAAGGTTGTTCAAGGGGTGTAAGGAAAGTATTGTATTTTGTGTAAATCCTTGTGAAGGTAATAAAATTAATACTTTCAAAATCCCGGTTGGGTAAGCAACCGGGTAGTGGACTGACAACTTTAGTATTTGCTAAAGTTGGAACCACTCTAAACACCTGTCTCCTTCTTCCATTCTTCATTTGTGGTTGTTTGAGTTAAATAATTGTTAAAATATTTAAAAACTCTATTCACCCCCCCCCTCTAGTGTTTTTCATCCCCTCATTTGGAGGTGGGACTTGCACATTGGCCTCCTATGTTCCTATGGTGAGAAGGAGCCTAGTGACCTTCCCCATCGCGTTGGGGTAATAGAGTCACACAAAATATATAAGCATGCTTCTCAAATTATAGCATAATGGGAACTCATAATAAAAGTTGAATTGCTTGAAAAACTTGTCGAATAAATATTAGTTTTGCAAACTTCTTATTATTCTTTTGAATATAAGTCATGCCAAGTATACTATTTTGTTATAAATCGCTTTGCTTGATTTTGATAACGTATTGTGCAAATGCATGATTGTGTCTTGATTTTCTTGATTTTAGGCAATACAAATGGAATATTGAATAAGATCGCTTCCGCACTCATACACCCTGATGATAAAGATAAATCAGGTATATCTCCATATTGGGTTAGTTTGTTCTTTAATTATCTAGTTTTTGAGTTATTTATTTCTTATTGTATATGCCAGTGTGTTAGATCCTATTTGGCCACTCAGAGACGGGCGCTTCAATCCTTTTACTACTGTCTAGGCAGTGGGATTGGGATTGGGGTAAGAACAGTTCCGTGACAGAGGCCCCAAAGTTGGGTCTTAGATATCAGTTCCAACTTATTCTTAGCTATTCTAATCTTTCCCATATGTTTCAACATATTAGTGTATGTACATTCTCACTATGATGTGGTTTTAATTTATCCAGAGTCTACTCTTATCATATTGTTAATAGGAGTCATTAGATCCCAATAATGCATCCTTCCAGTCGGACCAGGCCGAACCTGTAGTCCTGAAGCCAAGAGCTACTTAAGATTAACCAACTCCTATTAATCTCAAACATGTAGAAATAATATCCACTTAGGAAATTTCATTCAAATATCATTTCTAGTCTACTTGATACAAAGAATGTAATCAATAAATGCTACAACTGCATAGTATACAACAAATCTTAAAGACCTGTATATATTTCAAAATACTGAATATCTGAATTCAAACATATAAGAGCATTTCTATTCATCTCTAATAAAATAACAATATGAAATGAAAGTTCTATCTCATTTTATATTTATGCTCTTAATTCATGTTACTTATCTTGTTTCTAACCCTAATATTTCTAGGGTTCCTCTCTAGCCATCCTTCCACTGTATACTTGGCCAGGGTATACATGAAAGAATAGATAGAGTAGCTTGATACCGGTTGATCCAAGTACTCATATACCGGTCCAGGATATCCAAATACTCAAATACCCAGAGTTAACATCATAACATCTCCAATCTACCACACTTATGACTAACTTACTAACTTAATGGTCCCTGACAACTCAACCTAAGCTCTGATACCAAGTTGTTACACTTCGATCTCACAATTCCCACTAATTATGAGATTAGGGCATAAATTGAGGATTTAATGTAATACAAAGATCACCCTTAACTTTTTCTTCTCTTTCAAAACTCTTTGTTTTCTCGCATTGAACCACATAAACCAAATTTACAAGGTAATCTAAACACTGATTTCTCTAATCTGATTTCAACAGTAAAAATGCATGTATGAACATTCATTATGTTCCTCATACTTTTAAGCAAATAAGACTTGTTGATTCGCACATATTGCTAAAAGAGGAATAATGTTATACATCATCATTTACAACTCTCTCTTATTTCTTTACAAGGACCTAGAGTGACAAGGACCGACTAAACTTAACTATACTCAGACTTAACTCTTGTGGCAGATCTACTCTGATGCAATGATATCTTCTTCAAGTCCATGTGATTTCCCTAAAAATTGTGAGTAGAGGGGTGAGCCTACTCGCTCAATGAATGAGTACTTCAAAGAAATAGTCTAAGGCACTGATATAATTACAGATATACTTTTGAGCAATTGATATCAATTATAACAACAGTAAGATTTAAAGAGTCTAATAATTGACAATCATAAATATGGCAGAATACTCTAAATATCTATAAGAGTGAATCAATATATGAAATTCTTGATTGATCATAAATAGAACTAATAATTCAGAAACATTCAAATAATAATTGAATAATTGTACACACTTGTTTGACCTCTCATTCATTTTATTATGCCATGATCATATGCAGTGTACTCTACATATGAAGACTCGTAGTGCACAACGATCACACCGTACAAGACTTAGCGGACACACCCGTGAAATGCTAAGTCTGACTACTCTCCTGGTCTGCAACAGAGAAATGGCTCTCTGGCCTAAACTGGACTCCTCCTCTAACCTAAGCACACATGTGGAGAGTCAAGCCGCTTCTTGGTTTTTCTATACTCTAGTGCCACCAGGACTTTTGGTTGATGTTGGACACTGTAAACTATAATTTAAAGAGACTTCTACTAGGGCTTCGTCCCTCGTGCCACCTGATAGCACGTTCTGACCCATGTATACTGGACGTTTCCAGGGTTAGGTCATTTCACCCCTAAGGCGTAGACCTCACATAGGGGTTCTACAGTGTTCAGGGCTCCTAGGTCTATTATTTTATTATTCCTAGAAAACTCTTTTCTACATTGTACCCTTCTCTTACTTATACTTGACTCTGGTATCTTTATGGTGTCGCGTATACTTATTTGAAGTTATAATACAACATGTATATCATTCTAAACTTGGCAGAGTAGTATATTCAAAACACTATAATATATTGAGTAATCAACATACTATACATGCAGGCAGACTAAAATTCTTAAATAAACAGATTACATGTCCACTTGGCACATACACACTAGAATCGTGCAATTTATCATCTTATTACACTGATAAGAGTTAATTGCTTGACATATGAGTAATCGTCAATAGCACCTGCAACTTTTCTGTAATTTCTCAAAGAACGTGCATATCAACCCAAATCTTGAGTTGTGCATCTCATAACTCAATTAAGAGTTAATTACTTATCATGACAAGAATTATTAATAATAAATGAGAACATTGATATCACAATACTTGATTCATTGAACACCCTACCCTTAGGGTTTCATTTAATCACAACAAATGCTACAAAGAAAGGTGTAATACATCTATCATGTACTTTTCAAATCTTTACAACACATGATACCTGGGATCTCAATCCCTTATCACATTACTGGGAATTCTCATCCCTTCACATCATTATCATAATTACCGGATCTGGGTATTCAAACCCTTAGATCATCACATAGCATTGTTACCTCTGTAACAGGTAACCATTACCTCTAGGTCCTTAGACCAAGGTATTCATTTCACTCGTTGTACAAGTATTCTCATGGCTCACAAGGCCATCACACATCTTGTCACCTCTCACTAGGCAACAACTTATTACCATTGCTCCCATAAAGATTTCATGCGACATAAACATTCATTGAATAAAGACTACTATCAACAAATCATATAAAATCAATATATGTATGAAACCTTGGAACTGAGCTGAATTTGGATTTCCATGCCATTCACTGGGATACCATGCATCAATAATAATATTTAATAAATAAAGTCTATCATGTCAAGAAAATCCCTTCAAATAGATTTCACGATATCTATTCGCAAATATCCAACTTTCCTCGCATCTAGGGTTTCACCCTCTTCACTGAGATACCAAAAAAAAAACACTACTCACTTTAAACAAAATCCAAGATAGTATTTGACATATATGTACTATGAATTTAGATAAACAATCATTCAAAACCAAGGGGATCTAGATAAGCAACTTTCTCTATTTACTTATACAGCAAATTTCAGTCATAGACAAATTCCCTATATTTTAGTTTACTCTTATAACCTCTATGAATACTTAGGGAATTCTCATTAGAATGCATTGTATACATATCTAATATGATTTTACCTTCTGAAATTCATTCAAACAAAGGAAGAATCCATTTCATATCATTTTTCAACAACTTAGAACAAATAGACAATTCAGGGTTTGTAGTCGCATACTAAGCAATTAAAGATTATGGTTGATTTAACCAATTTTTGTGAAATATATTGTTTAAAGGAAGTTCTCACTCACCCTAAGGTGTGAAAACACCTTAAAAACGTATCCCATATCTGAAAATCTCGAATCCATATCAAATCCCTAGCAATTCACCCAATTCTTCTTCCTTTCAACTCAGAAACCCTAAAAATGAGGGATTATGAAGGAAGAGTGAGAAAGGGGGAAGTTTTGATACCATTTTGGATCAAATCATAGGAGGTACGGAATTTTTACATGTGAGATAAGATTCACCATGAAACTATATCCAAAGAAGCTAAACTTACATGATTTCATCATTCCTCGGACCGCAAAACCCTAGGTCAGCATCTCCATCAATTTCTCCTCTCAAACCCTAACTCTCTCTCTCTATAGGATTTCATTTCTCTGGATTTAATCATGAATTATGAGATCTCCTTGTGTGTTAGGTTGACCATATAGAGCAATTGAGCTGCTTGGGTTAATTGCACATTGACCCCTCTTTAAAAAACTTCTTATTTCAGCAGATTTTTTTGTCATAAAAAGGTTTCTGTGAATTTGTGTATTTCAGATATCAAACCTTCTCCAAAAATTATGATAATTTAGAATGATGTGTGTACTTTAGTTACAAATCTTCAGTTAAATTTTACATCATTAAAAACTTTTATTAAATAATTAAAAATCGAATAGTGCACTTCTATCTAGAATTCTACAAAAATGTCAGTTACTGTAATTCATCTACTGATAAGGTCTAAACAAATCCAAAAATTATGAAAATTTTACATATTGTTTATGATTAAATTTGAGATATCCTTTTCAAATTTAAGATCATTTGAAGTTACCAATAAATATCTAAAAATAAAACACTACACTACTAAAAAGCACTCTGTCAGCATTTTGGTCGAAGTATAGTTCGACCGAGAACCACATTCAAAGAACACTCAAATATTCTGAAATTTTTCTACAATATGAATGATTATGTTATAAATATCATATTCAAAATTCAACTAAAAACAAAAATTTTATAAAATATGAAAAATCATTTACCACACTGCTATCCTAATCAAATTCCATACTCATGTACCATCAAAACCCTAATTTCAGCCAACTAGGGTTTATATTTCTCAAACCCTAATTTCTCAAACAATAAAACACTTAATATTATTATTAGGTTTAAAAAAAATCATAATTTAATTATCATCATTAACTAGATTTAATCAATGATCAATCCAATTAAGCATATAATCATCCAGGTAAACCCTAGTTTACCAATTAAGCTCAGATGCGGTCATAACATATGTAGTTGAATATGCATATCATGTTAGACATGCTAATAATTGTTGTCTATACTCATGATACCAGTTAGACTCATGATTATATTTTATTCTCATAATTTTAAATATACACTTGATCTCCTGAGAATAATGCTAATCTTTCAATGGTACAAATAAGACTCTCATCAAAATTGTTCCCAAGAAGTTTTATATCTCATATTTCTATACTATTATATAATCTTCTCTATCTATTTCATTTTCTTAATCTGCTTAATCTATTTAATTGAATTGTCTACCATAATCAATAAGTGTTGTTGAGAGTTATATCTCTCGCTGGGACATGGGTCTCACCTCATGGTCACCACATCTTTTTAAGTGATTGGTAGCAGTGGTAGCAGACTCGTGACAATGACGGGGAGCTATGGTGATGGACCTTATAGAAGGTTGTTTGTATGTCTAGTTTGTCCTAGAGTCGTACTTGTTCTCTATAGTTTGGGTGGGAAAGTTTGTATATGATGTTTCAATCGACTCAAGTTTTTGGTAGTATTTTGATGCTTGTACATGTTGCATATATGGTAATGTTCTCTGTATGTATATGTCGTGGCAGAGGCCACAAAGCAGTTGTAAAAGATTCTTGACATGATATATGAGAGCATCTGTGTAAATGTTCTTGAGTATGCATGTGAAATAAATTGGTTTTAATTATTCCCTTTTTATGCTACATGGTTAAATAGTGATCGATTGTGTTTTGAGTAATCTCATTTATTGTGACAAGTTCTCACACCTAAAGTATTTAAGTAATCAACTTAGGCAACACTACCTGTGAGATAACAGACTGGAATGCCCATTCGACCGACTAGACACCTTTTTCATGTTGACCGACAGAACTAGTTAGTCGATCAGTTAGAGTGTCCAACTGACTGGCTGGACATTGTTCCTAGTGAATGGTCAAAATCTTCAATCGAATGGTTCGATGTGAAACAACCAGTTTATTTGGGTCAAATGATTAATGATATGCGTAGTGACATGCATTAATCATCACATTAAAAGCCAACATTAATATGTCACTGGACGCAAGCCAATTCACCAACTGAATAGTCCACTCGAGTGACTGTCGTGCACAACAACCATCAAACCATGATACATGCCTTTTTCATATCACCTGAATTTTGGAAACCCTATCCCATCCACTCCTATATAAGGAGAGGGTTGAAAAGGCTCTAGATACACCTTTTATCACATTGTAGTAACGTGAGAGACTAAGCAGTCTTACCCAAGAAAGAGAGAAACAACTACGGGAAAGGAAGTTAGTGCTAGCACATTGACAACGGAAGGACAACTCCTTCCTGTTGGCTTTGAAAGCACATTGTGGAGTTTTCGATGGTCTGTGTGGACTACGTAGAGTTCAGGCAAACGTCATCAACCATTGTTTGTGGTTGTTACTGAGATGACCCGACATCAAACCGACAGTCAAATTGTCATAGTAATTACACAGAATAACCATTAGCAATGGATTAACGAAAATCACTAAAAATTAAAATCATTTTGCAAAGAGATCCATTGCCAGGAAACTCTAAAAGAAAGAACCAAGACAATATATACATCATGGTTTACATTGTACATACATTGTACCATCTTATCTCGAGGATATCATATACCAGTTGCTTTGCCCAAACATATTCATAAGCAACATAAAACCTTGAGGCATACAAGCCAAAATCTCAGATCATTTATAAAACCATTACGTACTAACTCCCAAGGACCTGAGAGTACAGAGACGACACATAGGACTTCTATCTACAAGACATGACAGACATCACACTCAACTTGAGTTGTTACTGTTGTCCCTGTTGTTGTTCTCCTCCCTCTACAGTACGGTCTCTACCTCATCGTCCGCGTCCACCTAAAAATGTTGGGACTAACGGGTTGAGACAAAAGTCCCAGCGAGAGATATAACTCTCAGCCAACAATATTATTTTCACAAATAAATAGTATAAAACTAAGCAAAGGATCTTTTATATTAATAATCAAGATTAATCACTATTTAAAAGCATAACAGAGCAATATCATCTTTTAAAGCATTGCATCTATCTAAGATAGAGCAATAAATCATCTAATCACTTTATAAGGAATACGAAGAACACATATAACATCTATCTATTCAAGATGTATATAATTAATGTCACATCAACCAATGTTTTTGTATTCAATCCTTAAGCAGATACGCTACACGGCTGATTACATATTGACAATCACATTTATGCCCATAGGAGATGAGGTATACCACTCATGCTCCAACTGACCATCGCTTAGTCAAAATTAGTACCATACAAGGTCAATGGAAGAGCCGACTGCCAAGACCTCACCCATCTTAGTCAGTACGAGACCACTGGCAGTGACATCATGTCAAACTACAACTAGCTTGTCGAGGTATAGTGGCATCTTCACTATAGAGCTACAACTACAACATGCACTCTCTTGGGGGAGATCACACAGCAACCACAGTACATTTTCATCAGGGCAATCACATAACAACCCTGGTATTCCTCGAGGAGATTGCACAAAAATCCCTATCTAGACTTAAGGATATGTCCATCTGTCACCCCCGCATATTCAAAAATATGCACTCTGAGTTAAATTCGTTTCACCATTCAGCAAATCTTGACACTGAATGGATTTATGGCTAGGGCAACTACATGATAAGGTTCCACTTGATTAATTAGGTGCATTACAGTATCTTTTAGCATCAATCAAGTTACAAGCATGAATTATAACATATTCTACAAAGAAAGGTGTAATACATTTATCAAGTACTTTTCACAATCTTTGGAACAAGTTGAATGCATAACACTCGGGATCTCAGTCCCTTATCACATTACTGGGAATTCTCATCCCTTAACATTATCATCATCATGATTTCTAGATCTGGGTATTCAAACCCTTAGTTCATCACTGAACATTGTCACCTCTTATCAGGTAACTATTACCTCTAGGTCCTCAGACTCAGGTATACATTATACTTGTTGCATAAGTATTTCACACGGCTCACAAGGCCCATTTAATTTGTATCATATGAAACACCATAGCTCATACCTGGCTATGCTCATCATCTCATGATACATGCATGGTTATTATTTCATGATAAAAATAATATCAAGTACATAACATCACCATGCAATACAAGAGAAATACATCCTTCCCATTATTAGGGTTAGGGTTTCCCTTCCAAGATGATTAGGGTTTCAAGTTCATATTATCAAGAATCAAAACCTTGATTCATAGCTCCACACATATTAGGAGCATCAATGTATGTTCATTAAATGATTAGCATACAAAGTATGAGTTTCTCTCTCATCCACACTAGGATATTGCTTACATCATACTTTATTAAGTTGGCTCAACCCTTTTCTCGAGGTACATTGGCCTACACTTATCAAAATTCATTAAACTCTTTACATCTTAATGTATCATTTGACATAACACACTTCATGTGTTACTCAATCAAGTATATCGGATTGGAGGTGCTTACCTACATATCGGGTAAGAGGTGTATGCTTGCTTTCCATATCAGGCAAGAGGTGTATGCTTGCTTACCATATCGGGCAAGAGGTGTGTGCTTCCACCATATTGGGCAAGAGGTGTGTGCTTCCACCATATCGGGCAAGAGGTGTGTGCTTCCACAATATCGAGCAAGAGGTGTGTCCTTACACCATATCGGGCAAGAGGTGTGTTCTTATCACCATATTGGGCAATAGGTGTGTGCTTACACCATATCGGGCAAGAGGTGTGTGCTTGTCACCATATCGGGTAAGAGGTGTGTGCTTACACCATATCAGGCAAGAGGTTTGCTTACACCATATCGGGAAAGAGGTGTGTGCTTACACCATATCAGGCAAGAGGTGTGTGCTTACACCATATTGGACAAGAGGTGTGTGCTTACACCATATCGAGCAAGAGGTGTGTGTGTGTGTCGCACCATATCATCCACGAGGTGTGTGTGTGTTTCACACCATATCGGGTTTCATCATCATATCGGGTTAGAGGTGCTTCAACCCGATATCGGTTTGTGCCATGATGATGCATCATCATCAAGCTCTAGACTTTCATTTCTTACTATCCTAGTTCATGGACAACAGTCCTATGCAACTATTAGAACTCATAGATTTAATAATTATTCAAGAAAACTCGAAATTGAAAGTATATCATCAAGTATAGCAAGATTGAAGGTGAATATTAACATGATTAGGTTCAGGTTATATAACCCGCCTCAAGAACAACTTCAAAGCTCCAAGCTCCAAAGCTTCACGTTCCCAAGGTTGAATATGAACTTATCAAATATCCAATACTTGTTCAAAACTCGTCTATATGCAAAGAATCACCATAGATAAGAAGTTGGTGAAGAAGAAAAGAAAGGAAGAATCACAACCCGAGATTCATGCTTCAACCAAGGTTGAAGATGACCATGGCTTTACCTTAAGATAAGGCTCGTGCTCATCCTTGCTCCTTAACTACTATGCATGATACCTAAGAGAAAGAGGGTTGTGGGATTCGAAAAATTTCACTAGTAGGTGAATAGAGTGGTATATATAATTGAGGTTCATGAGAAAGAGTGTATAAGAGGTATCATCACCTTATACTACTAGGTGCCATGTGTCCATGTATGGTTGACACGTGTCCATGCATGCACACATATTTATCTTGAAATGCAAAAATTTTGAGGATAAGCTAGGGATAAGATTTCGTCCATTAGTTATCTTGTTGAGCAAGATATTTCAACCCAACATCATTTTATTCACAAATCGATACACTTTTTCCAAGGAAAGTTGTAAACCGATATCTATCACCTTCTTGAGGTGCTGAAATCGTCATGACCTCTTACAAGAGTTTAAAAAACGATATGGGACTTCCTCTATGGCTCCTTGGCCGATAGACACTCCCATATAAGCTCTACAGCTCAATACAACTCATATTAGGGTTTCAACTATACAACTCTTCTTGGTCTTTCATCACCAAGAATACCATCACTCAAATAAGATTCAAAAATGGTGCCTATTTATTTCTCTCTCATCTAGATGATTATAAGAGAGAGTAGAGACACTCATAGAGGTGGTAATTTACATATCAAACCTACATTTTGAGTAAATTACAAATTGTACCAAAACTGGTACACAAGGCACAAGCATTATTCAAACAAGCTCCAACTTGGAACATAGGCTTTCCACAAGCCACCCCTTAGCATAATTCTCTCTCTTATGATGCTAAAGCACTTTAAGCATGTTCAAAATGTGACATATTGCAATATAACCCCTCATTTTGGGTAAATTGCAAATTACACCCAAACTATCATATAATGCACAAATAGTTTGCAAATAAGCTCAAACGTGAAAATTAAATTTTCCTTGAGTCTTAATTACCTTTAAAAAGATTAAAACAAAGTTTATAATTAACTTACTTAAGCAAAACTTCCAGGTTTATGCCATAACCCAGGTCAGGGATGTTATAATTGTACAGGAGGACATTGTTGGCTACCGTTCTTTTACTATTTGTGAAAGAAGCACAACTCTACAAGGATCATTGTTGGACTTGCTACAGGACTAGGTATATGCCTTGCACCATCCTTCTTGTATCATAGTTGTTGACATGATTCACTATTTACGGGAATGGGGCAAGATTTTTTATTTTCGTTGCCATCTCTACTGCCATATTTTCCTACAATGGTGTCTTTGTTGGCTAAATTGGACATTATGATAATCCCTTTATTTTGATGATGACAAACATTTCATTCTTGTGGTTTTAACGTGCTATTTGAGTATTTTCAGGAATAAGCATATAAGGTGGTGGATAACAAAGACTTGGAAGAACAATTTGATAAAATCGCTTTATTTTCATGATTGTAATCAAATGTAAATGCGTGTACAAGTATATAATGTACAAGTAATTAGATATAATGTAAATCAAGCATTTAGATCTTCCCTATCCACTCACAACACTTATATAGGTCATTCCCCAAGATAGTATAACAATTGCACATTGATACACACACTTAGTAAATGAATACATTGAGTCAGTAATATTCTCGGTCGACAAATCGTCGATCGAGAAAATATCGGTCAACAAAAACTTCGACCGAGAAACTCTCGGTCGACAAAATCTTCGATCGAGAATAGACCCTACTAGCCGTTAGACCCAGCAGACAAGGTGGTTGGGAGTTGGAAATGAACGTTGTAAACACTTGCTCCAGGAAGTCCCTCGGTCGACAAATCTTCGACCGAGAAGGACTCTCGGTCGACAAATCTTCGACCGAGAAGAGTTCTGTCTGCACTTTTCAGGATCAATTAACTAGCCGTTGCAAATGCAATTAGTGAACACATAACGGCTAGTTGAGCACTAAGAACCCCCTAGAAAGTGTCTAGAACGTCCTTAAGCACTTGTAGGTCATTCCTATAAATAGGACATGCCTTAGGACACCTAAACTCACTACTCTACAGTTGTGATACACTTGAGCTTACACTTGCAATTGTCAATCTGTTTTGAGAAATTGAGCAACACTTGCATTGGCTATTCTTCTCCTTGCTCTAATTTCGTGTCCTATAGGCTAGCATCTCCTATCCACAACAATTACACTTCTATATACATTGGTTAGGAGATCAAAATGCTTGATATAGGAAATCAAGCCTTGAGCTACAAAGTGGTATTGTAATTTCTATTTTTCCTTCTTATTCCTTTTATACTTTGTATTCTCCTTGCTACTCCTAGGGTTGGAGGCTGCGGATTGGAGAAGGTTCTTCTCGGTGGAGAAGGTGGACTTCAGACTACTTTAAGAAGGCTGTTGCAACGGGAAGCTACTTCAAGAGGAATGCTACTTCAAGGGGGATCTTGAAGTTACTTCAAGAAGGCTGCTTCAAGGTTGGTGCAATTAATTCTAGGTGAAGGCTGTCCGAAGGGTTTGGTGAAAGAATTGTAATTTTATGTAAAGTCCTTGCGAGGTAATAAATTTTGATTCTTTCAAAATCCCGGTTGGGTAAGCAACCGGGTAGTGGATTGACTGCCTTAGTATTTGCTAAGGTTGGAACCACTCTAAATCCTTTTCCCCTTGTCCAATTTTTTTTTGGTTGTTTGCTTTGGTTGAATTATTATTAAAATAATTATAAAACCCTATTCACCCCCCCCCTCTAGTGGGTTTTCAATTGGTATCAGAGCAGGCTTCAAGGAGCTCTAATCGAGTCTTGAAATATGAAGGGTGGTGGTGTCTACAACCGCAAGCAAAGGAAAAGTATGGACAAATCTTCAACAAGTTGCAATTGGTGCTTAGGAACAAGCCACACAACACTTGGTTGCCCATGGAGGTCAAAGAAGGAAGATACGCATAAAGAATGTCTTATTGCTACAATAAGTGGAGAAGAAGAAGAAGAGGTAAGCCTTTTTTATTTATCTAAAGAAGAGCTAGTTGCTAGTCTTGAAGAGACACATAATAAATATATTGAGTGCAAGAAGAAATTAAAGAAATCTAATAAAGCAAATGATGAGTTACATGCTAAGCTTCTTGCTCTTACATCTGAAAATGAAGATCTCAAAAAGGTTATTGAAGATCATGATATTAAGATAAAATCTGTAGAAGCAAATTGCAATCTTCTTTCTCTAGAAAAGTTAAATTTGCAAAATCAAGTAAATGATCTTCAAAAACAACCTGTTTTGTGTACACATCTAGATTATGATATTATTGTGAAAGAAAGAGATTTCTTGTTATCTAATATAGATCAAGCAAAGATAGACATAAATAAAAGAATGGATGAGATTGTTAAGCTGCAACAAAAAGTTAGTAGGTTGAGTAACAATGACACCCTTGATAAAATTCTAAATGATTCTTATCATCAAATTGGAAGGAGAGGACTAGGTTATAATCCTAAAGGAAAATCCTATCAAAAACCTAGTTGGAGAAAGACACAAGCGCTAGAAAATCGATCTTAGTATGTACCTAAAAGCACATATACATATGTACCCAAGAACAACCTAGAACAAAATCATAGAAAAAGATATGAGGTTGATTCCATATGTTGTCATTATTGTTTGCGTCTTGGACATTATTCTTTCTCATGTCCTTACAAGAAAAAGGATGTTGAGTTGGTATGGGTTCCAAAACCCTCAAACTAAATGGATTAAATTAAGTTGAGATATGACCAAAGACTCTAAATTGTATATCTTTATGTCTATCTCAACTTAACATAATTGAAACTCCTAAAATACACATCCTAAATAACTTGTTTTAGTTTAGATTCTCAAAACCTAGAAAATTGTATATGATTAGTTGAGATTTAACCTAAATGTTACTTTGATATTCATATATTTTATCTCAACTAAACTAAGTTTTAAAATTGCATAGTTGAATTGGAAGTGATATATGTTTTATTTGGAAACAATTACTGAAAACAATACAGAAACAGTAACAATTTCGGTCGAGAAATTGTCGACTGAGACAATGTCGGTCGAAAACTTTTTCGACCGAGTGTAACTCTGGCAAGACTGTTTAAGACACTTAAATCGTAATCAACTTTATATATTCGTGGGCTTTAAATATTTGAATGATCCAAAAAAAAGGAATATATGAGCATCAAAACAAAATACTTTTTGTGATTAAATTATCAAGTATACAAGATAAAAGGTTTGATTTCACTATAACTGCTGCAAAAATATGCTTGCAAAGAAAAATGATACTGAAATCTATACTCTTACTGCAAGTAGACATACTTGATTGGAAAAATAAGTGACATATCTTGAAGACAAATTTCTCAAGAATATTAGTAGTTTGCATCATTACATATATGTTAATAACATCCTTATTAAACTTGATGCAAACCAAAACTTGTGAAATTTTGATCTGTATGCAAATTGAAATTGATTTTGCTTTCTTTGAAAATTCAAATGTTATCAAATTTCAATTGCTACTTTCTTGAAAAAGGTGATTAAGCATAAATAGTCTATCTTAAAATTTCATTAGAATGATAAAAATAATTTGTTCTAAGAAAATCAAAAGATTAAATATCATTGTGACACCTAAATGTATATGCACTAATTAAGTTTGAGATATGATCAATAATCTTGAATTGAGTAACCTTATATCTATCTCAACATCACACAATTGAATAACAAAGTATTACAACACATAAAATAGAACATACAGATTGCTGAATAAAATCTACAGAAACATTCTCGGTCGAGAATTACTTCAACTGAAAATAATTCGATCGACAAATTGTTCGACCGAGCAAGAGTCTGGAAAATATGTTATGATGTTTCTTATTTGCTATCAATTCAGCAATAATAAAAAGTGTTTTAATCAAGAATAAATCTTGGAGATCATCTTTGAAACAAGACATATTGATCTTTTGCATCATGAATTAAGATATAACACTATATGAAATCCTTAAACATATTGCAAAAGTGTTATATGAAGACTGATTTTGAACAAACCTTATTCATTTATTGAAAAAGTTTATTAAGCATATTCATTTACATGGTGTGTCGTAAATTTGAAAATCCATGAACCATAAATGATATTATCTTGGTATTATCCTCTACATGGTTTGACTTAAAACTGAAAATTATGAATGGGTTTAATCAAGGAAGTTACTATTTTATCATAATCCACATGGTTTTTCCTAAGTATTCCTTGGTATATCTATATAGGAACCATGTGTGTTGAAATTTAGCATAAATTATCATAATTATTGCATTATGGATATGCTTCTACTTTTCTATCATAACTTTTTTGTGCCATGATTATTGTGTTTCATTGGTTTGTCTAAAATAATATGTGATGCATATATACAAACCATGAATGGATACTATTCAAGATCATTGTGATTCAGATCATTGAAAATGCCATAGCATAAATGCATCTTGACATAATAGATAATGATTATTGTGAATGATGATGCTATGACAAGACAAATAGTGTCTCTTAGAATAAAAATATTAATGTTTTATCTATTCTAAGAAATCAAAAGCAAAATCTTGATTTTAAGACATTAATCTTGCTTTCAAGGATATATGTCTCTAAAGAATCTTATGATTAATCTAAAAATGAGGGTACAAGAAGAAATGGGAATTGATATTTATGTACCTATAGCAAAGCTTAAGAGATATCATTCAAAATGAATGTAAAACATACAGCTTAGGAAAATTAAAGACAAAGACTTCATTGTGAAGCCTATATTAAGCTTTCAATTGATAAAACTTCTTCAAAATAGGTATCACTCAAAATGCTTCAAATTAATATACATTTGATCATATTACATAAAACCTTTATATTTCACATATATTAACATAAATGTGTAATTCAATGAAAGTGCTTAAACTGTAAATCTATAGAAATTGCCTCTTGGTTGAAATCAAATTTGACCAAGGGGTGCTATGGTCGAATTCAAGGTCGACCTAAAATAAGCTTGACAAAATGCTTATTTGTACATCTTTTTACTGCACTTAATCTTAGTATCTTGATTCAAAATGTGTTTATCATATTGAAAACATAATTTTAGTGCATAACTCTCATAAAAGGTCAACTTATTATGATCTAATATTGATTGTGAACTTAGAATCCTTACATTATCTTGACTATAAGATTAAGGGGGAGCTCACACAAACTATCTTGATTATAAGATTAAGAAGCTTACAAAACGTTGTAAACATCATTTGAAGCTTGTTATGACCTTAGTATTTTTAATCTTGGTTATGAAAATAAAGGAATCTACAAATTTCATGAATGCGATATAATGGAATTCTCTAAACAAATCAGGGCTTAACATCCCATGCATTTGGTTAGAGACACTTTTCATGTACTCTAAGCTCAAAGGATTCTCATATCATTTTCAGGGCCTAACATCCCTTGTAAAATGGGTGAGAAATCAATACACATATGCCATGAACTTAAAAGAAACTCATATCATTTCAAGGCTTAACATCCTTTGCAAATGATTGAGAAACAAATTGTGGCTAAATTCGACAAAAATAGTTTACAATTATATTAATCCCTTAGTTTTTCCAAACTGAATATCTTATTAAGGGGGAGCATCAAATTATGAAATTAAGGGGGAGAAATAAAAGTCATACTTAATATTTATCTTGGTTATCTTTTTGAAATGACAAAGGGGGAGAAATAATATAAAATCAAAAACATAAAATAAAATGAGTTTCATAATATCTCAGCCAGCACCCACTTGCAAAACAAGAAAGGCTACAAAAGGTAAACTTCAGGTATGAAACTCATATGATTTATATTTCTTTATTTTATAAATGTTTGTCATCTTCAAAAAGGGGGAGATTGTTGGCTAAATTGGACATTATGATAATCCCTTTATTTTGATGATGACAAACATTTCATTCTTGTGGTTTTAACGTGCTATTTGAGTATTTTCAGGAACAAGCATATAAGGTGGTGGATAACAAAGACTTGGAAGAACAATTTGAAAAAATCGCTTTATTTTCATGATTGTAATCAAATGTAAATGCTTGTACAAGTATATAATGTACAAGTAATTAGATATCATGTAAATCAAGCATTTAGATCTTCCCTATCCACTCACAACACTTAGATAGGTCATTCCCCAAGATAGTATAACAATTGCACATTGATACACACACTTAGTAAATGAATACATTGAGTCAGTAATATTCTCGGTCAATAAATCGTCGATCGAGAAAATATCGGTCGATAAAAACTTCGACCGAGAAACTCTCAGTCGACAAAATCTTCGATTGAGAATAGACCCTACTAGCTGTTAGACCCAGAAGACAAGGTGGTTGGGAGTTGGAAATGAACGTTGTAAACACTTGCTCCAGGAAGTCCCTCGGTCGACAAATCTTTGACTGAGAAGGACTCTCGGTCGACAAATCTTCGACCGAGAAGAGTTCTATCTGCACTTTTCAGGATCAATTAACTAGTCATTGCAAATGCAATTAGTGGACACATAACGGCTAGTTGAGCACTAAGAACCCCCTAGAAAGTGTCTAGAACGTCCTTAAGCACTTGTAGGTCATTCCTATAAATAGGACATGCCTTAGGACACCTAAACTCACTACTATACACTTGTGATACACTTGAGCTTACACTTGCAATTGTCAATCTGTTTTGAGAAATTGAGCAACACTTGCATTGGCTATTCTTCTCCTTGCTCTAATTTCGTGTCCTATAGGCTAGCATCTCCTATCTACAACAATTACACTTCTATATACATTGGTTAGGAGATCAAAACGCTTGATATAGGAAATCAAGCCTTGAGCTGCAAAGTGGTATTGTAATTTCTATTTTTCCTTCTTGTTCCTTTTATCCTTTGTATTCTCCTTGCTACTCCTAGGGTTGGAGGTTGCGGATTGGAGAAGGTTCCTCTCGGTGGAGAAGGTGGACTTCAGACTACTTCAAGAAGGCTGTTGCAACGGGAAGCTACTTCAAGAGGAATGCTACTTCAAGGGGGAGCTTGAAGTTACTTCAAGAAGGCTGCTTCAAGGTTGGTGCAATTACTTCTAGGTGAAGGCTATCCGAAGGGTTTGGTGAAAGAATTGTAATTTTATGTAAAGTCCTTACGAGGTAATAAAATTTGATTCTTTCAAAATCCCAGTTGGGTAAGCAACCGGGTAGTGGATTGACTGCCTTAGTATTTGCTAAGGTTGGAACCACTCTAAATCCTTGTCCCATTGTCCAGTTTTTTTTTTGGTTGTTTGCTTCGGTTGAATTATTATTAAAATATTTATAAAACCCTATTCACCCCCCCTCTAGTGGTTTTTTAGTCTTGCCCTATTATAGATATTATTAGTCTATGTTTTGCTTACATGAGCTACTGATTATTGTGATATTATGGAAATGTATTAAGGTAAGTTACTCTAAAATGATGATATCTTTTAATAAATTAAATGCCTCATCTCTTTGACCAAGATAACCTCTTAAATGAACTTTCTCTTAAAATACCTAAATATTTTGAATCCCTCTTGATTGGGAACTTTCTTGTTTGTTTTACCTTTTCCTATTAAATTCCCAAATGTTCCCATATTGTACATACTCAGTTTATACGGGCCCATAGCTTTTCTTTTATTCCTCTTTTTGGGTGTTGCTTTGCAACCCAACCAGATATATGAGTTTAAGAGTATAACAACTCAAGTGGAACATATACCAAGAAGTATATGTTCAAGTATATCTTAAGATGTCAAGTTTCCTTCTAAAACTAGTCCTTTGTAGTAGTTAGATATGACTTTCCTTTTATGTAATACCACCTTGTTTCAAAGAATAGTCCCTTCATAATAGTTAGTTATGACTTTCCTTTTATGTAATACCACCTTGTGTCAAAGAACCATGTATGTAATATTTTATGGTAATGTAAATGGAGCGTCCGTCATCAAACTGACAAACAAATTTGATGGAGCTTCCACTCATGTGGAATTGCGCGCACCACTAAAAATCCTAAAGATGGTAAGTCTTTAGGTTTATCCTTGCTTATACTAGATTGAGAACTCCACCCATGTATGCTAGGATACGTGGAAGTCTTATCATAGTATAGTTAAGGGTCGAATCCACAGGACAATGGTCTTGTTGGGAGCAACAAGATGGAAAACATTAGAATTTCACTTAACCTCTTAACAGTTGGTATCTAGATAGAAAGGTTGATTTGGTTGTTTTAAACTAAGTGCAAGTAAAACAAAGCAAGAAAGTAAACTTAAGGATGTTAACAATGATAAGGAGCCACTAGGATGTGATTGTCTTTCACCACCACTACACATGGATCAAAACATGCAACATAAAACATAACCTGCAATTAGGGTCTAAACAGTTCGTATCTTTGTAGATTTAGTTTCCTTTCAGAGAACTAACTATGGGAAGTGTGGGAATGTTGCAATGCCAGCCATCCCCGAACGAATGGTCACCTACTTTACATCATTCCCTTTGCAAAGTGTGTTCCTCGACTTATCAAGGTTGTACTTTCATATGTCAACTGATTCCATTTCATAGTATGAAAGTACAACGATGGAAGTGAGTTTACTCCACTTCTTGAGAAACACTCCTAGATATAGAAATAGATGCATGGTGGATACATGCATCAAGAACCAACATTCAATCGAGATTCGAATCTAATAGTACAAACATAGACAATTCATACTAAAAGATAAAAGGTAACACAAGTTGGTGATCAAGCAACAAGCATTCATTAAACGATTGATGTTGAACTGAAAAGAAAGTATATCTCTATTGCAAACTATGGATTACTTTGCATGAAATGAAAACATGGGTAGCGGGGCTACTCCCAGCACCCTAGTGAAAGAGACTACTCGGTCATGACAAGCACAAAGAAGGAGGTGAGAAGAGAGAGAGAACGTCATCTCCACAAAGGAGAGAGGAAGGTCAACCCCTTGGAGAGAGAGCGACGATCTTCACCCTTTGTAGCTTGCTCGATGACGAAACCTTCTCTTCCCACCTTCTTTAGTGATGAGAGAGAAAGCAACTTCAGGATGGAGTGTGGATCTCAGACTGGCAGCCTTGGGGCGGAGGATGGAGGATGGAATAGCTCTGGAGTAGTAGAGGCAGCCTCTGGATGTATGAAAACTTGATGCTCTTGGGAGGACCCCTTGGGTCTTATTTATAGGCTTTAAGTGAAGTCCAAATGGTTTGGGTGATTTTGGGTCCAAACGGTCGTGAAGACTGTTTGGGCCCTGAGACCGTTTGGACCTTGAGACCATTTGGCTTCATGCAGTCTTGAGACCGTGTGACTCTATGCAGTCTCGGGACCGGTTGGCTTCATGCGGTCTTGGGACCGTGTGACTCCATGCGGTCTCGAGACCGATTGGCTTCATGTGGTCTTGGGACTGTGTGACTCCATGCAGTCTCAGGGCCGGTTGGCTTCATGTGTTCTTGGGACCGTGTGACTCCATGCGGTCTCGGGACCGGTTGGCTTCATGCAGTCTTAGGACCGTGTGACTCCATGCGGTCTCGGGATCGTGTGGCTTCATGCGGTCTTGGGACCGTGTGACTCCATGCAGTTTCGGGATCGTGTGGCTTCATGCGGTCTTGGGACCGTTTAGGTCTTTTGTGATTTTTTGTGTGTTTTCTGTAAGAATATAAAGGAGGAACGTTAGTCTAATGGTGTATTTGTAACAAAGGAAGAAAGTTAAGGATTATATCTAATTTATTTGAGAAAGAGTGTAGAAAATTGAGGAAAATTACTAAGATAACATCACAAAATTGGAGGTTATCACCCCCCTAACTTAGAGTCTAGCTTGTCGTCAAGTTAGATAGAGTTGAGGCATGTAATGGTGAGGCAATTTTATTTAGTTAAGATTTTCATACTCTTTGCTTCCGTTCTAAACTGGAGATCTCCTAAGGTTGTATCGGAGCTTTTTGCTTGCCTTAACTCTTTCAGGTATTGAGAGTTTCTTGGATCTCAGGTTCCTTCCATATCCCATAGCCTGCATTGGGACCACTTTTTATTTTGTGCATGTCGTTGACTCTAATCAATTTTATACTTCTCTAAAAATTCTACCAGAAGCTAGAGTGGGTATGAGGGTTGGCTAAAGGCTTGATGTGTAACTCCCCCTTCAAGTGGAGGAGGGGTTGTCTATGCTTTTAGGATCTCACTACCGGGAACGATACATCTACCTTCGTGAGGGCAGCTGAATGTACTGGTCAGGCGAGTCCTTTATCAGCCTTTCATATATTTAGATACCTTAGGGTTTCACTACCGGGCATGACACATCTGCCTTTGTGAGGGCAATTGAATGTACCAGCTGGGCGAGACCTTCATTGGCTCTTTATATAGATCCTTATTCATAGCACAACTCTCATAGTTTTATTCAACACTCTGGATTTTATTCATAAACTCACAAGCTTAGGATTTGGGTTTTTAGGGAAATTAATTGGGCGGCCAAGCCTCTTTTATTTGAAGAGAAGAAAGTTGTTCTTAGAGTTTCTCGACATGCACTTATTTGGTTTCTACTTAGTGGTCCGCTTGTGAGACTTCTTGATTTGGATATCACCTGATGTCCCTCCCATCCTTGAGAGTGTTTGGCTTATTTCGGCCTTGATGTTGACCTGTGGAGAGTCAGATGTAGAAATGAAACAAAAGCATGAAAATCAAGAGTGGAGAGAATTTATTATTCGCCATTACATGTCTATGTGCTATTCTTATTATTACTTTTGAGGACTAACTGGATCCTAAAGTTAGTTGGGGATGACTTTGTTCCAAGAGGGATGTTATTATTTATGTGTAAGGTTTATTTTAACAGGGGAATTACTTTAAAATGAAAATTAAATGTGCAAAGAAAGTTATAAAATTTGTACATAATTGAAAGAAAAGGTAGAGAGGAAAGGATTTGAAAATGATACCTCACCCTTGTCCAGTGTACTCCCCCCCTAACTTATCACTCACTCTGTCCGCAGAGTGTCAAAGTGATAGGTTGAGAAGTACAAGGACAAGGGCATCAGGCTTCTGTTAGTCCTTTATTGGCGCCATGTGTGTGAAAGAGATTAGCAGCGAACTTTCCACATAACGCGTGGTAATCCACATCTGTCATGTCCTCTACTGGTCTTCCAAGGACCATGATGGTGTATATCCAGTAGATGACGTGGAACCCATAGTCGTTTGACTCGCGAAGCTGCTGGGGACATTTGTGGCTGAAGGCAGGGCGATGAAAGTGTTTTTTGTCGTATGCCCGTGTGTGCGTGCTGAGAAGGTCGTGCAGTTGGTCAGCACACTCCTTCGCCAACTCCTCTGTAGGCGTTCTTGATGTTGTAGTATACTATTACTGATCTAGATTGTACTTGCTATCAGAACTGTTATATATGATTGTTGTTTTGTCATGAAGATTTGTTGCCAATAACATCCAATGTTCTGAATGAAGGAAAGGAAGCATGATAAACTTCAGAGTCGTATGTTGTAGGAAGGAAATGAGTACCTCAGTTGTTCTGAAGTTCTTCAGCTTTAGGAGATCGTCCTTCATATAAGCAGATGCCATATAGGTTGTAGGGTGATTCTGTCTGAGTAGAAATTGATAGGCAGCCATCAAACTCACAGATAGAGACCCTTTGATCTGTACATTTTGTCGTAGCACGTCTGCCATGACCAGAATGTCTCCTGATATGAAAATGAGGTCATCTTTCTCAGCGTAAAGCCTTGACATGATGAGGCAAAGTTCATTGTCGTAGAGGATGTTGCAGGCGTTGAGGTCAAAATTGGGGAAAGTTGGTGTAATGGCAGACAGAGGGACCATTTTTGAAGATGATCTGTTGATGGTCGCCCCAGTTAGTAACTCGGCAACCCCTTTATCATCTGCCAGATCGAAAGAGTAAGGGTCCCATTTCTTCTTCTCGGGAACCTTGGTGATCTGTTGTTTCACCAACTCCTCTATTATTTGCCGGAATGGCCATTTTAGAGGATGTTGGATGGTTGAAAAGAGATAGCGAGGAATGTTGTTGGGCGCCATAGTTGGGTCCTTGAAGAACCTTCTATCACAAATGAGCTCCATGGCGTAGCGACCTCACAGAGAATGAAAATCCTCTGTGGCCAGGTCTGTGAAAGGAATTTCTTGGTTGAGTGCTTGAATATGACGTATAATGTAGAAAGTGCAGTCTTGAGATCCCTCCTGAGTTTGGGCATGGGGGTTGATGATTTGGAACCATGGTTGGATCCAACCATTACGGAGGGATGGGCAAGCATACCAAATCAATTTCAGGAGCCGAAAAGGGATGCATATGGCCTCCCCGGCTTCGATACCAGTAAAATTAATTATTCTAGCCTTTAGGTCACTGGCGTAGAAGTTGTACACCTTGGCGTCTCGAGCCGCAGTGTCGACTATCATAAGCAGCCAGTGACCAGAAACTTGAAAGGGCACGGTTATATAGCATGCCTTTCTGTCAATCCCCCTCTGCAATCGTTCGATTGATTTGCTTTGTAACTTTTTATATATAAGACTCATGGCTAGAGCAGGTGATGCGTTAAGAACTGGTTGATGCCGCTTAGAGCTTCTGTAAGTTTTGATAGAATTGGCAAGGAGGACACAGAAGACTGCCATCTTCACCGCTGATTGTGGTCGAAGGATGGTGCGGAAGTCTTCACGTGTCAACTTGCGCTGAGTCTTCATATTTTGGTAAATAACATCGCCCCCGTCTTTAGCATCATCTACTATAGTGTTTTGGATGAATATGTCTTGAACATCTAGAGTAGATATGGCCGCCATATCTAGATCGTGCATCTTGCGCGGTAGAGGTGGTGGTGGGGGAAGCTCTTGCGGAAGGGGGGAAGAGGTCTTGTAACATCCCTGACCTGGGTTATAAGTTAACCCTAGGTGTTTTGCTTAATCATGTAATTAAATACTTGTGATTATCTTTTGGCATGTAATTAAGTTCCTTAGGAACATACATTTTCATTTCTGTCTTTTTTAAACAATGTTGTAGTATTGTTTTATAATACATGGACTTATGTGCAAATTACCCAATTAGAGGGGTTAACTTGCAAAATTACACAGGTTAAGATGTCCTTCTGATGATGAGACATCATATGAGTGAATAGGACGAAGTATGATGGATTATCCAAGCTTGGGCACCTAGATAAAGCTTATGGAGCAATCTTTGTGCTTAAAACCCTAATCTTGGAGTAAAATGCAATTTACCCAAAATGTGGGGTGCAACTTGTAAAATACACCTTTTAGAGTATCTTTTATGACTCTTGACATCATTTAGAGTAGAAATGATGAAAGGGGCGTTTCAATTAAATAATTAGATAAGAAGAATGACCTTTGTAGTAGAATCACCTAGTATGAGTAAGGAGACCCTTTATATATGTACCTTAGTTTGCATGTTGGCTTTCTTTACCCTTAGATCTTGAGTTTTGATGGGCTTTGCTTAAAGTTATGATAGATTGAACGTGCCTTAGAAGTTAAGGAGGGACCTAGATGAGAAACCCATAAACTAGAGGTCCTTATGTTGAAAACTAACCCAAGCTATATAAGCTTCTTTCTTTGCAAACCAAGTAAATGTATTCCCTTCTCTTCTTCACTTATCATCTTGCTCAACTAACTAAGGCAGAGCTTTGGAGCTCAAGAAGATGACCAACCTATTCTAATGTGAGAATAGACCATCTTCTAGCTCGGATTCATGGAGGAATTCCTTGTATAAGGTTGGTTTTATGGTTATCTCACTTAGGTTTCTTGTTCTAGCCGACCTTCCCCAACCTTTTCTTGGAGAAACTCCTTTGGACGACCTGTGGAGCTCAAGACGCCAATAAAGGCTTGAAGCTTGGAATCTTTTAGCTCTAGGAAAAACGTTTGAGGCGGGTTTTATAACTCTAACCTTTTGCTTTATTATGCATATCGTTATTCTTGCAAGTAGTAGTTAAGTTCTTCTTCTTCCCCATCTTTCCTTGCTTTCTTGCAAGCAAAACCACGAAGTAACCGACCTGTCCCAAGGTTGAAGATGATGGGCTTGAATTCCTAGGTAACTTTACCAAACGACCTTGGACCATTTGGTCTAAAACGGTTTGCAAACCGTTTGAAATCAAACGGTCTCAAGACCATTTGATCTCATGCGGTCTTGCAAGACCGTTTAGATTCAAACAGTCTCCAAGACCGTTTGGAAGGGTTGACCAAGTGAAGACCATTTAGAGGTCTGTTAAACACATGTTGAATTAATCAATTATAAAGAATCATGATTTAATTGCAAACCAATCACAAGTTGAAGGCACTTCAACCTTCTAAACCCTAATCGGGTTCAATTGTTGATTCCAATGACCAATTTTGGTGAACTTTGGGTTGAAGGGCCCAAACGGTCTCAAGACCATTTGGGAGTTCACTCAAATGGTCTCAAGACCGTTTGGTGACAACCCAAGACTGTTTGTAGGTCTAGGGTTAAGGTAATTTGATGAATTGAGGGTCCAATCACAATAAGTTGATGAATTGATTAAAAGTGCTGATTTTAGACCTAGTTAGGGTTCAACCCTTATCAAATCGACTTAGATTTTCATAAAACTTTGGGCAAACGGTCTCAAGACCATTTGGAGGGTGTCCAAATGATCTCAAGACCGTTTGGGCCAAGTTGGGTCCCAATTGAGTGTCAATTGATGGGTTTAACCTCAATTAGATTCATGTTGATGGACATTGAGGGTTAACCGATTACAAACCCTAATTGAGTTGGATTCAACTCTAATTGGCTTTCAATTGAGGGTCAATTTGGTGTCCAATTGATTAAGGTTAACCCTAATTGGCTCAAATTAATAAGTGGTTAACAAGGGTATGCCCAATTGAAGGCTTCAACATAGAAAACCCTAATCGATTATAACCTTTGTTACACCTTTGAGGTCCATGCGGTTTTGAGCCCATTTGGACTAAACGGTCTCAAGACCATTTGAGGCCAAACAGTCTCAAGACCGTTTGGGCTCAAATGATCTCAAGGTCATTTGGTCCAATTGATCTCAAGATCATTTCAACTCATGTGGTTTCAAGGTCATTTCATCCAAACGGTTTGGAAGTCAACACACTCAAACGGTCTTGAGTGTCATGCAGTCTTGAAGTCAACTATAGCAAACGGTCAACACATCCAAACGGTCTCAGGACCGTTTGGATGTTGAAAATGTGTAATCGTTTGGAGACTTTAGGGTTGTGATCATTTATTACTTTGAAGGTTTAAATTGGTTCAATGGTGGCCTAATCCAAACCCTAATGATATTTAAAGACATTAAGGGGTTGATTGATTAATAGATTGACCCATGATTGTGATCAATGGTGTACATTACCAATGTGCCCTTGAAGGGTTCAAGTATATGACACCTTGTTTAATCAAAGCCCTAATGACATGATAGTGGTGACTTAGCTTATGTTAATCAATGAGGACTTGACCTAACCTAATCTAGAGTGATGTAATCACCATCTATTAGTAAGAGGAGAGAGAAGGTTCCATTTATGGTTGAAACTCAAGTAAAATACCTTCAATGTATATGAATGAGCATGATTAGAGTATGATCCACATATGTGAGATCATGAAAACCTTAATTATGATAATTGATGAATCTTAACCTAACTGGAAGGCATCAATGATGATGTTTCTCATATATGGTGATGCTATGAGCTCAATTCACTATGAAGTGAATAGTAAACCCTAAATCTAGGGTAAAAACATGTAATGTGAATAGTAAACCCTAATTGAGGGTGATGTGCTGAAATGTACAATAAACCCTAATTCCAGGTTATGCTTTAAAGCAGAAAGGTACAACTCTGGATATGAATTGTTTATCATTGTTAACTGATACCATGCAGGTTCTTATAAAAGAATGATCATATCCATGTAAGGATTATGATGTCATATTCATTGAAAGCATGTTTTTAGCTTAATGAATAGTGACCTATTATGTTGCCTAGTAAGTGGCATCATATGAGGTTGATAGGTTGTAAGAGCCATGAGTATCATCAAGGTCATGCTAAATAGATGACTTGTGATGAGATGATTAAGAAGTGATACCTATTATGAGTTAGAGTTGATACATTTAGTATTCTACTTTCATAACTATTGTTCTAATGATTAATGTTTGAGAACATGCTTGATGTTAAAAGAATGTTGAAATGTACCTAACTAATCAAGTATAATCATACTATGTAGAGCCCTGATCATAGATCCATCATTGTCAGAAGCTAAATGATGGTGAAACAGGTTTTTCCTAAGGGAACTCCTGGATCACATACTTTTGAGTATGTGGGGGAATATGGGTGTGAATATCCTTACATCCTAGTGTAGGAATTGATGTAGATGTATCTTAATCTATCAACCCTTCACTATATGTTTATGTCAGGGTGATATAACACTATTCTCCCGAGGAAATCTTTTATACCGCATCGATGAGAGATAAACAAGAAATCTTTCGATAGCGAAGAGAGTACAGAATGCCACTGTGACCCTAATAGCGAAGTACCAGAATACCCTGGTGAGCTATAGTAGCAGAGACACTAGATGTCTTGCATATTTATCCTCACTCTGAGTGAGGAAGATGAGGTCATAAGAATCTGGCTCTTTTGATGACCTAGGTATGATATCAATGCGACTTAATAGTGATCGGTTGGAGTATGAGCGGTATACCTCATCTCCACAGGGCATAATAATGTTTGTAAAACATAATCAACTACGTAGCATATCTGCTTAGGTTGAACTACGAAATATAATGATTGAAGTTACATTGCTTAGTTTACATGATCTTCATATTCCTTAAATGTTGTTGATTATCTTAAAAGCTTTTATTACTTATGTTGTTCTTTGATTGCTATAATAAAGCTTCTGGCGGAGAGTTATAACTCTCGCTGGGACAATTATTTAAAATTGTCTCACTCCGTAGATTTCAACTTTTTAGGTGGTCGTCGAGGATGAAGGAACCAGTCTGCAGGTGATCGGTATCAGCAGCAGCAGCACCAGGAGCAGCAGTGAATCTCAGGTGGAGATACTGACTACTGAGTCATGTAGTTAGATAGTCCTATGCCGTCTCTGTACTCTCATGTTCTTGGAGTTAGTCGGTCTGAGATTTTGGTTTTGAATCTTGAGATTTTGTATCTGGTTGTGTATAATCACTCAAGAAGTGATTTAACAGAGATGTAATCTGTTTATCTTGTTTCTATAAAAGAAGTTTTATGATTTCACGATCTTGTCTCAAAAAGTTTTAATTTCCGGTGATTTTTGTATTCCGCTGCTAATCGAATGCTTCTGCTGAGTTTATATCGTGGTTTATGGATTGGATCGTCTCAATTTAGTGGTATCAGAGCTCTAGGTTCGCTGAGTCTACAGAGACATAGGACTTAGGATGTCGAGTCTATCCTTATTGTTTCTTTCCTATCTAATAGAATCTTCTGCTCCTCAGGAGAAGAAGATATATAAGGATGTCTGAGCCACATGAGGAGTATGTGGCAGAAAGTAGTGTCGCTGCACCTCGAGAAGGTGCAAGGAACCCAGAAATAGAACAACCTGTACCTGAGCCACCCACAGAGCCACCTTAGTTTGACTCACCTGACATGGGTAACCTAGTTGTTCAAACTATGTTCAAGCAGTTTATGACTGCCATGACACACATCACTGACAGGATGCCCATGCCTGCACCAAGGGCACCTGTCCATCCTGAAGGACAAGGTATCGGTAAGACGTTCGAGCGACTTCGTCGTGTCGGAGCAACCGAATACTTTGGGATAGTTGACCCCGCAGATGCCGATCTGTGGTTAACTGAGTTGGAGAAAGCCTTCAGAATCTTGAACATCCCTGAAGCTGAGAAGGTTAGACATGTTCTATATCTTCTCAAAGGAAGTGTTGGTCACTGGTGGACCATGGAAGAGCAGAAGAGGCCTGGAGTAGAGATCTCATGGGAAGACTTTCGTCGGGGATTTGTCAATAGATACTTTCCAAAGACATTCCTGGACGATAAGATCTCTCAGT
Organism: Alisma plantago-aquatica; assembly: GCA_963693085.1. NCBI lineage: Eukaryota > Viridiplantae > Streptophyta > Magnoliopsida > Alismatales > Alismataceae > Alisma > Alisma plantago-aquatica. The sequence continues at coordinate 367,240,302 of OY856411.1, read as the reverse complement.
TCGAGAGATTGAGGCAAGGCATGATGAACATTAGCGAGTACGAAGCTAAGTTCATGGAGTTGCTGCAGTTTTGTCCGCACATGGCTGCCGCAGAAGAAGAGAGGATCAGAAGGTTCGAGAAGGGTTTGAATGCCGACTTGACTACTCCCGTGTCTGCCCTAGAGAACCAGGAGAGGTTTGCTACCTTCGTTGAGTCAGTCCGAAGGATAGAGAGATCCATAGACGAGAAGAGGCAAACCCATAAGAGATATCTGCAGTTCCAGGGTTCTTCATCTAGAGACTTTAAGAAGCCTAGATTCTCTGCACCTACACCTCCACCACCCAGATCTAGTGCTCAGACATAGTAGACACCGAGTAGAGGTAGAGGACGAAGCCTACCACTACAAGAGACTCGCAGTTCAGCGTCAATGTCAGTCACAGGACCACCAAGACCACAACAACTGGAAAGAAGCTGCTACAACTGTGGGAAGGTGGGACATCTGATGAAGGACTGCAGGTCTAGGCCTGTCAGTGTGACACAGCCTCAGAGATAGAGTCAACAGGGATCACAGAGAAGGCAGTTTCAAGGAGCAGCTAGAGGACGTGGACAAGCATCTCAAGCTGGATCGTCAGCACCAACTCAACCTCAGGCGACAACAAGGTTCTATGCAATGAACCCACCTGATGCAGTGATCAACCCACGGGTTGTGGCAGGTCAGATGGAGTTGTTATATTCTGATATGTCTACATCCTATGTTGTATTTGTTTTGATTGACCCGGGTGATACGCACTCCTTTATCACTCGAAAAGTGATTTGTAACTGCAATATGACAGTCAGTCATAGGGCAGATAGCTTGTTGCTTGAGACTCCGTTGAGAGGGTCTGCTGTGTTGCAGGAGGTATGTTCTCCCTGCATCCTCGTCTTCTCTGATCATCGCATTCAAGTGGATCTTATACCACTTGAGATGCAAGGATTTGATATAATCCTTGGGATGGATACCTTGGAAAGGTATAGGGTTGTCTTGGATTGTGAATCCAAGTAGGCTGTGTTTGCTGATGAAAGCAATACATGGATCTTTCAAGGAGAGAGAAAGATTCTACCCACTTGTTTTGTGTCAGCTATGGTTTCTGAGAAGCTGATGAGACAAGGATGTTATACATTCTTGGCCCATGTAGTAGATACTACCATGGAGAGTCCCAACCCTGCTGAAGTTCCTGTAGTCAGGGAATTCAAAGACATGTTTCCTGAAGAACTTCCAGGTATACCACCGCCTTGGGAAATTTATTTTGAAATCAATTTGGTCCCAGATACACAACCCATAGCCCATACACTGTATAGGATGGCGCCTGTCGAAATGGCAGAACTCAAGAAATAGCTTCAGGAGTTACTTGAGAAGGATTTCATCCGACCCAGTACTTCACCTTGGGGTGCTCCGGTTTTGTTTGTTAAAAAGAAATACGAGTCAATACGGTTGTGCATTGATTACAGACAACTAAATAAAGTAACAATAAAGAATAAGTACCCTCTGTCGAGGATTGATGATCTTTTTGACCAATTGCATCAGGATATCATCAACTTCGTATTAAGGACAGTGATGTATCCAAATCTGCCTTTAGGACAAGGTATGGTCACTATGAGTTCACAGTTATGTCGTTTGGACTAACTAATGCACCAACTGCATTTATGGAACTCATGAATAGAATCTTCTGACCTTTCCTCGATCAGTGTGTTGTCGTCTTTATAGATGACATTCTGATCTATAGTAGAGATGCTCAGCAGCATAAACATCATCTTTGCCAAGCTTTGACCTTGCTAAGGGAACATAAGCTATACGCTAAGTTCAGTAAGTGCGAGTTTTGGTTGCCAGAGGTGTCTTTTCTTGGACACGTGGTATCTGCCTCGGGTATTCGTGTTGACCCTAAAAAGGTAGAATCTGTTCTACAATGGGAACAACCGAACACACCGACGGAGATTCATAGTTTCTTAGGGTTAGCTGGCTATTACCGAAGGTTCATTAAGAACTTCAGTTCCATAGCCTTACCCTTGACCAAGTTAACCCGGAAAGATGTTCCTTTTGCCTGGAGTGATAAGTGCCAGCAATCTTTCCAGCTGTTGAAGGAGAGGTTGACAAGTGTACATGTACTTGTGCTACCTGAGCAAGGTAAAGGATATGTAGTTTTCTGTAATGCCTCCAAGAATGGACTCGGATGCGTGTTGATGCAGGATAAGCAGGTGATTTCTTTTGCTTCCCGACAGCTTAAGAAACACGAGGAGAATTATCCGACACACGATCTGGAGTTAGCTGTTGTGGTTCATGCCTTGAAAATCTGGAGACATTATCTCTACGGAGAGACATTCCAGATTTTCACAGACCACAAGAACCTTAAGTATATCTTCTCTCAGCATGAACTTAACATGAGGCAATGTCGCTGGATGGAATTAATCAAGGACTACGATTTTACAATTGATTACCATCCAGGGAAGGCTAATGTGGTTGTAGATGCTCTGAGTAGGAAATCAGCAACATCAACCATAGATAGAGCACAACTAAGTGCCTTAGTATGTTCTAGGAGAGATATGCTTATCTCTTTAAGGCAAGATAATGTGCAGTTGAAGGTGTCATTGTTAGCCGGTTTGTTAGCTGAGATGCATATTAAACCTACCCTAAGAGAGCAGATTAAGGAGGCACAACAAGTTGATGTTGCAGTCCAGCAGATCAGATCGGAGTATGGTGATGAGAAGAGAGATGGTTTCCATGACTTAGATGATCAAGTGGCATGTTATCATGGGAAGATGATAGTGCCAGATGTGGACAGCTTGAGGAAGTTAGTCATGGAAGAAGCTCATTCTTCGATGTATGCCATGCATCCAGGGAGCACCAAGATGTATCGAAACTTGAAAGATATGTATTGGTGGCCTGGGATGAAGAAGGATGTTGCTGAGTTTGTTCTGAAGTGTCCTGTGTGTCAGCAAGTTAAAGTTGAACACCAGAAGCCTGTAGGAACAATGCAACCTTTACCCATACCACAGTGGAAGTGGGACCATGTGTCTATGGACTTTGTTGTTGGCCTACCCAGGATAAACAAAGGACATGATTCCATATGGGTAATAGTTGATAGGTTGACAAAGACAGCGCACTTCTTACCTGTCAAAACAACCTATTCTGCTGAAAGGTTATCACAGCTGTATGTTCAAGAGATAGTGTGACTGCACAAAGTTCCTATCACTATAGTTTCTGACGGAGGTCCCCAGTTTACAAGTCATTTTTGGGAGCAGTTGCACAGAGCTTTAGGCACCAAGTTAAGGTTTAGTACAACCTTTCATCCACAGACTGATGGACAGTCAGAAAGGACTATACAAACCTTGGAGGACTTGCTGAGGGCATGTGTTCTCCAGTTTACAGGGAGTTGGGATCTACACCTAAGCTTGATAGAATTTGCCTACAACAATAGCTATCAACTTAGTATTGATATGGCACCTTATGAAGCTTTGTATGGTAGACGTTGTAGATCACCCTTATGTTGGTATGAGACTGGTGAACATCAGTTGTTAGGTCCTGATCTTGTACAACAGACCACAGAGAAGATCAAAGTAATACAACAACAGATTAAGACTGCATAGGATAGGCAGAAATCCTATGCCGACAGACGTCGTAGACCCTTAGAGTTCCAGGTTGGAGACAGAGTGTACCTCAAGGTCTCGCCTTGGAAAGGAGTCCTTCGTTTTGGAAGGAAAGGGAAGTTAGCTCCTAGATTTATGGGGCCTTATCCAATCATTGAATGGGTTGGAAAGGTAGCCTATAAACTAGAGTTACCTCAAGAGTTGCAGAAGTTACACCCTATGTTTCACATTTCTATGCTGAGGAAATGTCACCCTGATACCGAGACAGTTCTACAACCTTTGGAGGTAGAATTGAATGATGATATAACTTATAAGGAAGGACCAATGTCAATCCTTGATAACAGAATTAAAATGTTTTACCCTGCTAAAGAAGAAAGACATAAGTCTTGTGAAAATCCTCTGGAATCACCGTGGTGTTGAAGAAGTCACTTGGGAACTAGAGGAAGAGATGAGAAGGAAATACCCTGCTCTTTTCTCCTAATATGTTTTATCGATTTCGGGGACGAAATCCTTGTAAGGGGTGGATAATTTGTAACATCCTTGACCTGGGTTATAAGTTAACCCTAGGTGTTTTGCTTAATCATGTAATTAAATACTTGTGATTATCTTTTGGCATGTAATTAAGTTCCTGAGGAACATACATTTTCATTTATGTCCTTTTTAAACAATGTTGTAGTATTGTTTTATAATACATGGACTTATGTGCAAATTACCCAATTAGAGGGGTTAACTTGCAAAATTACACAGGTTAAGATGTTCCTCTGATGATGAGACATCATATGAGTGAATATGACGAAGTATGATGGATTCTCCAAGCTTGGGCACCTAGATACAGCTTATGGAGCAATCTTTGTGCTTAAAACCCTAATTTTGGAGTAAAGTGCAATTTACCCAAAATGTGGGGTGCAACTTGTAAAATACACCTTTTAGAGTATCTTTTATGAATCTAGACATCATTTAGAGTATAAATGATGAAAGGGGCATTTCAATTAAATAATTAGATAAGAAGAATGACCTTTGTAGTAGAATCACCTAGTATGAGTAAGGAGACCCTTTATATATGTACCTTAGTTTGCATGTTGGCTTTCTTTACCCTTAGATCTTGAGTTTTGATGGGCTTTGCTTAAATTTATGATAGATTGAACGTGCCTTAGAAGTTAAGGAGGGACCTAGATGAGAAACCCATAAACTAGAGGTCCTTATGTTGAAAACTAACCCAACTATATAAGCTTCTTTCTTTGCAAACCAAGTAAACGTATTCCCTTCTCTACTTCACTTATCATCTTGCTCAACCGACTAAGGCAGAGCTCTGGAGCTCAAGAAGATGACCAACCTGTTCTAAGGTGAGAACGGGCCATCTTCTAGCTCGGATTCATGGAGGAATTCCTTGTATAAGGTTGGTTTTATGGTTATCTCACTTAGGTTTCTTGTTCTAGCCGACCTTCCCCAACCTTTTCTTAGAGAAACTCCTTTGGCCGACCTGTGGAGCTCAAGAATCCAGTAAAGGCTTGAATCTTGGAATCTTGGAGCTCTAGGAACAACATTTGAGGCGGGTTTTATAACTCTAACCTTTTGCTTTATTATGCATATTGTTATTCTTGCAAGTAGTAGTTAAGTTCATCTTCTTCCCCATCTTTCCTTGCTTTCTTGCAAGAAAAACCACGAAGTAATCGACCTGTCCCAAGGTTGAAGATTATGGGCTTGAATTCCTAGGTAACTTTACCAAATGATCTTGGACCATTTGGTCTAAAACGGTTTGCAAACCGTTTGAAATCAAACGGTCTCAAGACCGTTTGATCTCATGCGATCTTGCAAGACTGTTTAGATTCAAACAGTCTCCAAGACCGTTTGGAAGGGTTGACCAAGTGAAGACCATTTAGAGGTCTGTTAAACACATGTTGAATTAATCAATTATAAAGAATCATGATTTAATTGCAAACCAATCACAAGTTGAAGGCACTTCAACCTTCTAAACCCTAATCGGGTTCAATTGGTGATTCCAATGACTAATTTTGGTGAACTTTGGGTTGAAGGGCCCAAACGGTCTCAAGACCATTTGGGAGTTCACTCAAACAGTCTCAAGACCGTTTGGTGACAACCCAAGACCGTTTGGAGGTCTAGGGTTAAGGTAATTTGATGAATTGAGGGTCCAATCACAATAAGTTGATGAATTGATTAAAAGTGCTGATTTTAGACCTAGTTAGGGTTCAACCCTTATCAAAAACGACTTAGATTTTGATGAAACTTTGGGAAAACGGTCTCAAGACCGTTTTTAGGGTGTCCAAATGATCTCAAGACCGTTTGGGCCAAGTTGGGGCCCAATTGAGTGTCAATTGATGGGTTCAACCTCAATTAGATTCATGTTGATGGGCATTGAGGGTTAACCGATTGCAAACCCTAATTGAGTTGGATTCAACCCTAATTGGCTTTCAATTGAGGATCAATTTGGTGTCCAATTGATTAAGGTTAACCCTAATTGGCTCAAATTAATAAGTGGTTAACAAGGGTATGGCCAATTGAAGGCTTCAACATAGAAAACCCTAATCGATTATAACCTTTGTTACACCTTTGAGGTCCATGCGGTTTTGAGCCCATTTGGACCAAACGGTCTCAAGACCGTTTGGATCCAAATGGTATCAAGACCGTTTGAGGCCAAACGGTCTCAAGACCATTTGGGCTCAAACGATCTCAAGGTCGTTTGGTCCAATCGATCTCAAGATCGTTTCAACTCATGCGGTTTCAAGGTCGTTTCATCCAAACGGTTTGGAAGTCAACGCACTCAAACGGTCTTGAGTGTCATGCGGTCTTAAAGTCAACTATAGCAAACGGTCAACACATCCAAACGGTCTCAGGACCGTTTGGAGGTTGAAAATGTGTAATCGTTTGGAGACTTTAGGGTTGTGATCATTTATTACTTTGAAGGTTTAAATTGGTTCAATGGTGGCCTAATCCAAACCCTAATGATACTTAAAGACATTAAGGGGTTAAGTGATTAATAGATTGACCCATGATTGTGATCAATGGTGTACATTACCAATGTGCCCTTGAAGGGTTCAAGTAGATGACACCTTGTTTAATCAAAACCCTAATGACATGATAGTGGTGACTTAGCTTATGTTAATCAATGAGGACTTGACCTAACCTAATCTAGAGTGATGTAATCACCATCTATTAGTAAGAGGAGAGAGAAGGTTCCATTTATGGTTGAAACTCAAGTAAAATACCTTCAATGTATATGAATGAGCATGATTAGAGTATGATCCACATATGTGAGATCATTAAAACCCTAATTATGATAATTGATGAATCTTAACCGAACTGGAAGGCATCAATGATGATGTTTCTCATACATGGTGATGTTATGAGCTCAATTCACTATGAAGTGAATAGTAAATCCTAAATCTAGGGTAAGAACATGTAATGTGAATAGTAAACCCTAATTGAGGGTGATGTGCTGAAATGTACAATAAACCCTAATTCCAGGTTATGCTTTAAAGCAGAAAGGTACAACTCTGGATATGAATTGTTTATCATTGTTAACTGATACCATGCAGGTTCTTATAAAAGAATGATCATATCCATGTAAGGATTATGATGTCATATTCATTGAAAGAATGTTTTTAGCTTAATGAATAGTGACCTATTATGTTGCCTAGTAAGTGGCATCATATGAGGTTGATAGGTTGTAAGAGCCATGAGTATCATCAAGGTCATGCTAAATAGATGACTTGTGATGAGATGATTAAGAAGTGATACCTATTATGAGTTAGAGTTGATACATTTAGTATTCTACTTTCATAACTATTGTTCTAATGATTAATGTTTGAGAACATGCTTGATGTTAAAAGAATGTTGAAATGTACCTAACTAATCAAGTATAATCATACTATGTAGAGCCCTGATCATAGATCCATCATTGTTAGAAGTTAAATGATGGTGAAATAGGTTTTTCCTATGGGAACTCCTGGATCACATATGTAGCATCCAACTAACAAAAACATAATTAACTAATGCGGAAGCGTTCACTAAGCAGCGGATTATAGAAAATCACTAAAAATTTAAAACCTTTTTCAAAGAGACCCAATCATAGGAAAACTCTTTCAACAAGAACCAATGTATTACATTTACAACATGGTTCATAAGTATATATCTTATACCATCTCTTTTCAAGGGTTACAACATCAACTGCCTTGTTAAAAGCTAAACACAAACAACATAATAACCTCGAGGCATCAAGCCAAAATCTCAAAACGATACATTAAAAGCACTAAGTACTAACTCCGAGGACCTGAGAGTACAGAGACGACACATAGGACTTCTATCTACCAAACACGATAGACAACACACTCAACCTGAGTTGTCACTCCTATCCTTGTAGCTGCTGATGTTCTTCATCCGAAAGATATTATCAGTCTCTTTCACACTCGTCCACCTAAAAATGTTGGTTCCCACGGGGGTGAGACAATTGAAAATTGCCCCAGCGAGAGATATAACTCTCCGCCAGAAACATCATTATTGTAGTTTAATTAATATAAAACTGAGCAGAGGATAAGCAGTTTAGATCATTCTCATCTTTTAAAGTATTACACATATCTATGATTGAACAGTAATTCATCTATTCTCTTTATAAGAAATAGAAAGAACATGTATAACATTCATCTACCATACATTTTCAACATCTCAAGCTTTGCTCATGTCATTCATTATTCTGATGTGTCACCCATGATTCATTCTTGTTTCTATTTGTTGGCCTTAGCCAATCTGCTAAACAAGTATTCACTTATGCCAGACATGTGATTATATAAATCATCATGTATTATTCAAGCATTAAACTATATCAATCAGGTATAAATGTTTCAAGCATTGGACTATACCAATCCTGATTACACATCCAGGCATTGGACTTTAACCAAACCTAATTACAGGCATTAAGCCTCTGTCAGGTATTTCTAATTATAGAGGCATGGATAGCATGTGAAACATAACTATCAACATGAGATATCTAGCATCATGATTATAATCAACAGTAGCAGTAAGATATCAACATAAGCATGACCATTATATGTACACAATTACAGTCTTATGCATATCCACAACATAAGTATAATTACTATCTCTTAGTTGCACTAAGCATCATCTTTATGTAAAGAGAACAAACATGGGTTTCCATTCAATGTGAAGCGTCATGTATAACCCTAAACAGATATGCTATACGGCTGTATTACATCTTTTATTATGCCCTGGGGAATTTGAATCGTACCATTCAAAGTCCAACCGACCCCTGCGAAGGGCTATTCGGTTCCGTACAAGATCTAGGAGTACCGGCATCCTAAGATCTCTTCCCCTCGGTCAGTACGAGTAAACTGCAGTGACATACCAGTCAAACTGCCAACAGTGACATATAGTCAACTGATAACAACTAGTCCGTACTTGGTACAAGTTACGACACTAGAAAACAGGGTATACAAAACCCTCTAATCCGAGGTACAACCGCAGCTGTCCTCAATCACATCAAATATTTGAGGCATGACCATAGCCATCCTCTGTAACCTGCAATTGTGGATGACAAGTATATATATATCCTCAACCTGCCACCCCCGCATATTCAACAATATGCGCTCCGAGTTTCCCTTAGGAATACTCGTTTCACCATCCAGCAAATTCTGACACTGAAGATGGTTCTACGGCACAGGGCACTACATGATTAGAGTTGCACTTAATTAGTTATGCCAATTAGGTGAATTAAGGCTGCATCAAACAAGTGGACATACAAACCCTAATTCACTTCTAGCAAGCATATAAATATCAAAACCTGAAAAGATATAAAACATATGAAACATAATTTCTCATCTCTTCATCACATGGTAATATTCACTTGCCATTCATTAGATTACACCAATTATCATATTATCACAGGATATAAATCCTTTTCACAATAGCACAGGGTATCAACCCTTATCAACATAAGAGGAATACACCTCATTCAGGGCTCAATCATGCCCATGAAACATCTTGTTACTTCTTACCAGGTAACATCTAACCATATGGCTCACAAGGCCATTAAACATCTTGTCACCTCTCACTAGGCAACAATAACATATTAACTCATGTAATATAATAGTAACACCACTATTTCCTCCACAGGGTTAGGGTTTACTATTCACATCAATTAGGGTTTCATGTTTATTTTATCAATACAACCCTAATATATTGTTCCATACATCTAGGAGCATCCATCGACATTCCAAGTATTTAATATTTTTATCATTTATCATTAAATGATCATCAACACAAGGTATGAGTTTATCTCTCATCATTATCATGGTATGATTACATCATACTCATTTTAGCTTACTTATCAAGTATGTTAAACTCATTACATTTCATTGTGACAATTTACATAACACTCTCCTTGTGTATCTTATCTAAAAATATTGGATTTGAGATGCATCAAGGTATATCAACCCTGAAATGCTAAATGTGATATCTATCATGTCTCAATGTATCACTTCCCTCATCACTTCTATCTTACATGAGTTTATTAACTTATCTTATAATAAGGAATTTCACATCTTAATACTTTCATCCACCAACCTATCACCTTTACCATGATGTGCATAGATCACACACAAGGATTGTCCAACTATCTTCAATGATATGGACTCATCTCAAATTAAGGCATTACTTGTTATAAGGTTGACTATAGTCAACCACTTAAGATATTTCATCATTATAGGGTATTACTCATTATTTCATCATTAAGGTTTACTCATATCATTACCCAGACATTAGGGTTATGATTTATCATCATATTGCCCATGATTAGAATTCCATGCACTATAGCCCAAATTTAGGGTTTTACATAGCTTTACTCTGTGTTAGGTTTAAGGTTTCATATGACATCGCCCTCAATTAGGGTTTCACATGGAATCATCCTCAATTAGAGTTTCTCAGGGAATCACCCTCAATTAGGGTTTCACTAATCATCCCAATTAGGGTTTCATTCAATTACCCATAAATTAGGGATTCATTATTCCTCTAATTAGGGTTTGGTATTTCATTACCTTAAATTAGAGTTACCCAAGTCATTACCCTTAATTAGGGTTACACTATTACCCTTAATTAGGGTTACACTATTACCCTTAATTAGGGTTTTACTCAAAATTTCCCTAAATCAGGGTTAGGGTTCGTTAACCTTCTCAATTAGGGTTTCTTGATCTCTTTACTAAGGATCCTACCCTAAATCACCATATGAATCATACTCATGTATGAATTCATTTCTATCATTCTCTCCACTTTATTTGGTTACATCAACCATATGATCAAATACAAACAACTATGTTTGACATAGTATACTGAGTTATTGCTTCCATAAACAATTAGGGTTTGCTTAATTGAATAGCCTTCAACTCACGATTCCTTGGGAGTTAATCCCTCAAATTTGGTGAGTCATTAGACCACATCATTAGGAACAGTAATCCCAAACATTCAACCCTTGGTCAATGCATTCAAACGGTCTTGAGACCGTTTACTCAAAAAGGTCAATTAAATCAGATTGAAAATCAGCACTTAATTCAATTAGGTTTCCCTAATTGATTAGGCTTCAACTCACGATTCCTTGGGAGTTAATCCCTAAAATTTGGAGGGTCATTAACCAACATCATTATAAACAGGAATCCTAGACGGTCAATGCTTGGTCAACACACTCAAATGGTCTTGACACCGTTTTCCCAAACAGGTCAAGTTGATCAGGTTGAAAATCAGCATTTAATTCAATTCGATTTATCTAATTGATTGGCCTTCAAGTCACGATTCCTTTGGAGTTAACCCCTAAAATTTGGAGGGTCATTATCCTACATAATTAGGAACAAGATTCCCAAACGGTCAACGCTTGTTCAACCATATCAAACGGTCTTGAAACCGTTTTCCCTAAAACAGTTTTCTGAAACTGCATAGCCAATCAATTTAAAACGATTTGGAATAGATATCAAGACCATTTGGCTTGGTACTTTTCTTTGGATAAGCATATAGGATGATGTAATCATCCCCTTCCTTCGAAAAACCAAGAACAGCAACTGTTCTTGATGGAAATTGCAGCAAGGAAACAAGTATGTATCAAATTGAAGAAAACAATCAACAAAGCATAATTGATTGATGCAATAGCAATGATTAAGGGTTTGAGTTATAAAACCCGCCTCCAATTGAGCTCCAAAGCTTCAAGCTCACGCCATTAATGGTGGATGAAGCTCTAGCAACTCCCCCTAAGCTCGTCCTCAAGCTTTTGGATGAAAAAGTTGGCTAGGGTTGAAGAGGAGATCCAAATAAGAAGAAATCAATGATTTATTTTTTTATTTCCACCATGGAATCAAGGAGAACGAAGGTCAAGGACCTTACCAACAGGTTGGGGTCGTCCTCCTGCTCCTCCACAGCTCCTTAGTCGTTTTCCAAGCAAGGGTAAAGAAAAGAATCCGAAATAGCCTTTGTTTTGGCTTGGTAAAGGTACTTTTATAAGAAACTTGGTGAGAGAGAAAATGCATTATTAAAATGCATTAAATTCCAAAAATATGGCCGCCTCTTCCCCCTCAAATTCCCCTCAAAATCCTTAAGGACGAGGCTATCTTCATTGCCTCTTATTCCTCTTCATTATCCATCAATTTAAAGAAAAGCAAATTAAGCACCTTAGATCATATTATAATAATATTCCAATTTGAGTGGATATTGCTTTTCTTTATAATAATGGTGAGTGGGTTATCCACTTGCTTGAGATATTTTCGTGGCCTAGCAAAGTCACAAATGTGTTCACACTTGAGCAAATTCAACCATCTCGTTTTTGGTTGAAGGCCCTTCAATTATTATATTTGTTTTTACACTAAATAGAATTAGGGTTTCAATTAGGATTAAATCTTGATTATTTTAATATCAAGATTCTCTCTCCTCCAACTTAATTCAAATGAGGCGCCCCTCTCATTTTATTTTCTCTACTTGATGCCAAGAAACATTAGGGACCTTATTGAAGTGGTAATTTACATATTACACCCTGGGTTTTGGGTAAATTGCACATTACACCAAAACTAGGTTTTCATGCACATACATTGCTTTATCAGCTCTTTCTTGGTATTTAGGCTTCCATAAGCCATACCTCAGCATCATATTTACTCTCATGATTCTTCAACACATGAGGAACATATTATCATGCACAATTTGCACTTAAACCCCTCAACTTGGGTAATTTGCACTTTAGTCCAAAACAGGCAAAACATTGATTTCAACAATGTTCAAAAAGGATAAGAATTGTAATATAAGTTCCTCTTGAACCATAATTACCTTTCACAAGATGAGATTAAGCATTTAATCATCTTTCTTAATCAAAACACCTAGGGTTAAGGTATAACCCAGGTCAGGGGTGTTACAAATTATAAACCCCTAACAAGGATTTCGTCCTCGAAATCCCAGATAAAGGAAGACATATGTATTTTATTCATCATACTATCTAGTCTTCACATATCATCTCCTTATTATAGAGACACCATAAAACTTTGATCAACACCAAGTGTTTCCATACAAGATTCTCATAGAATCAACACACAAGGCACATGCCCCACTGTCCCTCATCATTGACTATAGAGTCAACTTTGTGTCAAATAACACTTTTCTTATTCAGAGAAGCATCATACATTCTTTATTAGTATCATGTTTATGCAGAGCATAAACCCCTAACATATGATGTTCATATTATTATAATCAGACTAATTTCACAGTTGACCAATCCAGGTAGCCAACCTAACCCATCTGATATCTCTCAGATACCATAATCTTTCACCTTGATATCTATCACATGTGTTGGAAACACATCATATATATCTCTTCCTTTCATCTTGGAACATTATGTGTTTCATATGTCCTCATCTTGGGACCAAAGTCCAAGATAACTGATACTTTTCTAAGTATCCATCACATGAACACATTTATCTTATGCACATCAAGTGTCCTAAGACCCACTTGATGGTCATGTCCCTGAAAGGAAAGAAAACAAGGATTCATATTCCTCTTATTAATTTATGTATTTTCAACTATTCATGAATCATTTACTCTTTAGCTCTTCCTAGGTTCCTTGCCTTTAGCATAGAAATTATAAGGATGATTACATGACATTATCCATTTAGCATGTTTATGATCATCTCATGATCTCATCATATTTCCCATTTCTTCGTTAGGGAAAATACATTTATTATACTTACATCATTATTGAACAGGTTTCATTTCCCTTATTCTTATCCTTATCTTATGAGGAGTACACTTTTAGTTCCTCATACAACATGCTCATTTGAGATTATCTCAGACTTCTCTTTCTTATACTTAGTATATCACACATTTATTCATTCCATATTTCTGATTTCATGATACTCATTAGATTGTATCAGAATGACTGCTTGATCAGGGCAATCAGAGAGATTACAATCTAAGAGTTTCCATACTCACTTTATCATCAATAGTTGTATACCTGGCCAGGGTATATAAATACTGAGATTAGGTAGTATGCACTTTATTTGCGATCATATTCCTCACTTTTAATATCATTATACACACATGACTTTCCCATGTTCCAACATGACTAAGTCATTTAGGAACTCTTTTAAAGCTCAAACTTCTATATTAAGGACTGATAACCTAGATCGTAAAGCTAGTATCCAGTCCACTATATGCATTACTGTTGCTCTAATCTACCCAACAGTAATACTTAAAGAAAGATTTTCTTATCATAAATGGATCAACTAGGAGACTCTTAGGCAATTGTCTCTGTCTTGCCTGCTCCCATGCACCTCTTCTTGGTGCAATATTGCTGCTCTCAGCAGCAATCTCCTCATGTGACCCAGTCATCTTTAAGTTCTTCTTCTCTTATATGAGCAGAAGACATTATCAGATACACTAGATGATACCAGAACAGACTCTACTACCTTAGTCCTATGTCTCTGTAGACTCAGCGAACCTAGAGCTCTGATACCACTTAATTGTAGCATCCAACTAACAAAAACATAATTAACTAATGCGGAAGCGTTCACTAAGCAGCGGATTATAGAAAATCACTAAAAATTTAAAACCTTTTTCAAAGAGACCCAATCATAGGAAAACTCTTTCAACAAGAACCAATGTATTACATTTACAACATGGTTCATAAGTATATATCTTATACCATCTCTTTTCAAGGGTTACAACATCAACTGCCTTGTTAAAAGCTAAACACAAACAACATAATAACCTCGAGGCATCAAGCCAAAATCTCAAAACGATACATTAAAAGCACTAAGTACTAACTCCGAGGACCTGAGAGTACAGAGACGACACATAGGACTTCTATCTACCAAACACGATAGACAACACACTCAACCTGAGTTGTCACTCCTATCCTTGTAGCTGCTGATGTTCTTCATCCGAAAGATATTATCAGTCTCTTTCACACTCGTCCACCTAAAAATGTTGGTTCCCACGGGGGTGAGACAATTGAAAATTGCCCCAGCGAGAGATATAACTCTCCGCCAGAAACATCATTATTGTAGTTTAATTAATATAAAACTGAGCAGAGGATAAGTAGTTTAGATCATTCTCATCTTTTAAAGTATTACACATATCTATGATTGAACAGTAATTCATCTATTCTCTTTATAAGAAATAGAAAGAACATGTATAACATTCATCTACCATACATTTTCAACATCTCAAGCTTTGCTCATGTCATTCATTATTCTGATGTGTCACCCATGATTCATTCTTGTTTCTATTTGTTGGCCTTAGCCAATCTGCTAAACAAGTATTCACTTATGCCAGACATGTGATTATATAAATCATCATGTATTATTCAAGCATTAAACTATATCAATCAGGTATAAATGTTTCAAGCATTGGACTATACCAATCCTGATTACACATCCAGGCATTGGACTTTAACCAAACCTAATTACAGGCATTAAGCCTCTGTCAGGTATTTCTAATTATAGAGGCATGGATAGCATGTGAAACATAACTATCAACATGAGATATCTAGCATCATGATTATAATCAACAGTAGCAGTAAGATATCAACATAAGCATGACCATTATATGTACACAATTACAGTCTTATGCATATCCACAACATAAGTATAATTACTATCTCTTAGTTGCACTAAGCATCATCTTTATGTAAAGAGAACAAACATGGGTTTCCATTCAATGTGAAGCGTCATGTATAACCCTAAACAGATATGCTATACGGCTGTATTACATCTTTTATTATGCCCTGGGGAATTTGAATCGTACCATTCAAAGTCCAACCGACCCCTGCGAAGGGCTATTCGGTTCCGTACAAGATCTAGGAGTACCGGCATCCTAAGATCTCTTCCCCTCGGTCAGTACGAGTAAACTGCAGTGACATACCAGTCAAACTGCCAACAGTGACATATAGTCAACTGATAACAACTAGTCCGTACTTGGTACAAGTTACGACACTAGAAAACAGGGTATACAAAACCCTCTAATCCGAGGTACAACCGCAGCTGTCCTCAATCACATCAAATATTTGAGGCATGACCATAGCCATCCTCTGTAACCTGCAATTGTGGATGACAAGTATATATATATCCTCAACCTGCCACCCCCGCATATTCAACAATATGCGCTCCGAGTTTCCCTTAGGAATACTCGTTTCACCATCCAGCAAATTCTGACACTGAAGATGGTTCTACGGCACAGGGCACTACATGATTAGAGTTGCACTTAATTAGTTATGCCAATTAGGTGAATTAAGGCTGCATCAAACAAGTGGACATACAAACCCTAATTCACTTCTAGCAAGCATATAAATATCAAAACCTGAAAAGATATAAAACATATGAAACATAATTTCTCATCTCTTCATCACATGGTAATATTCACTTGCCATTCATTAGATTACACCAATTATCATATTATCACAGGATATAAATCCTTTTCACAATAGCACAGGGTATCAACCCTTATCAACATAAGAGGAATACACCTCATTCAGGGCTCAATCATGCCCATGAAACATCTTGTTACTTCTTACCAGGTAACATCTAACCATATGGCTCACAAGGCCATTAAACATCTTGTCACCTCTCACTAGGCAACAATAACATATTAACTCATGTAATATAATAGTAACACCACTATTTCCTCCACAGGGTTAGGGTTTACTATTCACATCAATTAGGGTTTCATGTTTATTTTATCAATACAACCCTAATATATTGTTCCATACATCTAGGAGCATCCATCGACATTCCAAGTATTTAATATTTTTATCATTTATCATTAAATGATCATCAACACAAGGTATGAGTTTATCTCTCATCATTATCATGGTATGATTACATCATACTCATTTTAGCTTACTTATCAAGTATGTTAAACTCATTACATTTCATTGTGACAATTTACATAACACTCTCCTTGTGTATCTTATCTAAAAATATTGGATTTGAGATGCATCAAGGTATATCAACCCTGAAATGCTAAATGTGATATCTATCATGTCTCAATGTATCACTTCCCTCATCACTTCTATCTTACATGAGTTTATTAACTTATCTTATAATAAGGAATTTCACATCTTAATACTTTCATCCACCAACCTATCACCTTTACCATGATGTGCATAGATCACACACAAGGATTGTCCAACTATCTTCAATGATATGGACTCATCTCAAATTAAGGCATTACTTGTTATAAGGTTGACTATAGTCAACCACTTAAGATATTTCATCATTATAGGGTATTACTCATTATTTCATCATTAAGGTTTACTCATATCATTACCCAGACATTAGGGTTATGATTTATCATCATATTGCCCATGATTAGAATTCCATGCACTATAGCCCAAATTTAGGGTTTTACATAGCTTTACTCTGTGTTAGGTTTAAGGTTTCATATGACATCGCCCTCAATTAGGGTTTCACATGGAATCATCCTCAATTAGAGTTTCTCAGGGAATCACCCTCAATTAGGGTTTCACTAATCATCCCAATTAGGGTTTCATTCAATTACCCATAAATTAGGGATTCATTATTCCTCTAATTAGGGTTTGGTATTTCATTACCTTAAATTAGAGTTACCCAAGTCATTACCCTTAATTAGGGTTACACTATTACCCTTAATTAGGGTTACACTATTACCCTTAATTAGGGTTTTACTCAAAATTTCCCTAAATCAGGGTTAGGGTTCGTTAACCTTCTCAATTAGGGTTTCTTGATCTCTTTACTAAGGATCCTACCCTAAATCACCATATGAATCATACTCATGTATGAATTCATTTCTATCATTCTCTCCACTTTATTTGGTTACATCAACCATATGATCAAATACAAACAACTATGTTTGACATAGTATACTGAGTTATTGCTTCCATAAACAATTAGGGTTTGCTTAATTGAATAGCCTTCAACTCACGATTCCTTGGGAGTTAATCCCTCAAATTTGGTGAGTCATTAGACCACATCATTAGGAACAGTAATCCCAAACATTCAACCCTTGGTCAATGCATTCAAACGGTCTTGAGACCGTTTACTCAAAAAGGTCAATTAAATCAGATTGAAAATCAGCACTTAATTCAATTAGGTTTCCCTAATTGATTAGGCTTCAACTCACGATTCCTTGGGAGTTAATCCCTAAAATTTGGAGGGTCATTAACCAACATCATTATAAACAGGAATCCTAGACGGTCAATGCTTGGTCAACACACTCAAATGGTCTTGACACCGTTTTCCCAAACAGGTCAAGTTGATCAGGTTGAAAATCAGCATTTAATTCAATTCGATTTATCTAATTGATTGGCCTTCAAGTCACGATTCCTTTGGAGTTAACCCCTAAAATTTGGAGGGTCATTATCCTACATAATTAGGAACAAGATTCCCAAACGGTCAACGCTTGTTCAACCATATCAAACGGTCTTGAAACCGTTTTCCCTAAAACAGTTTTCTGAAACTGCATAGCCAATCAATTTAAAACGATTTGGAATAGATATCAAGACCATTTGGCTTGGTACTTTTCTTTGGATAAGCATATAGGATGATGTAATCATCCCCTTCCTTCGAAAAACCAAGAACAGCAACTGTTCTTGATGGAAATTGCAGCAAGGAAACAAGTATGTATCAAATTGAAGAAAACAATCAACAAAGCATAATTGATTGATGCAATAGCAATGATTAAGGGTTTGAGTTATAAAACCCGCCTCCAATTGAGCTCCAAAGCTTCAAGCTCACGCCATTAATGGTGGATGAAGCTCTAGCAACTCCCCCTAAGCTCGTCCTCAAGCTTTTGGATGAAAAAGTTGGCTAGGGTTGAAGAGGAGATCCAAATAAGAAGAAATCAATGATTTATTTTTTTATTTCCACCATGGAATCAAGGAGAACGAAGGTCAAGGACCTTACCAACAGGTTGGGGTCGTCCTCCTGCTCCTCCACAGCTCCTTAGTCGTTTTCCAAGCAAGGGTAAAGAAAAGAATCCGAAATAGCCTTTGTTTTGGCTTGGTAAAGGTACTTTTATAAGAAACTTGGTGAGAGAGAAAATGCATTATTAAAATGCATTAAATTCCAAAAATATGGCCGCCTCTTCCCCCTCAAATTCCCCTCAAAATCCTTAAGGACGAGGCTATCTTCATTGCCTCTTATTCCTCTTCATTATCCATCAATTTAAAGAAAAGCAAATTAAGCACCTTAGATCATATTATAATAATATTCCAATTTGAGTGGATATTGCTTTTCTTTATAATAATGGTGAGTGGGTTATCCACTTGCTTGAGATATTTTCGTGGCCTAGCAAAGTCACAAATGTGTTCACACTTGAGCAAATTCAACCATCTCGTTTTTGGTTGAAGGCCCTTCAATTATTATATTTGTTTTTACACTAAATAGAATTAGGGTTTCAATTAGGATTAAATCTTGATTATTTTAATATCAAGATTCTCTCTCCTCCAACTTAATTCAAATGAGGCGCCCCTCTCATTTTATTTTCTCTACTTGATGCCAAGAAACATTAGGGACCTTATTGAAGTGGTAATTTACATATTACACCCTGGGTTTTGGGTAAATTGCACATTACACCAAAACTAGGTTTTCATGCACATACATTGCTTTATCAGCTCTTTCTTGGTATTTAGGCTTCCATAAGCCATACCTCAGCATCATATTTACTCTCATGATTCTTCAACACATGAGGAACATATTATCATGCACAATTTGCACTTAAACCCCTCAACTTGGGTAATTTGCACTTTAGTCCAAAACAGGCAAAACATTGATTTCAACAATGTTCAAAAAGGATAAGAATTGTAATATAAGTTCCTCTTGAACCATAATTACCTTTCACAAGATGAGATTAAGCATTTAATCATCTTTCTTAATCAAAACACCTAGGGTTAAGGTATAACCCAGGTCAGGGGTGTTACAACATACTTTTGAGTATGTGGGGGAATATGGGTGTGAATATCCTTACATACTAGTGTAGGAATTGATGTAGATGTATCTTAATCTATCAACCCTTCACTATATGTTTATGCCGGGGTGATATAACACTATTCTCCTGAGGAAATCTTTTATACCGCATCGATGAGAGATAAACAAGAAATCTTTCGATAGAGAAGAGAGTACAGAATGCCACTGTGACTCTAATAGTGAAGTACCAGAATACCCTGGTGAGCTATAGTAGCAGAGACACTAGATGTCCTGTATATTTATCATCACTCTGACTGAGGAAGATGAGGTCATAAGAATCCGGCTCTTTTGATGACCTAGGTATGATACCGATGCAACTTAATAGTGATCGGTTGGAGTATGAGCGGTATACCTCATCTCCGCAGGGCATAATAATGTTTGTAAAACATAATCAACTGCGTAGCATATCTGCTTAGGTTGAACTATGAAATACAATGATTGAAGTTACATTGCTTAGTTTACATGATCTTCATATTCCTTAAATGATGTTGATTATCTTAAAATCTTTTATTACTTAAATTGTTCTTTGATTGCTATATTAAAGCTTCTGGCGGAGAGTTATAACTCTCCCTGGGACAATTATTTAAAATTGTCTCACTCTGTAGATTTCAACTTTTTAAGCGGTCGTCGAGGACGAAGGAACCAGTCTGCAGATGATCGGTATCAGCAACAACAGCACCAGGAGCAGCAGTGAATCTCAGGTGGAGATCCTGACTGCTGAGTCATGTAGTTAGATAGTCCTATGTCGTCTCTGTACTCTCAGGTTCTTGGAGTTAGTCAGTCTGAGATTTTGGTTTTGAATCTTGAGATTTTGTATCTAGTTGTGTATAATCACTCAATAAGTGATTTAATAGAGATGTAATCTGTTTATCTTGTTTCTATAAAAGAAGTTTTATGATTTCGAGATCTTGTCTCAAAAATTTTTAATTTCTGGTGATTTTTATATTCCGCTGCTAATCGAATGCTTCTGCTGAGTTTATATCGTGGTTTATGGATTGGATCATCTCAGGTCTGCTCCAAATCATCGATGTAGCGTTGCGGATCTTCTTCTTTATCAGAATCAGAAGTAGAGTCAAGGTCTTCATCTATATCTAAACTGACTCTTTTGGATTCTTTGTGTTTTGGGGGAAAGGGTACCGATTGTTCTGGTGTAGAGGGAAGTTGAGCTGATGTTGCTTGTTGTTGACTCGTGCTGGTTCTAAATAAACATTGTTGGAACTCAGTGAAGGCTGCTTCCTTGGCAGTTTCCCCCAGAGATCCCATTCCAGAATAATCAAGGAATTGATCCCCATATGACATATTGACGTTGTCATTGTGAGTAGGGGATTTGGGATTGTTATCACCTTTGTGGTGATCTTTCTGTTACTTCGGTGCAGCTCCTCGGCTGGGGCCCTCCCTAGCATTGTCGGGGTCGTCAGATTTATCGTCTGAGGAGGTGCTATTATTGGAGTCAGTTGAGGAGTCAAACTCCTCATCTTCATTTTCCTCTTCATCATCTTCTTCATCCGCCACCTTGTCTGATGTCTTCTTTGATGGAGGCTTCTTGCACTGTCGGTGGAGTGCTTGTAGCTCGTCGAAAGCCACTTGTACATGCTCGTGTGTTTCAAGCAGTGCGTCGTGGGTTTCTTTGAGATCTGAATAGCGAGCCTCAGCGGAGAGGAGTCGGGAAGAGAGGTCCATCACTTGAGTTCTGAGTTGGTTAATTTCATTGTTGGACGGCTCCTCTTGACGGTTAGTTAGCTGTGTGAGGGTGGCGCTTATGTCGTCCAAGTACATGCTTAAAACAGTTTGTTGCTGCTTAAGCTTGCGCAGAGTTTCTGGCAAAGGTTGATTTTGTGCAGAAATCCTGTCGACTTGCTTGACCAGATTGTCTTGCTGGCCTTTCACTTCAAGCACCAACTGTGGTAGCTGTTGCAGGCGGTCGTCGAGGCGATCGACTTTCATGGCCGCTGCTTTCTATTGTTGGTGGATGCTTGAGATGATGCCCGGCAAGGCAAGGTTTTGTGCGTCAATCTTGGAAACCTGTGTAGATAGACCATGCACACAAGAAAAAATAGATTGTAAAATGTTAGAAGGGTCGGCGAGGAGGTTTCGAATAGCGTCGAATTGACGTCTGAATTCCTCACGGACGTTTGTGAAATGGACCCCAGATGTGGAAGGGTGGTGTGGCTGGGGTCGGGGTGGAAAGGTGGTAGTGCCTTGCGAAAGAGACACTATTGATAGTCCTGCAAACTGCATGGTGATCGTAGATGGAGTCACCAACGGTGTCGGGGTGGTAACGGATGAAGAAAATGGTGATTGTTCGGGTGAGAATTGTGGGAGCGAAAATGTTGAGGAGAAAAGGGTGGAGATGGGAGCGGAGTATGTGAAGCCGAGTGTTGGAGCAGAAAAAGGGGTGCCCGGGGAGAAAGATGGTGAAGTGGAAGATGTGGGTGGAGGGATTGTTTTTGGGATTGTTGTGGAGGAAGGTGGGAGGGTGGTAGATGGTGGGATGGTAGTGGATGGTAATGTGGTGGGGGTGGTGGTGGTGAGCTCATCATGTAGGCTCATGATGAATGCGTCTAAAGAAGAGGTAGTGATTAGTTCCTCTGTATGAGAGCGTTCTGTCTCCAGTTGTAGTTTTGATGTTGGCATCCCCGACAGCTGTGGTGGTTGTAAACGTGCCTTATATGGTCATTTAATTGGTATTTTTGTTACCCTAGTTGTCGGAGCGGTAATGCTAAGATCTGTCTGGCCCACTTTGATTGTCTTCTCTTGTACTTTGACTGAAGCTAGGAGTTTGGTAAGCTCTTCATCAGTAAAGAGAAGTTTTTCCTTGTCGTAGTCCGTGAGTTCTGGAAGCAGTAGCAGAGTCCTGGAGGATCTGACGGTTGGGCAGAAAATGTAGCGTAATTTCGCATCCTTTTCTTTGATAATATAAGAATTCTTCAAAGTTTGCTCGTTGGTAAGGATGTCGCCCTTGATATGCATGCATCTGGAGAGTACTTTGTCCATCTTGAGATATTTGATAATGGAAGTCATGTGCCCGCCCATGCAGATTTCTTTCCCTATGGAGTAAGCTGAAATTTTTTGTATCATGTGCCGTCCAATGTTGACAGGCATTCCATGCATAATGGACCAGAGGAGAAAGAGGTCGGCGGTGATAACATTTCCTCCTTCTGTTCTGGGGAAGAGCGCACTGGTGAGAATCTTGTGAAGCGTGCGCACTAGCCCAGAATGGATATTGGAGGCCTTGCATGTCTTTGCATCATAGGTTGGGATCCCTATTACGGATTTCCAAAAGTTATGTCTGTTGAATTTGGGGCTCTCTGTGTTGGCTGCTTTGGCATGTTTTATCTGCTCTGGGTTGTCTATAAAAATTTCATTCAAAAGATTTTCTGTTATGACAACGTTGTTGCCAAAAAGTTTGGTGACCAGCCTGCGGTCACCTCCGTCCCTTGCCCTGTGCATAATGTCCACATATTCTTTGGTGAGGTATGTAAAGAATTCTGTTGTAGGTTCGACGTATGAAATTTCAGGGACAAAGCACAACCTTGAGAGATTGGCGTTGTCAAGCATGGTGAGGATTCTGTCGTATATCCCCATCTTGTGCAGTACGTGCGAGCAAACGTACTTTGTTGGTTTTAGTATTTTGTCGATGGATGGGAGGGTGTGGATGAAAAGGTTTTCTGGTGGTGGTGCGGTGGTGGTGAGTACTGAGAAGACAGGGGTAGAGGTGGTTGATGGGATATAGCCTGCTAGGGTTTGTTCCCTAGCAGTGGCGGGGCGGACTTGTTTTCTTGCCCACTTATTTTAGGGTTGTTCGGTCGCAATTTCCTGGACCTTTCTTTTTCCCTTGGGTCTTTCAGTTGGGGATTATTCCTTGGGGTTTGGCTCGTATTTGGAGCCTTCATCACTAGAAGAGATTTCTTCCACTTCTTCTTCAGGTTTCACAGCTAAGCATTTGTTGATGCGGTCAATTTTGTACATGACTGCTATGATGTTGACCTTTGGTGGGATTTTTCCAGTCTCTTTATAGGTATCTACAACTTTCTGGAGCTTGGCACGTTCCTCCATTAGCTTCTCCTTTGTCCAGAAAGGAGCGTCGGCGGTTCCTATGGTCTGTTTTGCTGGTGAGGAAATTTTTGAAAGAATTAGCAGAAAGTCATGTGTTAGAAGTATTTTGCAAAGAAAGAAATTAGATCATGTAGGTGTTTATGTTTTTATGTTTTAGAGGAATCCAAACGGTTTCAGGACCGTCACGACCGTTTGGCTCCAAACGGTTTCAGGACCGTTTGGCTCCAAACAGTTTCAAGACTGTTTGGAAGGTGGAACGACGGGGGCGCAGTAGACGGCAGAGAAGTCGGTGGAAGAAGCGAACGACGGCGACGATGCGCGTGTCGACAAAAAAGAGAGGTGCGTCGGCGGCGTAGGCGGCGATGGTAAAAATGAAAAGCGGCATGATGACGGAGGTGCCGACGATGGTGGTGGCGTAGGTCTACCTTGCTGCGCGGGAGATGGTGATGACAGCGAGGCAACGAACGTTGGAAACGAAGGTGCGGATGTCGTGAAGACACGCGGAAGTGCCAGCAAAGGTGGCGGAGAGAACCGGCATTGCTATCTACGCGGGAGCGAGAGTGGGGGAGATGAAATAACGTTTGTGAAGGTTTAGAGGGTTCGAGAATCGAAAGAAAGAAAAAGGAGGGGGTTATATTTATAGGATTCGGGGGTTGACCTTACAAATTCCCGAGGTCAAACGGTTTCAAGACCATTTGGCTCCAAACGGTTTCAGGAACGTTTGGCTCCAAAAGGTTTCAGGACCGTTTGAGATGGTTTAGTTTTTTTTTTCAGAGTAAAGATGATAAACCTAAATTAAACAAAGGAAACATAAATAAAGGATAATCGGTGATAAACAGATCTTGGGTTGCCTCCCAAGTAGCGCCTGAGTTTTACATCGTTGGCTCGACGAAATTTTGATTTTGTTATGGTGATGTTGTGGGGTCTCTGATCTCAATAGTCTGTCTCGGAATTTTGTCTACAAGAGTATAGTATTTTTTCAATCTATGGCCATTGACTGTTCTTTCTCCTCCATTGTCGTCAACAATTATGATGGCTCCAGTTGAGTATATGTGCTTGATAGTAAAAGGCCCAGACCATTTTGTGTGGAGTTTCCCGGGGAACATTTTGAGCCTGGAGTTGAAAAGAAGGACTTTGTCTCCAATGGCGATGTCTTTTCTTTTTAGATGACCATCGTGCCACATCTTGGTTTGTTCTTTATAAATCATGGCACTTTGGTAAGCGGTCATTCTGAGTTCCTCTAGTTCTTGTAGCTGGAGTTGTATGTTTTCTCCGGCACTTTTAAAATCAAAATTCAGTTGTTTAATGGCCCACCAAGTCTTGTGTTCCAGTTCAACTGGAAGATGACATGATTTCCCGTATACCAAACGGAACGAGGTAGTTCCAATTGGTGTTTTATAAGCTGTTCGGTAAGCCCAAAGGGTATCGAGAAGCTTGGTGGACCAGTCAGTACGGTGTCTATTGACTGTTTTTTCTAAGATTGCCTTCAGTTGTCTATTCAAAACTTCAACCTGGCCACTAGTTTGTGGATGCTAAGGCGTGGCAACTTTATGGTTGACTCTGTATTTGTTACAACCCCAATTTTGGGTTCATTTGCTGAGAAATGTAATTTCTCATATTAAAGATAAATTAAAAAATAATGAATGGATGCATGATTTTCATTTAAAATATCCTAGTTGATTTATTTGCGGGCTTTATTGGCTATTGGGCTCAATAACAAGGATATTCAATTAATTAATGAATAATTGAGAATTTGAGATAAGAAAGGTGTGGAAACCTCTAGAAGGCAAATCCAAGGAAGATTTCGTGTCTCTTAGATTCCTTGGGTTCCAAGGAGTCCAAAGTTGCAAAGAAAAGGCAATAAGAAAAGAAAATATCGATTAAGTATTTCCTTGTTAATAAAGAAATTGAAAACATTGATGAAATAGGGAAAATATGTGAAAAGAGGTATAATTGAGTTATCCTTAGTGGAATTTCATATTCCAAGGATTCCTAATAATAAAAGGAATGCCAATGAGGAAAATAAAAGAGAAATAAAGAGAAATCTTCAAAAGGGATATTTTAATAAGAAATCAACATAATAATGAGAAAGAGTGCATATTGATGCATTTAAGGATAATGAGTATTCCTTAACAAGGAATTTCGAATTATTAGAGTTTCTTGGGGTCCAAGGAACCCCAAGGAAGAAAGAGGAAAGAGGAAATACTGATAATATCGAATAAGAAGATAATGTGATTATACAATTAATGAATGTTGTGGTTTTGTTAATAAAGTGATATTTTCTACTTAAGGAAAACTTAAGTTTGTGGCTAATGGACTAAAAGCCAAGAATAAAAAGAATAAAGGAAAATGTTTTCAAAATTCCTAAATAATCAAATATTAGAGGATATCAAAAGGTTTAAGAAGAGAGAAAAGGATTACTTATCCTTAAAGGAATATGTTTCTTTTTGGAAATAACTCTATGAGTTGTGAATAGGATAACCTAGGGCTTCGTTTCCCAACCCTTTATAAAGGGCTAGAGCACAGGGGCGAGTTCAAGAAGGACCCCATGCACCCCTCTCTCCTAATCTTCTTCTTCTTCTTCTTGGACGTTGCAAGCAAACCCTTGGTCAGAGGATAATGCAAACCCTGGAGCAACAAGGAACTGGGGACTCATCTCAGTGGAGGAGTGAAGTCGCTCGAGTTCAGAGAGGGGTGCGACCATCGTTCTAATGCTTTAGGTCACGCACAGCAGCGGTGACGTGGCTGCATGACGGTCGTTTCTTGTGGGATGAATATGCTTGAAACGAGCACCTTGGGCACGAGCAAGGTGGCGCCTTGTGTTCCTGGGTGTGCGGCGGAGCTAGAGGAAGGGTCGGTGGTGACCCTCGTGCCTCGAGCAAGGAGGAGTAACCATGCAGAGGGATACGTTTGGCGACAGGGCGTCCATGGCGGCCGGCATGCTTACCCTGACCCTGGGCGACCAGTTGCATGGGTGTAGCTTCCTTGCTTGCGCGGGAGCACAACGAAGGCAAGGGGCAACTCCTTGGAAGCCGATAGGGTCGAGAAAGGAGTGGAGAATCGCGCCAGCGCGAACAGGGAAGCAAGCGCTAGGTTAACGCGAGGAAGGAGAAGGGAGGAGGCACGTGGACATGGATGCCCCTCCGTGGGCTGTACAAACAAATAACTCAAGCGGGGGCAAAATAGACTTTTCAAAATGTTTGCAAACCCAGTCGAGTTCTTTGCATGGAAGGCGCCTACGTGGCAGCTCCTCATTGGCCCAAAAGTAAGTATTTTTACAAAATTTGTATCTAATGAACCGTAGCTCGGATAGACGTGCATTATACATGAAACTTGCTCAAAAAATTGAGAGGAATCTAAATAAAATATAATTGGATCCTGATTCCTTATGAAATTCGAAAAGTATATAGAGATACTATCTTTAATAGTTTAATCGATGAATAACCCTAACCTTTGATGATTAATGAGTTAGAAAGGGTTAAATGAGTATATAAAGTTGATATTAGCCTGTTAATGATAAAAAGGATCATTAAGATTGGAAAGGGATGAATTTGCATCTAATTAGTTTAATTTTGAGTTTAATGTGCATGAATAATTCTTTAATGGGCCTTGAAACTCTAATGTTGGTAAATTCGACTCTTAATGGCTGTAATTGATTAATTTCATGAGTAAAATTGGAATATGCTAAGTCTAAGTTATTTCGAGCATTAAAGTTCTTAATTGGTGGATAAATACCCTAAAGGTAGTAATTAGGGTTTTCTGATGAATAAAGGATGGAATTATGACACATCGAGTTCATATGTGATTTGGATCATAATGAACTATGAATTGATGATAAATTCATATAATGATCTTATCATAGATTAAAAAGGATAAAAATAAGTAGATTTAATGTAGAAGAGGCTTAATGGATGTATTTAATGGTTAATTATGCCTTTAATCTGAAACTGAGAATTAGATGTTGGAATAATGAGGGTTTGTGATCAAATGCGTTAAATTAGGGTTTAAAACAGTGAAAGATAAAGGGAAACCCTAATTGTACAAGAAACCCTAAAAGTGGACCAGAAACCCTAGAAAGTGAATCCACGTTAATAAAGTAGGTTCTTGATAAAGTGTGTAATGAATAGAGTACATATTCTTTTCAGGAATTATGTGATTGTTGAA
Organism: Alisma plantago-aquatica; assembly: GCA_963693085.1. Classification (NCBI taxonomy): domain Eukaryota; kingdom Viridiplantae; phylum Streptophyta; class Magnoliopsida; order Alismatales; family Alismataceae; genus Alisma; species Alisma plantago-aquatica. Next base: position 367,211,991 of record OY856411.1, on the reverse strand, counting down.
TTACTTGGATTGCATGCTTGGTTGGATTTTCTTAATGCTTCTGAAATCATCAAATCAGGTATGTGGTTACGCTTATGACTACCCGAATTAGTTTTTTGGGATTTTGCCGATGTTTCCATCGTGACTTGAATTAAACTGTTGGATGTATTTAATTTATGCAAGGTATAATGTGAATATGACTATCACATAAGATATGTGCCTACTAGCTCAAACCCTAGTCCCCTCTGTAGCTTTATGGGCTGACCTAGTAAATGGCTACCAATGGGGTAGGCCCATCGGGTCACTAAATGACATAGTAAATGGCTACCAATGGGGTAGGTCCATCAAGTCACATTGAGTTAGAGATTGGGCTACCTATGGGTAGTGCCATGTGACTCAACCCTAGATATTGATCTACCTGTTAGGTAGGATCATGCGGGGTCTAATAAGGATCTACCTAGAGAGAGGTAGTAACTCAGTCTACTGCAGGGACAACACAGAGATAGGGGATAGGAAAGGATTGAGTAGTATGGTTTAAATCTTAATCCTGACTGTTAAATGATAATTGGTTTATTACTTTGTTATTGTAGTTGCATGATTATTGTTTCCCCCACATACCAGCTTAGTGCTGACCGACGTTTTGTTTGTCGGCGTTTTAGGTACAAATGAAAAGAACAAACAGTAAAGTTGCATATGTGGAATTAAATGAGAAGTAACGTACACAGGAGGATTAGTTAGAGTAACATCTTCATGGATAGAAGTTTAGAAATCCCAGTTTTTCCAAGGTAAGAAAAGTTTTATTTTATACCAGTTTTCAGTTTAGTTGGTAAAGTTTATTAATTATTACTGATTATTTGTTGAACCTTTGATCTTGTTAATTGATTAACGGCTCTGACCTTCGGGTCTCCCTTAATTGGGGGTTACCGGGAGGCGGGGTCGTTACAATTGGTATCAGAGCATAGGTTCCTCATTTAATCCTTAATAATTATTAAATTTTACAAAATTCTATAGAACCCAAGGGAGTTATTAGAGGATTGTCCGAAAGACAGGGGTGTCTAGAAAAGGATCACAACCGGGGGCTGGCAATATTTTCCTCCACACCGCTAGTCGGAATACGAGGACTCCCAGATCTGTGTGACTGTCTGGCCAAAGTCTTAGGGTATGAATCGAGATAAGATACCTTTAAGACTTTCTCATCTTGTTCATCCCTTCTCAACTCAAATTCTATTAAGGACCTTAAGGATTAGGGTTTTCTCTCTTTCCCTCGCCCTCTTGAGGTATGGGTAAGGTTGATAAGGATTAAGGAATCCTCCACCAAACTAATAAAAAAACATGTAAATAAGATGTCATGGACATAAGCTTAATAGAGTAAGCATAAAATGAATAGATACATGCTTAGGTTGTATGACACGAGTTTTCATTGCCCTCAAGAGAGACCTGAGGATAGACCTCCTTGGTAGGTGGATGAGTAGAGAGTTAGTCTTATAGGTAGAGACCTCCATTAAAAGTAGAGACCTATCACATCCTCTGAGGATGATAGTAACCCTAACCCTAAGTGAAGGTTAGAGATGACATGATGAAGTAGATATCATGGTTGACCGAGTGGGCATGCCCTTGGGATGCCATAAGAGGTTAAATGATCAAGTACCTATGGCAACCCAACCCTGGAGAGGGTCATGCATATGAGAGCGAAGGATAGCTCCTTCATCGATGAGGTTAGAGAAGAACCTATAGTTACCCTATGGGCTTAGGCAAGTGGGGTATAGCTTGATGAAACCCTAGTTAAGAGATCATGATGGATGGCTTATGAAATAAGCATAAAGGGTTATGAATGATCTTGAGCAAACGTAAGTTCAAGCATAGGCTTCACCCATGTGGAGGTAGGCTAGTGAACTTGATTCATCATGGAGAAAGGACCTCGGGTAGTAAGAGAGAGAAAGCATGACTCAAGCAAGGAGGTTGGAAGCTTAGACTTTGAGACATAAGGAACAGTGAGTAGTTGAGGATGATGTGAACTAAGTGGACGATAGTGGTTGCCCTATGAAGGTTGATGATATCTTGGTTGCCTTTAGAGGACCCAAACCTTAGAGGGAGGATGGTGCTCCTGATACCTATGATATAAGTGATTACCTGCTGGATGAGATAAAGAGTGCCTTAAACCCTGAGAAGGGTTAAGTAATCAGTTGTGAGGCTTTATACCTAACTGGTTGTTCTGGAAGAGGGCTCAACTCTGAAGTGTTACTCGAGTAGAAGGATCATGGAAGTACATGACATATCTTGGACATGCTTGATTCGTGGTGAAGAGATTGAGCATGCAGTTGGATACCCAAAGGTGAACATAGGGCTCCTAGGCCTAAGAGGGGAAGCAGTGTAACCAATACTCATGGTGAGTTTGAGTCCCTATAGTTTCGAGCATGGTACTCTTAAAGTGTAGAGGTAAAGGAAACCACTCAAGGTAAGGGTATGATGGACGAACCCCTCACAACTAAGTTGGTCTAATGTTGAGGATGAGAATAAGTATGACCTAGCATAGTTTAATAGGTGTGCCTTAGCAACTGCTAGGTTGGGCATGCTCATGAGAAAGCAGACCCTAAACATAAGGTGGTTGTGACCTTGTTGTCAAGAAGTTGTAGTTTCCTCCCATCCTGGGAGAGGGACCCTTTGGTAGGGTGTATACCCGTTTCGTTGGTTTTGAGGAAACCTAAAGAGGTTTCATAAGACCTTGAGAAGCTAAGTGCAAGGTACATAGTATGAGAATGAACCTATAAGACCCATAGATAACCATCTCTATGTGCATGTGGATGTGTTACCATGGAGGTAACTGATATGGGTCCTAACCAAGGTAAGTAGGATGCCATGACCCCTATGAAAGGATGAAAGTCAGACCAAGCATGCAGAAAGAGAGATGATGAAGGATTGGGTAAGGTTCTAAGTTGAACATGTACTATATTAGAATCCTAAGTCTATCCTAGGGTCAGGTAGGGATAAGACCGATGAAAGTAGGAGTTGCCTAATTCCCAAGTTGCACATGACCATAGGGTCGGGAGGTAACAACTATCATTGTCTGAGGACCATGGGTTAGGAGATTGATCACCTTCATGAACTCATGGGACCCAAAGGGCAGATGAGTAGGGCACTCTCGGGATGCATGAGGGAAGAGGGATGACCCCAAGAGTGTCGGCACCCTATAGACCGAGGGGAGATGACCAAGGATTGTGTGGTGACCCAAGTAGGTTTCAGATCAGTTTTCCCTAGAAGTTTTATCATGATGATTGTAAAGTAGAGACATGAGTTGCACGTTTCAACTTAGATTTGAAAGTGTACTGACAAGGTGGGTTGTACCATCTCTACTCTTGGAACAGGAAGAACTCTGTATTTGGACTGCAGCCAAATGCTTATTTCCTCTTGTTATGGGAGTGAGAGATAGGACAGTACGCATGCCATACACCAAGGATAAAGATGATGAGAGTTGGAACGTAGCTACAAGGTATGAGGACAAAGATGATAACTTTCCCTTGTGGAGCGAATGATACATGGATGATTTACAAACACTAAGAGTATTAAGGAAATCATCTTGTGAGGATGTTTTATCATGAGCTATGTGGAATTTGCAGATTAACCAAGGTCGAGTTCGATCACAGTGAGTATGAGCTCAGAGCTTCTTAATGAAGATAGACGTAGAGTTTGAGATGAGATGACAAGTATAATACATGGAGGTGTATGTTACCTAACACTTAAGGATGAGAGGTGGTAATGAATACTCTGGTTGAGATATAGCTGCCTAGTTTAGATGGAAACTAGAAGAAGTGGAGGTTGCTTGGCTAACCCTAAGTTTGGAAAGAAGATGTGTTTTGACTAACACACAGGTGTAATAAGATATGTTGAACAAGTTAATGGTTGTTTGGTTAGACAGTTTAGTCCTTGATGTAGTAAAAGGATGGTGATAGAACCTCAGATACACTTCTTTGGATAGGAAGGTAATGAAACCCTTTTGAGAGTGGTTTCTGAGGTATCAAGCTTGAGGAAATCATAACAATACAGCGAGTCATAATACACCTTGATACTACAAATATAGTAAGTGATGGTAGCATTCTGGATGCGGAAATAAAATTTTCATGTAGCAGGTGGCCATGCAAGTCAGGAGGTGAAGGACGAACACTAGTAACCCATTGCATGGATATAAAGTATAAAGAGTTCCTGAGAAGGAATGGGAGTTCATCATTATGGATGTTGTGAGTCTCTCCTAGACCAAAGAAGGTCAAGATGCAATATGGGTTATGATAGATCGCCTTACCTAGGTGACATGAGACAGAATGAATGCTGTCAAGGGACAGATTTGGTTGAACTAATTAAGAGAGAAAGAAGGTTCAACTACACCATGATGCAAGTTCAAAAGTTCTTGAGTATGACCTAAAGGTTCACTTCCATGAGGTGGAAGTAGATACATGAAGAACTCGATGATAGTATAGTTTATCACCCCTAACTAACGAGTAGTATGATCCAGACTAGAGGGTCTGATGAGAGAAAGTGTGCTTGTTCAGGGTGATACAAAGAGACAGTTCTTTAGAGGTGATGTTAACCACCATAGCCTTTATCGGGATGCAAGGAGTTCAATAAGGAGGTAGTGTCAGTCACCACTTCATTAAGATGATGTTGGTGAAGGAGGCCTAGTGAAGGTCATAAAAGAACCACAGTGAGTGCAGATGAAGTCGCTTGATCGAGCAATGGCTGAGAGAGAGAGCCCAAGGGTGACATGAGTCACGAGCTGATGCAAAGCAGACTGACATGCAGTTCACTGTGGGGGAATATAATGTGAAAATCTGACCCCTCTAAGCTACGGCTGAGGAAGCTGAGTCCCCGATATATGGGTCCATTTGAGATGGATTGGTGGAGATGGTTGTGTTTAGCCTTGCCCCTCAGGATAACATGATGTATAATGTGTTACATAAGTCTGATCTAGAGCACTATGTGAAGTACCCAAGCCATGTGTTGAGCCCTAAACCTATTCAGCTTCTAAAAGGCTGAAATGTCCTGAGTCACCTATGAGGGTACTATATACCAAGGTAAGAAAGAACTCAGATGGAAGAATATGAGATGATGAAGGTTCTTGGGAAGCACTATGGAAAGGGTGATGCCACATGGGATCCCTGATGAACGTATGAAAGGTTTATCCTGAATTGTTTTTTTTTTTTGCTTGATAAAATTTTGAGGGCAAAATTCTTATAAGAGGGGAAGGATGTTACAACCCCAATTTTGGGTTCATTTGCTGAGAAATGTAATTTCTCATATTAAAGATAAATTAACAAATAATGAATGGATGCATGATTTTCGTTTAAAATAGCCTTGTTGATTTATTTGCGGGCTTTATTGGCTATTGGGCCCAATAACAAGGATATTCAATTAATTAATGAATAACTGAGAATTTGAGATAAGAAAGGTGTGGAAACCTCTAGAAGGCAAATCCAAGGAAGATTTCGTGTCTCTTAGATTCCTTGGGTTCCAAGGAGTCCAAAGTTGCAAAGAAAAGGCAATAAGAAAAGAAAATATCGATAAGTATTTCCTTGTTAATAAAGAAATTGAAAACATTGATTAAATAGGGAAAATATGTGAAAAGAGGTATAATTGAGTTATCCTTAGTGGAATTTCGTATTCCAAGGATTCCTACTAATAAAAGGAATGCCAATGAGGAAAATAAAAGAGAAATAAAGAGAAATCCTCAAAAGGGATATTTTAATAAGAAATCAAAATAATAATGAGAAAGAGTGCATATTGATGCATTTAAGGATAATGTGTATTCCTTAACAAGGAATTTCGAATTATTAGAGTTTCTTGGGGTCCAAGGAACCCCAAGGAAGAAAGAGAAAGAGGAAATACCGATAATATCGAATAAGAAGATAATGTGATTATACAATTAATGAATGTTGTGGTTTTGTTAATAAAGTGATATTTTCTACTTAAGGAAAACTTAAGTTCGTGGCTAATGGACTAAAAGCCAAGAATAAAAAGAATAAAGGAAATTTGTTTCGAAATTCCTAAATAATCAAATATTAGAGGATATCAAAAGGTTTAAGAAGAGAGAAAAGGATTACTTATCCTTAAAGGAATATGTTTCTTTTTGGAAATAACTCTATGAGTTGTGAATAGGATAACCTAGGGCTTCGTTGCCCAACCCTTTATAAAGGGCTAGAGCACAGGGGCGAGTTCAAGAAGGGCCCCATGCACCCATCTCTCCTAATCTTCTTCTTCTTCTTCTTTGACGTTGCAAGCAAACCCTGGGTCAGAGGATAACGCAAACCCTAGAGCAACAAGGAACTGGGGACTCATCTCAGTGGAGGAGTGAAGTCGCTCGAGTTCAGAGAAGGGCGCGGCCATCGTTCTAATGCTCTAGGTCAGGCACAGCAGCGGCGACGTGGCTGCATGACGGCCGTTTCTTGTGGGATGAATATGCTTGAAACGAGCACCTTGGGCACGAGCAAGGTGGCGCCTTGTGTTCCTGGGTGTGCGGCGGAGCTAGAGGAAGGGTCGGCGGTGACCCTCGTGCCTCGGGCAAGGAGGAGTAACCCTGCAGAGGGCTACGTTTGGCGGCAGGGCATCCATGGCGGCCGGCATGCTTACCCTGACCCTGGGCGACCAGCTGCATGGGTGTAGCTTCCTTGCCTGTGCGGGAGCACAGCGAAAGCAAGGGGCAACTCCTTGGAAGCCGGTAGGGTCGAGAAAGGAGTGGAGAATCGCGCCAGCGTGAATAGGGAAGCAAGCGCTAGGTTAGCGCGAGGAAAGAGAAGGGAGGAGGCGCGTGGACAGGGATGCCCCTCCGTGGGCTGTACAAACAAATAACTCAAGCGGGGGCAAAACAGACTTTTCAAAATGTTTGTAAACCCAGCCGAGTTCTTTGCATGGAAGGCGCCTACGTGGCAGCTCCTCATTGGCCCAAAAGTAAGTATTTTTACAAAATTCATATCTAATGAACCGTAGCTCGGATAGACGCACATTATACATGAAACTTGCTCAGAAAATCGAGAGGAATCTAAATAAAATATAATTGGATCCTGATTCCTTATGAAATTCGAAAAGTATATAGAGATACTATCTTTAATAGTTTAATCGATAAAAAACCCTAACCTTTGATGATTAATGAGTTAGAAAGGGTTAAATGAGTATATAAAGTTGATATTAGCCTGTTAATGATAAAAAGGATCATTAAGATTGGAAAAGGATGAATTTGCATGTAATTAGTTTAATTTTGAGTTTAATGTGCATGAATAATTCTTTAATGGGCCTTGAAACCCTAATGTTGGTAAATTCGACTCTTAATGGCTGTAATTGATTAATTTCATGAGTAAAATTGGAATATGCTAAGTCTAAGTTATTTCGAGCATTAAAGTTCTTAATTGGTGGATAAATACCCTAAAGGTAGTAATTAGGGTTTTCTGATGAATAAAGGATGGAATTATGACACATCGAGTTCATATGTGATTTGGATCATAATGAACTATGAATTGATGATAAATGCATATAATGATCTTATCATAGATTAAAAAGGATAAAAATAAGTAGCTTTAATGTAGAAGAGGCTTAATGGATGTATTTAATGGTTAATTATGCCTTTAATCCGAAACTGAGAATTAGATGTTGGAATAATGAGGGTTTGTGATCAAATGCGTTAAATTAGGGTTTAAAATAGTGAAAGATAAAGGGAAACCCTAATTGTACAAGAAACCCTAAAAGTGGACCAAAAACCCTAGAAAGTGAATCCACGTTAATAAAGTAGGTTATTGATAAAGTGTGTAATAAATAGAGTACATATTCTTTTCAGGAATTATGTGATTGTTGAATTACTTGGATTGCATGCTTGGTTGGATTTTCTTAATGCTTCTGAAATCATCAAATCAGGTATGTGGTTACGCTTATGACTACCCGAATTAGTTTTTCGGGATTTTGCCGATGTTTCCATCGTGACTTGAATTAAACTGTAGGATGTATTTAATTCATGCAAGGTATAATGTGAATATGACTATCACATAAGATATGTGCCTACTAGCTCAGATCCTAGTCCCCTCTGTAGCTTTATGGGTTGACCTAGTAAATGGCTACCAATGGGGTAGGCCCATCGGGTCACTAAATGACTTAGTAAATGGCTACCAATGGGGTAGGTCCATCAAGTCACATTGAGTTAGAGATTGGGCTACCTATGGGTAGTGCCATGCGACTCAACCCTAGATATTGATCTACCTGTTAGGTAGGATCATGCGGGGTCTAATAAGGATCTACCTAGAGAGAGGTAGTAACTCAGTCCGCTGCAGGGACAGCATAGAGATAGGGGATAGGAAAGGATTGAGTAGTATGGTTTAAATCGTAATCCTGACTGTTAAATGATAATTGGTTGATTACTTTGTTATTGTAGTTGCATGATTATTGTTTCCCCCACATACAAACTTAGTGCTGACCGACGTTTTGTTTGTCGGCATTTTAGGTACAAATGAAAAGAACAAACAGTAAAGTGGCATATGTGGAATTAAATGAGAAGTAACATACACAGGAGGATTAGTTAGAGTAACATCTTCGTGGATAGAAGTTTAGAAATCCCAGTTTTTCCAAGGTAAGAAAAGTTTTATTTTATACCAGTTTTCAGTTTAGTTGGTAAAGTTTATTAATTATTATTGATTATCTGTCTAACCTTTGATCCTATTAATTGATTAACGACTCTGACCTTCGGGTCTCCCTTAATTGGGGGTTACCGGGAGGTGGGGTCGTTACAGTATTTCTTTAAGAGGGCGTCAAAGCTTCGTTCCAGAAAACGGGTCCCTTCGTCGGATATGATAGTTCGGGGGACTCAGAATCTGGGAAAAATGATATCTTTAAACATCTTAATGATTGGTTTGGAATCGCTGGAAACTGTGGGTATAGCCTCTACCCATTTTGAGACATAGTCCACTGTAACCAGTATGTAGGAAAATCCATATGAAGAAGGAAAGGGACCCATGTAGTCTATCCCCCACACATCGAAAAGTTCGATCTCTTGCCACATAGTGAGGGGCATTTCATTCCTTTTAGTTATGCCGCCAGAAAGTTGACATTTATTGCATGATTTTACAAAATCATGGGAATCTCTTGCTATCGTTGTCCAAAAGAAACCTGATTGCAGAACTTTCATAGCGGTCTTTTTCACACTCATGTGTCCCCCAGTGGGACTGGAATGACAATGTTCTAAGACAAGGGTAATCTCTTCTTTAGGTAAGCAGCGACGGAAAAGTCCGTCTGCGCATAGGCGAAAAAGATAAGGTTCATCCCAGTAGTATTGCTTTACATCGTGGAGGAATTTCTTTTTGTTATGATGAGAGGCAGAAGGGTGGATGATTCCTGTAGCCAGATAATTTACTATGTTGGCATACCATGGGAATCTGTTGGTAATTTTCATTAGTTGGTTGTCTGGAAGGGAGTCTCAGATAGGTACTTTATCATCATACTTGACTTCAATGCGGCTGAGATGATCAGCGACAACGTTTTCCACCACTTTTGTCTTTGATTTCTAAATCAAATTCTTGAGGCATTAACACCCACCGGATAAGTCTGGGTTTTGCGTCTTGCTTTTGAATTAGATATCGTATGGCGGAGTGGTCAGTGTAGACAATGACCTTTGATCCAATCAGGTAGGAGCGGAATTTCTCGAATGCATAGATGACAGCTAAGAACTCCTTTTTTGTAGTGGTGTAGTTCTTTTGCGCTTCATCAAGAGTCTTGGATGCATAGTATATTACATAAGGCTTTTTATCAATTCTCTGTCCTAGCACTGCTCCTATAGCATAGTCGCTGGCATCACACATTATTTTGAATGGTTGCGACCAGTCAGGTTCTCTCAGAATAGGTGCAGAGACTAGAGCGTTTTTTAAGGTTGTGAAGCTTTGTAGACATTCTTGGTCAAAATTGAACTTGGTGTCTTTTGTCAATAGTTGAGTCATGGGTTTTGCAATTTTTGAGAAATATTTAATGAATCTTCGATAAAACCTAGTGTGACCCAAGAATGCTCGTACTCCTTTTACATATTTTGGCGGTGACACTTTGGAGATGACATCAATCTTTGCCTTGTCTACCTCAATCCATCTATCACTCACTGTATGTCTGAGGACGACACCTTCAGTTACCATAAAATGGCATTTTTCCCAATTTAATATAAGGTTCGTTTCCTCACATCTTTGTAAGACTTGTTCAAGGTTGAGTAGACAATTATCAAAGGAATCTCCATAAACCGAAAAGTTGTCCATGAACACTTCCATTATGGACTCGGTTAACCCCGCAAAAATAGCAGACATGCACCTTTGGAAGGTAGCAGGTGCGTTGCATAGCCTGAATGGCATTCTTCTAAAAGCATAGGTCCCGAAGGGACAAGTAAAAGTTGTTTTTTCTTGGTCTTCCGGGTGTATAGGAATTTGATAGAACCCGGAATAACCATCGAGATAACAAAAGAACTTTTGATGGGCTAGGCGTTCGAGGACTTTGTCAAGAAAAGGTAGAGGGTAGTGATCTTTACGTGTTGCTTTGTTTAGTTTCCTAAAGTCGATACACATCCTCCACCCTGTGACAGTCCTCATGGGAACTAGCTCATTTTTATCATTTAGTACGATAGTGGTCCCTCCCTTTTTGGGGACTACTTGGATAGGGCTGACCCATTGGGAATCTGAAATTGAGTAGATAATACCAGCTTTCAGCAGTTTGAGGACCTCAAGGCAAAAAACTTCTTTAAGATTAGGGTTCAACTTTCTCTGGTGCTCTCTTGAAGGTTTAAATTCTTCCACCATGGGCAGTCTATGCATGCATAAGGCTGGGTTTACACCTGTCAGGTCAGTTATTTTGTACCCAATGGCCTTCTTATTTTTCTTCAATTCAACGAGAAGTCGCTCTTCCTGGTCTTCCGTTAGGGTGGAACTGATGATTACTGGACATAGTTTTTCTTTATCCAGAAAGACGTGCTTAAGTCCTGTTGGTAGGGTTTTCATCTCAGGAGCCTTAGGTACTTCTGTTGTTTCTAGAATAGTGACGGATTTGAGCTCCTCAAAAGTGGTTGTTGGTGCTTCTTCAGCTTTCTCTAAGTGTTGCAAGCATTGTTGAACTAATTCATTGGTTGAGAATTCGACTTCCAGATTTATTAGGACATTTTCTAACTCATCGGATGGTTCATAAATTTCCAATTGGGACATTTTATGTATTGCATCTAAGAGAAAGACTTCCTCTTGAATGTTGGGGCCTTTCATACTGTTGAGGACCCAGAACTGAATTGCTTCTTTCCCCAGTCTCAGAATGATCGTGCCAGCTTCAACATCAATAAGTTCCCTGGATGTGGCAAGGAAGGGCCTGCTAAAAATTATTGGGTATCTTAAATCTTCCTTGATGTCCATAATGACGAAATCACATGGGATATAAGAATCCTTACCTATCCTAACTGGAATGTCTTCAATAATTCCTAGAGGTGCAGTGATAGTGGAATCAGCTAACTGGATTGTCATCGTTGTGGGTAGTAAATCAGTAAAGCCCAATCTTTTACACATGGAGTAGGGCATAATAGATATGCTAGCCCCTAGGTCAGCTAATCCCTTTTTGCTCGAAGCATTTCCAATACATCATTGAATACCGAAAGAACTAGGGTCCTTCTTTTTCTTGGGCATCTTATTACGAATGATATCAGAGGTGGTCTGAGGCAGTTTGACTGTCTCTTGTTCTTCAGTAATGTATTTCCTTGATAGCAAAGTTTTTAGATATTTAGCCCAAGCTGGTACTTCAGAGAGAGCATCGAGGAGTGGGATATCGATATAAAGTTTCTTCATCGCCTCTTTAAATCTTTGGAACCTAGTGTCCATTTTAGTCTCTCTCAATCTTCCTGGATATGGCATCCTAGGTTTATACTGCAGAATTTCTGGCTCTTTGGAAGCTTGTTCTTTTTCTTTGCCTTTCACGATCTCTGCGGATTTCTCAATTCCTAGAATCGGGCTTGCATTCGGAGTAAAGACATGTGTATCATCATCATCATGAGTGATTCTTGTAGTTTCATGAAGGGCACGACCAGATCTTGTAGTGATGACATTCAATTGCTCTGGTCTATTTTGATCATGTCTAGGGTTTGACTCAAGTTGTCCCACAAAAGTGCATGCAGGTGGCTTCAGTTGGGCAGCAATTTGTGCTAGTTGGGCCTCCACCACCTTCTGCTGAGCTTGCTGATTGGCAAGCATGGTTTGTTGTGATTGTAACATCTGCCTGATCATAGTCATCTCGTCAGTTGGCTGGGAGGGGGCATTTTTCTGAGTGAGTTGTTGTTGACCTTGATGTGGTTGTTGCGAAGGTGGTGCTAACTGAGGTTTCTGCGGTTGCTGCAACTGAGGGTGCAATTGCAGGTGTAGAGGAGGATGGGTATATTGATAGTAGGCGGAGGGATTTCTAGGGTAGTTGGATCTTGGGAAGTTATTTCTAAGGTTCCCTTGATTTTGGTTAAAGTTACTTTGGAATCCAGGTGGCAACCTATTGGAGGATCCACCTTGTGTTTGATGTTGCGGGTTAGCAGTCCCCGCAGAGTTCCCATATTGAAAACCGGGGTGGTTTCTTGGTTGATTTGGATTATAGTAAACTTGTCCTGGTATGGAATGAATGGAATTAACTTGTTCGGGCATCTGATCTTCAGGGTGTTCGATGATTGGTTCGTACTGTTGTTGTGGTGGTTGCATATCCATCATCACATTGTAAAGCAGACCACATGACAGAGTAGGGTGATCAGATGCGTGACAGGATTCACAAGTCCCTGTAGCAGCTTTAACTTGTTGGACTTGGGGGTTTTTCTTCTTATCATATTCTCCAAATGAAGTTTCAAGTGCCTGTTGTTTGTGAGCTATAGTCTTTAAAGCTTCAGTAATAGCTTTCATTTCCATTTATTCCTCGGCATTATAAACTTTGAGGACTCCCTTGCCAGATGATCGTCCCCAATTGGATTGGTTCTCAGCTCCAAGTGTAACGATTTTCCAAGCATCCTCGTAGTTCTTTCTCATAAAATTTCCTCGAGATGAGGAATCCAGAAATTGCTTGATGTCATCACTTACCCCCCTATAAAATGTCTCTATTAATTGATTTTGGGAGATACCGTGATGAGGGCACTTCCTTAAAAGCTCCTTAAATCTTTCCCATGCTTCTGTGAGTGATTCTCCAGGAAGTTGGGCGAAGTGGTTGATCTGCCCCCTAATTTTGTAGGTTAATGAAGGAGGGAAAAACTTTTCCAGGAATTTTTCTTCCAAGGGAGCCCAGGTAGTGATGATTGGCTCCCTATCAAGCGAGTTGTACCAACTCAGAGCCCTTCTGGACATAGTGAAATGGAAACGATGTAGCATTATTGCATCAAAGGCAACTCCATCTTGTGGGACAAGTCGACAAAGTGCCTTGAACCTCTTCAAATGATCCATGTAGTCATCTCCAGAACCACCAGAGAATGAGATGCCCTGCATGATTTGAATCCATTATGTCCAGATTTCAAAGTTGGGTATGTTGATGATTGGTGGCCAAACTGGATGATTGTCTTCATAGTTCTTGGGGATGACATAGTCCCTCAATTGCTTGTTTCTTAGCTCTAACTGGGCAGCTTGGTTAGCTGCTTCATTTTCAGCTTGGCTGCAGACCTGTTCTTCAGCTCAAATTTCTGCTTGGATCTGAGTACGAGTGTCAGCAATGAGTTGTGCTCTCTAAGCGGCTATGGCGGCGTTGACCCTTTCCATTACTAATGCAGCTTGGTGTTGATCTTCAGCCATTTGCCTGGCTCTTTGGCGGTTAAGTCTGATGCGGCGATGGAAGCTTCTCTCTACCTCAGAGTCGTACTCTGGATCAGGGGAGAATCTGAGATTATGTGACGGTTGCATATACATCTTCTACCTGAGTAAAGGAAGAAACACACCTTTTAGATGATGCAGGAGATATGATGAATTCAAAAAGATATGGAGTAATGCTTTTAAAGGAAAGTGTAAAACCCTAGCCAACTAGCAAGATGATAAATGAAATTAAAATGTTCCGTTGTCCCCGTCAACGACACCAATTTTTGATGGAGCTTCCACTCGTGTGGAATTGCGCACACCACTAAAAATCCTAAAGATGGTAAGTCTTTAGGTTTAGCCTTGCTTATACTAGATTGAGAACTCCACCCACGTATGCTAGGATACATGGAAGTCTTATCGTAGTATAGTTAAGGGTCGAATCCACAAGACAACGGTCTTGTTGGGAGCAACAAGATGGAAAACGTTAGAATTTCACTTAACCTCTTAACAGTTGGTATCTAGATCGAAAGGTTGATTTGGTTGTTTTAAACTAAGTGCAAGTAAAACAAAGCAAGAAAGTAAACTTAAGGATGTTAACAATGATAAGGAGCCACTAGGATGCGATCGACTTTCACCACCACTACACATGGATCAAAACATGCAACATAAAACATAACCTACAATAAGGGTCTAAACAGTTAGTATCTTTGTAGATTTAGTTTTCTTTCAGAGAACTAACTACGAGAAGTGTGGGAATGTTGCAATGCCATCCATCCCCAAACGAATGGTCACCTACTTTACATCATTCCCTTCGCAAAGTGTGTTCCTCGACTTATCAAGGTTGTACTTTCATACGTCAACTAATTCCATTTCATAGTATGAAAGTACAACTATGGAAGTGAGTTTACTCCACTTCTTGAGAAACACTCCTAGATATCGAAACAGATGCATGGTGGATACATGCATCAAGAACCAACATTCAACCGAGATTCGAATCTAATAGTACAAACGTAGACAATTCATACTAAAAGATAAAAGGTAACACAAGTTGGTGATCAAGCAACAAGCATTCATTAAACAATTGATGTTGAACTGAAAAGAAAGTATATCTCTATTGCAAACTATGGATTACATTACATGAAATGAAAACATGGGTAGCAGGGCTACTCCCCGCACCCTAGTGAAAGAGACTACTCGCTCATGATAAGAACAAAGAAGGAGGCGAGAAGAGAGAGAGAGAGAACGTCATCTCCATAAAGGAGAGAGGAAGGTCACCCCCTTGGAGAGAGAGAGAGCGACGATCTTCACCCTTTGTAGCTTGCTCAATGATGAAACCTTCTCTTCCCACCTTCTTTGGTGATGATAGAGAAAGCAGCTTCAGGATGGAGTGTGGATCTTAGACTCGTAGCCTTGGGGTGGAGGATGGAGGATGGAATAGCTCTGGAGTAGTAGAGGCAGCCTCTGGACGTCTAAAAACTTGATGCTCTTGGGAGGACCCCTTGGGTCTTATTTATAGGCTTTAAGTGAAGTCCAAATAGTTTGGGCGGTTTTGGGTCCAAACGGTCGTGAAGACCGTTTGGGCACTGAGACCGTTTGGCTTCATGTGGTCTTGAGACTGTGTGACTCCATGCGGTCTCGGGACCGGTTGGCTTCATGCGGTCTTGGGACCGTGTGACTCCATGTGGTCTCGGGACCGGTTCGCTTCATGCGGTCTTGGGACCGTGTGACTCCATGCGGTCTCAGGTTCGGTTGGCTTTATGCGGTCTTAGGACCATGTGACTCCATATGGTCTCGGGACCGGTTGGCTTCATGCGGTCTTGGGACCGTGTGACTCCATGCGGTCTCGGGACTGTGTGGCTTCATGCGGTCTTGGGACTGTGTGACTCCATGCGGTCTCGGGACCGTGTGGCTTCATGCGGTCTTGGGACCGTTTGGGGCTTTTGTGATTTTTTTGTGTTTTTCTGTAAGAATAAAAAGGAGAAAAGTTAGTCTAATGGTGTATTTGTAATAAAGGAAGAAAGTTAAGGATTCTATCTAATTTATTTGAGAAAGAGTGTGGAAAACTGAGGAAAATTACTAAGATAACATCACAAAATTAGAGGTTATCAAAATTGTTACTAATTAAGTAGAATAAACATAAACATCATATTAACAAAAAATCACTAAAATTTAAAACCATTTTACAAGGAGATCCTTGTCCAGAAAACTTTTACTGAAAGATCCAAAACTCATACATATCATGATTCACATTGTACAACATTGCTTCATCTCAACTTGAGGACAACAGATAACAATTTCTCTATAAAAACATACTGGAGCAACATAAAACCTCGAGGCATTTAAGCCAAAATCGCATATCATTCATGAAACTAGTACGAACCAACTCCAAGGACCTGATAGTACAGAGATGACACATAGGACTTCTATCTATAAGACATGATTGATATTATACTCAACCTAAACTGTCACTGCTTTCCCTGCTACTGTTGTCCTTTTTCTGTAGTACGGTCTCAACCCCCCTTGTGCATGTCCACCTAAAAAAAATGTGGATCCCACGGGGCGAGACAATTGTCCCAGCGAGAGATATAACTCTCTGCCAATAATGTTATTATCACAGTTAAATAGTATTATATTGAGCATAGGATAAGCAGTTTAGAATATTCTCATCTTTTAAAGCATTGCAACTATCTATGATAGAGCAGTAAATCATCTATTCACTTTACAAGGAATATGAAGAACATGTATATCATTTAGCCATCATACTATATCAACATCTCAAGCTTATCCTGCGATGCTCATTATCATGGTATGTCATCCATGAATCATTCTCATTTCTATCTATTGGCCTCAGCCAATCTGCTAGCCAGGTGTTGGATTGTACCATTCATGTGAATATACATCATCATATTCTGTCCATGTATTGTACTATGCCAATCCTGTGCAACTATTTCAGGTATTGGACTATGCCAATCATGTGCAACTATTCCAGGTATTGGACTATGCCAATCCTGTGAGTGTTACATCCAGGCATCGAGTTATCCCAATCTTGTAGTTTTATTCCAGGTATTGGACTATGCCAATCATGTGACACTATTCCAGGTATTGGATTATGCCAATCATGTGAGTGTTACATCCAGGCATCGTGTTATCCCAATCCTATAGTTTTATTCCAGGTATTGGATTATGCCAATCCTATGAGTATTGCATCCAAGCATCAGGTTATCCCAATCTTGTAGTTTTATTCTAGGTATTGTATTATGCCAATCCTGTGAGTGTTGCATCCAGGCATCGGTTTATCCCAATCCTGTAGTTTTATTCCAAGTATTAGATTATGCCAATCCTGTGAGTGTTGCATCCAGGCATCAGGTTATCCCAATCTTGTAGTTTTATTCCAGGTATTGGATTATGCCAATCCTGTGAGTGTTGCATCCAGACATCGAGTTATCCCAATCTTTTAGTTTTATTCCAGGTATTGGATTATGCCAATCATGCAAGTGTTGCATCCAGGCATCGGGTTATCCCAATCATGTAGTTTTATTCCATGTATTGGATTATGCCAATCATGTGAGTGTTGCATCCAGGCATCGGGTTATCCCAATCCTATAGTTTTATTCTAGGTATTGGATTATGCCAATCATGTAAGTGTTGCATCCAGGCATCGGGTTGTCCCAATCCTATAGTTTTATTCCAGGTATTGGATTATGCCAATCCTGTGAGTGTTGCATCCAGGCATCGGGTTATCCCAATCATGTAGTTTTATTTCAGGTATTGGATAATGCCAATCCTATGAGTGTTTCATCCAGGCATTGGGTTATCCCAATCCTATAGTTTTATTCCAGGTATTGGATGCCAATCATGTGAGTGTTGCGTCCAGGCATCGGGTTATCCCAATCCTGTAGTTTTATTCCAGGTATTGGATGCCAATCCTGTGAGTGTTGCATCCATGCATCGGGTTATCCCAATCCTATAATTTTATTCTAGGTATTGGACTATGCCAATCCTATGTAACTATTCTAGGTATTGGACTATGCCAATATTGTGCATCTCATCACTGAATACCACATCACCTTTACTAGGCATTACCTTGGCCAAGCCATCATACTTATTCACATCCTTTATATAATACAAGTATTCCCATTATCTCCTTTAAGCATATTCGAAACACTATAGCCCTTATTTGTCTATAAGCATAAAGCATGTATGATCAATATTTCATTATTATTATTGTATACATTTATTATTATTATTATTATGTTACTAAGTTTCCATTTACTAGTTTATTTTGAACATTATCATTTATTCTGAAACTCTTATAAACATCTTGTTACCTCTCTCTAGGCAACAACTATTCTCATGACTCACAAGGACCATTAAACATCTTGTCACCTCTCACTAGGCAACAACTAATCACATGGCTCACAAGGCCCATTAAACATCTTGTCACCTCTCACTAGGAAGCAACTAATTACATGGCTCATAAGGCCCATTAAACATCTTGTTACCTCTCACTAGGCAACAACTAATCACATGGCTCACAAGGCCCATTAAATTGTATTATATGTAACATCATAGCTCATACTCAGCTATGCTCATTAACTCATGCTACCAGCATGGTTTCAATATGGTTAAGGTTTCTCCTTTATTAACCAATTATAATTTCAACTCTTATCATTACCCTTCATTAGGGTTAAGGTTTCTCTTATAAAACCATCTAGGGTTTTCAAGTACATTTATCAAGAATCAAACCCTAATTCAGTCTCCACGCATATTAGGAGTATCAATGTATGCTCATTTCATGATTATCACATAAGTATGAGTTTCTCTCTCATCCTTACTAGGATGTTGATTACTTCATACTTTATTAAGTTGGCTCAACCTTTCCTTCAAGGTTCATTATCCTACTTAAACAATATTCATTAAACTCCATACCTCTTAATGTATGACTTGATATAAGACACTTCATGTGTTACTCCATAAAGTACATTGCATCTAAGGTGCTTTCATTCATATGGGTATTGAGGTGCATCCACCATATCAGGTATGAGGTGTGAGCTTGCTACACATATCACTTTAGAGGTGTATGTGTGCTTACCATATCGGGTATGAGGTGTATGTGTGCTTCACACCATATCGGGCAGAGAGGTGTATGTATGCTTCACACCATATCGGGCAGAGAGGTGTGTGTATGCTTCACACCATATCGGGCAAAGAGGTGTATGTGTGCTTCACACCATATTGGACAAAGAGGTGTGTGTGTGCTTCACACCATATCACTTTAGAGGTGTATGTGTGCTTACCATATCGGGTATGAGGAGTATGTGTGCTTCACACCATATCGGGCAAATAGGTGTGTGTATGCTTCACACCATATTGGGCAAAGAGGTGTATGCGTGCTTCACACCATATCATGCAAAGAGGTGTGTGTATGCTTCACACCATATCACTTTAGAGGTGTATGTGTTCTTCACACCATATCGGGCAGAGAGGTGTGTGTATGCTTCACACCATATCGGGCAAAGAGGTGTGTGCGCTTCACACCATATCGGGCAAAGAGGTGTGTGCTTAACCCAATATAATTTTTTAGGTGTATGCTTGACCTCATGTCGTCCAAGAGGTGTATACTACCTTAACATATCATGCAAGAAAGTATAAACTCATACCCATATCATTTTAGTGGAGTAGGTGCATCACCATATCGGGTTAGAGGTGCTTGCTTGTGTGCTTGAGCCTGATATCACTTTATAAGGTGATACCATCATCTTCAAGCTCTAGACCTTCATTCTACTTGTTCTAGTACAAGGATAACAGGTCTAAGAAACTAATAGAACTCATAATTTCATCAACCATTTCATAATATTTCGGAATTTAAAGTAGTTCATTTAAGCATAGCAATTTAGGTGATGAATAATAGCATGGTTGAGTTCAAGTTATATAACCCACCTTAAGAACAACTTCAAAGCTCCAAGATCAAAATATCCACGTTCCTAAGGTTTAATATGACTTATCAAAAGTCCAAGGCTCGTTCAAAACTCCTTCATATACAAGGAATTACCGAGGATAAGCAATTGGTGAAGAAGAAAAGAAAGGAAGATCATAACCCTAAAATCATGCTTCAATCCAAGGTTGAAGATGATCATGGCCTCACCGTAGGGTTAAGTATTGAGCTCCTTCTTGCTCATTAGAACCTTTGCACGATACATCACTACCCTTGCACTATATGCCATCACTTGTGGCCGATATCCCCCTCACTTGTGATCAAAACACTTCACTATGTTCAATATCACCTCACTAGGCCGACATCACCCTACTTGGCCGATATGATCTTGCTATGGACAACACCCAAGGCCCTATTCATGATACCACTTCACTCCTGCACGATACAAGGACCCTATGCACTATATCTAAGAGAAAGGAGGGGTAGGATTCGAAAAAGTTCACTAAGGGGTGAAATAAGTGGTATATATACTTGTTGTTCATGAAGAAGTGTGAAAATGAGGTGTCATCAATTTGAGCTACTAGGTGCCACATGTCCATGCATGGTTGACATGTATACATGCATGAATTAACATTTATCTTGACATGAAAAACACTCAAGGATAATATAGGGATGAATTTTCTTCCATTACTTATCCCTTTGAATAAAGTATATCAACTAAATCACCAGTTTATTCACAACCCGATACAACTTTTCTAAGGAAGTTGTAAACTGATAAACTTCACCTCCTTGAGGTGCTTTGCACGTCATGGACTTTTCCAAGAGTTAAAAAAATTATATGGGACTCCTCCATTGGATCCTTGGCCGATAGGCACTCATATATAAGCTTTTCAACTTGATGCAACTCAAGTTAGGGTTTCATATTCAACCCCTTTCTTGGTCATTTCATCACCAAGAGTACCATCACTCATAATTGATTCAAACATGGCACCTCATTATTTCTCTCTCCTATAAATGATACTATAAGGGAGTAGGGACACTCTAGATGTGGTAGTTTGCATATCAACCCTACATTTTGGGTAAATTACAATTTGTACCAAAATTGGTACACAAGTCACCAACATTATTCAAACAAGTTCAAACTTGGATTTTAGGCTTTCCAAAAGCCACTACCTTGCATCATTATTTCTATAATGATGATAAAACACTTAGGGAACATTAAACATGTGACAAATTGCAATATAACCCCTCATCTTGGGTAAATTGCATTTTGGTCCAAAACATGAGAACATTGCTCAAACATTATTCAAACATGACCAAATTTGAAACATAAGTTTGTTACCTGATAGAAAAACACGTTAGAGGATTATATTCAAATTATAAGCAACTTACTTATCCAAAACAAATAGGGTTACCTCATAACCCAGGTCAGGGTCATTACAGTAAACATATCAAATTTCAATTGCTTAATGATCTTATCATCTCTCTATATCATATTTTATGAGAATTGAAATAAATAACTCCCTCCCCTTGTATGTGTAGTATATTGCATTGGGATAGGCTTTGTTTCCCAATTAAGTAGGGAATAGACTCCCTCTCAGCTCACACTTTTATAGTCAAACCCTATGTTGCCGTGAAAGATAGATGGAGTATATACGTGTAGTTTGAGGATTTCTGAGGGTGATTGTAATTTTGGAATTAGTTAATGGGAGCATTGAGATCATTGGGGAGTTCTTACTCATATATGACTGTCGCACTTCCATCGGGAATTCCAACAAAGGTCAGAAGAACGATATGGGAGGTACCATAGATGGGGGAACCTCCATTGGGTATGAAACACCCTAGAGTTTAGGGATCAACAATATGAGAAAGAGGTAACATGTGTGATTAGAAAGGAAACATATATCAATATAAAGAGAGAATGAATAGGAGGATATGCGTACACATTGTGTTGGTCTGCACAATAGTCTGCCTAGAGGTAGGACAAAGGCCACTGACTATTGGATGAGGTTGTCAGACTAAAGAAAACACATTCAGACTGTCAAACAAAATACCAAACGAAATGCAATTAGGATAAAGCATGACGAGGTAAATTAACAATAATTATGTTTAAAAGCTAATTTCAATGCAACTAGGACTCAAATAATATACTTTAAATTCTTTGATTAATTAGAGTATGCATAAGTGTCTAACTAAGATGAAGCTAGGTATCCTGGCTAAATGGAACAATTTTATTATGATTTTGGCATTGGATTTGACTTTTAAGAATATCTTATATGAGTTCTATTTCAATTAGTGTTTAGCCTTTTTGTGTTAATAAATATTATAATGTTACACCCTTCATCAACATTCTAGGATTTAGAGTCGGATTATCATCATATTATGACCATCAAGGTTTATATTCGTTTATATTGCACACAATTTGCATATTTTAATTGGTTACACATTATATCTATCAATTTTGATATTGATCTGAATGATGACACATTATTAATATCCACTCATATGCAACTTCCAATTATCATAATTATAATATGAAGCAAGTTAGATATCACACCAATCATTTGCCTATATTTACTCACTACCAATTACTTCTTAATCCATTCAAGTTATTGGGTGCATAATAGTGGACAAATGTGAAGTGTAGATCTAGTTTTCGTATATCTATCTTATTATCGCATTATGATTTATTGATCCAGAGCATGGTCATGGTCATAGATATATAGAGTTACATGTTACATTCGAGTTACTAATTAGCCAAGTGTACTAGGGTAAATTTCTAACCTTGTTTGGCCACTTCTAAAGATCCAAGCATACTAACATCCTGTTAATGGAATTGGGGTTTTCTAGAGTCATGATAGGTAGATCTCAGTATGTTACAATAAAGGGGTTTTTCTTTTATGATTCTTGACATAATTAATCCTTTGATGACATATAACATGTATATGATCAGATTTGTGTTGTTTCTCCACCCAAAATGAGTGCCTACATGAAAAAATTAGAGAAGAAATCATGGAGAACAAAAGAGAAGATGAGGAATAATAATGAGGAGGACAAAGTAGCAGCATGGGTGTCTAGATACAAGCTCATTTTACATGTCTATTTTACAACCGTCAGATTAGAGATGAGTGGTCCTCATCAGTCAAAACATAAGAATATGCAAAAAGCATACTTTTGTACCATATGTATAAAAGGTGATCTAAGGAGATCTGGAATCATTTATGATAATAAACTACCATATATATGTGTGTGTGTGTAACTTCTGATTGAGGTAATAAATTATATGTTCTTCTCAACATGATAAATGCCATGTAGACGATATATACATATTAATTATTGATAGCTCTGAAAAGATTGAAATCTGAAACATAAACTCTTCTTGATGCATACATCCTATATATGTATCTTAATCTATTTACTTCTTCTCTAAATAGATATTTTTGAGAAATCTTTACAAGGACTTTTATGTTAGTTAATAATAATTTTTGGGAGGAAAAAAGAGCTAAAAATACATAAATAACTATAAAAAGTTTATTTTTTACAATTTATATCATGTATGGTTAATTGTTTTGATGCAAAAGTTGATATATTTTGCTCCATGTAGATATTTAGGGCTAGTAAACCTATGCAAAAATGATATTGGAAATACGATGTTATGCATATTTTGCTTTCATGGATATACTTTCAACCTCTAGGGTAAGTTATATGTGGATAGTGATGGGTACATGATTATAACACTAACAAAGTCACCTAAATCCTAGTATATATGATGAAACACTAAGATGATCCACTATGATGTCATATGAGTTTTATTTTTTAAATGTAGTATTTTAACCCATGTAATGTTTGTGGTCAATAGAACAATTTCATTGAGGGTTCAGTTAGGATGGACATAAAGTAGAAAAAAAACCTGATTTGGTCATGATAACTTGTATAAACATGAATATGATATATCTTGTGGCTTCATGCCACTGACTGTGTCTAACCAAGTCATGAGACCCTGACTCTGAGTTAGGAATGTGGGGTTATAATTTTGATGACTATCTAGTCCAATTGGTTTGGAAGCATATATGAATTCTCCTAAAATGATGGATAAGTAAATCACCAGTTGTCATAATATTTTGATTGAGTTACTACTTCCTATGATTAGATTTGACTTTGTTTATATTTATATTTCTCAATCATGATACTAAAATGTTGAACTCCATTTTACCAATATGAAGCACACCTACACATGGAGTATGATGCCACTTTAAATGCTAATGAATGTCTCTAACTCATGGGTAGAAGGGACCCATCTACATTATATACAATTTTTCTCCCTCCCCTTACTTTCCTGTAATATGGGAGTGGACCATGTATGAATCTATAGGGTAATATAAAGTTTAATGCATATAGAATGCGACTAGAATGTAATTTTCCATTATGAATACAACTGCTACATTAGCTTCTCTACCTGACATACATATACCTCCAGGCTATTTTTTGTACAATTATATATCCACATGTCAGTGGCTACATGTAATGCACCACTTACTCATCACATTTGTGCTGCTGTTTTTCTATGTTCAATGTTTTTAGGATATATGGATAGCTCGAGATGTAGATAAATAGATATGTAAATTGAGCAAGGGCACAAACTTATTAAAAATCATCAATGTCTTTGTACATGTTTAGTACATATCTAATTTTAAGTTGCTATTCAATGATGTAGTAAAGACATGCTACATTGTAAATACATGTGCATTTGAAGTTGTTTGGTGATTGTTCAGTACAAATATACAATATTCCTCTATGTGCACTTTTAAATATAATGACTCCGCGGTTTGTCCTCTCGACCCCTTAGGGAAATATGAAGGCAAATTCCAGGGTCGTTGCAATCATAACCGAAGAAATTGTAGACATCTAATGGTCAACTTGAAACTCAATATGAACCACTTAAAAGAATTCCATGCAATGGGTGATTTGAAGTCTGATGAGAATGAAATGTTATAATAGGTGAATTCAGTGGTATTATTTTAATTCACACAGTGGACTACGAAAAACTACTTCACCAAGAAAAGTCATCTAAATGCTTTCCATGCCATCAACAAGATTTACCTCCTTTTAGTTGCCTTCCCAATAAGACGTTAGCTACTTTATTGAAATGGGACACATTGTTACTTGTAGTTTATAATGGTTTTATGTATGGTTACATTTCTTACAAGAAGAATAATGCCTTTGTTGGATTGCACGTCTATGCAGGCCAATTGTCGTGATAGCACATCATAATCATGAATCTGCTGATGTTTTAACATGCGTGTAATGACGACCACCCAAATCCCCCCAAAAAGAAAAATAAACCTACAAAATTTACGCTGGGAAAACATCTTTGGACTCCCTGTTCACATTTTGTACTGGCATTGGGGATCATCATGGTCAAAACATTTTTTTTCTCCCCGTTTCTCCTTACTATGGGCACTCTGAACCTCCATCTCAGACCAGCTTACGTTTGCTGCAGCGCTTTCAGGTTTCAACCACCATTCTTTTCTGAACGGCCACGGGATACGACCGCCTCATCGATCGGGAATTTGGGGGGGAACGGAGATCTAGAAGAGTTAAGAACGCGGCAGCGATGCTGACCTCTGGCCAGCGCCGCGGCCGCCACACTACACTTTTGTGCCGGATCGCTCTAGGGTTTACACTGTGGTTCCTGCTCCTTTGCTCTGCTCCGGGGGGGTCCCTGGCTTCGATCCATGAGTACCGTAACGAGGTATTTGCTCCACGGTCCAATTCCTTCTTCTTCCACGGTGGAAGCGAGGGTCTTTATGCGTCCCGCGTTCCCGCCAATTCGTCCTCAAATGACGGCAAGTCTTTCATACGGTACGTTTATGCAAGAACTAACCGCCATGTGATCACCTTTTTCTGTTTTGTTAGTGGTGGTTATTTGCTGTGTAATGCTGTGCTAATTTATCCTCTACAATTCTGCTTCCATCCTTTTGTCGATTCTTTAATTTTGGACCCTGAAGATAAATTCCTTATGGCGAGATGAGTGAATTTGGATTTTCAATGTCAGAGTATACCTATGATTATGGAATCCATTATGTTGTCCATTGTTATCTGTTGGGGTTTCTACTGCTGAAACTGACGTAGGACACTGGCAATGTCTTCGAGCTACTGGCGATGTCACCTTGCATTTGGTTAGGTGTCCATCCTTATGTTAACATGTATTATTGGATTTAACACCCAAAAGCAACTATCTAATGTTCAGAACTTCATACATTAGAAGTCTACCTATATTTCAAAATACAACATCCAAACCAGGCCTAAGATGGTACTTAGAATTAATTGGCAAAATTTATTAGAACTTATTGATAATAAACAAGTTTCTCAACTAATTAATTGTAGACATCGGAAGGCCTTGAAACCTTACTCTAAAAATGTATGAACCTGTTAACTAAAGTAAAAATGTTATGATATTTTTTTTTGGGCTGTAACAAGCGCGGTCACATCTTTATTTATTGAGAAAGCTATCTCAAGAGAGATATGTACAAGAACAGGGGTATGTATATGTATAAGGGGAAAGAAAGGAAAACTATACTAAACTGTACGTAGCATCCACCTCATGTTTACACTTAACCCAAATAGAAAGATAATTATAATGTATATTTGAAAAAAGCCTGCTGGAACTCTCAGACCAGCAGTGATATACGACCAGAGCAGTCATACATTTAGCTTTCCCCCTAAAGCTCAGAAGATCTTCAAAAGAACAAGGACAAACATGGGAATCCTGCTCAAACTTCCTCCATAGACTTCTAGAGAGATCACAATCGAAGAACAAATGGTTTGAAGTCTCTTCATTTTCCTTGCAGAGCTGACATCTAGAAACCAGGTGAAACCCACGATGTTTCAAGAAGTCATCAGTAGTAATCCTTCCTAAGAAGGCTTTCCATAACAAGATAGAACATTTTCTAGGAATGTAGTTGGACCAGATCCATTTACCCCAAGATTTCTTATCCTCCTTATCTCTACATTCATGCCAGAAGTTCTTCAGCTTAGGATCTTTCAAGTCATTGAAACAGAGTACGTCATCTTCTTTTGAAGGAGCAGGAAGGTCACTAAAGAACCTTCTGATATCATCATATTTTCTTAACTGGGGAAAAGACCAATTCCCATCACAAATACAAGAACTCAATTTGCAATTTAAACCATTCCCGAACCTGAAAACCAATTGGTTGTCAAACAGATCCAAGAGAGTTTGCCCCCCCGGTGCCCAAGGGTTCTTCCAAAGCAAGGTACTTGAGCCATTCCCAATCTTAAAATTCACTGCCTTCTTCAAAGAATGTCTATGCTTAAGGAGGTTTTTCCACATCCAAGAGTTGGAAGTTTTATTCTTAGTGGACCATACCGAACCATCTCCAATATATTGACTATGAATCCATCACACCCAAAGGGTGTTTTTCTTATTTGCATTGTCCCAGAGATTCTTTAGAAGTTCAGCATCAACCGATTCCTTCACAGGTCTGAGCCCAAACCTCCTTCATTTTTAGGTTTGCAGTTCGTATTAGGCAATAGAATGAAGACTCCTTTTCCCATCCACATCACCCCAAATAAAGTTCCGCAGAAGAAGCTCTAGTTTTTTAATCACAGAGCTGGGAAGGGGGAATATTGTTGTCCACAAAATGTGATCTAAAGTCAAATTTGAAATGATAGGCTCAATTCTACCTACCATGGAAAGAAGGTTACTCTTTCAGGTATTCAACTTCTTTTTCACCTTGTCTATAATTGGGTTACACATCTTCATTGTAAGTCGACCAGTGAAAAGAGGAAGTCCCAGATATCTGACTGGAAGTTTCTCTTCAGGAATAGATAAGATTTGAGCAATCTCTTCCCCTTTAGCACCATTCCCCAAGAATAATTGGCTTTTAGCTTGATTCAAATTAAGTCCAGAAATCCTTCGAAACCTGTCCAGGATTGTCTTGATGGCATGAACATTATCTTCATTTGCTTTTAAGAACATGAGTAGATCATCAACAAAAATCAGACGGGACACCATCACGTCCTTGCTCGCATACATATTGCAATAACAAAAAGGTAGGGGGATAAGGGGTCACCCTGTCTGACTCCATTCGAGGCGGAAAAATGTTGAGGAATACCATTTATCAAAATTTGAAAAGAAGCTGCGATGAAGAGTTCATTTATCCAATCTAACCAGCATTATGGTGAACCCATCAAAGTCATAATCATAAGAATATAGTCTCTGTTCACTGAATCAAACGCCTTGGAAAGATCGGCCTTAATGCACATGTGAGCATTTCTTGAGTGAACCAGAAAAGAATTGAGCAATTCATTTGCCAACAGTAAAGCATCACATATCCTCCTTCCCTTAATGAAAGCTACTTGATTGAGATCAATAATCTTACTGAGCACTGGTTTCAGACGGTTTGCCAGAATCTTAGTGATCACTTTGTAGACGACATTGCAGAGAGAAGTAAGCCTAAATCTTTAATCGTACATGCTTCCTAACACTTAGGTATCAGTGTAATAAACGTACGATTACATTCTTTCATCATTTTAGTGTTGTAAAAAAAAACTGAGAACAACTTAGTAACATCTTGTTCGACAATATCCCAATAGGACTTGAAGGAAAGAACATTGAACCGTCGGGTCCAGGAGCCTTATTTTCATTCATGAACATAACAATATCCCTGACTTCCTCTCTTGTAACCCATCTTCGAATATCATTGAAATCAGTATTAGAAATACGAGGCAGATTCCAGTCTTGGTCCCAAAGCAAATTGTTGTCGTAGCATTTATTGAAAAGTCCATCATAGATACCAACTATGTGAGACTTGATTTCCTTACAATCAGTGCATCTGATGCCATCAATATCAAGAGCATATATATTATTATTCAACCTTCTGGTCTTGAGAGAGGTATAGAAGAAATGGGTGTTTCTGTCCCCAGCTTTAAACCATTGCACACGAGATTTTTGCCTGAAAAAAACCTCCTCTTCTTCTCTTGCCTTGATTGCTTGGGTTTTAATATCATGAAGAAGTAAGCAAGAGAGGAATCATTTGGAGAGGAATCTTAACAGTTTAGTTATTTCTTATATTGGTTATCAACTTGAGGACTATGAAAAGTAACGGTAACACTGCAACACAATATACAAAGTATTTTCTCCAAACCTCTTTCTAATTTGTCATAATTTCGTAGACCATGCTGTTTAGCATAGGGGTTGCCTAGAATTTATTTTCAAACATGATGGAGTTACTCTATATCACCAACAAATAGTAGGGGCTGTATGAATTTTTTTCCCAGCATGTGATTTTCTGTCTTAACAAAAGAATTTGAGAAAAAATAATACAAATCAGCTAAGAGCATGTCTTGACCTAGAGATCTAATATCCACGCATAGATGCTATGTCTCAGTTGCCACTAACGTGCTCTGTTTTTTTACATTTGCGCACACACACACACACACACACACACACACACACACACACACACACACACACATATATATATATACATACATGTATATGTATATGTATACATATATGTATATGTATACATATATGTATATGTATACATATATGTATTTGTATACATATATGTATATGTATATGTATATGTATACATATATATATAAATGATTGTTCATTTACTCTGGCAGGGACATGACCCCCTATGTGCTTTGACTCCACCCTCGGTGATGATGGCATGTTTCCTAGGTGGGGAAAGATGGGGTAGGGGTTGGAGGATAAAATTTAGATTTTTTTTGACAAATAAAATAATAGAAAGGGACGGGAACACAGGGGGATTATGTATATTCTCTTAGGTCTCTCTGACACTAATGTAGGTGGAGAGATGCAGAAGAGAAAAAGAATCTCTTATTTTAATTATAACTTGTCTTATTTGTTTTCTCCCTTACCTTTCCCTTCCCATCTGACCATCCTGACCAAATACATGATGAATAAGCCAGTCTCCCTTCCCCTTCTCTGCCATTTACCTCCTTTCCTTTGCCAGCTTGTCAAACATGCTTAATAAGCACCCATTTTGGCCTGCACTTGTTATATCTTTTATGCAACTAGCATTTATGCATACAGGTGGTATAAGATTAGACTGGTACTTGATTAGCATGTTCCGAATTTTCTGTATGTTCGAGAAAAGATGCGAGCACTATAGGTTAAGACATGAAAGATGCCCCATAAATATGGTGCCAGTTTCACGCTTCTTAGTCTCCATGCCAATTTAGTACATTTTCATATGTATATATGCTTATGACTTTTATATACATTACCCATCTCATATGCATCAAAATTTCATAGTTACAGATTTATGTATATACATATATTTATTTTTAATCCCTTCAAATGCATATATTTTATGGTAAGAAACCATATCCAACTACGCTCCAGACCATTTATTATTAACAGTATTGTCCAAAAAATATTCAACAATATAAGAGTGAAACAAAGAAGAAACAACTCCAAAGTCTTTAGCAATATGACTATCCTACATAGCCCCTAAAAATGTAAATGAACGGAAGGCACATAATTACAGAAAAACAAAAAATGTTAACTAAGAGTATAATCCTAGAAGGTGAAAAGAAAATGATACTTGACACATAACAAGGATCAATGTTCAAAATTTCGACGAAATGGTCAAAATTTCGCTTTCTGTGGCAATCGGACATTGATTTTGACTAACGAAACTCTCGAAATAGGCAGATCATCGATTTTTTTTCTACTTTTTCATATACTATGTACTACCTAGAGCATATTTTTTTGAACAGTTTTGTGTCTTTAAATCTATATATTGTGCTTGCAAACTATAATGACTTAATTCATTGATTTCATCATTGAAAATTGACATAAAAAATCCCATTGAAATGTCCATCGAAACAGTTCAGGGTCATTCACTAAAAAATGATGAGACCCCATCCCCCACATATCCGATATGAAATATTATTACATATTCGAGCAGATCTACACTAGTAGATCATTCTGGTAAAATTTCATAAATTAATTCGTTTATTTTTCCGTCGAAACGGCATGAACGCATTTATTGAAATTTCTGTCGAAATTTGTCAAAATTTATGTTTCTGTGGCCACCAAAATGGCATTGAAATCGGACATTTTCTTCCTTGACAAGGACACTGATATGTTTTGAACACGGGGGCAATTTAATCAATTGTAATCATTAGTATGCACTAGGACCCAAATACTAATCAAAGACGACGGATTTGGCAAGGCGCCTCACCGCTTAGGCATGTGCCTTAGCAAGAATGCAATTTTTGTATCTCTCGATGCTTGTGTTAGTTGCATGCAAAGATTCCTCATCTTCAGAAAGTTGTCCAGCATGCTTTGGAGCTGAACCCCCCCCCCCCCCCTCTGCCTCTCTCTTTATGACTTTTAGCCAGGGATGCATTGAGCAGGTTCAATGAGGAGATATAAATGATGAAAATGTTTTCCCTGGATAAAATAATTACAAATCACCATTGTTAGTACTCTTGAATATGATGTCAATTGGATTTTAGGCGAGAGCATTCTAGGAGGTGTCTCGATCAAGGGGACTACTAGTATGAGGGGGTTGAGCAAGGTATGAGCTGCTACCTTAAAATGGTAGCATGCACGTCTCTTGATGTAAGGGCCGGAGTGCCTTGAAGGAGTGCTAGCTTACTTGGGTCTATTATGTCTTACTAAGAGGAGGGAATAAGTTGTATGTATCTGAGTGGTCCAGCTTGTCATTCTCAGTCTGTATGCTTACTGTTCCATCAGAGGGTTTGAGGGCTTTGAGAGGGAGCTAGCATAGTTAGGACTGTTATGCCTTACCAGAGGGGGAAAGCATAATATTTTATTATAAAAGTTCAACCTGCCAGTGTAAGTTTTTATACTTTATATCTCTGATTAAATATATATTTGGCTGACGCCATTGGATTTCAAAGTTCGAACAACTTCTTTTTGTTGGGTGTACTTCCTAATAAACGAGAATCAGACAAAAATTACAATTGGTCTATAATCTTTAAAATACTTATTTTGCAATATGTACATCATCTTCTGAGCCTCAATACGTTGGGTCGATGGGGTTAAAATTTATTTATCACAACTCTGTTTTGAGTTATTGTCACCTTAGTTATCAAGGCACCGTAGGCACTAAACAGGACACCTTAAACTAGGCGTCTTTAAAGTGTCTTCAGTGGGCGCCTAAGACCTTTTAGGCCCAAATTAAGCCATATAAAGGCCAAGTAGCATGAATAAGGCTGGATTTGGTCAAATTAGATCACCTTGTGTCATTTTATGGTTGAAATAGGTCTAATTTAGGCCAAATCAGGTCAAAATTTTGCAAATTAGGTCTGATTTGGGGGAAATACGTCTCATTTGGGGCAATTAGGCCTGATTTGGCCAAATTGGGTCACATTAAGTCAAAATAGGTAAATTAGGGGAATTAAGGTATGATTAGGTCATGTGATGCAAAATTAGGTCCAATTTAGGCGAAATCAGGTCAAGATTTGGGGAAATTAGATCTGATTTGGGGAAATTAGATCTGATTTGGCCAAACTTGGGTCTCATTTAGGTAAATATAGGGTAAATTAGGGGAATTAAGGTCTGTTTAGGTAATGTTATGCAAAATTTGGTCTGATTTAGGCCAAATCAGGTCAAATTTGAACAAATTAGGTCTGATTTGGGTAAAACATGTTTGATTTGGAAATAGGTCTGCTTTGGGGAAACTTGGTCTGATTTGGCCAGATTAGGTCTCATTTAGGTAAATATCAGGTACTTAGGGAAAGTGAAGCTTGAAGAAGTTTATGTTATACAAAATTAGGTTGGAATTATGTCATATTAAGTCAGATTAGCTCCAACTTAGATGAAGACAGGTCAAATTCGGGCCATTCAGGTCTAGTTTAGGTCATGTTAGGTGTGACGTAGGTCAAATATAATTGTTACAACTTAGATATAACCGTTAGAAAATTACATAATAATGTATCTGAATATAACTAAATATATATGTAAATTTTCCTACACATGTAAAAAAATAAATAAAAAAGGCTTAGAAATGCCTAGGCGCCGCTTTGGAGAAGGGACCACCTAGATGCTTTGGAAAAGGGACTGCCTAGATGCCTAAACAACTATGATTGTCACTAAGTAGTATTGGAGGATATACTTCTTTACTGGATCTCTTTATTATGTTATTGTAGGCAGCCCATGTCCTTATTGATTTCATCTATCTCAATAACAATACTCTTAACATATGGCTTCTGTTGGACATGCCCAAACCATCTAAGACAACCTTCTCGCGACTTTTAATCAATACTTGACACTCCAACATTTTTGTTCACAGTTGTTTCTTTTACAATGTTTCCTTCTCTGCCTAATATTTGCCTCAACATATCATTTTACTACATTCATCTTGTATTTACGGCCCAGCATTCACTGTTATGCTACATGGCTAGCTATCTTCATATCTATAAAGATTTACCTTCTAGTTTGAGTGGAATTTTAAGGTCACACATAAGATAAGGATCAAACTTCTCCATATCCACTGCAGTGTGATCCAATGAGTATCACCTGCTATTGGGAGAGCCGATAGGATATAAAGCTGACTCACCAGTGGCTTGTTTTTTGAACCCCGACGGAGTTGATACAAGGCACATGCGAGATTATGATATGCATTTTATATTCCGTTTTGTTATAGGGACTTACACGCAATTATCTAGTTACATGCACAGTTGCAAAATTATATGTTTTATTATGGATTCTAAATTTTATTAGTCAATTTATGCAATTGCCTCAGGTTTAGGGTTTCAAGTCTTTTTGTTATAAGTGGAAACCGTGTGGGCTTGTCCTAGATAGTTGAATATGTATTAAGAAATTTGATATTATGTTGTCTTCTTTGTCTCTCTTCTTCTCGATGCATTCCGCATCACTTAGGCCAAGGTTGCCAGACTCGAACTGATCAACGAACTGGTGAGGCCTCTGGTTCCCGGTTTACTGGTTCAACCAGTGGTCTGAGCGATTCAACGGTGACGTCAACATGACGTCATTAATAGTTTAAAAATATATAAATGCCTTTGATACTCAGAAAATATCCCTGCAAAAGTTATGAAACATGAATAATAGCACAATTGCTCACAATAACTTGATAAACAGTGCAAATAACAAATATTTTTCTATTTATTGACATTTGTATGCCAACATTTATATAGTATTCAATATTAATTAATAAAAAATAGCAGCAACAATACATTTACTTGTCAAGTGAGAGAACCGGCCGGTTGGGCTAAAATTGAATCAGTTCGCCGGTTCAACCGGTCGGTTCACCAGTTTGATGGCGGTTATACTTCATTTCCAGCTTTGGGAGTAGAGTGATCGGTTCCCGATTCAATCGGCCGGTCCGGTTCGGTTCTGATAACCATGACTTAGGCGCAAGTCTCAATTTTGGATGATGATCTCTTATGCTAACTGCCAAGTTTTTTTGATTTCGGGACTATTGCATGCACTTTCTTCAAAGTTTTCTATTCAAATTTGTGGTAATTGATTATCATTTCTCATTAGTGAATTTACATAGCTTCGATTTGTTTAGACTTAAACTTTTGATTTAGATTTTTCAAACTTTGCTAAATTAAAAAAGAGGAACATGCTTTATTTAAAATGTTAAGATTTTCATATCTCATTTGTGTTTATATTGATTTCCTATTAATTCTAAATTTTGTATGCCCTAATTTTTCTTATTGAGAGTGCAAAGTTTGATATCTTATTATTTACTACAATATGATTTTATTATTTTGGTGTCTATGTTATTAACATCACTCTTAATCCATATCTCTCATTGTCAACTTTAGGTAAAATCTCTCTATTTTAGTTTACGTTGTCTTATGCATAAATATTAATATTATACATATACACATTTTAAATACACACATATATTATACATACATATACATATAAATATTGTATACATTTTTTATGAATGCCACATACATATTTTGAGGTTATGCTTTAAACGTCGCTTCACAAAGACAAAAACGCCTCATTATGCCTTACACCTTTATAACCTTGCGCCTAGTAGTGACCCTGTGAACTCATGTTTCCTTCCCCTTTTTATCTTTAGTGCCTTTGAGCCCTTCATCCAACACCCAACAAACTCCGATTCAGTGCCTCCAGTCAACAAGTGATCCGGTTGACCTCATACCCCCGCTAATCTGTGGTGTTGACCCCCTCATCTCCCCTAATTCTGTTTGCATCCAACGATGACTACAACCCCTACATGCCCTCCTCCTTGTTCTTAGCCACAATCTGTCGTTAACCCCACAATCGCAACCCACCTTCCTATTTTTCTCTTAAAAGCCATGTACTCCAGGAAGCTACACTAAGGGTGCCACAACTACCTTGGTTCGATTGGTGTTATGCTCAAGTCTTGTTTTCGTGTTTGTTCCTATGCCGAGGATGGTTAACAGGAAAGATTTTAATGATTTCAAGACATCTATACAAACAAACTTGTCTGCTATCCGCCAATGACTTGACTTGCACTTGTTGACTTATGGCTGTCACCAATGTTTTAAAATGTGTGAAGCGGGAGGCGTGCAGACGGGACCTTGTAGCCGATTAAGCGGCAGGCGGGCGATTAAGCGGGCGATTTTTGAAAAAGCGGATGGGACATCACCTCTATGAAAGAAGTAGATCAATCGGTTGTGGAGTATCCAGGGACATCATATCTTGACCCTTATAAGGTGGCCATCGAGTTTCATCACTTGGTGACCACTAGATCTTAAAACCCTAGGTCACTAGGTGGAAAACCATCGATTCGTCTCCCCTTCCAAGCAACCATCGAGTTTCATCACTTGGTGACCATTAGATCTTAAAACCCTAGGTCATTAGGTGGAAAATCTTATATATTTATATACAAAATTACATGTATGTGTATATAAAAAATATATTTCTAAGGAAATCAGTAATACTAACCAGTAGTATCAATTAGTAATGAACGAAATCTTCAAGAAAATCAGTAAAATCAGTAAAACCATTAGAAGTATAATAGAGTAATACGATATTTACTTGGATATATTACAACAATACCCTATTATATACAACTTACATACAAAGTTTGCATTCTAAAGTAGGACTAGGTATATCATAGAACATTTAATGTATACAAGCTTCATATATTATACTCAATACTATTTAATTAACATTACATGCTTACAACAACATTTTTTTTCAAAAAACGGAAAAAAACCGGGCAAAAAAGCGGGAAAAAAACGGGCGCTTTTCTTCAAACCGAGTAAGCGGGCGCTTAAGGGCAAAATTAAGCGGATGGGGGTCTTGGCCGATTAAGCGGCCGCCTGGGCCCTTTTTTAATACACTGGCTGTCACCCTCCTCCTAAGCCCAACCACGTCATGACCGTTGTCGCCAAGCACAAGGATGACATCAAGACTTTGGGCATATCCCTAGCCAATGAGACTAGCAATGAAGAGGAGGATGATGAAGGTGTTTTCGTGGCTAGTGATCCAGGAACTGACGAGGACGAGACAATACAAGCTTCTCTACTGCCTATAGCTGCTAATGTCGCCAATGATCCTAGCAATGATGAGGATGAGTCAACACATACCCCTTTGCTTCTTTTAGCAAATTGTGGCTTCAACCCTACGTCACATTACTTGTCGATGTCCTCATCCTTCGTGTACCACAACAACATTAGTGTTTTTATGGTTAAAGCTTTAAAGGTCACTACACCATCACACCCTTGTATCGAAGATACTAGCGGAGGCTACATAGTTACAAACGATCGATCCTATTGCTAGCGGGAAATTGACAATATCCCGTTGGGCCACTTTGTCACACTCGATCCATTTCTCTTACCATCAACCATTACTTGGAGAACCTGCTTAGCACATATACCCGACTCACCAGTGGCTCGTATTTCAAACTAGGGGAGTTGATGCAAGGTGTATGCACCATATTATCCTATTTACTTTTGCTTTACATTAATTGTTTGGGGCCTAAGTGCATCATCTAATTTTTGTACTTAGTTGCAACTTGCAAGTCTTAATGGTTTCTGTTTATGGATAGGATACATGACATAATTTCTGTCGTGGAGGAATCTCTTCTTACTATTGGGTCAAATCTAAAACAATTTTTTCAATGGTGTACCTCGATATAATCTCAATATAATGGAGGGTCTTGATTGTTGATAGGATATGTCCAACCTTTGTATAAGGTATCTTTTGGTAGTTCTATTGACTGCCTTTATATAGAAGAAAAACCTTATCGGGAGGTGGCTTGTTGGAGGTGTTTAGGATTGATTTAATGCTAATCTCGCCGTTCTATACATATAAGTGGACAATGGGCAATCAAATGGTAAGCTATGCACTATGGAAAATTTCTGCCGAAAAACTCATTGAACTTAATTCGACCAGATTGGGTCTCATTCAAACTATACTATGGCTTAGAGACAAACTTAGCTCACCTAGTGTATCCACCTTCTTCTGGTCAAACCAATAGTTCAATCTTTCCATCATCCAGTCAGATTATAAGTTAGACCCACAAGTAGTTTGTCTACCTCGTCTCTACATTGAGAATCCGGGCAAATAATTTGTCCGAATTACTAAATTAGTGACTCTCCCTCTCAGATTAAAAGGTAAGTTTTATAGAACTATACGGCCTGCCATGTTCTATGGAAGTGAATGTTGGCCGTTGAAGAAACAAGGTCTCAACAAGATGAACGTGGCTGAAATGCGTATGCTGTGATGGATGTGTGGGAAGACAAGAAAAGATTTCTTGAGAAAGGACTATATCAGGAATAAAGTGGGGGTGGCAAGCATTGAGGACAAGTTGCGCGAGGGCCGACTCAGATGGTATGGACATGTGCAATGCAGACCGACTAATGCGCCTATACGAAGCAATGCTATTGAGTCAAGCACAATTAATAGAAGAAGAGGAAGGCCTAAATTAACACGGGATGAGCTTATAAAGAGAGATTTTGAATCTCTACATCTCAACAAGAATATGACCCATGATAGAGCTGAATGGAAACGAAGGATGCATGTAGCCGACCCCAACATAGTTGGGACTGAGGCTTAGATGATGATGATTACGATGATGACTAAATTAGTGACTTGAATGGGTGCCTAAGGTTGTATAGTGAGATTTTGGGTAGGTTTGGCCGCTTGTCCACTTGATCTGAAATATTTTCTAACTAGTATATAATCTTGTAGGAATGTCGTGCAACTTGTTTACAACCAAAGAAATACATGAATATAAGTTTAGTATAGTCACTATCATAATCTTGATTCCATCTAACAATGTGAAATTACTAACGAATTGTTAGCATTATAATTGGAGATGTTTCACACAACAAATCCGAGATCACCTATATCCATTTGGTCAACATTATAATCTACTCATCTCGTCGAACCAATAGTTTGACACTTCGACCATTTCATTATCTAGTCGAATTACAAGTTAAACCAACAAGTAGTCTGTCTTCCTCGTCTCTAAATTGAGAATCAGGGGCAGATAATTGTGTTTGAATTACTAAATTAGTGACTTGAATAGTGCCTAAGGTTTTATAGTGAGATTTTGGTTAGATTTGGCCACTTGTCCACTTGATCTGCATTGTTTTCTAACAACTAGTATCATAGTTGTTGAGGTGCCCGCCTAGGCCGCTAGGCGCCCAAGGGGGGTCCACGTAGCCCCTCACCTACCTAAAATTGAAAATGGATGCTTGGGCGAGTGCCTAGCACCGCCTAGGACCGCCTGGGTGACCGCATAGGGGCGCCCGGGGAGTCTAGGCAGTTTTTTCCTAGTTTTTTTAATTTTGGATAATATCATTTGACATATACTTGACATATGTAAGTTCTTTTTAGGCTTTTTTAGCTGCTATCTCACTCTTACATTACTATTTAGGTTGTAGATCATAAAATATACACATAAATACCTTATACATGTGATATATGTTATATTATATATATAATATAATATAATATGCAGAAAATAAAAAAATATGGCAGCGCCTAGGCGGCCAGCCAAAGCATACCACCGCCTGGCCGCCTTGAAAACTATGACTAGTATATAATCTTATAGAAATGTCGTGCAACTCATTTACAACCAAAGAAATACATGAATTTAAGTTTAGTATAGCCACTATCTTAATCTTGATTGCATCTAACAATCTAAATTACTAACGAATTATTAGCAATATAAATGGAGATGTTCCACGCATCAAATCGGAGATCACCTATATCCATTAGGTCAACATTATGATCTACTCATCTCATGAGGAAGCAAGTAATTGGTTACAATTGCAACCACTCATGAAAGTATTCAGACATGGTTCACTCTCTTGAAATGGTTGTTTTCTAGCATTATATATAAGCAACTTTGAATTCCATTTATGATCTTCCTTTCTGCATTCTTGCTATCATTCCAGAATTACATTGCATTTACTGAAAATTGTCTTTGGTACTTCCAACACGACCATAAATCCATCTTCAATCATGGGCCTTTCTTCTTTTGGTAATCCCTTGCACCAATTCATCTACGTTCTTCCAAATACCCTTGAAATCATAGCCTAGACATGCAGCACCTGCTTAAGGGGGCATAAGTATAACGAGATTAGTTGCTATGATTTGTGAGAGATCTGGACAATATCATTCTTCAATGGTTCAACCTTATCTATGTAATCCCCACATTCTTCTCTTTATCACAACATGTACACTAATGTATCCTCAATCTCTCTTTATCTTCGACAGGTCCAGTTATTTTTTGTTATACACGCTTCTTGGATTGTTATTCTAATTGTATTGTCTACTTTCTCAAGGATTTGCTAGTCAAAGTGCCCAAATCACGCACAATATCATTATAAGAGTTCTATCTCTGATTAGCTTATTTTTCTGCAGTGAATTCTTTCCTAGGATCCACGTCAAGATTTGACAAAGTATATCGTTGGCATGCCTAGTGACTGACCCTGCCATATCTAGGTTTGGTAGCAGCTACATTTTTGTGGAAGCATGGATGACGTTAGAATACCTTACAATGTTTATAGTGATACTATATTACGTTTATTATGGACTGCGTTCTTAACTAATGTCTGTGTTGTTTCATAAGGATTATATTGTCTGTATCAGTTTTCTTTCATGTTGAAAAATATATCATCTTTACCAGTCTTCTTTGACGTTTTAAGCTTCTTCGTAGCTTACTTAAATAGATAATAAGAAACCCTCACTCTTGTTCAATTAATAATCTGTGCATGCTGAAGGTTCCTTTTCAGACACCAATTAAAGTATTTGTCAGTGTTATTAATGCAATGAAAATAGTGAGGCAGCTTTGTTTCTCCTCTTGACGATTTGTCATATTGCTTATAATTCTTAAAAACATGTTTAGGTTTGACACAGTCACCTTTCGAAGAACCAAGCAGTCAGCTTCTCAGCATCATGGTATGCAACAGAAAACTGGATTAGTTGAAGCTATAATAGTTGAAATTCGAGATAGAGAAAAGATTGGGGGTGCCTACTTTAATTCCGATGTTATCTGCTGCACTCCTAAGCTTCATTCTGATAAGGTTTGCAAAGTAGGGGAGGTAATTATTCGCCCAAATTCTGAGAATCCTGAATGGCCAAAGCGCATCCAAACATTTTTTGAGGGAACAAGTGAAGAGGCTAATATGCTTCCCCAAGCTATCCCTGTAGAGAGCACGGGCATGTATTATCTCTACTACATGTTTTGTGATCCCCAGCTTCAGGGTTTAACAGTTAGTGGGAAAACTATATGGAGAAACCCTGGAGGTTATCTTCCTGGAAAAATGGCTCCACTGATGACATTTTATGGTTTTATGTCCCTGGCATATCTTGTACTTGGACTACTCTGGTTTCTTCAATTTGTACGCTTCTGGAAAGACATCACACAACTACACAACTATATTACCGGTGTGATTGCTCTTGGAATGTGTGAAATGGCATTCTGGTATTTTGAATATGCTAATTTCAATTCTACAGGAAGCAGGCCTATGGGAATTACATTATGGGCTGTTACGTTCACAGCTGTTAAAAAAACTGTATCCCGCCTCCTCCTGTTAGTGGTTTCAATGGGGTATGGAGTAACCCGACCAACTCTTGGGGGGATAAGCTCTAAAATAATTCTTCTGGGTATAGCATATTTTGTGGCTTCTGAAGCACTGGAACTTGTTGAGCATTTGGGAAATATTAATGACTTTTCTGGAAAAGCTAGGGTCTTTCTAGTCCTCCCTGTTGCTCTTTTGGATGCATGGTTTATTTTGTGGATATTTTCATCATTGTCGAAAACTCTTGAGAAGCTCCAGGTCGAGTATATTTTCTTTGAACTGTCTTTTAGTTATCAAAATGATTGCTTTTCTCTTAAGCAAAACCTAAAAAATAGAAGCTTTTTCTGTTTGCCGATCATTATGCACAGAAATTTCCTTTGTAGTGTAGTTGGCTATGTATATGGCACTAAACCTTATAACTACCTTTTGCTGCTTCAGGTACTTTGGCACTACCGTCAAGTATATTTTCTTTAACTGTCATTTAGTTATCAAAATGATTGCTTTTCTCTTAAGCAAAACCTAAAAGATAGAAGCTTTTTCTGTTTGCTGATCATTATGCATATTAATTTCCTTTGTAGTGTAGTTGGCTATGTATATGGCACTAAACCTTAGAACTACCTTTACTGCTTCAGGTACTTTGGCACTACCGTCATATGACTTCATTGGTTCTGCTCATAATCACAAATTATTGAATTTTCCCTCCTATCCGATTATGATTTTCTATTACCATATACAAAGACAATGATACCTTAGAGTTCATCAGAAATAGAATTTGCTCAAGACTAAGCCTAAGCTATTAGGAATTTTCCTGTATACCAAGTTAGCTGGTTTGCTGCCTATTTGTTCTCATTTTTAATGATAAGGAATTCCTTTCTCTAGTAAATCTGTGAGCATTTTTTCCTATTCGTTTCTTCAGTTACAAAAAATCTTTTGTTTTTGTTTGAATTTCCAACTATTAGACAAAAATGTTCATGGCTTAAATCACCAAGAAATTACACTCAATCACATGTATTGCCAAGCATAGTAACAAAAATCTCTGAATTTTTTGAAAAATCGGCTATTTTTCGTGATTTTATAGGCTCCCGAATGTTGACCACAATTGATACTTCGGTCGCCGATTTTTCACAAATTTTTCCGCTTTTTTGTGATTTATACAATTTTTCACGATTCTTCGTGATTTTTCACGATTTTTCTCTTTTAAGCCGTTTGCTCTTTTTTTTTATCAAACCATGTACAAAGAACTCCTGATACACTAAACCTCCAACCGCCCACTCTCCTAATGGTCCATTGTTATTATTAAACTATTCTTTAATTCTTTTCTTACCTTTTCACTCAATAATATTCTGTCTCGTGATCTAAATAGTTACATTTGTATCTAATATGTATATACATACATACATATATATATATATATATATCTATATATATATATCTATATGAATATGTATATCTATATATACACACACACATATCCACGTATGTATATATATGTGTATATATAAGTATGTATACCAGGGAACTAAACTTCGGCATAGTTGGGCTAAGTTTCGCCAAAACTTCGAACTTCGACCATGGGCGAAGTCGAATCCCCAATACTTACGGCCTCGTTCAACCTCGGGGCGAAGTCTCCCTATTTTCATCAAAGTTGAATTTTTTGTGTGTATTTTTCGTCCCAACTTCTCCAAAGTTGGCGAAGTTTCCTCGAAGTTGGGGCGAAGTTGAGACAAACCAGAATATTACTCCTAACTAGTGCCCTAACAGCCATATAAGGCACTCTTTCCTAGAGAGGGTCTTGTAACCACTATCTGCATGTATATTGTATATAA
This sequence comes from Alisma plantago-aquatica, assembly GCA_963693085.1. Taxonomy (NCBI): domain Eukaryota; kingdom Viridiplantae; phylum Streptophyta; class Magnoliopsida; order Alismatales; family Alismataceae; genus Alisma; species Alisma plantago-aquatica. Next base: position 367,169,437 of record OY856411.1, on the reverse strand, counting down.
TACATATGTTCAACACTTGAACTGTATTTGTATGTGTATTGCATGTTTGACCATTGCAAGCAAACATTGTATTATCAACCTACATAGGACTAGAGAGTCATGAATCGTGTTTGTGTTAAATTAACAATTATAAGATAGAGGTATAACACAATTAGAAGTTTTCAGTAGACGTTTCCTTCAAATTCACATCATTTTCTTCAAATATCGGCATCGAAGTTTGTCGAAGTTCACGTCTAAACTTCCTTGAAACTTCCTCGAAGTTTCCACAAACTTCCACTTCTACACCTGGCGAAGTCGACACAAAGTCGAAGTCCTGCACCATGATGTATACACATATATATAGCCGACTTATTCTCGATTATTTCCGAATAGTTGACCGAACTTTGACCGAAATATATCAACGTTTTCACGAATTTTTCCGATTTTTTTTCTTCCAAATTCTGATTTTTTGGCCAGCCGAAAAGTTGCGAATCTCGAATTTGTCATTATGTTGCCAAGTACCAATTTATTTATGTAAATACTGTTCTAGATTGGTTATCTTATGGGTTCAGTCGGTTTGTTGTAAGCGGCCCAGAAAACTTAAAAATTCAAGTTCCTTTTCAGAATCCCATGATAGTTTCTTGTAAGTCAGGAACTCAAGTGATGTGACTTCCACAATGGAACATAGTTTCAGAGTTCTCTACCACACCAGCGAAAAATAAGTTTCGGGCCAAATAACAACACCCCCATGATGTTCTGTCCTCTTTCTTTACATAAATAACAACTCTTATTACATGATATTCATAAGTAAAAGCCATGCTACCCAATATTAAGTAGGAACTGTTTCTTTCACATTTAGAGCAAACCGATCACACTAGTCAACCAAACTTGAGTTCCGAGAACTGAACTTGAGTATTCCAAAAGTAGTTTGGTGTAATTTACAAATTACAGAAAACTAATCGAAGAGATGATTATCTTCCTGTGATAACATCCAACTTAAGTTTTGCATATGGTGAACATCCCCTCTAAATTTTTGTGTTCGTCGTCAGTCACCCATGTTTACTGGGACACGTGACACAATTCATGATACACAAACTCACCTCTATTTGTTATGGGAGGCAGAGTAACTGATTGCTTTTAGTTCTACACAGTCAACATAACCCCTGAGTTTAATAACACTAGTCAATGGATGCGAAATCCATTGGGTATAGGGTAACAAAAACATGCTACAAAAGAAATTGGCCCCAAAATTTCCCTTAATTCCTTTTTGATACGGACACATGTAATCCTTCTACAGATAATTCCAAGAGGCATAAGGAGTCAAACTGTATTTTAGTGATGTACATGTGCATAAGATGCTAGGTGTTATTGCAGAAAGCAAGCTTTAAATATAACACTAGTTCATTTAAACTATAAGGCATTTAATAACAATGATGAAATCAGAATAAAAAAATGCACTTGTGCAAAACCTACACGTTTGGAAAATTCTTGTTATTTCTGGTTTTAAGTACTTGTATATGGAATGGACAAGTATCATTAATCTAGAATAGACTGCTTTCTTGATATTACCTTATGAGGGATTATGTATGAGGAATTTAACATAGTTGGCTTGGTTTCCTGCTTATTAGAATATTAATGGTAGAATTTCGAGTAAAAGTATTCATGCGCTCTTAGATTTCTCATGTAAAATTGGCTGCTGGAATTGATGTAGCATCAATCACTTTATTTATGAAATCTTTAATTTATTGTATTGCTGAAACACTTTTTTAGGTGCGAAGAAGCATGGCCAAGCTCGATCTATATAGGAAATTTACCAATTCTCTTGCAGTAACTGTGCTTCTATCAGTTGCTTGGATTGGCTATGAGGTACAGCTTTATGCTTGGTTTTACTTTTGATCTTCTTGGAGTCTGTTTTATTTTGTATCTCCCTTGCTTCTAATATATTTCATGACTATGTTTCTTAAATTTTGGCTTAAGAGTTAATCTCTTAGATGTTCCATATGAATCAATGTGTAAATTTGCTTGCAATAATGTTATATATGAGCAACACTATAAATCCTGCTATTTAGTCGCGCATAGTTAAAAGGAGAGAGTTGTGTTGTGCCTAAATTAACTACGGGATAGCTTATAAGGAGAGATTTAGAGACATCGTTGGGTAGCCGACCCCGACATGGTTGGTGTTAATGCTTAGATGGCAATGACGACGACGACTCATAATAATATGGTGAAGTACCTGGTTCACTTAAATTGAAGGGTTCATTTCGTAGACTTTACCTTGATATTCGAATGGCTCATAACCTTTTGAAATTTTGCAATCATGCTTGTATTGATTGGAGTCAAAGATGCCACAGCACTACTCTTTATGAAAACCAAAACTATGCCTGGTTCATATATTTCATTCTCCCCATCACTCACTGTTGTTCACCACCCACAACAAACAACTTGTGTTGTCCCCACAACTTTGTCACCCATTATCACCATTGTTGCCCATAATTAGTGCCACACGTTGCCACTGTCATGAGTAGCGACACCATCCTCAACATCACTTACCACTCAGGTTGCCGCTTCAACTCCTCTTTCACTCATCCTTCCCTTCTACTTCTACTGACCCCCTCACCTTCTTTTGCAGCCTGTTTGCTGTTTTAGAATAAACGAGTAGGAGGGTAATGGAAAGAGTTGGGAGAGGTGAGGGAGGAGTTGGAGGGCATGGGTCGAACTGGTGGTGGTGGCACGTGTTGGAAGCTTTGATGTTTGTGTGCGGGGCGAGGGGAGGTTAGAGATGGTGGTGGTGGTGCAAGGGGCAGAAACACCATCAACATTTGGTAGAGGAGCACGAGAACTAATGTGTGACCAAGCGTTGTAATAGCTTGTACAATCAATGGCTGATGCCACACGACTAAAGGCAACGATGTAGGTGCATTTTCAAGGGTAGGTAGAAAGAAGTTGGAGGGCAATATTTCTTGCCACGTTATACATTTAACACGACAGTTCCCAATCGCAATTTGCTTAATGTTGTAGCCTTTTGTAAACTAGCCAAGTTTATTTGCTAAGCCCTTCATCTGCTTGATGTAGTTATACTAAATTCATTTGGGAAATTTAATGGCATGGCATAGAGGTTTTAGTTTTTGGTCAAATTTAAATCATGTTAACATTAAGATAAAATCAATTGGCTCGCTTTATTAAAGCATGTGAGAATGAAAGTCATCTATGCATAACATGCAACAATTTGCAACCACTGACACATGAAGTTTGAATCTAGGATTCTTTGGCCACTTTCTGGCTGTCTTTACAGTCCGGCTGGCTGTATATGGTCCCTAACATATACTGTATTTTAATTCCAGCTACATTTATGGTCTAGTGTTGGACCATATATGGTCCAGTTGCATCATAAATACAAATACAATCCAGATAGACCATATATGGTTTGATGTATGACCGTAAATGAGCTTGTAGGTGCCTAAAACACATCCCTATGATGCCGAGGTTTGGTGTAGACGTCCAGTTCATCAAAGAAGCTTTTCTAGAGAGTTTAAGATTAAGACACTCTCTCAACAAATTCCATCTCGTCTTCAACTAAAAAATGATGGAAGTAGAAAAACACTTGCAATCTTCTCCAATATAAGAAACTAAATAAGAATAACATCTCATCCACCAGCTCTCTACATGGGCAAAGCTCATGCAGATTAAATTGCAGCTATTTTTGAGCAAAAATAGAATTTAGCTAATGGAAGAGTCTTTATCATCATGTCAGTTGGATTCTCAACCGTATTAATTTTCTTTATATGAATCTTAGTTGTGACTTCTCTAATGAAGTGGTACTTGACATCAATGTGCTTTGGTCTCTCATGGAACATTTGATCTTAGTTAATGGCACTTTGATGTCAAAGTGAACAATGACTTGTTCTTGATCCATGCCCAATTGATTCATCAAACCCTTAAGCCATGAAGCCTCCTTCACAACTTTCATTTTTGCCATGTACTCTCCTTCAATAGTAAATAAAGCAACAATACTTTGTAGGGTGTCTTTCCAACTAACAACTTTCAATCCCATTGTGAACATGTAACTTGTGAGGGATCTTTTCTTGTCGAGGTCGCTTGCATAATCCGAATCCATATACCCTATCGCGGCGACTTAATTTCCTGAAAGACTAAACGAGTATTTGAAGTGCCCTTCAAATACCTCAGAATCCACTTAACTGCTTGGCAAGGTGCCTTGCCAGGATGAGCTATGTAATGAATAACTACACTAATTGCATAAACGATGTCTGGTCTAAATTAACATTGGAAGAGCTTATAAAGAGATATTTTGAATCTGTACATCTCAACCAGAATATGACCCATGATAGAGCTGAATGGAAGCGAAGGATCCATGTAGCTGACCCCAACATAGTTGGGACTGAGGCTTAGATGATGATGATGATGATGATGTCCGGTCTAGTACAAACTGTAGCATGCATGATGCTACCAATGACACTTGAGTGAGGTACATGCATTGATTCTTTTTCTTCTTCATTAGACTCTGGAGACTACATAGCCGATAAGCTGAAGTGAGCGTCCAATGGAGTTGACATGTTGACATCTAACATGTGGAATTGTGAACCTTCTTGATGCACTTTTCCTGCGTCTATGTAAGCCTTCTGTCTTTTCGATCCCTTTGAATCACCATGCCAAGAATCTTCTTAGCTTAACCTGGTCTTTCATATCAAATTCTCCACCTTGAAGAGATTTCACCTTAAAAATCTTAGATGCATCTAGAAGTGATCATCATATCATCAACATGTAGTAGTAGGTGAACAAAGGAATTGTCCTCCAGCCCTTTGTGGTAGACACGATCATCGTGGCTACTCCTGAAAAATCCATTATGCGTCATGAAAGAGTCAAATCCTTGTACCATTCTCTAGGAGATTGCTTCAGCCCATAGAGTGACCTCTTGAGCAAGCACACATGGTTCTCTTTGTCTTCAAAGCGCTTTGGTTGATGCATGTTGATCTTTTCTTCTACTTCACCATGCAGAGAAGCTGTCTTTATGTCTAGCTGATGCAACTCTAGGTTTTTAATGGCTAACAAAGAAGGAAGCACTTGTGTAGAACTATGCTTGACGACATGTGTGAAGACTTCATTATCATCAATGCCTTTAATCTGGCTGTAGCCCTTTATAACCCGCCACCTTCTTTCTTCTTGTAGACCCACTTGCAACCCACTACTTTCTTACCTTTGGGAGGTACCACAAACTCCCAAGTTTGATTCTAGTGAAGAGATTCCATCTCTTCCTTCATTGCAACAATCTACTATAGAGCATCATTGACTTGTAACTGCATTGCGGAATTTGGTGGGCTTGTCACCAATATCCACATCAACGACGTTGGAAAGAGCATAGGGTACCACGGAGTTACCAATGCCATAGTGTTGGAGTGGTCTGACATTTTGTTTGCCTTTGCCTTTGGCTACAATGTAAGAACTCTATGGAGTCTCCTCTGTCTTCTGAATCAACTTGTGAGCTGTCAAATTCTTTGGTCTCACTTGTTGTGAGATCCATGTAGCGAACCTTTCGGAAAGCTATTCATGTCTTGCGTAGTAGACACCATGACAAATTCATTAAAAGTAACGGTGCACTTTACCAAGAAACGTGGTGAAGAAGGATCCTTTCACTAAAGAGGGTATCCTTTCACCCCAAAAGCGTAACCAAGGAATATGCATTTTATAGCTCTCGATTCTAAATTACAGTATCAGAATGAGCATAAGCCGGGAAACTGAATATACATAGATTCAAATAATCAATTGGTTTACCAGAGTAAGCTTCTTGATGAGTCTTGAAAAAAATTGAAGATGATGGGGAATAGTTCAACAATTAAGATGAAGTTGATATAGGTTCAACCTAGAAAGATCAATCCAAGCCTGCATTGAGAATCATACAACAAGCCTTTTCTACTAACAACTGTTCATTCTTTCTTCGACACCATTCTGCTTGGGCGCGTGACACATCGAACGGTGTCTTTTGATCCCATGATTGCTAGAAAAATTATTGAACTCTTGAGCACAAAACTCCAAGGCGTTATCAGTTCGGAAAGTCTTTATGCTCTTGTCGGTTTGATTCTCAGCAAGAGCCTTCCACTGCTTGAAAGTGGAGAATGCCTCATCCTTGCTTTTGAGAAAGTAAGCCCAGATCTTCCTTGTGCAATCATCAGTGGAGGTCATCATGTACTTAGCACCACCTTTGGAAGGGACACAAGAAGGACCCCATACATCAGAGTGAACATAATCTAAAGTATCCTAGGAAGAATGAATTGCCGTGTTAAAGCTATTGCATTTGGCCTTCCTCATAACACAATGCTTGCAGATTTCTAACTTTCCTATGCTTTCGCCACACGACAACCCTCTCTTGTCCAAAAGCATCATCCCTTTCTCAGACGTGTCCCAAACACATGCTAGAGCCTTGTGGTGTCTTTAGATGAAGTTGTAACCATTGCGGAGCTTGAGATAGTGGAACTTTGCAAGATGACAATCTGTGTGAATATCTATCGCCTTCATGAGGACCTACTCAGCTTTAAGAATATCAATATCTCCGCTTTCTTTGAAGAAATGCAACCCTTGTCTTCAAGTGTGCCCAATGAGACAAGATTCTTCAACACAACAACATTTCAGACATTTGTAAATGTTCTGTCTTCACCATTAAAATCTTCATCGTCCCAACACCAATCATCTTCCAAGGACGATTATCACCCATAAGGATATCTCCACCTTGATGTGACTCATAGGTGTGGAAACATCAATACCTCCATTTTCTTTGAAGAAATGCAACCCTTATCTTCAAATGTGCCTGATGAGATGAGATTCTTCAACCCGACAACATGTCAGCCGTCTGTTAATGTTCAGACTTCACCATCAAATATCTTCATCTTCACCATGCCAACATTGATCGTCTTGCCAGGATAATCGTCACCCAGAAGGATATCTCCACCTTGATGGGACTCATATGGAAATAATCCTTACGCTCTGTCATGTGGTCCGTGCATACCAAGGTTGTCAGAACCGAACCGGTCAACAAACCGGTGAGGCCTCTGGTTCTCGGTTCAGTGGTTCAACTAGTGGTCTGACCGGTACAACTGTGACGTCACCATGACGTCACTAATAGTTTAACATATATAAATGTCTTTGATACTCATGGAAAATATCCCTGCAAAAGTTACGAAACACAAATAATAACACAACTGCTCACAATAACTTGATAAACAGACCAAATCACAAATATTATTCTATTCATGGACATACATATACCAACATTTATATAGTATTCAAGATTAATTAACGAAAATTGGCAGCAATAATACATTTATTTGCTAAGTGAGAGAACCAGCCGGTTGGGCTAAAATCGGACATACATATACCAACATTTATATAGTATTCAAGATTAATTAACGAAAATTGGAAACAATAATACATTTATTTGCTAAGTGAGAGAACCAACCGGTTGGGCTAAAATCGGACCGGTTTGCCGGTTCACCAGTTTGATGTCGGTTAGACTTCATTTCCAAATTTTAGAGGGGACCAAACCGGTAGAGTGACCGATTCCCAATTCAACCGGTTCAACCGACCGGTTCGGTTCGGTTCTGATAACCATGGTGCATACGGAATCAAGAATGCAATCTTTCTTGTAGTCGTAGGATGGTGATGAAACAAGAATGTCGCCGTCTCTTTCAGAACCTCCATGAGCCATCTTTGCATAAGCTGCAATATCATTAGATTTCTCATGCTATTGGTTGTTTTGCAACTTGTAACATTCATCCCGGATATGACATGTCATCTTGCAATAGTTGCATCTCTTTGATTGACGCGACTTTGACTTATTCTTCTTTTGCTGTGTACACTCTCTTCCTCTAGCGGTAATGCTTCACACACTACTTTTGATAAAATAAGATCCTTCTCTAATTTCTCTTGAGACGTCAAGGCCGTTTTAACTTCATGGAGTGAGATATTTTTGACTCCCGTAATATCATCATATCCCGGAGATTCTTGTAGGATGGTGGAAGGGTACAAAGCAACACAATTGCTTGATCCTTTCCTCTATCTTCGCATTGATCTGCCTAGGTCGTGGATGATTTCATTGCTCATTAAGAAGAGCCGTCAAGGAACCGCCTTCTTCCATGCCAAGCATGAAAAGGCACTTCTTTAGCGCAAACTCGTTGGTGATGGACTTCTTCATATAAAATGCTATAAGTTCATCCAAAACTTCTTTGTCGGTCTTCAGATGGACGACCTCACGAAGAATTTTATGCTCTAAGCAGAGAAAGATGCCTATACGTGCCTTTTGGTCAGTCTCCTCCCACCGCTCAACCGTCATGGATTTTGGTTTCTTCTCCTTTCCCAGAAGAGCTTGTGGACTCCCTTCTTGCCTGAGGAAAGATTCACACTTGACTTGCCAGGGACAGAAGCTCTGAAGCATTTGAACTTCTCGATGTTGTGCTTCTTCGTCATGGTAGAATTGGGTGGTAGAAACCTGGCTTTGATTCCACTTGTTGGGATATGGTTGTGATGGGAGACTTGAAGAACAAGGCCCAATGAGCTCGTTACGAAGATGGGGAAGCCTGAGATCCAACAATCCGATCCGATGTACGATGAAGATCAACAGTAGAGCAAGTAAGCAACCACAAAGACAAGATTATATAGTGGTTCAAAAAATTCCCAATGTGGGAGCCTTCACTCATTGTGGAGATGATATTATTGATGGAGAGATTACATAGATCATGATTACAAAAGCTAGAAGAAGAACCCAATCCCTCTTTACACCCGAAAGCCAAATGTGGAAGAAAATGGTTGCTTGGATGCGTGAAACCCCAAGGGAAGCCCTAGGTTCGTGCGTGGCTTTAGCTGACCGAAAAATGACGTTTCGTGATGTCTCCTGGTTCCACTTTATCCTTGAAGAACAAGGCCCAATGAGCTTGTTACGAAGATGGGGAAACCTGAGATCCAGCAATCCAATCCGATGTACGATGAAGATCAACAGTAGAGCAAGCAAGCAACCACAAAGACAAGATTATATAGTGGTTCAAAAAATTCCCAATGTGGGAGCCTTCACCCATTGTGGAGATGATATTATTGATGGAGAGATTACATAGATGATGATTACAAAAGCTAGAAGAAGAACCCAATCCCTCTTTACACCCGAAAGCCAAATGTGGAAGAAGATGGTTGCTTGGATGCGTGAAACCCTAAGGGAAGCCCTAGGTTCGTGCGTGGCTTTAGCTGACCGAAAAATGACGTTTCGTGATGTCTCCTGGTTCCACTTCATCCTTGGGATGAGTTGGGGGGTCTATTTATAAGAATATGACCCATATCAAAGTCCCAAAGTCATACAGTCATTTTTTGCCCGTATATACGGTCCGATTGGAATGTATACGATCCCTAATATGGACTATATTTTCATTTCAGCAACATATATGTTCAATGAATGGATGATATGCTTGAGCTGGACAGCACATACAAATATAGTCTAGGCAGACCATATATGATCTAACGTATGATTGCAAAATGCACTTGTATGTACCTAAAACACATTGCGCGACGCCGAGGCTTGGTGTAGACATATGCATCAACGAAGCTTTTTTAGAGAGTTTAAGAAACTCTCTCAACAATTTCTTCACCCTAGTTACCTCCCACATGAAGGGCTCCCTCCCACCTACCCCATGTAAAATTGTACTACATAAATGAGTGTACTTAGGCATAGAGATCATACTTGATTTAATTCGTTTATTTTGGCTTTGAAACAGACACGATTTCATTTATCGAAATTTTGAGATCAAAATCTCTCTAAATATTTCCATAAATTTTCATTTCCATGCTATCGATAGCCTTTTTCTCAGTCATTATGGAGTAAATCTATCAAGCAAGAATTCATGTCCACCATAATCACAATATTTGAACTCACGATTAGCTTTACGAGGATGAAAATATTGTGATCTGAACACACTGAATGTAAACGAAATTTAGCAATGATTTTATAGAAGTTTAGTAAACTACTTGTAATACACTACAACATAGATTGAACACTATTATTAAGTAGGTAGGTATATATCTCTTATATATGCACACATAATTTACATATTGATCATCTAGCTCCAAAAGGTCGAGTCATCTGCTACGTTCCTCATCCCAAAAGGGAGCCAAAAAGTTCATGCATGCACAAATATGATAATCATAGTCACAAATTCGGTATTCAGGATATGTTCGGTTGAGTTGTAAAGTTCGTAATTCGTCAATTATGCGGGAAAATTGGGTAAAAAGCGGTCAACATACAATAAAAGTACGGTCAACTATTCGGGAAAAAGTCCGGAAAAATCGGAGGATATATACATATATTTGCATACAGATGTATCATACATGTATGTATATATATGTTTTGCACATATATATGTACATATATATTGCATACATATATCTATAACTAATACTTACATATACATATACATATTTCATACATACACACATATATGTATGTACATAAACACAAACATATATATAGACTCAAACTAAGTTAGAGTTTTAATGAGTATAATACGGGAAAAGAACGTATAAAATGGGAAAAAAACATTAAACGTGATTTATTTGTGAAAAATACGGGAATAATACATAATATTCAGGAATTGGGATTTCTTCGGGAGTTTCATACGTCTAGGGAAAACATGATTTTTTCAAAAAGTCAGAGTATATTGTGACTATGATGATAATATGAGTCTATACCACAAAAGTGATAAACGTTTTGTTGAGGAGAATTAAGGGAAAAGATAGAATTAAAATATAGGGAAAAATGTTACTTTGGGGAAAAGAGAAAGTAGTTTGAACGATGTAAGATCTTGCTACACAATCAAGCCTTTTTGGGAACTAAGATTACAGGGAGAAAGGGAATTCAGGAGTTTGAGGAAATTAAAGTTAAAAAAAAAAACTAACTTCCAAATCTGCTCACATATCACCACTCACCAACAGATTTTAACATTACATCGCAACAACACTACCGTGCATAAATGTCAATGAGTCCTCTTCACACTAGTGGTGTCGCCATGAGTCCCCTTCCAAACACTGTCTTAGAGCTTTGTTCTTCTCATCATTGACATGGTTTAGATGAACATGGTTAAGGTGTTGGGAACTTGTGGTTAGGTGTATAAGCATTTTTGTAGCCAAGGAACCTATTGGAAGCTAGACTTTTGTGGCTAATCCATGGTTGTTTGGCGCCTGGGCGGCCAGGCGTTGGCGATGGTCGTCCAATCTGCTTAGGCGCCTAGACAGAGGCCTAGGCTTTCCTAGTTTTTTTTGCATTTATTTTTTCATTTACATATATTATTACATATAATTATACACATATTATAATATATGCATGGTTATATCTTATAAATACCTAGACACTTAGATAGTGAGGATGCAGGGGAGGAGGAAGAGAAGGACGACAACATGAAGAAAAATACTGTTGTTGGCTTGCTGCTTGTGCTTGTAAACCAGGAGCGCGAAGAGGTAGATGGGGAGGAGAAAGAGAAGACAAGGGGGAGAGGAGGTAGGAGGTAGAGAGACAGGGGAGGAAGACAACAGTTAGAGGCATGAAGAGGAGGGGAAGGAGGAAGAGGAAGTAGGGGAGGAAGGCATTAAGAGGAGGGAAAGGAGAAGGGTAGGGGAAGGAGGGAGAGCAACAAAAGCAGTAAAAAGGGGGAGGCAATGATAGAAAAAATAGGAAGGACGACAATGAAAAAGGAAGAAGGGGCAGAGGCAGTAGAAAGAGGAAGAGGAGGAAGGGGAAGAGGACGGGGAGGAGGAAGGGGGAGAGGAGGCAAAACGTGAACTTATCTAGTTGGCTGTAGTAGAGAACCAACAGTGGCTCCACGTCGTAGGAGAGGGGGGTCACGATGACGATTTCTTTCTTTTCTTTTTACTTTTTCTAAAACCCACCCACCCATGCCCAATTACCACATAGGTAGCCCAACCGCCCATCTGGACTAGGCGCCCAACGCCTGGAGGCTGGAGGGCTGCGTGGGTCACCCATGTGCACCTAGTCGACGCCCAGACAGCCCCCCGTACGACTAAAGGCCAATCGCAACAAAGAGTGCACTATTTTTTATAAAGTACAAAAGTCTTTTTACGAGCAATAAATTCACAAAGTTATAGTTTAATCTCTTTGTGTAGGAATTAATCTGAATTTTAGCCTTACCATTCATTTGTGGATCGATCATGAATAGGAATTTTCAGAAAGTCACTGATTCTTGTGACAGCTGTTTTCAGGAAACCATACTTTTTGGACATGGATGCAAAACCACAAATATAAACTTGTCGTGCTCCTATTTCCGAAAATGTAGGATACAAAATTACAAATGCGGTAGGGCCACGACAAGATACATAATGCTTAGATATTCATAAACACTCAAATAACTACAATATTCTCTGTGTAACATCAAATAAGCTAATATCTTTGCCCCTAGTACTACTCTAAACATGCTAATTCATTAATTGGTAGATTAATGTCGATATTAATTCGGTCTAGTTACTCTTTTATAATAGGCCATGTGAAGTAAGCCTGTCAACTAGCATATACTAAGAGTACTTTGCTCTAATGTGTTTTGTTTCAAGAATAAGTACCTGTATGTCTTCATTTAAAACAATTAATAAAGTAGGTATGACTTTTCAGAACAACTCTGAAATTGCTGAAAAACATTAACTCTACCCGACCACTGTTCAAGAAAGCGACTGCTTCAGCAGTTTTGGCCCATGTGCTTGAGGAATTCTAGATGAAGTACTAGGGAAGCATTTTCTTAGTAAGCGCTTCATATCGATTTATCTTGTTTAGTGGGCCCGCTTAATTGCCCACTTAGAACCACTTTTATAAAAAAGGTCCAACATGGTCCAACAACAAAAATGTTGAAAAGAAATGTGATTATTCATTTACTTTTTAGGATAACATGTTATGAATGTATGGGAAGTAGACCACAATATAATGTTCTTCATCTACCTATATTGTACTTGTGTAGTGGTGTAAATGTAGTACTTTATAACTAATCGATAATATCATAAGACCTATGATGATTCTACAATATAAAAGCTCTTTGTAAACCGTGAAAGTACTATGTAAAAGTATCACACAATTATTATGAGCATTGCATATATGTAAAGGTATTTGTAAGTTATATAAACTATGATATAAGTGTTACTCTTATATTCTCTTTGGATGTACATGCAATGTTTAATATAGTATAGAATATAGTGATAAAGTCAAGCTTCAACAATTTTTGGCTGTTTGGCAAAATTGAGATTTTGAAATTTAAGGAAAAAATAGATAAAATTCAGTCAAAGTTCTGTCCGAGAATTAAAATACTCATGTGCAAACATACATGTATAGAATCATGTATGATTCAAAGATGGAGGAAGTAACTTGAATTCCAAATTTCCAACAACAAACACATGATATCAATTTTTGCAAATATTAGAGGCCCAACATAACATAAACCCCAAAGTGATGCAAAAGAGTGAATCAATATACTACATGGGTCAGAGGAAGAGGAAAGAAGAAGAGAAGAAAGTAGATGAGGAGGTTAAACAGTTGCCTTGAATTGGAGCACAATCTGCCACTGTTGCCATGAGACACTGCTCTAGTTGAAGGTGCCTCGATCTTGATCTCTTGGCGTTGCCGCAAGCTAGTCCAAATCGCCTTCTGTGCTGTGTGCTCCATGCTGGCGCCTTGAAGCTTCAACAACAATAATGAGCTAAAAAGAAACTGCAGCCATGACCTGCACTCAAGTTGCCGCCATGCCATGTAGGAAATGTCGAGTGACTCCTTTGGGGCATTGGTAGACCTAGAGCATGGTTTACCTATGTTGGGGATCTCGGGGTGACTGTCAAGGCGAAGTGGGGTGGGAGGGATAGTGGATTAGAGGCAGTGGCGGAACCAGAACTCATAGATTGGGGGGGCCAAAAACTAAATATTCATTGTAAGGTTTGAACTCATGACCTTTGGTACATCAAACAACATATCAACTGCTACACCATGTTCAGTTTTGTGTATTTATATGTGAAACATTGTATTAATAGTAACTGTATTTTGCATATATTGCCAAAAAATATATAATGCCCACACCAAGAATCGAACTCATGACCTTTGGTACATGAGTGCAACTACAAACCAATACACTACTTTCACATTCATGTATTTTATGCGTCATACATGATATATATTATAAATATAAGTTAAAAATATATGTATATATATGTATATGTATGTTTATTTTTTTATTTTTTTTGGGGGGGCCATGGCCCCTGCCCGCCCCCCTGGTTCCGCCCCTAATTAGAGGCATAAGACAATCCACTTGTTCTTTCGACTAGACGAGGCAAACCAGAAAAATTGGGAAAAATACAAACAAATGCCAAGCCAATAGTCACAAAATACTGTGAAAATCATGAAAATCAGCTAAAATTTGTAAAAAACAGTGACCCTCGATTTAGTCTTACAGAATATTCGAGTTTGTAAGAAATCATGACCATAGTTATTAAGGCTATCGCCTAGGCCCGCCTAGGCATGCGTAAGTCCCACTAGGCTCTAGGTGGGCCTTTTTAAACTGAGCGCCAGGCTTTCAGATAACTAAAGTGGATGCCTAAGGCCTTTTAGGCCCAAATTTAGACACTGAAAAAGACCAAATTAGCATGCATTAGGTCTGAATTTCGTCAAAGTAGATCAAGTTTAGTTATTTTAGGGAAGAAATGGATTTGATTTAGGCCAAATCAGATCTACTTTTGGCAGATTACATCTGATTTGGGGGGAAATAGGTCTGACATTGACAATATGTCTTATTTGGGGGAATTAGGTCTTATATTGCCAAATCAGGGCTCATTTAGGTCAATGTAGGACAAACTAGGGAAAGTACGTCTGAATATGCCATGTTATGCCTAAATATTAGGCCAAGTTAGGGCATAGTAAGTTAATTAGGTCCAATTTAGACTGTGTTAGGTCAAGTTAAGACTGAATAAGTCTAGCTTAGGTCATGATAGGTGCAACTTAGGTGAAATTATGATTGATTAAGCTTAGGGATAACCAATACAAATTTACATAGTGATGTATACATTTAAATATAGCTAATGTATATGCAAAATCATCTACATATATGTAGAAATACAAGCAAATATGAAGAATGCCTAGAAACGCCTAAGCTCTCGCCCCCCCCCCCCCAAGCTTCCCTTCGGTGAGAAGGAACGCCTAGCCGCCTAAACAAGTATGATCAAGACAAATCACCATTGCTTGATGCATGAAAAAAGGTGCACCTAAGCCTCGAGGCGAGGCGACCCCTGCTGCACCTTGTGGCGTGCACCTCACTGTTCTAGTGAGAGACGTGCGCCTCATTTTGGCGAGGCGTAAAAAGGGCGATGAGTCGTAAACCTTAGTTCGAACCTCAATCTAAGCCTTATACACTTATTTGGAATCTATATATGGGCACATATATAGTTATATACATATATTTGCATCTAAATATATATATTTGTGTTTATATATATATTTGTTTATGTATCCATATATGCATATGTATTTGCATGTAATGACACACATACATTTACATATATGCACATAATGACACTTTTGTATATGTCTACATGTATATATATCTGCATGTTGGTGCATACATATTGTGATATTGTATTGAACTGATTCAATTAATAAAAGAGGTACAACACTGTCCTATATATAGGAGCAAGGGAGAAACCCTGAGACTTGTGTCCCAAGTAATCTAAACAGGCCGAGACACTAAAGGCCCACTAACTAATTAACCTATTAACTAAATAGGGTAATATATACTCTTTAACACTCCCCCTCAAGCTGGATCATCGGTGAAACACATGCCCAAGCTTGGAGTTACAAGACTCGATAAAGGAAAAGATAAAAATGATAAAAGATAAATATCACTCCCCATACAAAAGATTGATAATCCCCCTTAGTCAACCCCCCCCCCCCCCTGAATCATATGACGACACCTCTTTTCTTTGAAATTGTATTATGTAGGCTGGAGATCCTCGAGCCGTGATGAAGGTCTTTTGGAGTGCATCTGGAATGAAGAACATCTGAAATGGAACCTGAATACTGTAGCAATAATTCGCCACTTGGAGCAGACAATCATCAATACCACGACTACGCCATCTTCACTGGATTACGTACTTAACGTGGCACGAACGCGGATCTCCAATGATGATGTAACAATAGTGGTGTCTTCAAAGCGTCTGAGAAGACGTGCAAACATGGCACGAACACGAACGGACGATATGCTGGCGATACGATGCAGGTACCATAATTCTGTCGCATGAACCTTGATGGCTTGAAAGGAAAGGAGATATCATCCATCAAGGAAAGTCCCAAAAAGATCAGCGGAAGGTGATGCTAATACAACATATGCAGCTCGAAGAAGACGTGATGAAAGCAACTCAGTGAAGATATAACTGGATGAACTATCAACCTTGCAGATGTAGACTTGGCAGGCTTGAAATTGCTGAGCTTCTGAGAAGTCTAAAAAACACCCATATGTCTCTCAAGAATGCAACAAGAGTGATCAACTGAACCTCCATTAACACAAAAGGAAGAGGAACCAAGAGGGCTGAGATATGCGTAGCAAACTCTTGTCCTGACGTACATAATGTGGTACGAACGTGAGAAGCTCGGCGTCAACGCTGTAGTGGAGATCCTTCAATGCTGTCTGGAAGTGGAGAACAAGTGTGCTGAACGAAGCTCCATGAAGATAACCTGGAATATGTAGTCTGAATACATATATCATCTCTTCTCATACTCTCTCTCTTCTCATCTCTTCCTCTCCTCTCTATCCCCCCGCACACTAAATACGACGAGAGTGAGTGTTTGGTGTAGAGAAATGGATATATGACCCCCTGTACATGGAAAAAGGGGTACACACATGATGAGTGGGTGGTAGAGGAATTGGTGGATTTGAGAGAAATTTGTGATATGGAGATGTGTAATATGTGGAGAATGAAACCGACAAACAGAGAGAATATGCTGAATGGGTCAATGTAAGATCCGGTTAGAAAATTAAATGGATCTAATCCCGACCCGAAAAGAGGTTTTGTTTGGCCCGTTAGGGCAACAAATCAGGGGTTGTGGGGGCGAAAATCCGATTAGGGTTAAAATTGGATCCGATTAGCCAAAGATAGATCTAAGTAAGGATCCGAATATCAACAGAGATAGAGAAGTTGAGGGCAGTAAAAAAATTATAGAGAACGACGTCACTCATACTTGGGAGAAGACAAACTGATTAGGGGGTGATGGCATGGTTGAATATGGTGGAGTGCTTTGGCCAGGGATCGGTGATGGCGTTAAGGCAGCAACAACGAGGACTCAACAACAATGGCAATGGATAATGGATGTCTTCTGCAGTAGGATGGAGCAGAAGCTAGGGGGCCTGGATGATGGCGACGATGGTTGTTTTTATGCTGTTACTGAATTTTAGCGGCGACAAAATGATGACCGGCTACCGTAGGACTTGGCCATAGCGGAGGAGATGATAATGGGCTCCTGTGCGGCTCTGGAGATATTGTAAGCCATGAGGTTGTAGGCGGAGCCATGTGCAAAGCTTCTCCATTAGCTACGACAAAGGCTGCATAAACGATGGCAACAAAGACGAATCCGACTGGGCAGATATGATGGCAACAACGACGACTACTGCTCCTGAGATCGGCGACGATGGCTGCTTGCTACTTTTGGCGGTGGCGTTGATAGCTGTGCGCTACCGGCACAGGGCGTAGGGCCGACGGTCATCGACAACATATGGGCAGGCAGTGACGGCTGCTGGCCTGGCCGACGGTGTTGATTGTTGCGTCTGGCGGCGATTGCGACGGCAATGACGTTGTAGCTTGTGGTTGACGACTGTTTGCTGCTGGATACGGCGACGACATGATGCGGCGACGGGAATGATGCAGTGGCGGATGGATAAGGAGATAGCAGGGAAGGATGACGTCGGCGTACGTAAAGAAGATTGGATTGTTAAGAAAGGAGAATAGATACGACCATGGAGGCCGAGATATGCTTGGCGGGCAGCCGGCCTAAGCCATGGCAATGGCGGCGACCGCCTGTAGGCGGAGGCGCCCCCTCTATTGCTCTCTAGAAGAGATGAGCGACGACTGCTAGGGCTGGTCTCGGCGGCTAGGAGAGAAGAGGGAAGCAGCAACGGCTAGGGTTCCTTAGGAGCGAACACGCTCTGATACCATGTGAAAGAATATTGTATTGAACTGATTCAATTAGTAAAAGAGGTACAACCCTGTCCTATATATAGGAGTAAGGGAGAAACCCTGAGACTTGTGTCCCAAGTAATCTAAACAGGCCGAGACATTAAAGGCCCACCAAATAATTAACCTATTAACTGAATAGGCTAATATATACTCTTTAACACATATAATTGAGTGCATATGTAAACATTTACATGTATGTGTTTATATGTGTATTTATTTGTATAATGCATATAGATATGTATGTCTTTGTATGTGTTTATGTAAGATGCTCATGTGTACGTAAATATTATATGTTTATACATATCTATATGTATATGTTTTGGTGTAACTATAACATGTATACTTGCATATGTAATGCTCGTATGTGTATGTAAATATTGACATGCGTATACATCTATATGTTTTTTTTTGAAATGTGTATACTTAGTGAATGCCTATGTGTATATATATGTACACACTCGTATGTATACATAATTTACATACTTGTATGTATTATTTGTGCATTTACATGCATTAGGTGTATATATATATATATATATATAGAGAGAGAGAGAGAGAGAGAGAGTCAGGCTAGAATACACTCGAGTGTACAGATCGCACGAATACACTCAAGTGTGTTTGCATATCAAGATTATTGTTTGCAAAATGTAAACCATTGATCTTCACTGTCATACTATAACTAGGCTACATACAAATTTTGAGCCCATTTGGATGAGTGTAAGTCACTCACCCAAGGGCAACAAAATTGACACGCGAAACTAATTTGAAATGTATAATTTTTGCGGTCTTTATAACATGACCTACAAATGTCAAAATGTGCTCAAATTTTGTATATGAGCTATTCACAAGATGTTTAAGAAGATCAACGGATTAGATTTTTGAAAAAAATATTGCATGATGAAAAACTACTTGAGTGTATTCTGCTCCGAATACAGTCGAGTGCATTCTAGCCTGACTATATATATATATATATATATATCTGTGTGTGTGTGTGTGTGTGTGTATCAATACAAGCATTAAGAGTGTGTGTGTGTTTGTATATATATGTGTGTGTGTGACATATATATATATATATATATATATATATATATATATATATAGTGAGAGAGAGAGAGTCAGGTTAGAATACACTTGAGTGTACAAATCGCAACATACACCCCAATGGTATTTGCCTATCTAGACCATATTTTTGTAAAATTTAATCCATTGATCTTCATTGTTACAATAGTGATAGGCCCCATGTAAAATTTGAGCCCATTTGGATGAGTGTAAGTCACTCATCCAAGGGCAACAAAATTGACGTAAAAATCCAATTTGAAAATCTGAACCATTGATAGCGTCTCCACTACACTCGAGTGTATTCTAGCTTCAATATATATCTATTTATTTATTTATTTATTTATCGAGTGTAGCGACCGAATACACTCAAATCGTTTTCCATCATGCAACATTTATTTTGAAAATCTAAGCCATTGATATTCTTAGGTGTCTTATGAACATACTACATATACAATTTAAGGTCATTTGGACACTTATAGCTCATGCATCTAACAGAATAAAAAACAATGCAATTCAAATTAGTTTTTTGCGTCGATTTTATAGGTCATGGAAGATTACATAGAAGAATCCAAATGAGCTCAAATTTTACATCTTTGTTATAACAATAAACATCAACTGTTTGGATTTGCCAAAACAATGGTCTAGATATGTAAACACCACTTGAGTGTACGGTGTGATCTGTACACTCGAGTGTATTCTAGCTTGACTCTCTCTCTCTCTATATATATATATATAGAGAGAGAGAGAAAGTTAGGATACACTCGAGTGTATCGGAGACTCAATACACCTCAGTCTTTTTCCATCATGAAGTAAATATTTTGAAAATGTAAACCGTAGATCTTCTTAAATATCTTATGAACATATTATATAGTAAATTTCAGCTCATTTGGATGTGTATAGGTGATGATCTAAAAGAGACAAAAATCATGCGTTTCTAATTAGTTATGTGAGTTGATATTGTTGTCCTTGGATGAGTGACTTACACTCATCCAAATGGGCTCAAATTTTGTATGTGACCTATTGCTATTGTAAAATGAAGATCAATGGATTATATTTTGCAAAAACATGGTCTAGATAGGCAAACACCATTGAGGTGTACTGTGTGATCTGTACACTCGAGTGTATTCTAACCTGACTCTCTCTCTCTATATATATATATACATACATATGTACATACATATATACATACATATATATATACATATATATATTATATAGAGTCAGGCTAGAATACACTCGAGTGTATCCAGAGCGGAATACACTCAAGTAGTTTTTCATGATGTAATATTTTTTTTGAAAATCTAATCCGTTGATCTTCTTAAACATCTCGTGAACAACTCATACACAAAATTTGAGCACATTTGGATATGTATAGCTCATGTTATGAAGACCACAAAAAGTATGCATTTTAAATTAGTTTTGCGCGTCGATTTTGTTGCCCTTGGATGAGTGACTTACACTCATCCAAATGGGCTCAAAATTTGTATGTAGCCTAGTTATAGTACGACGGTGAAGATCAACGGTTTACATTTTGTAAAAAATATTCTTGATATGCAAACACACTTGAGTGTATTCGTGCAATCCGTACACTCGAGTGTATTCTAGCCTGACTCTTTATATATACGCCGATGGACAACAGGTGAATATTCCTGTACTACCCCTTGTTGGTCCCGAGGGACGGAGGAGGCTAGGTTAGCCGAAAGATGGTTATCGGTTCAAGGACGCAAGGTGACCCTCCTTTTTCAGGGTAAGAAGGGGTAGAGAAAATGCCCCGAGCCAATGTCCGAGTACCAGGCGTTACGACGCTGAAGTAACCCATGCCATACTCCCAGGAAAAGCTCGAAAAATGGAACCCCCTGCGGTGTATAAAATAAACTTTGTAGCTTAGTACAAACGTTTTTTGCCCCCCCACATAGATAAAAGTAAGTAAACAGGAATTACCGATTTGATATCACCCCTCAATTCGAATTACTACCCCCAGAGCAGAGGTAGAGGTAAAGGTCCTTCCCTTTTGGACCGGTTGTGGGCGAGGAGGGATTCGAACCCCCGACACCGTGGTTCGTAGCCACGTGCTCTAATCCTCTGAGCTACAGGCCCCACCCCGTCTCCACCAGACCTCTTCCCGGGAGTACCCCCAAAAAGGAACCTTTCCTCTCCTTAGCCATTTCCGGTTAAGAAAATAGATAGAAATGGTTTTTCATATGGACAGGTGTGCGTTAATAGTTTCATTTCACTCCCAAAATGGGATATTTTTCCATTTTTCAATATTTTCAATATTAAAATATATATAAATATTGAAATATATAAATAAAGATATATATATATATATATATACGTATGTTTTACTCCTATTTCTATTTGAGTTAGTTACTTAGGGACACTTTATGTTTCATATCTATCATACAAAATATTTGAATTATTAGAGATTTTTTGTCTGGTCAGAAGAGTCCCCCAAATATTCTGGTCTTGTATAAGTTTTGATATCTTTAATAGAAATACAAACAAAAAAGAGAGGGCAGGTTCACTACATTAAAAAATATGGGAAAGAATGCCTATAAATTGAATAATTGAGCGTGAGAGCCAAATGAATTGAAAGATTCATGTTTGGTTCGGGAGGAGATTATCTAAGTTGTGAAATTAATTGTAAGAAAATCTACTTTTATTAAATGATTTATTAGATAATCGAAAACAGAGGATCTTGAGTACTATTCGAAATTCAGAAGAATTACGTAGAAGTGCTGTTGAGCAACTCGAAAAAGCTCGAGCCCGCTTATGTAAAGTGGAAACAGAGGCAAATGAATATCGAGTGAATGGATATTCTGAAATAGAACGAGAAAAAGCGAATTTGATTAATGCCACTTCTGAGAGTTTGGAACGATTAGAAAATTACAAAAATGAAACCCTTCGCTTTGAACAACAAAGAGCCATTAATTAGGTTCGACAACGAGTTTTTCAACAAGCCTTAGAAGGGGCTCTAGGAACTCTGAATAATTCTTTGAATAGTGAATTACATTTTCGTACCATCAGTGCATATATATATATAGTCAGGCTAGAATACACTCGAGTGTACGGATCGCACGAATACACTCAAGTGTGTTTGCATATCAAGACTATTTTTTGCAAAATGTAAACCGTTGATCTTCACCGTCGTACTATAACTAGGCTACATTCAAATTTTGCGTATGAGCTATTCACAAGATGTTTAAGAAGATCAACGGATTAAATTTTTGAAACAATATTGCATCATGAAAAACTACTTGAGTGTATTCTGCTCTGAATACACTCGAGTGTATTCTATCCTGACTCTCTCTCTCTCTCTCTCTCTCTCTCTCTATATATATATATATATATATATATATATATATATTCGCCTCACTGGAAGAAAAATGCCTCGATGTGCTTGACACCTTTTACAACCTTGCTTTGATGTTTGTTACAAAGTTATTCACGTGTTCTGAAATTGTAGATTGACTGCTACAGTACAATATAGGATACCCTAATCTAATGTTAAGTTCCTATTTATTAACGAATACTGTTTGATAGATAAAAAGTAAGTTAGAAACATGATGTGCTTTTATATTGTAATTTATGCGATAAATACAAAATTTATAGATTTTCCATTACCTACCATAATGTAATGATTATCGATAGTTTTACCTGGTTATTGTGCGATTTTTTCAACAATTCAGTAATATTTTATTACTGAAATGTAAATGTCTACATTGCTTCACTAAACAGACCACTATTTGTGAAAGTGTGTGCTTAATTAGCCGTTTCATCCTTCAAGCAACCCTTCCTTTATTACTACAAGACTGTAATTACTTACTTGAAGCAATTCTATGTTTACAAACTGGGGCTTGGCTGTGTCTAAATTGTGTCCTTAATCTCACTGGAGACGAAGTGAGTCCTTATAGGTGACGGGGAAGCTACCCTGACGTCATTCAACAAAATTAATCATCTCAGAATCTCTCCCCAGGACCCATAAATACAGAATCCCCATCAACTCTTGTTTAACCATCTTTAATGCCAGATAACCTGTCTGCCTCAAGTAAGTAATGCACAGTCTTGTATTAATAAAGGAAGGGAATGCTTTACGGCCCCTTATCAGTCATGTCATGGGAGATGCCAACTGTCAAGCATTGCCTAAGGAAAAATGTTTCTAGCACTGGTCATAATACAAAATGTCCAATGATGAAGCTGTTTCAATGGCTTGGAAAGTGAGATTGTAAAAAAATGTGATCAAACATTTGACAAATTACGTCCTATCTGCTTTGGCATTGAAACAAAGGCAGTAATTCACAAAACTTTGCAAGTGTAACATTTGAATATAAATGGACATATTTACCTATAATTTGCACAGTCCATGAGTTTTCTTTTGGAGGGGCTCTTTACATGAGTGAAGGACTGAGGGTGCTTGTGAAAGTATAAAATGTAGTTAAAAGTTACAATGCTGATAATGTGCATCTTACTACATATTTTCAAGACTTAGCTATAAGAAAAAGCTGATTGCACAAACTTGGTGTAAACCATATAAGTTAGCTATTTGGAGTGAATCAATCTTATTTTGCCATTAACTATCATTTTCAGTTGGAGTGAATTGTTCTTATTTTGCCATTTTATTTGCAATTTTAGTCCATGGTATTTTTCTCAAAACTATAGATCTTCATGTTGGATCAATTGGCTCTAGATGGGGGTTTGAATAGAGCTAAAACACTCAAACCAAATTCATTAGACCTTCGAATTACTTTAAGAGAAAAGGTTGCAAATACGGAATTTGAGTGCAACTAAACATATATAGCAAGGATGAGAGAGATTGAATAAGAACAAGAACACAAGCTATGTATAGTGGTTCTAAATTCCTAACTAGGAGAGTGTACGTCCACTACCTAGAGAGGTCAACCTCTAGGATTTTGCAACCATTACTTCTTATATTCTATTATAAGAGGCACAATATGATCTTCATTTTCCAGGGCAAGGATACCTAACCTTCCTTTTAATGATCAAAGGAGCCAATAACTGTACAAGGACTTACCTATCCTAGAGCAAGAGTCTTCAACCTCCACAAGTGCTTACTCAGTTTTGCAATGAGCTAGACACCTTCACCAAAGAGTCCTCATGCAACAAGTCTCCCTCCTTGAAGGAATTACCCACGATTCTCTTGGATCTTCAACCTTCACCTTCACCTTCACCAAGGAGAAGCTTTCACCATCATAGTTTGAGAGAGGGATTGGAAAAGGGAAGATTAAGAGCTTCAAAATGAGTACAATGAAGCAACTCTCTCACAAATAACCTCTTTCATTCGGATTAATGTTGATCTGTAGTAAGCAAGAGAGAGAAAGGGGCTTTTAGTAGACTATACCACTCAACTATAGTATATGTGCATAAGAAGCAAACTTGGAATGAAGTCCAAGGGCATTTATTTATTGTTGGGGGTGTCTACTAGCCAGTAGATGCACTTGGGAACAAATTCTAGTCGTTTAGGGTGTTGCAACAGATCTATTTTTGAGTTTTGCAACACTCCAACGACTAGAAACACTTTTTAGCACATTCCGTACAATGCAGTCGATCGAGTTTCAATAAAGGTAATTCGATCTATATCACTATTCAACAAAACAAATTTGAGTTGTCGGTCGAGTTTATCCTGTATGAAACTCGGCCGACGGCTTAAATTTGATTTGCTTGTGCAGAGATGTCGATTGAGTTTGTCCTGGGGAAACTTGGCCGTCCTTGGCAGTTCCCAAGATCCATCAAGGGTGTCGGTCGAGTTATCCTAGATGAAACTCGACCGACAAAAGTCCCTGTGATCAATTTTGGAAATTGCTATAAGAGTGCTTAAATATTCGTTTAAGTGCATTTTATATTTTTCTCAGCTTAGTTATAAGTCATGACATCACTACAAATGATTTGCAAAATTTTCTAAAGGGTTTCAGGGAGTTTTCCACACAAGTGCATGTGTATTGATTTTGGCATGTATTTGTTCAAGCTAGGGCTTGATTTAATTCATCTTTTTCATGTACCTAATACTTAAATCAATCTCAAATAGACATATTAGATACATATGAATGGAATGGTTAAGTCATCATCAAAATATGGACAACGTATAACTGCTAGGTCAACATTCTCCCCTTTTTAAAGATGACAAACAATTCCTCAACATATTGAAAAGAACTTAGAATTCAAACTTTTACCTTGTTGATTGTAGGGGGATAATTTGATGAGGAACAAGATAAGAAAGTATGCTCCTTGTAACGATTTACCGCTTGAGAAGAGATGAATGAGGTACCATCGTATGCAATGACCCTAGAGGCTGTGGAAGAAGATGGAACATGTGACGTCATCCGATTTTTTAAATCTTCATCTGATGTGTGACGTCCAAATTGAAACCTCACCTCAGCAAGAATCCCAATTTAAACACCACACACTAGGCTAAAACGAAGAAATTCAAGGGTGTCAAAAGGAAACAAAAGTAGCACATGCACGTGAACAATAATAAAACCATACAACACATGTTCACCATTTAACATATAATTACATAATGAATTGTTACAACATTTGATATTACATATTGAACAGTTAGCTTATACATATGCATGTACTACACTAAACAACAAGATCTTAAGACAACATGTCCACATGTACATCAGTTCGCCACACAACTCTCAACTATCCTGGTTCTTCAAGATCATGTGTCTACAACCTAAACAAAAGATTACATGTGGTGCACGTCAGCACAATATTCAAGAATATTGTACTGAGTATGCCTACGTGTCTTTTATATACCTCTTATTACTAAGACTTGGCAATAAAATAAAGCTAATACTTGACAATATTAAACAAATAAACAAAAGGCATATGCTTGAACAAAGATGTTTATTAACAAAAGAAAACACATATTTTAAGCATATTTCCATCATATATCTCGTACATCTGCCACCAAAGGGATAGATGCTTTTAGGCCTTATGATCTCCTGCCAAAGAGTTAGATCATGTATACAATGTGATCTCCTACCAAAGAGTTAGATCACTTCAATGCACTATACTACCAAAGAGTTTAGTGCTATCATATGATGGATCATATATCTTATGTTTCATGTGTTCATAGCCATATAAGTATGAAAAACATCAAGCAACATATCATTCAAGAAAAATCATTTCAATCAATACCATATGCCAAGTATTTGTACATACATAATACAAGCATACTGTATAATAAGCCAAGTAAGAGGTAATGGCGTACCTTGATCATAGATAATCTAATCACGTATTCCTCATGTCAAGTCTAACCTTGGTCAAACCCTGATAAAGACAAGATCATGTACTATCCTCATGTTCTCATCATCTTAACCCTAGCTGATTCATTAGGGTTTTACTTAGTTCATTAAGATGTTCCCATCATTACTTGTCTTGTCATCTTATTATCTGGGATTGATATTACTGATGTTGTATTTCCAGATTAGGATCAATTAAATGACCATTAGTTTCCATATTATTATGTGCACATATTAACCCTAGATCATATTCATTAAGCATATTAGGGTTTATATCACATAAAGAACAATCATCATCATATAACATGAATTATGTGAATAATCATGATATCTAAATTACATATTATCTTCCAATTACTGATATGGGCTTACTATGTAATTTCTAGTGTTTCTTGAGCATATTTATAATTATTACACATTAATTATCTTCTAGTGTTTCTTGAGATAATATGTAATTTACTGCATTCTAATAGAAACGAGTCCATGCTTCCTTGCATACCATAATCATTAAGAGCAGTTATTAGCAATTTCGATCTTATGAAAGTAAAATTTCTCTCTAGCTAGAGGTTTAGTGAAAATGTCCACAAGTTGGTTTTCGAGTGTCCACATGAGTGATATAGATATCTTTCTTGGCAATGTGATCAAGAAGGAACTGATGGCGGACCTGTATATGTTTAGCTCTACTATGTAATATATGATTGTAAGGTAAATTGATTGCACTAGTATTATCACTGTAGATATGAGAAGCATCATAGAAAACATAAATGTCTTCAAGCATTTACTTCATCTGTAGGATTTAGGCACAACAACTCCTAGCTGCAATGTACTCAGCCTTGGTAGTTGAAAGAGCCACCGTGCTTTGTTTCTTAGAAAATCAAGAGACTAAGCATGGTCCTAGGAGGAAGCAAGTGCCACTTGTGCACTTTCTATCAATTAAGCATGGTCCTAGGAGGAAGCAAGTGCCACTTGTGCACTTTCTATCAATTAAGCATCCAACATAATCCGCATCACTATAAGCTGTAAGAGTAAATTCCTTGACTTGGGATATCATAGTCCAAAATTTTGGGTTTCGGCTAGGTATCTTAGAATCCTCTTAATAGCTGTGAGATGAGATTTTTAGGGCTTGATTGAAATCTAGCACACAAGCCAACACTAGCCATGATGTCCGGTGTAGAGGCAGTTAAGTATAGTAAACTACCAATCATACCTACATAGAGCTTCTCATCTACTTTTCTCCTTCATTTCTATCAAGTTTGGCGGTGTTAGACATGGGAGTATCCATTGGTTTCCTATTCTCCATCGCAAAGCGCTTCAAGAGCTCACTTGTGTACTTGCATTGGTTGATGAAGTTTCCATCCTTAGTTTGCTTGATTTGAAAGCCAAGGTAGAATGTGAGCTCCCCCATCATACTCATCTCGAATTCACTCTGCATAAAGGAATCTCGAATTCACTCTGCATAAAGGAACTAAATTCCTTGCAAAGATCAAGATCAATTCCGTCAAAGATAACATCATCAACACATATTTGAATAATAAAGAAGTTGCTAGAAGTGTGTTCGAGAAAGAATGTAAAATCAACTTTGCCCATGACATAGCCATTGTCTAACAAAAAGTTTTTTAATTTCTCTTACCAAGCTCTAACGGCTTGTTTGAAACCATAAAGAGCTTTTTGTAGCAAATAAACATGGTTTGGAAGCTTGTCATGTTCGAAATCTGGAGGTTGAGCTACATAGACTTCCTCCTCTATTCTACCATTCAAAAACACACTTTTAACATCCATTTGATATAGTAAGAAATTTTTATGACTAGTAAATGCAAGTAGCAATCTAATAAATTCAAGTCTAGCAACATGTGCATAAGTCTCATCAAAATCAATACATTCCTGTTGATTATAACCTTGAACTACTAACCTTGGTTTGTTTCTTACTACTTTGCCGCTTTCTTATAGCTTGTTAAGGTAGACCCACTTGGTGCCATTGATCTTTCTATCACTTGGTCTTAGCACTGAGGTCTACACTTTGTTCTTCTCAAACTGTTCTAGTTCATCTTGCATAGCTAGGATCCATTCATCATCTTTAAGAACTTCTTTGACGTTCTTTGGCTCAAGTTGTGAGATGAAGGCGTTGTCGGCTTGTTCTTTGTTGAAGGCAACCCATGTCTTCACCTTTCAAAAGGATTGCCTATGATGAGCTCTTTAGGATGATCTTTAGCAAATTGGGGAGTTAGATCCTTCTTTTCTTCTTCTTTTGATTTTTCATCTACTACCACCTCTTGTCCTTTGTCATTGATGTTGAGTTCTTTTAATCACGGAATCACCTCATCTACAACGTCATCATTCATAATATTCTTGGAAAAATAGAGGGGTTACTCTCAATAAACTCAACATTGACAAATTCTTCAACTTTAGATAATTCAATGTTAAAAACTCTAAAAGATCTACTAGTAGTGCTATAACCAAGAAAGAAACCCTTATTAAATTTAGCATCAAACTTATCGAGAGAATCTTTGGTGTTCAAGACAAAGCAAGGACAACTAAATGTATGAAAAAAGTCGATTGAAGGCTTTGTACCCTAGCATAACTCATAGGTGGTTTTCTTTAGCATAGGATGAGTGGAAACCAGTTTTACACGAAACATGCGGTACTAACTACTTCTGCCCAAAACTTGTTGGGAGTATTATGTTCCAAAAGCATTGTTCTAGCGATGTTTGGGTTCGTCCCCTTCTCTTTGTAAGGACAATAAGTAGAATAATGATCATCACTCTTGCAATGAGCACAAAACATAGAAGACATAGAGACGGAAGTCTCTCCATGGAATATTGGAGTCTTCTTGCTCTTTTTCTTTCCTTTTTCCTTGCTCTCAAGGGCTTCCTCATATCCCAATCCACTACTACCAACTTGTTTGGTAGAGTGCTCTAGGGCAACATTTAGGGACTTTTCCCTTTGAGGAACTTTTGCAAAGTCTCTCTAAGTCTATGATTATCATCACTAAGAGTATTGACCGTAGAAGAAAGACTAGCAATATCATCTTGAGCATGTAAAATGTCGGCCTCCGAATAGAGGGCTTTAGTGAAACAAGAACCTTTTCAAGAGAAATACTAGCAACTTCATTACTAGGCAAGTCTAGATTCAAGATCACTAACCCTAGCAAGAAGTCTAGCATTTTCAGTTCTAAGCATAGTAAGCTCATCAAGATAGATTCTATTTTCATCCTTAATACCGTCATATACATGTCTAAGATCATTAAACTTGACAAAAAGCTTGTCATTTTCAGTTCTAATCTAAACAAGTTCATTAAGGCAAGTTTGGTTTTCATTTTTGAGACTATTAATGTTCTTTACCATTTTCTACGTCAACGCCATTGTATTGCAATTCAAGTTCAAGAAATTGACCTTGTAAGGAATCTATATGCTATCAAGATAAACTTTTTCATTTTGCTGAAGAAATTCAATTTTAGCATATAGACCATCGATGATTTTCTCTGATCTTTTCTTCTTAGATTTGCATTTAGAGTAAGAAGAACATGAAACATTAATCATATCAATGAGAGCATCTTTAGACAGTTTATTTAAGCTTATCTCACTTGCCTCACTTACCTTACATACATCTTCATTAGTTGAGGCCATGAGAGTAAGGTGACACTCTCCTTCATTAGAGCTGGAATCACTTGAGGAAAACTCATCCCAAGCGGTCTAGAAAACATCCTTGCCTCTTCCTTTCCTTCTTCCCCCTCTTCTTGAACTTGTTCTACAAGGGACAATCATTCTTGTAGTGTCTCTTTAGACCATACTCATAAAATCTAGGAGTAGAGAGGAGGAGGACTTTTCTTTGAAGTGTTTCCCCTTAGAGTAGTTAGCGTCAGGATCACTAGGGGCTTCATCTTTATTAGAGGGAGGAGTAGGTCAGCAAGCAAGTTGTTGTTGAAGAACAATGACCTCCACTTGAGCTTTGAAGGCATTTTCCTTCATCTTGTTGGACTCCTTCTCTTCTAGCTTTTCCTCTTCTTCTTGCTTGTCAAGTCTAGGCTCATAGGCTTGGAGATTCCCAATGAGCTCTTCGGTAGCAATACTACCAAGGCTTCTTGTTTTTTTAATGGAGCTCACCTTGGATTGCCACCTCTTGGGAAGAGGTCTAAGAATCTTGGAGTTGATAGTGCCTTGATCCATTGGGTGGTCCAACGAAAAAAGTCCATTCACAATAGTGTTAAGCCTAGAATACATTTCTGCCACTCTCTCTTTCTTACTCATCGTGATGTTCTCAAGGAGACCTTTGAGCATGTAGACCTTGGACTCCTTGACTTGTTTGGTCCCTTCATAGGTAATGCATAGTTTATTCCATATCTCGTAGGCGGTATCCCAAGAAGAGATCCGGTTGAATTTGGAAGCAATGAGGGCTGCATAGATAATGCTAATGACCTTTGCATTTAGTTGGGCTTTCTTCAAGGTAGCTTCATCCCAAGTAGCAACATCTCTCGACTTCTTGTAGGGAAGGATGACCACTTTTCACATGTCGTAGCTCATACCTTGCAAGTAGAACTACATCCTCCTCTTCCAATAGAGGAAGTTTATGTCGTGAAGATCAGAGGTCGCATGAAGAATCCACCCTCCAAGTTGAGAGAACCCAAAAGGTTGTCGTCCATCTTCTTGTCTCGTGGGAGATCTTAGTCGGAGAAGACCGTGGCTCTGATACCACTTTTTGGATCAATGGGCTCTAGAAGGGGGGTTGAATAGAGCTAAAACACTTTAACCAAATTCATCAGACCTTCAAATTACTTCAAGAGATAAAGTTGCAAATATGGAATTCGAGTGCAACTAAACATACATAGCAAAGATGAGAAAGATTGAGTAAGAACAAGAACACAAGCTATGTATACAAACTGTATGTCCACTACCTAGAGAGGTCAACCTCTAAGATTTGCAACCATTGCACACTTCTTATATTCCATTGTAAGAGATACGATAAAACCTTCCTTTTCCAGGGCAAGGATACCTAGCCTTCCTTTTAAGGATCAAAGGAGCCAATAACCTTACAAGGACTTATCTATCCTAGAGCAAGAGTCTTCAACCTCCACAAGGGCTTACCCACCTTTGCAAAGAGCTAGACACCTTCACCAAAGAGTCCTCTTGCAACAAGTCTTCCGCGTCGAAGGAATCACCCACTATTCTCTTGGATCTTTAGCCTTCAACTTTACCTTCACCAAGGAGAAGCTTTCACCATCATAGCTTGAGAGAAAGGGATTGGGAAAGGGAAGATTGAGAGCTTCACAACGAGTGCAATGAAGCAACTCTTTCACAAATAACCTATCTCACTCGGATTGATGTTGATCTGTAGTAAGCAAGAGAGAGAAAGGGGCTCTTAGTAGACTATACCACTTAACTATAACATAGGTGCATAAGAAGCAAACTTGGAATGAAGTCCAAGGGCACTTATTTATAGTTGGGGGTGTCTACTAGCTAGTAGATGCACTTGGGAATGAATTCTAGTTGTTTGGAGTGTTGCAACGAATCTTTTTTTGAGTTTTTCTACACTCCAACAACTAGAAACACTTTTTCAGCATATTCCGTACAGTGCAGTTGGTCGAATTTCAATAAAGGTAACTCAACGGATAACAATATATTATTTGACAAGAGTTTTCAGTCGAGGTGTCAGTCGAGTTTGTCCTGGAGAAACTCGACCGACCCTGACAGTTCCCAAGATCCATCAAGGTGTCAGTCGAGTTTATCTTAGATGAAACTTAGTCGACAAAAGGCCATGCGATGAATTTTGAAAACTGCTATAAAGTACTTAAATATTCGTTTTAAGTGCTTTTTATATTTTTCTCAGCTTAGTTACAAGTCATATCATCAATACAAATGATTTACAAAATTGTCCTAAGGATTTTAGGGCGTTTCCCACAAAACTGCATTTGCATTGATTATGGATTGTATTTAGTCAAGCTAGGGCTTGATTTAATTCATCCTTTTCATGTACCTAATACCTGAAATTCATCTCAAATAGACATATTAGATATATATGATTGGAAGGGTCAACTCATCATTAAAATATAGACAATGTATAACTGTTAGGTCAACACTTCAATGAAATGTAAATTGTTGCTTAATGAACCAAAATTACTTGTACTATCTTCAAGCTAATATAGATTTGTTATCCAAATGATTGTTATGTAATGTTAGAATATCAACGTTGACATGACTTCCAAAGCTAGGAAAGCATTCGTTAATGAAAAATGCATGGACCAACAACCCAGATCTAAAATGTTATTTTTGACAACATCTATATGTGTTCTAATATTAATATGTTTTAGTGCTAAAGAAAGGGAACCGTCCTATTAGGTAAATACTCACGAAATTTATTTTAAAATTCTATTCTGCATCCCTCTTTACCCCATATAATTGCCAAAGAAACATATTTGTCCTCATAAGATCCTTCAATTGTGCCAAAGTCACATATATGCTTTCTTGCTAAAAAATTATGTACCTCATTTATGAGGTTTATGGTACATATCATTTCTATTAAAAATGTGAGTTTGACTTTCTTTTGTATTTCAGTTTTCATACATCTTTTTATTAATGCTAAACAATGATATTTACCTATTCGTGTTTACTTGCAGTTATATTTCAATGCAACTGATCCGTTGAGTGAGTTGTGGCAGAGAGCTTGGATCATTCCTACATTTTGGAATGTTCTGTCTTACATCCTTCTTCTGGTTATCTGCATCTTGTGGGCGCCATCTCAAAATCCTACCAGGTAGGTGTAAAGAATGTGCCAAGGTTTAATATCTTATCCAGGAACAATATAGACTTTAAAGATTCAATGCATTTAGGTATATACTTGATGGTATATCCTTTGCATACTTGCTGAGATATTGATTTTATCCTGCTTAAATTCGATTTTGTTGACAGTCGTATTATATTTTATTTATAGTTTTAATAACATGCCAGTCTTAACTCTTAAGTGAGATTGACTATATTATTGTCTATACAGAGAACCCAATAATCGCAGTCAATAGACATTATTTTGGTTCAATCATATTCAACATTTCCTTTTCTTTCTTTTCAAGAAAACAATCTAAACATAAAAACATACAACTTAGCAAATAAGTGATAGTAAAACATCAATCCAAAATATAAAATCATTTTGTTACCAAACTGTTTTAAATAACTATACACTCATCTAGGTCGATGATGCATCACATAAAACTTCTTACTAACACGTACTGGAGTCCTGAAAAATTCATAAACAAGAATCGTGCCCTCAGTAATGTTGTAGCACTTAGCCTGTACAATACTAGTTGATTGGTAATTTACCTTTTTTGTATTGGGATATAATGCAAGCCATGGTTAGCACCGACTGCTGAGTGAAAGATCCCTGCTGTGCCTACACGTACAATATGTCTGTGTGTATACGTACATACATATATAGTATGGATTAATTGTTGTACATTATATTCTAAATCGGCTATACATGATGACGCCTCTTTGAGATGTGTTCTGCAACATGGAGAAGCTCGAGCTTTGAAGAAGGTCTTTCTTTTGAAGTGCATCTGGAATGAAGAACATTTAAAGCAGACAATCATAGAAACCACGACTACGCCATCTTCACTGGAGAGGAATCCGAGTGGAATAAGCACACTCAACACATCCCACGTACATAACGCGACACGAACGCCGAGCAATGTCGATGTAGCAGTCATACTTGTCTAGGCGGTCCTTCCCACCTAGGGGAAGCCTAGGAGGCCTAGGCAGAAGCCTAGGCGTTTCTAGGCATTCTTCATATTTGTTTATATTTTACATATATAAATGATTTTGTGTACACATTCAATTATATTCAAATATGTACATCATTATGTACATTTGTATTGCTTATCCCTAAGCTTAATCAATCATAACTTCACCTACATCACACCTGTCACAACCTAAGATGGACCTATTTGG
The DNA here is from genome assembly GCA_963693085.1 of Alisma plantago-aquatica. Lineage (NCBI taxonomy): Eukaryota > Viridiplantae > Streptophyta > Magnoliopsida > Alismatales > Alismataceae > Alisma > Alisma plantago-aquatica. Next base: position 367,134,957 of record OY856411.1, on the reverse strand, counting down.
CCCTAGTTTGACCTAACACGATCTAAATTGGACCTAATTTAACTCACTCTTACCTAATTTAGCCCAAGCCGGACCGATTTTGGCATAACATGACCTAATCAGACGTAACTTACCCTAGTTTGTCCTACATTGAGCTAAACGAGCCCAAATTTAGCAAAATCAGATCTAATCCCCCAAATAAGACATTTTCCCCAAATCAGACTATTTCCCCCAAATAAGACCTAATCTGCCATAATTATATATGATTTGGTTTATATTAGATCTATTTCTTCCCCCAAAATAACTAAACATCATCTAATTTGACCAAATTCCGACCTAATCTATGCCAACTTTGTCTTCAAGTGTCTTAATTTGGGCGGCCTAAAAGGCCTTAGGCATCCACTTTAGATATCTAAAAGTCTAGGCGCCCAGTTTAAGGCGGACCACCTAGAGCCTAGGCGGGAGCCTGGATAACTATGGTAGCAGTAGAGGTATCTTTGAATTGTCTGAGAAGTGTAGCCAACTGGAATTAGCGCAGAAGACCACCGACGCACATAACATGGCACGTCCATGTTGGACAAGGTGCTGATGTGTCATCTCAACACGTAGTAGCAGCAAATGCAACTCGGAGAAGACGTGATGAAGTAGCTCGGTGAAGATCACACTGGATGAATCCTTGCAGGTACTAATTTTGCACAGGCTTGAAGATGCGAAGCTTCAGAATTGAAGCAACCATATGGAACACCATCAATGTAGCATGGATGATCAATTGGAATGTCATCAACACCAACGAGACTAGAGGTCAGAATTAGCCGCAACATCTCTTGTCTTCACGTACATAATGCGGTAGGAACGTGAAAGTCTTGGTTTCAATGCTGCAATAGTGAGATCCCATAATTCTGTCTGAACTGTAATGTGATGCTAAGTGGGAACGACGCGCCACAAAGACATCAGTAACACAGATGTGCTGAAGAACATGAAGATAGCTTGGAATATATATTCTCATCTCTCTCTTGTCTCTGTCCTCGTATCCTCTCTCTCATGTTCTCTTCATACCCTCCCCTCTCTCTGTTCCCCCCGACACACCAAATACGACAAGAGTGAGTAGATGGTGTGGAAAAAAGGGAAATATAACCCCTTACACGTGGAAAGACACACACATGATGGATGGGAGGGTGGGAAAGGAAAAGGTAAAACGAGAGGCGTAGTATGTAGAGAAGAACAAAAAGAAGACTATCGAAATGGAAACTCCGTAGAAAGAGGAGATACACTACCAGCAAGGAACAAGGTGACCGATACCGACGCCGTTTTGACAACTAAGAAATAGGTATTTACCGGTATACCGACGAAAATACTGACAGATGCAATCCTGGCCGTTTCGACGCCAAAATGAACAAATTAATTCATGAAATTTTACAGATGTAATCTCTACACCTAAATGCAACATTTTATGCAATAAAATTCTATATTGGGTGCGTCGGGGGGGTCCATCATGTGGGAGGTAAGGAATCTGTCCTGTTTTTCGATGTCAAAATGTAGGAATTAAGATATGAAATTTACTAGCACAAACCACAAACCACAAACATAAATACACACAATTATGCAATAGTATACAATTTACAACATATGTAACACATCTACTTACAATTCGCATCAGCTGTATGTTGAGTGGCGCGTTGGCTCTCCATACAATAATGAGTTGATATCACTGAGATATTGCGTCCATGACATGTGCATCCTATAAAGGTGGTTGTATGTAGTCACATGCTCTTCATACACATCATTATTGGCAAATTGTATGAAGTTCCGTGTTGCTCATTCATGTGCAGTACTGTATAAGTGTATATCACTCCTTTGTATTATAATCACATTGCTCTTTAGTAAAACATCTTCCACTAAACATAAATAAGTAACTAATTATATCAATACTAATCGTAATATGCTTAGATAAATTGTATGATAATAGTAATTAATAGTGTTGTGAGTAGGTAGATCTAGTGATAATATTGCATATCTACATAATATACTTATAGATGTATGTATAGTTCACATAAACATATAAAAATTGGAGTAATACTAGGCTTTGGTGGTAAAAACACTTTTTAGGCGAAAGTGGAAGAAAAAAGTAGGAAAAAGAGATGGAGAGGTTGCTAATGGTAGAAATGAAAGAGATTAGTTAGAATTACCTTGATTTGGGTTGGTATTAGCTCCAATCGACAAAAATCATCTAAATGTACCTTCTTTTCTCCTCCCAATAAGTAACAATAGCATAGAATTAAATGTCCGATTTCGATGTCGTGTCCGATGGCCCAGAAACAGAAATTTTTCAAAATTTCGCACTAAATTTCGACATTTACGGCCCTAACGATTTCGACGACCAAATAAGTGAATTAAATCATGAAAATTTACCAGGATGATCTAAACGCCAAGATCTACTCAAATATGCAATAATATTTCATATTGGATATGTGGGGGGGGGTCTCCCACATTTGTAAGTGAAGGAAGCTGAACAATTTTGACAGAATTTCGATGGCAATTTTGATGGCAAAATGAAGGAATTAAGCTTTGAAATTCTGCAAACACAAAGTCTAGACATAAACACACTAGATTATATAATAAATTTATATGTTTAGAGGTTAGGGTGGGATCCATGTCTTGATGAGTGAGTGCACAAATGAACAGAAATGTCAAGTCTGCTAGACAGTTAGAGACTAAGTCTGTTACAAACTTACAAATTTCAAGTTTAAACAACTAGACTTTAAAACTTACAATTACAACTTACAACTTACAAGCTTACAAATTACAACTTATAATATATAATTATAAAATAAAACAAATTAACAACTAACAAACTTCCACATTATGATGTTCCATAAGTCTTGCATAGTAGTAAACTAGGAGTTCAACAATCCTAGTTGAAGCTTGAGTGTCGTGGTGGTTCTTGTCCTTGTGGTGGTTGACCATACACATCCTCATTGATTCTATCAACATATGTTGCCCAACTCATATGATTCCTGTATACTTGGTTATATGTCTGAATGTGTTCTTGGTAGATCTCATCAGACACAAACTGCATCATCCCATGTTTTGAGAAAAACTCCTCAAGTGCTTGATCGATATATGGTTTTGAAGCAACTGGAGCTGGAGGAGCAACAACTAATGGAGGAACATACAAAACATCACAATATCCTTGCCAAGTTTGCCCACCATCATTAGATTCCATATGAACATGTTCTCCAGTGTAAGAATAACCTTGCATCAGTGGGTCATTGTATCCATATCCATACATATAACCTGGCTGTATACCTCCAGAAGAAGAATAAGCATCAGGTGCTTAACCATAATTCCCACGACTCCCACCATAACTATAGCCATAATTATAGGGATCTTGTTGTGGTGGTTGTGCGACTGCGGGTTCGGGTTGTCTTTGTGCAGAAGGGTACCCAAATAAAGAATCAGCAATAGAAGATGAATCCTTGTCTGAAATGCTAATGCTCCCAACTGATTCAGCCAAATCAGAAATACAATCACTTTGGTATTGAGGAGCTGGAAGAATAGCTAGAGGTGGTGGTGGCAGTGTTGGACCTTCTGGTGTGCCAATATATTCTTTTGTACCTCTAGTTTTTCTTCTTTGGAATGTACTACTACCAGCAAATGGAATTTGAGTTTCAACAGGTGCAGCTTCAGCCCTAGGTTCAGAGAGATAAGGTCCATCATCATCATCATTCACAAATCCTTGCCACTCTTCAGTATTATCATCACCTTCTTGGTCACCACCATCACCATCACCATCATCATCATCAACATCAACACCATCATCATCATTATCATCATCATCATCATCATCATTATCATCATCATCATCATCATCATCATCATCAGATTTGGAAGAGTGGGTAGTAGTACGAGTTCCACCTTCTTCAACTGCCTGTTCAATATCCATCTCATCTTGAATGTGTTCTTCTTCTGTTTCAATTCTTTGTATAGGGATGCGGTCTCTTCTAGTTGTCTCTTCTTCTTCTCTAGTACTAGGCATAAATGTTGCCTCCACAGTGGGATCTGGCCTGCCATCATTTCTGTCTAAAACTGGGGCACCACCGATCTCATTCATCCATTGCTGCAATGGATTATCCTCATTGTCATCACCATAACCAAAGGTAAAAGCAATTTCAATTGGATCATGGATAACAGAAAGGTCCACTTCTCTAAATTCTGGCTCTCTAAGGTCTTTTGCCCTCAACCTCATGTTATAGTGAACATATACCAAGTCATTTAGACGTTGTGCACCAAGTATGTTTTGTCTTTTGCTATGAATGAGATTGAATGTGGACCAATTTCTTTCGCAACCACCTGCAACAGCTGTGTGTGATAGAATTCTCACAGCAATGCGACGTAGCTCTTCACAACCTGTGCGATGCCATGACCACCACTCACATGGAACAACTTTTTCTCTATCAGCAATAGCACTTGGATGCGCAAAGCATCCAATGCCTTCTCTGAACTGCCTCAACTGCAATTGCAAAGTAACATGACAAGGTCAAGGGTAATAAAATCTAAATTTATTCTCAAGAAATAATAGATTCGGTCGGACTATATGTATTACCTGATCCATAACAATCACCCTCTCTTCAGATGTGGTGACAAGTTTCTCTACAACTTCTTTAATAGCTGCCATGAAGTCACTCTTGAACCCTAAGTGGTATTTGTATTGGAATCTAGGGTTCAAGTAGTGGGCTACAAGACAATAAGACATAGAAATGGTTATAAGTAATATTGTATGTGTTAATTGTCAAGTATCAACTATTAAGAAATAGAAATGTCTATAATTATTGAATAAGTATCAGTTATGCTCACCAACTTTGTGCATAGGGTGTAAAAGCATTTTCTCCCACTACTTATAATTTTCATGTATTGGGCATTTCCTCTTGGAACAATTTTCAGTATTGTCTCCCTCATCATTGTCATTGCTTCATACAAGTAGGGTATGGTTGGCGACTTATCTCCATCCACCAACCTGAGCACCTTCACTATTGGTTCCATGATCTTAAGAATTTTAGTAACTCTCTCCCAAAAGCTCCTACTGTTGACAAGGTCTTCTATCTTGGCCCCTAGTGCTGTCTTGCTTTCCTTCATTGAACCCCATTCAACTCCAATAAATAATTTTCTCAACCCATCCCTCTTTGACTTCAGGCTTTGCAATGCCAAAAAATTAGAAGCAAAACGGGTGACTCCTGGCCGCACCAAGTCACCACCACAATACTCCTTCCTCCTCATAGCAGCTAAAAGAAATGAGCGATTGTATATGAAGCATGTGATTGTCTTGGCTTCAATGATCAAATTCTTTACATGTGACAACCCACCTACATTTTAACAAACCAGAGCATGAAATTAAATAATGACACTGTGCGACTATGAGAGTATGAGTCATTTGGAATTGGAAATTGGAATACAAGGATACACAAGGAGTCCAATAGATTGGATACTTATCCATCAAAGACTTTCCAGCCTTTTTGAAATTGGGTCCATTATCAGTTACAATTTGAACCACATTTTGCACACCAACTTCTTTGATATATCTGGTCATCAATTTAGATATGTATCTAGAAGTCCGAGCCTCACTAGAAGCATCAACAGATCCAAGGAAAATGGTGGATCCATTACAGTAGGCAAGAAAGTTGATGATTTGTTTTCTATTTCCAGATGTCCAACCATCAGCCATTAATGTCACACCATAATTTTCCCACCTACAACAAACATTACAAAAGTAGAGTTAGAAACTCAAAGTCTTCAAGTTCAAGAGGCAACAATCAAGAGTGGATAATAAAGAAAGAATCTTAGTAGTTAGTGCCTTAGTTACCTTTGTTTCTTATCCTCAATCTATTTTTGGATCTCCACTTTTTGTTCAGGAAGGTATACATTCATAAGCTCATATGCAGTGGGGGCTTTAACACCCGGTCCAGCCTCCCCAGCAGTTCTCAAGAGGTGTTGTAGATATGGCTCAGTAGCCACGTGTGCAGGGATCCCATGGGCAAAGAAGAATTTACCCACTGCTTTGCCAACCTTGTTCTTTGCACCAGAAAACATAGATTTCAGCTTCTGTTGTACTGGTTTTGGCCTTCTCATACCTGGCTCATCTATGTCTACACCCAACCTCCCTCTTATACTATGAGATCTGTTGAACATGCTATCAATTGTCCCTTTCTTTCTTTTAACTTGGGCATGCCTATCACTCTCATCTCCTAAGTCAACCACGGGGATGGATGCTCTTCCTGCTCGGGAACCAGTCGCACGACCTGCACCACTGCCTCCACCATGCTCAAAAACAGATGGGCCAATGCCCCTCCTATATGCATCATGTTGCTCTCTCTCCCACACTTGCTTTTTGGAATCTCTAAGCGCCCTGCGATACAAGCGGCGTTGTTGGGAGGTGATATATGAAAAACCACTAGAGGGGTGAATAGGGTTTTATGATTATTTTAATATAATTTAACCAAAGTAAGCAACCACAAAAATATTGGACAAGGATTTAGAGTGGTTCCAACCTTAGCAAATACTAAGGCAGTCAATCCACTACCCGGTTGCTTACCCAACCGGGCTTTTGAAAGTATTAAATTTTATTACCTCGCAAGGATATAACATAAAATTACAATACTTTCACCAAACCCTTCGGACAACCTTCACCTAGAAGTAGTTGCACCAACCTTGAAGCAGCCTTCTTGAAGTAACTTCAAGCTCCCCCTTGAAGTAGCCTTCCTCTAGAAGTAGCTTCCCGTTGCAACAACCTTCTTAAAGTAGTCTGAAGTCCACCTTCTCCACCGAGAAGAACCTTCTCCAATCTGCAGCCTCCAACCCTAGGAGTAGCAAGGAGAATACAAAAGATAAAAGGAACAAGAAGGAAAAATAGAAATTACAATACCACTTGTAGCTCAAGGCTTGATTTCCTATATCAAGTGTTTTGATCTCCTAATCAATGTATATAGAAGTGTAAGTGCTGTGGATAGGAGATGCTAGCCTATAGGACACGAATTTAGAGCAAGGGAATGAGTAGCCAATGCTAGTGTTGCTCAATTGCTCAAAACAGATTTCCAATTGCAAGTGTAATCTCAAGTATAGCACAAGTGTATATAAGTGAGTTTAGGTGTCCTAAGGCATGTCCTATTTATAGGAATGACCTACAAGTGCTTAAGGTTGTTCTAGACACTTTCTAGGGGGTTCTTAGTGCTTAACTAGCCGTTAGGTAACCATTAGTTGCTTTAACAACGGCTAGTTAATTAATTCTGAAAAGTGCAGACAGAACTCATCTCGGTCGACAATTTGTCGATCGAGAGTCCTCGGTCGAAGATTTGTCGACCGAGGGACGTCTTGGAGCAAGTGTTTACAACGTTCATTTCCAACTCCCAACCACCTTGTCTGCTGGGTCTAACGACTACTTGGGTCAATCTCGGTCGAGGAATTTGTCGACCGAGAGTGTCTCGGTCGAGGAGTTTGTCGACCGAGAATGACCCTGTTTCAACATTTTAAACTAAGTACTAAGTGTGTGTATGAGTGTGCAGATGTGACACTATTTTAGGGAATGACCTATCTAAGTGTTATGAGTGGCTAGAGAAGATCTAACGCTTGATTTACATGATGTCTAAGTACTTGTACATTATATATCTTGTACAAGTTTTTACATTTGATTACAATCATGAAATTAACACATTGTGCGCATTTAGATCTTCCAAAGTTGTGTCATCCACCTAGTTCCTGCAACACTCAAGTAGCACGTTATATCCACAAGAATGAAATGTTTGTCATCATCAAAACAAAGGGATTATAATAATGTCCAATTTAGCCAACAATATAACCTTCAGGATAATCTACATCTGAGTCAGACTCAGTAGAAGAACATCCTCTCCCATATTGAAAGAGGGTATCAACATAGAGTTGATCAAGTTCGTGTTGATGTTGACGAATGTTTTTCTTCTGACTCATCATTTCCCGAAAATCATCCCTCACTCCTTGAGGGCATTTCTTGCACATGGCCACGTTCCTGTCACCACCAACAATGTGGGATTTGAATCTTGTAATCCCCCCACCCCCTATCTTCTTGTCACAATATTTGCAAATTACTTGTTGCTTAGTACCAGGAACTTGATCACAATGAGCCCATGCAAAATCAGTGACCTTTCTACCACCTTCATCATTTCTCCTTCCACCTTCACTATCACCAGCTAAAGAAGCCACTTTAGCCATCTACTGCAATTTTAAAAAATAAAAACATGAATAAACCATCACATCAAGTCAACACATTCACATAAATAAATCTTAAAGCCTAAAATTGCATGTTAGAAACGTAGAAGTTAAAAGTATAACTAAGTACTTCATCATTTTTATTTTAATTAGTTTATTTTTATTTTTTTTATTAATTTAAGGTCTGAAATTAATATTTAAATTGATATAAAACTAAAAATAGAAGTTACAATATTGAAAATACCAAAATTAGTTAACATATATTGTATTAGTTTAGTATTATAATACAATTGTGTTTTGTAAGTGTAAAAATACAAAAAATAAGAACATTAAAGGTCTGAAATTAATATTTAAATTGGTATAAAAATAAAAAATGAAGTTACAATATTGAAAAGTCTGAAATTAGTTAACATATATTGGATTTGTCTAGTATTATAATATATTTCAAGTTACATTAGTGTAAAAATATAAAAAAATAAGAAATTTCATTAAAAATAAGCCTTTTAGCTATTTTTTGGTATAAATACGAAATATATTGATTGCATTTTCAAAGTAAGTATACACATACATATTTCACACTATAGTTTCTTAGATCTACAAGTTTTACTTCAAGATCTTGAGTATTTTAAGAGAAATGCCATTCCGAAAATTAGGATTTTCGGAGTATATATTAAGATGGGTATAAAAGAGAGTAGAGATACAAGGGGGAGGAGTAGATGGGCTAGGGAGAGGTGTAACATACCTTAGAATAAAGTAGAGCAGCCTCCGGGAGCAAGAGATCTCAAAAAAATCACCAAACAAGCAAAATTTCACTTCACTCAGCCGACGGAACACTGTTTTGCGAAACAGTGTGGCTGTTCCGCTGAGATTTCGCGATATGAAGGCCCAAAATGGGCTTTTTGCACCGAAATACCCCGACTTTTGCGAAATTTCGACGACAAGTGCGGAATTTTTGCGAAATTACATACCAGTCCCTGCGTACATGCATTTCGATGTCCGATTGTAAAAAAAATGAAATTTTGATCGAAATTTTGCAATTTCGATCGAAATTTTGTTCCATGAACAATAGTCATTCTCGCAAAAAAAAAAAACGGTATTACTCGTCGGCAGGGGCCGCCTAAGCGACAAGTCATCCCAGGGCTGCACCTAGGCGAGGACGCTTTATTTATAATGCTACAGTGACCTAGTTTTATGGGTCTGGTTGTATATTCACTTATTTTAATGTTTGATATGGCTACCAATGTTCAAAATTAATAGTGTTGCCTATTTTATGTGCCAAATATCACTTTTAATTGGATCTAATACTCTTTTTTGGGTTTGACTGGATCGAATACTCTTTTTTTGTTTGATTGGATCTAATACTCTTAGTACACATTTGATTTTTCTTAGTTTGCACCTTCAATTCAGATTGTACTAAGTAGCTATGCTATGAAGGATAGTGATTACATTGCTTAATACTTGTAGCTATGTATGACAATAAATATATATTTATTTGTTGATCACTCTCTTACATTCTTTACAATAATTCTTTTCGTGCCCTTGACATTATTGTCAATGATAATATATTAGAAATGTAATTGGTTATTTTTTCATACAATAAAATATATACATATGGGGAAATCGACTATAAATATGTAGATAACTACATATATAACTATACAATGTGTGTATATGAGTGAGGAAAAACCATGACACATGTATATACATAAAATATATACATAAATTGTTTTTTTTAAAGGTCGCTTAGGCGATGCCTAGGCGCGCCTCGGCGCAAGGCGTCCAGCCCCAACGCCGTGTCGCCTTGCCGCCTTAACAAGTATGCTCATTGGTATACCGTCGGTTTAGGTCAGTACAATGAAGTTAGTAGTGCATTTTGCACCGAAACCATTGAAACATGGCAGTATACATGTCAGTATATCGGTATTTGCGATCCCATCGGTACGCACGCATGTTTATGTGTCGGTACCCTTCGGTATCGATATTTCGGTCAAAATACCGCCGATCCGGAGAAACCTCATTCCTTGCATACAAGTGAATTTCCTTACAAACTTCTGGATGAGGCCATAGAGAAGATTGGGCCTCAATATGTTACTCAGGTTGTAATTGATAATGCCACATTTTATTCTGGCTGGGAAGTTGTTGGAGGAAAAGTGGCCGCATCTATTTTGGACACCATGGGTTGCACATTGCATAAATCTCATGTTGGAGGACATTGTAGGGATGCCTCAATATGCAAGACTAATAATGATACCAAGAAAGTTGATATCTTACATTTACCTGCACACACTTCTCCACAATGCTTATCTGCAGCTTTCAGATCGGAAGAAGTTGACGAGATTTTCAATCACTCGTTTTGCCACAACTTTTTTGACTCTTCAAAGCTTGCATAATGCTAGGAATGCCTTTGGCACATTGTTTCTATCTGAATTGTGGACAACATGCAAATGGGCTTAAGACAAATGCTGGGGACAACGTTGCTAGGACTGCATTGTCTCATAAGTTCTACGAGGTAGTATATAGCTGAGGACCACTACGCCACTTGTGCAACTTTTGTGGCTAGTTGATTATGATTCTAAGCCATGTATGGTATACATATGTAGGACAATGACCACCACAATTCACAACATTGAGTTGAATTTAGGCCGTGATCTGAGAAAGTATGGTCCCGTTGTGTTCATTATTAAAGAGTGCTACAAAGATCAGATGTGTATTGTATTGCATGATGCAACTTACTTCGTCAACCTTGATGGGTGGTTTCGTGCTATGAAAAAGGCCTATTGGGAGATGACATTTACATAGCTCCAACATGCTACATGGAATGCTTCCTGAAAACAATTGATGATATATCCTTGATAGATAAAGTAGAGATCGTGGCTTGTTCGGGAACCCAGATGCTGTTTGCCATAGAAACACCATGTCACCATGTAAGCTGCTATACAATTTGCGTGTAATATAATTGTTGATATATATTATAACATTAATATAATTGATTACAATATCTCCATAACTTATAGTGTCTTAGTAAGAGCTATACAGTGGAGGGAATTCTGCCCTAAAGAAGTTGACTCTGCGATTCTTGAGTCTTTGCTGCAGCTCCTCTAGTTGCGAGCAAAACTGGAGCAATCTACTTATCAACATGTCAACTGTTATTTGGATATTAAAGGAATTTGATGACTTATGTAATGGATTATAATTCATAATCTTTTGTCATGTGGATACACAAAGCGAAGAAATTAACTGTTGAGCAAGAGGTTGGATAAACTTGTGTCGTTCAATACAACCACAGATCGGAGGGGTGATTTCAGAAAATGAGGGACAAGGTTGATGAAAGTGGCTTTGATGCCATTACACTTGATGAGGTGCAGTAAAGCAGTGAGTGGATGATGGGGATTCTCGATAATACTAACACTGCGAGATCATGATGGTCTCACTTGGAGACTTGTAGATGAGGCCATGGGAGCATATGACGAGGTGGCTAGGCCTTAGAGGGGAGCGACTGCAAGTGTAAGCACATCGCATTCTAAGGTTGACGACGAGGGAAAAGAAAAAAATGACTACAGTCAGAAGAGAAAAGCTCCACAATTCTCTTAAGATCAAAGCGCCACAAGTAAAGACAATAAAGGGTGTTGTAATCTGAGACAAAAAGTTCCTATTGAAGTAACACTTGACTAATCTGATGAGTTTGATGATGAGGTTGAAACTGTAAAAGATAAGAAGATTTTAAAACAGAGAATGATGATGATGATGAGGCAGATCTCAGTGATGAGTGATTGAGTGTTTGAATCTGATTTGCCATGAGCTTATGTCAGCTATGAGCCATTTTGTTTCTCTTCATGAAGATTGATGTTCATGCACAATCTCTTTTGGCTACCAACATCGTAGATATTTAGCTTCCGATTTCTATATGAATTTTGTTTACTAATTACTTCTACAATTCCTTTCATATGTAATGATTTTGTTGTTTTCTTCATATAATACTAGCTCTTTGCTTGCATATTTATATGTAGGGATGATATTAATTCATAAATTGTACATACATATATGTAAACAAATAATTTTGTTTACTAGTCATTTTTTTCTTTTCCCTCGTCATCAACCTTAGAATGAGACATGCTTACACTTATAGTCGCTCCCCTCTTAGGCCTAGCCACCTCGTCTTATGCTCCCATGGCCTCATCTACAAGTCCCCAAGTGAGACCATCATGATCTCGCAGTGTAGTATTATCAGGAATCCCCATCATCCATTCACTGCTTTACTGCACCTCATCAAGTGCAATGACATCAAAACCACTTTCATCAATCTTCTCCCTCATTTTTTGAAATCACCCTTCTTGGTAATGGGAGACAACAACTAAAGGTCTCAAGAAGTTCCTTCCACCATACTCAAGAGCCACACTGCCTTCGTGGTGGCAGAGATCAGATCAGTGCAGTGAAGTTAGATCAAAGATGTCAGCAGTGATGGGTAAAGGGAATCTGACTGACGGGGAAGGAGGCGGCGACAATGGGAGGAGGCATCAAACAGGTTCAGAGGCAGTTGTGGCGGTGATGGGAGGAGCACATCTGATAGATGTGGTGACCATGCATGCATTGAACCTGGCAAATGATAGGAACGGTGGCGGCGGCGGCCATGCATGCAATGAATCTGGCAAATGATAGGGACATAGGCAGTGGGGTGGCGGCAGCGACGAGGATGTCATCTTGCATTCGATGGGGACGAAGACGACGATGCTTGCATTGCATCTGGAAGACGATGGGGATGAAGGGAAACAATGTTCGTGAAGTGGATAAAGAATCGGCCCTTCAAGTCATACACGTTGTTGCCAACTGATAATGCTCGTGCTCGCTGTGGGGAAATGTAAGCATGTTGCTGTCATGGGAAATGTGCATGCATGAACTTGTCTATGCTGGGCTTGCCATCGTGTTATTGTGCAGCTTGGGTGCAATGGATTTAAAATTGGGGGGCCACGGATGTCCATAAAAATTGTATGAGAGAGAGAGATGTATAATCCTCTTATCTTTTTCGAGTGCTCAATTGTGCATTCAAATGCAGTTTCACCTTTCATTATGATGCAAATTGTCCTAGTTAGAATGGGGGAGAGAGAGAGAGAGATTTTTATGGAAGGAGTTTTACTTTTCATTATTCAAGTATAACCCTCATCTTTTTGGAGTGCTCAATTGTGCATTCAAATGCAGTTTCACCTTTCATTATGATGCAAATTGTCCTAGTTAGAATGAATAATGCTTCAACCTTGTTTTTTTGTCTGTATTGAACAGAGAATCTGTCTTCTTGTCAGTGTCTACATGTCGGTTAGATGTGTATTTAATAATTATTTTCACTATAAAAATGCTTCTGCTCCATGTAGGTTTGCGTATTCAGAAGAAGCCAATGATGATTTTGACGAGGAAGCAATATCCCTGACAAGCAGTGCTGTGAAGTCAACGGGAGAAAAGTTGATCAAGCTTGAAAGAAAAGAAAGAAAGACTGCAAGTAGTTCAGACCATGTCTTTGGACTTGGAGAAGACGGCGAGGAGGATAAACGTGAATAAATCAAGGCTCTGCTCTTGGGATTACTGCTGGTATGTAGCTGAGTACCGTAGAAGTTTGTTTTGCAGTTACCTGATTTCATATTATTTCTGTCTGCTCTAATTAACAGGAGGTATATCTGATCTTACAGATCATTTAGATGTTATCTTATATCTCAATTCATTTCAGTTTCTTATATTATATGGCAAACAGAAATCAGCCATCAAAGCACGCTGAACTAAATGTAATGATGTGGCTGTTTCTCTCGGGGGGCTGCCAGTGTGCATGTTTATGTGCTTAGGAGTCCGAGGTGCAGTATCGATCTATCTCTTCCTGTACATTTGCCAATCCAATCCTTGATGCGTTGACAACCTGGCTACATCTGCTGTTACGACGTGGCCCGTGGGACTGGTCAACATGTTACTGGAGCGGCTCCATTTGTTTTAGTGGATCTTGGTCTAGATTTTAGATTGGGAAGTTACTAGTGGTACAATAAAGTCGGTGATTGCCTCTGCACTGCAGTGAGTGCGATTACTGTGATCATGTGAAAACTAAAATGTTTACAATATTTATTTGAGCAGATCTTCGGTGCCTACTTGATTAGTCTTCATTGAAAAACCTGTAACAGATGCTAGTTCTTGTCTCATGCCTGCATGTCGATCCTGGGCTTCCCTTTTTCAAGGATGAAACATACTTAGCAGAAGAGACAATCTTTGTTATCTGTGCGGATTAAGGGTTATTATTGTAATTGCCTTTCAATGTAGCTTTTTTGAATCGCTAAATTGATACGGGCTCGGCATTTTGAAACACCAATACAGTTTGCCTATATCTGATATCGTTTTCCTTTTTCAATTTAAAACATAGCGGGAGTTCTTCGATAACATAAAGCAGTACATGTACTTATTTAATGCTGATTCTATCCTGCCTCCAAATGCTCATTTAGAACGTGTTTTACCTACCATTTTGTAATGCTGTCTGTCTTGGCCTCATATACTCCACTTATGTCTATGCGGTTGTCCCATGCACCAGATATCACTAATCGGTCTACTGAGTGGCTATGACCGCCATGTACTCCACATATACTCCCACTTGGTTCTTTCAAAAGAGAGTATATTTTTATGTACATAAACTAGATGTATGTAATTGCATGTTTCAACTTGTGACTATATTTTTATGCATACAGTTTATTATATATATGGTATTATCACACATTTGTAGATATCTACAGCTGTTTACATATTTATATATATACATAAATACATAATAGAACTAAATATACACATTTCACGTGTACATTTATACATACATTTTGAATTATTCACTAAACTACACACTCTACACATATTAATACATTAATATGCATACATTTCATAATTTGTACATATATGACATTCGAAATACATATATATATGTATATATACCTATAAACTTATTATACATATTTAAAATGATTACTTTTATACATATCTATAACTGCATATTCTACACTGTTGGCCTATATTTTTATAAAGTCAATATAAGATTTTATGATTATATATAATGTTCTATTTAGAAAAATTCCAACATATATTTAAAAGAATTTCTTTTGTATTATATTTATAATTGCAAATTCTACTCTGTTAACCTATACTTTTATAGAGTCAATTATAAGATTCTATTATTACATATAACTTTTGGTTTTGAAAATTCTAAACTTGCAAAGACATCTGCATGGACATCCCTATATAACTCCATGCGCTGCCTTCTTTACACGCACATTGCATATCACTTTTCTGGACCATGGTTTAACTTTTTCGCATCTTGACCTATATTCGGCTTTGAAAAAACTTATTGTGGGCATTTTGCCCTGATAATGAGAACAATACTTCTTCTCTGCTTAGTGTTGTATCTTTTTTATTTGCTATGCACGAAACTGTCTTTGGCTGGGCAAGGGGAACTTTTATTGAGCCTGGCTAGATGGTTTACACTTTACGGATTGCGAGTATCGTATTGTCTTGGCATTCTAGTTTGTCTGGTTACGTTTCTGCGTTCTATCACGGGAAGAACTAGTTTAACTTAGAAACAAATATAATTTCCATAATGCTTAGAACACGACTACCAAATATTTATCTTGAGATATAAAATCAATTCTTTCATAGCTTGATTCCAGCTGACCAGGTTTATTTATTGCATGCGCCGTCGAACCAGATTTTGTAATCGTGCAACGACGTACAAGCCACAACTTTTTAGTCTCGGGTATTTCTTGTTTGGTCGTCCGCTACTCATGTATTAAGGGAACAGAAAGCTAAGACACGATTTGGCCGCCAACTTTATAAATCCCCATAGTTTGTCTGTTTTTAATGGTTGTAGGGGGAGCCAGCCGCAGTAGCTTACGGTCTCTTGTTCAGCCAGCGAGAACGAAAAACGAAAAAGGGCGCAGCCAGCAGGGAAGGAAGGCGACATAAGGAAGACGGCAATTGAAACTACATCAATTTTTAGCGCGATTAGAAAGGTCCGCAGTTTCAGTTACGGAATCATCGAAACAGTAGTTAGCACTACCATTTATCATGTGATGAGTTGTTAATTGATACATCAAATACCAGAATTTGGAAATAGCTCAGCCGAACGTCCCTTAAAGGTATGTTTCTTTTTACCTAAAGGGGAGTTCTGCTCAGTAGAATCAATGTTCGGTATGGGTTAAGCATGCGGAGTGGGAGAGAGAGGGGCAAGAATATACTCGAGTGTACATATCATATGTTACACTCAAGTGGTATTTGCATATCAAGACTATTTTTTTTTTGTAAAATGTAAATTATCGATCTTCATTGTTATACTATAACTAGACTACATACAAATTTTGAGCTCATTTTTGGATGAGTATAAGTCACCCATCGAAGGACAACAAAATCGACGCACGCAACTAATTTGAAATGCATAATTTTTGTGGTCATCATAACATGACCTAAGTGTCCAAATATGCTAAAATTTTATATATGAGTTATTCACAAGATGTTTAAGAAGATCAACGGATTAGATTTAAAAAAGAAATATTACATCATTAAACTACTTGAGTGTATTCGTAGTCACATGCTCTAACCCTTGAGCTACAAGCCCCACCCTGTCTCCATCTGACCTCTTCCTAGGAGTCTGTTCCGGATACACTCGAGTGTATTTCAACCTGACTCTCTCTCTCTCTCTCTCTCTATATATATATATATATATATATATATATATATATATATATATATATATATATATATATATAGTCAGGCTAGTGTACACTCGAGTGTACCGGAGGCACCGTACACCTCCGTCATTTTCGAAGATGTAGTAAATTTTTGAAAAATCTAAACCGTTGATCTTCTTAATTATCTTAAGAACATATTATATAATAAATTTTAGCTCATTTGGACACTTATAGGTCGTGCATCTAAAGGAGGCAAAAATTATGATTTCAAATTAGTTTTGTGCGTCGATTTTGTTGTCCTTGGATGAGTGACTTACACTCATCCAAATGAGTTCAAATTTTGTATGTGACCTATTATTATTGCAACCATAAAGATCAATGGATTAGATTTTGAAAAAACATGGTCTAGATAGACAAACACCATTGGGGTGTACGACGTGATCTGTACACTCTGAGTGTATTCTAGCCTGACTCTCTCTCTCTCTCTCTCTCTCTCTATATATATATATATATATATATATATATATATATATATATATATATATATATATATATATATATATATATATATATATATATATATATATATATATATATATATATATATATATATATATATATATATATATATATATATATATATATATATATATATATATATATATATATATATATATAGGGCAGCGATCCAGTGAGAAACATATTTGGTGAGAGCATGAGAGGCATTTGAATAACTCTCCACATAGATCAATTTTTCATAGTCCAACCGTACAGATTACAAGTATACCTTAATATCTACCTTTGTATAAAATTTTATCACCATCCAAACACCAAATATTTTTCAACGCTCTATATTGAATTTCAGGCTGACCGTTGGATGTAAAAAGTGTATATTGTACATATGGACATGTAAACAATGTCTGATTGCAATGATTTTTTGCGACAAGGTAAATGCAATGATGCTTTTTCTATCTATACAGTTGGATTTTAAAAAATAGTTACGAATTTGTAGTTATTCAAATGCCTCTCATGCTCTCACCGTAGGATGTTTCTCACTAGATCGCTACCCTATAATATATATATATATATATATATATATATATATATATATATATATATAGAGAGAGAGAGAGAGAGAGAGAGAGAGAGAGAGATTACCACACAATTTCATATTTAATTTGTATAATTACATATTTAGATTCCAAAATTTGAGATAAATTCAAATATAAAGTTTCAATAAAACGTAAAACACCATTTACAATGCATTCTAGAATCATTTAGGCTAGAACTCACGAAATGGTTTAACGCAAGTACATAGCAATGAAGACTAACCAAATTTTACATAAAGATGCCCCATGTCCTAGAGGTCATAACAACAAACATAAAAGAAGAATGCAACTCATGTACAAAACATACAACAAAATAGTACATAAAGAAAATGTTATGAACAAAAATATAATCTAATTTGAGGCGAGATATCAAATGTCCATATAAAAATCACTGAATAATCGACCT
The DNA here is from genome assembly GCA_963693085.1 of Alisma plantago-aquatica. NCBI lineage: Eukaryota > Viridiplantae > Streptophyta > Magnoliopsida > Alismatales > Alismataceae > Alisma > Alisma plantago-aquatica. The sequence continues at coordinate 367,116,541 of OY856411.1, read as the reverse complement.
TATAAGCGACTAACTATATGCTGACCGCCTATGCGGTCTGTGCGGCCTTTTTTTACAACAGTGAGTAGAATATACACTATGGAAGATGTTACAACATATTCTCTTTATAGAGTACTCAGTTTCCGCTTTTTAAGAAATTTAGAAAAACATGCATTAGAATGTTAGCCCGAAAGCTATTTATTACAGTAATTTGTTTCATACCACACTCTGCATCGTTATATGTTGACAATAGAAGAAACTAATTTACGACTAATCATTCTTGGGATCTTAGTCACCAGGAAAACTACTCTTATCTATATTGGCTCATCTAGTTGGTACTTTGTGTTTGTATCCCTCATCGATATGAAAAGCACAGTTGCAAGTTCAGATGCCGGGTTTCATTTGGCAAGATTAAAGAATCCATCATTCGGGAGCTATACGGGAAATACAAATAAAATTCGACGAAGATTTGGTAAAAGTCTAGTCAAATGTTCAAAAAAAATTGGATCCAATATCCACGTATGCAAGTATTACATATATTTTACACACAAGATACACACATGGATAGATTATCATATATATGCACACTGATATGCTTTTTGGTTCTCTATTCCCAAATGCCATAATCATATAAGATATTCTTATTTCATAGATGAACATTTCATGGAGTTTGGGAACAATCATGAAATTCAAGAATAATTTGTAAAATTCATGAATAGTTTGTGGAATTATGGAAGAGTACTGGTTTCTTGTGAAATTTGAACATAGCATTTGCCACATGAATAATTTGTGGATTATATGTGAATAATTCAATAATTTAGAGAATATTGTGACTTGATCAAAAAGCCTAAACACATATCTATCCCCTAGGAACACACCAACAGAATGGTCAATTAGACAATAGCAAGAACACTATTCAAATAATCATGGACAAACATAGGAATACTCAAAGTCAATTTTTATAAATTGCAGAATGAGTCTCCAGTTCACTTTTTTTAAATGAAAACTAAATCATTGAATCATTAAAATGATAAGACTATTAATGGAGAAACATAATGACAAAATATATAACGAAACCATTTTAGCTCCAACTAAACATTACTATTCTTGGCTAGCCTATCCTAAGGGTGTGACCATGCACATATCTCTATCTATATCTCGACTTGCACTTCCAACCTCCATAAGGATACATGTACCTAGAGTAAGACAAAGCCAATTCTAAATTAGATGCATGGCTATATCAGGTCATGGTGGCTCAAGGTCAACTACTGAAATGCTATGTTTCATTCACATTTTACCATATTCACTAATACCAAAACAAAATACAAGACACACACACACACTCATATATATATATATATATATATATATATATATATATATATAGTCAGGCTAGAATACACTCAAGTGTACGGATCGCACGAATACTCTCAAGTGTGTTTGCATATCAAGACTATTTTTTTGCAATATGTAAACCGTTGATCTTCGTTGTCATACTATAAGTAGGCTACATACAAATTTTTAGCCCATTTGGATGAGTGTAAGTCACTCATCCAAGGGCAACAAAATCGACGCACAAAACTAATTTGAAATGTATAATTTTTGCGGTCTTCATAACATGAGCTATACATATCCAAATGGGCTCAAATTATATATATGAGCTACTCACGAGATGTTTAAGAAGATCAATGGATTAGATTTTCAAAAAAAAATATTGCATCAAGAAAAACTACTTGAGTGTATTCCGCTCTGGATACACTCGAGTGTATTCTAGCCTGACTCTCTCTCTCTCTCTCTCTATATATATATATATGGTTTAACATAAAAGAAACCTAGGTGGGTGCTACAACAATCGAGTCTAAGACATCGATTAGAGAACCATCACTTTAACGTTAGCAACGACAATTGTATAGGTAAGACCTCTAGTTCAATAGCTCTTTTGCATAAACTTTGAAAGACCAAATATGAGCTAAAGGAGACAATTCATTATATATTTTGATGATAGAAGACCTATCTTACTCAATTTTGAGTAAACCTGATGCCACACGTGCTGAGGTTCTACTTAAATTTGTGAATTCTAGATTTGATTAACATGTTGTTTTGGTTTTATACCTTAATATTTCAGATTCTTAATGTAATAGTCTTGAATATCAACATCTTGAATATTTTTCAAATCTATCGTTCCCACAAACTTGTAGTTTTGCAAATATGCAAGTTGACTGCACTTCTAAAAAAGAAAAACTAAGTGCTATCCAAACAAATTACAAACCCACCATCAACTAAAAGATCACTTCAACCAACTACATTCAACATTAAAAAATTGCAAGTCAGATCAAACAACACAATTAAGCATCTATAAATGCAAGAAGTTTAAACAATCCCCAATGTATAAATTTTTTTCAAACAACTTTAAACAAACTCTTAACAACTTGTAAACAATCAACCACTTCCAACAACCTTCGAATCACACAATCAACTTCATCTTACATTAATATCAACCAATCCACGTCAAATCACATATGAACTACAAAATCAACATGAACATGCATTCAATTTAATGGAACATAGAAAATCACTGAATAACTACACATTGGAGATGAAGCTACATCTAGTTCAATGAAATCAACATAAGTAACCCATAAACCATCATACTAAATCACCCAATAAGCACACCAAACATTGATATCTACATACATATATGTATATATATAAATGATTAAGGAGCAATATATAACATTTTGATAAAAATGCTCTTTATATACAATTGTGTATATATATACTTGTCCCAGTCTGAAATAAGAAAAAATGACATCTTTTCCACTCTCATTGAACACTTGAAATGTGGCGGTCATGTACACCTCATCCTTATATGTTCTATATCTACAAGACTAACTATGAAGGGCACAAAAAATTCAACATTTAGTATATGAATATTGGATGCATGCATGTGTATATATTGATCATTATGATATAGAACTAACCTATAATGATATGTACCCTAATCACACTAATGAAGTGGTTAACCATTCATGTGTGTATAACTTAACATAGGCTTGGATCAATACATTGAAATTCATCTCCTCACATGTAGCTTCCTCATCCTAAACCATTAATAGGTTTATACCAGGCTGTAGCAATTTTAGGAGTTTGTAGTAGAAGGGTGATCTACTTGTCCATGATAGACATTTCTTCATAATAGTTTAAAGAAATTCAATAAGAAGTTGATGTTCTTGGGTAAATGAATACAAAGATAAAGCAGTAACACAATTCAACAAGATAAAACAATTATATATAATATATGAGTAAATCTACAATATGAACTAGAAATAAACCCAAACATATGATACTCACTTCTCTTTGTTATACTTTCTCATAAATGAAAAGTATTGATTTTAATTTCACTATTTCTCTGACCAACTCAATTGACCGATATGACTAATGACTGTCTTGAATAATGCATCGACCAATTGAACATGCTAACTATTTGGATGAAAAAACTATTTAGTTGAAATGATTGAAGAAAACTAGATTTTTTTTGATGTGACAATGAAATAATTTGGATTGTACCATCCACTATAAAGACATTACTATTTGACTTATCATATAAGTTCTTAGTTCTAACTATGAAACCTAAAGATCGCTAACCAAACTACCTCAATCTATAATAAAGTAGTCTTGTGATGCCTAGAGGCAACTAAACAACATCTACAAAATATGACCTTTTGTCTTTGAAACTCTGAAGTGGAGCCTCATGAAAAAAAATTCTTTCACTCCATGTAAAGAACTTCCACTAGGGTTGACATGCTCAACATGATCTTTCTAGTGTTATAGGGCGTTGATCCTCAATGATTGCTCAACAATATCTATCTTGATCACCATGGAATCTGTTTATCTTTGGATACCCATGCTGAACTGAAGGAGTGGATCCTCAAGGGTTGTTCAACTATATCTATCTTGAGTAGAACCATGGGATTTAGTTATTTTTGGGTACCCATACTGAACTAACTAGTACCATCACTACATAACAATTTATGTTGGTTACTCTCGATTGAATTAAAGTACTGATAGTACCTAACAAGTTTGTGTTGGATAGTTCTTATATATGTTCTAATCTATATCATATTGTATATGAAAGTCAATAACATGTTTCACCCTTCTTGGTGCATACATGAAGGAAAGCTTTACAATGTTTCTGACATCTATTTACTATTTATTTTCATATTATATTTTCTTTAGACCAATTTATTACTTTTTTATAGTTCACTAACTCATATTTATCAATCAAACTCGTTATCAAACATTGGATTTACGGTTTATCACTTGCTCGATCACATTTTAAATTTATCACATATCATATAAACCTCAAACATAAATACTAATTGATGAGATAATCACCTTTATACTATTATATTCTGCATATATAACTGAGTTATGATCTCACTGTATTTACTACACATTACACAAATAATAATTAATTTTAGTTGGAAACACTATTTGTAACCAGAATTACTTATGTTAATATTTTAAACCTAAATCATATGATTGGTTCATATGAAGAATAAATCCAGTGACATTCTCTACTTAGTTATATCACGATTCGAGTATACCTAAAGTCTTAGCTTTTGGAATTTTCCAAAAAATTAGAAATAAATATAGAAATGAAATAATTTTCTAAATATATTAATTCCCTAGTTACTTGGAGAAGCTATTACACTACTACAAAAAATGGTTTTTACAACAATTCATTTTTCCATTTTATAAGGGGTGTCAACTATTGTATTAGATCGTGTGGTCTTATGGGGGTTTTTTTATACAATAGGCGTTGCACATGTTGTAATATATGTATTTTATACAATAGTTAATACATATTGTAGTTCATTGAATACAACTGTTGTAATAGGGGTGTTGTATATAACATGTTGAGACAAAAGGAAAATACATCTAGACACAAGGTTTTGAACTTGAGACCACTTGAAAGTAAGGCACATCTCAAACCGCTAAACCAGTTTCATTTTATGCAACACATATATTCTTTGTTGTACATATACAACAAATGACATGCAAACCTATTGTGTGATTGTGATCTATTACAATGGGTAACTATTACAATAGGTGAAATCATGTTGTGTAATTATAGTATACTACAATGGGTTATAGTATGTTGTGTAATGATGATCTATTACAACATGTTAACATATGTGACTATTACAATGGGTAGAGCATGTTGTGTAATTATGATCTTTTACAATAGGTTAGAGTATGTTGTGTAATGATGGTCTATTACAACGAGTTAACATACATGATTATTACAACAGGTTAGAGCATGTTGTGTAATTATGATCTTTTACAACGGTTTAGAGTATGTTGTGTAATGATGATATATTACAACAAGTTAGCATATGTAACTATTATAACGGGTTAGAACGTGTTGTGTAATTATGGTCTTTTACAACGGGTTTGAGTATGTTGTGATATTACAGTCTATTACAACAATTTAGCACCTGTTGTAGTATCACATATACTACAACGAGTTTGGCCCGTTGTATATAACTTATGTTGTATAAAATATATAATTCACAATACACAAATAGACTTATTGTAAAATATATGCTAACTACAACACAACCAATAGAGCTGTTGTGTTTTTTCCGTTATAAAAAGCATTTTCTGTAGTAGTGTTAGTTGGGAAAATTATTGTATTGCACAGTCTATCTAAGAGGAGGATAGTGAAGGATGTTGACTTGATACATCCACTATTGCGTGATCCACAAAGTGAGATCATTTTTCTTTGATCTTGAATGGTATAACCTTATTTTCGGCCTAAGAGAATTATGACATGTACACACAGATGAGGCAACAATGTATCTTGATAGACGTTTATGAGGGTACATTGATGATACTTTGGTTTGTGGTGGTCATTTCTTTGGGGGCCTTCAATGGAATGTGGCTTCCTTACCCATTTGACTATGTAGTTCGGGTCGTGTTTAAGAGTAAAAGATTTCTCATACACTTTTTTGGCATCCGTGTTCAACTATTTGGGGCTTCAAGATAATATCTTGTGAGATAACTTGTTTTACAATATGGACTTTGATATAGACTGCTTTAGATGGCCTTTGTATCACAGTACTGAATTTGACCCTAATTTTTTTTGCTAATAAGGACATTGTCACCCGTAAGACCAACATGATTTGGGGAGCATCTTTTTGAAAAAATTATTAAGGACATAAAAGTTAAGTTTGACACGATTACTAAACGAAAAATAGTTTTTGAGTGAATACAAGCTAATTATGCTCATGAATTTTTTCTTCTTTTTACTCATGTTGATAAAATGGGCTTGCATATGTCAGTTGTGGAGTATCGTACTATTCTGAGAAACCATTCTTCATTTCTAGATGGTGAGGTTTGTCTTGTTTTCTACAAGGTTTGCTTGAACAATTGAACACCATTGGGGAGCATGCATTCATTATAGGGAGTTCCAGAGTTTCAAGTACCTGCATGATCTTGTTAAGGATATTCTCTATGATGTACTTAGACATGTCGGAGTTGCTACTAAGAAAGAGACTCCTTTGAACTTTTTGACTGATTTGAAGAAAGGGACTTTACATTTATGCCTACTGATGTCTTATTTTTTTGGATGGATTGAAGGGCGTTTAAGCATGAGAAAGTATGTAGCCACAATCATAGATATGTATACCTTTTAGGTTTGATACTTTTGGTTTCGTAATGCTAGATGTTGTGGAACTTCTCAACTGGATCCAAAAAATAAATAATTACATTATGACTCCTATATCTATGGATGTAGTGTTTCAGGGGATTACATTTTCCATCTAGAAGAAGTTGGCCATGCAACTTGTTATCTGCCTGCCCTTCATCTTGATGCAATTCAATCTTTATTAGAAATAAAATTTTATCATCAATTGGTCCTCAATTTAAGATTACAATTTCACTCTATCATTAACATAATTGAATAGTAAGTTTGTTATCACTTTTGTAGATTAAGAAGAATTATAAAATTTGAAATATTAAGTATTCAAATGCATTTTATTTGTAAATTGAAATACCTAATCACCTATCAATCCTTTACCATCTGATTTAGATCTGAATATTATCTTCTGGTTGGAACTTCATTTAGTTCATTTGAAGAACACATCTCTAGTAGAAAGAGCACATCATGTTCTTGTCTCTCAACTCTCGCAACTAGATAAGGATGAGAACATGACATGCTAGAGATATTATACTAGTCAGATTGATATTATAGGACATATATGATCTAATGAAAACTAATCATTAACATTTTATCTAACCCCAAGCATAAGTCTAAATGATAACAAATGTGTAGAACACCTTCTCCTAGAATATCTACTCAAATCATCGCTAAAATTGCATCTAACTACATTCTATGGTTTGAAAGGAGTAGTGTAGATGGTAAATGATATGGGATTCAGATTTGAGGCTTATGTTTAGTCTATAACTTGGTCATTTACCCATTTAACCTCAAACCAGTAGTTTAATGTTGTGGAAAAATAGTCGGCCGTCAACTATTACAAATTGGACCAAGCATTCATCAAGGTTTTGAAATTTGATTATTCCAATATCGAACTTGTATTATTGAATTTAACTACTATGATTTTTTAAGTGTTACTTTTGTTGTCCATTTTCCATTTCAATTCTCTAATTAGGGCTTATCCCTTCATATATTAGCCCAATTAATATATTTATTGTATAGTATTCATGATATATTGAAGTGTGAACCCATTTTTTTAAATTTGGGTTTTACTATTATATCACTGTACGATATAATGGTTTGACCTCAAACCGTATATACAAATGATATGAGCAAGTAATCTTGAAAAATAAAGTGAAATAAGTATAAAAGGTTGTAACAAGCTACTAATATGAAATTACAATTTTCAAACTCCAACTAACTATTAAATATAAACATTGTGTAATAATCTCTCTCCATTGTAGTGTAAGAAAAAAGTACGTCAATGATTTCTTCCTAAATATTGAATTTTGATACTTCACCTATTATATATCTCTTATCTTATTAATGATAACTACGTGGAGTTCTTTTATTTCTCTCCTAAATGCATTTTATTGTAATAATTTATTATAATGCAAACATAGAAATTTATGTTTTATTTATGTAAATGAATATATATTTTCGTCAAAACTTAGCAAAATCTTTTGAGTATCATCCTTGAATGGTATTCTAATTGTATCGTGTCAAAATTTGCAATTATATCTCTTTTTTGTTCTTTATCACAATAAATTTTATTATAGAAAAAATGTATTTGTATTGTATTATCATTATGGTCATATATAGTTGAAGCCCCATAAGTTGCAAAAGTAGAAAACCACAACTAGACTAAACTAAATTGGAATACATATTATTCAACGACAATACCCACAATTAATTCTCCCTTTCCATTCTATGCATTGCATATGCTCAATCAAAACATCATAATAATTTTTACATGTTTTGATACACTTATAGCAAGCTATATCCATATAGGATTGCACTATAATTAAAATCCACATATTTTTATGACTTTTAACCTGTTCATTATTACTTGCTTCATCTTACATGTGCTTCTTTCTTTGAGAGTATTATGAAAAAATATAAAAATCCAAGTGTTGAAATATTTAGGCTCAGAATGAACTATCTACCATTCTTCATTTTGCTCAAACCACACTTATTACATTTCAAATTCATTTCTCTTCTCGGTTCTTGATCATACAGAACTATTTATACTTCTATCATTTGGAACCCTTAAAACCTAGGTTTCTTTCAACTACTATCTCACTTCTCATATGTTGACTCAAGATTTTGTTTTTACAATCCTACTAGCACACAAAGTCAAGTCACCATTGATCTACCTTGAGTAAGTTGTGAGCCAAAAAATTCTAAGAATTGACTCTTATTCACCACTTAGACTCATATTAGCATGTTTTACTTCCCTTGTTGGGAAAATTTGAAATTTACTTTTATGGAATTTACAATAATCTTCTTATCTCTTATACATGAATTTCTTTTGTGTGTTTGGCATTCCTGCAAATTACTTTCTATAAATTTCTTGGGGCTTCATAGATTTTCAAAATTTAATCTATTATTTTTAATCGATAAGTCCTTCATAACTAGCTAAGCATCATTTAGAAGTATTTCCTTGTCACTTCACTTCTATATGGTTATATCTCATTGTAACACATATCTGGGTTACTTTATTTCTCAAATAAAATCCTAGTTTCCAACCATGACAATACATGAATGGATTCATAAGCAGAACAAGTTAAGAAAGTCAATACTTTAATAAATAAATAATATTGTAAAAATCATTTAAATGTATTTATCATGTATTTCGTATCATTTTTATCATATTCTAGTTAATTATTTGCTCAAGGTGATATACCCATTTAAGTTCACATCATCATGATCTTGCCCTAAAAGGGCTTTGAAGACAAGAACTAGCATCTAGATTTTACTATTAAATATCACTTTACTTCATTCCTATTCAATATTGAGGCTTATACGACTTTCACAAATGTCTTTCTTCTTTTGTTAACATGATTCAAATGAATATTCTTTCTAGATATTTCTTTTTCTTAAAGGCATTATTAGAGAATAAAATGATGTGATACGTAATGCTATTTTCAAGTATTCACTTGGTGATTTTCTCTATAAAGGTATAACTGCTTATCATTAGAGGAATTTGTCTATTTAGTACTTTCTTTCATCGCTTTGTCTCCTTATCATGTTACGATTTTAGATAACTTTCATGCAATACTTCTTCAAATTTTAAACTCCTCTTCACTTTCCTTTATCATTCTTATATATGTTTTTCATTCCATTTGACATAACTTTCATTTCTAGCATATTAACTCACTATTTTGTTCTCATTCATATATGTGACTTCACATTCCATGCCACATTTTCTTATTATTATAAGATATTATCAAGATTTAAGTTTTGATTAATATCCCTCCTTGTAGTTTCATTATTAATCTCAACTCATAACATGTCTTTCTTTTAGAACCATATCTCTTGTGTAAGGGTCGAACATTTCCTCTTTAATATTACCCTTTTCAAATTCTTCATACCATTCAAGTTTATGCAAATAACTAATTTTCATGGCATTAATGTTATTCTTCTTAGTTTCATTCAAAGAAAATAATTAAATAATCAGATAGCTTTCAAAATTGGATTATTATTTTATCTATCTCAAGAAACATAACAAACCAAGACAATAGAAAAATGATTGGATTACAAATCATAACAAAAGCATACAATTTTCTATTTCCTATGATTTCGTATAAACTGCTTTTACAACAAATGGGACTCATCGCCTCAATTATTTCTCTATATTTCAATTTTCTCATTTGAATCTCTTACCTTGGTCTTTATATCTTAAATTCTTACTTGCTGCATTTACTGTCTTCTTCTAAATGCATCCCCTTATGTACTTTGTAGTTATTTCAATTATTATTTCTCATTCTTCTTGTAACAAAATATCACAAATGAACTACAAAAAATGATTCTCCCTTCTTAACCCATCCTTTTTCTCTTGGTATTCTATTATATTTCTCTTACTGTCACCTATCTTTTCATATTATGGGTTTTCATATAACACTGATCCTTATATCTTAAATTCAATTTCAAATTTGTCTTTTCGTATGCTTTTATTATGTATTACACTTCTAAACTGTACTCTTATGAGGATTTATAATTATTTCAATTATGATTTTTTCTTAAGTAGTCATGACCTCTATTATTTAGAATTCACCATACATTGATTTATTTCCTCTTTATATATTTTATAATAGTCCAATTATCATTCCTTCTCTAGTATTTTTATTTTGCATTTTATGGAATTAGTTAGCCAAATTATGAGATCATTGGTTGACTTATCAAATAGTCAATTGTTTAGTTGACTGGTCAGTCAAATTGGTCAAACCAAGGTGTAATAAATTATTGTGTTATCCTAAACACTCAGACTAGATCCCAACCCTACCAAAGGGCGGTATCACTTGTTTGAGTGTTATTGATGACATCATACTTTCTCCATTGATATGTAGCTTTGAAATATATTATTTCTTCCCTTACTCTTGAAATTAGAGAGGTGCTGGTTCATGTACTATGATCATTCTTAGTTAATGGTTTTAATTGGTTTCTCAATAATTCCATACTTCTCCATGGATTTCTTAATCTTAGTATCCTTATCTCCTCATTACCTTCTAGATGTACTTTATGCATATTTTATTCTAACTAGAATATTAATCAAAGTTACTCTATCCCAATGAAGCATCCTAGTAGACAAACCAAGACACACCTATAGTCCCAAAGCCAAGAGTCACCTAAAATTAATTCATATTCATCCTAAAAAATCAATAAAAAATATAAAATTAGGGCAATATTAATAAAAAATAGTAGTGCACCCTACTGCAAAAACTTAAGCAACATCATATTGAAGTTAATGAACAATTATCTTGACATGGTCATATATTTCTAAAAATTTTAAATTTTAAATTTAAGAAGTAAAAACATCAATGTTCTTACAAAATTATATCAACAATACATAATAAAACTCATATTTTTTCTTTATTTATGCGCCTATTATTTTTATTATGTTTTTGGTATTCTATCCATAATGTCTCTAGGGATTTTTTTGGATCCATCCTTTCACTTTTAAATGTCCATGGTATCCTTGAAGGAATAAAGAAAGTTGCATGGTATACTTTGATCCAAGTATTTAGACATTGTTCCAGGGTGCCCAAATTCTCAAAACTTCTAGATTTAGCAACACATACCATTGAAGTTGTCACACTTATTACTCAACATACTAACTCAATGGTCTTTGAAAATTCAAACTATCTCTAACACCAATTTGGTACACCCTCATCTCACAATTGCTATTACGACATGAGACTAAGGAAAGTTGATATTAAACAAAACTAAACGACACTCTTAATTTTTTAAAATTTTAGTTTCTATACATTAACCATTTCCATGTGGGATGACTACACATTTACAACAATAAACTTATTTCCTTGAGTTGATGTCAAGCATAATAAAACAAATCACAACAATCACACTATCACTTGATATAATCATGTACACATGAACTATATTAGTACTATAAAGACATTTGATATATATATAAATATTACTAAAACACTTTATTAACAGTAGGTGAATATCACTTGGAACTAAATGAGAGGGATCAACTATCTATAATCTTCCGATGTCTAACCTTTTGGTAAAACTTCTCTTTTATAGATAGGTCTCCATAATATCCGATTAACCTAAAAATTCTGCGAAGTGAAGAGATGATCTATATCCCCCATGAGTTGGTCTTTTTATGTAACATGATAAAGCAATTAAATAAGCAATGAATGTTGATGAGAACAAAACATTTAGGTAGTTTAATGAGATTAAGTTACAATTAGGCAAAACATATGAGTATATATGCAATGTGCACTATAAATAAATTTCAAGGATCTAATTCACACATCTCTTCATTACACATTTGGTCTTTCACTTCTTCTGGATATGATTTGACAATTGTGCAAAATAACTAAATTTATTGGCAACAATGACTATTTTGAACTGACCAATAGAATTGACTAACTGATCTTACTGAATATACTATATAACTGAACTACTTAAACTGATATTTCTTTTACTTTTCCCATGAACTCGCTTGTCTTGTACCATCCAACCAAAAACCACCATCGTGCAACTTACCATACAAGTCTCAAGGTGTAACATGAGTACCTTTAGACTGCTAACCATGTAACCTCTTTCTACAACAAATTTTCATCTTAAGGCTTAGTTGTGCCGAAAAACATCTGCATACTTGGCCATGTTTTTGGTTACTCAAAAGGGGTACCTCTAGGCCAAAAATCCATCAACCTAATGTAAAACTATAGCTATCATAAAATATCATCCGAGAAATAGATCTGCTAAAAAACCTAAGTCCAATCATCATTTTTTTTCAACTATGGAAAACCATATGACTTAATTTGACCCTAATAAGTCTAGTTTATTAATTTAAATCCATTGACATATAACTCAACATATATTTATTGGAATGGCCTTGTAGTGTTAAAAATCCTAGAATAGCCCATCTAAATGATAATCCAACCTCATTTCATATATTAGATTTAAAAGATACACAAAACTTAGCCCTAAATACGAAATAGTAAATACTTAAGACCATTAAAAATGACCCCATGTCCATTCAATATACTTTATTTTCCCTATATGTAATTAATTTTGGAGATATAGAGTTTCCCTCATATCTTGTCATTGTAACTCCTTTTCAAAAGTTACCCAAGGACCCTAACAATAAAAGTAGACAATTATCAATTCCAAATGCAAGAACTAAGTGAATATCTGAATTCCTCATACTGGAATTACTCAAACCACATAGTTTCTTAAGTTTGTATCACCCTAGTTATGTAAAATATTAGAAAAAAGGAAAAGAATACAATATTACATTTATTAACTTGTTTATCTACATAATGGTCAATTAACCTAGATGTATCTATGTTAAGACATATAATCTTTTATCTGGACGTCACACACTTTTCTAACACTACCTCCTAGTTTTTTGTATGCATGTCCTCATGCTCAACCATTAGATGGTGATATAAAGGTCTAACCCAATCTTCTATCTCTGGTGAGAGAATAAATCAAGGAGACACAACACCCCAAGATTTCATCCTCTCAATCCCCTCCCCTCTTGAACTTACTCCCTAATTTCTATTCGATTATGTTCCTCATGAGAATGTGAACTAACACCGCAAAATTATGCACGTGGATGCAAGTGTACATTGGTCAATTAATAAATGGGTTTTGACCGATTTGTCAAACCTCAGGTAGTTAGGTCACTAAAAACTATTATTAACTAGAATTAATCAGCTAGGATGAGAAAAAGAGTGGATTTGGATTTTAATGAGCTAAGAGATTGAAGAAAACTATTAACTAAGACTGATTCTATTTCAAATTTGATATCCTTCAGAAGTTGGGTTCACAACAACAATCAAATGTTACCAAACTAGTCAATTTCTTAGTATTATTATTTTGGATAAGCTTCACACTTTAGATATACGTCCTTCAAGATAATGTATAAACATTTAACTAAGAAAAACACTATTTTTGTGGTATTTGGACTTAGAGTAAACCAATTGGCTTCAGCCTACAACGATAAAACTTGACAATCATGAAATTACTTTTGTACTCTTGTTATGCATTTATGCAAGAAATTTGATAAAACCTCATTTTCCAACTACAAATCCTATTTAAGAAGTCAATTATGGTGATCAATCAAGACCGACACAATTACATCATTCAAACATGAATTCAATAGCAATGTTTCATTTTTTTAGAAGTAATGTTTCACATATCAAGAAAATCTTTTGTACGCCGGGTTAGTTTTGTAACCTAAGAATAGAGGATTAGATCCACATGATCAAGGTTCTTTCTATACAATAGAGAGGGCGAATGAAAATAAGCATAAATGTTAAAATTAAGACAGAGGATAATGGGATTCTTCTAATAGAAAAAACACCACTCCTTTATATAGGAGAGGGGTACACGTACCAATGGACTCAAATTCTAATGGGCCAAATATATTTGGACCTATATACATAATAAACTAACAACTCTAGCACTCCCCCTCAAGTTAAAACATTAGTGAAACACATGTCCAACTTGTCAATATAAAAAAATTGCTCATACAAAAACTGACCTCCCAATGAAATGATAAATGAAGCAATCAAACACTCTTCCTGAAGTAGATATCGCATATCCCATAATATGAGGTAAATCATCATTCTCTTCTTGACAAAGATAACATTTATGTAGAAGAAGTAATATCAAATGAGACTATCCTTAGAACTGATGATCACTAGACTCGAAGGAGTAAAATATTTAAAACATCTCAGAGCATCCAAAATGGTAGATAATGGAAGATATTTGTAAAAGTTATCTGATTCACCATTTTTGTTGAAGCAATTCTACATAAGAAGTACCAACACTAGACTGAACCACATAATTGAGATAAATGATACTACCATAGGAATATTATGCTACAACAAGTTGACAACATATTTGAGGTGCACTATGATAGGAAATATATACTATTTAATGTGTCATCAAAACAAAGACGAATATGTGGAAACTTAAATATTGCCATATGAATGATCCTATTAACATGGTGACGATATTCCTTCCTTTGTTCATCTTATCTTCTCAAATCTTCATATTATTTTTTCTCTCTCTCTTCTCTCTTCTCCCCCCTGAAACCAACTATGACAAACATAAGTAGTTGGGGAGTGCAACATGCAAGCTAGATGTAGGAGAAAAAAGAAATCACTATCAATTTTGAAAATCAGCAGGGCACCCTGATAGTGGCAGATCCATAAATCTACCATACGGGGTGCTAGGTTAGTATGAGTAATGAAAATTATTGACTATATATAGATGGGAAAAATAATACCCAATTAGGAAAAATTGAAAAAAACACACCTAACATAATATCTCATTGCCTCCAACATACAAAATAAACTATTTATAAAAAATACAGATGTCTAATGTAAATGACATGCTATATTCATTATATCTATATAGTGCATTTGTTTAGATGTCTAAGGTCATAAATTATACATTATTTAATCATGTCTTTCAGATTAAACAATTAGATGATCAATTATAGAATCATAATTCACGATCACTTGATCAATGTGTTGTGTATAATATTAGTAATGCATAAGAACAATACTGATTATATAAAAAATTGAAACAAACTTACCTTTTCAGTGGAGAGCAAACATCATATAATATGACACAATTTAGTGAATGCTGTCATACTGAACGGTTTTGAGTGATGGATTGGATTGGATGGGAGTGAGATGAATGCAATCTCATGTATGTTTGCGACTTTGTGTGACTGTAGGATAGGATTTGTTCCACCGGCAAGAAACCTCTCTTAACTTGTTGGTTAAATGTTATGAGGACTCTTGTGCAGCAAACCACGCTGGTTCGAGCAAAGTTGTTGCTTGAAGAGAAGCCTTTATCTCCGATAAAGTGTAGAGAATGTTGGCTGCCCTACATCTGGCTGCCGGACCAAGCTGGCTGGTCTACCGTTCTTCGCAAAGTTCTGGCGGCACAGTCACCATCAACATGTGGTCTTCATTTCTCCCCTGAATTAGTCTTTACTATATGTAAGAAGCACTCAGATGGGGATATCGTACCACCCCAGCACATCAATCTTTTGCTCCCCCACCCCAACGGTCAGGGCAGCTAGCAGCTTCCTGCCGCTGATGTGTGCAGAGCCAGCCATCGCGTCCGCCCTGGAATCACCACCGCAACCACGGCTGCATCGAGAGCCCCCAAACGTTCCTACGCAACTACCGCCTCAGAGGACCAAGCTGGCTGGTCTTTCAGTCAGGCGTTTCTGATCGTGGGTAGGTGGGTGTCAACGGAGGAGCCATAGTAAAGCCAGTTGGGTGTTGAAAATAGCCAGTGGGTGTCAATTGGGTGTTTCTGGTCGCGGTTCGTGGCTGACAGTGAAGGATCCCTCACCGAAACCGACTGATCATTCCGCCAGCATTTTGTTGGGATTAGGAATATAATCCAGCCTATGTCTTAGTGGGATTTAGACTTGAGAGGGTTGGTTTGTGCTACCAATCCTAATAGGAATCAAATCTTGAATAGTAGGAATATGACTTCCTATGTGCAACATGCAGTTGGACTAGGATTCGAACTAGGACTAGAATTCCTGGTTGCAATCACATGCATGGAGGCCTATAAATAGAGGCCCCTGGAGAGGCCTTTGGATTATCCACCGGTTGAGGTGTGAGTTCTCCAGTTGCTTGTTGGTGCCTTCTGTGGTAGAGGGTGCCACAGAACAAAAACAACTGGTAGAGAAGCTCTCTTGGTTTATAAGAGAGGGCCAGCGACTTTGCCTTGAAGCAAAGTAGCGGTTGGCGGTTGCTACCCGGATTTAGGGGTAATTAAATCTGGGAGGTGTGAGTTGTAATTTTATTACATAGTGCTTATTAGCGGGATTGCCCCGTGGTTTTTCTCTCCTTATTGATGGGAGAGTTTTCCACGTTAAATCTGGTGTTTTTCTTCTTTGGGTTTTATACGCTTGTTGGTAGCGCTTCCGTGACAACTTTTCGTCACATCCAGGACTGTATCGGTACAACATCTCCAACAAGTGGTATCAGAGCGAGGTTGCAGATACAAGTCCAGATGGGGAAAGATGAAGATGCGACGATGATAAAGTTGACAAGCACAAATTGGCAGATTTGGAAACCCAAGATGGAGGATATTCTCTATTGCAAAGATCTATACGATCCGATAGAGGGACAAAAGCCAGAGACTACATCTGATGCAGATTGGAAGAAGCTAAACAGGAAAACCGTCGGAACAGTGCGGAAGTGGCTCGACATCTCCGTATTCCATCACGTCTTAGAAGAGACCAGTGCCAAAGATCTGTGGGAAAAGCTCAAGAAGTTATATGAGCGGAAGACTGCCACAAATAAAGCTTTCTTGATCCGAAAGTTGGTGAACCTCAAGTACAGGGATGGTACAAACATCGCCGAGCATATGAATGAATTCCAAAGCCTTGTAAATCAGTTGGGGTCCATGAAGATGGTTCTTGATGATGAACTTCAGGCTCTACTTATTCTAGGATCGCTACCGGACAGTTGGGAGACACTCGTAGTGACAGTCAGCAATTCTGCACAGGAGGGCAAGTTGACACTTGACCAGGTGAAGATCAGTGTACTGAATGAAGAGACTCGACGACGAGCCTCAGGCGACAGTGGATCAGAGGTGCACTTCACAGAGGGCAGATGCGTTGATAGAGCGAGAGAGCGTGGTAGATCTAAGAGCCGCGGTGAATCCCAAGACCGCGAGAAGTCTCGTGGTAGATCCAAGTCAAAGAATGGTAGAGGGTGCTTCCATTGCGGCAAGCCAGGTCACTTCAAAAGAGATTGCAAGATTTAGAAAAAGAAACATGGGTCTGAAGCCAAAGACAAACAAGATGACGACAAGAATACTACAACGACGATCTCAGATGATAGGTGCGATGATGACGATGTGGTCTTAACAGTCCAAGAACAGTGTTTGCATGCTGATGAGGATGATTCTGAGTGGGTGGTGGATACTGCAGCTTCTTATCATGCTTCACCAAGTAAGGAGTTCTTCACTTCATACAGGAGGGGAGACTTTGGGAGGGTGAACATGGGAAATTCCAGCTTCTCTAGAATTGTCGGGATTGGTGACATTTGTATTCAGACAAGTGTTGGTTGCACGCTCACGCTGAAGGATGTTCGTCACGTTCTAGATTTGCGGCTGAGTTTGATCTCTGGTTCTTTCTTTGATAGAGAAGGTTGTCATCTTGATTTTGGTGGCGGCAAATGCAAGATCACCAAGGGGGCTTTGGTTATTGTACGTGACAAACTGTCTCGCACATTATACAAGACCAGGCTCAAAGTACTTAGAGACGGCAGTATACATGCAGTTGAGGATAACCAGACAGATCTATGGCACAAACGGTTAGGACACATGAGTGAGAAGGGCTTGAATCTTCTATCCAAGAAGAGGTTGATTCCTTGTGGCAAGGATAGTGGTCTCAGTTCATGTGATGCATGTCAGACAGGAAAGAAACGACGAGTTTCTTTCAAGACAAGGTCTGCGGTGAAGTCAAAGCTTCTACAGTTGGTTCATTCGGATGTCTGCGGTCCTTTTGAGATGGCTTCACTGGGAGGCAATAAGTATTTTGTCACATTCATTGATGATGCATCTAGGAAGGTGTGGGTCTACTTGATGAATACCAAGGATCAGGTTTTTCAATGTTTCTAAAAGTTCCATGTCATGGTAGAGCGGGAGACCGGTGAAAAATTAAAGTGTCTCCGAACGGACAATGGAGGAGAGTACACCTCCAGGGAGTTCCAGGCGTACTGCACGCAGCATGGCCTACGACATGAGAGGACAGAGCCCGTCACACCACAACACAATGGTACAGCTGAAAGGATGAACCGTACTATTGTCGAGAAAGTCAGATGCATGTTGAAGACTGCAAAGTTGCCAAAGACATTTTGGGGTGAGGCAGTGAGAACTGCCTGTTATCTGATAAATCGATCTCCATCAGTTCCTTTGGGGTTTGATATACCTGAGCATGTATGGAAAGGTAAGGATGCATCCTACTCACATCTCCGAGTATTTGGATGCAAGGCATATGCTCATGTTCCCAAGGAAAAGAGGCAAAAGCTGGATGATAAAGCGGTGCCATGTATCTTTCTTGGCTATGGAGATCAACAGTTTGGGTATAGGTTATGGGATCCAGTGAAAAAGACCATGACCAGACACAGAGATGTGACTTTCTGTGAGAGTCAGACAGTGACAGAGCCTGAGGTTGATGATGCAGAGGCTGCGGGATCAGGTGACAATTCTTCAGACGATGAGTATGAGGATGATTCAGCTTCTTCACAGGTGTAGTCTTCTGATGATGAAGAAGAGCAACATAATCACCATGAGCAGCAGAGTGATAGCACATCAAGTGGTCCAGTTCCAGACGCACAGACGAGTGATTCAACTTCACAGGAAGAGACTTCTGGGCAGGGGGAGCAGGATCAGGACCAGGCAGAGTCCTCAGAGCAGCAACTGAGGAGGTCTGACAGAGTACGTCATCCTTCATCCAGATATCCGGCATCTCAGTATATCTTGCTTACTGATCAGGGGGAGCCAGAGACTTTTCAGGAGGCACAAACTCATAGAGACAGAGTACAGTGGCATCAGGCGATGCAGGAGGAGATGAATTCTTTGCAGAATAATGACACCTATGAGATTGTGGCACTTACCAAGGGCCAAAGAGCACTAAAGAACAAGTGGGTCTATAGGATGAAGAATGACGGCACTGGTAGTGATATTAGATACAAAGCCAGACTTGTTGTCAAGGGCTTTGGTCAAAGACCAGGAGTGGATTTTGATGAGATATTTTCTCTGATTGTAAAGATGAGTTCTATCAGATTGGTTCTAGGCTTGGTTGCTAGTCTAGATCTAGAGCTTGAGCAGATGGATGTGAAGACAGCTTTCCTTCATGGTGACCTTACAGAGGAGATCTACATGGAGCAGCCAGAAGGTTTTAAAGTCAAGGGGAAAGACCACTTAGTCTGCAAATTAAAGAAGAGTTTGTACGGGTTGAAACAGGCTCCTAGACAGTGGTACAAGAAGTTTGATTTTTCATGCAGAGTCACGAGTACCAGAAGACAAGTGCAGATCCATGTGTCTACATCAGGAGGTTTCCCAATGACAGGTTCATTATTCTACTACTCTATGTGGATGACATATTGATAGTGGGTCAGGATCTCAGTTTGATCAGAAAATTGAAGACAGAGCTTTCCAAAGCCTTTGAGATGAAGGATTTGGGACCATCACGACAGATTTTGGGGATGCAGATCACACGTGACAGGACACAGCGCAAGTTGTGGTTGTCACAACAGAGTTATGTTGAACGAGTACTTGAGCGGTTTAACATGGGCAAAGCCAAAGTCGTGGGGACTCCACTTTCAGGTCACTTCAAGCTGAGTAAGAAGTCATGCCCATCTACTGATGAGGAAAAGGAGGAGATGGCAATGATTCCCTATTCTTCTGCTGTAGGGAGTTTGATGTACACAATGGTGTGTACCCGTCCTGATATTGCTCATGCAGTTGGCGTTGTGAACAGGTTTCTCTCAAATCCTGGAAAAGATCACTGGGAGGCGGTCAAGTGGATCTTCAGATACTTACGAGGCACGAGCAACACGTGTTTGATGTTTGGTGGTTCGGAACCAGTTCTAAAGGGCTTCGTATGCTGACATGGCAGGTGATATAGATCACAGGAAATGTACTTCTGGGTATATCTTCACTTTTGCAGGGGGAGCCATATCTTGGCAGTCCAGGTTGCAGAAGTGTGTTGCACTTTCAACTACAGAGGCAGAATACATTGCAGCAGCGGAAGCAGGAAAAGAAATTCTCTGGGTGGTGAGATTTCTAAGGGAGCTGGGGATGATTAAGATTGACCAGACTATTTTCTGTGATAGTCAGAGTGCCATTGACTTGAGCAAGAGCATAATGCATCATGCACGGACAAAGCACATTGATGTGAGATATCACTGGCTTCGTGATGTTATAGAGAAGAAGTTGTTGACTCTGAAAAAGATCCATACTGAGAAGAATGCTTCTGATATGATGACCAAGGTGGTGACACGAGACAAGCTAGAGCTTTTTAAGAAGCTCTGCGGTGTATATTCCCAATGATGATCGCTGAAGACCACATCTCCCTCATGGGCTGGAGGGGGAGATTGTTGGGATTAGGAATATAATCCAGCCCATGTCTTAGTGGGATTTAGACTTGGGAGGGTTGGTTTGTGCTACCAGTCCTAATAGGAGTCAAATCTTGAATAGTAGGAATATGACTTCCTATGTGCAACATGTAGTTGGACTAGGATTCGAACTAGGACTAGAATTCCTGGTTGTAATCACATGTATGGAGGCCTATAAATAGAGGCCCCTGGGGAGGCCTTTGGATTATCCACCGGTTGAGGTGTGAGTTCTCCAGTTGCTTGTTGGTGCCTTCTGTGGTAGAGGGTGCCACAGAACAAGAACAACTGGTAGAGAAGCTCTCTTGGTTTATAAGAGAGGGCCAGCGACTTTGCCTTGAAGCGGTTGGCGGTTGCTACCCGGATTTAGGGGTAATTAAATCTGGGAGGTGTGAGTTGTAATTTTATTACATAGTGCTTATTAGCGGGATTGCCCCGTGGTTTTTCTCTCCTTATTGAGGGGAGAGTTTTCCACGTTAAATCTGGTGTTTTTCTTCTTTGGGTTTTATACGCTTGTTGGTAGCGCTTCCGTGACAACTTTTCGTCACATCCGGGACTGTATCGGTACAACATCTCCAACACATTTTAGGTCGCCGGTCGTTGGAGGAGCCGCACCAAAGTGGGTTGTCACCACGAGAAAACCAAGTTGCAACGGATTAAATAAATCCGCATTGACATGCGTCTTTTTCTAATCCGCTATGTACATGATGTGGTTTCCGTAAGGATTGTTTTTCCACCTGTATTTTGACAATCCAAACGACCGAAACACTTATCTCTAGCACAGGAATGCAGTCCGTTCACATCCCATGACCCAAACGGGGCCTAATAGATAATGTCAATTTATTTTAAAATTTTGACACAATGATTGGTATGAAGGGAAAAAAGAAGGAAAGCATTTAATGTGTTTGTATAAAAAATAAATGATGGAGAAGAAAAGTTGAGGAATGTAAAGTGAAAATAATGTAGAGAAAAGATTCATGCATATATGTCTTATGTTTTATTTAAAAATTGGAGAAGAGAGGATAGAAAAGAAACAACTATATGTTCATATCGACTTTCATTTTACATGTCATCCTTACTTTTCTTTCTTCATTTGATTAAAATTATATCTGTAAGATGGACTTTCCTACCTTTTCTTCTCCTTACCCCACATTTTATATGTTTCCCTACTTTATTTTACTTTACGCCAAAGATAAAATTTATTTGATCTTATTGTCACGATCTTCTCAATTTCTTGTAAATTTAAAATTTTTGGTATTTAGATTAATTTTATAATATTTAATTATAATGTAACTAAGAGTTTGTGAAATATCACGTAATACTAAATATTGTTTGGATCTGTCTCTATATAGTAACATGGATCTTTTCTCAGTTCGTGAGTGATTGACTAATAAATTTGAAAAGAAAATATTTAAATAGAAGGTGATTAGTTGTACATGTATAGTTATGATTTTTCCTAATGTTGTATAATTATAATTGAGTGCATTGACTCAAGTTATATTTAATAATATTGTTTCAACTAATGAGTCAATAATATTATATTAGATTCCAATTAATACGACAACATGTTGGATGATATTTTTCATAAACCTCATATTATATAGCTAATCTTCATATTTTAAGGATATACGATCTCATTGGTCCCTATAGAGCTCTAATTTCAAGTAGTAGTGGATAATTTAAATAAGTCTTGACACAGTTGGTATGAAATTATTAAATAATTTACTAGGAGAGGATCAAAGATATAATATGTTAAACCATGATGTCGACATATATATTAAGACTATAAATTTTATGATTCATGAGGGGATAAAGCACATGATCCTAAATTATATTGAGTTTAATCAATATATACTTCACACAAAGAAGGGTGATAGAATTGGTTGTAATCATAAATTAAAATTCGCATTTTATGTAGTGTAATAGTAAATTTTCACAAGATATAAATATACACATGGTATCATAGTAATGACAACAATATTTTTTGGAGGGGGGCTTCAACCTGGACAACCCCCCCTATGGATCCGCCCATTCTACCAGAATAAAACCAAGATCAATGCACAATGTGGCATGGAATGATGGTTTCAAAAGTAACGACTCTAGTTAAAAGAGGACATGATTAAATGTCTTAGGTTGATGTGAATGCTTTCTTTAAATGAAAAAAAGTGGTGCATGGCCAACCGGCTAAATGAAGGAAATATAAAAATATTATTGAAAAAGATAGATAGGAAAGTAATGATTTATATAAAAAATAACACAAGATGGAATAGGCGGTTATCAAGTTCTATTTGAGAAACTTTGCAATTTTGAATTCGAGCTGTTAGGGGAGTGTGAAAGTCGGAAGAAAATTGGCCATCACTATCGTATGGAAAATAAATTTTCAACAAAAGTTTCATCTTGCCTCCAAGCAACATGTTCAGGTTGTCGTACCTCGTCTATATAGTGCATTTTTTAGATGTCTAAGGTCATAAATAACATATTATTTAATTATATCTTTCAGATGAAACAACTAGATGATCAATAATATAATCATAATTCACGATCACTTGATGAATGCGATGTGTATAATATTAGTAATGAATAAGAAAAATACCGACTATATAGAAAATGAGAATAGACTCTCCTTTTCAGTGGATAGCAAACATCAAAATATAATATGACACCGTTTAGTGGATGATGACATACTTGAAGACCCAAAAAAGATTTGTAGTAGCCCAATCTTATACTATAAAGGATATAAGTATGATATAATAGATAATGTCAATTTATTTTAAGATTTTAACACAATGATTGGTATGAGGAGATAGAGGAAGGAAAATATTTAATGTGTTTGTATAAACAATAAATGATGGAGAAGGAAAGTTGAGGAACGTAAAGTAAAAATAATGAAGAGGAAAGATCCAAGTATATATGTCTTATTTTTATTTAAAAGTTGGAGAAGAGAGGATACAAAAGAAATAATTATATGTTCATATTGACTTTCATTTTACATGTCATCCTTACTTTTCTCTCTCCATTTGGTTAAAATTTTATCTGTAAGATGGACCTTCCTACCTTTTCTTCTCCTTCTAACCCCATATTTTACATGTTTTTCCCTACTTTATTTTACTTTATGCCAAAGATAAAATTTATTTGATCAATCTTTTTCTTTATTAGATAGAAATATTGCCACTATCTTCTCGACTTCTTATAAATTTATAATTTTTGGTATTTAGATTATTTTTATAATATTTAATTATAATGTAACAAAGAGTTTGTAAAATATCATGTAATAATAAATATTGTTTGGATCTGTCTCTATATAGTAGCATGAATCTTTTCTCAATTCGTGAGTGATTGACTAACATAAGTTTGAAAAGAAAATATTTAAATAGAAGGTGATTAGTTGTGCATGTATAGTTATGATTTTTTCTAATGATGTATAATTATAATTGAGTGCACTGACTCAAGTTATATCTAATAATATATTTTTCAACTAATGAGTCAACAAAATTACATTGGATTCCAATTAATACGACAACATATTGCATGATATTTTTTTACAAACCTCATATTATATAGCTAATCTTCATATTTTAAGGATATACGAGCTCCCTGGTCCCTATAGAGCTCCACTTTCAAGTAGTAGCTGATAATTTATATAAGTCTTGACATAGTTGGTATGAAATTATTAAATACAATTTAGTAGGAGAAGAATCAAAGATATAATATGTTAAACCATAATGACGACATATATATTAAGACTATAAATTTTATGATTTATGAGGGGATAAGACACATGATCCTAAATTGTATTGAGTTTTAACCCATATGTACTTCACAAAAAGAAGGTTGATAGAATTGGTTGTAATCATAAATTAAAATTCAAATTTTGTGGAGTGTAATAGTAGATTTACACAAGATATAAATACACACATGGTATCATAATAATGATAAAAATACTTTTTAGAGTGGGGATTCAACCTAGGCAGCCCCCTGTGGCTCCGCCCCTTCTCCCGTAATAACACCAACATCAATGCACAATGTGGCATGGAATGATGGTTGAAAAAGCAACGACTCTAGTTAAAAGAGGACATGATTAGATGTATTAGGTTGATGTGAATTTTTTCTTTAAATGAAAAAGGTGGTGCATGGCCAACAAGATAAATGAAGGAAATATATAAATATAATTGAAAAAGACAGATAGGAAAGTAATGATTTATATAAAAACAACATAGGATGGAATAGGCGACTACCAAGTTCTATTTGAGGAACTTTGCAACTTTGAATATGAGCTGTTGAAGAGTTTGAAAGTCTGAAGAAAATTGACCCTCACTACTGTATGAGAAATTAAATTGTCGACAAAAGTTTTCATCTTGCCCCCAAGCAACATGTTCAGATTGTCGTACCTCGTCATATAGTACTCTGGGTGCAATGGTTGTAGAACACCACTGAACGCAAAATACATACAACAAGATGCAATCTGGAAGAAGTGAATGAAGATCTTATGTCCAAAACTAGTCAGACCCATAAAGCTTTGTGCTGCATGATGGATAATGAGATTGTGGGGTCGAGATCTACATACATAGTCCATGATCCCTGACATTGTCGATGTTACAACACTTGAACATGACATAGAGTCTCATATGCACTATTCTTATGGGTAGTAGACAGGAGTAGAATCACATGGGTGGAGCTAGAGTGGAAGAGTGGTCCGTGGCCCCCCTCAAATGTTTTGAAAATCATGTATATATGTGTATATAGACTATATGTATATACAAATTTACTATAGATAAAATACATTGTAATCAAAGTTTTATTTATAGCGGAGTGGTTTGTAGTGAGACTGTTTGGCTGTTGGTTTTTGGTTCAACTCTTATTAGATTGTGTTTTCTATTTTCTTTTTCACATTTCTTTGCATATTTAATATATATTCCTTATAATATTATATATAATATACAAGAACCACTAATAGTTTGGAATATATATTTTATATTTCATGAGAAGTTCCAGGTGACCATATAACTAACAAAAATATAATTTTGGGAAGATAAAGTTTTATATTAAAATGCATAGATAGTTTTTGTGCCACTTAGTTTAATAGTCGATAATTGAAATCCTCAATTGATAAGATGCTATGTTACTTATTTGTAGAGAACAATAGAATACTTCATTATCCTTTTGTTTTAGTTGTAAGTTTGTATAATTTATGACACATCCTGCTAATAAAATTATGTAGGTGGAATTTTCATGTACATGTAACTATTTTGTTATCAAAAAAATTTCATATATAATTTTTTGGTCACCTTCATAATTATAATCTTTGAATACTGAGTTCAGATTTGAATGTCATATTATAAAATATAGACATATTTTTTATGAACTAACAATAGATAGTTTCTCAATAATTAGATATAAAATATGAATTACTAGTGTAACGATCTCACTTTTTAGCATCCCTAAAAGGACTGTAAAGTTGAGAGACTATCTAAAATTTTCCAAGATCTAAATTTAACCAAATAACACATAATGACAAATAGTTTTCATTATTTCAAACATATTATTTACAAGTTATACAAGATGCTCCTTTAAGGAGTTACATGATTTTCTTACATGAGAACTATGACATATGAGAAGATGTATCTAACTAATCCTCCTTCAAGTAGTTTCATCTAGTTGATCAGATCTTGATAACTTAATATATTGTATTTACCTAAAATGATGTGAAATAAAACATAGATCAATATATTACTATACTGTGTACGTGGGGTGCATGCAAACATGTGTAAGTACTATAACAACATATATTCAAACTATTACTTACAAATGAGAACTATCATTTTATCAATATTCTAACCCACACTTGATATGCTATCTTGGGTGTGATCACTGTCTGATCCTGGCTCATGTGCATCACCCCATGATGCCTATCATCCTAGGGTTCAAAATATGATATCTAATCTTATGTGATACCCATAGTGACATTATAATTGAACGAAATATAAGTAAACATCCAAGAATTTATTTGAAAAATCTTCAAGACACCTCAGAACACATCGACAAATGATATTGCGGGTAGTCATAATCAAAATATGTACCTTTTGTAGAACCATTCAATCATACTTTAAGCATATTAGCCAATCAAGAAAGCAAATCAAGCAATCAACATTTAGTATACATGTATGTAAATCCTAAAGTGCCACCATCATATTATTCAGATAAAACCCTACTTGGGGCCTAATCTAGGGTTCAAGATTGTCTCGAGTCTGAATAAGGAATAAGGTTATAGACCCTAACTCCATCATACATTGAATATTAGGTGAAACCCTAATTATAAGATATCTTGTAAACACTTAGATCAAATTATGTTCATTAATATTATCACAAGTTATAATCTTAGTTTCAAAATCATAATTCATCACATTTATACTTATTGGTCTAGAAACACTAATTATTTGTCATCATTATCATCATCATCATCATCTTTGATTATCATTATAATCAAAAAGATCAGATAATAACATAAAAGAACAATTTTTAACATTTTCTATCATTTAATATCCAAATTTAAGGTTTCCATGTATTAATCATCACTTTAATACATATTAGCATTAGTTTTGGAATTGGGATCATAATTAGCATAAATTATGTTTTATATGAAGTCTCTTATTTTTGTGATCGATTTGATTATAGTTTTGTTATGATACGATCTACCAATCATTTTCTATATTATTTCAAGATAATCACCTTGGGACCAATGAGTGGCTGACACGTCAGCCGTTATATACTTGTTTCTTTAGTAGCTGAGCCATCTTGGCATTTTGGGAAATAACTCCTTCACCCTCACACCTTAAACATGCATGTAAGGGCATACTAGTCCTTGGACCGCGGGGCTTCTCCTTTCTTGCGATGAAGCCCGACTGCAGCCACATAACCCTATTGCTGGTTCTCCCACCTCGACCCCTAAGACCCGAGGGGTAGGTAGAGGTTTGGGGACCCTCTCTAGCCCTTGGCAGATATGGCCAAAACCAACGTCTGTGGTGGCCAGAGACCATGGGGTTCACCCTCTCCCAAGCCAATTCGGTGCACTGTGTGGGATGTGGAGGAGGAGCAGACCAAGGTAGATGTTTGGAGGTTTGTATGAAAGTGATGACGGGTAGGGGAAAGATAGAGAGGGTCTTCCCCACCCTCATGCTTGGCTAGAGCCCAATGCCTCAACATTCTTGTCACACGACTACTAAAGGCGTCAAAGGTAGAAGCGAAGGAGTGCAGTTGAGTGGGGGAAGTTTCTAGACTAGGGTTTCCTCATGGCTACAGAGACTAGGGACCACATCATCCTAGAAGGTGAGGGATCCTGCAGTCAGTGATACAAGTTCTAGGAAAAACCCTAGAGGCTCAAAGGAGGGATATTATGGAGAAGGAAGGGGAGGGAGTCCCACGAGAAGGATGGAAATTTGCATCTATGTATACCAACCTCACTAGCATTTTCCTCTTTGGGGCTAGTTTCCTATTCTAGACAATAACAACTTGTCAATTCCCTCTTTCTTTTCCTTACCATATTAAAAATGTTAACTTGTTCATTAATTAAGGAGAGGTCCAAACCATGATGCCCACAAGACACAACTACCACTCCCTATCTTTCTTTCTCTTTATCTTTCTTTAATAAATTTCCTAAATCTACCATTCATATTACTTGGTTGACCCACCAAAAGCTTTTAAGAAATGCATATAAATATATGGCACTTTATCATATAATTTGATCATTATACTCTTAGAAAACTCTTTATGACTTGAATTATAGATTATTCTTTATCCCTCTCTTTTGATATATTCCTTAAATATATAGGAACTCATTAATATTTTTCTCAATTTATATCTAATTCATGGGATTTATTGGGACGCCTTTCATATACAAAACTAGTCTTTTTTAAACATTTCATTAAAACAATTACCATTATCTCATGGAACGTCCTTTTCCTCCCACTTTCTAGAATTCTCTTATTTTCCCTATTATTTTAGAGTATACCAAAAGTCAGGACATGAAACACCATTTGATGTTTCAAATGTTATGTTGTCATTCATGGCTAGATAATTACTCCTTTAATTATCTTAAGCATCACATATCTTATTTTCTTTTGGAAACTTGCATATTATCTCATATTTCAATTATCTAATAATTAACAGTCACTATTCTTTATTTATGCACGCAAATTATTGTATCTTTATCTTGTGCTTCAAGAACCTATTTCAAAGAAAATAGTCTCATGAGCCTTTATACGGGCCATGGGTTTCACCAATGACACAAAAGACTTTATTATTTGATCAATAATAGTTTAGGAATTCATTTATTAATTCAAGCCTTATATATAATTCAAATTCACCAAATATGAGGATATTATATTCACCTCTCCTTAAAAAGATTTTTGTCCCCAAAATTCATTCATAGTATGTTCAAGGCGAATGATAACTCAATTTAGCTTCAAACATTAGGTTTAACGACCCTTCTTGGATAACTTTTATTGATATGCAAATTGCTCACATTATTAACGAGTTTAGTACTCAAATTCAATTCAGGGTATTTCTGCATCCTTATTCATTATATGACATTATCACTTAGTGATTTTATTCTCACTTGAGTTCCATCTTTTGCTTGGTGATTGCCTTTCTACCTAGGTTTCCAACCTATTATTCATTTATTTTCACATAAGGATGAGGTAAAACCTCAAACCCTATATCATGTCATTAACCTCATCTTAGGGTATCCATTATCATATGCCCATTTTTAGCATAAGATGTTTCTACCCAATCTCTATCACTTAAAATAAGATGAAATAAGCACTTGACTACAACCTAAATACATAGTTCATCCCATTCTAAAAGCAGAGATGGTTTATCCACACATTATCTCAAAATTTCACATTTTAGGTTCCAAACCCTAATTAATTTTTATTCCCCAATATTCTTACATCTCATGAGCTCAAGTGCCTTTCTCATTCTTGATTTTGTGCACAACTCCTTTTAAGATTTTTTATTACATTACTTCTTGTATCTTTTATATTTACACCCCATCTCTCATTAGCCCTAGTCTTCTCCTCAAGGTCTCTAGGGGTACATGTACTTTTGGAGTGATCTCCTCCTGAACTCATGGGCCTTATGCATTTAGGGAGTGACTCTCACATTTATCCCTTGGTCCTCATGAACTCATGAAGGTGGCCAATCTCCTGACCCATGGGCCTTGGGCAACTTGGATGTCTATCTCCTGACCCCATGGTCTTATGCACTTGGGGCGTGATCACCTCCTAATCTCATGGGTTTTGTGTACCTTTAATCCTCCCAACTTGATCTTGGCATTGACTTAGGGCTCTACCCTGCCTAGGGTTAATAGAGAAATCACAATTTTAACCATTTTCAAGCATATTATTTTCTTATGAAATTCTTTAACCTGGACTTTCTTCATCTCTAGGGGTACACAATTTTCACTTTATGTCCCTACATTGGGATCATGCCGACCTTCCCTCCTGGGCTTGATCTTTTATGGAGGCCTTCCTTTCTTGGATTGACCTATTAGTGACCTTCCTTTCCGAGCTTGGTCACTAGTCATTGCAATGACTTCCTCTAGGGGTACACAATTTTCACTTTATGTCCCTACATTGGGATCATGCTGACCTTCCCTCCTGGGCTTGATCTTTTATGGAGGCCTTCCTTTCTTGGATTTACCTATTAGTGACCTTCCTTTCCCACCTTGGTCACTAGTCATTGCAATGACTTCCTCTCATATCGACCTTTCTTTCCCTACTTGGCCTATTGGTGATCTTCCTATCCCCACTTGATCACAAGTGATGACCTCCTATTATATCATCCTTCCTTTCCTGGCTTGGCCTATTGGTGATCTTCCTATCTTGACTTGGTCACCATTCATTGGAATGACTTCCTCTTATATTGACCTTCCTTTCCCGACTTGGCCTACCTTCCTCTCCCAGCTTGATCACCAGTCATTAAAATGACATCCTTTTTCATATCGACCTTCCTTTCATAGATTGACCGATTAGTGACCTTCCTATCCCAACTTGGTCATATACTTTTAGCCACTTCATTAGTGACTTTCCTTGTGTCCCTCATTGATGGCATACTTGGATTCAAAGAATGTATGTTCTTTCATATGTTGTATACTTAACCTTCACACTTTAGGTGACATTCAAGGTTACCTTGATTCTTAAACTGATTGGTCAACTCACCATTCTAGGGAAGGTCCTAACCTAGGGTGTCTTCTTGACTCATAGGAGGAGGTTAGGCTCTCTACTAAAACCCAAACCCATAGTTTTAGGGTTCTACCTCCCCCATAGGTCCTTTTCCCATCCTTGGGTTGACCCACCCTGGGTCGGGACACCAACCCTAAAAGTTGAGTTCATTTTAATGTAACCATTGGTGGCTCATGTTCCTTAAAAACCCTTTAAATGAAAGCCTTGATCCACATACATTCATGCACGTGAGACCGATTCACCTAATCTCGTTTGGAATTTTGTTATTCCCTTTCACCCTAATTAGGGTTCATATAGGTAGGGTTACTCTATCACTCACACTACTCCCATTTCCCAATATTAGAGCTTAGAGTTTGGGTTAGAGACTACACCCTGCATCTTAGGGTTTCTATGTCCCTTGATCCACTAGGGTTTTCCTAAACCAACCCTAGTCTCATCTAGGGTTTCCCTTGCAAGGAAAACTATAAAACGTTTTTCTTTACTTTATCACTATTTCCACATTACATGTACATTAATTGGTGGAGGATGCCTTAATCCTAATTCTTATCAAAAACCCTAACTTGAGATGAGGAGGGAAGTATCTTTTGGGGTTTATTAAGAAAGAGGATGAGAATAGGATGGAATTAGAGATGATAAGACTACGAGGAAACATTACTTCAAGAGAACCCTAGTTCTGGCCAAGCAGGTATCACCGTGGCTAAGGGAGTCCTCATATACCAACCTAATGGCACAGAGGAAAATATTTCCTATCCCCAAAGGTGTGACCCTTTCTATACACCATTACATTCAGGCTATACCCTAATAACTTCCCTTATATTTCTACCGATTACTTGAAATGATAAACTATTAAATATTATATAAAAATCTAGGGCTCTTATCTCAAATGTAACGACCTCACTTTTCAACATCCCCCAATAAAGAAAGGACCTTAAAGTTGAGAGCCATTACTTAAAATTTCCCAAGATCAAAATCTATCAAAATAAAAAATAACAGTAAATAATTTCCATTATATCAAATGTATTGTTTACAAGTTATACAAGATTCCCCTCTAAGAAGTTACATGAATTTCTTAGATGATAATTATGACATATGAGAAGAAGTATCTAACTAATCCACCTTCAGGTAGTTTCATCTAATTTATTAGGTCAGGATAACTTCATATCTTGCATTTACCTAAAACAACATGAAACCAAACGTGGGTCAGTATATTGCTATACTGTATATGTGGTGTGTATGCAAAAGTGTGCAAGTACTATAACAAAATATATTCATTCCATTACTTGCAAATAGCAACTATCATTTTATCAATATTCTAACCCACACTTGTATTCTATCTTGGGCATGATCACTGTCCCATCCGGGCTCACGTGCATCACCCCTTGATTCCTATCATGCTAGGGTTTATAATATGCTATCTTATCTTATGTGATACTCATAGTGACATTATAATTGAAAGAAATGTAAATAAACATCAAACAGTTTATTGGAAAAATTTTTGAGAAACCTCAACAAACATTGACAATCGATATTGCATGCATTCATAATTGTAACCACATACCTTTTGTAGAACCAAGAAGATCTTGCAGTCATACTTTAAGCGCGTTATCCAATCAAGCAAGCAAATAAAGCAATCAACATTTAATCTACATGTATGTAAATCCTAAAGTGTCACCATCATATTATTAAGATAAAACCCTACTTGGGGCATAGTCTAGGGTTTAGGATTGTTTCGAGTTTGAATAAGGGTGTAATCCCTAATTCCGTCATATGTTAAACTTTAGATGAAACCCTAATCATCAGATCTATTGTAAACACATAGGCCAGATTATGTTCATTAATATTATCACAAGTTATGATTTTAGTTTCAAAACCCTAAATAATCACATTCATAACGATTGGTGTAGAAATAATAATTCTTCATCATCATTATCATCATCATCTTTGATTATCATTATACTCAACAAGGTTAAATTATAACATAAAAGAAATGTTTTTAACATTTTCTATTCTTTAATATCCAAATCTAGGGTTTCCATGTATTGATCATCACTTTAACACATATTAGCATAAATTTCGGAATTAGGATCAAAATTAGGCTTTAGTTATAATTTATATGGATTCTACTCATTTTCCTAATCAATTTGATATAAAGTTTTGTTATGTTCTGATCTATCAATCATTTTCTATATTATTTTCAAGATAATTACCTTAGGACCAATGAGAGGATGACACATCAACTGTTATATACTTGTTTCTTTTGTAATCGAGCTGGCCTTGCATTTTGGGAAATGACTCATTTTCCCTCACACCGTAGTCACATGTAAGATCATACTAGTCCTTGGACCACATGACTTATCCTTTCTTGTGTTGAAGCCCGATTGCGGCCACAGATGCCTACCGTTGGGTCACCCACCTTGATCCCTAAGACCCGAGGGGTAGGTAGAGGTTTGGTGTAATGACCCTGGTCTGGGTTATGAGGTAACCCTATTTGTTTTGTCTAAGTAAGTTTCTTAGAAATTTAATATAATCCTCAAATGTGTTGTGTTATCATATGACACACTTATGTTCCAAGTTTGGTCCTGATTGAATGCCGTTTGAGCAATGTTCCTTTGTTTTGGACCAAAGTACAATTTACCCAAAAAGAGGGATTATATTGCAATATGTCACATGTTGAACGCTCCCTAAGTGTTTTAGAATTGTAAGAAAGAGAATGATGCTATGTGGTGGCTTGTGGAAAGCCTAAAATCCAAGTTTGAACTTGTTTGAATAATGCTAGTGCCTTGTGTACCAATTTTGGTACAAGTTGTAATTTACCCAAAATGTAGGGTTGATATGAAAATTACCACCTCTAGAGTGTCCCTAATCCCTCCTAGTATCATATAGAGGAGATATAAAGAATGATACATTGTGTTTGAATCATTTATCAGTAATGGTACTCTTGGTGATGAAAAGACCAAGAAAGGGTTGAATGTGAAACCCTAATTTGAGCTTGTATCAGGTTGTAGAGTTCATATGGGAGTGCCTATTGGCCAATAAGCCATAGAGGGAATACCATATCGGTTTTTGAACTATTGTCCTTGTCCATGACGAGCTAAGCACCTCAAGGATGTGATCCATGATGAGTTAGGTGCTCCTTGCAAAAGTTGTATCAATTTGCATAATTTATGAAGATAAAGATAAGATATCTTATCAAACAAGATAACTAATGGCTAAAATATCATCTCTAGATTATCCTCAAGTGTTTTTCATTTTAAGATAAATATTAATTCATGCAAGGACACGTGTCAACCATGCATGGAAACGTGGCACCTAGTAGCTTAAAAAGATGACACCTCATATACACACTTTTCATGAACCTCAAGTATATATACCCTTCCTTTCACCCATAAGTGAAATTTTTTAAAATATATCATCCCCTTGCTCTTAGATATCATGCATAGAGTCTTGATATCATGCAAGGGTGAATAAGTATCGTGCATAGAGCCTTGGTATCACCCATAGCAAAGTGATATCACCCATTGCAAAGTGATATCAGCCAAGTGAGGGATATCAACCATAAGTGAGGGATATCGGCAACAAGTGGTGAGGTATCATGCATAGGTATGATGAGATCAAGTATTGGACCTTTGAGAAGCTCACCTTCAACCTTGGGAATGTGAATCTTTGGATCTTGTAGCTTTGAAGTTGCTCTTGAGGTGGGTCATATAACTTGAACTCAATTATGTTATTATTTATCATCAATCTTGCCTTAGTTAAATGATTTACTTTCAAATAGAATTTTATTGCATAATTGATGAACCCATGAGCTCTATTAGTAACCTATGACTGTTTTCCATGAACTAGAACAAGTATAACAAAGGTCTAGAGCTTGAAGATGATGGTATCACCTTATAAAGTGATATCAGGTTCAAGCACATAAGCAAGCACCTCTAACCTGATATGGTGATGCACCTACACTACTAAAACAATATGGATATGAGTTTATACTTCCTTGCATTATATGGTGATGTAGTATACACCTCTTGCACGATATTAGGTAAAAAATACCCCTTAGGCACAATATGGTGTGAAGCACACACACACCTCTTTGCCCGATATGGTGTGAAGCATACACACACCTCTTTACCCGATATGGTGTGAAGCACACACACACCTCTTTGACCGATATGGTGTGAAGCGCACACACAACTCTTTGCCCGATATGGTGTGAAGCATACACACACCTCTTTGCCTGATATGGTGTGAAGCACACACACACCTCTTTGCCCGATATGGTGTGAATCACACACACCTCTTTGCCCGATATGGTGTGAAGCATACACACACCTATTTGCCCGATATGGTGTGAAGTACACACACACCTCTTTGCCCGATATGGTGTGAAGCACACACACACACACCTCTTTACCCGATATGGAAGCAAGCACACACCTCTTTTCCCGATAGGGTGGAAGCACCTCAATTCAATATACTTGATTGAGTGACACATGTAGTGTGTTATGTCAAATGATACATTAAGACATACATAGTTTAATGCACTTTGATAAGTGTAGGCTAACATACCTTTGAGAAAGGGTTAAGCCAAGTTAATAAAGTATGATGTAATCAATATCCTAGTGAGGATGAGAGAGAAACTCATACTTTGCGTTGATAATCATTTAATGATAAATGATGAGAATAAATAAGTATGATTGAATACTTATGATATCAATGTATGCTCCTAGATGTGTGGAGCACTGAATTAGGTGGATTGATAATATGAACTTGAAATCCTATTCAGCAATAAAGGGAAACCCTAACCCTAATAATGGGAAGTTTGTATTTCTCTTATTGCATAAGCCTTGTGAGATATGTGAAATACTTGTACAACAAGTATAATGTTTATATAGGCCTTATGACCTAGAGATAGTTGTTGCCTAGTGAGAGGTGACAAGATGTTTGATGGCCTTGTGAGCCATGTGAATAGTTGTTGTCTAGTGAGAGGTGACAAGATGTTTCATGGCCTTGTGAGCCATGTGATTAGTTGTTGCCTAGTGAGAGGTGACGAGATGTTGATCTAGAGATTGATGTAAGAGATGGTAATGTTTAAAATAAACCAGGAAAATAGGAACCCAGTAACATAATAATAATAATAAATGATTACAAATATAATAATGAAATCTTGGTCATACATACATTATGGTCATAGCCAAATAAGGGCTATAGTGCTTTGAATATGTTAAAATGAGATATGAGGAATACTTGTATCACATAAAGGATGTAAATGTGTATGATGGTTCGATTGAGGGATAATGCCTAGCAAAGGTGATGTGGTGTTCAATGATGTGTTTAAGGGATTGATATCCCAGGATGAAAGTGAAAGGGAAACATAAAGGTATTCCAACTCTTATGGAATCCTTAGCAATATGGCCATGATCTCACAGGGTTGGCATAGCCCAATGTCTGGATGAACTCACATGATTGGTACAATCCAAAACCTGGCTGTGATCTCATAGGGTTGGTATAATCCAATGCCTGGTTATACTCTCAAAATGATCTCACAGGGTTGGCATAGCCCAATGCCTGGCTGAACTCACAAGATTGGTACAAACCAATACTTGGATGTGATCTCATAGGGTTGGTATAATCCAATGCCTGACTATACTATCAAAATGATCTCACAGGGTTGGCATATCCCAATGCCTGGATGAACTCACATGATTGGTACAATCCAATACCTGGCTGTGATCTCATAGGGTTGGTATGATCCAATGCCTGGTTGTACTCTCAAAATGATCTGATAGGGTTGGCATAGCGCAATGTCTGGTTGAACTCACAAGATTGGTACAATCCAATACCTGGCTGTGATCTCACAGGGTTGGTATAATCTAATGCCTGGATGTACTCTCAAAATGATCTCACAGGGTTGGCATAGCCCAATGCCTAGCTGAACTCACATGATTGATACAATCCAATACATGGCTATGATCTCACTGGGTTGGTATAATCCAATGCATGGATGTACTCTCAAAATGATCTCACAGGGTTGGCATAGCCCAATTCCTGGCTGAACTCACATGATTGGTACAATCTAATACCTGGCTGTGATCTCACAAGGTTGGTATAATCCAATTCTTGGTTGTACTCTCAAAATGATCTCACAGGGTTGGCATAACCCGATGCCTGGTTGAACTCACAGGATTGGTACAATCCAATACTTGGTTGTGATCTCACAGGGTTGGTATAATCCAATGCCTGGATATACTCTCAAAATGATCTCATAGGGTTGGCATAGCCCAATGCCTAGCTGAACTCACAAGATTGGTACAATCCAATACCTGGATGTGATCTCACAGGGTCAGTATAATCCAATGCCTGGCTGTACTCTCAAAATGATTTCACAGGGTTGGCATAGTCCAATGCCTGGCTGAACTCACAGGATTGGTACAATCCAATACCTGACTGTGATCTCACAGGGTTGGTATAATCCAATGCCTGGCTGTACTCTGAAAATGATCTCATAGGGTTGGCATAGCCCAATGCCTGGCTGAACTCACATGATTGGTACAATCCAATACCTGGCTGTGATCTCATAGGGTTGGTATAATACAATGCCTGGATGTACTCTCAAAATGATCTCACAGGGTTGGCATAGCCCAATGCCTGGCTGAACTCACATGATTTATACAATCTAATACCTGGCTGTGATCTCATAGGGTTGGTATAATCCAATGCCTGGCTGTACTCTCAAAATGATCTCACAGGGTTGGCATAGTCCAATGCCTGGATGAACTCTATTAGGATTGGTATAGTCCAATACATGGCTGTGATATCATGATTGGCATAGTCCAATACTTGGGTGTGATCTCTGGAATGGTAC
Organism: Alisma plantago-aquatica; assembly: GCA_963693085.1. NCBI lineage: Eukaryota > Viridiplantae > Streptophyta > Magnoliopsida > Alismatales > Alismataceae > Alisma > Alisma plantago-aquatica. The sequence goes on along the minus strand of OY856411.1, from coordinate 367,078,093 downwards.
AATCCATTACCTGACTGAACTCTTATAAAATCAATACCTGGTTAGCAAATTGGCTGAGGGCAATAGATAGAAATGAGAATGATTCATGGTCATCATACCATGATAATTTTATCATAGGATAAGCTTGAGATGATGGCATGATATGATGGGTAAATGATATACATGTTCTTTCATATTTCTTATAAAGTGAATAGATGATTTACTGCTCTATTATAGACAGTTACAATGCTTGAAAAGATGAGAAATATTTTAATTTGCTTATCCATAGTGATTAACCTTGTTTAGTAATATAGAAGAACCTCTGCTCAGTTTAATACTATTTACCTGTGATAATAACATTGTTGGCAGAGAGTTATATCTCTCACTGGGACAATTTTCTCACCCTGTGGGATCCACATTTTTTTAGGTGGACGTGCACGAGGGGGTTGAGACCATACTACAGAAGGACAACAACAACAACAAGGACAACAATGATAGCTCAGGTTGAGTGTACTGTCTTTCGTGTCTTGTAGATAGAAGTCCTATGTGTATTCTCTATACTCTCAGGTCCTTAGATTTAGTATTTGATGGTTTTATGAACAATATGAGGTTTTGGCTAGTATGCCTTGAGGTTTTATTCTACTTCAATATATGTTTTGATAAAGCAACTGCTATATGTTATCCTCGAGATGAGATGGCACAGTGTATGTATAATGTGAACCCTAATGTATATAAAGTTTTGATTCTTTCATTAAGAGTTTTATAGGAAATGGATCTCTTTGCAAAATGGTTTTAAATTTTAGTGTTTTTTGTTAATCCGCTTCTTATGATTATTTCACAATAATTAGTAACGATTTGGCTGTCGGTTTGGTGGCGGTCGTTACAAGTTTGGTATCATAGCTTAAGGTTCACTGAGTCTACAGAGACATAGGACTAAGGCGTTGCGTCTGTTCTAGTGTCCTTCAATATATCCTATAATGACTTCTGCTTATGCAGAAGAAAGGGTGAAGTTTAAAAATGATTGGAGAACACGGGGAATACGTTGCTAAGAGAAATGTTGTTGTACCAGGAGAAGGTGCAAGTGATCAGGAAAGAGAAGAATGAGTGCTTGAGAATTCCCATCTTGACCCAATCAAGATAGAGAATCCTACTTTTTATGCTCTTGTTGGGCAGGTTAGGACAACATTGATGAATATAGTGGACTGGATACTAGCAATAAAACCTAGGTTACTAGCCCTCAATGCAGAAACTTTGGGTTCTGAAAGGGTTCTTGAATGACATAGTCATGTTGGAGCAGTGGAAAATGTGGTAAGGATTAACATATGGCAAGAAAATAGACTCTGCCATAAGTATATCCATATAGTACTTTGTGATGGCAATGCCCAAGGAGGGGATATAAGCTGAGAATTTAGGAAATGTCTCTATAATTTTAGAGACATTTTCCTAGTTGTTCTAAAAATCCAACGTTTTTGGTACCACCAGTGCAATAAATGCCTAGTGCATTAGGGCAGTAGTCACTAAGTAAAGGCAAAAGTCCTAACTTTCCACCTATAAGAACTCCTGACTTAGCTTCTACATCAATAATAAGACCGATAAGACTAGGGGTTGAGCACATACTAAACCTTTTGTTCAAAAAGAAGGGAGGAAATGACCCAACAACCGAGGCAGACTCGGAAAGACTTACGAGAGTTACAACCCAATAGTGTAAAAAGACAAAAGTAACAACATGAAAAAACTTGACCTTATGTTTGAGTCAACCTGAAGTGGTAGATGACCGTGAGGGGTGACAGTCAGACAGAGCTTTTTCATTCTGACATGTCTTCTCTTGATTTTATTTGATAATCATAAGAAGGTAGTTGTTGTTGATCTTCCTTTAATTAGTCCTATGAGGACATGAGGAAGAGATAAGAAGGATGAGAGCCTATATTCAGTCCAATATTCTCTTATATGTTTTGAAATTTCTCTCTTCATGATGAAAGGAAGAGATGTAAAAGAGACACACAGAGAAAATTTGAGATACTAAGTAGTAAAACTTAAAGAGATGAAACATAATATAAACAAATGCATACTACCTAATTTTAGTTCTTGAATACCCTGGCCAGGTATTCATCTATTGAATGCAAGGTAAGTATGGAACTCTTGCTATCTTTCTAATTAATCTGATCAAGTAGTCATTTTGAGACAATATAAAGAGCATAATGAAGTAGGAGATGTGGCACATATATTTATATCACATCCTAATTGATATATGAAGGAATCTGAGTTAATCATAGATCAACTTATAAACAAAAGGAAATGTTTAGTATAATGAATACCTTGGTCTGAGGACCTTGAGGTTACAGTCACTTGATGAGAGGTGACAATGTTCATTGATGAACTAAGGGTTTGAATACCCAGATCTAGTAATCATGATGATGACAATGCTAAGGGATGGTGACATGCAATCATCTCTATAATTCCTATGCTAATGGCAAGGAACCTAAGAGGAAACAAGATTGAATGACACATGAACAATTGAAAGTTCATGCAATACTCAAAGAAGGTGATAACCTCTTTTCTTTAATAAACAACCCTAAATAATGATGAGGTGATGAGAAGGACTATGTTTCCTTGTATTCCTTCCTTTCAGGAACATGACAAACAAGTAAGTCTTATGACACTTGATATGCATAGATTTGAAGTAATCTATAATGGGATACTTTGAAAAGTATCAGTTAGTTCTGGATTCTGGTTCCAAGATAAAACTATATGTGATAAGTAATACGTTTGGTTTTGGTAAATAACTACAGAGGATGGAAATGATAAGGATGTAATATGTTTTTGACACATGTAACTAATACCAAGGTAAGGAATTCTAGTATCCAAGAAGTTTTAAGGGCATGAGATGGTGAGGACATAACTCCTAATAAGATGATTAATGCTTGGTTACCTAGAAAGGCCAACTTTGAGATTGGTTTGGTTACATACGATAATATGAACATCATATGTTAGGGGTTTATGCTCTGCATAAACATGACATCGATAAGGATGTACTAATTGAGGGAACAATTGTAAAATCATTGTGGGAAAATCTTACCAAGATAAAAAGAATTCCTTAGAATATCCCTATCTAGATCTGTTAAGGCAACTTATACATAAAATCTAGAGATACCTTTGAGATAAGTTCTTCTTTAATAAGTGGTCTCTCCTCATGACAAGAGAATGTACAACTAGGAAGATGGTTGGTACAAGTCATACGAAAGTTTAGTGTTGTTTCAGCAGACTAGATGGCACAACAAATACATGTTAAGACTTGTAGTCCCAAGTGGGTGACAAAATGTAACTCTAGTTTTTCCTTAGAGGTGAAATACTAAACTAAGTAAGGAGTATGGAAGACTCCTAAGGTCAAGAATCTTATCAAATAAAAGATTTAAGTCAATAAGGTTTGACACCTAAATTATTCGAAGTATTAATAATACTTCTCTAATTTAGAAAGTGTTACCTGACACAGAATTGACACTGCAGTCATTAATGAAAAGGACAGTTGGGTATGCGTCCTAACAAATTCTATGATGACTCTGAATGGAAGGACCTTGTGCTGGTCAAAGTTCTATGTCATCTCCATGACATCAAGATGTTATGTGGAGACTTGATGATATGATGCATGAATAATGACACTTTTTACGTGTGTAGAAACGCAAGTGTACGCGTCAATGTAATATAGGCCTTTGTGAGGCCCGAGTCGAACTCAGGGATACATGAATTGTCGGAGACTACTACTAACTACTCACAATCAGCTAGACCGATTAAAGAGTTGGAAGTTGTTGTTTAAAATTAAAAGAAAATGAAATAAAACAAAACAAAGCAATCAATTAAATGTTTGGTTTAATCAATTCAAGATGAGATCTTTAGGATAGCAGTTTCACCACGGGTTTTCATTGTTTTAAATTCTATTTGGTCATTCAAATTTATCTCTCTATCCGGGTAGTGGCCTGAAATCAGAATTGCCCACTGTCGTGGTACAATTCACTACCTATGTCTAGGTCGGTTCCACCGTCGTAGTAACCTATACCCTAAACTAGGTGCATTAAAATTGATCTCTCGGTATCCACCATTAACCTTACACCACCTTGTTCAAGGGATTTGTCAATTAATGTGAATTTCATCTCTTTTCAACCGTTAATTCTTCTTTCAAAGTAATTAAGGGCATTAGATTATTATTATGGTGATCAAGCATAACAATATAATGGAGAAAACAAAACCATGCCACGGATTTAAGAGATAAAATATGAATTACTATGATAAAATTGTCATACAATGAATTCCCGGGCTACTCCCGGTCCTAAAGACAAAGGGGATTAGCCCCGCATGTTCATCTCAGAGCAAAACGTGGAGTAGAAAAAGGGAAACATGGAGAAAAACGTGATTGAGTGGTGAAACCCCTGAACGGAGAAGACCCAAGCACTCCTTGGCGTAGAATACACGTTCTCCCACCTTTCGGTGGTGGAAATCATCTTCTTTGACGTCCGGATCGGCTGGGGTGTGCTTCTGGGCTCCGTTCTTCTCTCCACACCTTCTCGGGATGCGTGCAACGGCTAATGACGTGATAGATTGCTCTTAACCGCCGTCATTAGGTATAATTCCCGAGTTGGGTCGCCAAATAATCACAACCGTCGAGTTTAGATCGATCTGAAGCAAACTTGTATCTGACGGTATCGATACCATCGACATGGGTCGATGGTATCGACCTGGCGTGATAATGACAGTTCTTCTTTTCTTTTGTCTTTGCGCATGATGCTATCTCAATACCATCGACGATTGTCGATGGTATCGACAAACCTGTAGCGACGGTTTTGTCCTTTTGTGTCACTGTAGCTCCACCTGTCGATAGTATCGACTGATGTGTCGATAGTATCGACTCACTTTTCGCCAGAAACCTGATGGTAAATCGATGCCATCGACTCTCATGTCGCTAGTATCGACTTTCTTCTGCTCCTTGCGGCTGGCAACCTGTGGTCCGGTCGATGGTATCGACAGAAGCAGATACTTGTTTTTCCTAAAATTACAACACGAAACCATGTAAGCCTACACAAAATGTATTCTTTTGATAATTAATACTCAAAATACTAAAATAAGGGAGATTTGACATAGAGAAGTATCATAGACCAAAGTAGATGAATTATGCAACATTAACCACAGAAATGACTAATAAATGCATAAAACACTTATAAAACAAGTCTATAAATGCGACTCAAAATCATCGCATCAAACTCCCCTAAGCTTGAACATTGCTCGCCCTCGAGCAACTAAACCTTAGAATAGAATTTCCAGAGTCAACTAAAGAACAAATCATCACAACATACATCCCATAGGATCCCCACCAGACATTCACATTCCGACCCTCACTAACCACAAAATGATAATTACCCTATAGGCGACAGCAATCATCCATAAAAGATATCTACCTCAAAACTGATGAACACTATCACATAAGGCAGTTAACATAATAAAATTCGCCGGTCCAGACTCGGTGCATCTTGTGATCTCCTATACTACGCTGCTCGCCCTAACTACCATCTACATGGAAGCAGCTCTCCTGATATTCACAAGTGAGGAGAAAATCACGGTGGCCTACCAATTCAAGCAACGGGTGGATGGAATGGGTGGCTCATGGAAGAAATGTAAGCATTATAAGGTTTCAACATGCATAAAAACAAGAATGCCCTAAATGATGCATTTGCACATGAAAAATGCCCTAATGCCTAAGATTGGGTGGAATGATGCATGCACTAACATCCCATCTCAAAATGAGATGGATATCTAACTGAGCTACATCATGTACTTACTCATCTTAAGATGCAGGTGAGATTATGTTCCTTTCTCCCTCTTATTCTACTTGCTTCTTAATAACTTTCTTTTTCTTTTTCATTTTTTTTTCAGGCCCTTATATCCACAAATGACAATGAATAATTCATTGGGCTGACTTTTTCTGCATAACTCAAATATTTGAACTATTTAGAAGGTATGGAACAATTTAATCACCATTAAAGAGGAAATGAGATACATGATATACTCTATGCATAAAAATTATGAATGCAACTAAATGACATGCACCTAAGGATAATGTGCATGTATAACTATTCTATTTTTTTAATGCAAAACATATGAAAGTGGTTGAAATGCAAAACCTATCTACATGATATGCAATCAAAAAGGTTAAAACTGTAAAGTACTTCCAATTCTTATGGTGGATTGTGAAAAACAATTGGGTGGAAAGATCACAAGACTAATTGACTGAACCTTTGAAAAGTATTATGTGTCACTCCTTACTGACCTATGTAGTAGTTAAGAGGTTTCTCTCTCTTACTTCAAATTAGAGTCTCATTATCATTTGGTCAGTTTAGGCTCAAACAACCAATTCCGTCCACTTTTCATGAATCATTAGGAATGTACAGTTGTGATTTTCCATTTTAAAGTTGACAAAACCAATCATTTTCTTAAGTTATGTGCTCAAAGTTGAACAACACTCAAGCTTGTGAACACTCAAAAGATTTTGTAACTTTCCCTTAATTCCCATGTACAAGCAAGTGAGATGACACATGACTTAAGACATCCACAATTATACTAGATAGAACGTGGATCCTACAAACAAACTAAGATTGCAAGAAATAAATGACAAGAAAAAACAAAATAAAACTAAAAACTGAGAAAATAAAAGATAGAGTTGTTCCAACTACCCCCCAAGCTTGAATTCGACTATGGCCTCATAGTCAAAAACAATCTTAAAGGTTGGAACAGAGATATCGATTTACTCTTTTGGCGGAGGCAGGTACTGTGGAGCCATAGGGTCCCAGGATGGGTACTCTCCCTGAAAGCTCGGATCAAACTGGGGCATAGGTGGAGGTTGTGGATACCCCCCAAAATAGTTCTGGCTCCAGTAGTGATCATAAAAGGGCTGCTGTTGCATCTCCATCCTATGCAACCTGTCATGAATCTATTGTTGGTTGCCAAGGAGGAGGCGCTCATTCTCAAAGATTTCCCTCTGATTGTCCAGTAACCGATTCGTAGTCCCCTGAATACCAGTATACACCGCAGTATGATGCTACTGTGTCTGCTGTATGTCCTACAACATAGCATACATTCCCTACATAGAATAGACATCCTCGCTTGGCTGCGAGGGCGGTGGTGGTGGCGGAGGATGCAAAGATGAAGATGCACCCGGATGCATGCGAGGACGCTTCCTAGGTGCCACTCGTGCCTGAAGAGGAGTGTAGGTCTCCTCTTCCTCTTCAGCCTCGTCGTCATTGTTGTTGTCGTCGTTGCCCCCATCTTCATCGGAGTCAGCAATGGCTATGATAGGCCATCAAAAATGTTGCACCCCTTCGATATTGAAGATAGGATCGGGAAGCGAGCATTCTTGGTATGCATGGTTTACATGGCAATGAGCATATGGTAAACCATCTCGCAGCAGGATCAAGTTGGATCGGTGAAGATGCTGCATATTAACCTTGCTTCGACTGGAGAGAGGAATCAAGGTCAAGAAGTTTAGCCCAAGATATTGTGCCAGCGGGGTGATGAGTCCTCCAAAATGAATTGGAGCCTTCCGCGTACTCCGCTTGACCGCCAACACTCGCTACAGAAAGAAAGCTCCCCAGTTTTACTCTTGACGCTTGAATAGCTTGTGCAATAAGAATAGGTCCGACTCCTGGAATTTTCTAAGGGACAGATCACCCCTAGCAAATAGAGTGGAACTCAACATCTGGTGGAGAATCCGTACGAATGATCGAAGTCAGCTACCGCTGCATTGTGGTAGCTCACCGATTTTCCCAGCGGCACCGTCACAAGCTCGGCGAAGATCGTGTCGTAGTCGGTACAGTTGTCCGGCCGCCGGTAGTCACTTCGTGAATGATTCTAGTTGTAAATCTCATTGAACTGACGGAGTGTAAGATTGTAGTCATTGTTGTACAGTCGGAAAGACACCCGACCCTTGATCCACTCGCGGTCTGTGGCTATGATGTCATTTGGCACGACACAGACGTCCAACGACGCCATGAATTCTACCACCAGCTTCTTGTAAGTAGGCCATTAATTGAAGAACGGTTGGCCATCGACATGGTACTCCAGCTCATCGGGCGTCCTGCTCGTGTGATGCGCCTGCCCCTTCAGAACATAGGCCAAATTGGCCTCGAATCCCAAGTTGCGGATCGTTTCCCGTGCAACATAACAGGTTGGCTCGATTTTCCTCTTCAGAATATCCTCATAGATCTTCTTGACCTCCGCGGACGGATGAACAATCTGTGGATGTGGAATCGACGCAGTCGGTGGTGGCACAAACTCCGGATGTCCATCGGGTTGGCGCACGAAGAAGATGCACCAGCAACATGCACCATGGTTGCAGAAGAAGGAGGAGTAGAGAAAGAGCTCGGTGAAGATCGGAGAAGGAAATCTTCGATCGATGAAGAACATTCTCCTGGATGCTCGTCGCTGGGTTCAGATTGCTCTGGAGGACACTCGGCACAAGTGGAGAAGAATTGCTTGGGGTTGTGACGTCATATGACGACAATCCTTCTCATATATAGCTGACGCCGGCGCTGCTGCGTGCCCGTCGATACCATCGACGCGGGTCGATGGTATCGACACGCGTAGCACAATCTGTACTGCCGCTGGTATCGACGGTCGTCGATGGCTAGATCTACGGGGCCCGGATCGCTGATGTGTCGATACTATCGACATGTGTCGATGGTATCGACCCGTCCCACCGATCGACTTTTTGGTTGCAACGATCGCCGTTGATCTCCTCTCGCGGATCGGTGACGTGGCGCGTCGATACTATCGACGCAAGTCGATAGTATCGACTCTCTGATTAGGGCAACTCCCTCGCGAGGCCAGCCGTCACCTTCTGTATGTGAATGTGTCGATACCATCGATAGGCCCGTCGATGGTATCGACTTTACTGAGATGATTTCTTCTGAATATCTCCAGAGATCTCACGAGTATCAGCACCCATGTCGATACTATCGACCTCTGCTTGCGATCTGCCTGTTGGTATGTCGATACCATCGACGAGGCCATCGATGGTATCGACGCAGTGTGATTTCTGCAGTCGCCAACCTGTACCATGGTCGATACCATCGACACAAGGGTCGATGGTATTGACTCTGCCTCAGTCCTGCACAATGAGCAAACAATCACGGTATCTTTTTTACACAAAAAACAAAGTCAAAACAAATCAAACTACAAATGTAAATGAAACTAAACTAAAGTACCGATGGCTGGGTTGCCTCCCAACAAGCACCCTTATTTAACGTCTTAGGCTAGATGACTTGAAGCTCGTCATGCATCCAGAAGTGCAATGAGTTTGACCTCATTCACTTTCCTCGTGTAATCTTCACCAAAATACAATTTCAACCTTTGTCCATTGACCAAAAACGTAGTCTCGCCATTGCACACCATGATTGCGCCATGTGGTCTGACCTCTTCTACTGTGAATGGTCCACTCCATCGAGATTTCAGCTTCCCGGGATGCATCTTCAGCCTGGAGTTGAACAAAAGGACACGATCTCCTTTCTTGAAAATGCGCATTTGAAGGTGGCGATCATGAATCAACTTTGTGCGCTCCTTGTATATCCGAGAGTTTTCATATGCATTCATTTGTAGCTCATCAAGTTCATTTAGTTCAAGTAACCTCTTCTTTCTCGCTTCATCATAACTCAGGTTTAGCTTCCTCAACGCCCAATGTGCTTTATGCTCAAATTCCACCGGTAAGTGACATGCTTGACCATAAGACAACCTAAAAGGATGGTGCCTATAGGTGTCTTGTATGCCATCCTGTATGCCCACAACACATCCGGTAGTAGGGCACTCCAATTCTTCCTCGTGGAAGCCACATTACGCTCCAAGATCTTCTTAATCTCTCGATTGGAGACCTCCACTTGTCCTTGAGTTTGCGGGTGGTACGGGGTATCAATGTTGTGTTTGACCCCGTATTTTCTCAATAGTGCCGAGAACTTTTGATTCTGGAAGTGTGTACCCCCATCACAAATGATCATTCGGGGTACACCGAACCTGCAGAAAATATATTCCTTAACAAACCTGCACACTATAGTGGAATCATTAGTCCTTGTGGGTATTGCCTCTACCCACTTCGACACATAATCAACAGCCAAAAGGATATACAAATTAGAATTTGAGGACACAAAGAGTCTCATAAAATCTATATCCCATAAATCAAATACCTCAACCTCCTGGAATACATTAAGGGGCATCTCTTGTCTCTTCGAAATGTTACTTGCCCTTTGGTAGGAATCACATTGCCGCACAAACTCATAAGCGTCCCTAAACAAGGTAGGCCAGTATAAGCCACTTTCCAGTACTTTGGCTGCCGTACGAGAGCTTGCATGGTGTCCGCCCGTCGATAATGTGTGGCAATGATGAAGAAAACTCTCCTATTCCACCTCAGGTACACACCTGCGTAAGACACCATCCCTACATTGCTTCAAGAGAATAGGGTCATCCCAAAAATAATATCGTAGAGAATGGAAAAATTTCTTCTTCTCTTGATACGTCCAATCATCCGGGATGATTTTGCAGGCAAGATAGTTCACAATATAAGAAAACCACGGATCTTTCAATTTCACTTTCAAAATCTATTCGTCTAGAAATGTCTCGGTAATGGGTATGTGTAAATCTTTTTCATCTACCCTTTCTAACCTAGACAAATGGTCCATAACCACATTTTAAATCCCCGCCTTGTCTTTGATTTTGATATCAAATTCCTATAAAAGCAAGATCCACCTAATCAATCTAGGTTTGGCATCCTTTTTCTCCATCAAATACTTAATGGCGGTGTGGTCCGTCCAAACCATGACTTTCAATCCAACTAGATATTACTAGAATTTTTCAAAAGCGAAAACAACGACAAGCAATTCTTTCTCGGTAGTCGTGTAATTAAGTTGGGCGTCATTCAAAGTTTTTGATGCATAAAAAATCACAGCGGGTTTATTGTCCACCCTCTGTCCCAACACAGCCCCAACCGCGAAATCGGATGCGTCACACATTAGTTCAAACGGCTTGGTCCAATCCGGTGTTTGCACAACCGGTGCGGAAATCAATTTTTCCTTAAGCATGTTGAACGCATGTAGACATTTTTCATTGAAGTAAAAAACAACATCCTTTTCTAAAAGCTCAGATAACGGTTTGGCGATCTTAGAAAAATCCTTTATAAAACGACGATAGAAACCAACATGACCTAAGAAACTTCACACCCCTTTTACCGAATTTGGTGGGGGCAATTTGGAAATCACTTCGATTTTTACCGGGTCTACCTCCAAACCTTTGCTAGACACTTTATGTCCTAGTACTATTCCTTCACTCACCATCATGTGACATTTTTCCCAATTGAGGACCAAATGTGTGTCCTCACAATGTTGTAAAACCTTATCCAAATTGTAAAGGCACTCATCAAAAGATGCACCATAAACAGAGAAGTCATCCATAAAAACCTCTAGACAGCGTTCTACCATATCAGAAAAAATGGCGAGCATACAACGCTGAAAGGTCGCCGGTGCATTACATAACCCAAAAGGCATACGGCGGTACGCAAACGTTCCATAAGGACAAGTGAAGGTGGACTTCTCTTGGTCCTTAGGATCTATCAAAATCTGATTGTACCTCAAATAACCATCCAGAAAACAAAATGTGATCGGGCAGCTAAGCGCTCTAAAATTTGATCAATAAATAGAAGAGGAAAGTGATCCTTTAGCGTAGCGGCATTCAATCGACGGTAATCTATGCAAACACGCCACCCGGTTACCAAGCGGGTGGTGACATGTTCATTTAAAAGATTATGGGTAACAGTGATTCCCCCCTTTTTAGGGACTACCTGCGTAGGACTCACCCATGTAGAATCCGAAATAGCATAGATGATACCTGCAGAAAGAAGCTTAATCACCTCCTTCTTAACAACCTCCATCATGCTCGGGTTTAGTCGACGTTGCGGTTGAATCATCGGCTTGGCTCCCTCCTTGAGTCGAATCTTGTGCTGGCATAAAGTAGGGGAGATCCCCTTGATATCTGCAACAAACCACCCAAATGCTCCCCGGTGGTTCTTCAGCACTATCAACAAATGATCCTCCTCCTCAACACTCAGATAAGTAGATATAATCACATGCAACTTTTCTTCCTCAGCTAGAAATGCATACTTTAGGTGCGGTGGCAACAACTTCAACTCCAATTCTGGCAGGCTGATTAAGGATGATTGAAGCGGTGGTGGGAGTTCGCCTAAATCTTCATAGTACCTCGCATAGAAGCACGACAACATATGAAGCATCTTGGTGCACTCCTGTAGTGATTTGCTTCTCATCCAATCATGAGTGATATTGACTAAGCAGGCCTCAAGTGGTAATTCTGGATATGCGTCAAAAACTGAATTTTCTATAGCCTCATCTTCAGCAGAGGGAGGAATGTCCTCCTCCTCATCGTTCGGAAAACCCACAGCCTTTCTAAGGGATACCACCTTGGTCTGCTCCATGATGTCCACAGCTAAAGTCCCTTTTTCCACCTTGGTCATTACATGAGCCATATCTAAAAATGGCTTCCCTAGACAAAGTGAGATATTGTGATCAAAATGCTTTACCATGTGGCATTGCTCCTTGGCTTTAGGTGAAGTGGCGCTAGAAGGCATGACCATCTCGAATCGATCATCGACTATACCTAAGGTCAAACGACCTCTCCCCATCTCAAGTATCATGTCAGCTGTATCTTGGAAGGATCGTCCGAGTAGTAGCTCATTGCCTTGTTCATCTTGCATCTCCATGATGACAAAATCTACTGGAAATATAAATCGATCTACTTTCACTAGCACGTCTTCACAAATACCGTATGGCTTTACCACTGAATTGTCTGCCAATTGGATTGTCATGTTGCTCGGCCGTGACTCTTTTAATCCCAGCTTCTTGAATGTAGAGAGGGGCATCAAGTTAATGCTCGCCCCTGAGTCACATAGCGTTTCACCAAACTTAACTTTCCCAATGTAACATGAGATGTTGAAACAACCCGGATCCTGCCTCTTTGGTGGCAATGTGCCCATGATGAAGGCACTCACCTGCTCCTTAAGCACAACAACCTCCGTGTCTGGGATTTTTCTCTTCTTGGTAATGATGTCTTTCAAAAATTTGCCGTAAGAAGGGATTTGCTCAATTACTTCCTATAATGGGATGTTAACTGAAAGATTTTGGAAACTGTCTAGAAACTTTTTAAATTGGGCATCCACTTTCCTTGCCTTTGCGCTGTTTGGATATGAGACCGGGACAGCATGTGCCCTTTGATGCGGTGGCAGATAAGGTGTCCTTTTCTACGTCTCCTCCTCATCTACAATAGGATCTTCAGTAGCATCCACTTCTATATACGCAACTGGTTCTGTGACCGGTATGGGCAGCTCCTCAGTGGCCTCACCTTCAATTTCTGCTTGGGGTTTGCTTGGTTCATCGGCTTTGGGGTTTAACAGTTTCTTGCCACTCCTTAGCAAGATGGCCTTCGCCTGCTGGTTCCCTCTTGGAATATTGGTGTTACCCGGAAAACCTTGGTGCACTGGCTTCTTCAAATTGGCTATCTCCGCTGCCATTTGCACCATGGACGTCTCTATTGTCCTCATTTGAGCCCCATGGCTCTGCATTGTCTGCCCGAACTGGTTCATAAACTCCCCTTGTTGCTTTATCTACTGGCCAAAAGTAGTCATTAATTCTTGATTTTGCTTTATCACTTGATTGAGCAACTCCGTGCTCTTATCCTCCGCTACTAGCTGGGGTTTTGCATCTGGATCCTACAAGAAGTTGTTTGAATCCTTCCAAGAGAACTTCTTGTCCTTCCTCCATGAGTAATCATTATTTCTGTAACCTTGCTGCTGCCTCATGAATTTGACTTGTGCCTCGTCCTCGGATTTAGTATCCTCCTTTGCAAGAAGTTTCTTCGCGAGAAGGTCCATCTTCTCATTCAGCTCCTTGATTGCTTTAGATTCCCTGTCTAGTCGAACATGCTCCACGGAGTCTCTATCGTCCCACGATTGCTTCTTGGCCATGTTCTTAAGGATTTCCCAACACCTCATGTCGGTATTGTTTAAAAAGAATCCTGAGCCTGCTGAATCGAGGTTACTTCTATCGTGCTCAGAGAGAGCAAAATAGAAGATATTGACCTGTGCCTCCTTGTCAAGCCCGTAATGCGGGCACCGCCTAAGCATGATCTGAAACCTTTCCCAGGTCTCAGAGTAGGTCTCTCCTGCTTTCTGGGTGAAGTTGTGGATCTTCCTGATCATGTCATTGGTCTTCTCGGGTGGGAAGAACCTTTCAAAGAAAACCTCCACCATGTGGTCCCAGGATTCCACATATTCATCGTCCAGGTTGTGCAACCACTCTCGTGCGTTTCCCACTAGAGAACTCAGGAAGAGCTTCAAGTAGAGCACATCTTGTGGAAATCTATCTATTTTTATCATATCACAATTCTCCACAAATTGACTTATATGCGCGACTGGGTCTTCATTCTTAAGCCCATGGAATGCATTCGACTTCACCAAGTTGATTAATGCAGGATCAATCTTATATGTCGGAATATTAACTGCCTGCTTCTTGATCGGCCCCTTGGAAGCGGATGAAGAAGAAGCCTTGATCTTCTCCCATATTGTCTATGGCTCTGCCATCTCTTCCTATTTGGATTCTGAGTCTATTTCTTCCAGACGGTCTTGATTGAAATCCTCCTCGTCTTCCGGTCCCGACAATGGAACCTCTTTTGCGTGCCGCGTGTAGTCGGTGCTACGCGTCTGCACCATACACAGTACCTGCAAAGTAAAAATTTAAGTTCAGTACAATGCTTGACGATTACAAATTTTAGAAAATAGACTATGGAATTTTTTTTGAAATGATTTCAAACTAATATAAAAAATAAAAAATAAAAAGTGGCCTAGAGTAGCCGCTTGCAGCACTCGTAGTGCCGACAATTTGCCGTATCCCCGGAAATGGCGCCAAAAACTTGACACGCTTTTTACGTGCGTAGAAATGCAAGTGTACGCGTCAATGTAATATAGGCCTTTGTGAGGCCTGAGTCGAACTCAGGGATACGTGAATTTTCAGAGACTACTACTAACTACTCGCAATCAACTAGACCGATTAAAGAGTTGGAAGTTGTTGTTTAAAATTAAAAGAAAATGAAATAAAATAAAACAAAGCAATCGATTAAATGTTTAGTTTAATCAATTCAAGATGAGATCTTTAGGATTGCGGTTTAACCGCGGGTTTTCATTGTATTAAATTCTATTCAGTCATTCAAATTTATCTCTCTATCCGGGTAGTGGCCTGAAATCAGAATTGCCCACTGTCGTGGTACAATTCACTACCTATGTCTAGGTCGGTTCCACCGTCGTAGTAACCTATACCCTAAACTAGGTGCATTAAAATCGATCTCTCGGTATCCACCATTAACCTTACACCACCTTGTTCAAGGGATTTGTCAATTAACGTGAATTTCGTCTCTTTTCAACCGTTAATTCTTCTTTCAAACTAATTAAGGGCATTAGATTATTATTATGGTGATCAAGCATAACAATATAATAGAGAAAATGAAATCATACCACGGATTTAAGAGATAAACTATGAATTACTATGATAAAATTGTCATACAATGAATTCCCGGGCTACTCCCGGTCCTAAAGACAAAGGGGATTAGCCCCGCATGTTCATCTCAGAGCAAAACGTGGAGTAGAAAAAGGGAAACATGGATAAAAACGTGATTGAGTGGTGAAACCCCTGAACGGAGAAGATCCAAGCGCTCCTTGGCGTAGATTACGCATTCTCCCACCTTTCGGTGGTGGAAATCGTCTTCTTCGACATCTGGATCGGCTGGGGCGTGCTTCTGGGCTCCGTTCTTCTCTCCACACCTTCTCGGGATGTGTGCAGCGGCTAATGACGTGATAGATTTCTCTTGACCGTCGTCATTAGGTATAATTCCCGAGTTAGGTCGCCAAATATTCACAGCTGTCGGATTTAGATCGATCTGAAGCAAACTTGTATCTGACGGTGTCGATACCATCGACGCGGGTCGATGGTATCGACGCGGGTCGATGGTATCGACCTGGCGTGATATCGACAGTTCTTCTTTTCTTTTGTCTTTGTGCCTGATGCTATCTCGATACCATCGACAATTGTCGATGGTATCGACAAACCTGTAGCGACGGTTTTGTCCTTTTGTGTCACTGTAGCTCCACCTGTCGATAGTATCGACTCACTTTTCACCAGCAACCTGATGGTAAATCGATACCATCGACTCTCATGTCTCTAGTATCGACTTTCTTCTGCTCCTTGCGGCTGGCAACCTGTGGTTCGGTCGATGGTATCGACCACCTTCGATGGTATCGACAGAAGCAGATACTTGTTTTTCCTGAAATTACAACACGAAACCACGTAAGCCTACACAAAACGTATTCTTGTGATAATTTATACTCAAAATATTGAAATAAGGGAGATTTGACATAGAGATGTATCATAGACCAAAGTAGATGAATTATGCAACATTAACCACAAAAATGACTAATAAATGCATAAAACAAATATAAAACAAGTCTATAAATGCGACTCAAAATCATCACATCAAATAGCAATTGTCTTTCTTCATCTGGGATTTCGGGGACGAAATCCTTGTTAGGGGTTTATAACTTGTAATGAACCTGATCTGGGTTATGAGGTAACCCTATTTGTTTTGGCTAAGTAATGTAACGACCGTTCTCAAACCTGACAAACAAATCGTTATTAATTAAATAGAATAACCATAAATAGCGGATTAGCAAAAACACTAAAATTTAAAACCATTTTGCACATAGGCCCATCTTCTAGAAAACTCTTACATAAAGAACCAAAGTCTCATATACACATGGTTCACATTATACATTCAGTATTCTGTCTCTCCTCGAGGATAACAAGTACTAGACGCTTTGATTTAATACACACAATAACAACATAAAATCCTCAAGATATACAAAACCAAAACCTCATGTCGCTTGTGAAAACCACTAAGACTATCTCTCAAGGACATGAGAGTACAGAGACGACACATAGGACTTCTATCTATAGGACATTACAAACATCACACTCAACCTGATATACAACTATGATCCTTGCTGATATGCTCCTTCTTCTACAGCCCAATTCTTAGCCCCTCATCCGCGTCTTACCTAAAAATTGTGGATCCCACAGGGTGAGACTATTGTCCCAGTGAGAGATATAACTCTATGCCAACAATATTATTATCAAAGGAAATAATAAAAATTGAACTACATGTATTCTATTTGTTTGACAGATATATCTTCAAGTACCAAGCAAGGATATTAATAACAGATCTACAATTCATCTTTTGCTTGAAAAGGAATATAAAGAACATGTATAACATCTATCTAATAAGATGTATAAAAGTAATAAGGCATCAACCAATGTTTCTGTATTTGATCCTTAAATGAATATACTATGCGGCTGATTACATGTTCACATTCATACTTATGCCCAGAGGAGATGAGATATACCACTCATACTCCAACCGATCACTAGTAAGTCGAAGTTGGTACCATACAAGGTCAATGACAGAACCGACTGTCAAGACCTCTTCTTTCTCAATCATATCAAGAACACTTAGGTAACACTTAGGTTTAGCATGACATCTTGTGTCTACTGGAATTAGCTATGTAAGGGTATAGCGACATCCTCACTATAGAGTTACTACTGTAGCATGTACTCTCTTCGGGAGAAGACAACTTAGCTTTCCTAGATTATCAGGATGACCACTGAGCGATCCTGTGTTGATTTTATCAGGAAGTACACTGAGCAACCTGATGTATTTGGGGAGTCCACTATGCACCCTTATTTTAGTTTGGGAGTCCACTGAGCACCCTAATATTATCACATATTCAAAAATATGCGTTCCAAGTAAAACTCATTTCACCATTCAACAATTGCTGACACTGAATGGATCTATGGTCTGGGCAACTACATGATAATATTCATCTTGCTTAATTAAGTGTATTACTATATCTTCTTAGCATCCATCAAGTTACAAACAAGATTAACAACAATTACTATAAAGGAAAGCATAAAAGCATTCATCAGACACTTTCATATTCACTGAGTCACATAGCTCACTTAGAATCTCAACCTCTTGTCATCATCTCTCTTGGGTATTCAACCCTTCATTCATCACCGAGCACTGTCACCACTTAGCAGATGATCATTAACTCAAGGTCATCAGACCCAGATACTTATTCACATAGTCCACATAGCTCATTGGATTTGTATCACATAATCACATAGCTCTTACTTGACATGCTTAACGCATTAAGATATTTGCATGATTATTATATCATGTTATCAGAAATTTCAACATATGTTTTTAACCATGAATTACTAAGGAACACATCCTTCTATTGAATTAGGGTTATATTAAATCGATTAGGGTTTCAAGATTTCATTCTCATCATGATTACTGGGTCTAGGTATTCAGACCCCTAGACCCCCACATATTATTAACACCTTTGTAACAAGTAACTAATGTCTCCAGGTGTTCTGATCCAAGTATTCTTCTTTACTTACTGTATAAGCATTTCACACAACTCACATAGTTCATCTCGTCACCTCATTTCTAGGCAACAACCTATTTGTTTAAGACATTAGTCTACTTGTTATACAAGTATTCCACACAACTTACAAGACTCATCTAAGTCTATCAATATAGGATGTCTTACCTCATATCTTGTGATATTTATCATTTCATGATTCAAGGATAGTATACACTTTAGGATGAAAGACCTCTTATAATATCATTGTTCAATCTTACCCATGCTTAGGGTTAGGATTATTTACATCATCTCTTTGTGATATAATAAAGGGCATCCCTCTCATTGTTAGGGTTAGGGTCATCTCAATTTAACCAATTATAATTGTACAAGCATATCATCACCCTTCATTAGGGTTGGATTTTTCTTTTATTACCAATTAGGGATTCAAGATCATCATATCTAGAATCAAACCATAATTCATATTCCACTCATCATAGGAGCATCAACACATGTTTCCCCACATATTTACCACCCATGTTAAAGTCTTTCTCTCTTATCCTTAATAGGATATAGATTGCACCTTATTTAATTCACCTCTTAAGGTCTGTTACCTTAACATCACTAAACTTAATCACTTAGCATACATCACTTAGATATTTTTAATGGATTAAAGCTTGTCTACCATATCAGGTAGCATGATCAATAATACTTGTTCAATTATGCTTGAGAATGCATGTATCATCATAATAAATAATTATTTCATTGTGTGGAGAAAGCACACCATCATATCGGGCTTAGGGCATATCCCTTATCATCAAATCATGTAGTCATGTTGAGTTAAGGTATGCTAAATACATACTCATCTTTCAAGCCTTAGATTCTCTCTCATCCTTACTAGGATATAATTTTCTTAGTTCATACCTTTAAGGTCTACAACCTTATCAATATCAAATAAGTTAAGCTCATTGTATCTCACTATTACATTAATCATACTCATCACTTAGTCAATCTTAATAATTGACGACATGGATACCATATCAAGTAGTATGATTGATAATGTCATTCATATATCATCTTGTAAACTATTCACTTTGATCGTGTGGTATAACTACATCCTCATATCAGGTATAGGGCATATCCCCTATCACCATATCGTGCACTCACATAGGTTACCATATCGTGCACTCACATAGGTTACCATATCATGCACTCACATAGGTTACCATATCGTGCACCATCTTAGGGCACCATATCGGCCATCCATCTTGGGCAACATATCAGCCATCCATCTTGGGCAACATATCAGCCATCCATCTTGGGCAACATATCGGCCATCCATCTTGGGAAACATATCGGCCATCCATCTTAAGCAACGACAACATATCTACCATCCATCTTGGGCAACATATTAGCCATCCATCTTGGGCAACATATCCTCACTCTAGGGTTTTACACAAGGTATTGTTTCACCTTTGTACTAAGTACAAGTGTTAATAAGGATCCTTCATATTGTTCATAAGACCTTCTATGACTTACATACATATTGGGCAAGTCTCCATATTGGGTCCCATATCATTTTTCCCAAGTCTTCAACCCATGTCGGGTTGCAAGGTCTTCAACCCATATCGGGTTATTCAAGAGTGATAAACTCATATCGGGTATCCAATGATGATGTCATCATCATTGACCTCAAAATCACTAATCTTATTCAAAACTATGGATAACAATCCTAATTACATTTTAGAAACCATGATTACATCAATTGATCATAGGAAACCCTAATTTGCAAATAATCAACAATTTGAATAACATTAAAGAAAGGATAAATAATATTGATGGGTTTGAGTTATATAACCTGCCTCTTATGAGATTCCAAGCTTCAAGCCTCACTTCCTCACGTTTTAAGGTTGAGGATGGACGTTCTCCAAGCTCCAAGACTTGGGCATCAAGCTCTTGCACGATATCCTTCATCATATTGGGCAATATCACCTTAAGTGGTTGCTTCAACATTCTTTGGCCGATATCTCTCCTCTTTGGCCGATACCACTCAACCCTCTTAACCATGGGCAACAGAATAAGTGGTGTTTCATGATACAAGAGAAAGGGAACTTACTAGATCCAAAAATCTTGCCAACAAATGAAGGTCAAGATATTTATACTTGAGGTTTATAGAAAAGAGAGTCATAGATGTCACTTACTTAAGGTGCTTCATGCCACCTAGCCATGCAAGGTTGACACATACTTTTGCATGCATGCCAATATCATATTGCCATGCAAAAATGATAAATAAAAGATAAGGGGCGGCTCTTGAGTTGTCTCCTAGGGAAAGCTTTCCTCCACTAAGCTTTTATTATATTCCACTCCATCATTTCCAAGACAAAAGCAAATTGATGCCTTATATCTTTCTTGAAGTGATTTGCCCATCATGGGTCAAACCAAGGCTCCACAAACTGATAGGATTACCTCCTTATGGCTCTATGGCCGATAGCGGCTCCTTCCCTTAGTCCTTAATCAATATGGCTCACATGCATGACTCCAACTTTATGCATTTTCTTGTTTTCTTTATTATTAAGAGTACTAACACTTCAAGATGCTTCAATCATATTGCCTCCTTTCTCTTTCCTCTAGGTAACACAAAGTAAGAGTAAAAACAATGTATAGGTGGTAAATTACACATTAGCCCTACATTTTGTACATATTGTAAATTGTACTACAATTGATTCACCAATCACTTAGCATTTTACACAAGTTCTCACTTAGGGTTTAGGCTCTACACGAGCCACCACTTAGCATCATATTCTCTTTCATGAAATATAGAACACTTAGAATATATTCAACATGAAACATTTGCAACATAACCATAATCTTGGGTAAATTGCACTTTTCACTTAGATTAGCATATAATGCACACATAGTTTGCTCAATTTTGAGAATAAACTCCACAAAGGCCTTTATTACTTTTCCCCAAAAGATAAGAATAAATTGTAAGCAACTTACTTAAGCCAAACATCTAGGGTTAGGCCATAACCCATGTTAGGGGTGTTACAAGTAAGTTTCTTAGAAATTTAATATACTCCTCTAAGGTGTTTTGTTATCATATGACACACTTATGTTCCAAGTTTGGTCCTGATTGAATGTCATTTGAGCAATGTTCCTTTGTTTTGGCCAAAGTGCAATTTACCCAAAATGAGAGGTTATATTGCAATATGTCACATGTTGAAGGTGCCCTAAGTGTTTTATCATTATAATAAAAAGAATTATGCTAAGTGGTGTCTTGTGGAAAGCCTAAAATCCAAGTCTGAACTTGTTTGAATAATGCTAGTGCCTTGTGTACCAATTTTGGTACATGTTGTAATTTACCCAAAATGTAGGGTTGATATGAAAATTACCACCTCTAGAGTGTCCCTAATCCCTCCTATTATCATATAAAGGAGATAGAAAGAATGAGGCATCATGTTTGAATCATTTATGAGTAATGGTACTCTTGGTGATGAAAAGACCAAGAAAGGGTTGAATGTGAAACCCTAATTTGAGCTTGTATCAGGTTGTAGAGTCCATATGGGAGTGCCTATCGGCCAAGGAGACATAGAGGGGATCCCAAATCGGTTTTTGAACTCTTGGCCTTGTCCATGACGAGCTAAGCACCTCAAAGAGGTGATCCATGATGAGTTAGGTGCTCCTTGTATCAGTTTGCATAATTTATGAAGATATAGATAAGATATCTTATCAAACAAGATAACTAATGTCCGAAATATCATCTCTAGATTATCCTCAAGTGTTTTTCATGTCAAGATAAATATGAATGACTGCAAGGACATGTGTCAACCATGCATGGACACGTGGCACCTAGTAGCTTGAAAAGATGACACCTCATATACACACTTTTCATGAACTTCAAGTATATATACCCTTCCTTTCACCCATAAGTGGAATTTTTCGAAATCTATCACCCCCTTTCTCTTATATATCGTGCATAGAGTCTTGATATCATGCAAGGGTGAAGGCATATCGTGCATAGAGCCTTGGGATCACCCATAGCAAAGTGATATCACCCATTGCAAAGTGATATCGGCCAAGTGAGGGATATTAGCCATAAGTGAGGGATATCAGACACAAGTGGTGAGGTATCGTGCATAGGGCTGAGGAGATCAAGTCTTGGACCTTTTCAAATCTCACCTTCAACCTTGGGAACGTGAAGCTTTGGATCTTGGGGCTTTGAAGTTGCTCTTGAGGCGGGTTATATAACTTGAACACAATTATGATATTATTTATCATCAATCTTGCCTTAGTTAAATGATTTACTTTCAAATAGAATTTTCTTGCATATTGATGAATCCATGAGCTCTAGTAGTAACCTATGACTGTTTTCCATGAACTATAACAAGTATAACGAAGGTTTAGAGCTTGAAGATGATGGTATCACCTTATAAAGTGATATCGGGTTCAAGCACATAAGCAAGCACCTCTAACCCGATATGGTGATGCACCTACACTACTAAAATGATATGGATACGAGTTTATACTTCCTTCCATGATATGGTTATGTATTATACATCTCTTGCATGATATGAGGTAAAAAATACCCCTTAGGCACAATATGGTGTGAAGCACACACACACACACCTCTTTACCCGATATTGTGTGAAGCATACACACACCTCTTTGCCCGATATGGTGTGAATCACACACTCACCTTTTTCCCGATATGGTGTGAAGCACACACACCTCTTTGCCCGATATAGTGTGAAGCATATACACACATCGTTTCCCGATATGGTGTGAAGCACACACACACCTCTTTACCCGATATGGTGTGAAGCACACACACACCTCTTTGTCTGATATGGTGTGAAGCATACACACACTTCTTTGCCCCATATGGTGTGAAGTACACACACCCCTCTTTTCCTGATATGGTGTGAAGCACACACACACTTCTTTACCCGATATGGAAGCAAGCACACACCTCTTTTCCCGATAGGGTGGAATCACCTCAATTCATTATACTTGATTGAGTGACACATAGTGTGTTATGTCAAAGGATACATTAAAACATACAGAGTTTAATGCAATTTGATAAGTTTAGGCTAACATACCTTTGAGAAAGGGTTAAGTCAAGTTAATAAAGTATGATGTAATCAATATCCTAGTGAGGATGATAGAGAAACTCATACTTTGCATTGATAATCATTTAAGGATAAATGATGAGAATAAATAAGTATGATTGAATACTTATGATATCAATGTATGCTGCTAGATGTGTGGAGCAATGAATTAGATGGATTGATAATATGAACTTGAAACCCCATTCGTCTATAAAGGGAAACCCTAACCCTAATAATGGGAAGGTTGTATTTCTCTTATTGCATAAGCCTTGTGAGATATGTGAAATACTTTTACAACAAGTATAATGTTTATATAGGCCTTATGACCTAGAGATAGTTGTTGCCTAGTGAGAGGTGACAAGGTGTTTAATGGCCTTGTAAGCCATGTGAATAGTTGTTTCCTAGTGAGAGGTGACAAGATGTTTAATGGCCTGGTAAGCCATGTAAATAGTTGTTTCCTAGTGAGAGGTGACAAGATGTTTGATGGCCTTGTGAGCCATGTCAATAGTTGTTGCCTAGTGAGAGGTGACAAGATGTTTAATGGCCTTGTGAGCCATGTGAATGGTTGTTGCCTAGTGAGAGGTGACAAGATGTTTAATGTCCTTGTGAGCCATGTGATTAGTTGTTGCCTAGTGAGAGGTGACGAGATGTTGATCTAGAGATTGATGTAAGAGATGGTAATGGTTAAAATAAACCAAGAAAATAGGAAACCGTAACATAATAATAATAATAATAAATGATTACAAAGATAATAATGAAATCTTGGTCATACATACATTATGGTCACAACCAAATAAGGGCTATAGTGCTTTGAATATGTTAAAATGAGATATGAGGAATACTTGTATCACATAAAGGATGTGAATGTGTATGATGGTTCGATTGAGGGATAATGCCTAGCAAAGGTGATGTGGTGTTCAATGATGAGTTTGAGGGATTGATATCCCATGATGAAAGTGAAAGGGATACATAAAGGCATTCCAACTGTTATGGAATCCTTAGCAATATGGCCATGATCTCACAGGGTTGGCATAGCCCAATGCCTGGATGAACTCATAGGATTGGTACAATCCAAAACCTGGCTATGATCTCACAGGGTTGGTATAATCCAATGCCTGGATGTACTCTCAAAATAATCTCACAACGTTGGCATAGCCCAATTCCTAGATGAACTCACAATATTGGTACAATCCAATACCTGGATGTGATCTCACAGGGTTGGTATAATCCAATGCATGGCTATACTCTCAAAATGATCTCACAGGGTTGGCATAGACCAATGCCTGGATGAACTCATAGGAATGGTACAATCCAAAACCTGGATGTGATCTCACAGGGTTGGTATAATGCAATGCCTGGCTGTACTCTCAAAATGATCTCACAGGGTTGGCATAGCCCAATGCCTGGATGGACTCACATGATTGGTACAATCGAATACCTGGCTGTGATCTCACAGGGTTGGTATAATCTAATGCCTGGAATTACTCTCAAAATGATCTCATAGGGTTGACATAGCCCAATGCCTGGCTGAACTCACATGATTGGCACAATCCAATACCTGGCTATGATCTCATATGGTTGGTATAATCCAATGCCTGGATGTACTCTCAAAATGATCTCACAGGGTTGGCATAGCCTAATGCCTGGCTGAACTCACATGATTGGTACAATCCAATAGCTGGTTGTGATCTCATAGGGTTGGTATAATCCAATGCCTCGTTGTACTCTAAAAATGATCTCACAGGGTTGGCATAGCCCAATGCCTGGATGAACTCATAGAATTGGCACAATCCAATACCTGACTATGATCTCATAGGGTTGGTATATTCCAATGCCTGGCTGTACTCTCAAAATGATCTCACAGGGTTGGCATAGCCCAATTCCTGGCTGAATTCACAAGATTGGTACAATCCAATACCTGGCTGTGATCTCACTGGATTGGTATAATCCAATGCCTGGCTGTACTCTCAAAATGATCTCACAGGGTTGGCATAGCCCAATGCCTGACTGAACTCACATGATTGGTACAATCCAATACCTGGCTGTGATCTCGCATGGTGGGTATAATCCAATGCCTGGCTGTACTCTCAAAATGATCTCATAGGGTTGGCATAGTCCAATGCCTGGATGAACTCTATTAGGATTGGTATAGTCCAATACCTGGTTGTGATATCAGGATTGACATAGTCCAATACCTGGTTGTGATCTCTGGAATGGTACAATCCAATACCTAGCTGAACTCTTATAAAATCAATACCTGGTTAGAAAATTGGATGAGGCCAACAGATAGAAATGATAATGATTCATGGTCATCATACCATGATAATATTATCACATGATAAGCTTTATGTGATGGCATGATATGATGGGTGAATGATATACATGTTCTTTCATATTCCTTATAAAGTGAATAGATGATTTACTACTCTATTATAGACAGTTACAATGCTTGAAAATATGGAAGATATTTTAATTTGCTTATCCATAATGATTAACCTTGTTTAGTAATATATAAGAACCTCTGCTCAGTTTAATGCTATTTACTTGTGATAATAACATTGTTGGCGGAGAGTTTTATCTCTCGCTGGGACAATTGTCTCACCCCGTGGGATCCACATTTTTTTTAGGTGGACGTGTACGAGGGGGTTGAGACCGTACTGCAGAAGGACAACAACAGTAGCAGGGCAATAGTGATATCTCAGGTTGAGTGTACTGTCTATCATGTCTTGTAGATAGAAGTCTTTTGTGTCATCTTTGTACTCTCAGGTCCTTGGATTTAGTATTTTATGGCTTTATGAACAATCTGAGGTTTTGGCTAGTATGCCTCGAGGTTTTATGTTGCTTCAATATATGTTTTGACAAAGAAATCATTATATGTTATCTTTGAGATGAGATGGCATAGTGTATGTACAATGTGAACCCTAATGTATATAAAGTTTTGATTCTTTCATTAAGAGTTTTCCAAGAAATGGATGTCTTTGCAAAATGGTTTTAAATTTAGTGATTTTTGTTAATCCACTTCTTATGATTATTTCACAATAATTAGTAATGATTTGGCTATCAGTTTGGTGGCGGTCGTTACATTTGGGGACCCTCTCCAATCCTCAACTGACACGGCCAGACCCAACAACATCAGCAGTGGTTGGAAACCATGGGGTTTTCCCTCTCATAGGCCAGGTCGGGGCGCTGTGTGCATTGTGGAGGAGGAGCAGACCCAGGCAGTTGTGTGGAGCTCTCTATGAGAGTGACGACATGTAGGGGAAAGCTAGAGAGGTTCTGCCCCATCCTCATTCTTGGCTAGATCTTAACACCTCAATGTTCTTGTCACCTTGCTACTGAAGGCGTAAAAGGTAGAATTGAAGGTGTGCTGCTGGAGGGGGGGAGTTGCATGACTAGGGCTTCCTCTTGGCTATAGAGACTAGGGACTACATCATCCTAGAGGGTGAGGGATCATGTGATCCCTTATACAAGTTCTAGGCAAAACCCTAGAGGCTCGAAGGAGGGAGGTGATGGATAAGGAAGGGGAGGGAGTCCCACGAGAAGGATGGAAACCCACATCTATATATATGCTAACCTAATTGAATCCTTGATGCAATTTTACCATGCGTATAAATGCAAGTGAACGCGTCGAGTAGTACAGGCCTTTGTGAGGCCCGAGTCGAACTCAGGGATATGTGCAATCGTCGGGGACTCCTACTAACTACTCGTGATCAGCTAAGCCGAACAACAAGTTGGGAGTTGTTGTTAAAAATAGAAGAAAATAACAATACAATAAAACAAACAATCGATTAAATGTTAATTTAACCAATTCAAAAGGGTATCTTTAGGATTGCGGTTTCACCGCGGGTTTTCATTGTATTAGATTTTATATAATGCCTCAATTTTATCTCTCTAACCGGGTAGTGGCCTGAAAATAGAATTGCCCACTATCGTGGTGCAATTCACTACCTAGGTTTAGGTCGGTTCCACCGTCGTAGTAACCTATACCCTAAACTAGGTGCATTATGAACGATCTCTCAGTTTCCACCATTAATTTTACACCACCTTGGTCAAGGGATTTATCGATTAATGTAGGTTTCATCTCTTTTCAGCCGTTAATCCTTCTTTCAAAGTGATTAAGGGCATTAGGTTATTATTATGGTGATCAAGCATAACAATATATGGAGAAAACGAAACTATACCAAGGATTTAAGGGATAAAATATGAATTACTATTATAAAACTGTCATACAATGAATTCCCGGGCTACTCCCGGTCCTAAAGACGAAGGGGATTTGCCCCGCGTGTCCATCTCAACAAAGTACAAGGTAGAGATAGGGGAAAACATGTGAAAACGTGGAATGAAAGGGAAAACCCCTAAACGGAGAAGAACCGGTTGATCCTTGGTGTAGAATGCGTGCTCTACCGCCTTTCGGTGGTGGAATCCGTCTCCTTCAGCCTCCGGATCAACAAGTATGAGCTTCTAGCCTCCGTTCTCCTCTCTACCGCTCCTCGGTACTTGTGCAATGACTCCTCAGATCCTCCCCACGTCTGGGCGGCCGTCATTAGGTATAACTCCCTCATTAGATCGCTAATTAACCACGGGCATCCGATTGGGATCAATCTGAATCAAACGCATATCTGCCGGTGTCGATACCATCGACGCGGGTCGATGGTATCGACCCACTATAGTGGCGTCGGTTTTTGCAAACTTCCGACACTGTAGCCTCCGAGTGTTGATGGTATCGAGTTGGTGTCGATACTATCGACTGGTTTCTCGCCAGCAAGCTGATGGTATCTCGATACCATCGACGTCAAAGTTGATAGTATCGACTTTTTCCTGCATCTTTCGGCTGGAAAACTATGACAAAGTCGATGGTATCGACTTCCGTCGATGGTATCGACGGAAGCAGATACTCATTTTTCCTGGAATTCAAACATGAAACCACATCAATTCACACAAATAATAATAATTTGACAATTAATGTTCAAAACGATAAACTAAAGGGGATTTGACATAAAATAGCAGCAAAGACCAAAGTGGATGAATTATGCGATATTAACCATAGAAATGACTAATTAAAGCATAAAACACATATGAAACAGGTCTATAAATGCGACTCAAAATCATCGCATAAAACTCCCCTAAGCTTGAACATTGCTCGCCCTCGAGCAGATAATCCTGAAAATAGAATTGCCAATGTCAACTGAAAAACAACACAACACAACCAACATCCCATATGACTCCCACCGGACATTCACATACCGACCCTCTCTAACCACGGAACAGTAATTACCCTGAAGGCGACAATAATCATCAATAAAAGAAATTGACCTCAAAACCGATGAACACTATCACATAAGGCAGTTAACATACTAAAACTCTCCGGTTCAGACTTGGTGCATCTTGTGATCGCCTATACTACGTTGCTCGCCCTAAATACCATATACATGGAAGCAGTTCTCCTGATATACATTAGTGAGGAGAAATTCGCGGTGGCCTACCAATCCGAGCAACGGGTCGATGAAGATAGGTGGCTCATGGAAGAAAGTGGAAGTATTGTACTGTTTCAACATGCATAATACAAAAATGTCCTACATGATGCAAGTGCACATGAGAAATGCCCTAATGTCTAAGATTAAGTGGAATGATGCATGCACTAACCATCCGTCTCAAAATGAGATGGATATCTAATTAAGCAACATCATGTACTCAATTTTCTTGAATTGCAGGTGATATTATGTTCCTTTCTCCTTCTTATTCTACTTTCTTCTAAATAACTCTTTTTTTTCATTGTGCAGATTTTTCAAATTTTTTTTCTTTTTCTTTCTTCTTTTTCAGCCCTTATATCCATGATTGCTTAAAGATAACTACATTGGGCTAATCTTCTTCATGTTCAAAAATTTGCACTATTTAGAAGGTATGGAACAATTTAATTCACCATTGGGGAAAAATTGAGATACATGATGTACTTTATGCATGAAAATTATGAATGCAACTACATGGCATGCACCTAAGGATAATGTGCATGTATCACTATTCTACTTTTTTTTCATTTTTCACTATATACAAAACATATGAAAATAAATTCAATGCAAAGCCTATCTATATGCAATGCTGTCAAAGAAGTTAAAACTGTACAATACTTCCAAATCTTGGTGGATTGTGAAAACAATGAGGTGGAAAGATCACAAGACTAGATGACTGAACCTTAGAAAGATATTATGTGTCCCTCCTCACTGACCTGTGTAGTAGTTTAAAGGTTTCTCTCTCTTACATCCGATTAGAGTCTCATTGCCATTTGGTCAGTTTAGGCTCAAACAACCATTTCCGTCCACTTTCATGAATCATTGGGAGTACGGTTGTGAAATTTTGTTTTAGAGTTGACAAAACCAATCATTTTCGTAAGATATGTGCCCAAGGTTAAACAAGACAAGCTTTCCAAACACACAAAAATTTTAAAATTTCCCTTGATTTTCCCATGCACAAAATGAGATGACACAACCTTATGACATCCACGATTACACTAGATAGCATGTGGATCCTACAAAAACTAAAATTTCAAGAAACAAATAACAAGAACAAAAGCAATAAAGTTAAAAACTAAAAACAATAAAAGATAAAGTTGTTCCAACTACCCCCCTAAGCTTAAACTCGACTATGGCCTCATAGTCAAAAATAAACTTAAAGATTGGAACAGTGATACCAGATCACTCATCCTGTGGTGGTGGAGGCGGGTAGTACGGAGCCGTAGGATCCCAAGAAGGATACTCCCCCAGGAAGCTTGGATCAAACTGGGCCCTAGGTGGAGGTTGTGGATAACCTCCAAAATAATTTTGGCTCCAATAGTGGTCGTAGAAGGGCTCCTGCTGCATCTCCATCCGTTGCAACCGATTATGTATCTGTTGTTGGTTGTCGAGGAGAAGATGTTCATTCTCGAACATCGCTCTTTGGTTGTCCAGTATCCGGTTCGTAGTGTCTTGAATACCGGCATACATTCCCATATGCTGCTGCTGTGTCTGGTGGATATCTTGCAGCATAGTGTACATGCCTTGCATGGAATAGGCATCCTCGCTTGGTTGCGAGGGCTGTGGTGGAGGCAGAGTAGGCTGTGATGATGAAGATGCACCCGGATGCATCCGAGGACGCTTCCGTGGTGCCACTCGTGCTCGAAGAGGTGTAAAGGCCTCTTCTTCCTCAGCCTCGTCATCATTTCCGTCGTCGCCGCCTTCTTCATCGGAGTCTGCGATGGCTATGATTGGCCACCGGAAATGCTGCGCGCCGTCGATGTTGAAAACGAGATCGGGAAGAGAACATTCTTGATAAGCTTGATTTACGTGGCAATGAGCAAATACCACGCCATCTCGGAGAAGCAACAGATTGGACCGGTGTAGATGCTGCAAGTTTACCTTGCTTCTTGTAGAGAGAGGAGTGAGGGTCTGGAAATTCAATCCGAGGTATGAAGCCAGCTTGGTGATGAGCCTGCCGAAGTGAATCAACACTTTCCTCGTACTCCTCTTCACGTCCAAAACGCACTGTAGAAAGAATGCACCCCAATTGCATTCTTGTTTCTTCAGGAGTTTGTATAGAAAAAAAGATCCGACCCCTGAAATTTGCTAAGGGCCAGATCACCCCGAGCAAAAACTGTGGAACTAAGCATCCGGTGCAAGACCCAGACGAAGGGGTGCTCAAAGTCGGCTACCATTGCATTGTGGTAGCTCACCGAATTCCCCGGAGGCACCGTCACCAGCTCGGTGAAGATTGCGTGATAATCGGTGCGGTGGTCCGGCCGCCGGTAGTCGTACTGCAAATGGTTCCAGTTAAAAATCATGTTGAACTGCTTCAGCGTGAGGACGTAGTCGTGGTTGTACAGCCGGAAAGACACCCGGCCCTGGATCCACTCGCGGTCGGTAGCATTGATGTCGTTGGGAACGACACAGACGTCCAACAACGACATGAACTCTGCTACCAGTTCTTTGTACGTCGGCCAGTCACCAAAGAACGGCTGGCCATCTTGATGAAATTCTAGTTCGCCAGGCCTTATTGGTGTGTGACGGGCCTGCCCGTTAAGAACATAGGCCAAGTTGGCCTCGAATCTGAGATCTCGGATCATCTCCCGGTCCACATACTGGGTAGGCTCAATCTTCCTCCACATTATCTCTTCGTAGATCTTTTGGACCTCTGAGGAAGGATGGACAAGTCGGGGACGTGCGACCGATCCTGGTGGTGGTGGCACGAATTCCGGCGGAGTTGTGCGTGAGGAAGAAGCTCCGGCTGTATGCACCATGTTGGCGACGAGAAAAAGGATTAGAGAAGGAGATCTCGGTGAAGATTGGAGAATCAGATCTCCGCTCGATGAAGGCCTTCGCTCGGTGCTACTCATCGAAGTGCTTGGATGGCTCGGGGGAGTGCTCGGCGCAAAGGAAGAAGATCACTCTGAAGGTGTGACGTCAAATGACGTAATGAATCTCCTTATATAGACTTGTCCAGCGCTATTGTTGACCCGTCAATACCATCGACTCTAGTCGATGGTATCGACTCTAGTCGATGCTATCCACCCCCATTGTGAGTATCGACGGTCGTCGATGGCTGGATCTTGAAACCCGGATCGTTGACGTGTCGATACCATCGACATGGGTCGATGGTATCGACGCTGCACCCGGATCGATGACGTGGAAGCCGCGATTGCTGTTGATTTGTTTGTGCGGATCGGTGATGTGGATGGTCGATACCATCGACGAGGGTCGATGGTATCGACTTGCCTTTGTTGCAACACCTCCACTTTGCGCCTCAACCTGTAACCGTGTCGATACCATCGACGAGGCCGTCGATGGTATCGACTTTCCTGAGTTGATTTTGTCTGTAAATCTCCATAGATCTCGATGGTATCGACTGGCATGTCGATACCATTGACCTTGATTTTTCAAACTGCCTGTGGGTCCATCGATACCATCGACGAGGCCGTTGATGGTATCGACGCAGTGCGAAATCTGCAGTCGTCTACCTGTTCCATGGTCGATACCATCGACCATTGTGTCGATGGTATCGACTCTGCCTCCACCTGCACAATTAACAAAACGATCATGGTATCTTTTTTACATGAAAAACTAAGTAAAAACAAATTAAACTATGAATGTAAATGAGCTAAACTAAAGTACCAATGGTTGGGTTGCCTCCCAACAAGTGCCCTTATTTAACGTCTTAGGCTAGACAACTTTTGGGCACATCATGCATCCAGAACGGAAATGAGTTTGACCTCATTCACCTTTCTCTTATAGTTCTCACCAAAATATAGCTTCAACCTTTGTCCATTTACCAAGAACGTGGTATCACCAACACACACTAAAATAGCGCCGCGTGGTTTGACCTCCTCTACCACGAACGGTCCACTCCACTGGGATTTTAGCTTCCCGGGATGCAACTTGAGTCGTGAGTTGAACAACAAAACACTATCTCCTTTCTTGAACGTGCACAACTGGATGTGGCGGTCGTGGATCAGCTTTGTGCGCTCCTTGTATATCCGTTGGTTCTCATATGCCGTCATCCGTAGTTCGTCCAACTCGTTCAATTCTAGCAGTCTCTTCCTCCCCGCTTCATTGTAACTCAGATTTAGCCTTTTTAGCACCCAATGCGCCTTGTGCTCCAACTCTACCGGTAGGTAACAAGCCCGGCCATATGCCAACCTAAAAGGCATGGTGCCTATAGGTGTTTTGTAGGCCGTCCTATATGCCCATAAAGCATCAGGCAGTAGGGCACTCCAGTTCTTCCTTGTGGATGCCACCGTACGTTCTAAAATCTTCTTAATTTCACAGTTGGAGACTTCCACCTGGCCTTGCATTTGTGGACGATATGGGGTACCTATGTTGTGCTTGACCCCATATTTCTTCAATAATGTCAAGAACTTTTGATTCCTAAAATGCATACCCCCATCACTGATTATCATTCTGGGTACTCCAAACCTGCAGAAAATATTTTCTTTCACGAATCTGCACACCGCAGTGGAATCATTAGTCCTTGTGGGGATTGCTTCTACCCACTTCGACACATAATCAACTGCTAATAAAATATATAAATTTGAGTTTGAGGACACAAAGGGTCCCATGAAATCTATGCCCCACAAATCAAATACCTCCACTTCCTGAAACACATTCAGGGGCATCTCCTGTCGCTTTGAGATATTACCTGCTCGTTGAAAAGGATCACATTGCCTCACAAACTTGTAGGCATCTTGAAACAAAGTTGGCCAATAGAGGCCGCTTTCCAAAACCTTAGCTGCCATGCGCGAGCTGGCGTGGTGTCCTCCCGTAGGTGATGTGTGGCAATGACGTAAAACACTCTCATACTCCACCTCAGGCACACACCTGCACAAGATACCGTCCCTGCATTGCTTAAGAAGAATTGGATCATCCCAAAAATAATATCTCAAAGAATGGAAAAATCTTTTCTTCTCCTAATATGACCAATCTTTCGGGATGATCCCGCAAGCCAAATAGTTTACAATCTCTGCAAACCAAGGGTCCTTAGAAGTAATTTTCAAAATCTGTTCATCCGGAAACGTCTCGGTTATGGGTATATGTAAATCTTTTTCATCCACCCTTTCTAACCTAGACAAATGATCAGCCACTACATTTTCAATCCCAGATTTATCCTTAATTTCAATGTCAAATTCCTGTAAGAGCAAAATCCACCTAATGAGTCTAGGCTTTGCATCTTTTTTCTCCATTAAGTATTTTATTGCGGCATGGTCGGTCCATACAACTACTTTAGAACCAACTAAATACTGCCAGAATTTTTCAAAAACGAACACAACGGCGAGTAATTCCTTTTCAGTAGATGTGTAATTTAGTTGGGCGTCATTCAACGTCTTTGAAGTGTAGAAAATCACGGCGGGCTTATTGTCCACCCGCTGCCCCAATACGGCTCCTACCGCAAAGTCCGATGCATCACACATTAGTTCGAACGGTTTTGTCCAGTCCGGAGTTTGAACAACCGGTGCAGAAATCAATTTTTCTTTCAAAACGTCGAACGCATGTAGACACTTATCATTAAAATCGAAAACATCATCTTTCTCCAAAAGCTCGGATAGAGGTTTTGCAATCTTAGAAAAATCTTTTATAAATCGACGATAGAACCCGGCATGTCCCAAGAAACTTCTTACCCCTTTAACAGAATTCGGTGGGGGCAACTTGGAAATGACCTCAATATTGACCGGATCCACCTCTAAACCTTTACTAGACACCTTGTGTCCTAGCACTATCCCCTCAGTCACCATCATGTGACATTTCTCCCAGTTGAGGACCAAATGTGTGTCCTCACAACGCTGTAAAACTTTGTCCAGATTATAAAGACATTCATCAAACGATGCACCATACACCGAAAAGTCATCCATAAAAACCTCGAGACAGCGCTCTACCATGTCAGAAAATATGGCGAGCATACAACGCTGAAACGTCACCGTTGCATTGCATAAACCAAACGGCATTTGGTGGTAAGCAAAAGTCCCATAGGGACAAGTGAACGTAGATTTCTCTTGATCCAAAGGATTAATCGAGATCTGGTTGTACCCCGAGTACCCGTCTAGAAAAAAAAAGTGCGATCGACCGGCAAGACGCTCTAAGATTTGATCAATAAAAGGTAAAGGAAAGTGATCCTTAAGTGTGGCGGCATTCAAACGGCGGTAATCAATACAAACTCGCCACCCGGTTACCAATCGGGTGGTGATGGGTTCATTTAACATATTTTGGGTGACAGTAATTCCCCCCTTCTTAGGGACTACCTGTGTGGGACTCACCCATGTCGAGTCTGATATGGCGTAGATAATACCTGCAGTAAGAAGCTTAATGACCTCCTTCTTCACAACCTCCATCATGCTTGGATTGAGGCATCATTGAGGTTGAATCACAGGCTTGGATCCCTCCTCGAGCCAAATCTTGTGCTGACATAGAGTAGGGAAAATTCCCTTAATATCTGCAACGGACCACCCAAAAGCTCCTCGGTGGTTCTTAAGTACTATCAACAATTGTTCCTCCTCATCCATACTCAAATACGCAGAAATAATCACCGGTAACTTGTCTTCCTCAGCTAGAAAGACATATTTGAGATGCGGGGGCAGTGGTTTTAATTCCAACTCCGGCGGGATGATCAGAGATGATTGAAGCGGTGGGGGGAGTTCACCTAAATCTTCATAATGCTTCGCATAGAAGCATGGAAGCATCTGAAGCATTTTAGCGCACTCCTTGAGTGATTTGCTCCGCATCCAATCATATGTAATATTTAACAAGCAAGCCTCCAACGGTAATTCCGGGTGTGCATCAGAAACAGAAATAGCAATCACATCATCCTCCAGAGAAAGTGGAATGTCCTCATTCTCATCATTAGGGAATCCCACAGCTTTGCACAAAGAGACTACTTTGATCTGCTCCATGATATCCACATCCAAAGTTCCATTGTCCACCTTGCTCATCACATGAGCCATGCCTAGAAATGGCTTCCCAAGGCAGAGTGAAATATTACAATCCAGATGTTTTATCATATTGCATTGTTCCTTTGCTTTAGATGACGCAGTACTCATAGGCATGACCATCTCAAAGCAGTCATTGGCTATGCCCAAGGTCAAGCGACCTCTCCCCATCTCTAAGATCATGTCGACTGTAGCTTGGAAGGGACGTCCAAGTAGCAGCTCATTGCCATGTTCATCCTGCATCTCCATAACCACAAAATCAGCCGGAAAGACAAACCTATCCACCTTTACTAAGGCATCTTCACAGATTCCATAAGGCTTCACCACAGAGTTGTCCGCCAATTGAATTGTCATATTGCTTGGCCTTGACTCCTTCAATCCCATCTTTTTGAATGTCGAAAGGGGCATCAAGTTGATGCTTGCTCCTGAGTCACATAACGCTTCGCCAAATTTAACCTTCCCAATATAGCAAGAAATGTTAAAGCACCCTGGATCTTGTCTCTTTGGTGGCAAAGTGCCCATGATAAAGGCACTCACTTGCTCCTTTAGCATGACGACCTCTGTATCTGGAATTCTCCTCTTCTTAGTAATGACATCCTTTAGAAACTTCCCATATGAAGGAATTTTCTCAATGGCTTCCAGTAAAGGAATATTGACTGAAAGCTTCCTAAAACTGTCCAAGAACTTCTTGAACTGCGCATCTGCCTTCCTTGCCTTAGCACTATTTGGGTGTGCCCTTTGATGAGGTGGCACATAAGGCATCTTTTTCTGAGGTTCCTCCTCTGCAACCTGATCTTCAGTATCATCCACGGATATGTCTTCAACCTACCCTATGACTGGTGCGGGATGCTCCTCATTGGTTTCACCTCCTGCTTCAGCTTGTGGTGTGCTTGTTTCTTCAGCTCTTGGATTCAACACCTTCTTGCCGCTTCTAAGAAGAATCGCCTTTGCTTGTTGGTTTCCCCCGGGAACATTAGTATTCCCTAGAAAACCTGGATGTGCCGGTTTCTTCAAGCCAACGATCTCGGCTGCCATCTGTGCCATGGATGTCTCAATGGTCCTCATTTGAGCCCCATGGCTCTACAATGTTTGCCCGAACTGATTCATGAACTCTCCTTGTTGCTTTATTTGCTGGCCAAAAGTAGCCATGAGTTCTTGGTTTTGTTTTATGACTTGATTGAGCAGCTCTGTGCTCTTGTCCTCTACAGCATGTTGGGATTTAGCATCTGGATCCCGCAGAAAGTTGTTAGGATCTTTCCAGGAAAATTTCTTGTCTTTTCTCCATGAATAGTCATTGTTCCTATAACCGGGCTGCTGCCTCATAAATTTTACTTGATCATCATCCTCTGACTCATTGTCCTCCTTTGCAAGCAATTTCTTTGCGAGAAGATCCATCTTCTCATTCAATTCTTTTATTGCCTTGGACTCTCCTACCACTCGGACCTGCTCCACGGCACCTCTTTCACCCCATGACTATTTCCTAGCCATGTTCTTTAATATTTGCCAACACCTAGTGTCCGTGTTATTCAAAAAGAATCCTGACCCGGCTGAATCAAGGTTGCTCCTATCGTGCTCGGAGAGAGAAAAATAGAAGATCTTTACCTGTGTTTCTTTATCCATCCCGTGATGCAGACACCTCCTCAGCATGACCTGAAATCTCTCCCAAGTCTCAGAATATGTCTCACCGGCCTGTTGGGTAAAATTATGAATCTTCCGGATCATGTCGTTAGTCTTCTCAGGAGGGAAGAACCTCTCAAAGAAGACCTCCACCATATGGTCCCAGGACTCTACAAACTCATCATCTAGATTGTGTAGCCATTCTCGCGCGGCCCCCGCCAATGAACTCGGGAAAAGCTTGAGATACAGTGCATCCTGTGGAAACTTGTCGATTTTCACCATATCACAGTTCTCAACGAACTGACTTATGTGCGCGACGGGGTCCTCATTCTTGAGCCCATGAAAAGCATTGGACTTAACCAGATTTATCAACGCTGGATCAATCTTATAGGTAGGTATGTTGAGTGCTTGCTTCTTTATAGGCCCTTTTGATGCGGATGCGGAAGAAGCCTTTATCTTCTCCCATATAGTCTGTCGCTCGTCCTCCATTTCTTCTTGTTCCTTAGGTTCAGAATCTATATCTTCTAGATAATCTTGATTGTATCCGTCCTCGTCCTCATGTCCTGTAAGTAGCGGGACCTCTGGTGCGCGATTTGCGTAGTCAGTACTCCGCGTTTGCACCATGCACAGTACCTGAAAATAGAAAGATTCAATTTAGTACGGTGCTTAACGATTGCAAATACTTAGAAAATAGACTAAATTTTTTTCTAAAATTAAAAAAAAGGTGGCCTAGAGTGGCCGCTCACAGCACTCGAAGTGCCAACAAATTGCCGTATCCCCGGCAACGGCGCCAAAAACTTGATGCAATTTTACCGTGCGTATAAACGCAAGTGAACGCGTCGAGTAGTACAGGCCTTTGTGAGGCCCGAGTCGAACTTAGGGATACGTGCAATCGTCGGGGACTCCTACTAACTACTCGCGATTAGCTAAGCCGAATAACAAGTTGGGAGTTGTTGTTAAAAATAGAAGAAAATAACAATAAAATAAAACAAACAATCGATTAAATGTTAATTTAACCAATTCAAAAGGGTATCTTTAGGATTGCGGTTTCACCGCGGGTTTTCATTGTATTAGATTTTATATAATGCCTCAATTTTATCTCTCTAACTGGGTAGTGGCCTGAAAACAGAATTTCCCACTGTCGTGGTGCAATTCACTACCTAGGTTTAGGTCGGTTCCACCGTCGTAGTAACCTATACCCTAAACTAGGTGCATTATGAATGATCTCTCAGTTTCCACCATTAATTTTACACCACCTTAGTCAAGGGATTTATCGATTAATGTAGGTTTCGTCTCTTTTCAGCCGTTAATCCTTCTTTCAAAGTGATTAAGGGCATTAGGTTATTATTATGGTGATCAAGCATAACTATATATGGAGAAAACGAAACTATACCACAGATTTAAGAGATAAAATATGAATTACTATTATAAAACTGTCATACAATAAATTCCTGGGCTACTCCCGGTCCTAAAGACGAAGGGGATTAGCCCCGCATGTTCATCTCAACAAAGTACAAGGTAGAGATAGGGGAAAACATGTGAAAACGTGGAATGAAAGGGAAAACCCCTGAACGGAGAAGAACCGGTTGATCCTTGATGTAGAATGCGTGCTCTACCGCCTTTCGGTGGTGGAATCCGTCTCCTTCGGCCTCCGGATCAACAAGTATGAGCTTCTAGCCTCCGTTCTCCTCTCTACCACTCCTCGGTACTTGTGCAATGACTCCTCAGATCCTCCCCACATCTGGGCGGCCATCATTAGGTATAACTCCCTCATTAGGTCGCTAATTAACCATGGCCGTCCGATTGGGATCAATCTGAATCAAACGCATATCTGCCGGTGTCGATACCATCGACGCGGGTCGATGATATCGACCCACTGTAGTGGCGTCGGTTTTTGCAAACTTCCAACACTGTAGCCTCCGAGTGTCGATGGTATCGAGTTGGTGTCGATACTATCGACTGGTTTCTCGCCAGCAAGCTGATGGTATCTCGATACCATCGACGTCAAAGTCGATAGTATCGACTTTTTCCTGCATCTTTCAGCTGGCAAACTGTGACAAAGTCGATGGTATCGACTTCCGTCGATGGTATCGACGGAAGCAGATACTCATTTTTCCTGGAATTCAAACATGAAACCACATCAATTCACACAAATAATAATAATTTGACAATTAATGTTCAAAACGATAAACTAAAGGGGATTTGACATAAAATAGCAGAAAAGACCAAAGTGGATGAATTATGCGATATTAACCATAGAAATGACTAATTAAAGCATAGAACACATATGAAACAGGTCTATAAATGCGACTCAAAATCATCGCATCAATCCTTCCACTTGTATATTCCTCTTCAGGGCCAGTTTCCTATTCTAGACAAAACTAACTTGCTGATTCCCTCTTTCTTTTCCTTACCATATTAATAATGTTAACTTGTTATTTAATCAAGGAGAGGGCCAAACCATGATGCCCACGAGACACAAATACCACTCCTTATCTTTCTCTCTCTTTATCTTTCTTCAATACATTTGCTGAATCCATAATCCATAGTTGGTTGGCACACCAAAAGTTTTTAAAGAATGCATATAAATATATGGCACTTTATTGGATAATTTGATCATTAAACTCTTAGAGAACTCTTCATGACTTGAAGTCTAGATTATTCTTTATCTCTCTCTTTTGACATATTCCTAAAATCAATTATAAGAACTATTTTTCCCAATTTATATATGATTCATGGGATTTATTGGGATGTATTTCATATACAAAACTTGATCTTTTTTAAACATTTCATTAAAATAATTACCACTATATCACGGAACATCCTTTTCCTCCCACTTTCTAGAGTTCTCTTCTTTTCCTTATTATTTTTGAGTATACCAACAGTTAGGACAAGATGACATCATTTGATGTCTCAAATATTATGTTTCATTCATGACTAGATAATTACTCACTTACATATGTAAAACATCACTTATCTTATTTTCTTTTAGAAATTTGCATATTATCTTATATTTCAATTATCTAATAATTAAAAAGTCAAGATGTTTTATTTATTCACGAAAACTCTTATTTCTTAATCTTGTGCTCCAAGGACCTATTTGCAATGCAAATAGTTTCATGGGCCTTTATATGGGCAATGGGTTGAACCCATGCCACAAAGAGGACTTTATTATTTGATCAATAATAATTCATTTATTAATTTAAGCCTTATATATAATTCAAATTCACCAAATTTAATGATATTGAACTAGTATATATTAAATAATGCTATATCATCATTTCTATATTTTATCAAAGCTAACTATAAATAATGTGCACCTACCTCATCTTACATCCCTCATCCATTGCTACCTACAAACTTCAACATTTACACCAACACAAATTTATACATTTTAAATATTTGAAGCTTCAACAATCAAACAAAAACTTAAAAGAAACCAAATTATTTAGGAAATTATGGGAAAATAAAGTAAGAACTAGGAGAAATACTTTTTGCAGCAATATCAGTGTGACCGATTGTGGTCTTCTAATTAGTATCCAATAATTGAACATTTAAATTATTAAATTACATATATTTTACCTAACATATATTTTGTCAGATGCTCTTTTTAGTTATTAAATTGAAAGAATTATACAATAAACTAAATGCCTTATGATTCAGGTAAATAATATTAGTCAACATATTCAAACATATATTTCTTTTGTCATTCATAACCTTTTTTGATCTATTTCCTCATTTACTAAAGGATTACCTGTTTTACACATTTAAAGAATACTTATTTTTGTATATTCTTTAAGAATTAAATATGTTAAGGTGGAATTACATTTTATGTTCATATTTTTTGGTTAATGTAGTTACGCATAATAACAACCAAAAGTCTTGAAGTCCTTACACTCATGTGGAGCTTATTATATAAATTTTTAAAATTTGATTAATTATTTGCAAAAATTGATATTAAGTATCAATTTACATGTATAAATAGACGCATATAACTATTTGTTATACTATTTTCTATACAAATAATATATATGTACATATACATCTTTAATTTTTTTGATAATGTAAAAAAGATAAACTATACCACATTATGATCAAGTACAATGTGTACCATTTTAGCATCAATTATTCTATGTTTTCTATTTTTTATTTTTATAATAAAAGATAACATATTATTTGGCCATGTACTACAACATATAAATACTTATCATGCATTGAACAACAACCTAACATAATTCCTATTGCATTTCTTAGCATGTAGGTAATATGATTTCCCCCCCAAAAATGACAAAATTCTAGCTCCGCTTTTATACAACCATGAGTCCTGTGGGCACCACTATTTTGGATCTATAATATGATATTATGTTGACAATAAAATGGGGCTAATGTGACTGTTCTATCAGACA
The DNA here is from genome assembly GCA_963693085.1 of Alisma plantago-aquatica. NCBI lineage: Eukaryota > Viridiplantae > Streptophyta > Magnoliopsida > Alismatales > Alismataceae > Alisma > Alisma plantago-aquatica. The sequence continues at coordinate 367,035,985 of OY856411.1, read as the reverse complement.
AAACCCCATTCCTATATATAAGAGAGGGAGACACTTATAATTAGACTTAAACTTAATGTATCAAGTATACTTGGACCCATATACATAATCAACTAATGAGTCTAGTTAACTAATAAATGAAATATAATTATTAACTAAGATTGATTCATATTCAGGTTTAAAGATCCTTCAAACATTGGATTCACAACAAAAATCAACTATTACCAAATTAATCAATTTTTTAACATGTTTGTATTGCTATTTTGGATAAGTGCTACACTTGATGTATACATCCTTCCAGATTATGTAGACATATTTAACAAAGGAAAACACAACTTTTGTGGTATTTGAACTTGGATAAATGAACCAGTTTCTATCTATAATGATAAAGCTTTACAATCACAAGATTACTTTTAGGTTTCTGTGTATTGCGTTTATGCAAGAAATCTGATAATATCTACATTTTCCAACCACCAACACTATCAAATATGTCATTTATGATGATTAATCAAAACTTATGCAATTATATCATTCAAAAATGAAATCCAAAGCAATTTTCATTTTTTGGAAGCTATGTTTCATATATTAAGAAAAATTAATTGCATGTCAGGCTAGTCCTGGTTCCTAAGAATATAGGACTAGTTCCTCATGATCAGGCTTTTTAAATACAATAGAGAGGGAGACTGAAAATAAGCATAAGAATATGATGATAAGCAGAAACTCCATGGTAGAATCCAAGTAGAAAGGATAACTATGATTTCAGACAACTTCTGTCAGTCAATTTTGCCTCTAGATGCATGTGGGTGATTAAACTTTGCTTCCTTCTCTTCTCTACCCAATCCAGTCATAAAAAATTATTCTATAGTGAGAGGGATGTATTTTTACTGGAGGTTTTAAGTGACCTATTCATGATAAAAAATCATAGGTGTTGAATGCTCTGGATTAGTTTTAGGTCGTTCTAGCTGTTGTTGGGTCGATGCTATCAACACTATGTCTGTCAACAAAAATGACTATATAAACCTGACTTTTAAGCAATAAAGTCTATGACATCGACTCTGGATTTGATGAGTCAACCCCATGAGGGGCTCTAGGTCTTTCTTAGTAGGAAAATAGTCAATGCTGTCAACATTTTGTCTAGAAAACTTGTATTTTCTATAGAAAGCATGAATGAATATGTAATCCAAGTATACATAATCAATCTAAAGCATGATGCAATTTATGCACACATAAATAAATATGTGTTTAGTGGTATATGTATAAAACATATTCATATAAGATCACCCCTTATAGGCACATTAAAATACATAGAGAAAATGATACAACTATGTGTGTATCATGAACCCAACAACGACTCACTTGCACCCTTTCTCCAAAATTAAAAACATCCTACTCACATGACTATCTAAAAATCATTGTGCACATCCAAATATGTATTCCCTAAGAGAATGCAATATTCTCCCTTGTGAACCTCTATGCTAAACCTTGACCTTCTTCAAGAAATTTGTAATGACATTCTTCCTATCTATACCACCACAAACAAATTGACAGTTTTGGAAGCATTAGAGGGTCATGGTGAAGCTTCACCAAATTCCTTGGAAGGGTAGGTTCTTTGGGTGGTCATTCCCAAATTCATGGTACTATCTTTGTGTGAGGGACATGTTCAAAGATATCCAAGCCCTATTTCTACACAAAAATGAGCCAACAGAATTGGACAGGATCCTTGAAAATTTATCCATGTCCTTATCCTATAGATGTTAGGTAAATCTCCAAAACTCATATCCCATGTCTTACCTTGTACTAGTTGATCTTAATAATGACTCATTGATCCTAGTTTGCAGTTTGGTTGTGGTTTTGATCTACTTGGATCCATGATGTTGATGCAAAGTCAAAAAAAATGAAATACAATGTTTGATGTTTCTTTATCTCCTTTTTCTTCATAGTCATGGCAAAAGAAGTTAGTTGGAATTTTTCTCCACAATCGACCCAATTCAAGGGTCGTTCTCACCAAATTGACTTGAGTAAGTCACCACCAAGGTCGTTTAGCATACTTTCACATGATCAAAAGTTGTAATATAATGAATCAAGCTTTGATTAAAAAGCTATTCCCCGTTCTAAGTCATCAATTGAAGTGATAGTTGTATAGTTTTTTTGTGGTTGCTGTAATGTTTTATCAAACACAATCAAGGGTGTTATCTTTTGGTTTCCTAGGGATACCAATCCAAGCACACGGTATCTAAGAGTCTTGGTACTATTTTGCAATCATGGATTTGTCCATATGTATAGGCATACCCTCCTGATAAATGTGTGTATTTGTGGAAAAGGCCTTTAATCATTTTTTTGTTTACAAATTGGCCAATAATTTGGTAACTCATTGTAATTTCTTATTTTGTTACAAAAATAAGCCTAAGTACTTATTATAAATCTTATAATCACATGAATCTATCTATCCTAGTTTGAGACCATGATTTAAAGCCTAACTCCCATGATGTAATATGAATATTAATCCCCTAAGTAATGTTAATGTAACAACCTAAATTTTCATCCCTTTTGCAATATGCATATTCACTCAAATGACACTCTTTTGCACTAAATGAACTCCCTCTTAATAAACTAAATAATTTTTAACCTCTTGACGCAAATTGATGATTTGGAATTGAACTTAAATAAAATGATTTAATGTGGAAAGGTGAATGTTGGAATCAACTTATAGAATGCAATTCCAATGTTGAGACCCCCAACATCCTCTTTTGTATCTTACATAAGAATAGGAGGAAACTTTTTAGCCGGCGGTGAAGATTTCACCTTAATCAGAGCCACTGATCAAAAGATATTGAGTTTTCAAATTCTTCAAAGACACACAAAATGACTTCGCTAATGAACCACCCTTTTCAACGTCATATATCCCTACTCTCTGGCCCATCCAGTGAGGAGCCTTGAATCAGGATCACATGGATGGGGGAAGATCTAAGTGCTCCCCCTTCATCTTTTACCCCCGTACAACACATGAATACAAGAGGGATATGGGTGGGTGAGCCTTGCCCCCACACAGATCATTTTTGGTCATTTTCCTCCCTCCCATTCTCTTCCTTCTATTGTTTTGACCTATGCCCTCCCTAATTTTGGTGGTTTTTATAACTTATGGAAGGAGATAAAACTCCACGTCCTCCCTTGATCTCACTCCGGTCACCAGGGAGCTGAGGACCTTAGTGCCAAGCCCTTCAAGCCTCCACACCAACCCACACATGCCTCTTATGACCTTAGTGCTTCATCTCCTTTCTTCTACTCTTTATTTTGGCAAAAAATGAGACCCTTACTCCACCCTTTTTTCTTTCAAGCATGCCACATCATGGTATAATGCCACCACGACAAAGATTTGGGGATTCTGTCCCCTTCCCACACATGCCACATGGACAATGCATGCTGAACTCGCAAGCCTACATCAAAGAGGAACGGATGCAACATGGGCTTATTCACCAATCCACATGAGCTCATTAGAGCTCCTCCTCATATCAGCAGACTTGGGGACAAAGTACATAAGATTGTTTGTGGAAAGTGGGTGAAGGAGTGGGGGTGAGCTATAGTTTTCTTGGCTAGACTAGCCCTCTCCTCTTGCATGAGGATGAGTCCATGTCTTGAACCCACGACCCAACAAGTCCTTAATAATAAGAAAATCAGTCTTCATCCACTACAAAGAAGACTTGGATCTGAAAGTCACACACAAAATCCTATGGTTGGGACCACTGGACCAACGATAATAAAAGGTAATTATTTAAGAAACCATAAATAATGCTAGGGGTTTCCCAAATAATACACAATTATACATCATTTGGATTACCAAGAAAATATATACAACCGAGGAGTTCTTTTAGACCAAAAACTCCAACTAAATCATACTTTTATCCCTCAATATATGAACTTTAGTCTTTTGATGTGACTAAATGAATGATTATACTTAACTTAAATCTTTTATGTTGAATTCTAATTAAATATTCTAGTTCATGATTCATATGCACTTTGGAACTAAATCTAGATCTAAACCACTTCCTTTACTCTTATAATGTCCATTTATGTTAGAACTTTGAATCATTTGCTAATATTGGCTCAAATAAATATAAAACTCATTTTAACCTCGAAAATCAGTACTATGTAGAATTTCATGAAATGTTTTCCCGCTTATGACCCCCTTGTGCCTTCCTTTGCCCCTTATGTCATGTATTGCATGAGTATGACCTTAAATGTCTTTGTATGTCACATACTTTGGTCAAAAGAGTGGAGTTTGACCGAAGTGATACATCGACTCTTTAATATCACACACATCAATTAGAAGACTTTTGATTGACCTCTTGGAGTAAAATGATGTTCTTAACAATCTTTGTACATGTAGTGACTCTCTTGGACTTGAAGTGTCCTTTGACCTTTTATGTTAGTACCTTGGTCAAATAGGTGACATCGGTCCTTTGACCCATACAACCCTCTTAGATCTTTAATATTAGTAATACTATGATGCAAAGTGTCCTAATTGCCTATTATCTTCCTAACTTATTATAAGATGGTGGTTATGACCCTAAATCCATCATTAATGACCTAATGTGATCTAAGGTGACTTAATATATGTTCTTGTGCTTTAATAATATGGATATCCAAATATCATGTCATACCCTTTCCAAATCAGGGATTTTCCTAATAATTGTGACTCCCTTTGATGTATATGTTCACCCAGGTCTTATGTTGAACCTTAATGACATAAACCTTATATGTTGGAATTTGGAATGGATCTTGATAGTGTTGAATCTTATGAAACTAAACTTTTTGATCTATGTACTCTACTATGTTTGAATCTCATGACTTGATGAACCTTAATCTTGTTACCCTATTATGAGTATTTTGGCATTCAAATATACATAAGGGACATACATCTTTTAATAACATATAAAATGATTGGAACCTTGAAATGACTTGAAACTTGAACTACACCTTCACGACAATAATTAACTTTGAACACAAGTTGACCAAAATCCTAATAATGAACCTAATAAGTTTGTAACATGTTGAACCTTGCTTAATGATGGGTTAGTGTTCTTATTCAGGTGATGCTTGTGATCTATATGGTATAGGATAATTTAATAACCCCTGAACTCATGTACATGCTCTAATAACTGTATGATTATGGTTTTCTTTTTTTCACCTTGATATGTATGTGTACTTGTTAACTTGCACATATTGCCATGTAATATAGTAGTATTGTACTCAAAGTTTTGCCTCATTGATTTTATAACTTGAACAAATATACAAACCTTATGCACCTGCCTATATTCTGGGGTAAGGAAACAAGGCTGGTCATCTTACTTGAGTTGTCAATCTAGGGCATATCAATGTAGATAAATATCGTTAGATAATGGCTTTGAGCCTTAAGAACCATGTGGACCCCTTCTGATGAGAATTTGATCAAAGGCCTTAAAAACATGATATTGTTTGTATAATGGTGTCAAAGGACTAAAGAATGGGTTTTAATTTTGATAAGTATTAACTCTTATTGTTCTTGTTTACTTACTTATAAAAATCATTTCAAAGTATCAAAACCTTAAGTATATGTATCTTTTGACTATGTACTCAACACCTTGTGTGTTAATATGCTGGTTTCTTGTATGTTTTAGGTTTAGTGATATATTGGAAGAAGTTTACTTGTGAGCAAGCGTTTAGGTTGTACCTATTGTAAAATCATGGTTCGGTGTACATGATCAGAATTGTATAATTTGCTCCTAAATGTGTAATTGGAACCTTGTAATAAGTGATGTTATATAATTACAATTTTTGAAAGTTGATATTATTTTGGTGTTTTCATCTAGATACTTGTTCGCATATGCTACGATTTTACACTTTTTCATTCAACATTTAATATTACCATGATAAGGAGGGATTTTTGAGTCCTCACACCATTGGATTTATAGACATTTGGAGTTTGGATTCATGTAATAAACAATTCCATAACAGATGGTATCAGAGCATGAGCAATAGCTATCCCGATTGTTGATCACATAAATGCAAATCAAACTCAACCTTACATATCAAGCCTAGAAAATTAATGAGTTCTCCTTTATGGACTAAGTTGGCTTAGACCCTAGGTTAGAACCTACATGTTCTAGAATTAGGTGTAGAGTTGTATAATTATTGTAACCTTTCTTTTTGCTTGCTTATATCCTGTAATATGGGTTGTAGGTTTAAGAGGGTGAGAAAGGGGATATATTATAGATGAAAAACCTAAACATATGTTCACAACAGATGCTTAGGATAGGTACACAAGTGTTCACCATGTTCATGCTAGCTCTCTAGGTGTCATGGTTCTAGACTTCCTGATGAGTGTGGTGAATCATTTTGGTTTTAATTTCATTTGAAAGGAGTATACATGATTCTTTTTTGTGAGAAAATCTATTTCAAGTATTAATATATATGTATATGTGAAAACAATTGCCATAAATAGAAAGTCATTGACTCTCTATGTAACCTAAGAGAAAGATATGAAAAATCAGTCTAGATGTGAGTGTTTAGATGATATATGTAGTCTCTATATTTCTCTAGATCCATGATTAAAGTTAGGCTAGTAAGTACCCTAGATGATTTAAGCTTAATGTCAATGTTATAAATTTGATTCATGATTATTCATTTGATGTTGGAGTATCCAAGTATGATTTGATGTCATGAGATAAATTTTGACCATGCAACCCTACCTACTTTAGCACCATGTATGGTATATGTGTCTTGTTTGATGTGCTGCACATAGCTAGTGGATCAACATGCTTGCATATGCCTAGTCTTATATATGTTGAGCTATAGATAGTGAGAAATGGTTTGGAACCAACATAGGTCTCAATATATTTACAAAGGAGGACCTCTAGCATGGGACACATGATAAGGGTGAACTCTTGATGTGGGTAAAACCGACATGGGAGAAGATCAAAGTACCTAACCTTCAAAATATGTGAAATGTTGACATATGTGAATGATGAAATTCATGATGATAGATCACTAGTTAAAATAATTTTAAGTATACAATTTGAGTCCCATAGTGTGTGTTCTATTTGACAATGTTGAACCCTATATTTCCTATGAAAGGATCAAACCCTAGAGAAAGAGGCATTTGAAATCTCCGTGTTTTAGATCTAGGTGAGGGAGTGTACACAAACCCTAAAATGATGTATATGATGTGTGGCCATGTGATGATCCTCGTACTTAGGTTAGTGGCTCCATCCGAAGGAATATAAAGGTTTCCCTTGTTTTTGGAAGTTGGATAGAAGTTTGGTATGGGTATATGTTGGTGGTTAGCATGTTTTGTCTCAACATAGACAAGTATTAGCTTGAGTAGCTCAAGATTATGAAGCTCTTTTAACTAAAAGTGACATAATTATGAAACCTTGATATCAATAATGATGTTGTTCCTCAAGATAATGCATGACATATGAAAGAATCTCACTTAAGTTAAAACCTGACATATATATGATAAGCCACTCAAATTAGCTTGACCCAATATGGAACCAAACTATACATATAAAAGATATAAGTTTGAAATGATGAGCTTGATATGGTGTTTCCTTTGAGATCTTAGAAGCAATAATCATGAAATGTACATGCTTAACTTTAAATCTAAATGATAAGTAATGAACCAAAGTGGTGGTAGTTGACAAAAGTTTGGGGGAAAACTAGACCATATACATGGAATTTTAACTTGATAAAGAAACATGAGGGTAGTTATAATCTTAATTGAGAGTCATAATACTAAAAATATTCATTTGAGTAACTAATGATATGAATCTTGGTATCCCACCTCTAGAATGTAGGTGTATATGAACAAAAACTATAATGTAGTAGGGATAAGTGATCTAAATCCTAAATTAAATAATATCATGCTATGATGAAGAGCTAAGTACTGATATAATCTATTTATAGGGATAGGTGCACCCTTTACACTTTAAACACATGATAGAAACCTAAGTGTGCACCCCATTGTGGTGACTTCCTTGACACCTAGGGTTGGTTACCTAAACATGATTGATATCAACTTTGATCTTGCGCTACAGTCTTGGATGAATTTTGGGGACGAAATATCTTCTAAGGTGGGAAGGATGCAACCGTGTGACTTTCTCTCTCTTGGAGTAATGCTTCTTCATCCAAATGATACTCTTTTGCACTCAATGAACTCCCTCTTGATAAATTGAAAAATTTTCAATCTCTTGATGCAAATTGTTGATTTGGAATCAAGAAATTCCAAATTTGTTGATTTAATGTGCAAATTTGACTTTTTGTTATCAAACTTCATATACAAGAAGAGGAAGAAATTGCAAGCTAATGCTGAAGATTTCACCTTAACAAAATATGTGAAATCAAAATATATTAAGTTTTTAAGTTTGTCAAAGAGGCACAAATCAATTTTGCTAATAAATCCCCCTTTTCCATGTCATTCTATCTGTATTCCTTTCCCCATCTTTTGAATAGAATAGGGAGATGAGCGGGCGAGCCTTTCCCACACATGGATAATTTTGGGTCTTTTTTATCTCCCATTATCTTCCTATTACTATTTTGACCTATCCCCTCCCTAATTTTAGTGATTTTCTTGGCTTATTAAGGGAGATACAACTCCTCCTTCCTTGCTCCCACTAGGGAGATGAGAACCTTATCTCCCAAGTCCTTCGAGCCTCCTCAAAACCCCAAAAATGCCTCTTGTCACATTTTTGTGTCATCTCCCTTCTTCTACTCTTTGTTCTTGCCACAAACCATACCCTTACTCCTTTTTCATTTCATCAGTGTTCAGAAGTAGGGTATAATGCCACCACAACAATGCTTTGGGAATTCCATCCCCTTCCCCCTCAAGTCACTTGGACAATGCCTGCTGAACTTGCAAGACTTCAACCAAGAGGTATTGTTGCAACCTGGCCTTCACCATGGCCTTCATCACCTAGCCACGAGGGATCGTTGGAGCTCCTCCTCACAACAACAGACATGGGGATAGACGGAGCAAGCCTATTCATGGTGAGCAGGTGAAGGGGCGTGGGCAGGATGCAAGTCACCCAAACGACAAACTAACCCTCTCCTATTGATTGAGGATGTCATGCCTTGGAACTCATGTCCCAAAAATCCATTAATCACCATAAGATTAGCCTACGACCGCTACAAAGAAGACATGGACCTGAAGGCCACTTGGAAAAATCTTAGGGTTGGGATCACTGTATCAACTATCATAAAATGTAATTCAGGTATAAACCATAAATAATACCAAGTTTTCCAAAAAAACACACAAAATTATACATCATTTTGATTGGCAAGAAAAGATCTACAACATAGGATTTCTTACAGACCTTAAATCCTAATGAAATCATATTGTTACACCTGAACATAGGAACTTTAGTCTTTAGATGTGACTAAATGCATGATTATAATTAACTAAAATCTAAAAGGTTCAATTCTACCCTAATTCTAATTCATGACTCTTATACACTTTGGAACTTGTGTGGATCTACTTCCCTTACTCTTATGATTGTCATTTATGTAAAACATGGCATTGTATGGACAACGATGTTGGAGCTTTTATTTATTTGCTAATCTTGACTCAGATAAATATGAATCTCATTATAACTTCAAAAATATGTAATATATACCACTTCATGTCATGTTCTCCCTCCTATGATCCCTTGTGTCTTCCTTTGCCCCTTATGATATCTATTGCATAAACCATATTTGTACATGTAGTGACCCTTGTGGACCTTAAGTGTCACTTTAATAAAAGATCCCAAACATACCAATAAACAACTTTGAATCAAAGTTGATCGAAATCCAAATAATGGACCTAACAAGTAAGTAACATGTTGAACCTTGCCTAATGATGGGTAAATGTTCTTAATCATGTGATGCTTATGATCTAGGTGGTAAAGGATAGGATAAGAACCCCTAAACTCAAATGCATGATTTAATAACTATATGAGTGTGGTTTTCTTTCTTGCAACTTGAAATGTATGTATGCTTGTTTACTTGCACATAATTATGTAGTAATGTAATATTGTACTTGGTATTTTTCCTCTTTGATTTTATAACTTGAATGCATCATGTAGATCTCCATTTGTACAAACCTTGTGCACCTACGTGTATTTTTTGGGTAAGGACACAAGAGTAGACATCCTACTTGAGTTGTAAATTTAGGGAGGACCATGTTTATAAACATGGTTAAGTTATCGGTTCTAGCCTTAAGCACCCTCACGGAACCCTTCTGGTGGGAAGTTGGTATAAGGCCTTATAATACATGATATTGTTGGAATGATGGAGTAATATGACTAAAACATGGGGTTTCTTTCTAAATATTAAATCTTATTTCTCTTGACCGTTTACTTCTCCAAATATTTTCAAAAATATGAAAACATTAGATATGTGTATCTTTCTGGCCTATACTCAGCACCTTGATTGTTGATATGCTTGTTTATTGTATGATTTAGGTTCAGAGATGTTTTGGAGACGTTGGGTTGTGAGAAAGTGGTCAAGATATACCTATTGTAAGATCCTAGTTTTGAGTTGCATGATTAAACTTGTATAATGTACTCTTTAATGTCTAATTGAAACCTTGTAACAAATGATGTTGTATAATATTGATATCATGTTGGTGTTTCATATAGTTATTTGTTCATGTATTCTAAGCTTTTATGCTTCCACATTCAAACTTTTATATAAATATGCTAGGTATAGACACTTAGGTCCTTTCTCCATTGGCTTTCTAGTCATTTGGAGTTTGGATACGAGACATAAATGGTTTTGTGACAGTTAGTATCAGATCATGAACAATAACTACACATGGCATTGCTCACATAAAACACAATTCAACTCAACCTTACATATCAACCCTAGAAACTTAATGAGTTGTCCTTTATGGACTAAGTTGACTTACCCCCTAGGTTAGAACCTAGGTGTTCCAAATCTAGGTGTAGACTTGCATAATTCTTGAAACCTTTCTTTTATACTCCTTCTATCTCGTAGTATGGGATCTAGATTCATGAGGGTGATAAAGGGGAGATCCTATAGATTAAAACCCTAAGCACATGTTTGAAACATGTACTTAGGGTATCTACACAAGTGTGCACCATGTTATTTCTAGTTCTCCAAGTTTTGCGGTACCTCATGATGAGTGTGGTAACTCATTTTGGTTTTGATTTCATTTGAAAGGAGTTTGGTGGTTTTCATCGCATGTTTCATGATTAGAGAAAACCTATTTCAAGTATTAGTATATATGTATGTATGAAAAAATGTTTCCATATACATAAAGGCAATGAGTGTCCATGTAACATATGATAAAGAGATGTAATATCAATTTAGGTGGAGTGTTTAGATGATACATGTATTTTCTAGATATTTCTAGAGACATGATTAAGGTTAGGATAGTAATTAACCCAGATGATCTAAGATAGATGTTGGTGGTGTTGATGTTGATTATATGAGTTTGCTCCTAGGTGATTCAAGTTGATGTTGGAGGATCCAATCATGATTTTATAACTTGAGATAAATTTTGACCATGTAACCCTATCTACTCACCACCATGTATGGTATATGTGGCTTATTTGATGTGCTACATTTAGTTTATGATTGTCATGCTTGAATATGCCTAGTCTTATATATGGTTTAGATATGGATAGTGATAAATGGTTAAGGAACAACATAGGTCTCAATTTATATACAAATGATGACCTATATCCTGGGACAAATAATAAGGGTGAACTCTAGATGTGGGTAAACCTTACATGGGAGAAGTACCTAACCTCCAAAATATGTGAAATATTGAAATATGTGAATGATGAAATGCATGATGATGAGTTTCTAGATAGAATAATTCCAAGTATATGACTTGAGTTCCTAATGTGTGGTCTCTTTGGTGATGTTTAACCCTAGATTTCCTATGGAAGGATCTAAACCTATAGAAAGAGGCATTTGAATGTAATTATGTTTTCCATCTAGGTTAGGGAGATTACCCAAAACCCTAAGATGATGTACATGATGGGTGACCCCCAGATGAACGTCATACTTAGATTACCGGTTCCATGTGATAGAATCTAGCAGTTGGCTGTGTTTTTGGAAGTTGGGTAGAAGTTTGGTATGGATTGATGTTGGTAGTTAGCACATTATTGCCTCAAAATAGATAGGTATAAGCTTTAGTGGCTTGATCTTGTGCATCTCTTTTAATTATGAGTGAGATAATTATGAAACCTCAAACTATATATTAATGTTGTTCCTCAAGATAATGCATTATGTATGAAAGAATCTCACTTAAGCTAAAACCTGACATATATATGATAAGTCACTCTCAAAAGCTTGACCTAATATGAAATCGTGCTATATGTATAAAATATGTAAGTTTGAAATGATGAGCTTGGTATGGTGATGCCTTTGACATCTTATATGGAATAATCATGAAATATACATGCTTAATTTTAGATATAAATGATAAGAAGTGAACCTAATTGGTGGTGATTAACAAAGTTTTGGGGGAAACTAGACCGTGCATGAAACATAAACTTTATGAAGAAATATGTGGGTAATTGTTATCTTAATTAAGAGTTATATTTTTGAGATAATTTTAATAACCAATGATATGAATCTTGGTACCCCACCTTGAGTTTGTAGGTGTATATGTACAAAAACCCTAATATAGTAGGGATAAGTGATCTAAACCCTAAAGTTAAATAATGTCATGCTATGATGAAGTCACAAGTACTTGTATAATATATGAACCAAGATAGGGACACCCTTGATGATTTTGAAGCACAAGATAACAACCTAAGTGTGCACCCCATTACTATGAATTCCTTGACACCAAGGGTTGGTTACCTAAACATGATCAATATTGACTTTGACTTTGGACTATGATCTTGGACGCATTTTGGGGATGAAATTTATTTAAGGTGGGAATGATCTGTAACATCCCAGGATTTGAGGCCTCGGATAACATGATCTCAAAAGGAATGATTGGACTACCCATATCACCAAGGTGCACCTCCTTTTCCGGGAGCCCATCACTAAATAACTCCATAGTTAAGTGTGCTCAGCTTGGAGTAGTACTAGGATGGGTGACCAGTCGGGAAGTTGATCCTGACTTGCGTGTGAGTGATGATAATGCATGCAGTTAAGGCTAGTGGTGGTCTGTGGGGACAGTCGTCATTCCTAAAACTCTACTAGAACCTTGGGCAGTGGGCCCATGTGTTACAAATGGTATCAAAGCCATAACCCCTCCAGTAGGTGGGACCCACATGGGCATGTGGCATGCCAGTCTTGAGCCGTACGGTCCAGGCATGTAGGATAAGTCTATCCATGGTGATGTAGCCACCCTTATGCTAATATTTCATGATCGGGAGTTGGGTGTCCATGGGCCATGTTGGGTCTGCACTGAAATGGGGAAATATTAGGAGGCCATATAGTTGATCCTTGACGAGGACGTCAAGAGTCCAAGTGGGGGATATTGTAACGTCCAAGGATTTGAGGCCTCAGATAACATGATCTCAAAAGGAATGATTGGACTACCCATATCACCAAGGTGCACCTCCTTTTTCAGGAGCCCATCACTAAAGAACTCCATAGTTAAGCATGCTCAGCTTGGAGTAGTACTAGGATGGGTGACCAGTCAGGAAGTTGATCCTGACTTGCACGTGAGTGATGATAATGCATGTAGTTAAGGCTAGTGGTGGTCTGTGGGGACAATCGTCATTCCTGAAACTCTACTAGAACCTTGGGCAGTGGGCCCGGGTGTTACATGATCTAAATTTTTCTCTCTCTGGAAATAATATATCTTCACTAAAATGATAATCATTTGCACTCAATGGCCTCCCTCTTTTAAGTTGAATAATTTTGAACCTCTTAATGCAAATTGTTGATTTGGAATTGAGAAATTTAAAACTTGATGATTTAATGTGCAAAGTCAAGTGTTAAAATAAACTTCTAGAATATTATTCCAATGTTGAGACCTTTCAACACCCTCTTGTTGTTATCAAACTTCTCCTACAAGAAGAGAAGAAAATTTGTGAACTAGCGGTAAATATTTCACCTTAGCTGGATCTATAGATTTAAATATATTAAGTTTTAGAGTTCATTAATAAATAAATTTGTCTAATAAATATCCCTTTTCCATGTCACCTATCTCTACTCTTTGGCCCAAACAACGAGGGGCCTCAGATCATCCTCATAGATAGGGGGTAGATCGAAGAGCCTTAAGCACCCTCACATACCCTTTTGATGGAATGTTGGTCAAAATCCTTGCGATACATGTTATTGTTGGTATAATGGAGTAAATTAACTAAAACATGGGTTTTCATTTTGCTAGTATTAACTCATATTGTTCTTGTTTGTTTACTTTGCAATTATTTTAAATTATGAAAACCTTAGGTATATGTATCTTTCTACCCTATATTCAGTACTTTGTATGTTGATACACTTATTTGTCATATGCTTTAGGTTCAGAGATATCTTGGGAGAAGTTGGCTTGTGAGAAAGTGGTCAGGTTGTACTTTTCTTAAGATCCTAGTTTGGTGTACATGATCAAACTTGTATAATGTATCTTAAATTTGTAATTGAAACCTTGTAATATATGATGTTGTATAATTACAATTATTGATTATTGAGATTATATTGGTGTTTTCATCAAGTTATTTGTTCATATATTCTAAGATTTACCCTTATGCATTCTCTCTATGATATTACCATGTTAGGGATGCAAGCTCAGGTCCTTTCTCCATTGGTTTTCTAGTCATTTAGAGTTTGGATTCTGGTAATAAATGATTATGTGACAGTCAAATAATACATATTATGTAGTGTACATGAATTTTATGGTTGATTAAGTTTTAGATTATTGATAGATGTTACTCCTAGTGATAGTGTGAGTGGGTCATGCATGTTGAGTAATAAATTAATATTTCAAGGGGATAACTTCAATTATGTATTTATGGTTCTCAAGTTAAACTCTATTTATTTCATTGTTCATTATACTACCTATGAAAATTGTGATGCTTCAAATAACTCAATTTTTTTAATATATTTCCTTAATTTTGCTTTAAAACCAATTATCATGTATCATGACTATTTTACTCAATTTATAATCGTGAAAACCACTTTCAATTCAATAAAACTATGTACATGTTGATATATTCCTCTATTTATTTTAATTGAATTGGACTAATGGGTTTTATAGGAGCAATGTGTGAGTTGTAATTTTCCTTTTAAGCTCTGTAGGAGATCTATGTGAGCCTTATATAGATTTCTGAGATATATAGGAGGACTATGTGAGCCTTAATTGACCTTATGAGTTGTGTGAGAGCACACTATGAGCCTTTATGGCCTTCTAAACATTGTGGGTGAAATAAGGAGAGAGCGAGACTGTCAACTCAAGGTAGAATCTATGTTTATTATGGAAATCATGTTAATATACTTAGATATTCTATATTACATGTGTATCATGCTAAGTGCTCAAGTTTCCCAAGTTATTTCAAGTTATTTCTGTTATATGTTATTGTCTAATATAACTACTTAGTGGCATTCACATGTTTATGTTGCTCTAAATGGTTGTGCCCATAGGTAGTGAGCATAAAGATGTTTGAAGCTTGGGGATATGGAAGAGGACTCTATTTAAGAATAGATAGTGTTGGGTGGGTTATCATTAACCCTAGATGTTGCATTTATGTTCTAGGGTGTTCTAGTTATGCTTGAGCTTGAAATATTTCCTAAATATGTATTAAGTTTCCCTTTCGTATTGAACATAGAGAGAAGAGACTACCTTATATCTACTAGTGTTGGTTTATTTTCAATTATTTCATTTACATAATATTAAAACGATGTGACGCCCACTATGGTATGACTAAGGGATTAATGCTTGAAGTCATGTGGTCATTATTGAAAATGGGGTGTTCCACAAGAAATGACACACTAAACATAGTAATTTGTACATCTGAAAGGAGTATTTCCTCAACGGTTGACACTACAACTATATTTTTCTTGGGTACCACCAATATCTTAAGTTATATTTGGATACCCCTATTTAACCGAACAAGTACTACCACTTCATGGTCAACTAATGTTGGTTACTCTCTACTTAAATGAAATACCGCTGACAACTAGGCCATTTGAGTAGGATAATTTTTTGATATTTTATAGGCTATGTTCTATCTTACACTCAACACCCATATCATCCTTCATGATGAAAACCTCCTTGGAAGGGTTCTACACTATCCCACAACATATATTTAGTACTGGTTTCTATATCTTATCTTTCTCTTAGCTAGATATTATTATAAGTAAAAGTCATATGATAAAATATGATATATGGGTCGGGGTCTAAAGGACCATATAGATTCTAGTCATGTTTAGAAGTCTATAGAGTCATCTCCACTTTCTCCTATATAAAAAAGAGGTATTATCTTGTATCTCACATTGTCTAACATATTATCAATATATCATCCTTATTATCATCCCTTCTAAAATTTTCTTATGCACAACTTAATAGAACTCATCATGAAACACTAAATTTAGGGTCTCTCACTAGAGCAGTCACATTCAAATTTTTAAATTTATCTAAATCCCTAATTGATAAAATAATAATTTCTATTAGCTACATACAACTGAATAATAGTATTGTATTCTCTACTTAAAACTGAGCTAGGTTTTCATGTTGTTTATTAAAATATATTACATGAAATATAGTTAACTTTAATTGGCATCCATAATTATGAAAACAATATGTTTAGTTGATTTTGATAAGTAATTATTCAATCATTGGATAAGAGAAATATATTTAGTTGTGGTCTCTACTTAGTTATAACACAATCTAGTATAGCCTAAAACCTTATTTTGTCATAATTTCCAAAAAAATCTGATAAAAATATTTAAAGTGGACATTGTGCTAAATACATCCTTTTCAATAGTTTAAGTACAAATTGATCATAAATTAATCTTCAAAATAAGGTTTTAGTTTTGCTTTTTATTAAAAAATAGAATAATGAGTTTCTTCTTACTATAGTAGAACAAGAAGAATTAAGAAATTTGAAGCCTTAGTTATTGAGATGCATTTTATTATTTAGTCAAATTACCCACTCAACTCTCAATCATATACCATCAGCTTCAAATCAAACGTTGATTCCTAATTTGAAATTTATCCAAGTCAACTCAAGAACAAATCTTGAGAAGGAAGAACAAAGCATGTTCTTAGATCTTAACTTCAAAAACTAGACTATGATGAGAAGAAATATTAGAGAGATTATACTGGATGGATTGTTATTATAGCAAGTATATTATCCAAGGGAAACTAATCACTAATTGTTTATTATGACCCTAAGTATGAATTAAAACAAGAACAAACATGTATAATACCTTCTCCCAAAAAATACATTCAAATCACCTCCAATTTTGCATTTAACTAAATTCTAGGATTGGAAGGGGTGGAGTAGATATTAAATGAGTTGGGCATAGGGTTTAAGGCTTGCATTTGGTCACTTACCGATCTAACCTTAAACCAACTTTTCACATTCTTTAGACATGTAGTCAGCCAAATTCTTAAATGGTCATCCCGACTATCACTAGTCGATCGTATGAATTAGCTCGAACACTCACTCTAGGTTCAAAAAACATCTCGAGTTAGTCTAACAATTTTTATGTCTCTCCAACTACTTTTTTCAACAAAGGATTATTCCATTATTGTGGTAAGTTGACTTCATGTTACTTAAGCACTATAGTAGGTTTGAGATCATTAGTATGCGACTGACTACCCTATATATTCTAACTAATCATACAACAAATGCCTCTAATTGCATTGGTATGTGATATAAAACTAAAACCAACATATCTAATCATGTTTCTATGTGTTCTGAGGTATATCTACCATTATCTTTAGAATCATATTCATTAAATGTATTAATTACATATCTTCCCTACTCACTTAATAAGATTAGGGTTGAACCATTTTGCTATCTTAGTTAATACATTTATTGTATAATTCTCATGTAGTCCAAAAATAAAAATCAAATTATGCTTAGTTAGGTTTTATTGTTATATAAATATATGATATTAGGTTTTTAATCCAAACCATAGTTATAAGTTATATGAGAAAGTTGTTGTGTGCAATTATTTAAACATGCATAAGATGTTGTAATGAGTTGCTAATTTGAAAGTAGGGTTTCTCAAACCATTCATTATATATTAAAAGTAAATGAGGTTTTAATAATTGTTGTTAAGAGAAAGAGATATTATTCACAAAAAAGATAACTTCAAAGAGCACTCAATAATGAATAGTCATATTATGAAAGAATATAAAAAAATCTTGACTAAAATTAACTTCACAAGTAATTGGGCATATATCCACTAACATAAAATGTAGATTGATAGTGGTAATACAATAATATAAATAGTAAGGATGGGGAACCACCACTTTAAGATAAGGATTAGAGGCACCACCACCTAATAATGCATGTAAAATGGATAATGGACACCAACCATATGCTAGGAAAAAGGCACTACTACCTAATCCCAAATATATTAATGCTACATGTGCCACCACCTAAAGATATACATACCATTTACATTACTCTTGCAACAACTAACCATCATAATTTTTTATGCATGGGTAATATAATTCACATCATGTGTCTTTCATCTCAAAATGAACTAAGTCCAAAAATAGTAATGCATGTGAAAAATATAGGCACAGACAAATAAGATACAAAAAAGGAGTAATAGAAGGGGGGTGACCCCCTGCTACCCCTTAGACCACCCAAAACCCAGGATGAGTGTCGGGGAGGTAAACCATTGTTGGTTCCATGGATCAAACCCAGGTCACTTTGTTGTCGACCCATTAGATGATCCATTGGGACAACTCTGCCCAGTTCACACATGCATAAGATATAGTATAGCTTGCATTTTTAAAGAATATTATATATAATATGACAATGAAAGACAAAAGGAGGCAAGTAAGTTATTTATGGTGAAATCCTCCCTAGTTAAGGAAAGATGAATATTAGCCATAATTCTATAAAACAAGTATGTGACATGTCTCAACTTGGTGTCAAAAGTCATTATCTTTGTCTTTGAATATAACACAAGAACATTTCACCACTCAGAATTTAAGTAAAAAATTATAGGTTTGGTCACATTATTCTAATTTGAAATTCTCTATTTAAATACAATGGTATAAGGCTAAACTAGTTGCACAAAATTATAGGTTATATGCTTTTAATTAAAAAGATTATTTATTTGAAATGTTTTATAACCATTGATTGATTATGAATATTCAATAAGTATTCCTTACAAAAAGATGTAATGATTGATGGATATGCCCTTGCATCATGTGTTAAAACATAGTCACATGATAGGAAATCTCTTTTGATGACCCATATTCAATGCATATAACATGGGAGTAAAATATAACAAGAGAAAGACCAAGTTACATGTCCCAAGTGTGATATAATTAAATAAATATAGGGGTAAAAATGAGAAATGATGCTTCTAAAAATTTTGACCTTTAAAACTCGATGAGAATGGAAGTTGGGGATTGATGGCAAGATTTTGTCCCATGAATCAATGATTGCATCATCAGAAGATGCTCTCATAAGCTCTTCCTCCCTTATTTGGTCTCATTGACCCCAATGGGATCAATGAGATGGGTAGAACCCCATAATGTGAGTTTTTCCTAGATAACTCTATGTAGGATACTGAAGGACACTCTAGTTCATTATGTGAGATAAAGAAATGTGTGTTTCAAATTACTAAAATTTACATAAAGATAGCAATGGTGAAACCAAAATATAGAGACAAATTAAGTGTGACACTTCCAAAAAAACCAAAATGTAACAAAGATGAAAATGAAAGGATACCAATAGTATCTAAATTAGCTAGAATTGACTATAGGAGAGCTTGTCTAAAGCTTGAGGAGTGACTCCAAATTCTTTAAAGAGCATAGAAACTTCTAATTGTGGCAGAAAAATCACATAAAAATCAAATAAAGATGGAGTATGGAGATTAGCCTCATAAGTAAATGAGGTTGCCTGAGGAATTTGAAAACATTTTAATATGTTCATACACTAATGGCATGATTATTTATAGGTGCATCGGTATGAGAAGATTGGGACATTGGATGCATAGTTGGGTACATAGAAACTTGTATCAAAAATTTGTGAGGAGTGTGTGATCTATAAAACACAATCAAGTTTAGGCCTACCATGCTTGAAACAAAGTCAAGAATCTAAGGGAATGAAAATTTAAGGAAGATAAGGAGAAGGGAGAGAGAATAGAGACATGAATATCTTGAGTAGTATAGATTCTCATTACATGCAAGAAGTTGGAATAGAAGAATCAACTGAGGTGTATAGAATTTGTTCAAATCCAAAACTAGATACAAATCAGGATACTAAGAGAGGAGGCCTATACAACATTACCATCATCACCATTTAAGCCTCATTCCCAACCGTGTTGTCTTTGGCTATCATTCTTCCTAATCAACTTTGTTATGGGTCATATTCTGATCAAGATCTAGAGATTCACAATCTCTCTTTATGATCTCTTCCATAGGTTAATTTAGGCTTACCTCTTCTTCTGATTGTTCTTGACTTGATATCATTGCTCCATATTGGCAAATTAGTCAGACTGCATTGCACATGTCCATCCCATCTCATTCGTCCCTCATACTCCTGGTCATTAATACTCATCACCCCCACTTTGTTCTTGATATAGTCATTCATAAAGAAATCTTTTCTTGTCTTCCCACACATCCATTTCCAAATATATTTCAGCCAAATTCGTCTTGTTAAGACCTTGTTTCTTCACTACTTGAAATTCACTCCCATGTAGCATGGTTGGACATATATCTATTATGTAAAACTTACTTTTTAATCTGAAAGGTCTCTTTTGGTCACATAATACTCTAGTTCCACTCCTCCATTTCAACCATATGTTGATAGTGCAATAACAAGTGTCTCACCTTTTTTTTTTGGGACACCAAGTGTCCCACCCGATACTCGAATTGGTAGTGAATCTGTTCCATCCACTCTGCTTGTGATACCAAGACTTCCACTCACAAAACCAAGGCTTCCTACAATGATAGTTGAAGATCCTCCTAGAGATTGAGATGAAAAAAAGAAGAGATGAGCATTTATTCTCGAATGCCTTAGAAAAGCCCTTCCTAAAAAGGATGTAAAATAAAAATATATACACTCTTGGAATTTTTAGAAAAGTGAAGGCCAACATCCCATTGCTTGATGACATCAAGCAAATTCCACCCTATGCAAAATTCTTAAAGGATGCTTGTGCTTTCAAAAGAAAGGATACATGAAGAATGATAAAGAAAGTGAATCTCACTAAGCAACTGAGCACTATCTTGCAACATGCACTTACCCTCAAGGAGGAGGACCGTGGAGCCCCTATTATCCATTACCACATTGGTTGGAAATCCTTTGATTGATTTGAATTCAAGTGTGAACCTCATGACCTATAGAGTCTATCTTGAGTTGGGCTTGGGTAAGATAAAACTGGCAAATTATACACTACAATTAACTGACCAGTCTATCAAACTTTGAAGGGTCAAGGTTGCGGTGTTCTTGTGATGCTTTACATGGAGATGACAACAATGTTGTTAACAGACTTCATTGTTCTCTATATGAAACCAGAGGACAAGAAGATTGCGATCATCTTGGGAAAACTCTTCTTGTCTACAATTGACATTAACATTCACATGTATACCTACACCATGATGGTTAGCTTCATGAACTTGAGGTTGACGCTCAACATCTCTAAGTCACATCACCCCAAGATGAGAAAAAGAAATAAAGATTTGATGAAGAGTGTTGTGAGGAGCATCTTGACCCTTGGATTGTTGAATGGAAATGAAAATGCATTCTATTTAAGATTGTTACTCTAAGTTTTTACAAGGATGAACAAGAACAACAACCAACCTAGTAGAAGGCACTAAATCTTGTGATGTGGGAGACAACCACCTCAGTTTGAAAATTGTTTCACTCAAATCTCATTGTCTTATAGTTTGGTTCCGATACGTTCCAATAAACAAACTTATACACACCATACATGATTGTTTTATGTTTGTGATTCATTTTAGAACATGAAAATAGATGAGAGAAGGATATATGGTGTGGAAAAGCCAAGAATAAGACCAAAATTTGAGGAAAATTAAGAAGTGATCTGAACTGAAAATGGTCAGGAAAGTAGCCACTCGAGCATTCTATCCACCATGGCCATGGCGCCAATCGTCCAAAATGGTTGTCCTACATTAGAACGACCATGTTGGATATATCTTGAAAACTTGAATTCCACATGGATTTCCCACCTCTTGATGGATAATCATCACAACTTCATGAACATTACCCTATCATTCTAAGCTTCTATTTCATACTAATGAAAAAATTGTTTAAAATCTTGGGGTGGTAGGGCTGTAAGCCCTTGTTTTTCTTCATGTCCCTTATTTTTACTGAGATGATAAAGCAACTTGACTAACCACTATACTTTTGTATATAGACTTTCTTGTTACCCTTTACACGTGAACATGCCATGTAGTTTGTTTCCTTTCAGTTTTTCAAATAAATTGAACTTTTTTGCATGCTCTTATCCACCCTGACTTGCATGTAGATTTTGAAAATCTCTTGTGTGTGATTATTTAAACTATGATTTCATGTCATTTCTATCTTTATATATTAGATCTTATTGAGAATAGGGGCACTTGTCACCATTTTGCCAAACCTTTCCCAAACTTAAAATGTTTTGTTCCAAAAGCTTGCTCTAGATTAATCTCTATCTTGTTTGATTGAAAAACTTGAATTAAATGACCAATGATAATATCACTCTCATTATCACTTGATAATGATTAAATGATCTCAAATTTCAAATCTATACATGCTTTCCACCTCTTTTGTGAATTGGAAGAATGATTGGTGGAAATGTAGTTGAAGTAATCCATGGTCACTTAGGGTTATTTAAGTCTTGTCAAAAGAATGTTGTGTACCATGATTGCTAATTCATCATGGTTTTGATAATTTCAAGTGAAATATGATTGGAATAGTTTTCATGTAGGAGACCTTGTGTGAAGAATCCACACTATGTGACCCCTCTCTTGACCAAGCTTCTTCCATCATTTCATATCTCTCTGCCTCATGAAAAGATGCTAAAAAGCACAAGAAGAGTAAGCCTTGGACACACTTTGAAAGCTTGGGGTGGGCAACACTTCCTCCCCTCCGCTTCACTCCTGCCACCATATGTCCTAGATACACTAAGAGAAAACAAAAAAACAAAATTGGAAAAAGAAAATAGAAGGCGCTCCTGTGTAATAGCACCCAAATAAAGAAAAGAAGACTTCTTCTATGTAATCACACTTAAATATCCTTTTGAAACCCCCTTCTTCTAATTGCATACCCATTGTGCTACAAAACATCAAACCTACCTCAATTTTTCCCTTTTACATAGCCAGATGGGTCATGTGAAGTGGATTGACATACAAGGTCAAACACATGCAAGTGAAAAAAAATCCTTAACTGATGTAACAAACTCCAAAGAGGAAATAGTTTACTCAGAGTACTGTGAATAATATATCACTAGCATACTTCTTAGTTCTCCATATGGAAAGTCTTTGTGCTTGCTTACTCATTTTCATTTTGTTTGTGTCAAGAGGATAAAAGAGAAGTATATCATATGTATGAATTCATGCTTGAACTTATTTAGTCAATAATCATCTACTTGAGTGCATTTGTCATTGCACCTATAAATTGAATTGAAAGGAGAGATCCAGTTGGAGCATACTTGAGGAGAAGTATGTTTTAAGCTTGCGGTGGTGATGTTTTGGGTTTCCATCTTGTTCTATTTTGTCCTTTATTTCCAAAAAGATGTGTAGAATCATGCTTCCCAATAAATATCATTTTATGACAAATGCACTAATGATTGCTCCTGCATATTTTTATTAGAACTTTGACATTTATTGATGGAAGGGAGAGAAGAAGGATGAATCTAGGACTTCCCAACCATAGACGAGCCTAAATGAGCTCTAAGGAGACCCCAACCTACCCCCAAGTGACCAAGGAATGAGTTGAAGCAAGGAGCACCATAGAAGGATGCTTAGAAGATTAAAGTTCATGCCAAAGCCCCCAAAATGACCATAGTAACTCGCCATAACCATGCTACTAGCATGAAAATCACAAACTAAATCAAGATTTAAGAAGGGTAGAAGACATCCAGTGACCAAATTTGTTCTCACCATCGTGTTCGTACCAGAAGCCAACACAACAATGTCACACAGTATGACTATGCTAGTAGACCTCCAGGATCATCTCCTACCTCCTCCACCCCAGTCGTGGCACCAACCACAATCATTCTACCCTCAAGCCACCACAGTCGTAGTACCCACCATGGTCACACTACCCCACTTAATTCCAATGAAAATTCATTTGACATTTTTATCTTCATGCCACAACCATTCCTATCCACCATAACTATTCATACCCTCATCCACCACGACCATGGTACCCACCATGACCGTTTTACCTACCTAACTAGAATGTTTCCTACCTATCATTGTGCTACTTTATCCCCACTTAACTCTACACCCCCTATGCCACTATATATAGACTAGTGTCACCTTGAAGTCTAAGTTTAGCTTCTTAAGCCTCCATAGTTGCCACCCATTCCTCTCTTCCATTCCACTTCATTGCCTTCCACCTTCCACCCCAAAACCCTAGTTTTCTAGTGTTTTGAGCATTTGTAATCATTTTTTCATGCCAACCTACAACCTTGGAGGAGGAGGACGCCCTTGGATCTTCTGGAGGTGAAGAGTTGAGATCCTTCACCCGTGCCCTATGGAGTTTCTACTATATTTTGTATCTTTTTTTATTTTTGTTTGACTATGAATAGCTAAGCATCTTTGTGGGTTGTTTTGGGGAAATAATATGTAACTATGATACAATGTTAACAAATATTTTTGCATCAAACTATGATTTCATTATATTATTCTATATTTTTTTTATCTCTTTTAGTACATATTGATATGGTTTTTTGAGCCATGGAATCACCTAAGGTTTAGAGAAAATGGGTGATTTTGAGATTTTTGGTGTTTAAGGTCCTAAGTTCCATTGAGGACCTTAGCTAATTCCCCCCCTCCCCTTTTCTTTCCATTCCTAAATTCCTATGTGAGAGTTCTAAGTGACTATATGTGTTTTGAAGTATACACTTAGTCAAATGACCTGCTTAGTGGTTTTATGGAGCTAGTGAAATGTTAAAAGACCCTTCCCTTACACTCCACCATTCCTTCCCCTAAAGTATATAAGGATAAGTCCATCTAGAAACATGTACTTGAATAGTATAGATCTATGCCTACCTATTTTTTAGCCACTAGAGAATGTAAGAGTAGATGGTGGTGATAGGCACTAGTTCCCCTATACACTACCTTTCCATCCATGGCCAACTAATAGAATATGATGCATGTTCTACATTGATCCTTTTCATTTGGTTTAGTAGCTAATTGTTGGATGTTTGTGCATTAATAGGACCCTTTACATAGTTTAGCATCACATAAGATACCAAATATATCACTACCCCATCTACTTGATTAAACCCTAGTTTGCTATTTTTCTGGTTAGTTGTCTCTTTTTCATTTACTTAGCTTGCTTTCCTTGTTCATGCTAACTATTTCTTTGTAGAGTAAATAATGCTTGCTTAGTTTCTTGTGTTAGCTTTGCCTTCTTAGTTTCTTAATGTAGTTCTTGTTTTCTTCCATAGTGTAATTTCAAATTTTGATTAGTTAATTTCCCTTCCTGTTGTTTGCTCTCTCTCTCTCTTGTTAGTGATTATTTTAGTTTAGCTCAATTGCTCTTCTAGTTTGTTTAGTTAGTTTGATTGAGTAGGGTAAATATTATGTATTATTCTTAATTTCCTTATTTGTTTTCTTGTCCATCTAAGTGTAATAAAATCCCTCAATCAAATTTTAACAAACCCTACTCTTTTCTATAGCAACCTAAAGAAACAATCCTAGCTAGTTGTCCTACTCCACTCCTCATGGATCGACCCCTAACTTTGCCTACTCTCTATTCTACAACCCCAACCATGTGCACTTGTAGGATAGTGTTTTGTGTTTTAAGAGAATTTCAATGGGAGCCTTTAAAAATATCATTGTTAGCCCTCTTTCTTGTGCATACTTGCACTAGAGAGTCAATGGTCAATGTATATGTTAGATCAACTTTTGCCTTGTCAACTTATATGTTAGATCAACTTTTGCCTTGTAAACTTATATTTAAAATTTAGAAACTCTAAGTCCCAAAAAATCCTTTTGGGGACCATAAAGTGGCTCTTCTTCCAAGATAGAACCAATCTGCATTTTACATATCTCTCAAGGATCAATGCAAAATGAAACAAACAATCATACATATTGGCAAAGATATATGTAACACATCACTGGAAGATCAGTGTCTATCATAGACCAAACATCATCCTTCTATATAAAAATTATCTAGCTAGACAATGGAATATGGTTTCCTCTTAATCTGCTGGATGAATTGAAACTTGAACGTAACCAATGTATTGATGAATGAATATCCATCCTAGTTTTGTTTGCATTTTTAGTGTAGTCTTGCCTTTATTATTTTTTAAGTTTTCCATAGAAAAGGATTCATTTAGGCCAATCAAAACTTTTAGGATTTTGAATTTTTATCAACTTCCTTTGTAGGTTTTGAGATTTATTTCTCCATACCAGCATGACATAGAGGGTCCATCTGTCATTCATAGTGTGGAATTCAATAGGGGGACACCTCTTGCAAGGCGTGTGGCAACACCCCATCCCAAAGAAAATTATGGGCTTGTTTAGAAGGAAAATTGGTCAATATTTTAGGCTTAAGACCATGATTGACTTGGCAATCAACCTCCAGTGATCGATGTTTATTGATCAAGCTTCACCAATTGAGCTCTTCACATCGACTTGTTTATGATTGAGCTCCATCTTGATCGTTCATCCAATAAAAGACCATAACCGACCACTATGATCAACATGGTTATTCAGCTCCATTGATTGATTGCCTCAATCGACCATTCAATAATCATCTAACATCAATCAAAATCCAATGGTCAACCTTCATGCACAATCTCCTCCCAATTGAGCTCCACCTATCGATTTACACTGCCCAACCTTTAGCTCAATTAGTGATTCCCTCAACCATTGACCTCTAGGTCAAGTATCAAAACTCGAGATGCACTTATTGAGCAAGATGTCTATCCAAGCCAATCAACTAGAGCCCAACTAGGACACAAGTAACGTCCATTGACCTGGAGCTCAATAACTAGACCCCAACTTGATCGTTCCATTCTTGACAATGTCTTCTCAAGCAAGAAAACAACCAGACATACTATGATGACCGATCTCTAGCCACATGCCTATTAAATAGTAGGAGATCAACATCAGCCTAGGTTGCTTAGCCTCTAAGATAAGAAGAGGTCAATCGTCCATGTAGCATGGGTCCCACCAATGCCACTTTAGTATAGAAGCCTATAAATAGGTTGTCGTCATCCATAACAAGACTCACTTAGACCCCAAGCTATCCAAGTGGGACTATTGCCTCTTCAACATTTTATAGTGATCGACATAGTCACTTGAGTGATCGACCCATTTCCTTGTCCACATGAGAAGAAAAGTTGATTGAGTGGTAGATCCTTGCTCCCTCTAAAGTCAACAATTACTCTCCATGCAATAGAAGTGATCGACCTCTAGGATACTGACCTCCCTATGATCGATCTCTAGTTTATTGACCTCCTAACATAAGAGAATAAATCAATCCCAGTCAACTGAGCAATCACCAAGCAGGTCAGTCGACCAAAATCAATTGACCAGATTAATGTTGCATGCCTGCACTTATGTATGAGATTTCCTCCTCTATCTATACTGGTTATATTAATCTTGATATGAGGAGCGATTAGTCAACATTGGGGTGAAGGTACTATCTGTGCTACCCATATCTTGCAATTTATTTTATTGTTACATGGCTTGTATGAACCTTCTTTAGTCACTATTAATTGTTTAATGCATATTTTGTGGTTTATCGTCTACTTTACATGATTTATTATAATCTTAGGCTGAGAGAGAAAAGGCATTTAAGATATGATATCGATTAGCTTAGGTTGACACATAAATGAGAACTTTGGATGGAGAGTCTTCAGAGAAGTGGATATGGGATCTGTAAGTAATGATTCATCGATCTTATAGGGATATTTACTTATACAATTTTCTTAAACTAAAAGGATGAAATTTTTATAGTTCCAATTATTTTTTCATACAAGTCTAGATATGAAATAAATGAGAAGATGCAAGTAATGGTGGTGAAACCCGATTCCACCCCAATATTTTCCATCATTAATCTAGATATGAATTTTATTTTTCTTGCATTTAATTTAATTCAATCAACTCAAACATAGTTTTTAAATATTAGTCCTAGTTTAACTGGATGAAAACTAGCAAGTTTTCTTAAAAAGGTTATCCTTTAGGATTCGATCCTCAACTATATTGTCATATGACCCATCATTTTGTGGGTGGTATAATTGCACTTATGTTTCTAGTGAATTATTAGTGTGATGGAGTCCAGGTTGAAATTTGATGTTGTTGTCGGTGACAATTAAATTGTCTAGTTTGGTCCAATATAATTTGGAGTTAACTTAGGATTTTTATTTTAATCATTGATACTATTGCATATTCACTTGAACTTAACTTTTGTACATCGATCGACTTGTGGAAAATATTTTTTTCTTAGGTACCACAAATGAGTGTATGTGGTGCTCCATTAGGGTTGGTTTTGCACCAAGATTTGACCCTAAGATACAACAAACTTTGCACTATATGAACATATAAAATAGAGATAGAATGGACAACAAAGAGATTATGTGAAGGATGAATTTGGTTGTGGCAACACACACACACAGAGAGAGGCCTACACAAGAAGATCGACATGTTGTGAAAGTAGATATCTGTACAACCTAAGTTGTTTCATAGGAGGCCAAGTGACAAAAAGAGCTTATGGGTTTCTCACTACTTAAAGTTACAAATGTTCATCACCCTGTTAAGCTACTCCCTATCATTGTTTCTCAATTCCAAATAAGGACACATTGGTTCACACTACTACAT
Source organism: Alisma plantago-aquatica (assembly GCA_963693085.1). Taxonomy (NCBI): domain Eukaryota; kingdom Viridiplantae; phylum Streptophyta; class Magnoliopsida; order Alismatales; family Alismataceae; genus Alisma; species Alisma plantago-aquatica. The sequence goes on along the minus strand of OY856411.1, from coordinate 367,006,863 downwards.
ATTATTGCCTTTTTGGGTTGGCAAGGGAAGGACTGCCAAGAGCATATCTTGAAATTTTTGGTCATATGTGTAGTGAGTAAACAAACTAAAGTTTTTGACAATGCTATTGGACTCCCTCTGTTCAAATATCTTCTTGTAGAAAGAGAAAGGAGTTGGTACAACACTTTTATGAGTGACCCTATCACCACATGGGACCAACTTCAAAACAAATAATTTGAGAAGTTCTACCCTCCTTCCATCACAAGTACAATTAGAGGATATATAACTCAATTCACATTGGTCCCAAGAGAATCTTTAGTAGAAGCATGGAAGAGGTACAAGGAACTCTTATACAACTGTCTGCACCATGGTATTTTTGAAAATCAACTCATCGAGCTTTTCTATAAGAAGAAGGCTCTTACACCCAAGAAGGAGCAACCAAAAAAATTCCATTCAGGCTAGACTCTATTACATAGGGTGTTATTAATTCAAGCTCTATTTAGGGAGGCCCCTAAGGAATTATATGTTCCTCCACATTGGCACACCACCACTCCACCTCCAACAACATAAACACTAAAAGTTTCTTTTGAATAGTCTAAAGTCCAATAAGAATAAAAGTAATTATAAAAAATTCTAGACATCTTCATGAAGCTCCAAGTTAATTTTACACAGGTGGAGGATTGAGAAATTTCCAAGATATAGGAATTTCTGGGGGATATCATCACCAAGAAGTGCAAGATCAAAGATTCTGAAATTTTGGAAGTCAATGAAGTGATCAGTGTAATGACTCAAGGGAAATCATCACCAAAGAAGGAAGACCCATGAGTATTTAATATTCCATATTTAGTGGACAATTGCAAGTTCAAAGAAGCATTGTGTGCTTTTGAGGCAAGCAACCTCTATAGTTTTCAAAATCTAGGATTGAACGAACCGACAAAGACATGCTTGATAATTCAATTGGCAAGTTTATATGTTGTGGGGCTTGTTGGGATATGCAAGGATGTTATTATCAAAGTCAAAAAATGTATCTATCCAGATAACTTCATTGTCATGGATATGCATGACACTTGAGGATCTAAGTTGTTGTTGGGGTGACAATTTCAAGCTACTAAAAACTTGATCATTGTTGTGGGTTGTGGATACCTGATGCTTAGAATTGATGATGATAGGGTGGAGTTCAGATTACCAAATCATTCTTCCACCACCTTGTGGCAACACATGTTAATTTTTATTGCCGATCCTAAGACATAAAAATTTGTGGGAGGTAACCCACCAATTAGGATAATTAGATTAGATTATTTTTTCTTTTGATAGAGTTTTTTCATTAGTTAGTTATTCTTGTTAGGGTTAGATCCATTTTATTATGTAGATTGTTGATGACTAACTATGATGCAAGTAAATAAGGTACCTTGACATGTTTATTCAGTGTGAAGAATCACATTGCTATGGGATCATATAGGAAAATTTTGATAAAACCAACATCCTTGTCGGTGGAGACAAATTCATTTAGAAATCTACTATGATATTCGTTGACATATATCAGTAGAACCAACTCCTTTTAATGCTACTATAGCAAAGTTTAGACATGATTTAAGTTCTACCGACTCTCTATCAGTAGTACCGAGTCACTTCACCAAATTCTAGCATGCAAGCATAATAAAATCTTGGTACCACTGACTCCCCAGTCAGTGGTAATGAAACTAGTCCACATAAGGAAAGTATCAATACCAACATCAGCCAGTGACATCTACTACTGGGAGCAAGTTGGTGCCACTGACTTCCAAGTCAGTGACATCGACACAGGTTGACAATTTAGTATGCAAATGAAGGGAGAGTTTGAGGAGTTCTTTATTTGTTCTATCACCTACACTTCTCAAACACGAGCCAGGATATGAGCTCAAGTACTTATAGGAGGGAGTGTTTTCATGTGGATCCCACTCGACCATCTTTGTCCCTAGAATTGCATCACACATGGGTACCATCATTCTATTTATATTCCTTTGCTTTTGACATGGGGACAATGTCATATTCAAGTTTAAGGGGAGGAATGGAATGGTTATTCTATCTTTATTTCTTACATATTTACTTTATATCATATATTTGTATATTTTTATTTTCTAAAAAATAGATTTTCAATTATGTTTTTAGGGTCCACTTCTATCTGGTGTAATTGTGGAAAAATTATGATCTTTTATTTAGAATTAGGAGGTCTTTGATGATGTGGTTTTAATCTTAAAATGTTTGAATCTAAATGTGATGCATGCTTTGGTCTTTGAGTTAAATTTTCTACATTTAAGAGTGCATTAACATGATGAATTGTTTGGACTAGTCAGGTTGAAGACATACTTAATGAATGTAAAACCTAACTCAACCTTATGGATTGTGTGATGACAATGATGTTTGAGTCCAAACCAACCAAACAATAATGTAATATTTCATGTGAATTTTCGAAATAGACTTTAAGGTCACCTATATGAACAAGTTAATAGGAGAGGGACATATTATGGTTGGGAAAGACAGTGTCCATTAGTCATGTGATCTCATCCACCTTCATTCATTTTTATTCACCAGCTTAGGATGATCAAGTTTATTGCAAATATTATGCTTCTTTATGCATATCATGGCATGATAGGAAGCATATAGTTAGCATTAAACTTTGCATTAGAAAACAAAAAGTTTGCATATCTTCTCATTTGAGCATTTTTTTATTTTGCATTAAAGGTTTGCATATAGATTACGTATTACATTGCATAATGAATAAGGTGCATTTTTATCTTCCACTTTTTTCATTAAGAAAGAGAGATAAATTGTATATCCTTACTCCTTATCTAAATATAAAAACAAAAAAAGAGTGAAAAATCAAAGTATGAACTATTTATCTTGTTAAAATAAGGGATAAAAAAATATTTGAAAAATAGAAAAATGACAAAAAGGAGTAAAAGGATTCTCAATCAATATTATACTCACTCTATAAAAAATACAAGGAGGCCATGGAAATATTTTTTATGTACACACATATCCATATATACTCATCATAAGGATGAGATATTGTTAGCATGCACCATTCTGCCAAAAAGGGAAAAATATGCATTTATGCAAAGAAAAAATATGATGTGCATCCATAATCTAAATCATTTATGCATCAGAAGCCAAACATTTGCAAATTATAGGCACGTCATATTTTATTCTTTGCATAAATGATTTATATTAATTTTTTGAATCCTATTTTTAAGACACCCATCTTTTTCACCCATTGCAAATTCTCCTCATCCATGTTTATATGTAGAACTACATCAAATGTTGATAATTGCCACCAAGAACTTGTCCTACCCCCAATCATGATGTTATTTTATACAGTTAATAGCGTATTCATTGGTCTTTTTTATGACATACTTTACCAGCATGATTGATCACTTAGAGTATTTATTTGTTCCATAGTTGGTTAGGCAGGTTTGGAACCAATTAGTGGATGGCGGTTAGAAAAAATAAATTCATTTTTATTGTATTCTTACTACCTTCCTCAAATAAATTCGAAATTAGTGTTACTCAAGGACATCCAACATTCAAGCTTAGGGGATTTTGGTGCATATGTTTTCACTACCAGGTTGTGGGCTAATTTAGACATGTTTCCATAGGAAATTCTTCAATATTCATATGGTTTATGCATATTCTACCTAAATATCTTGTAATATCAAATGTGCATCCATTATTCTTCTTTTGTACATAATTAGGGATATTTATTATAATATTATATGTCCTAATATTACTCATAATGTTGAGAAGAAACTCCCGAATTCCTTGGCTTTGATCCTCCAAGTAAGTAGCATCAATATAGTGACCACAATCGACAAAACAAGTGCAAAACTTGTCCAACCTGCCAAATTTCAGTGGCACAAAAATTCAAGTTAGTTGTACCGACTCTATCATGAAAAATTGAGATAAATTTAGTAGAATTTTGGTGTTACCAAATTTGAAGTTTCTCATATCGACTTTTTCTTATAAACAGTCTAGATTTAAAGACAAAAATCAACACCCATTGTTATAACCCTAATATTAGCTTCTCCTAAGACCAAGTATAAAGAGGGACGACTTTCAAGCATCCTAGCATTATTCTACACTTATTTTGATGATCGGGAGAGGAGAAGAAGTGAGAGAAAAGTAAAAAGTTTTGATCTCAGGACCTTGAGAGAGTGATTTGAGGGTCAAAATGACATCCATTCATGGCCATCTTTGGAACATATCTTCACAACCATGGATCTTCGGTTGTATCTCATTATTTTCATGCTTTCTTCTTCCCCAATTTTCTACTGTGATACCATGTCAAATATATCTGGCCAGTTTTTGATCTCTAGGCACTGAGAGTAGACTGCTACAATGTTGGAGCTACAATATGACTTTATTTATAAAATTTACGTGCAAGCTTTTTATTGAATTTAATTCTATCTCCACACCATAGACAATAGTTGTAGAGTTTAATCACTTCAAGAGAGGGGTTTCTATTAGGGGAATGTCATAGTCAATAATGCATTGCGAGAGAGGGCTAACTATTGGGAGAGAATAGCTAAGAGATTGTCCTTCATAATTCTAACTGCAATAAGAAATACATAGGAGAGTTTGGTTTTGACTAGTTTGAACATGGTACTACATCTTGAGAGACGGTAATGCAAACTTTTGGTCCGTAATCATAAAGTAATGATTACTTGTTAATAAATGACTAGAAAATGAACTATAGCTAGCATCATGGTGAAACTAGTTAAATTAGATATTTTTAATCCGTCTGCTTCACAATTCACTTTTAGTTTCTTTCTTAGTTTAATTTTAGTAAATCTCAATTCTTAATCAATTCCAACTCTTTTCTTTGTCCTAGGTGATCAATACTAATTAGTATTAGCTTTTAACCTAACGTTTATCATGTTTGATAATTAAAAACTCATAATCCCATTTTACCTTGATACTTGCTTTTTATACACATAGTAAAATCATGATAGTAGCTTAGGGTTCAATCATGAGTGAAGTCTTAGGGTAGGAGGACTCAATTTGGAAGCCTTTCAGTAGGGATTGCATCAATATATCTTTGAAAGGTCGCCAAGTGTGTTAACTGCTTATTTCGATAGCCTTCTAGCTCAAAGTAGGGTAGTGAAAGAATGTAAGTCAATCTCTCCTGACAAAATAGTGTGCATGGATGAATTTTAGAAGCCTAACAATGGGGTTGTCTTATGAAAATTTTAGGGTAAGATGGTCAGACGGATTTGAGATATCCTATCGGTTTGGGTAGGTTGAGGTTTGTTGGTATATATGCCCATAGAGCCATCCCTAGAGATTGCATGGAGTCGGATATTAATTAATCTATTAATACAATTATTTGGTCAATTAATTAATTCCAAAATATTCTAATTAATCCATGAGTGTTTTAATTAACACAGTCTTTCTGTTTACTGATGGGTTTAGAAAATCCTACTTCCTTTTGTCTCCTATTTAAAGGGGCTTGATAGTCGATATCTTTATAAGATATAGAGAGAGCCTTTTGAATTTACACTCACGTATGTAAACCCTAGTCATCACCATCCTCAGGAGAGAAAGGAGAGCATCCCGACACTAGCACGTCGCCGCACAGAGGCTACTCCTTCCCCTCAGCTTAGGAAGCATTGCGTAGAGTTTCATTCCATCTGTGTCGATGAATTAGAGACGCATATGCTGAGACGCCTATGTTCGGAGGGCGTAAACTACCATCCATACGTGCTATGAGCGGCGTACATCACCGCACAAAAGGAGTGTCACTGGTTCTTCCCATGACACACTCAGCGAATAGGACAGAAGTACTATCCGTGTAGGCCAACAGTGTTGCACACCATCATGCAGCGAGATATCGCCGGACTTGCTCTGTGATAAGGGGTATCCCACAAACACACTTTCTGAATATGTTGTTGTCGATGAGATCTTGTTTCAGATTGCGTGGAAATTTATTTTTTGTTGCTTCTACCGTGCATGTTTTCTCCACAAAACCCAAAAAGGGTTTGTCCGGCCGATGTGTCAAATGTGAAGAAAGGTTGCATCGTACTCTTGAAAAGAATGTCCAATGGTGTTCATCTTTTAGGAAGATAATTCACCTTTTATAGGAGAGTGTTGAGTTTTTGGAAAATATTTTTTTATCCTAAATAGATTGTTAATCTTTAGAAAGATTGTTTCCTTTTGAAATGATTGTTAACCTTTGAAAAAATTGCTTCATTATGAAAATATTGTTAATCTTTAAAAATATTATTATTATTGAAAAGATGATGTAAGAAAGATTGTTATCTATGAAAATATTGTTAATTTCAAAATATTGTTCATATTTTAAAAAAAATTGTTGGTTTTTCAAAAAGATTGATGATATTTGATAATATTGTTCATTGGAAAAGACTATAATCTTTGGAAAGATCGTTGCATGTTGAAAAGATTGTTACTATTAAAATATTGTAATCTTCATAAAAATTGTTATAATTTGAAAAGACTTTTAATCATTGAAAATTTTGTTAATTTGAAACAATTATAGATCTTGAAAATTTAGTTATTTTTTTGAAAAGATGAAGATGTTAGTAAAACATGAAAAATCTATGTGTGAGGATCATAATCTAAGAGAATTTTCCAAGAAACAATCTTAAGAAGATGTAAAGAACACAACAACCTTAGAAACATGCAACGCATGACACATCTTCCAGATGCATTTGTCAAATGATCAAACCCTCCCCTATTGGCCCATGAGTTAGAAGTTATTTACCTCCTAACTCAAGTATGATCTATATAGGAGGTGTTGGTCCTTAGCTTCTCTATGGAATGATGGCATTATTCATGGGTGTAACCCAGTTTCATCATATATGAGTATTTCTCCCAATACACATGGTGACCACTACATTTGTTATCAGTCATAAGTGCTAGGAGAGGGGGTGTCCTCAAGGCCTTTTTGAAATCCAATATTATGATGTGTTGATGTCTTTACTAACACCCTAGATCCTCATCTAGGGACAAGTGTGAAGGTTGGAACTTGTAATGTAGGCACATGGGTTTGTAGGTGTATATAGTGCAAGTGAGTGGATTTTTCTTTTTCTAAATAGATCTTGAGACAAATAAGAAAATACAATTGAAAGTAAGAGGGAAACCCCATGTAGAAAAGCAATCTACATCCCTTTCCCAAAACACATCTCTCATGCAAGAAAATATGTAGTCAGTAGAAATAATACTCTTACTCATGATGGAAAGACTTTCTTATCCTTCCCATATTTTACCACCTTTGTTAAAATATTATTAAAATTGTTTCTATTTTTAGTTTTTTAGTTTTTTTGTTGTTTTTTACTAATAAAATGAAAATAATGGGGAAGAAAATTAGAGATCCTAAAAGGAAATCGGATGAGAACCCTAAAAGGAATAAGGTAAGAGCCCAGAAACCCTAACATATGCTTGATAGGTAGGAGGGACCTGAGTTAGAGAAATAATCTAAGGATGCACGTTCTCATGGAACACTAAATTCTATAGAGATACAAGCATGGAAAAATTCTTGGTTCATCCACCCTAACCCTAATATGTGCCCTTCACAGACAAATATGAAAAAATAGAGAACAGAAAAACTAATATGAACCAAAGGAAACATCAGGAAAACTAAAAAGGGAAGAGGAAATCAATCTAGATCGTCAAGTTTTCCATAATAGTGTCACCATATTGTTTTACACACCTACAGAAAACTTCCATATAATATATCTTGATGGTTGCATAAAATAAAAATAAAAATAAAATGATAAATTGATAAATCTCATAGTCAAAATCGGATTAGTTTTTAAAAAAGGGAATAATACAATAAAATCATCTATAAAGAACAAGGAAACTCATATTCAAATACACTCAAGGAAAGATAAGAAAAAGTTAGAAAGCATGGACACAGTCCAAATTTGGGAAAATTTGTTATGGGTTGGAAAGGTGTTAACACCCCTCATTGCCTCATATTTTGGCATTGAAGCCTATTTTGGTGATCTATAGTTAGAGCAGTTTCAGGTTTGATTAAATAAGTCAAAGTGATAAAAGGGGACTTTCTAGTGTTTGGATCTTTGGGTCTAGAAATGGTTATGGCTTTCTAGTCATTTCTTTAAAGATTTTAATTTTCTAAGTGTGGGGTCCTAATCACCTCAGGATCTCCCATGACATAGATCCATATAGGGCGGTTAGAACCAAGGTGTGACATAAATAGAGGAGGTGATATGAAAAGGATCATTCCAAATGAGCAAGATTCATCCCATTTTAAGTAATTAAATCGAATAGAACATTGGATTGGATCGTATAAAATATAGATCATGCAGTGAATATGTATGAGCAACTTAAGAATAGATTTGCATATTGATTAGAGCAATTATAATATTATAGGCATATTAGAGAAGTTATAAGGAGATATAGAAAGATCAGTTATGATCCCATTACATAGCCTAATAATGTTCAAATAATTGTCATGCTAGAGGAAGGATCATCTAGTCACTCCAAAGGCTAAAAGTACAAGGGGAGATAGTTGTCTCTCTAACTTCATGAGAGTGGTCCTGAAGTATGATGGGTATTGGTTTTATAGGATGGAATTAGGGTTTAGAGATTCATAATGGAAGCTTCTGGAATAGGTCTGCATAAATGTAACAAATTGTAGGGACAAGTAGCGGTAGGATGTTCCATTTTCCATGTGGCACACTCTGGTAGATCATGCAATTTTGGTGGGTCTTCCCAGAAAGGATAATGCGTGTATTTGTATTTGATATTCGTAGTCTTTTCAAAGTTCTATGGATTTTCAAATAGCATCCATTCATATATGTGATTGAGTCATATATGGAATAAAACTCAAATAAGGGGAAGAGGTAACTTTTGAGTATTATTCTTACCATTATCCAAAAGACATAGACGTTTGCAAAGATAATGTCTATTGAATATATGTCGAATTTAAAAATGAATATTTCATTCAGGTTAATCCCATTGGGCAATTTATGGAAAAAAGTCTTACAAAAAGCTAGATTAAAGGTAAAATTAAGCTTAAGTTTGGAGAAAAATGTCTTTTGTATAAAAACCTGTAATTGTGGAAAATGGGCAAATAGGTGGATGAAATAGGTAGAATATATGAAAAGAATGTGGAATAAATGGAATAGACTCCATTATTATCCAGGGAGTTTATTTGATATCAATTGTTGAATGAATGATAAAAAATGGGGTGTCAAAAATAACATTCCAAACTATTTCCACAACCCCCTTCTTCTATTTGTATACCTGTTGGGATAGGAAACATCAAACCTAGCCCGTCATGCCTCCATTCATATCCAACTGGTTCCTTCAAGTAGGTTGAGATATTAAATTGAATGTGGGCATGCGAAACAACATTACTAGATGCATTAGTTAGTTCAAAATAAGAAACGTTTTACCCAGACCTTTGTGAATGATACACTATTTGCATGATTTTTTGGTTACCCTACATAGGAAGTATATGCATTATATGAATTTATTTCATTTGGATTGTGATAAAGGAGAGGATATAAGTGGAGCATATATATGAATTCATTTTTGAGCTTATTTAGTCATTAATCATCTTCTTGAGTGTATTTGTCATTTCCTATTAGATTAAATTGAAAAGAAATTTAGTTGGAACATACTTGATGAAAAGTATGTTTTAAGATTGGTTGGTTGACACGCCTAAATATGTGTGTAAAACACAAATGTACGCATCACATACTATTGGCATATGAGTCCTGAGTGTCAAACTTAGGAAAATATTTTCCAGAGACTACTACTAATTGCAACCTAATTAGATAGGCCTACAAAAAAGTTATTGGTTGGTTATTTTATAACTGATGGCAAGAAATAAAATCTAAATTAAGTGGAAGTGACCAGGAATGGATGGATTCCTTGGCATTTTAGTTACACCTTGGTATGCAATGCATTCAACTTCACTTTATCAATACTTATTTGCCCTTAACCCTGGACTAAAAACTTGTAGCAAGTACTACCCACTTTCATAGTGTAATACACTACCTCTACAAAGACAAACCCCACTTCGATAGTAGTTTAAGAATTATCTAGGTGCATTAATGATGAGTCTAGGTTATTCTTTCACATCTGTAAGCACTCTCCTGAGACACAGTATAAGTTGTGTAAATCTATAGCATTTCCAACCCCTACTCCCTCTTTTGAAGCAACTATTGGTCTAATATATTTATTGTTTTGGTCAAGCACAAACAATGCAATTAGAGACTATACATTCACATCTATAATTAAAGGAAATATATATTATTAATTCATGAAAGTCAAATACAAAGTAATACATGAATACTCTGGATGACCTAATAGTTATACATAGTCCATATTTTGATGATGACTTAACCATTCCATTCATATGCATCTAATATGTCTATTTGAGATTGATTTCATGTATTAGCTACATGAAAATATTGAATTCAACCACGCTCTAGCTTGACCAAATACAAGCCAAAATCAATGCAAATGCAGTTTTGTGGAAAATCCCCAAATCACTTAGGAAATTTTTGTAAGTCATTTGTATTGATTCTATGACTTGTAACTAAGCTGAGAAAAAATATAAAATGCACTTAAAATGAATATTTAAGCACTTTAATAGCATTTACCAAAATCAAACACAGACACTTTTGTCAGCCAAGTTTCACTCACATGAAACTTGACTAACACCCTGTGTGGGTCTTGGTAACTTCTAGGGTTGTCCGAGTTTACCCCAAGATAAACTTGACTGGCACCCTACACAGGCAAATCAATTTCAATCCGTCGACCAAGTTTCATTTAGGATAAACTCAATTGTCAACTCAAAATTACTTTGTTGCATAGTTCTATCCGCTGAGTTACCTTTATTGAAACTCGACCTGCTGCATTATATGAAAGGTGCAGAAATAGTGTCTCTAACCTTGGAGTGCTGCAAAACTTGAGTATAGATTCACTGCAACACCCCAAACAGACAAAATTCATTCCTAAGTGCATCTACTGGCTAGTAGACACCCCAACTATAAATAGGTGCCCTTGAACTTCATTCCAAGTTTGCTTCTTATGCTTCTAGATATAGTTGAGTGGTTTGTCTACTAATAGCCCCTTTTTCTCTCTAGATTACTACATATCAACATCAATCTGTGTGAGATAGGTTACGTGTGAAAGAGTTGATTCAATGTACACCTTATGAAGTTCTCGACTTCCCTTCCCCTATCCCTTTCTCTCAAGAAAAAATGGTGAAAGCTTCCCTTGGTGAATGTGAAGTTGAAGGGTGAAGATCCAAGAAAAGAGTGGGCAATTCCTTCAAGGAAAAATATGTGTTGTAAGAGTAGATCTCCTTGGTGAAGGAGTATAGCTCGTTGTAAAAGTAGGTAAGTCTTTATAGAGGTAGAAGACTCTTGCTTATGGATGGGTAAGTCATTGTAAGGTTATTAGCTCCTTGATCCTTAAAAGGAAGGCTAGGTATCCTTGTCCTAGAAAAGGAAGGTCATATTGTATCTCTTATAATGGAATATAATAATTTTGCAATGGTTGTAAATACTAGGGATTGACCCCTCTAGGTAGTGGATGTACATCTCCTAGTTTGGAGTTTGGAACCACTATACATAGATTGTGTTCTTATGCTTTTCAATCTCTCTCATCCTTTCTATGTATGTTTAGTTGCACTCAAATTCTATATATGCAATCTTATCTCTTGATATAATTTGAAGGTCTAATGAATTTTGTTTAAGTGTTTTATCTCTATTCAACCCCCTCTAGAGATCATTGATCCAACAAGTTGTATCAGAGTGGGTCTTCTCCAACCAAGTTCTCCTACTAGATGAGAAGATGGGTGAGAATTTATTGAGGGCCCTCAAAATAGAAGGAGGATTCTCTATGTATCCCTCCATATTTGATGACACAAACTTCTTCTATTGGAGGAGAAGAATGTGGTTCTACCTTCAAGCGATGAGATACGAAATGTGGAGAGTGATTGCTTCTCCATACAAGGAATTTGAGGGAGACATGGCTACTTGGAATAAGGCTATCACCAAGAAGACTCAACTCAACGCCAAGGCAATAAGCATCATCTACTTAGTCCTCACTCTCACTGATTTCAATCGGATTTCTTCTCAGGATACATCTCATGAGATATGGGATAAGCTTTGTGTTACCTATGAAGGAACCAAGAAAGTCAAGGAGTCAAATGTATACATGTTCAATGGCTTACTTGAGAACTTCAAGATGGGAAGGAGAGAAAGAATTGTTGAAATGTATGCTAGGCTCAACACCATTGTGAATGGTTTTGCATCTTTGGGACAACCCATGGAATAGGGGAAGATCAAATAAAAGTCTGTTAGATCTCTTCCCAAGAGTTGGTAATCTAAGGGGAGCTCATTGTAAATCTCCAAGCTTTTGAAGTGAGGCTTGACAAGTAAGAAGAAGAATACAAGATATAAAGGATGCAACCTTCACAACTCAAGTGGAGGTCATTGTTCTTCAACAACCTACTTGTCGACCTACTCCTCCCTCTAGTGAAGATGAAGCCCCAAGTGATCTTGAAGCCAACTACTTCAAGATGAAACACTTCAAGGGAAAGATGTCATCCTACTCTACTCCTAGATGCTATGAGTGAGGTGAAATGGGACATTATAGGAATGATTGTCCCAAGACAAAGAAATCACATCAAAAAAACAGCTTTAAGAAGGAGGACTACAACAAGGAGAGAAAGTTCAAGAAGAGGGAGAAAAAGGAAAGAAGAGGCAAGGATGTTTCCCATGCTGCTTGGGAGGAGTCTTCCTCAAGTGATTCCAGATCAAATGAAGGAGAGTTCCACCTTTCTCTCATGGCCTCAACTAGTGAAGATGTATATGACGTAAGTGAGGTAAGCTTGAATGAACCTTTCTAGAGATGTTCTCATTCATATGATTAATGTTTCCTGTTCTTTTTTCTCTATGTGCAAATATAAAAATAAGATATTAGGTAAAATCATAGATGATCTATATTCTAGTATTGAAATACTGGAACAAAATGAAAAAGTTCATCTTGATAGCATAGATTCCTTGCAAGGACAATTTCTTAATCTTGCAGTTCAATATAATGGTGTTTATCTAAAGAAAATGAATGATCTTAAAGATGAAAAACAAGTCTATGTTGATGAGCTTGTTATGCTAAGAACTAAAAATGCTATACTTCTTGCTAAAGTTAATGATCTTGAATCTGGATCTATTTTGCCTAGTAAAGAAGTATCTAGCATAACTCTTGAAAAGATTCTTATTTGACTAAAGCCCTATGTTTAGAGGTTGATTTTTTACATGCTCAAGATGATCTTTCTAGTCTTTCTTCTACAATAATTACTCTAAGTGATGATAACCAATGACTTAGAGAGACCTTGCAAAAATTCCTCAAAGGGAAAAAGACCCTAAATGCTATCCCAGAGTACTCTAGCTAACAAGTGTGTAGTAGCGGTTTGGAATATGAGGAAGCCCCTAAGAACTAGGTTAAAGGTAAGAAAAAGAGCAAGGGGCCTACAATATACCATGGAGAGACTTTTAGCTCTAAGACATATATGGTTTGTGCTCATTGTAAGAGTGGTGAATATTATTCTACTTATTGTCCTTACAAAGAGAAGGGGACCAAAACAAACATGAAATGGGTCCCCAAGCTAATTCCATATCTCAAAGTTTGAATTGGGCACCGACCTCTCCTCTCTATGTAGGATAAAGGTAAATGGATTGTTAATAGTGGATGCTCAAAGCACATGAATGATGATAGAGACCACTTCAACACTCTTACTAAAAAGAAAGGAGGTTCGATGACTTTTGGGGACAACAAGAAAGGTAAAGTGGTAGGTGAGGGTGATGTAGGTGATTCATTATGCATATAGAATATACTTCTTATGGATGGCCTACGTCACAATTTAATTAGTGTTAGCCAACTTTTTAATAATGGATATCTTGTTCTCTTTACCTCACATGAATGCTTACTTCTAGACTGCCTCTCCTATAATGTCATATATGGGAACTAGAAGTGGAAATATATACATTATTGTTCTTGATTATCTTAAGCCTATTCTTGGTAAATGCCTAGTTATTGATAAAAATGATGTATCTTTATGGCACCGTAGGCTTGGTCATGTAAATATGCATCAATTGAAGAAGTTGAACAAAATGGACTTGGTCAAAGGACTTCCACAATTGTACTTTGAGAAGGATGAAGAATGCCAACCTTGTATCCAAGGAAACAAAACTAAATAATCATTTAAATCCAAAGGAGTCCTTAACAACAAGAGGGTTCTTGAACTTATTCACATTGATCTATTTGGACTAAGGAGAAATCAATCGCTTCATGGTAATAAATGGTGTGTTGTGATTGTCAATGATTTCTCTTGTTTCACATGAACTTTCTTTTTTTGTTTCAAAAAGTGATACTCTTGATGTTTTCTTCACTTGCAAATGAATTGAAAATAAAGCTTCTTGTTGCATCGTGTCTATCCATAGTGACCATGGGGAAGAGTTTGAAAATTACTTGTTTGAATTTTTTTCTAAAGAATTCGATTATATGTACAATGTCTGCCCCCCTTACTCCTCAACAAAATGGGGTAGTTGAGAGGAAGAATAGGTCTTTACAAGAAATGGCTAGAACAATGCTTTTGTAGGATGACACTCCTTAGAAGTTTTAGGCTAGAGTCATTAGTACTTCATGTTTTTTTGTAAAAAACAATTTTCACTCATCCTTTGCTTAAATCTCTTATGAGTTATGATGTGGTAGAAAGTCTTCAATCGAATTATTTCATAGTTTTTTTGTCCATGCTTTGTATTGAACACCAAAGATTCTCTCAATGAGTTTGATGATAAATCTTATTAGGCTTTCTTTCTTGGCTATATCACTACAAGTAGATCTTTTAGAGTTTTTAACATTGAACTGTCTAAAGTAGAAGAATCTATCAATGTTAAATTTATTGAGACTAACACCTCAATTTCCAAGAATATTGTGAATGATGATGTTGTAGATGAATTGATTCCTAGATTGAAAGAACTCAACATCAATGATAAAGGAAAAGAGGTGGTTTTAGATGAAGAATCAAAATAAGATGAAAAGAAGGATCTTACTCCCCAATTTTCTAAAGATCATCCTAAATATCTCATTATAGGCAATCCTTTTCAAAGGGGGAAGACGCGAGCTACCTTTAACAAAGAACAATTCCATGGCACGTTCATCTCACAACTCTTTGTTAAAGACAATGTCTATGACATGGCCAAAGTTGATCCTACACTCTTTCTTAAAGACACCTCTAATAATTTCTTGATTGTTCAAATATATGTTGATGACTAGTTCTCTTATGCAGAGTGAATTTGAGATGATGGGGGGCTCACCTTATTCCTTGGCTTCCAAATCAAGCAAACTAATGATGGAAAGTTCATTAACCAAGGGAAATACACAAGTGAACCTTTGAAGTGCTTTGGGATGGACAAACCTAGCAATGGACACACCTATGTCCAACACCACCAAACCTAATAGAGATGAATAAGGTGAAAAATTAGATGAGAAGCTCTTTAGAGGTATGATTGGTAGCTTATTATACTTAACTGCCTCTAGAACGTATATCATGTTTAGCGTTGGCTTGGGTGCTAGATTTAAATCAAGCCCAAGAAATCTCATCTTATAGATGTTAAGAGGATTATAAGGTACCTAGCCAAGATCCAAAATTTTTGACTATAGTATACTACGTCAAGGGACTTTACTCTCACATCTTATAGTGATGTGTATTATGCCAGGTGCTTAATTGATAGAAGTGCACAAGTGGAAATTTCTTCCTCCTAGGACCGTGTAACATCCCAGGATTTGAGGCCTCGGATAAAATGATCTTAAAAGGAATAATTGGATTACCCATGGAACCATGGTGCACCTCATTTTTAGGGATACCATTACTAAATAACTTTGTGGTTAAGCATGCTCAGCCCAAAGTAGTATTAGGATGAATGACCAGTCAGGAAGTTTATCTTGGCTTGTGCGTGAGTGAGTAAAAAGTGCATAGTTAAGGATATTGGTGATTTGTGGGGCTAGCTGTCATTCCTGAAATTATACTAGAGCCTTGGGCAGTGTGCCCAAATGTTACAGACCATGCTTAGTTTCTTGGTTATCTAAGAAACAACGCATGATGACTCTTTCAACTATCGAGGTTGAGTACATTATAGCTAGGAGTTGTTGTGATCAAGTCCTATGGATGAAGAAAATGCTCTAAGAGTTCAATGTTTTCTGTGATGCTTCTCCTATATACAGTTAAATACTAGTGCAATCAATTTAACATACAATCATATATTGCATAGATAGAGATAAACAGATAGAGGTACATCATGATTTCCTTCGTGGCCACATTGCTAAGAAAGATATCTATATCACTCATGTGGTCACTGAAAACTAACTTGTGGACATTTTCACTAAACCTCTAGCTAGAGAGAAATTAACTTTTATTAGATGAAAATTGCTTATAAGTGTTCTTGATGATATTGGTATGCCTTCTAGCTAGATGTTCACTTATCTATATGTTGTTGCTCATAATATGCTCATCTTATACTTGCTTGTGCTACAAATGACATGTTTTAATGCTTTATTTTTGGTGTTTTTTCTTTAAATCGCAAATTCTTGTTTATCACAAAATAGTGGCTAATGATGAGTCAAAAGTGCCTTTATATGTTCATAATACATGATAGGATACAGAAATGCATTTATATAGTGGTCTAGAAGTCTAGAATTAACTTTCACATCTTGTCAATAGGCACTTTTTTGGTCGGGTTTGCTCTAGGGAAACTCGACCGACAAGATGGCCAAGGATCAGACTGACTTCAGTATCGATCGAGTTTCCCAAACTACAAACTCGACTGACAACACTATTGTGCAGAAATATAAAGGGACCATCGGCTGATTTCTTCCATCTCAAATAGAGAAAACTCAGCCGACCAATCTTCCTTTGTTCTTCTCCTTAAACCCTAGACCTCTCCCAACCATTTCCTAGCCCTCTCTAGCTCAGTTTCACCTACCCTAGACTACCCTAGTTGTGTGGATAGTTATTTGCTCCTCTTATCTTTCATTTTAGGCAAGCATATGTTTGTCCACTCTTCTTTCTCACAACCATGGTGATCGACCAGATAAAGATAATGGGTCCAATTGGTGTCCCTTCAACCTCCATGGCTTCAAGGCTTATTGGTATGATGGCACCTCTTTTATCCACTATTAAAATGTTAATCGATATAAAGAGTTTTTTCCTAGAAATCCTTATACTTTTAGGCCCTTGATAAAAACTAGAAATGAGTTGTTGAAGGAGTTTAAGAAGGTTTTTACCGATTAACACCTTGGTGCCCTTTGTTTAGAGCACTTGACTTTTTCAAACTTTCTATCTAACACAAAATCAGTGCATGAATTCTATGCCAAACGCACATGGAATTACACTACCATAGTGCCACCTCCAAATACCCAAGTTGTGTTGTCATCCATGATTGCAGAAATAAGATTTGAAGTATGTGAATACTCCTTAAATGGATTCTTATCTTGTTCCTCACCTGATTGAATGGCTTCCTATCCTAATTACTATAACCTCCTAAATGTTGAAGACTTTTTCAAGAGTTTTAACCCTGAGCTTACCCTTCCTGAAATACACAAAACTCTAAAGAAACTTGAGGTTCCCTATAGGAAGAAATACATCTTAAGATCCTATTCTCTTGACATTAAGACTCACCTGATTGCTCTCATAGTTAACTGCAATATCCATCTAAAGAAAAATCAAACAGATATAGCAGAAAACTCTATAATAATCATGTAATATCTTCTTCAAAATTTCAAAGTCAAATGGTCTAGATATATTCTACATCATATGACCTATTTTTACATAGAGAATAACACAAGAGACTACCACAAGCCCTAACCTAACTTGATTTGTGGTCTTTATTAACATCATATGAACAAAACTCTTTTCAAGGATCTTGGCTACAAAGATAGTACAAAAGGGGTTTACATCAGTGAAACCATTGTTAAGAAGTCATTCCACCCCACCTCTACATCTACCCCTGGTACCTCCTCCTCTACCCAGCTCCTCCACCTCCTCCTAGACCAGCCTGTGACTCTTTTTCTATGTCTAATGAAACCCTTTGGGTTACATGATGCACCAGAATGCCTATCAGATGCACGTTCAGGAGCACCTTCTCCATGACCTTGTTCAAATCATGTCCAACATGAACTTGTCATGTTCACACCCTTATCCATCCTAGCAGTTGTTCCCAACTACTGATTATGCTTCATGTGCATACATGATCAGCTCTACCCTACCTACTAGATTGTTTCTTTCACTCCACCTCCTACTACTGGTGAGGTACCTACCCTTGTCTCATCTCAGCCCGATGCCTCTCAGCTTCTTGCACATCATGTTGGCCCTATTGTTGCCATTCTTGTTGACTTCAATTGGGCTTCTATACCCAATTATAAGCAAGCTAAGGCACTATGAGAGTGTGGTATCTCTTGGGGAGAGCAAAACCATAGGTGGCCCGACCCTCTCTCTTTTGTTCTTGAGGAGGAAACAGAGATGGATGAAGAGGATTATGATGACGAGGGTGATTGTAATGAGGATGATGGCTCTAATGGTGATGGTGGTAATGATGAGGACACATATGTTGCCACTATTGCACCTTCTAAGCTAGTCAATGATGAGGACTACCAACCTGATGAGGAGTTTTACATCAACGAGCTTGACGTGTAGTTCCTAGTCTCTACAGTGCTCGTATATATGTATTTTTGTAGGATTTCATGGATTGAACATTGGGCATTATATCTGAGGACTACTATTTTTACATCTTGTCAGTTTCTTTGTTGTTTGTAGTTTTCATCTTGAGAGGACTTACTTTTGTTGTAATCTTATTATTTGTACCTTAACTCTATACTCTATTATATCTCATCAGTTAAGGGTGTGTGTTGAGTTGCATGAACTGAGGAAAAATGCTACCTGGTTCATCTTTACAGTAGTCATATGCTTGTCTCAAAGATTAAGCCATGCATGTGCAAGTATGAACAAATTCAAATAGTGAAATTGTGAATGGCTCATAAAATTCGTTATAGTTTGTTTGATGGTAACTGCTACTCAAATAACCATAATAATTATAGAATTAATATGTGCACCAAAGCCTGACTTCTGGAAGGTATGCATTTATTGGATAAAAGGTCAATGTGGGCTTTGCTCATTCAACAACATTTTCTACCGTCCACATGCATTGATGCCACCCAGCTAATGCCCCCACCCTACTGAGCACATGGTACCCCGATCCACCTCTTTGTTTGATTTATGACTATGAGGACATAGTAAAATTCAAGCTTAGGGGGGTGCTAGAATGGCTTTATCTTGCTTATTTTCTATCTTGTTTTAGTTTTCCTTATTTGCAAGTATAGGATCCACAATCTATCTAGTCAAATAGTGGAGCTTAGTTATCATGATTTCTTCCATCACCAAAAGGAATGTGTTTTGTGCCTTTGCAATAATTTTAGAAAATTAGAATGATCACACTTTGTAAGCTTATTTTTCAAAGTCTAAGGCAACACCAAGCGAAGGAAGTGTTTGGATTAGTCATCTTGAGAAAACTTAAAATGAATGAAATCTTAAGTTATCCAATACTTGTGTATGATGAAGAGGTTTGAGCCTTCTCCAAAAAAAATTAAAGTGCAAGGACACATCCACATCTCTTCCAAATGAAAGAAAAAATAAAAATTAATGACAAATATGTTGAAGAAAGTCCAAGCATAATCATAAATCATGCAAAAATAAGAGGGAAGAGAAAAAAAGAGAAATCAAATAAAGAGGGAGAAAAGAATGCCCTGAACTCAATCTGAAGTTTCATCATGGAGAAGGTGAAAATAGTTACATGTATGAATTCTTTCACCCAAAACTCGTCATGTGGATAAGATATGCAATGCATTCATCATTCAACCATGATATTAGGCATTAGGATTCATGCAATTTTCATCCCCTTCATTCGGTAGGATATTCATATTTTTTTTGTATAAATAATTTAGATGTTACTTGTGATTCATTTTAATAGCCAACTACTTTATTTCTACCCATTGCTCTTTCACTACTACATTTTTGGCCTGTAGCGTCGTTTTTACTAAAATAACCGACCTAATAGACTATTGCATTGACTTTATCAAAAAAACCGACCTTACAGGTTTCCCGTGGAAAAAATTCATGTGAATTTGGCTTCGCGCCTCGATCTATAGGATCGGTTTTTCCAAATAACCGATGCTATATGGTCAACAAAAAAATGCGGGCACCGCTTTGGAACTCTAGCGTCAGTTTTTTCAAATAACCGACCCTATAGACCCTGACCTCTAGGGTCGGTTTTTTCAAATAACCGACCTTATAGATGGT
This sequence comes from Alisma plantago-aquatica, assembly GCA_963693085.1. Lineage (NCBI taxonomy): Eukaryota > Viridiplantae > Streptophyta > Magnoliopsida > Alismatales > Alismataceae > Alisma > Alisma plantago-aquatica. Next base: position 366,986,495 of record OY856411.1, on the reverse strand, counting down.
CTCAAAAATTTTGGGCACCACTTAGTCTGTAGGGTCGGTTTTTTCAAATAACCAACTCTATAGACCCTGACTTCTAGGGTCAGTTTTTTCAAATAACCGACCTTAGAGATGGTCTCAAAAAATTCGGGCACCACTTAGTCTCTGTAGCGTCTGTTTTTTGAGATAACCGACCCTAGAGGTCGGGTTGATATTAGACCAAAGCCGAGCCATGTTTCATTGTGTTTCATTTCATTTTATTTGTCTCCCCATTCCTGCTCCCGTGCCCTAAGAGAAGCAAATCGCCGCCGCTTCCAAGGTCACCTTCCCAACCATCTCCACACCCGAAGAGAGGCAAACCGGCACCCCTTCTTGGACGACGACGCCCAGCCGTCATTTTCTTCTTTGGATGGTGTCGACGCCTCCAGATCGACCACCATCTCTGACGTCATGCACTTTGGAGACAACGCCCATCTGCTTTCTTCCTTGAATGGTGATGATGCCTACGGCGTTGCAAGGGTCGCGCACCTTCTTTCTCCAGTTCTTCTCCCGCACAAGCTCCCCCACCATCTGGTTCTTCTCAAGGTAGCACGGTTGTCTCTTCCGCCTCACTCCTCCATTTTCTTTTTACTGTCATGCAACTGACCAAGTAGCACGGCCGTGCTGGCTGAGTTGTAGAAACTTCAAAATTTGTCACTTTTGTATTTGTGTTGTTGCAGGTGCTATTGACTTGTTGTTGACTTGCATATATTTCTTCTTCATCCTACAAGTGAGGTATAATATTCTCAATCTCCCAATGTGCCATTTGTTTACTAGTAAATCAACCAATAATAAAAATATGTATTCTTTCATATCTACATTTTTTTATCAATCTCATATGTAATCATTATATACATTCCAAAAATATGAGGGTAGACATTATGTAGTCTCATATTGACACTTTAGGGTTTATAGATGAGATCATTGATGCATGATGTTTAACTTAATATATGTATACTTGTAGGTTCTAAAATGGCAAGTGAAAAATGTCAAGGTAACTACTTTGACAACTTCTTAGTCTTATATGTATTAATTTTCAACTCTTATATGTCAACTGTTATATTTTTATCTCAACTCCTATTTATAGTAGTTTACTAACATTAAGTATAATTCATTATTTGTAGTGTCCTATACAAAATAATGACTAGGCTTGTGGCTACTATGTAATGAAATATATGCAAGCTATTTTCAAACAAAGCATCATATGACATTCTGACTATAGATCAGGTAATAAAGAATAACATCATAAATTTTCAAGTGATTTTAGTCATTTTATAAATATTAGCATGTGCATTTTCTATTACAGATCTTTACAACTCAGCCTTACACACTTGAGGACTTAAATGAATTTTGAAAAGAGTGTTCAGATGTTTTTCTAAATGAAGTCAATATAGCATTGGATTAAATATGTCTGCTCCATTTATGTATGTGATTTTAGTACTCCATTCATCTCAGACTTGCAGTCTATCATTTTGTAGATTATGATGTGAATATGTGTAACTCAACTGAATTTATGAATCATTTTTGTTATTAATGTGTGGTTTGGAATGGTGACGGTTGACCATCAATGCTCCCCTCTCCCATATCCTGGTTCTTCTTGTTCTTCTGTTATGTTTCTATTTCTACCATGTAGCACGGTCGTGCCACGTAGCACGGCCGTGTTGGCTTCTAGTAGCACGGCCATGTTGTGTAGCATGGCCATGTTGTGTAGCATGGTCGTGTTGTGTAGCACGACCATGTTGGGATATGGTAGCACGGCCATGTGTGGTTACAATTTGTAGACCTGTAGCATCGGTTTTCTTAAAAAACCGACCTTAGAGGTTCACTCTAAGGTCGGTTTTTTAATAAAACCGATGCTATAGGTATACATATTGTAAAGCTCATCTATAGACCTGTAGCATCAGTTTTCTTAAAAAACTGACCTTAGAGTGAACCTCGAAGGTCGGGTTTTTTAAGAAAACTGATGCTACAGGTCTACATATTGATTTTGATAACTGACCTTACAACCTTGGCCACAGTTTCTTCCTCATTTTTTACAACCTATTGGGTTGGTTTTCTTTGGTTAAAAACTGACCCTATAGGTAAAATTCTATAGTGATGCCCACTTAGGAGTCGGTTAAAAAGTGACGCTACAGACCATTTCTGTACTAGTGTTTATGGTATGCCACATATATGATTGATCCCCTAATTCATTTTTATATGGGGAACTGCTTCCAACATAGTTTGGTTGGAAGACAAGAGCAATGAAGATAGGGAATCACATGTTGCATCAAGTGTATGCCCTATTGACTATGATGTTAACTACTATATTAATAGTGTTACATTGATCTAAGGATGGAAACTTTAATGAACATTTTTGGTCACTTCAGAGTAGTTATTTGTTCATTAGTTGGTAAGGGTCATCTCAGGACCATCAAGTGGGGGTATTTGAGAAATGTATTTCATATTATTTGTCCTCTTGTTGACTTATTTCAAATAGATCCAAAGGTAGTGTTGCTCGAGGGCAAGCAACATTCAAGCTTAGGGGTTTTGATGCATTGAGATTTAGTTGCTTTTCACATGCTATTTTCTATGCATTTAGTGCAAATTGTTCATTTTGACATTAGTTATGCCTTTTCTATCATCATTAACATGTGAATCGCCATTACATCAAATATTGAATATTTATACTTAATTATGTTTAATTATCAATTTTTTCTTACTTATGTTGGTTTTTCCTTGTTTCAAGCAATTTGAGCACTTTAGTACAGCTCGTTGCCACTGACATGTAAGTCGATGGTACCGACATGATGCAAAAATCTAATAGGTAAATCTATACATTTTGGTGCTACTGAGACATTGTTTGGTGCTACCAAGATGACACTCGATGCTACCAAAGAGAGGAGTGAGTGTTGACTCACCACCCAAAAACATCAAGAACTAGATTTAATGGCTTCGGTGTCTCCGATATTATAGTCCATGGTACTGAATTGTGTACCTAGAGAAAGTCAAAACTCACATAAAACAACTTGGTGCTATCGACATACTCTTCGGTAGTACCAACACTTATCAAGGGTTTTGGGTCATTCGACAACTCGATGCTACCAATATATAAATTGGTGGTGCTAACATTAGACAATCAATGCAGATTGAAAGTTACAACCGACCCAATGTCTATGACATAATGAGGGCTCGTTTCCTACTTATGACCTAAGGGAAGTTCATACAAAAAAATATATCATGTTCTATCTCATTGAATCAGAGCACGAATCCCGGAGAGGAGAACACAAAGGAGATATCCATGTACCAGACACTTCTAGATGGTGGATTTGTAGCCAGAGTGTTGCGGTGTGTACCAGAGGGGATCATCATGACCACTTCTATGAGGGTTTTCATTGGTTTTTCTAATGTTTAACTCATGTTCTCCATCTTCCTCTATGTATATGATGGTGAAAATCATGTGTGGCTAATCCCCATATTCCTTAGGACTTGGTACTTGTTGGATAAATGGGCTCTAGAAGGAGGGGATTGAATAGAGATAAAACACTTAAACAAAATTCATTAGACCTTTAAATTATATCAATAGATAAGTTTGCATATATGGAATTTGAGTGCAACTAAACATACATAGTAAGGATGAGAGAGATTGAACAAGCATAAGAACACAACCTAGGTATAGCAGTTCCAAACTCCAAACTAGGAGATGAACATCCACTACCTAGAGGGGTCAATTCCCAGGATTTGCAACCATTACACACTTGTTATATTTCATTATAATAGATATGATTTGACCTTCCTTTTATAGTATAAGAATACCTAGCCTCCCTTTTAAGGATTAAATGAGCCAATAACCCTACAAGGACTTACCCATCTGTGAGTAAGAGTCTTCTACCTCCACAAGGACTTACCCACTTTTGCAACAAGATAGACATCTTCACCAAGGACATCTAATCTTGTAACAACTCTTTATCCTTGAAGGAATTACCCACTCTTTTCTTAGATATTCAGCCTTCAACTTCACCAAGGGGAAGCTTTCATCATGTTTTCTTAAGAAAAATGGATTGGGAAAGGGAAGTTGAGAGCTTCACAAGGTATACATTAAAGCATCTCTCTCACAAGTAACCTATCTCACTCGGATTGATGTCGATATGTAGTAAGATACAGAAAGAAAGGGACTCTTAGTAGACAAAACAACTCAACTATAGATATGAGCATAAGAAGCAAACTTGGAATGAAGTCTAAGGGCACCTATTTATAGTTGGGGGTTTCTACTAGCCAGTAGATGCACTTAGGAATGAATTCTAGCCATTTGGGGTGTTGCAACGAATCTATTTTCTAGTTTTGCAACACTCCAGTGGATAGAAACACTTTTTCTGCACATTCAGTATTGTGTAGTCAGTCAAGTTTCAATAAAGGTAACTCGACCGATAGCACTATGCGACAAAGAAGTTTTGAGTTGTCGGTTTAAGTTTATCCTGGATGAAACTTGGTTGATGGCTTAAAGTTGATTTTCCTATGTAGGGTGTCGGTTGATTTTGTCCTGGATTAAACTCGGTTGACCCTGGTAGTTACCAAGACCCACACAAGGTGTCTGTCGAGTTTGATGTGAGTGTAACTCTGTCGACAAAAGTGCATGTGATGGATTTTGGTAATTGACATAAAAGTGCTCAAATACTCATTTTCAGTGCATTTTATGCTTTTCTCAGCTTAGTTACAAGTCATAGCATCAATACAAACAATTTACAAAATTGTCCTAAATGATTTAGGGCCTTTTCCACAAAAGTGTATTTGTAATGATTTTTTCTTGTATTTGGTCAAAGCTAGGGCTTGGTTGAATTCATTCTTTTTATGTACCTAAAACCTGAAAACAATCTCAAATAGGCATATTACATACATATGGGTGGAATGGTTAAGTCATCATCAAAATATGGACAATGTATAATTGTTAGGTCATCATTCTCCCCCTTTTTGAAGATGCCAAACCATTCCTCAAAATATTGAAAAGAGCTTCAAATTTAAACTTTTACCTTGTTAGTTGTAGGGGGTACATGAATGTCTAATAGCAATTACTCCCCCTCAATTTATTCTTTCCTTTGCATGTATGGTTAATTCCTCCAGAAACCATAACCATAACATATATGTTCTATTTGAGTCCACTTTCATACACACAAGATATTTCAAAAAATTAACTAGAAAGGGATCAAATTCAATATGTACTAAGCTCATTTATCCCCCTTTGTCATATCAAAATGGGAGGGGGTATAAGAGCTAAAACATGACTTATCCAAACACACAAACACCACAAACAACCACCATTGATAATCTATGTGTTGCAGACGAGTGTGCATGTTTTCCTTTTTGGCCAGGAGAAGGCACTCATTGTCATAGATTGCATGTTTTTGTTGAATGATTTTCTCCTGGACCATGAATCTCAGTCAAGGTGGATGACTGGTTTTGCTACCCATGTTGGATCGATTGTTGATGAATGTATTTTCATCCCATTTTTAGTTGCAGTTTCAGTCTAGTTTAGCATTCATATAGATTAGTTTTCATTAGAATAGCTTTGTTTTGGTTTATTTAGGTTTTTATGTTAATTTGTAGGATTTTGATTGTCACAACCTCCTTTATAAAACAATCACAACCATAGCGGAATCATTTTCACACAATGGAGACCATGATAAATCGTGAAATGATATCATTAACCAAGCAAAATCCATAGAATAAAAAGAACCACAATGTACATGGTTACATGACATAACTAAGGGACTCTAAGTCCAACATAAAGAGAGTTCTAAACTAAAAACTTCCACATGAAAGACCAATAATAAAAGATAACTATCTAGAATGGCACCCCACCATGTAGGATCTGTCCTTGAGGTTGAGATGATGTCTTTGAGATGTACTTCTTCTCCTTCTCCTCATTTGTGGACATCTCGTCCCCAGTCCATGCAAGGCAATGTAAAACTATGTGAGTGGCATTGAGTAGTTATAACATGAAAAGTAACATAATTGAAATGACATGAGATAGCTTGAAAAACTTAGTGACTTAACATGGTGAACATGATTACTTGAACTTAATAAATTGACATGATAAATAATGGTGTGTAGTTTAACTTGAGTTAATATAGTCTCTCTCTCTCTTAATTCACCCACAGTGCTCATAAGGCTAATTAAGGCTCACATAAGGTCAATTAAGGCTCACATAAGGCCGGCTAAGGTTCATATAATGCTCCCATAGAGCTCATAAGGCCACTTAAGGCTCACATAACATGAACTAGAGGACTTATATTAACATAGCATGGTTTCTTATACTTAAGCATGATCTTCATGATTTCTTGAATAATTAGCATGGAAGTTATTCATAGTATTTCCAATGATAGTAGAATCATTAAATCAATAAGAAACATAAATTGATAGCATGTGCATGATTTTCCATGAGCAAAAATGAGTAATCACATAATTGCACTTTAATGAAGTAATTATAATTACATAAATAAATAGTGTAAACCCAGAACCCTAAAATTATACTCAGTGTGCATGATCCACTCACCTAACATGTATAGGTGTATTATTAATGTCATGATTCTTGGGCCAACCCTAATTATCCTGTAAGTAGCATGATTATGAATTAGTTACACTTTATTAACATTAGTGTAAGATTTCTAGCCTACTGTAAAAACTATATTAGGATATGGGGTCTGATATTGGGTTAGGTATGTATCTTATCTCATAAGCTTTACAACGAGTATTTATACTAAATCTTCCGACAACTGGTGCAAAAGATATCAAATTTCTAGTCCTCACCAATTAGGAATGTGAGAAAAATCAATCAAAATTATTTCAGTAAATCTAGGGGTCGATTAAAATCGATCTATCAATTTATTGCTTTGCCCTTGCATTATCAATCTGAGACAAGAGGCGTGACGGGGCATATGAGTAAAATAATCCTTAGCATACCCGTGACTATATTGATATCTAAATTTCTAAATACTCATAATACCCATGGACATGCGATACATCAAATGAAATTGTGGGGATACCAAAGTAAATTAAACACCATGCTTCTTCCTAGTTTAAGCCATGGTGTCAATCACTGCTACAGAAACATTGATCTCCAAATAGAAGTGAAAATAAAAGACTGGGAAGGGCAGTGAGCAACAGGAATGCAAACTGCAGTGCAAACCGAAGCTGATACAACAACACCAGAGCAAACCATGGGTGGGAGTTCCCCCTGTCATTTTCGCCATGATCGGAATAGAGGAACCAAACTCAAAGATTGAAAATGGTGCTACATAGGTTATTCGAGTGAAATAAGCTCAAGGTCATCTTCGTGGATATCAGTAGAAGCTAGGAGACTAACTTTTGTGGCTTGAAAGTGACCATCTGACCTAGGTGGAGATTGCGTTCTTCTGGTGTGAAGATGGGTTCATGGGTATGATGTTGGGGTGAAACACATGTCCTATGGACATAAAAGAACCATGCAATAGTGCATGTTGATCGTTACTTGATGTGGAATTAGACTGAGATGGACAATGTTGCCGACTTCATATTATCATCACCGAAGAGGGATACCAAGTCTGCGATGGTTCCTCAACTAACCTTAGATGAAATTATTTATGGAGGAGTATCCCTTAGTGACCAATGAAGGTTTCTAGATCACTTAGATTTGGTATGATACGGTAAGGTAGAGTGTGTGCAGTTGTCATGCAAACTGGAGAAAAGGGGATTTAGGTGTTTCCTCTAGGGATAAATATAGGAGCAATGCTAGGGTTCCCTGAACTCGGGATTGTCTCTCAATTCTGTTAGTGCCAAGATAATGGCGAAATGTTGAGGGCAAATCAAGTTATCACAGGCCATGGGTCCGGGGTTATGTTCCCTCCCCCGCTCAGACTCTGCATGAGGTAGGGGATGAAGGCCTTACCCTATGATCCCTATCCAACGTCTCTCAAAGAGCTCGGTTATCTAAAGTAGTGTGTGACAGGTTGTGCAAGGCCCATTATCCCGAACTTTGGGGCAACACTAGGATAATTGGTTGTATTATTACCTGATTATTACACAAAATTAACATAATCTCTTCCTTATTTCCTAGTATCTTATGGAGCATTCATGATTATCTAAATCTAACCAAAATTGGTGTATTTGATAATTCAACCATGAGGAATTCAATTATCTAATTAAATTTTAGATATGAGTTAAGGAAACATGCTTTATACGTTATATGCTACTTCAGGTTATTAACACATTAATAATCATTGAAAAGGAATTGTGTTATTAAAATTCGGTGGAAGCTCTAGTGTTCTATTATCTACTCATATACCAAATAGTGGGATACATTATACATGTATGTGGGTCAAAACTATCATTTAACCCTAACTAGTTACCATTGCATAATTAGGGTTAGGTTTTGTGCATTAATTGATATTGATGTGAATAATTGTTGATGCATTATGTATATAATTCATTCAAGGTTCACATGATATCTTGGTGTTATATTAACTCATTTTGGTATACCAATTAAGCATGTTCTCAACTTGGATCAACAAAAGAAATACGAATTCTTTCAACTTAGAATTTCACCTTTATTGATTATAGAAAAAAATTTGACGCTAAATATGTAATCTTTTTTGTTTTAGATTTTAAAAATTGAGGGTCGTTACAACCTACCCACCTTATAGAAATTTCGTCCTCAAAATTTTCTTGTCATATTAAGGCACTACCCACCTTAGGTTTTCACATATATGTTCACTAACTCATTATCTGGTGATAACTTTTCATAAGGAAGCACTAACATAACCATGATATGGTATTCACATGGAAAACCTTTGTATTATATCTAACATAACTAGTAAAACTGATGAGTGCATGAGTTAGTAATGTATCTTGAAAACTAAACCTTACCTTCATCATCCACCATAGAGAAAATCCTAGCTTTCCTCTTCTCTAGGGGGGGCTGGGTTAGGGTTTTGATCTGCACCCTTCTTTGCTACTAACCTAGGGCATTTGTCCTTGAAGTGCCCTTCTCCTCCATAGTAGAAATAGACACCTAGGCCCAGTCTGCATGGTCCGACATGGAATTTTCCACACTTGGGGAATGCATCCCTCATTGGAGGATCCTCTGGGGCCTTACACTTTATGTGATCATTGTGGTGTTGGTACTGGTTATTGTGGCCACGGTGGTGACATTGTCCATTGTGGGAGTTCTTCTTCTAAGCCCTGTATGGGTGATCCTCAAGCTCCATAGCAGCATCCAGGGCATCTTGCATTGTCTTGTGGCCTTGCCCAGAAAGCAAGTAGTTGAGATCATCCTTGAGACCTCGAATGAACTTCTTGGCTCTTTTTAGCACAGTCATCTCGGTTTTGTACTTCTGGAGAATGTGAAACTTCATGGTGTACTAGGTAACAGTCATGTCACCACATTATTGCATATGGTGGAACTCTAACTCCTTATCCATCATCACTTATGACACATAGTGGCTCTTGAAAGACTCTACAAACTCCTCCCATGTGAGGAACTCTTCATTTGGGTCTCTAGTGTCACAGAAGTTCTCCCATCAAACATGAGCTGGTCCTCTAAGCATGTGAGTCCCAAACCTAATGCGAGACTCTTTAGAATAGTCCAAGACTTGGAAGCAATGCTCCAGGTTGTGGATCCATGCCTCAACCTTACCCACAACATCCAGCTCTTCTTCTCCCATGTACGTATAAGGTTTCACCTTGAGGAATTCTGTCAAGGTGACTTAATTCATCCTCTGATGATGGCCTCCCACTCGTCCTCACATTGCATCAGATAAAGCTCTGACCAACACATTGTATGAGAGGGGAGGGTTTGCTCCATGTTGGTTCTCCTCTTGCTCAAAGTCATAAGATCCTACTACGGCAGCCATTCTAGGATTGCTCTGATACCATTTTTGTCATGACCTCCTTTATAAAATAACACAACCATAGCGGAAGCATTTTCACATAATGGAGACGATGACAAATCGTGAAATGATATCATTAACCAAGTAAAATCCATAGAATAAAAAGAACCACAATGTACATGGTTACATGCCATAACTAAGAGACTCTAAGTCTAAAAAATGAGAGTTTTAAACTAAAAACTTCCACATGAAAGACCAATAATAAAAGATAACTATCTAGAGTTGCACCCCACCAGGTAGGATCTATCCTTGAGCTTGAGTTGATGTCCTTGAGATCTACTTCTTCTCCTTTTCCTCATCTGTAGACATCTAGTCGCAAGCACATGCAAGGCAACATAAAACTATGTGAGTGGAACTGAGTAGTTATAACAGGAAAAGTAACATATAATTGAAATTACATGAGATAGCTTGAAAAACTCAGTGACAACATGGTGAACATGATTACTTGAACTTAATAAATTAACATGATAAATAATGGTGTGTAGTTTAACTTGAGATAGTCACTCTCTCTTAATGCACCCACAGTTCTCATAAGGCCAATTAAGGCTCATATAAGGCCAGTTAAGGCTCACATAATGCCGGTTAAGGCTCACATAATGCTCCCATAGAGCTCATAAGGCCACTTAAGGCTCACATAACATCATCGAGAAGACTTATAATAACATAGCATGGTTTATTATGCTTAAGCATGATCTTCATGATTCCTTGAATAATTAGCATGACAGTGCTTCATAGTATTTCCAATGATAGTAGAATAATTAAATCAATAATAAACATAAATTGATATCATGTGCATGATTTTCCATGAGCATAAATGAGTAATAATATAATTGCACTTTAATTAAGTAATTATAAATATATAAACAAATCGTGTAAACCCAGAACCCTAAAATTATACTCAATGTGCATGATGCACTCACGTTAACCTATAGAGGTGTATTACTGATGTCCTAATTCCTAGGCCAACCCTAATTACCCTATAAGTAGCATGATTATGAATTAATTATACTTTATTAGCATAAATGCTTTCTATCCTACGATAGAAACTAGATTAGGATATGGGGTATGATATTGGGTTCAGGGTGTAACTTATCTCATAAGATTTCCAACGAGTATTTATACTAAATTTTTCGACAACCAGTGCAAAAGATATCAAATTTCTAGTCCTGACCAATCAGGAATGCGAGAAAAATCAATCAAAAATAGTTTAGCAAATTTAGGAGTCGATTAAAATTAGTCTTTCAATTTACTACTTTTCCCTCACATTATCAATCTAAGATAGGAGGCGTGACAGGGCATATGAGTAAAATAATCCTTAGCATACCCGCGACTATATTGATATATAAATTTCTAAATACTTGTAATACCCCTGGACATGCGATACATCAAATGAAATTGTGGGGATACCAAAGTAAATTATACACCAGGCTTCTTCCTGGTTTAAGCCATGGTGTCGATCACTTCTACAGAAACTTTGTTCTCCAAAACAGAAGTGAAAGCAAAAGACTGGGAAGGGCAGTGAGCAACTAGAATGCAAACTGCAGTGCAAACTGAAGCTGATACAACAACACCATAGTAAGTCGTGGGTGGGAGTTCCCCATGTCATTACCGCCATGGTCGGAACAAAGGAACCAAACTTGAAGATTGAAAATGGTGCTACAGAGGTAGTTCGAGTGAAATAAGATCAAGGTCATCTTTGTGGGCATCAGTAGAAGCTAGGTGACTAACTTTCGTGGCCTGAAAGTGACCATCTGGCCTAGGCAGAGATTGCATTCTACTAGTTCGAAGCTTGTTTTATGGGTACGATGATGGGGTGAAAACATGGCCTATGGACATAAAAGAACCATGGAACAGAGCATGTTGATCGTTACGTAATGTGGAATTAGACTGAGATGTACAATGTTGTCGACTTGAGATTTTCGTCACCGAAGAGGGATACCAAGTCCGTAGTGGTTCCTCAAATAGCCTCAAATGAAATTGGTTATGTAGGAGTATCCCTTAGTGACCAATGAAGGTTTCTGGATTGCTCGGAGTTGGTCTGATGTGGTAAGGCAGAGTGGGTGCGACCGTCATGCAAACTAGAGAAAAGGGGATTTAGGAATTTCCTCTAGGGCTAAATATAGGAGTGATGCTAGGGTTCCTTGAACTCGGGATTGTCTCTCAATTCTGTTGGTGTCAAGATAATGTAAAAACATCAAGGGAAAATCAAGTTATCACATGTCACAGGGTTGGGATTTTGTTCCCTCCCCCGCGTGGACTCTGCGCGAGGTAGGGAACGAAGGGCCTACCCTCATATCGATATCCAACCACTCTTAAATAGCCCAGTTATCTAAACCAACGTGTGACAAGCTGTGCAAGGCCCATTATCCCAAACTTTGGGGCAATACTAGGATATTTGGTTGTATTATTACCCGATTATTACACAAAATTAACATAATCTCTTCCTTATTTTCTAGTATCTTTTTGAGCATCTAGGATTATCTAAATCTAACCAAAATTGGTGGGTTTGATAATTTGACCTTGATTCAATTATCCAATTAGATTTTAGATGTGAGTTAAGGAAACATGCTTTATAGGTTATTTTCTACTTCAAGTAATTAACACATTAGTAATCATTGAAAAGGAATTGTGTTAACAAACTTTGGTGGAATCTCTATTGTTCTATTATCTACTCATATACCAAACAGTGGGATACATTATACATGTATGTGGGTCAAAACTATCATTTAACCCTAACTAGTCACCATTGCATAATTAGGGTTGGGTTATGTGCATTAATCGACATTGATGTGAATAATTGTTGATGCATTATGCATATGATTCATTCAAGGTTCACATGATATCTTGGTGTTGTATTAACTCATTTTGGCATACTAATTAAGCATGGTCTCAACTTAGATCAACAAAAGAAAGATGAATTCTTTCAACTTAGGATTTCACCTTTATTGATTATAGAAAAAAATTCGACACTAAATATATAATCCTTTTTATTTCAGAATTTAAAAATTGAGGGTCATTACATTGATACTTTTCACGACTCCCATTGTAGGTTTTGAATTCTATCACTCTGTAGGATTTCGAGCACTTTTAGAAGGTAGATCGATACACAAAATTGTGTCCAAGACCAAAATCGACCTGTCAATCGACATGACAATCGACCTTCAAAATCATCAAGTTATCAAGCCATCGACTCAATGCTCGATATCCTTATCGACCTTCCAGTTCAATGACTCATCGACACCTTGGTCGACACTCAGAAGGTCAACACTCAAGAAATCAACATCAACAATCACCCAGTATTCGACAAGAGATCATCCCATCAATAGACAATCCTATCGACATGCTTATCGACGTACACAACTGCTCGACAACCCCGTCGACCCTCAAGGTATCCAGTCTCGTCGACCTCCAAGAACTGATGATAGGAAATCCAAGCATCAACACCTGTCAGTCAACAGTCCCGTCGACCGATAGACTCATCGATTGACACTGATGAAAAGTGGTCGAAACTGACAGGGAATGCAAAAGGTCGACAACCTCAACCCTATAAATAGGCCCCCAGTGTAGTCGTACAACTCATCTTAGATTTTCAAGAGATAGAACAAATCGAGGGGTTGCCGCTGAGATCAGAGCAAGGATGAGACTTGTCAACCAAGCTAGTTCTATCGACCTAGCTGGATGACGCCTATCGACCCCAAGCACAGATCGATAGATCCTTTCCTTCTGCAACTCCAAGGCCATCGATCTCTCTCTCTGTATGATCGATCTCTTCTCCAAGTTGGTGTTCCTCCACCTACTTCAGCTTCAAGTCAGGGTTAATACCTAAAAGAGAAAAAGGAAGGAAATTAATTGTCACACCCCATGCTGAGCCACTTCCACCACCATCATGACCATGATGACATCCTCTTCCTCTTCTTGTGATACTAATCTCGCCATGTCAAGGTAGTAGTCTTTTCACTAGGGTGTGGGGACTAGCCCCACTACCCATTTTTTGCAATTTCATTCATGTTTCAAATCTTGTATGAACCCATATAATTCATAGCCAATCATTTATTACATGTTTTGTGGATTGGTCACCCACTTTATGTGATTTATTATAATAGTTTATTGTAAGAATTTCAACTTTTAAGATTTTAATACCTATTAGCTTTGGTTGACACTCTAACAAGAACTTTTGATGAAAAGTCTCTGGAATAATGTATAGAGGATCTGTAACTAATGAGACATCAAACTTACATGGATATCTACTCATAAAAGTTTCTGACGCCGAAAGGGGAAACTTGCATAACTCCAATTATATCTTCATACAGGTTTGGATTTGAATGATTGTGCAGATTTGAGTAATGGTGGTGAAACCCAGTTCCACCCTAGTATTTCCATCCATTGATAAATAGAACGTTAATCTAGCTCTTTTTATTCTTACAACCTTGATTAAACAAACCAATCTCAAATTTTGTGATAAATACTAATTTTTTCTAGGTACTCTGATTAGATAGTTCTTAAAAATGTTGCCCCCTGGGATTTAAACCTTGACCATACTGTGATAAGATTCGCCTGCTTGCGGGTGGAGTTATTGCACTTTAGTTTTGGTAAACTCTAGGAATTATATTCCTAGTGAATTTGTAGTGTGATAATATTCCACGTCAATTGTATCATCTCATGCATACCCTCCATGGAGAAAGTCTCTAGATGGTAGAACTATAGAGTAGAATGTTACATATCATCACAAAATATGGTGCATGTAGGGAAATATGGCATCAGATATAGTAGTGGAAACAAAAAAATACTACCATATTCCCAGATGACGTCAAAAACTATGAATTGGGAATGAGAGTTGTAAGGTATATACATGGTCCTAGAGAAAGTCCAGTGACTATCTCTTATTTTAGTGTGCTTCTTTCTCAAGTTGCACCTAGATAGAGTTCAATAGTGTCCTCCTAACTAATCACCAAGGATGGTGTTTGACAACATCCTCCTAGAGGATGGAAAAGACCTCCTCACCTTTATAGTAGTCCACGTCAACCTCTGGGAAGTTCTGTCATTCTAGATGAATAGATAAGAAGGAGTTATCCCTTCTAGTTAAAGTGCTAGCATCGACTTTCTCTCCCTATTGTATCTTTGTCCATCCATTTGACTAGTAGGACTTGCTCAGGTTCTCACGTTACCACAACTGTGAGAAGACAACCCATTTTCAGAGCTTATTGTTGTGTCTCTAGACATCCTTGACTACCCCTCTATTTATAGGAGGGTCAGGGTCAGAATTTCCATATCAATCGGGAGTTGAAGAGATGGAATTTCATAAATTTTCCAGAACCTACAAACCATGAACCGGTTAGTTCACTATTGAACCTATCAGTTCACATGTGAGTCGATTGGTTCAACTTTTGAACTGGTCGGTTCATGTGACGTCCTCAGATTTTCTAAAATGTAATCTAATGTGTGATGTCAAAATTGAAACCTCACTTTAGTGAGACTACAATTTAAACACCCCAAGATAGGCTAAGAAGAATAAAATCAGAGGAAGTCAGAAGGAAACAACAGTAGCACATGTACATGAACAAGAACAAAACCATACAACACATGTTCACCATTCAACATATAATTACATAATGAAATGTTACAACATTTGATATTACATATTTAATAGCAAACTTTACATATACATGTACTACCACTAAACAATAGGATCTTAAGACAATAGGTCCACTTGTACATCAACACGCCACACAACTCTCAACTATCTTGGTTCTTCAAGAGCACATGTCTACAACCTAAACAAAAGATTCCATGTGGTACACGTCAGTACAATATTCAAGAATATTGTACTGAGTATGCCAACGTGTCTTTTTATATACCTCTCATTACTAAGCTTGGCAATAAGATAAAACTAATACTTGGTAATTATAAAGAAATATAAGAAAGAGCATATACTTGTACAAAGATGTTCATTAACAAAAGAGAGCACATATTTTAATCTCATTTTCCACGTAAAGTTGATCAACCACATGCATTATTCTACCAAAGAGATTTAGTGCTCACATGTACTATTCTTCCAAAGAGTTTTAGTACTTTCATAAATGCACTATTCTGTCAAAGAGATTTAGTGCTCACATGTACTATTCTACCAAAGAGATTTAGTACTTTCATCAATGCACTATTCTACCGAAGAGATTTAGTGCTATCATATAATGGATCAGATATCTTATGTTTCATGTGTCCATAGCCATATAAGTATGGAAAATCAAGCAAGATATCATACAAGAACAATCATTTCATCCAATGTCATATGTCAAGTATTTTACTACACATATAATACAAGCATACGGTATAATAAGCCAAGTAAGAGTTAATGGTGTGCCTTGATCAAGATATCCTAATCATCATATTCTAGAGTCATCTATATCATTGGTCAAACCTGATCAAGACACAGATCATATATCACCATCAAGTTCTCATCATCTCAACCCTAGTTATGGTTTATTAGGGTTTTATTTAGATCATTGGATATTCTCCCTTTTATGTGTATTCTTATCTTGTAATTATCTTACTGAGATCATGTTCCAAATTATGGTTCATTTGTATGGACATTAGTTTCCATATCATTGTTTGCATGTATTAACCCTAGATTAGATACATCAGTCCAATTAGGGTTTTCTCATTATTGTAGGATCCTTAAACATGTAACCTTATTTATATGCATAATTATGATCTCATAATTTTATAAGGGTTCCAGGTACTTATATGAGCTTACCCTGCAACTTTTAGGGTTTCTTGAGCATGTGTGTATTTATTGCACATTAATTAGGGTCATTAGTCTTAATTAGCCATATGGAGACAATTACATGATTTTGTGCATCAACATCATAATCACTGGTCTTAAATGGATTATAAGTCACATTTAGGAGTTACTGGAACATTTTCATAATTTGCATCCTACGTTTGATATTTATTACTCATGAAACAAGCATTTCACAACTTACATGATATCCCTATCATTAGTGCATCAAATCCTAATATTATCATTCTAATGTGTTCTACTCATTTTTCTAAGAATTTTGGTATATTATTTGTAATTTTTTGACAAAGGATGTATTTACTATGAATTTTGTAAGATCTGAACATTTTTGAAGGAAATTACCTTTTTAGGCCAATCAGATCTCGACACGTGGCTATGAAGAGGCGCAACTCCTTTGATTAAACTGGTGATTCTTTACTTGGACTAGGGTTAGGCCTGCGGTTCATACTTCTTTGATTAGAGGCAGGAAGGTCGGTCGGTTCGCTCTTCTGAGCCTAGTTTTCTTGGTTAGATGGGAGTTGGACCCGGTCCACCCCTTTTTCCTTCTCCCTCTCGCACGACGCACATGTGTGCCCTCTGTTCTACTCACACAAAACCGCAGCCATGGTTGGTAACCTCTGGCAAGATGATTTCCCAAAGCTTTTCTCATTCTTTCCTTGATCTTAGGCTCCCTACATGTTATAAGGATCCAAGTGGTACGCCACAGCCACTTTTCTCCTTGAGTGCTGCTCCAAATCTCCATCTAAGTGAGAACACTGATGTCATCTCTTCTATGGCAGAGCAAAAGGGGGGGAAGGCCCCTCTTTCCTCTTCTCAACTCTAAGGCTCCCATGAGCTTCTGACATCCTCCGGTAACTCGTAGGTAGTCTCCATATGCATTCGGATGCACTCCTTGCCGTCCGTTGAACTTCATATTCATCTCCAGCAAAATAGAGTTGGTCGACCATCAAAATGATCATGGGAGTCGGCCGCCACCTATGGTTTCCATTTTCCATACTTCTCTCTTCATTTTCATGTACTAAAGCTCATCTATCGGTCGCTATTCCTTCTTCTACCTATCATCCCTTCTTCCTCCGTTAACACAGTAAAAGGCAGTGGAACTGGCTTTAGGGGGGGAGCAGAGATCTCTCCTCTCTCCACAAAATGGCCCAAATGAAGGCTCAATTAGTTTCTGGAGGTGAGAGGGAGTTGTTTTCCCACACCAAATCATTTGCAACCCCAAGATCAACGAAAAACCCAACAACCATGTTGTTGCCTCCAGCCACCCATGGCTATCTTCTAACTACAAGGTAGAAGATAATGTCAGGACTTTCTGATCTCACCCAGTAGTGGTTGTGATTGTGTCAAGGTATGCGATCCGTGGGACAGGGTCATGAACTAGGCTGTGTGACACTCAAATATTAGAACTTAGGCAAATAATCAGAATCGGGTTCATCAAATACATCAAAATACCATATTATTTCATCATTTTCAAACCCAAATATCTCCTTCTAGGAACCTCCAATCTTCATGAAAATTTAACCATAGTTTTATCATACCTCAAGGTACAATGTATTCAAATTTGGTATCAAAACTCAATTGTTTGACTAGTCCATTAAGTACTTCAAAAGGAATAAACATACTAATCATAATCACAATGTCAACACCAATTATCATCCATATTTTGTCAAATCACTTGGAATTATTTAGATAACTTAAAGATATGAATTCACTTATGTCATTAATTATTCAAGGATTCCAAAAGTTTAGTCTATCACATCACACATGTACATGAACAAGAACAAAACCGTACAACACATGTTCACCATTCAACATATAATTACATAATGAATTGTTACAACATTTGATATTACATATTGAACAGCAAACTTTACATATACATGTACTACCACTAAACAATAGGATCTTAAGACAACAGGTCCACCTATACATCATCTCGCCACACAACTCTCAAATGTCTTGGTTCTTCAAGAGCACGTGTCCACAACCTAAACAAAAGATTACATGTGGTACACGTTAGCACAATATTCAAGAATATTGTACTGAGTATGCCTACATGTCTTTTTATATACCTCTCATTACTAAGATTGGCAATAAGATAAAACTAATACTTGGAACCTATAAAGAAATATAAGAAAAAGAATATACTTATACAAAGATGTTCATTAACAAAAGAGAACACATATTTTAAGCTTATTTTCCATTATATGTAAAGTTGATCAACCACATGCACTATTCTACCAAAGATTTAGTGCTCACATGTACTATTCTTCCAAATAGATTTAGTACTTTCATAAATGCACTATTCTACCAAAGAGATTTAGTGCTCACATGTACTATTCTATCAAAGAGATTTAGTACTTTCATCAATACACTATTCTACCAAAGAGATTTAGTGCTATCATATAATGGATCAGATATCTTATGTTTCATGTGTTTATACCCATATAAGTATGAAAAATCAAGCAAGATATCATACAAGAACAATCATTTCATCCAATATCATATGCCAAGTATTTTACTACACATATAATACAAGCATATTGTATAATAAGACAAGAGGTAATGGCGTACCTTGATGAAGATATCCTAATCATCATATTCTAGAGTCATCTATATCATTGGTCAAACCTGATCAAGACAAAGATCATATATCACCATCATGTTCTCATCATCTCAACCCTAGTTATGATTTATTAGGGTTTTACTTAGATCATTAGATATTCTCCTTTTTACGTGTATTCTTGTCTTGTAATTATCTTACTGAGATCATATTCTATATTATGGTTCATTTGTATGGGCATTAGTTTCCATATCATTGTTTGCATGTATTAACCCAAGATTAGATACATCAATCCAATTAAGCTTTTCTCATCATTATAGGATCCTTAAACATGTAACCTTATTTATATGCATAATTAGGATCTCATAATTTTATCAAGGGTTCCAGGAACTGATATGAGCTTACCCTGCAATTTTTAGGGTTTCTTGAGCATGTTTGTATTTATTGCATATTAATCAGGGTTATTAGCCCTAATTAGCCATATGGAGAAAATTACATAATTTCATGCATCAACATCACAATCGTGATCTTAAATGGATTATAAGTCACATTTAGGAGTTACTGGAACATTTTCATTATTTTTGTCCTTCGTTTGATATTTATTACTCATGAAACAAGTATTTCACAACTTACATGATATCATTATTATTAGTGCATCGAAATCCTAATATAATTATTCTACTGTGTTCTACTCATTTTTCTAAGAATTTTGGTATATTATTTGTAATTTTCTAACAAGGGATGTATTTACTATGAATTTTGTAAGATCTGAACATTTCTGAAGGAAATTACCTTTTTAGGCCAATCAGATCTCAACACGTGGCTATGAAAAGGTGCAACTCCTTTGATTAAGCTGGAGGTTCTTTACTTGGACTAGGGTTAGGCCAACAGCTCATGTTTCTTTGATTAGAGGCAGGCGGGTCAGCCGGTTCGCTCTTTTGAGCCCAATTTTCCTGGTTAGATGGGAGCTGGACCCGGTCCACCCTTTTTCCTTATCGCACGATGCACACATGCACCCTCTATTCTACCCACACAAAAACACTGTCATGGATGGGAAACTTTGGCAATATGATTTCCTAAAGCTTTTCTCATTCTTTCCTCGATCTTAGGATCCATACAGGTTATACGGATCCAAGTGGTACGCCATGGCCACTTTTCTCCTTGAGTGTGGCTCCAGATCTCCATCTAGGTGAGAACGTCACTGCCATCTTTGATGTGGCAGAGCAAAAGGGGGGGAAAGGCCCCTCTTTCCTCTTCTCAACTCTGAGGCTCCCATGATCTTTCGACATCGTCTAGTAACTCGTAGGTAGTCTCCATATGCGGTCAGATGCACTCCTTGCAGTCTATCAAACTTCATATTCATCTCTAGCAAAACAGAGTTGGTCGACCACAAAACCATGTTGCTGCCTCCAGCCACCCACGACTATCTTCTAACTGCAAGGTAGAAGATAATGTCAGGACCATATGATCTCACTCAGTTATGGTTGTGATCATGTGAAGGTATGCAATTTGTGGGACAAGCCCACTAACTAGGCTGTGGGACACTCAAATATTAGGACTTAGGCAAATAATCAGAATTTGGTTCATCAAATACATCAAAATACCATATAATTTCATCATTTTCCAACCCAAATATCTCCTTCTAGGAACTTCCAATCTTAATGAAAATTTAACCATAGTTTTATCATACCTCAAGGTACAATCAATTCAAATTTGGTACCAAAAGTCAACTATTTGACTAGTCCATTAGGTACTTCAAAAGGCATAAACTTATGAATCATAATCACAATGGCAACACCAATTAGCATCCATATTTTGTCAAAGCACTTGGAATTCTTCAGATAACTTAAAGATATGAATTCACTTATGTCATTAATTATTAAAATATTCCTAAAGTTCAATCTATCACAACCTACACACCTTAAAACAAATTTCATCCTCAAAATAGAGCCAAAAATCCAGTCCATCACAGTTCACTATGTTTCCTATTCTCAATTGTATTAGCTTTTAATATTTGATTAATCCACAACATTATGTTAGCATCAATCCTTAATCCAATCTCATTGATCAACCAAAAGGTCAATTCATAACCTGAACCAGTCGGTTCACAAATTTGAGCTAGTCCGTTTACTTGTTGAACTTGTTGTTTTAGAGTATTGATTGCCAATCTTATTTGAAGTAGATACATAACACTTTAGTAACCAATTTTAAACTTCATTAATGAGTAAACTCGTAGTCCAGGTGTATCCTATGTTGTGACCCTATAGGTTCCAACCTACGTTGGTAGTGAATGTCCATAATCATTTATGACATCACAACCAAGGAGTGGTATCTAGCAAGACATCATTGCTACCCAAGTAATAGGAAAGTTGGAGAACAAATTCAATTGACAATCTATGATTAGGTGGTATAGTGATCATATAGTTCATTTGTCACTTATATCTAGATTGAACTCAAGGCATGGAATAATCATCCTCTTTAACATTCAATCAATGTTCCTTCATCTAGAGCAGACTATCTAAGATATATATGAGCTCAGTATCAACATATTGACTCACATGAGCACGGCCAAGCATTTCTTAGTCTCGCTTATTAAATGGCTAGGACATCAAACTCATAGGAGGGACAAATCCCATCCACATCACTCACAATCATCGCCATGTGTCACAATGTATTCGAGCATCACCTTTATGGTAACCCTTATTCAAGGTCACATTGGATGATGTCAAAGTACATCAAACAACACATGATGAGTGTAGTGATTTTAGGTCTAAGAACCACAATCACCACTTATCACTATGAGAAATGATTTTGACTACCAATCCATGGTTTTCATGCATCACTCTCAAGTGGGTCTATCCAATACATTGTTATCTATCAAGTATCTATGTGTTTGGTTTTATATCACATATCAAGACTTAATGAGATTTTTTCATCAACTAACACACTCTAGTCTTATGTTATTGATGTCTATCATCTTCCACAATAACGTCCGACAAGGGACATAACAAGAATGTATATATATTCTTAACATTTGTATGATCTCATTCTTCAGGACCTCATCTTGAAGACCTACATCATCAAGTAACATCATTCTTTCGACATTTATTATATAACATCATATCTCTTAATTGAATAAAATAGAATAAATGGAAGATTGCATTTATTATTAATCAAATCATTTACAATATATGTCGTTACAATCATCATATGATTGGCTCTCTGGGAATACATACCAATAGACTCTCATTTTCACTTAGAGCCAATCACCCATGAACTTAATCCCAAGAGTTCTAACATGACCTTCATGCTTTTGTTGTGAAAGTACATTTGTTAAGGGATCAGGTACATTGCTTTCAGTTGTTACTCTACACATATTCGCATTCCCTCTCTATATGATCTCTCGTATGAGATGGAACTCTCGTTGCACGTGCTTGGTATGCTAATGCGATCTGGTTTTCTTAGATTGTGCAATAGAACCATTGTCATCACAATATATCTCTACTGCAACATTGATGCTTGGAACCACCCCAAGTTCATAAATGAACTTCTTGATCGAATGTCTTCCTTTGCTGCATCAGATGTGGAAATATACTTGGCCTTTGTTGTAGAATAAGCAATTATCTCTTGCTTTGAACTTTTCCAACTTGCAACTATGTTGTTTAGGCAAAACACAAATCCAAATTGTGATATATAGTCATCTTTGTCAGTTTGAAAGCTTGCGTCAGTGTAATCATTTATCTCCAACTCTTCCTCACCACCACAGACAAGGAACTTGTCCTTAGTTCTTCTCAAGTACTTAAGGATGTTCTTTATAGCAATCTAGTAACATTCACCAGGATCTTGCTAATACCTTCTAGTCATACTCAAGGCATATGAGACATCAGGGCAAATACACAACATTGTGTACATGATAGATCCAACTTCAGATGTATATGGAATCTTACTCATGCACTCCCGTTCTTCACAGGAACTGGGACATTGAACTCTAGAGATACTAACATCATGATACATGGGTAAGTTTCTTCTCATTGAATTCTCCATGTTGAACCTTTTCAGGACATTGCCAATGTATGTGCTCTAGGTTATGACAAGACGCCTTTTAGATCTATCTATATAAACCTTGATTCCTAAACTATAGGATGCTTCATGAAAGTCCTTCTTCTAGCTAGGTCTTTACCATCTATAAAGTAGTGATGTCATTCCCCATCAATAGTATGTCATCCACATACAATATGAGGAATACAATCATGCTTCCACTAACCTTCTTGTAAACGCATGGTTCATCTTGATTTTGACTAAATCTAAACTCTTTGACTGTTTTGTCAAATCAAAGATTCTAGCTCGGGTATGCTTACTTCAATCCATAAATTGACCTTCATAGATTACAAACTTTGTTTGCATACGTTGGATTTATAAATCCCTCAGGTTGTGTCATGTACACATCCTCAAGAAGATTCATGTTAAGGAATGTGGTTTTAACATCCATCTACCAAATCTCATTGTCATGATAGTCTACAATGGCAAGCATGATCCTTATGGACTTAACCATGGCAATTGAAGAAAAGGTTTTGTCATAGTCAACACCTTGAACTTGTCCAAAACCCTTTGCAACCAGTCGTCCTTTGTAAGTTTTCACATTACCATACATGTCAGTCTTCTTCTTGAAGACCCACTTGCACCCTATGGGTTTTACCCATTTAGGTGGATCCACCAAGGTCCATACCTCATTGTTGTTCATGGATTCCATCTTAGATATCATGGCCTCAATCCATTTCTCAGATTCAGATCCCTTATCAACTTCTAGATAGGTAGTTGGCACATCATTAATGACTGACTCATCTCCTTCTTGAGTCACAAGATAACCAAATCTATCTAGATCTAGGTGTGTCCAACTAGATCTATAAGGTTCTTGTGTTACATGAGGAATTTGATATTCCACAACAGTTTGTGACTCTCTATGTACCTATTGTACATCTATAGGTTCAATGCTTTCTTGTTGAACTTGAGCCTCTTTGAGTTCTACTTTCCTTGCATCGATTCCTTTAGAAATGAATTCCTCTTCTAGGAATATAGCATCCCTATCAATAAACACTTTGTTTTCAGATGGAGTATAAAAGTTGTATCCTTTGGTTTCTCTAAGATATCTAACAAAATAACATTTATCTGATTTGGGTCCAAGATTTTTGGGAAATTGCTTTCTCACATAAGCTTCACATCCCAAAATCTTCATAAAAGACACATTCGAACGCTTCACATACCATATCTCATATGGTGTCGTTTAAACTGATTTAGATGGTACATGGTTTAGTGTAAATGTTGTAGTTTCTAGAGAAGAACTCGAGAAGGAAGTTAGAAGATTAGAAAAATTCATCACTGATCACACCTAGAAATGTGTGATTCCTTCTTTGTGATACACCATTATGTTGTGGTGTTCTAGGTGGAGTCCATTGTGCTAAAGTACCATGGTCTCTAGAAAGGTCTTCAAACTCTTTGCCTAAGTACTCTCCACCTCGATCAGAATGAAATGCCTTAATACTTTTACCCAAGTTGGCTTTGTACTTCGTTCATGAAATCATTGAACTTTTCAAGATTTTCTTACTTATGTTTCATCAAGTAAACATAACCATACCTACTGAAATGTCATCAGTAAAGGTAATGAACTACTAATAACCACCTCTAGCACTTGTTATAAAAGGGTCACACACATCAGTATGTATGAGTGCTAATAGATCACTTGCCCTCTCATTATTTCCAGTGAAGGGAGACTTTGTCATCTTGCCCAACAAACAAGATTCATGTGTCTCTATTTATTTGAAATCAAAAGAGTCCAGAAATCCATCTTTATGGAGTCTAAAAATGTCTTTCCCATTGATGTTTTGTAGACGACAATGCCAAAGATATGTTTTGTTTGAGTTATCAAGTTTTTATCTTTTGGTACTTATGTTATAAAACATTTGTCTTTAGATCCAGTAAATAAAGACCTCAACACATTGGCGCATTGCCATTGAAGATCTCCTCTTTTGAAATAGAACATTAACGATTCTTTATATGAAATTCATATCCATCCTTATCCATATAAGATATAGAAATAATGTTTCTATTAATAGTACAAAATAGAAGTTCTTCAACTCTATAATAAGCCTTATGGGTAGAAATAATTTAAAGATTCCAACTACAGTGGTAGTGACTCTTGCTCTATTCACAATGCGCAAGTTGGCCTCGTCCTTTCTTAAAGGCTTACTTCTTTTTAGATCTTCCATATTTGAACATATGTGAGATTTGCATCCAGTATCTAGTGCCCAAGATGAATAATTAGACAAATTTTCCTCAATAATGTATATATGTAAAGTGGAGATCTCTATCCCCCCTTCATCTTCTCAAATCCTTTTAAGGGAAAGGGATGGATTCCTTTCATACATATCTTTCTCCTTATCTTGAGTGTTGAAGACTTGGACTTCTGCTTAGCCTCAAAACTCTTCTTGCATTTGTTTTCATCCTTAGACTCTACTATGTTGATCACCATCACGTATTTGACCTTCTTCATTCGTGCTTCGGCATTTATCAACATGTCAGCACTTCTAACAATGGTTTGGCCATGTTACTAAGCAATAACACTCGATAAACTGGCTATATGATTCAAGCAACGATTGTAAAATCATATCTGTGGCCAACTCTTGGCTCAAAAGGATCCCAATTCATCTAGATATACCACATGTCCAGTCATATTAAGTACATGGGTCTCTACTAGATCTCCTTTTGTCACCTTGAACTCAAAGAATGCATTTGAGACATTGTACGTTTCTTGATTTGCATGATTCTAGTTAATGTTCTTAAGATGACTTGCCATCTCAAAAATCCCCATGTCTTCACAATGCTCACACAAATCATAGTTCATAAAGCATAGTATAAGGTACTTAATGTCTAAGGTATCGTTGGCATGCTTCCAATAAGCATCCACCTCTTCCCTAGGAATATCAAGAGCAGTTTCCACTGGAAATGGTGTATCTAGAACATAGAGCTTATGTTCAACATTGAGAATCCTTCTCTAAGTCCAAAGCTAGTTGTGAAAGTTTGTCCCATTAATTTTGTCCTTCTTAAGAACTGATCACAATGACGATTTATTAGTCGTTTGTTTCTACAAGAAAATTGTAATTTGTCAAAACACTTTCTAATTTGATTTGATAAAAATAATTTTGATAATGTTTCATTAGACCTTTAATTAATTATTTTTTCCACTATTTTGTTCAAATTGATAGCTCTCACGTATCAATTTGGAAGATTACAGCATACAACCTTCTAGTGAGCCAAGACCCAAAACAATTGAGTTATTACCCGACCAATGCTAGTGTTCATAACCAATTATTAAGGTAGACATTTTTTACCAATTACATCTAATGCAATTATTGGATAGATGGTATGTGAAACTCTTTGCCATAGTCATTTGCATGCTTTTAGGCACTTAATCTCATTAAGGTCACCTAGTTAAGTCTGACCCAAAAGCCAACATGATAGTAATGTGCCCTATTTGGTAGGCCCATGTGACTACCATCACACTTGCATGAGATGGGCAGCGCACCATGCTTGGCATGCCCACGCTTAGTCGATCAAGATTCTAATTTATGTTTGTAATGGAAAGCATCTAAACTTAATATTTGATTAAGGTATTTTATATAAACACATTTACATATCCAATCAGCACATACTTATATGTATCAAATGCATACTATATCCACAAATGAAATATGAAACTATAAAACATAAGTGATGGCTATGTCCATACTATTGTAATTCCTTCAAGCCAAAAGGAATTACTACCACCTAAGGTCTACATCATATGTAGCAACCTATTTTTGATGAAGATTTGTGCTAGAACCAGTCTGGGTCGATAGATTCAACTCTTGAACCAATTAGAGTGCCTCCTAGCCGGTCAGTTAGTTTCTCAGATTGCTCGACTGGTCTTTGGTTCAAGTGACATTTGGACTCCTCCAGTCGATCAGTTGCAACACCGGCTGATCGATCGATTCCTCCTGTCGTTTGACCTTCTCGATCCTCCAGCTGATCGGTTTTGAGTTACATTCGAGGGGAGCATAGCAAGGAAAGAATTCATACTTTTACATTAGGAAAAGGAGAGAGAGGTTCGGTATGCAAACTAAAATATAAAATAGGAAAATCAAGCATCCAACCAAGCATAAATATCTAGGGTTATTGGCCATAACCATGCTAACATCCACCATCAAAACCAATTTTAGGGTGATGCATATAAATTGCATATATATCATATCATATATTTAGGGATTGTATGTGAAACTTAATCGGATATACACATTACTCATTTAAATATTCACATTGTATGTAATATATATATGATAAAAACCAAATTCTGATCATATCGATTAAATCCCAAAACATAGTAAACCGACATGGCTCTGATACCACTATAGGAAAATATGGCATCAGATATAGTAACGGAAACAAACAAAAAATATTGACATATCCCCCTTAGATAGTAGATCGTGTCAACAACTATGAAAATAAGGGTTGTAAGGTATATATTTGGTCCTAAAGCAAGTCCAGTGACTTTCCCTTGCTGCAGCATGCTTCTTTCTCAAGTTGCACTTGGACGGCTGTCGGAAGCGGCCTCCTAATTGATTACTATAGACGATGGTTGACAACATCCTCCTAGTGGGTGGCAAAGGCCCCCTCACCTTTGTAGTAATCCATGGCAACCACGTCTTGTCCTTCTAGATGAATGGATAAGAAGTTGTCCCTTCTAGTTACGGTGGTAATGTCGACATCCTCTCCCCATTGTCTCTCCCTTCTTGTCCCTCCCTTTTACGGGTAGGACTTGCTCGAGTTCTCATGTTACCACAACTATAAGAAGACAACAATTGTCAGAGCTTATTGTTGTGTCTCTAGAAATCCTTGACTACCCCTCTATTCATAGGAGGGTCGGAGTTAGGATTTCCACATCAATCGAGAGTCAAAGAGATAGAATTTCATAAATTTTCTAGAACTTGCAAGCCATGAACTAGTCGGTTCAATACTGAATCGATCAGTTCACATGTGAGTCAATTGGTTTAATACTTGAACCGGTCAGTTGATTGTGTTTCCTATTCATAATTGTATTGGATTTTATATTTTGTTAATGCACACATGACATCAGCATCAATCCTTGATCTTGTTGGGTTTTATAGGGGAGATAGAGAAGGCAATGGAAACAAAAAATTTTCTCCCCCAACCCATACCGAGGAAATGCGTCAACGTCTATATAATAGGACAGGATGGTTTGTGGAATCATACCTTGTCCCGAGGCTTGCTCGGCGACAATACCTCGCGCAATGCGCGGTCTTCAACTCCGGTCTTGGACGGTGTCTGTGCAGCTCCTGGTCGCACCGGGACTGATGACTCCTCCTCCTACCGGACTGTCAGATGACAGTTGTCCTCCTGAGCGGCAGTGTCCTCCCGCCTCTGTAGTAGTCCACACGGACCACCTGGAACTCCACTCTCCTTGTCCCACAAGGAAGTGGAAGGAGTCGCACCCTCCTGTTGATGTACTAGTCGCCAACACACTCTCCTGCTACCAGTTGCAACTGCAGTTGTCCTTCCCTTGCTGCACCTCCCTTTTGCGGGAAGCACTTGCTCGGGATCTCTCACGGTTACCAAAACCAGAGAGAACGAAAACTTCGCAAAGCAACCGGCTTGCATTGAGTTGTACTTTGAGATGCCCCCAATACCCCTATATATATAGGCGGGTCATGGGACAGGGTTCTCTGTGCCCGGGAATACGGGACTAAAGCAGGAGTAGAAGGGTTCGAGAATTTTCCACAAAAAGCAACCGGTTCGCAACTTGAAATGATCGGTTCACAACTGAACCGATCGGTTCGGCCATTGAGCCGATCGGTTGGACCTGAGCCGATCGTTTGGGGCACTCCAACCGATCAGTTGGTGCCCTGAACCGATCGGTTCATGGTCCTAATCTGGCTCAAAAAGACTTTCCTTGTTTCGTTCTCAATTGGTATCGTATACCAATGTTATTCCCAATCGAATAGGGCAATTTGAAACCAAAGGAAAATTCTTGCCGACATGACTTTCCCAACTGGTCGGTTGCACCAGTTGAGCCGATCGGTTCAACTCTTGAACCGGTCATTTCAACCTGGGCATGAGCCGATCGTCCTGGACACTCCAGCCGACCGGTTCAGCACCTCAGCCGACCGGTTCATCACATGAGCCGATCGGTTGGGAGCACAGGTTGGGCAAAATCAGTCAATTGCGATTTCAATCAATCCGATACTCCAATCAATGCGTCCAACACCTTGAACCATACGATATTGAGCCATCGACTGATTGAGTGTTTAATTGAACTACTAAACTCCTTTAGTAATCAATCTAAACATTGCTTTATGGACAAAACTCCTCTTCCAGGTTAAATCCTATGTGTGTGACCCTGCAGGTCCATTTCACGTTGGCAGTGAAAGTCCATAACACTTATGACTTCACAAGCAAAGAGCGGTGCCTAGTCACACATCAGTGCTACCCAAGTGAAAGTAGAAAGTTGGAGAACAACTTTCATCCTACAATCCGTGAATGGTGTTACAGTGAATGTATAATTCCTTTGTCACTGATATCCCGAATGAACTCAAGGCATGGAACAGTCATCCTGTCAATGTTCATTCACTTTCTTGATCTCAAAGTAGATTGAAGGAGATATGTATGACATCAATATCACATACTGATTCACACATGCGTGCACACGCCTATCTCAATCCTACTCATCAAGTGGCCTTGGATATCAAACTCCCTTAGGAGGGACAAATCCCATATCTATCACTCACCCCTCAAAAGCCCCATGTGTCAAAGTCACCCAATCATCACCTTTATAACAACCCATGTTTCAGGACTGCGTTTGATGATGTCAAAGTGTGCCCAACGACATGTGTTGAGTGCAGTGATTTCAGGTCTAAGAATCACACTCACCACCATCACTGTGAGTACTGACTGTGACTACCATCTCATGGTTCCATGTGTCAAACTCACAGTGGGTCTGTCCGGTACACTTGTTCTCTAACAAGTACCTATGTGTTTGGTTTGATATCTCTATATCATGACTAATGAGATTCTGTCATCAACCAACACCACAATCTAGTCTTGTGTGTCATTGCTGTCTATCTACCTTCCACAATGAAATCCGACTGGGGACATAACAAGAATGTACAAACTCTTAGCATCCGTATGATCTCATCATTCAGGTCATGAACCTGAAGGCATACGTCATTGAGTACTGTCATTCTCTAGACATTCAATCTATTCTATCACTATCTCATATGACTGAACCAGAAAGAATTGGAAGCTTGCCTTTGATGTTTATCAAATCAATCTTAATGTATCCCACCAATCATCCCATGATTGGCTCTCAGGGCATACATACCAACAGACTCCCACTTGCACTGTGAGCCAATCACCCTTGAATCATATTCATAGTGATCTTCAAACATGTCCCACATGTTACTGTGCTCTAGTGCCATCACAGTGAGTAATGGCAACACCTTGCCAAAGTCTGTATAAATTGCATGTCTCTCATCTCTTCGCTGTACGTCACACATATGAGATGGAGTTGACGTAATATGTGATCTAGTATTCCTTTGCTAACCTTTAGCCACATTGCATGATCAAGGATTCCAGACTTGTCATCAATGAGTGGAATATCTATAAATTCATCTCATGAACTTCCAGATCCATATAGTATCCACTTTTGTTCTCTAACACACGGATACTCGGCATTTCCCTTTTAAATGGTTTTATTGGAACACTTCCAATTATCAACAAATTTTCACTTTTATACATCCTATGTATATTTTGCAATTAATTTTTTGTCCTTTCAGAAGTTCGCATCAATGTAACTCTTTACATCGAACTCTTCCTTATCTCCACAGAACTAGTACTTCCCAAGTACTTATCAAGTTCTTATGGTATTCCAGTAACCCTTACTGGAAGTAGACAGACATCCATTCGTCATGTCCTACATACGAGTTATCAGGATGAGCACATCATATTTCCATGTCCTACATACAACATGATGAATGCATTTTATTCTTTCCATGTCATAC
This sequence comes from Alisma plantago-aquatica, assembly GCA_963693085.1. Lineage (NCBI taxonomy): Eukaryota > Viridiplantae > Streptophyta > Magnoliopsida > Alismatales > Alismataceae > Alisma > Alisma plantago-aquatica. The sequence goes on along the minus strand of OY856411.1, from coordinate 366,955,115 downwards.
ATGCAAGACAATGGGATGATTACATACATGATAGATCCATATCTATTCTTAGTGTTCCCATTCTTCATAAGAATTGGACACTTGGCCTTGGGATACTTATATCCATATAACATGGACAAGTTTTCTCCCACTGAATCTGTGCATACTGAACCCTTCAGTACAGATTGCTAATGTATGCTCTCTCTTTTCCAGGTCAAGAGATTTGTCGAGAACTATCTCTATAGATCTCTATTCCTATCATATAGGAAACATCTCTATCTTCCTTAAAGATAATTTCCACTTTTGGATTTCCATTCTAGAACAATTCCATTTCACATCAATATGTGGAATGTGAATACGCTCCCACTAAATCACAGATCCCTTCTTTATCTTTGACATATCAGTCAAACCCTTTGACTATATCATCAAAGTAAAGATCCAATTTTGAGTTGCTTGTACTCAATCAATCACATTGATTAGTCCATTGTAACTTATAGACTTCATTTGCATTAGTGGATTCATAAACCTTATAGGATGTGTCACGTACACATCCTAGTTTTATTCCTCATAGGAATGCGGTTTTAGTATCCATATGCCAAATGTCTTAGTCATTAAGTTGCAATCAACAAGCATCATCCTTCTCAAAATGTTATCCTTGTGTCTTAACACTTAAGACTCATTTCCACTTATGGATATGATCCAATGAGTGCTACCATCAAGGTCATACCTTATGGTTCACATGGATGTCATTTAGGATGTAATGGTCATAAACCATAACTCAAGATTCGGTTCCTCATATTCATCTTGATAGTTGACTCATCACATGAACAACTCATCACATAGATAATTGAGGTGTATCTGTTAAGGATATAAGAACTCACAACCCTTGTGATTCTTAATTTCCTTTATTAGTGTGGGGTATTCTTTTATTAAGAAGAATTTAGTTATTTGATAATCATTCTCTAACTCTTTAGAGTATGATTCCTTCTTGATTTAGACATCACCATGCCTTAATCATGAGTTCACTATGATACACTATCATAATCACTCATAAGGATCTCAAACATTTGGTCCAAGTATTTTATTCATTGATCTCATCAATAATTAATACTTTACCAAATTTGTACTTCATTTATGATAATCTTGAACACTTCAAGATATTCATATTGGTATTTCTCTAAACACCATTTGAAGTATTAGCATTCGCTCCAATAGGTATGTAAATACATCACATGTATTATACCTAATAGGATAATCACTCTCCCACTACCTTTAGTGAAGATTGATTAATCATGTCCAAGATATTCATGTCTCTTAATGGTTCTCTAACCAAAAGAGTCTAGGTTTATCCATCATATGGAAACTAGAAATGAATTTCTCATGATTGATGCTAATTTGATTGTTTGAGTTATCAATAACTTTAGGTATCATTTTATCTTATGCATACCATGTATCACAAGATAAACAAGGCATTGCCACAAAGATCATATCTTTGAGATTGAAACATCAACTTTATTAATTGCCATCATTGTCATACAATATGCAATAATAAAGTGTTTCTATCTATTAGCAATATATGAAATAGTAGTTCTCAACTCTATTTAGTGCCCTTTAGGCTGAAATAAACTGAAAGATACTCCTATCTATGGCAGCAACACTTGCTCCAATGATGGGTATTTCTTTCTTGGTCCTTTCGCAAAGGCCATCACTTCTTTGTGGATATTGCATATCATATATGACATATCCATATCTTGGTATCATATACCTCAGATAAAGAAGCGGTTCATTTCCTGATACCTTAGGTGGAGATCTCCATCCCCTCCTTCATCTTCTTTTGTTCTTCCAGATATAGAGGGCAATCCCTCATACACCCTTTCCCCTTGTGCCTTGAGGCTGAAGACGGCTTGGATTTCTGGCTAGTATCAGAACACTTCTTAGCTTTTCCCTTGTCCTTGCCCTTAAGATTACCTTTTCTTTGATCATATCAAAGACTATGGTTTGTCTTTCTTCATCTTTGCCTCTACTATCCTCAACATGTCCAACAACTTTGTCAACGCTTGTCAAAGTCGTTCATGTTGTAGTTTATCATGAACTGTATGATTTTGCAACACTTGCAGTATCATACCAATAGCCAACTCTTGGCTCAGAGGGAATCCTTCTTAGTCAGGTTTTCCACATACCCAATCACATTGAGTGTGTGAATACCTTACTGGATCTCCTTCTGTCATGACATACTAGGACAGTATCTTGGAGACATCATATGTCTCATGTTGTCTCTGCAACTCATAGTTCAGAGAACACAACATCAAGCACTCCTCATCAATGTCATCCTCAGTATGCTTCCATAAGCATACTTTCAGCCATTGATGTGGTGGGATCGCGTTCATCTGGTTCTGGTATAACTAGGACTTAGATCTTCCGCTCTTTGATTGAAAACACTTCTCATCATCATCCTAACCATTCGTGGAATTATTCCCATTTAATTTGTTGGTCTCAAAGACCGATCGCAAATAAAGTGATTTGTTGATTAACCATTTATTTTAACAAAAGGAAATATATGCAATTTTAGTCCAAAACTCTTTTGACTTGTTTGATTGATTTGAAAAGTTGACGATAAAATTAGGCCTTTAATTAATTATCGCTCCCACTATTTTACTTCAAATTGATAGCCCTCACCATCAATTCGGAAGATTGCAGCGTACAACCTTCTAGTGGGCAAGATCCTGAAATCCTTTAAGTCATGAGTCAGCTTTGGCTGATCGCCCACAACTTAGATCTCTCAGGTAGGCAACTCTTGCCAATTGCATCATATGCAACTCTTGTTGAATGAACATGCACAACACCTTGCCATGAACATTCCTTGCCTCTGGGCCTAGACGCTCTAAGAATCACCAGTTAAGTCTAACCCAAAAGCTGACACGGTAAACATGCACCCTGCTTTGGCAGAACCTACATGTCTACCCTTCACACTTCCACAAGATAGACGACGCACCACGCTTTGGCGTAACATATGCTTGGTCGATCGAGCTTTTCATGTGTGCCGCTAATGGAAGGCATATAAGACTTAATATTTTAATGAGGGATTTGGTTTTTATATACATATACATATCCAATCACCACAATACATAGTATGTATCATATACATGCTATATCCCACAGAAAACATGCACAAAATGATAAAAGCGATGATTATGGCCATTCTAATGTGATTCCTTGAGCCAAGAGGAATCACGATCATCTAGGTCTACATCACATGCAACCTTTACAAGATGAACTATGTGCCTTTGCCTTCCGAGTTGATCAACTCATCTCATGAATGATCTTCTCTCTCTGGCCGGTTGTCTGGGTGCCACCAGCCGATCGGTTGGCTCCTCCAACCGATCAGTTCTCCTGGTCGTTGTGCATCTCGTCATGTCCGCCACCCGCTCGTCTCGCTCCTCGAACCGGTCATCAACCGATCGGTTCACTCCTTGAACTGACCATCTGGAACGCCAACCGATCGGTTCACGCCTTGAACCGATCGTTTCAGCTGTCGTCTTGATGTTCGCCGGTCTTCGACATAACAGGAAATAAAATCTATCCTATTTATTACATTTCTTTAAAAGGGAAAACCCCGAGTTACATTCGGGGGGAGCAAAGGTAGGAAAGAATCTCGAATTATTTCGAGTTACATCAGGAGTAAGAGAGGGAAGATCGGTGCGCAGACCGAGATGCAAGCAACCACAAACAACCACACACAGATAGGGGTTTATAGGCCATAATCATTCTACACACATCCACCACAAAACTCGTTTAAGGACGACGCGTATCAAGTGCATTAATAATACATATCATATATGTAATTTGGGATTTGTGGATTTAGGATTGGACATGCATAAAGCCGATATTATTCGCATCGCATGCAATAAATAAAGGTGACAAACCAAAATCGATCATATCGATATTCCTAAAATATAGAGCAGTTGACGTGGCTCTGATACCACTGTTGGGTTTTATAGGGGAGACAGAGAAGGCAGCGGAAACAAAAAAATTTCTCCCCCAACCCATACCGAGGAAACGCGTCAACGTCTATATAATAGGAAAGGATGGTTTGTGGAATCATACCTTGTCCCGAGGCTTGCTCGGAGACAATACCTCGTGCAATGCGCGGTCTTCAACTCCGGTCTTGGACGGTGTCTGTGCAGCTCCTGGTCGCACCGGAACTGACGACTCCTCCTACCGGACTGTCGGATGACAGTTGTCCTCCTGAGCGGCAGTGTCCTCCCGCCTCTGTAGTAGTCCACACGGACCACCTGGAACTCCACTCTCCTTGTCCCACAAGGAAGTGGAAGGAGTCGCACCCTCCTGTTGATGTACTAGTCGCCAACACACTCTCCTGCTACCAGTTGCAACTGCAGTTGTCCTTCCCTTGCTGCACCTCCCTTTTGCGGGAAGCACTTGCTCGGGATCTCTCACGGTTACCAAAACTAGAGAGAACGACAACTTCGCAAAGCAACCGGCTTGCATTGAGTTGTACTTTGAGAAGCCCCCAATACCCCTATATATAGGTGGGTCATGGGATAGGGTTTTCTGTGCCTGGAAATACGGGACTAAAGCAGGAGTAGAAGGGTTTGAGAATTTTCCACAAAAAGCAACCGGTTCGCAACTTGAAATGATCGGTTCACAACTGAACCGATCGGTTCGGCCATTGAGCCGATCGGTTGGACCTGAGCCGATCGTTTGGGGCACTCCAACCGATCGGTTGGTGCCCTGAACCGATCGGATCATGGTCCTAATCTGGCTCAAAAAGACTTTCCTTATTTCGTTCTCAATTGGTATCGTATACCAATGTTATTCCCAATCGAATTGGGCAATTTGAAACCAAAGGAAAATTCTTGCCGACATGACTTTCCCAACTGGTCGGTTGCACCAGTTGAGCCGATCGGTTCAACTCTTGAACTGGTCGTTTCAACCTGGGCATGAGCCAATCGGCCTGGACACTCCAGCCGACCGGTTCAGCACCTCAGCCGACCGGTTCATCACATGAGCCGATCGGTTGGGAGCACAGGTTGGGCAAAATCAGTCAATTGTGATTTCAATCAATCTGATACTCCAATCAATGTGTCCAACACCTTGAACCATACGATATTGAGCCATCGACTGATTGAGTGTTTAATTGAACTACTAAACTCCTTTAGTAATCAATCTAAACATTGCTTTATGGACAAAACTCCTCTTCCAGGTTAAATCCTATGTGTGTGACCCTGCAGGTCCATTTCATGTTGGCAGTGAAAGTCCATAACACTTATGACTTCACAAGCAAAGAGAGGTGCCTAGTCACACATCAGTGCTACCCAAGTGAAAGTAGAAAGTTGGAGAACAAATTTCATCCTACAATCCGTGAATGGTGTTACAGTGAATGTATAATTCCTTTGTCACTGATATCCCGAATGAACTCAAGGCATGGAACAATCATCATGTCAACGTTCATTCACTTTCTTGATCTCAGAGTAGATTGAAGGAGATATGTATGACATCAATATCACATACTGATTCACATATGCGTGCGCACGCCTATCTCAATCCTACTCATCAAGTGGCCTTGGATATCAAACTCCCTTAGGAGGGAAAAATCCCATATCTATCACTCACCCCTCAAAAGTCCCATGTGTCAAAGCCACCCAATCATCACCTTTATAACAACCCATGTTTCAGGACTGCGTTTGATGATGTCAAAGTGTGCCCAACGACATGTGTTGAGTGCAGTGATTTCAGGTCTAAGAATCACACTCACCACCATCACTGTGAGTACTGACTGTGACTACCATCTCATGGTTCCATGTGTCAAACTCACGGTGGGTCTGTCCGGTACACTTGTTCTCTAACAAGTACCTATGTGTTTGGTTTGATATCTCTATATCATGACTAATGAGATTCTGTCATCAACCAACACCACAATCCAGTCTTGTGTGTCATTTCTGTCTATCTACCTTCCACAATGACATCCGACTGGGGACATAACAAGAATGTACAAACTCTTAGCATCCGTATGATCTCATCATTCAGGTCATGAACCTGAAGGCATACGTCATTGAGTACTGTCATTCTCTAGACATTCAATCTATTCTATCACTATCTCATATGACTGAACCAGAAAGAATTGGAAGCTTGCCTTTGATGTTTATCAAATCAATCTTAATGTATCCCACCAATCATCCCATGATTGGCTCTCAGGGCATACATACCAACAGATCTAATCTCATTGATCAACCAAATAGTCGATTCATAACATAAATCGATCGGTTCACAAATACGAGTCGATCGGTTCATTTGTTGAACTGGTTGTTTTAGAATTCTAATTGACATCTTGTTCAATTAAATACCTAACACTTTTTTAATCAAGTTTAAACTTCATTCATGAGTAACCTCCTATTCTAGATGTATCATATGCATGTGACCCTATAGGTTCCGAGTTATGTTGGCAATGGATGTCCATAACCATTTTATGACATCACAAGCAATGAGTGGTATGTAACAAGACATCATTGCTATCCAAGTAATTGGAAAGATGGATAACAACTTCAACCTACAATCTATGATTAGGTGTTACAGTGATTATATAGTTCCTTTGTCACCAATATCTGGATTGAACTCGAGGCATGGAATCATCATCCTCTTCAACTTCACTCCATATTCCTTGATTTAGAGTAGAATGTCTGAGATATATATGAGTTCAATATCACATATTGACTCACATGAGCATGGCCATGCATTTCTTAGTCTCTCTTATCAAGTGGCCAGGATATCAAGATATCAAACTCCTGTAGGAGGGACAAATCTGATCTACATCACTCACAGTCATCCCTGTGTGTCATAATGTATTCAAGCATCACCTTTATGGTAACCCTTATTCAAGGTCACGTTGGATGATGTCAAATTACATCGAACGACATGTGATGAGTGTAGTTATTTTAGGTCTAAGAACCACAATCACCACCTATCATTATGAGATATTTTTTTGACTACCAATCCATGGTTTCCATGCATCACTCTCAAGGTGGGTCTGTCTGATACACTATTCTCTAACAAGTATCTATGTGTTTAGTTTTATATCACAGGTTATGACTTAATGAATTTCTATCATCAACCAACACACACTCTAGTCTTATGTGTTATTGTTATCTATTAGCTTCCGTAATAACATTAGACTAGGAACATAATTAGAATGTATATACTCTTAACATGTGTATGATATCATTGTTCAGGTCCTCAACTTCAAGACATACACCATCGAGTAACATCATTCTTTAGACATTGATTATGTAGCATCATTATCTCATACCTAAATAAAATAGAATAAATGAAAGATTGTCTTTATTATTAATAAAATTGTTTACAAAATATGCCATCAAAATCATCATATGGTTGGCTCTCTGGGCATACATACCAACAGTGCAGTCATCACTACAGTGTGTAAGGCATCGCGCCTCCTCTTCTTCTTCTTTTGTTGATTCTTCTTCTTCATCCTCCTCTTCAATGTCCTATCCCTACACAATCTATACATTGTCTCCAGGCCAGAAAAGGTGGCGCACTCCCCTCGGGTGGAAGATGGGGTCAGGAAGAACCATTCCTTCATCTTTCCATTGATGGTGCATTAGGCGTACACCCTGTCGTGGTACTTGGTGACAAGGTGTTCCCTCTTTAAATGCTTGAAGTTGAGAGTCGAGGATCTCTTGAGTGCATTGGCTTTGGAGAGGTCAAGGTGGATGTGGAGGTGTAGGGAAAGTGGTGTAAGCAGTCCCCCAAAGTGGAACTGGAGTATCCTCTAAGCTTGCCTCTTCACTGTCAATATGTATCAAAGGAAGAATGATCTTAGATTGATCGTCTCCATTTCCAAAGTCAGAAATGTTGATATACTGAATAGGTTCACCTTGTGGACCTTCCCTTGCCCTTGAGTGGACTTGGAAAATATGGTGTTCATCAGGTAGTAGTGCAGAATGTGGATGAATGGATGCTCAATATCCATCATCGGCTGGTGCCAGTTGACAACGAACCCTTGAAGAAAGGTTTTCATATGTCTCTAAGACATGTTGTAGTCAAATTCCCCCATCATGAAGCATGATCCACCCATTGGCTAGTCATATATCGAGTTGAATTCTTCCAGAGTGAGGTGGTAGGCGATGTTGTAGAGCTGAAACTTGACCCATCTTTCCTACCATCCTCCCCCATTTTCAGGGATGCTATAGATATCCATTATTGTGAGGAGCTCATAAGCTATCTCTTGATAGGTGGACCAATCACCAAATCATAAATGATATCCCCCATGTCCTATCTGATGTAGACCTAACAAAGGCTATAGGTGAAGTCATTGTCATTGAGGAATGTGCAGTCGCCATATTGGTTGGGTATAGTCTCCCTCTTCATCATGACAGCATAAAGTTTCTTCTGATCTTCATCTGGAAAAGCCATCCTTGATGGATTCAAGAAACATGTTCTCAGACGCACCTGCTCATGAAGCTTTCCTCCTTGAATCCATTGTGAAGAATTAGAAAGGATGTCAAGGAAGGGAGCTTGGTGTAGAATCAGAGATGTTGGGTGGCTCTATAAGTCTTTGGTAATGTATGGCACCTTCTTGAGAGAAAGGGGAATGCTTTGGGTGTGAATGGATATCACCCGTTGCCTCACCTTATATAGTTAAAGATTTGCCATGTCACGCCATGTCAGTGCCACCGAATTGAAGTGTCATTGGTACTGACTTCTATATCATCTGTGGGTATTGGTGTCATCTATTAAGATTGAAGGCCATGAGCCATTGATGTACCAACCCCGGGATTCCTCCACTCAGTGGTACCGACTTCTGACATTCGTGCATGGGTTTGTGGCACCGACTTTTGGATGCATCAAATCAAGACCGTTGATATCAGTGTCATGGATTATGGCATTTTTGAATCGATGTCATTGATGAGATGCCAGTGGTACCGAGATGTTATTTGTGTGCCACGGTACCACTGGCATGTATGTCAGTGCCACTGACTTTTTGTGTTGGTGTCACTGACTTTTCATGTCGATGGTATCGAGATTTATCGATTTTGATCATTTTAGAGCTAAGCATGTCGATACAACTAAGCAACCTCTTGGTGTATCAACTTAAATTTTCTGGTCCACTATTCTTTTTTGACAAATAGTGGTGCTACCGACTTCAGTGGTGGTAGTATTGATTTCTTGCATAAATCAACCTGCTATATATTTGGTGCCACCGGCCCTCCTGTCAATGGTGCCAAAAATTATGATTTCCTCATTGAAATATGGATGTCTGTCGGTGCCTCTGGGCTCTGATCTCCAAAACACAAGATAAACATAGCGGAAGCGATTCGATTAATCAGCGGAATACGAAAATCACGAGAAATTAAAACTTTTCAAAAACGAGATCTTAAAAACCTGAAACTCCTTTTATAAAAGTAAGATGAACTGTTTACATCTCTAATAAATCACTTCTCGAGTGATTATATACGTCATGATACAAAATCTCAAGATTTCAAAATTCTCAGATCAACAAACTCCTAGGACCTGAGTGTACAGAGACGACATAAGACTATTCTGACTACAAGACTAGACAGCACAATGTTTCCACCTGAAGTCACTACTGCTCCTGAATTTGTTGTTGTTGCTGCTGTCCACCAGCAGATCGGTGCCTTCGACCTCGACATCCACCTAAAGATAGAAATCTACGGGGTGAGACAATTTTAAATAATTGTCCCAGCGAGAGTTATAAATCTCCGCCATAAACTTTGTTAGAAGCAATCAAAGGAATATCATGAGCAAGTAATTTAGGTTACTCACAGCAGGCTTGATAACAAAAACTCATCTTTAATTAAGGAATATGAAGAACATGTATACTAATACTTGAACAGGATATTAAAAGCAAGCAATGTAATATCAATCAATGTTCCTCGTAGTTCAACCTAAGCAGTTATGCTACGCGGTTGATTATGTTTTACAAACATCATTATGCCCTGCGGAGATGAGGTATACCGCTCATGCTCCAACCGATCACTAGTAAGTCGCATCGGTATCATACTAGGTCATCGAAAGAGCCGGATTCTCATGACCTTCAACTACCTCAGTCAGAATGAGGATAAACATGCAGGACATCTAGTGTCCCTGCTAAAACAGCTTACCAGGGTATTCTGGTACTTCGCTATTAGAGTCACAGTGGCATTCTGCACTCTCTTCGCCATCGAAAGATTTCATGTTTATCTCTCATCGATGCGGTATAAAAGATTCCCTTAGAAGAATAGTGTTACATCATCCCGGTATAAACATATAGTGAAGGGTTGATGGATTAAGATACATCGACATCAACTCCTACACTAGGATGTAAGGATATACACATCCATATTCCCCCACATACTCTAAAGTATGTGATCCAGGAGTTCCCTTAGGAAAACCTGTTTCACCATCATTTAAATTCTGACAATGATGGATCTATGATCAGGGCTCTACATGGTATGATTAAACTTGATTATTAGGTACATTTTAGTATTCTTTTAGCATCATACATGTTTTCAAACATTAATCATTAGCATAGCAGCTATGAAAGTAGAATACTAAATGTATCAAGTCTAACTCACATCAATTATCATTTCTCAATCGTTCAATCACAAGTCATTTGACAAGCATGACCTTGATGATATTCATGGCTCTTACAGCCTATCATTCTCATAAGATGCCACTTACTAGGCATCAACATATGTCATTATTCATAAAGCTAATAACATGCTTCCAATGAATATGAAATCATAATCCTTACCTGGATATGATCACCATCATGTATAGAAACCTGCATGGTTAATTCAACTGATAATAGTAAGCAGTTCATATCAAGAGTTGTACCCTTATATTCTTACAAGGGTTAGATTCCCTAATTTTCATCAATTAGGGTTTACTATTCACAATATATGTCATCAGCCTAGAATTAGGGTTTACTATTCACCTCATGGTGAATTAATCTCATTACATCACCATGCATGAGAAACATCATCATTAAAGCCCTCAGCTAAGATCAAGATTCACCAATTACCATAATTAGGGTTTCCATGATTTCTCATAAGTGGATCATACCCTAATCATGCACATTCATGTAGATTGAAGGTATTTTACTTGAGTTTCCATCATAAAAGGTACTTTCTCTCTCCTCTCACTAGTAGATGATGACTACACCACTTATATTAGGTTAGGTTAAGTCCCCTTTGATCTACATAAACCAAATCACCACTATCATGTTATTAGAGTTTACATAAAACAAGGTATCCTTTAATTGAACCCATTTAGGCTAAAACGAGTTGAACCCATTTGAGGTGAAACGAGTTGAACCCATTTGAGGTGAAACGAGTTGAACCCATTTGAGGTGAAATGAGTTGAACCCATTTGAGGTGAAACGAGTTGAACCCGTTTGAGGTGAAACGAGTTGAACCCATTTGAGGTGAAACGAGTTGAACCCATTTGAGGTGAAACGAGTTGAACCCGTTTGAGGTGAAACGAGTTGAACCCGTTTGAGGTGAAACGAGTTGAACCCATTTGAGGTGAAATGAGTTGAACCCATTTGAGGTGAAACGAGTTGAACCCGTTTGAGGTGAAATGAGTTGAACCCATTTGAGGTGAAACGAGTTGAACCCGTTTGAGGTGAAACGAGTTGAACCCGTTTGAGGTGAAACGAGTTGAACCCATTTGAGGTGAAACGAGTTGAACCCGTTTGAGGTGAAACGAGTTGAACCCATTTGAGGTGAAACGAGTTGAACCCATTTGAGGTGAAACGAGTTGAACCCATTTGAGGTGAAACGAGTTGAACCCATTTGAGGTGAAACGAGTTGAACCCGTTTGAGGTGAAACGAGTGTGAACTTACTTGGGTCCAAACCGCATGAACATAAAAGGTGACACATAGGTTATGTTTGAATAGGGTTTCCTATGTTGAAGCCTTTAATTGGCCAAAGCCATGTTAACCACTTACGGATTGAGTCAATTAGGATGAGACTCAATCAATTGGACTCCAAATTGACCCTTAATTGAAAGCCAATTAGGGTTAAGTCTAACTCAATTAGGGTTTCCAATCGGCTAATCATCAATTCTCAACAATGTGAAACAAATTGTAATTGAACCCATCAATTTAACTCCAATTGGGCCCAAACTTGGCCCAAACGGTCTTGAGATCGTTTGGATGACCTCCAAACGGTCTTGAGACCGTTTGCCCAAAGTTTGACCAAAATATAAGTTGATTTGATTAGGATTGAACCCTAATTAGGTCTAAAATCAGCACTTTTAATAATTCTTCAACCTATTGAAATTGGACCTACAATTGATCAATTTTCCTTAACCCTAGACCTCCAAACGGTCTTGGGGTGTCACTAAACGAGTGTGAGATGAAGAACTAATCATAAAAACAAGAACAAATATATGCATAACAAAGCTAAGAGTTAGAGTTATAAAACCCGCCTCAAACGTGGTTCCTAGAGCTTTCAAGCTTCCAAGCTTCGAAACTTTAATGGTGGCTTGAGCTCCACAGGTCATCCAAGGTTGTTTCTTCAAGAAAGGTTGGGAAGGATCCGCTAGGAAGAGAAAGCTAAGTAAATTAACCATGAAACCAACCTTATACTAGGATTTTCCCCCATGAATTCAAGCTAGAAGATGGTGCTTTCTTACCTTAGAACAGGTTGGTCATTTCCCTGAGCTCCAGAGCTTTGCCTTGGTCGGTTGAGAAAGATAAGAAGTGAGGAAGTGAAGGGAAACGTTTGCTTGGTTTGGAAAGAAAGGTGCTTATATAGTTTAGGCTGATTTTCACCATAAGGACCTCTAAAGCATGTAATTCTCATCCACGTCCCTCCTTATTTCTAAGGCACGTTCAAGCTATCAAAACTTAATCAAAGCCCATCAAAACTCAAGATCTAAGGGTAAAGAAAACCAATATGCACACTAAGGTATATATATATATATATATATATATATATATATATATATATATATATATATATATATATATATGAAGGGTCTTCTTACTCATACTAGGTGTTTTCACTACAAAGATCATCCTTCTTATCTAATTATTTAATAGAAGAGCCCCTCTCATCTTTTCTTCTCTAAATGATGTCAAGAGTCATAAAAGATATTCTAGAAAGTGTATAGTACAAGTTGCACCCCACATTTTGGGTAAATTGCACTTTACACCAAAATTAGAGTTTAAGCACAAGGATTGCTCCACAAGCTGCACCTTGGTGCCCAAACTTGGGAAATCCATCATACCTCATCATATTCCTTCATATGATGTCTCTTTATTAGAGGAACATCTTAACTTGTGTAATTTGCAAGTTAACCCCTCTAATTGGGTAATTTGCACATAGGTCTCTGTATTACCAAACAATACTACAATCATTGTTTAAAAAGGACAGAAATGAAAATGTATGTTCCTTAGGAACTTAATTACATGCCAAAAGATAACCACAAGGATTTAATTACATATCTTAGGCAAAACACCTAGGGTTAATTCATAACCCAGGTCAGGGATGTTACAAATTATCCACCCCTTACAAGGATTTCGTCCTTGAAATCGATAAAACATATTAAGAGAAAAGAGTAGGATATTTCCTTTTCATCTCTTCCTCTAGTTCCCAAGTGGCTTCTTCAACACCATGGTGATTCCAGAGAACTTTTACAAGACTTATCTCTTTCTTCTTTAGCTTTTTAATTCTGTTATCAAGGATTGACACCGGTCCTTCCTCATAAGTTATATCTTCATTCAATTCTACTTCCATAGGTTGTAGAACTGACTCGGTATCGGGATGACATTTCCTTAGCATAGAAATGTGAAACACAGGGTGTAGTTTTTGTAATTCTGGTGGTAACTCTAGTCTATAGGCTACCTTTCCAACCCGTTCAATGATTGGATAAGGCCCTATAAATCTAGGAGCTAACTTCCCTTTCCTTCCAAAGCGAAGGACTCCTTTCCAAGGCGACACCTTGACATACACTCTGTCTCCAACCTGGAACTCCAACGGTCTACGACGCTTGTCAGCATGAGATTTTTGCCTATCTTGTGCAATCTTAATCTGTTGTTGTATTACTTTAATCTTTTTTGTAGTCTGTTGTACAAGATCAGGACCTAACAACTGATGTTTACCAGTCTCATACCAGCATAAGGGTGATCTACAACGTCTACCATACAAGGCTTCATAAGGTGCCATATCAATACTATGTTGATAGCTATTGTTATAGGCAAACTCTATCAAGCTTAGGTGTAGATCCCAACTTCCTGTGAACTGGAGAACACATGCTCTCAACAGATCTTCTAAGGTCTGTATAGTCCTTTCTGACTGTCCATCCGTTTTTGGATGAAAGGCTGTACTAAACCTTAACTGGGTGCCTAGTGCCCTATGAAGTTGCTCCCAAAAATGACTTGTGAACTGAGGACCTCTGTCAGAAACTATGGTGTCAGGAACTCCGTGCAAACGCACTATCTCTTGAACATATAACCGGGATAACCTTTCAGCAGAATAGGTTGTTTTGACAGGTAAGAAATGCGCTGTCTTAGTCAACCTATCAACAATTACCCAAATGGAATCATGTCCTTTGTTTGTTCTAGGTAGACCAACAACAAAGTCCATGGTTACATGATCCCACTTCCACTGTGGTATGGGTAAAGGTTGCATTGTTCCTGCAGGCTTCTGGTGTTCAGCTTTAATTTGCTGACACACTGGACACCTCAGAACAAACTCAGCTACGTCCTTCTTCATCCCAGGCCACCAATACATATCTTTCAAGTTTCGATACATCTTGGTGCTTCCTGGATGCATAGCATACATTGAAGAATGAGCTTCTTCCAGGACTAAGTTCCTCAGGTTATCTACATCTGGTACTATCATCCTCCCATGATAGCATGCCACCTGATCATCTGATTCATGAAAACCTTCCCGCTTCTCATCACCATACTCAGATCTGATCTGCTGAACTGCAACATCAACTTGTTGTGCCTCCTTAATCTGCTCTCTTAGGGTGGGTTTGATATGCATCTCATCCAACAACCTGGAAATCCATGACACCTTCATCTGTACATTGTCTTGCCTTAAGGAGATAAGCATATCTCTCCTAGGGCATACTAAAGAGTTTAATTGTGCCCTATTAGAGGATGATGTTGCTGATTTCTTACTCAAGGCATCTGCAACTACATTGGCCTTTCCTGGATGGTAATCTATTGTACAATCATAATCCTTGATTAACTCCATCCAGCGATGTTGCCTCATGTTAAGGTCATGCTGAGAGAAGATATACTTAAGGTTCTTATGGTCTGTGAAAATCTGGAAGGTTTCTCCGTAAAGATAATGTCTCCAGATTTTCAAGGCATGAACCACAGCAGCTAACTCTAAATCATGTTTCGGATAATTCTCCTCGTGTTTCTTAAGTTGTCGAGAAGCAAAAGAAATCACTTGTTTATCCTGCATCAACACACATCCAAGTCCATTCTTGGAGGCATCACAAAAGATTACATATCCTTTTCCTGGCTCAGGTAGCACAAGTACAGGTGCACTTGTCAACCTCTCCTTCAACAGCTGAAAAGATTGTTGACACTTATCACTCCAGACAAAAGAAACATCTTTCCGGGTCAACTTAGTCAAGGGTAAGGCTATAGAACTGAAGTTCTTAATGAACCTTTGGTAGTAGCTAGCTAACCCTAGGAAACTTCGAATATCCGTCGGTGTTTTCAGTTGTTCCCACTGTAGAACAGATTCTACCTTGTTAGGGTCAATACGAATACCCGAGGCAGATATCACATGTCCAAGAAAAGATACCTCCGGCATCCAGAACTCACACTTGCTAAACTTAGCGTATAGCTTATGTTGTCTTAGCAAAGTTAGAGCCTGACGAAGATGTTGTTCATGCTGCTGAGCATCTCTATTATAGATCAGGATGTCATCTATGAAGACAACAACACACTGATCGAGGAAAGGTCGGAAGATTTTATTCATAAGTTCCATAAATGCAGTCGGTGCATTAGTTAGTCCAAACGACATAACTGTGAACTCATAGTGACCATACCTTGTTCTGAAGACAGACTTGGATATGTCACTATCCTTAATACGGAGTTGATGATATCCAGACCTCAAGTCTATCTTTGATAAGACAGTTGCACCACGCAACTGGTCAAAGAGATCATCAATCCTCGGCAAAGGGTACTTGTTCTTTATTGTTACTTTATTTAATTGTCTATAATCGATGCATAATCGCATTGATCCATCTTTCTTTTTAACAAACAAAACCGGAGCACCCCAAGGAGAAGTACTTGGTCGGATAAAACCTTTCTCAAGCAACTCTTGAAGCTGTTTCTTGAGTTCTGCCAACTCAGTAGGTTCCATCCTATACGGTGTTTGTGCTATAGGTTGGGTATCTGGGATCAAATTGATTTCAAAATCAATTTCCCGAGGCGGTGGCATACTTGGAAGTTCTTCAGGAAATACATCTTCAAATTCCCTGACTATAGGAACTTCAGCAAGGTTAGGACTCTTCATGGTGGTATCTATCACATGGGCCAAGAATGCATAACATCCTTGCATCATCAGCTTATCAGCAACCATAGCAGACACAAGACAGGTGGGTAGAATCTTTCTCTCTCCTTGAAAGATCCATGTGTTGCTCTCATCAGCAAACACCGCCTGCTTGGATTCACAACCCAAGACAACTCTATACCTTTCCAAGGTATCCATCCCCAGGATTATATCAAATCCTTGCATATCAAGTGGTATAAGATCCACTTGAATGTGATGATCAGAAAAGAAGAGGATGTAGGGAGCGCATACCTCTTGCAAAACAGCAGATCCTCTCAACGGAGTTTCAAGCAACAAGCCATCTGCCCTATGTCTAACTGTTATATTGCAATTACGAATTATTCTTCGAGTGACAAAGGAGTGTGTAGCACCCGGTTCAATCAAAACAGATACCACATAGGATTTAGACATATCAGAATATAAAAGTTCCATCTGACCTACCACAACCCGTGGATTGACTACTGCTTCTGGTGGGTTCATAGCATAGAACCTCGCTGTCGCCTGAGGTTGAGTTGGTGCTGACGATCCAGCCTGAGATGCTTGCCCGCATCCTCTAGCTGCTCCTTGAGACTGCCTTCTCTGTGATCCCTGTTGATCCTGCCTCAGAGGCTGTGTCACACTGACAGGCCTAGACCTACAGTCCTTCATCATATGTCCCACCTTCCCACAGTTATAGCAACTTCTCTCCAGTTGTTGTGGTCTTGGTGGTCCTGTGACCGATATTGATGCTGAACTGTGAGTCTCTCGTGGCGGTAAACCTCATCCTCTACCTCTACTTGGGGACCACTGAGTCTGAGAACTCGATCTGGGTGGTGGAGGTGTAGGTGCAGAGAATCTAGGCTTCTTAAAGTCTCTAGATGAAGATCCCTGGAACTGTGGATATCTCTTTTGGGTTTGTCTTTTCTCGACTACGGATCTCTCTATCCTTCGGACTGACTCAACAAAGGTAGAGAATCTCTCTCGGTTTTCTAGTGCAGACACGGGAGTAGTCATGTCGGCATTCAAACCCTTCTCAAACCTCCTAATCCTTTCTTCATCTGTGGTAGCCATATGCGGACAGAATCGCAACAACTCCATGAACTTAGCCTCATACTCGCTAATGTTCATCATACCCTGTCTCAGTCTCTCAAACTGAGAGATCTTCTCGTCCAGGAAGGTCTTTGGAAAATATCTACGGACAAATTCTCGACGAAAGTCTTCCCACAAGATCTCTATTCCATGCCTCTTCTGCTCTTCCATGGTCCACCAGTGACCAGCACTACCTTTGAGAAGATAGACAGCATGTCTAACCTTCTCACCTTTGGGGATGTTAAGGATTCTGAAAGCTTTCTCCAATTCAGTTAACCACAGATCAGCATCAGCAGGGTCAGCTGTTCCAAAATATTTAGTTGCTCCGACCCGACGAAGTCGCTTGAACGTTTTACTGATACCTTGACCCTCAGACTGGACAGGTGCCCTAGGTGCAGGCATGGGCATCCTATCGGTGATATGTGTCATGGCAGTCATAAACTACCCAAACATGGTCTGAACCGCTGGGTTTCCCATATCAGTTGGGTCAAACTGAGGTGGCTCCAAAGGTGGCTCCGGCACAGGTTGCTCTATTTCTAGGTTCCTTGCACCTTCTCGAGGCGCAGCAACACTACTTTCGGCCTCGTACTCCTCCTGTGGTCCAGACATCCTTTATTATCTTCTTCTCCTGAGGAGCATAAGACTCTATTAAATAAGAAAGAAGTACTAAGGATAGACTTGACACTCTAAGTCCTATGTCTCTATAGACTCAGCAAACCTAGAGCTCTGATACCACTAATTGTGGGCTCTGATCTCCAAAACACAAGATAAACATAGCGGAAGCGATTCGATTAATCAGCGGAATACGAAAATCACGAGAAATTAAAACTTTTCGAAAACGAGATCTTAAAAACCTGAAACTCCTTTTATAAAAGTAAGATGAACTGTTTACATCTCTGATAAATCACTTCTCGAGTGATTATATACGTCATGATACAAAATCTCAAGATTTCAAAATTCTCAGATCAACAAACTCCTAGGATCTGAGTGTACAGAGATGACATAAGACTATTCTGACTACAAGACTAGACAGCACAGTGTTTCCACCTGAAGTCACTGCTACTCCTGAATTTGCTGTTGTTGCTGCTGTCCACCCGCAGATCGGTGCCTTCGACCTCGACGTCCACCTAAAGATAGAAATCTACGGGGTGAGACAATTTTAAATAATTGTCCCAGCGAGAGTTATAACTCTCCGCCAGAAACTTTGTTAGAAGCAATCAAAGGAATATCATGAGCAAGTAATTTAGGTTACTCACAGCAGGCTTGATAACAAAAACTCATCTTTAATTAAGGAATATGAAGAACATGTATACTAATACTTGAACAGGATATTAAAAGCAAGCAATGTAATATCAATCAATGTTCCTCGTAGTTCAACCTAAGCAGTTATGCTACGCGGTTGATTATGTTTTACAAACATCATTATGCCCTACGG
Source organism: Alisma plantago-aquatica (assembly GCA_963693085.1). Classification (NCBI taxonomy): domain Eukaryota; kingdom Viridiplantae; phylum Streptophyta; class Magnoliopsida; order Alismatales; family Alismataceae; genus Alisma; species Alisma plantago-aquatica. The sequence goes on along the minus strand of OY856411.1, from coordinate 366,936,067 downwards.
AGATGAGGTATACCGCTCATGCTCCAACCGATCACTAGTAAGTCACATCGGTATCATACTAGGTCATCGAAAGAGCCGGATTCTCATGACCTTCAACTACCTCAGTCAGAATGAGGATAAACATGCAGGACATCTAGTGTCCCTGCTAAAACAGCTTACCAGGGTATTCTAGTACTTCGCTATTAGAGTCACAGTGGCATTTTGCACTCTCTTCGCCATCGAAAGATTTCATGTCTATCTCTCATCGATGCGGTATAAAAGATTCCCTTGGAAGAATAGTGTTACATCATCCCTGTATAAACATATAGTGAAGGGTTGATGGATTAAGATACATCGACATCAACTCCTACACTAGGATGTAAGGATATACACATCCATATTCCCCCACATACTCTAAAGTATGTGATCCAGGAGTTCCCTTAGGAAAACCTGTTTCACCATCATTTAAATTCTGACAATGATGGATCTATGATCAGGGCTCTACATGGTATGATTAAACTTGATTATTAGGTACATTTTAGTATTCTTTTAGCATCATACATGTTTTCAAACATTAATCATTAGCATAGCAGCTATGAAAGTAGAATACTAAATGTATCAAGTCTAACTCACATCAATTATCATTTCTCAATCGTTCAATCACAAGTCATTTGACAAGCATGACCTTGATGATATTCATGGCTCTTACAGCCTATCATTCTCATAAGATGCCACTTACTAGGCATCAACATATGTCATTATTCATAAAGCTAATAACATGCTTCCAATGAATATGAAATCATAATCCTTACCTAGATATGATCACCATCATGTATAGAAACCTGCATGGTTAATTCAACTGATAATAGTAAGCAGTTCATATCAAGAGTTGTACCCTTATATTCTTACAAGGGTTAGATTCCCTGATTTTCATCAATTAGGGTTTACTATTCACAATATATGTCATCAGCCTAGAATTAGGGTTTACTATTCACCTCATGGTGAATTAATCTCATTACATCACCATGCATGAGAAACATCATCATTAAAGCCCTCAACTAAGATCAAGATTCACCAATTACCATAATTAGGGTTTCCATGATTTCTCATAAGTGGATCATACCCTAATCATGCACATTCATGTATATTGAAGGTATTTTACTTGAGTTTCCATCATAAAAGGTACTTTCTCTCTCCTCTCACTAGTAGATGATGACTACACCACTTAGATTAGGTTAGGTTAAGTCCCCTTTGATCTACATAAACCAAATCACCACTATCATGTTATTAGAGTTTACATAAAACAAGGTATCCTTTAATTGAACCCATTTAGGCTAAAACGAGTTGAACCTATTTGAGGTGAAACGAGTTGAACCCATTTGAGGTGAAACGAGTTGAACCCATTTGAGGTGAAACGAGTCGAACCCGTTTGAGGTGAAACGAGTCGAACCCATTTGAGGTGAAACGAGTTGAACCCGTTTGAGGTAACGAGTTGAACCCATTTGAGGTGAAACGAGTTGAACCCATTTGAGGTGAAACGAGTTGAACCCATTTGAGGTGAAACGAGTTGAACCCGTTTGAGGTGAAACGAGTTGAACCCGTTTGAGGTGAAACGAGTTGAACCCGTTTGAGGTGAAACGAGTTGAACCCGTTTGAGGTGAAACGAGTTGAACCCATTTGAGGTGAAACGAGTTGAACCCATTTGAGGTGAAACGAGTTGAACCCATTTGAGGTGAAACGAGTTGAACCCATTTGAGGTGAAATGAGTTGAACCCGTTTGAGGTGAAACGAGTGTGAACTTACTTGGGTCCAAACCGCATGAACATAAAAGGTGACACATAGGTTATGTTTGAATAGGGTTTCCTATGTTGAAGCCTTTAATTGGCCAAAGCCATGTTAACCACTTACGGATTGAGTCAATTAGGATGAGCCTCAATCAATTGGACTCCAAATTGACCCTTAATTGAAAGCCAATTAGGGTTAAGTCTAACTCAATTAGGGTTTCCAATCGGCTAATCATCAATTCTCAACAATGTGAAACAAATTGTAATTGAACCCATCAATTTAACTCCAATTGGGCCCAAACTTGGCCCAAACAGTCTTGAGATCATTTGGATGACCTACAAACGGTCTTGAGACCGTTTTCCCAAAGTTTGACCAAAATCTAAGTTGATTTGATTAGGATTGAACCCTAATTAGGTCTAAAATCAGCACTTTTATCAATTCTTCAACCTATTGAAATTGGACCTACAATTGATCAATTTTCCTTAACCCTAGACCTCCAAACGGTCTTGGTGTGTCACTAAACGAGTTTGAGACCGTTTGGGTGAACCCCAAACGGGTTTGAACCCGTTTGGATCCTCCAACCCAAAACTCAACAAGATCTTTAATTAAAATCAGCAATTTCAACCCGATTAGGGTTAGGGTGTTGAAGTGCCTTCAACTCTCAATTGGTTAGGAATTAGATTATAATTCTTTGTAGGAAATAAATTCAATACATTATGAACAGACCCTCAAACGGTCATACCTTGGTCAACCCTATGAAACGGTCTTGGGGTCGTTTTGATCCAAACGATCTTACAGGATCGTTTGAGATCAAACAGGTTGAACCTGTTTGACCTTAAACAAGTTGCACCCGTTTGGACCAAAAGGGTCCAAGGTCATTTCATAAAGTGACCTAGGAATCCACGCCCATCATCCTCAACCTCTGTTCAGGTCGGTTCCTCCACTGTTTTGCTTGTAAAAGAGTAAGGAAGAAGGGAGGTAGAAGAAGAACTAATCATAAAAACAAGAACAAAGATATGCATAACAAAGCTAAGAGTTAGAGTTATAAAACCCGCCTCAAACGTGGTTCCTAGAGCTTTCAAGCTTCCAAGCTTCGAAACTTTAATGGTGGCTTGAGCTCCACAGGTCATCCAAGGTTGTTTCTTCAAGAAAGGTTGGGAAGGATCGGCTAGGAAGAGAAAGCTAAGTAAATTAACCATGAAACCAACCTTATACTAGGATTTTCCCCCATGAATTCAAGCTAGAAGATGGTGCTTTCTTACCTTAGAACAGGTTGGTCGTTTCCCTGAGCTCCAAAGCTTTGCCTTGGTCGGTTGAGAAAGATAAGAAGTGAGGAAGTGAAGGGAAACGTTTGCTTGGTTTGGAAAGAAAGGTGCTTATATAGTTTAGGTTGATTTTCACCATAAGGACCTCTAAAGCATGTAATTCTCATCCACGTCCCTCCTTATTTTTAAGGCACGTTCAAGCTATCAAAACTTAATCAAAGCCCATCAAAACTCAAGATATAAGGGTAAAGAAAACCAATATGCACACTAAGGTATATATATATATATATATATATATATATATATATATATATATATATATATATATATATGAAGGGTCTTCTTACTCATACTAGGTGTTTTCACTACAAAGATCATCCTTCTTATCTAATTATTTAATAGAAGAGTCCCTCTCATCTTTTCTTCTCTAAATGATGTCAAGAGTCATAAAATATATTCTAGAAAGTGTATAGTACAAGTTGCACCCCACATTTTGGGTAAATTGCACTTTACACCAAAATTAGGGTTTAAGCACAAGGATTGCTCCACAAGCTGCACCTTGGTGCCCAAACTTGGGAAATCCATCATACCTCATCATATTCCTTCATATGATGTCTCTTTATTAGAGGAACATCTTAACCTGTGTAATTTGCAAGTTAACGCCTCTAATTGGGTAATTTGCACATAGGTCCATGTATTACCAAACAATACTACAATCATTGTTTAAAAAGGACAGAAATGAAAATGTATGTTCCTTAGGAACTTAATTACATGCCAAAAGATAACCACAAGGATTTAATTACATATCTTAGGCAAAACACCTAGGGTTAATTCATAACCCAGGTCAGGGATGTTACAGTGCCACCGACCATATTTTTGGCAGTACCAAGATTTATCCTTTTATACTTAAAAAATATCAAGGTACCTTTTTATACTTTAAAAAATTAACAAGAAGAAAATACAATGTATCTACTGGAAGGTCCTAAAAAAGAGATAAATGAAAGCAATAAAAATGAATGGGTTGCCTCCCATAATTTCCCTTGTTTAATGTCATAGGCTCGACAATCATTTTCACTCAAAGTCTCAATGAAGCTCAATGAGCTTCACTCCTCCCTCTCATTGACCACCTCTCCTCCATAATAGCATTAGAGGTGTTGTCCATGTGTCAAGAAAGTCTTTCCACCATCACTAATCTCTACGGCTCCATGAGGGAATGCCTTGACTACCACATAGGGTCCATTCCACTAATACCTCAACTTCCCAAGATGTAATTTCATCCTAGAGATGAATAAGAGAACATGTTGACCCAATGGAAACACGCTATGGAGAATGTGGCGATCATGCACTTTCTTTGTTCTATCCTTGTAGATTCTGGAACTCTTATAACATCTAGCTTAATCTCATCTAATTCATTCAGTTATAATCTATTATTCTTCCCTATAGTGGAAAGATCAAAATTTCATTTTCTTAAAGGCCATTTAGCTTTATGCTCTAGTTCCATAGGAAAATGACATGCTCGCCCATAAACAAGTTTGTAGGAATTCGTGCCTAGGGTGTCTAGAAAGTCATTCTATAGGCCCATAGAGCATCATTCAATTGCATGCTCTAGTTAGTCCTATTGGTTGAAATGGTCTATTCTAGGTTCATCTTAATTTACCTATTTGACATTTTGGTGTTTCTCCTTGCCTTGGGTTACTCCTAACCAAGGTCTTGAACACACTTTGGATCTTTCAATATTTATAAGGATACCTAGTCTAACACGCTCACTTAGACCAATCACACTTCACTCACAAGCGCATGGGTCATGTTATAGTATCGGCAAGAGGCAAGATAAGGGTTGATCTGTAGGGAGAGAGGGGGCACTAGAGCTTAGTTAGTGTGAGATATGTTCCTAAAGAGGAGATTAGGGTTTTTAGGGTTTAATCTTGATTTTTTTTACTACATTATTATGAAAGAAATTAAATAAGAGAGGAAGTAAGACAAGCAAGACAAAAAAACTACTATAACGTCCCAGGATATGAGGCCTCAGATAAAATAATCTTATAAGGAATGATTGGACTACCCATATCACCAAGGTGCACCTCCTTTTCCGGGAGCTCATCACTAAATAACTCCATAGTTAAGTGTGCTCAGCTTGGAGTAGTACTAGGATGGGTGACCAGTCGGGAAGTTGATCTTGGCTTGCGCCTCAGTGAGGACAAAGTGCACAGTTAAGGCTAGTGGTGGTCTGTGGGGCCAGTCGTCATTCTTGAAACTCTACTAGAGCCTAGGACAGTGGGCCCGGTTGTTACAAATGGTATCAGAGTCATAACCCCTCCAGTAGGTGGGGCCCACATGGGCATGTGGTATGCCAGTCTTGATTCGTGCGGTCCAGGCATGTTGGAAAGGGTTGTCCATGGTGATGTAGCCACCCTTGCACTGGTATTCTGTGATTGGGAGTTGGGTGTCCATGGGCCATTCTAGGTCTGCACTGAAATGGAGAAATATTATGAGGCCATATAGTTGACCCTTGACGAGGACATCAAGAGTCTAAGTGGGGGAGATTGTAACGTCCCAGTATATGAGGCCTCGGATAAAATGATCTTATAAGGAATGATTGGACTACCCATATCACCAAGGTGCACCTCCTTTTCCGGGAGCCCGTCACTAAATAACTCTATAGTTAAGTGTGCTCATCTTGGAGTAGTACTAGGATGTGTGACCAGTCGGGAATTTGATCCTGGCTTGTGCCTCAGTGAGGACAAAGTGCGCAGTTAAGGCTAGTGGTGGTCTGTGGGGCCAGTCGTCATCCCTGAAACTCTACTAGAGCCTAGGGCAGTGGGCCCGGTTGTTACACCTACTTTAGACCTAAATAAGCAATTATAATTAACAAAGAAAGTAACTACTTAAGCAAGAGCACAAGACTACACTAGACTAGCAATTAGAACACTAAATAAATTAGAGACCTAAATTACTACTAACTAACCTAGCAAGGATTAACTACTAAGAACAAGGAAATTGACTAAGGAGCACTTAAAGCAATCAACTAAATAGCATCAGAAAGCTAAGAAAGTGAGATGGGCTTTAAACAAGTTATGGGAAGAGTGGTCTGTTTGGGGGAATTTCACACGAATCCAAGTCGAAGGGTGATATAACATGAAAATTCTATCTTTTCATTCTAGATTGCCAAACCAAACAACAAGATAAGTGTTATTTGAATTACCCTAAGCTACTAGTTGGCCATGGGTCGTATGAAGTGTGTCTAGGGCAACTACACCCTTACACAACCCATCCAACCTTATGAGGCTCAATTGAACTGGGGCTTGGGTGTAATTCTAATAGGACTAGGCAATTCTAGGTTTCTAAGGTAAGTGTTATTAGGTTAATTGAGATCTAAGGCTAGGAAGAGGGAGTAGATATGAGGGTGCTTCACCTCATGTTACTCACCATCTAGCCTTTAAAAAACTCTATGCAACTACATTAATCACTCTTAGACTAGCTACTTAGATCTCACATCTAGCTATAGGGGAAGAGATCTTTATATAGGAAGATAGGGTGCTAGCTAGGAATCCACTAGTTGGACCTAGGAGCAATTTCCAAGATAGCCACATACAATTCGTTTTCCCCTAGAATCTTAGTGTTTTCAAGCATCAAACAATAAGTAATCCATGTTTAGAAGCATAAATCACAAGTAGAATAATGGGAAACAAGATAGAAACAAGAGATAATCAACTTAGAATGAAATTATGTTCATTACAAGTCATATTCTCCCAACATGGTATGAAAGTGACATTTAATCCCCCAAACATCCCACCAACGGGGCTTAGCTACACATAATGAAACAAAATAGAAAAAGAGAGAGAAGGGAGAAGATAGCCATAGAAATCCATGGATACGCCTCCTTTCTTCACCTCCTATCTATGTAGATCAAGCACCTCCCTCCAAGGTAGGTAGATGGCACGGAAATATGAGGTTTTGTGGTGGAAACCCTAGAAAACTAGGCTTTTGAGGTAATGGAAGGTGGAAATGGAGTGGTGATGGATGGGGGTAGGTGAGAGATCTTGAATGCTAAGGGAAGTGGAAAATGAATTATAGGAGGTTGTAGGAGTGGCTAACCTTCATGCGACAGCCGCCACCCTAGTATATATAGGTGGTGGGGAAGCACTAGGTTAAGTGGGGGTATTGTTGGAAATGCAGTGGAAAAAGTTGTTAGGGTTGGGTAGTCACCAGGCTGGGGTGGATGGAGGTCATCCCATTCATGGTGGATGGGCATGGGTGAGGTGGAGAAGGCTAAAGGTTTAGATTGAAGTGGAGTCTTAGAGGGTCATTGGCTAAGGTCATGGTGAGTAGAAGGCGACGCGAGCATGGTGTGGAGCATGGTCGTGTTGGAGGGAGGCGATCTTGGCCATTCTAGTGATATGGACATTGGGAAATCTCGTAGCCATGTTCATGGCAGGCATCTCGATCATGGTGAATCTTCATCTCCACATTCGTTATGGAGGCCACGAATGTGGTGAATTCTTGGTTTCCTTGGTGTCTTCACTGTGATTGTTGGTGATTTGGCCACGGCCTTGGCATTGTACCATGGGTGACTTGCAGAATTTGTGCCACGACCATGCTGATGGCCGCGGCCATAGGGAACTCTATGCACCACAGTCATTTTGGTGGCCACGGTTGTGATGGTTGCTTGACTTTCTTGACATTGCTCCTGTGATTTTTGGGCCATCTTGCCAAGGTTGTGGCAGAGTACCACAGCTCATGGTGAGGGCCCAGCTACTTATCTTTGCTCTTAACTCCTCCAAATGGTTGATTTTTCCCTTGGACCAATTTTTGTCTATTCAAGGGATTCTTGGGGGAGATTTGGATCCAATTATGAGGTGTAAAAACCCAAGGATCCTCTCCTTCTCTCTCCTTTCATCCAATGCATGTGCAAATGCCTGAAAAAAACACAAAAAGCAGGCATAAGTGCATTTGATATGAAATCACATATTAGGGGAATTAACTTGCAATCTAACTTGTTTAGATGTCATAAGAATGCAAAAAGACACAAGATGGAGCCCTAAAATAGGGTTGCATTACACCTCAACCTGGCCTTGGGTCTAGGGAAGATATGGGATTCCTACTCTATGCTTCACTCAATATTTTCTCAATAAAGCTCCAAATTTACTATTAATGAAGTGAGATACCCTATCACTTATAATCACTAGGTACCCCAAACCTACAAAAAATGTGACCCTTCACAAATTTTCATACAACATGTGCATCATTGGTGCAGGTTGGAATTGCTTCCACCCATTTTGACACATAGTCAAATGTAAAGTTTAGAATTAGAAGATAAAAAGGGTTCCAAAAAATCAATTCCCCATAAATCAAAGACATCTACATCCTAAAATGTATTAAGTGGCTTTTCATGTCTTCTAGATATGTTTCTTGACTGTTGACATGCATCACACCTCCAAACATAGTCATAAGCATCCTTAAATAATGATGTCCAGTAAAATCCACTCTCTAACATCTTAGTTGTTTCCCTTGAGCTAGCATGGTGTCCCCCAGTGGGTAAAGAATGATAGTGCGCAAGTATGCTCTCAAACTCACACTCTGGAATGAACTTCCTCAAAATGCCATACCTACTCTATTTAAGAAAAATAGGGTCATCCATACATAGAATCTCAAGGAATGGAAATGTTTTTACTTCTCTTGACATCCATAATGTTTTGGTATTTCTCAACATGCCAAATAGTTCACTATGTGTGAAAACTAGGGATCCTTGTCTTTCATGGAAAAAGGTTTCTCACCAAGGAATTCTTTCACGATAGGTACTTACAGACCCAACTCATTCACTCTCTCCAACCTAGACAAATGATCTGCTACTATGTTCTCTGTTCCAACCTTATCTTTAATTTTAATATCAAACTTCTTTGAGTAGCAAGATCCATCTAATAAACCTCAATTTGGCATCCTTCTTCTGCAAAGATACTTAATATCCGCATGATCAATCTACACCATCACTTTTGTCACTACCAAATATTGTCTAAATTTAGCAAAGGCAAAATCTACATCTAGAATTTCTTTGTATGTGATGGTATGATCAAGGTGTGTCTTTAAGGGTTCTAGATGCATAGTAAATGAAAAAATAACTTGATCCTTACATTGACTTAGAACAGCCCCTATTGCATAGTCGAATGTGTCACATATCAATTCAAATGGTTGACTCCAATATGGAGCCGCCACCACAAGTGCGGAGATCAGCATCTCCTTCAAAATATCAAAGGATTCCAAATAGTGGTCATCAAGATTGAATTCAACATCCTTCTCTAAAAGCTCAGAAAGAGGATTTTTGCAATCTTCAAAAAGTCTTTGAAAAAATGTCGATAAAATTTGGTGTGTCCTAAAAATCTCCTAATTCCCTTCATTGATGATGGTGGAGGTAGCTTAAAGATCACTTATATTTTTATCGGGTTGACTTTTGTCCCTTTGTTGGACACCTTGTGTCCCAACACAATCCCCTCACTGACCATCATACGACATTTCTCCCCATTCAAAACTAGATGAGTGTCCTCACCTATTTGTAAGACTTTGTCAAGAATGGAAAGGCAATCCTCAAACTAATCCCCATGTACTGATAAATCATCCATAAAAATCTCAAGACAATGCTTTACCATATCCAAAAATTAGTGAGCATGCATCTTTGAAACACCATTGGAGCATTTCAAAGACCAAACGACATCTGACGATATGTGAAATTACCATAGGGACAAGTGAAGGTAGACTTCTCTTGATCTTGTGGTTCAATAGAAATCAAGTTATAGCTAGAATAACTGTCTAGAAGAAAAAATGTGAGTGTTTGATGAGCCTATCAAGAATTTGATCAATGAATGGGGGCGTGAAATGATATTTCAAGGTAGTATCACTCAAATGGAAATAGTTAATACACACACCCCAACAGATCACTAGCCTAGTCGAGACTAACTCTCTTGAAGACTTTGTAGTGACTATGATTCCTCCCTTCTTAGGAACAAACTGAGTTGGACTAACCCAGTTAGAATTAGGAAAAATGTAAACTATACCTACAGATAGAAGCTTTACTATGTCTTTCTTCACCGTCTCCATCATGATCAGATTTAGACATCATTGAGGTTGTGCTATATGTTTTGCTCCTTCTTCAATTCTGATCTTGTATTCACATAGACTAAGGGAGATCCCCTTGATGTCAGCAATGGACCACCCAAATGTGGCCCAATAATTCTCCATAACAATGAGCAGTTTCTCCTCCTCCTCCAAACTCAATGATGCAGAAGTTAACACAAGGATTTTATAGTCCATTGTCTATAATGTGTACTTCAAGTGCGGTGGTACTGGATTCAATTCCAGTTCAGGAGGACATTGCATGGATGGGACTAGTGGTGGCGGTCCTAGATGTTCATAGTGTCTTATATAGAAGCATGTCAATGTCTTTAGGAGCAAGGAACACTCCTCCAATGAATAGTAGCGAGTGCAGTTGTCCACTAGATTCATGAGACAAGCTTCTAATGGTAACTAAGGATATGTCTATGGCATTGCAGAAGATATTGCATATGCAACTATCATAGGGTACTCCTCATGTGGATCATCATGGTACTTCACATATTTTGTCAGAGATTTATGCTTTGTATTCTCCATTATATCAATGGCAAGAGTACCCTTATCCACCTTTTTCATGACATGGGCCATGTCTAAAAATGGTTTTCCCAAGAACAGTGACACTTTATTGCCCAAATACTACAGCATGTGTCATTGTGTCCTATCCTTGTCAAGTGGTTGATAATCAAATAGCTTTATCTTGAACCCATAATCCTAGATGCCCAGTGTAAATCTTCTCACCCCATCTCTAATATGACATCTATTTTGGCTTGGAAGGGTCTGTCTGGTAGTAGTTCATTACCATAATCATCTTGCATCTCCATGATGACAAGGTCTGCTTAAAATATAAATTTATCAAACTTTACAAGAACATCTTCACATATGCCTATTGAACTCAATAGTGAATTATCTACCACCTGGATCATCATGTTTCAATTCCTATATTCTCTAAGTCCAAGTTTCATGAATGTAGTCAGTGGTATGAGATTGATGCTTTCCCTGAAATCACATACTGCATCTCCAAACTTGACCCTACCAATGTAGCATGGTATGTTGAAGCACCATGGATCATGTCTCTTTTGTGGTAGATTCTTTTATATCAAATCACTAACCTCTTCCCTTATTACCATATGGGATATTTGTGTTCCCTGGAAATCCTTGTTGGCCAGGCTTCTTAAGGGATGCAACCTCCACTGCTAGCTAGGAAATTTGATTTTCAATTATGCATATTTGTACCCCTTGATTCTGTTTCTCCCTTTTAATATGGTCTAAACAAGACTCATTTTGACTCACCAACCTTCCTAGCATGTCTTCTATTTGGTCTATCTTATTGGGTGGCTTGTACTGCTGATTCTGTTGTGACATGTTGCCATGTTGATGTTTAGGTTGTTGTACCTATGAAGGATCCTTCTAAAAATTATTGGGATCTTTCCATGTGAATTTGAGATCCCTCCTCCATGAGTACTCATTGCTTCCCTTGTTATTATACTTCCATACAAATAGCACTCTTCTTCTTCACCTCCATATGAAGTGCCAAAAAAATTTATCCAGTTTCTTTGTGAGTCTATCCATCTGAGCCTTCAGTTTAGTGATCTCCCTATATTCCATAGGATGTAAAACTATTGCTAGTGCTTCTCTCTCCTCCCCCATGACTAGTTTTTAGCCATGTTCTTCCAAATCTCATGACACCTAGTAGCCTTATTATTAAGAAAGAAACATGTGTCGGCAGTGTCAAGTGTAGTCCTTTCCTCTTTATGGATGCCATAGTAAAATTTATTTGCCTATCCATATAGGTCAATCCCATGATGAAGGACCTTCCTGAGAATGTTCTAAAATGACTCCCATGCTTCAGATAGGACTCCTCATTATTCTTCTTGAAGTTGTGTATCTTTCCCACTAGTTCATTCATCTTCTGAAGTGGGAAGTATCACTCAAAAAAGGTGTCAATTATTTCATTCCAAGTCTCTATCGATTCTGGTGTAAGGCTAAGGAACCATGGTTAGATTTGTATAATAGTGAATGAGAAAACAACTTCAAGTAGATCATTGTAGCTCGAAACGTATTGAGTTTCAGCATATATAACTCTCTATGAAGCTATTGATATGAGCCATAGGGTCATCCTTGCTATGGACGTGAAATGACTAAGATTTGATTGGTGTCACCAATCCATGATCTATATTGTAATTGCCCACATTGACTGCTTTTCATTTGATCAACCCTTTTCTCAATGTGGTTGAAGATGTTTTAATCTTCTCCCAGACAGACTGTCCCTTAAGCTCTTCCTCCGCATGTTCTTCGTTGTTCCCATCCATATCCATTGCATGTGTCTTCTTTGCATGTGGTGGTGAAATTTTGATGAGCTTCTCAGTTGAAGCTCCAAACTCTATTGCCTTACAAAGATCCTCCTGGCATGTACCTATCAGATTGGACTCCTTGTAGCTTATTGTTTTGGTATGAAGCATACACTAGTACATGAAAATGAGATAGAAGTGTGAGAGAATAAATACTAGTAAATTGTTGAGAGAAAAAGATTTCCAACGATGTGCAACTTCAAAGAAAAGATTGTAAATATAAATAAAAGAAAAATAAATGGCATAAAGTGGTCGGTCATAGCACTTGTAGTGTTTGAGTTGTTGTTTCCCCAGAAATGGCACCAAAAGCTTGACACGCCTAAACTATGCATGTAAAATATAAGTGTACGCATCGTGTAATATAGGCCTATGAGGATCCTAGTGTCAAACTCAATAGAACATTTTTTTGAGACTATTACTAACTGTGGCCTAGTTATCTAGGCCTACAAAAGTGATTGGTTGGTTGTTTTATAACTAACGACAAGAAATAAAATTGAAATTATGTGGAACTGATTAGGAATAGATGGATTCCTCAAGATTTTAGTTTCACCATGGTAAGCATTGCATTCAACTTCACTTTACTAATAATTATTTACCCTTCACCCTGAACTAAATACTTGTAGCAAGTATTACCCACTTCCGAGGTATAATACAGTACCTATACTAAGACAACCCCCGTGTCCATAATGGTTTAAGAATTAGATAGGTGCATTAATGATGACTTTAGGTTATTCTTTCACAATCATGAGCCCTCTTCTAAGGCACAATATAATTTGTGTAAATCTTTAGCATTTCCAACTCCTAATCTCTCTTGAAGCAATTAGTGGTCTAATATATCGATTGTGGTGATCAAGCATAAACAATGTGATAGGAAACTATGTTATTCACATCTAGAATTAAAGAAAATAGATATTAATAATTCATGAAAGTCAAATACAAAGAAATATTGGGCTACTCCTAGGTCCTAAGGAATATGGGGATTAGCCCTGTGTGATTTCTACCATCATATATCAAGAGGAAGAGGGAGAAAATGAGCTAAACATTAGAAAAAATAATGAAAACCCTTAGAGAATAAGTCATGATGATCCCCTTAGTTAGACACCTTGATCCTCAATGTGGACTGCAAATCTACCATCCAGAAGTTCCTAAAGCATCTGGTACGTGGCTATCTCTTTTGTCTCCTCCTCTCCCAGCTTCATACTCCATTGCAATGAGGTAGAATGTGATATATTCTTTTGGCCAAACTTCCTTAGGTAATAAGTGGGACCCAGGCTGTCATTATGTCATAGTCGTTGGATCAGTTATAATTTTCAATTTGCAGTGATCACGCGAAGTCAGTACCACCAACTTATATGTCAGTAGCATTGAGTTGTCGGCTAACTCAAAACCCTTGATAAGTATCGGTACTATTGATGAGTATGTTGATAGTATTGAGTTTCTTTCTACGAGTTCTGACTTTCTCTGGGTACAAAACTCAATCGCACCGACTGGGATGTCGGTGGAACCAAAATCATTATATTTTGGTTCCTAATATTTTTTGGGTGGTGAGTCAGTAGCACCGACTCCTCTCTTCAGTAGCATCAAGTGTCATCTCGGTAGCACTGAATGATGTCTCAGTAGCCTCAAAATGTATAGCATTCCTTGTTGGATTTTCACATCATGTCAGCACCAATAGCTTATATGTCGGTAGCACCGAGATGTACTAAAAGTGCTTGAATTGCTTGAAACAAGGAAAAACCAAAATAAGTCCATATCAAAATTGATAATTTAACACCGTTTTGTAGAAATACTCAATATTTGATGCAATAGTGATTCACATGCTAATAATAATAAACAAGACATAACTAATGTCAAAATGAACAATTATGCACTAAATACATGGAAAAATAGTCTGTGAAAAGCAACTAAAGCTAAGTGCATTAGTGGTTATGAAGAACTAAATTGGGTCTTTATTTAGACTGATTTTGCTAATTATTCACATCTAGATGTTCATAATGCATGCCTTTCCTCAATAAATTCATGTTATTTTCAAATGTATTTATAGATTTTTTTTGCATGTTCTACAGGTACTTTAACTACTACTTGATGGAAGGGATAGATAGTGGTTGGTCATAAGTCTTGCCTAAGCTTGGAGGAATCCAAAGCGAGGCCAAGATCACCATAACCTACACCAAGTGATCAAAAAATGCATAGAAGCAGAGAGATTTGTTGATGATCAATTCGAAGACTCAAGTTCAAGTAGATTCCCTCAAAACAATCATTGTATGTCACCATGTTTGTGCTACACCAGACCCAATCATAGGGCAATCACATAGAAATCGTTGTATGCCCTCAGCATAGGTGTTCCAAGGAGAATGATTATCACAACTGGAGACCGTTACAATCATTCCACCAGTTGTAGTTATGGCAATCACACCCCGCCCCCACTACCATTCCATCAGCCACAAGTTTATCCTCACTCACCACAATGTTTGTTCTACCTAAAATGGTTGAGACACCTTCCCCACACCACGGTGGTTCCACTAACCATGGTTGTGATACCTACAACCATTTCCTCCCCTTTTTCCTAACATGTGACCCTTACCACCACGATTGTTCCTATATATCACAGTCATCCCATACTCTCCCACCACATCCCTTCTATCCAAAACAGTCATTCTACCTCAAAAATCGTAAATCTTACCAGCACTAGTTTTACCATTCCACCCCCACTTAACCCTAGACCCCCTAAACCATTATATAATCTTTAGTGGAGTTTGGGGGTTAGCACTTACTCAAGTCATTTAATACCCTTCTTTGTCACCCTACATGCTCCCACCTGCTATTTCATCTCATACTACCCAAAAGTCTACTTTTCTAGGGTTTTGTCCATTCCACATTCACTTTCATGATTTTCATCCTTGGAGAAGTGAATGGGAAGAGCTTGCTTCTACTAGAGAAGGATAAGAAGTCCTCTACCTATATATTCATGGCTTCTTTATCTACCTTTTTCTCTCTTTTATATTTTTCCTTGACTATGTGTTGGGGAATTATTCTTGTAAAATACTTTGATTTCACTTAGATATAATATATTCATACATGTTCTCAATTCTTACCTCCTTTATGGTGATTGATGTACAAAAATACCTAAAATATATAGGAGGGAATATGATGCTAGGAGGGTAAAAAACTATTTGATTCCAACATATCCTTAGCTAGTGTCCTCTCTTCCCATATATCTGTCCTAGGTGTGAGATCTAAGTAGCAAGGTGTGCTTCTCTTAATGCACTTGGAAAGAGCATGTTAGAGGTTGGATGGGGGTAATAGGAGGTGAAACACCCTATACATTTATACCACCACTTTAAACCAATTTAAATAGGTGGGTCACTACTAGAAACCTAGATTAGAGTGATCTTGATAGGAACCTACCTATTCCCTAGTCAAATGAGCCTTGTGCAGGTGGATAGGAGTTGATGGGGACTAGTTCACCCATGCACACCTTATGACATACATGGGATTTTCCATCCGCATTGACCCTAGTTGTTTGGTTTAGTACCAGACTTGTTGGATGTATTTGCATGAATATGACCCTAGAATGATTGATGGTTACATTTTCCCCAAATGGCCCTCTCCCTTGATTATTTTCTTAAAATCGTAATTTATTGATGTTGGTTAGCTTAGCTCATTTTCTTGTTTACTTAGTGTTAGTTTCTTAGTGAATGGTGAATTGTTCTTGTTGGGGTTACTTAGTCATAATTGTAGTTACTATATTTCTTAGTTTAGTCTTAATTTTGTTCTTGTAGTATATTGCCTTGTTCAGTTGATAATTAGAGTTTCTCTTGCTAGCCTAGTGTGTTCAGTTATTCTCACTTTCTAGTTTAGTACAACTTCTTGCTCTTGCTTAGTGTAATATTACTTGCTCTCTTAACTTATCAGTTAACCCTAATTTCTAGGAGTAACTTAGATTTCTCTTTTTCTTTTCTTGCTTGCATGATTGTTAGTGTAATAAAAAAACCTATCAACCATTGAAACCCTAACAGTCTGCACTAGGAACATATAGAACCAACCTAGTTCTATTGCCTTCTCCTCTCCCTATGGATTCGACACCTGACTTGCCTTCTCTACTATGTCCCAAGCATGTGTGTTTGCAGGCATGTGTAATAGAGTCTACTTATTATGATTACATTTTGTAAGTCTAGTATACGTGCATCACAAGTCCATCAATTAAATATCCATTTGAATCATGTAGGTTTGATACTTGATGGAAGATCCATTAACTTTTGTTTGTAGTTAGATAATATTTCCTTCTATAAGGAATAATCAAATGGAATAAATAATCTCATTATAAGATTAAGAGGCACTATCTACAATAAAGGAACAAAAGTCATCATCTAGATTTGTTTTCTTCATTACCCTGGTGTATATTTTAGGTTTGCATCATTATTAGTATTAGGTGTACTTTCTCAATCCTATAAAGTTTCATTTGAAGGATTAGACAAATTTCTCTACGGATTTGTGTAAAAAATATGTGCTCAAATAATTTTGTTTATTATATTCAACAATAGCATTAGGTTCTACAACATTGGTATTGGTTTTAAGAACCAACACTCTATATGTTGCACTACTTTGATAGTATCCTACAAAAACACCATAAAAGGTCCTAATTTTCACTCCTTAGAATTAATCAATAGGACGTTGTCTAAACATCCCCATAACTTTGACATATTTCATATTAGGAGGGTGTAGTTTCTATAATTCATATGGAGTCTTATTTGTCCTCCTACTAGAGATGAAATTTTGAATACAACAAGATGAAGAATTTGATTTCCATTAAAAAAAATTAGGTGCTCCTATTTAATTAAAATAGACTCCAATGTCTTCTTGAGAGTTTTACTTTGTTCAATAATTCTATATAATTGGGGAAGATATGGAGGGGCATATTCATGTATGACATCATGAGTTACTCAAAAGTCATTAAAATGAGAATAGTCTTATTCACCATCCCTGTCTAAACAAAGATGTTTATTTTTCTATTATTTGCTTTTACTTCTATTTATATATAAGTCACATGTCAAATATTTCATATTTTGAATGTAATAAATACAACTTTGTATAGTGTAAGAAATCATATATAATATAATGTAAAATCTTTTCTCATCTCTAGATAAGTTATCCTTTGAATCTCCTAGACCAGCGTGAAGTAAATCTATCAATTCGGAGTCTTGGTAAAATATTGAAGGATATGGTTTTTGTTGATTTAGTTTCAGCATATACTTGACATTTATTATATAAATCAATAGCATTGTTAATATATTTTAGAAAACTAAGAGATTTTATGTGTTGTACATGTTTATAAATAGCATCTCCAAATCCATTATGACACATATAAAAGAATCAACAATACAAGTAGAAGACAATTAATTAATAATAGCAATGTTTGGTACATTCAGGACAAACTGACAATTTGAAAAATATCACATTCACAAATATTCCTCAAACTTGAAAGGGTGACTTTTTTACATTCAAAGTACACCTTGATCCAAAATTTAACAAGTTGGGACATGGAGATCAGATCGACCCTTATGTACGATACTTTGCATAACATCCTTGATCAATAGAAACTTTTCAGATATCATCTTGATCAAGGCATTGTCTTTGCCTATTACAAAGGAAGCATTAGAGTCACCCATGACAATCACATGCCCATCCTCTCCTACTATTGTGTGGGCCACAATGGAAACTTAGTTTTAATAATATGGTGTGATGTACCAGAGTCGGTGATCTAGATAAGACGTAGAATTTATGCTATATTGATTAGCTGATGAATGCCAAGCTTGTGTCCTCGTCACAACATTCATTTTTGGTTCTCTAGAATCCTAAACAAGTTACTTCTTTATGTGCATGTATATTGAAGAAGTGTGACATGATTTTTTACATGCAAAATAGAAAATAATTTCTTCTTATTGTTTTATTACCTTTTTCTAATATTGTTTCTTTTTCATTTGTTGTTTTTCACATTGTTTTTTGATTGATCAAAAGAATTGGTGTTTTGCTTACGTTTATTATCAACAAAGTTTGCAACATAAGACAATTCTATATCTGAATCGGATCTTTTTTCTAGAACAATTTGATCTTCAAACCGGGTGTATATTATTACATCATCCAATATCATAGTCTTTGTTTTTGTTATAAATACATCTTATGATGTTTCTAAGAACTTGGTAGTTTTTCAATTAAAATTTGACAATAGAAGACTCAGGAAAATAAATGTTTTGCTTTTCAAGTCATTAAGAAAGATCCAAAAACATGAAATTGTGTTGTTGTTTGTCTTTTCATACAAAATATTTAAGAAATTTATAATAATAAAATCTTACATAGAAATTATTTCAAAAAATTTCTTTCTGATAAGACTTTTCTAATATTGTGCAATTTTAAAAGGAAAGTATGCGTCAAACAACTAACTAGAAATGACTACAATAACATGAAAATAAAAAACAATTTGCTTTCCTTGATTAACATAATTAATTTTAGCTTTTAGATCAAACTTGATAAATGCTCGTTGGAAACCTCGAGAGCAGTGTAAACTTTTTATTTTTAGCATGAGTGACATTGGATAGAGGAATTTATGACTCAGTAGAAACAATGACAACTTGATTTCCAAAATTTAACATTGTTATCGGACATTCATGACGTTTGAAATACATCCATGTAAGACCCATGTAATACAAATAGTTTTAAGATTATTGTCTGAATTCTAGGTACAAATATGGAATAAGTAAAAGATGTTACCAATAGTTATACATGTAAATGGATATTCCGAATTTGAACATTCGGTCTGGATTTGAATCTAAAATTCGAAGAAAAAGTTTCGACGTCCGTAGAATTTGGATCGGATTTCGGATATCAAATATTGGATCCAAAAATTTCAAATCGGATATCAAATGTTGTTGTACCCCTCTAAAAAAATTCAAATTCGACAAATGCATGCATATATGAGTAAATATATATTATTTATATAAAGAATTATGAAAACATAGACATTGTATCATATATATTTAATGCAATATCAATATTTTCTATATATGTTATATTTATTAACATTAAATGTATGATTTATATTTATTAACATTAAATGTATGATTTAAGGTTTGGATCGAATATATATCTGAATTCGGATATTGTCCGTTCGGATCAGAGATGTTAACATATGATATCTGTCGGATGTCGGGTCGGATATCGGATCAAAAAATTTCTTTCAGATTCAGATATTGGATATAGCAGTATCCGCTCCGTATTCGATCTGTTTATGGGTCCACCAATAGTGCTAACTCGTTGGGTAAGAGTATTCTCGCTCTACTCGTCGATGACATCCAACACAGTAGATGCTGGAACAACTAGCCTCCTAAGATACAACAATGTTGACCTCGTAAAGCATGCACACACGGGCAGACTGGAACGGCGGTGCCCGCAGCAAATACAAAAGAAAACAATATGAGAATTTTTGTTTTTCATAACTGAGAAAGAGTCTTCAACGACTTTACAAAATTGAACATCATTGTGGTCCGTTGATGAAAACGAAGATAGCCACGCGACATTTGCAGTTCCTAGAAAGAATAAATGAGAAAACAAAACTTGAAAAGTGCAAAAGATCAATTAAACGGTTGTGGCAAAACCAAACCAGCACTGTGAGAGTAAAGGATTTTAAAATCCAACCGGAGCAGCTTAACTCACTAGGGTTGTTTCACCATGTGCATGTGTAGCCTACGTTACGCTTAACTCCCCAATTAAATATTGGTAAAAACTGTACAAAAAGAAGAGAGTACGAATGCTCATCACATAGGGAGAGCTACACTTCTCTTTGACTTTTGGAATACCTCCTATATACAATATATCAGGCATCACAATCTTTGGACACGGCGCCAATGTCGATCTACATAAGCCGTCCGTGGAGTTCTTTTTGTAAGGATAGCATTATGTCACGCCAGCAGAAGTTGTGTACGTGGTGATTAATTGAGTTAGTATAGTTTATAGGGAATCACAACATTCAAAAACACTAGCTTCGTCCCTTATAGGAAATTGCATCCCCCTGCCCAGAAACAAGGTCAGATAGAATGGAAGGTTAGAGATACCGAAAGGTGGCAGCAGGATTTAAGAACAGACATCTTGGCTTGGTGGTTAGAGGACAAACCGATAAAGACTGTCCACTATACAAGTTTAGTGTAGACAGCTATGTTGTCGCATTAAAAATCATAATGATCAACAGAAATTGATTGCTTGCCAATCAACTTTTAAGGATGTCAGATCCTGTATCACTGAACCCCCCCCCCCAACCCACATACACAGAAGCTAAATGACAAAACTACAAGATTTATGAGACAAATTTGGGTTCGGAGCGCTTTCATCCATGCCTCCACCATTTCGGGCTAGTTGTACTTTAATCATACATGAGTTTTTTTGTTCTGAAATGTGCAAAAAGTACATTTATTTTTGTTTGGAGGGCTATGGGTATCTTGGGCGTGGGCTTTTGGTTGTGCTAAGAGGTTTCTATACCCAGCTTTTTAGTCCGCTGGGTGAATAAGGCTCCTTCCTCGTTAAACAATTAAATAAGCTTCCTGAAAAAATACAAACGGTTGCGAATGCAACAACACGGCGATCCATATTCTACTATTGTAAATGTACAAAAAGAATCTTACATCAAGAAGCTCGGATACTTTAAAGGAACTGAGTGACTCTGTATACTAAATTTCAAACTAAACTATCAGCGACCTCTTGTGGCATGACTGAATGTATATATTTGAAATCTATAGCATGATACAACGGGATACATTAGGGGAAGAACACTAGACATAAGAACCTCTTATTGCTATGAAATTTCACTATAGGCCAAAAAATATTCTGAAAGTTGATGTATGGAGGAAACTAAAACTAATTCATGAGTAAGACTTCTCGTCCGGAGGGGTTCCAGCGAGCCAACCCCAAACCCCTCCCGAGCTCTGTCTTTGTTTTGCGTTGAGAGCAGCTTGTTCTGAAGCTTCCTTTTGCCTTCTCAAAAGTTCAACTTCCTTCTGCAATGCGTCCATACTCTGTAATTTTTGCCGCAATTCAGCAACATCCACCTGTCAAAACAAAAAACAAATTTTGTCAGTAGCTTTATCTTTACTTGAAGGGGAAAAAAGAAATCGCACAAACAAATGAAGGGAAGAAGTCTCAATGGGATCTGCAGCCACCTTCCGAAAATGGTACAGTTAAAAGTCACCAGTCAACCAACTACATCTAGATCTTAGTTTATACATTACAAAAATATCATATGAATAAAGTAGTTGCCTAATGCCTAGTTTTAGGTAGGTCCATACTTATTTCACTTCAACCTACTCGAAACTCATCCGTGCAGACCCATCTGTGCTTTATTAAGTTTGAACGTATCATTCACCAAAAGGCTCAAACATTGACAGCTGAAAGACAAGCAGCTACTTGCCAGGGGCTGGCACATCAGTCCAAAGGGGCTCTCTCAACCTCAAGGTTTTTGGCTGCAAGTGAATAAAGTGTTGAGGTGTTGGGTTTCCCAGCTCGGTAGATAAGATTGGTAAACCCATGTGGAGTTGGGGCTGTGACTTTATGGAGCCTGGGGTTAGCACTCCTTGATATGGAGCATAGTAGCACTCACTAGAATTCAACGAACAGCAAAACTAGATTTCAGAAAGCCTTTTGTATGAAGCACAGTAGCACTCTCTTGTTCCACATGTTTCAAAGGTCCTTGTGCTTTTGCCCTTCCAGGCAGGATGAAAATGAATTCTTTTTTATAAGTGCTTTACAGGTTCAATTTCAGTTTATATTCAGCATTGACTGGTACTTCAATAGTTATTTAATTCTTCTATAACTCTTACTATTTGTTTTCAGATACTGGTTTCTTCAACAGAAAACGGAAACTGTAACCGTCAACAAAACAACTAAACAAGTAGCAATTTGAGCGTTTCGTCCTCAAGAAAATTGAGCAACCAGTTCCCTTGGAATGCCAAAGAATGCATCCAAGAGGCAGGAGGAACAGCATTGACTGTGGAGAAATCTAGGAAGACTTTCAATCTTTGATCCCAGACTCCTCTGATCAAAGAAGAAAACAACAATAAAGGAGAAACAAGAAGCCACTATCATCCAATAGTTAACAATTATGTGGTATTTTCATATATTTGTTCTTCACCCTCACCAGCAGCTAGCAAGTAATGCTGATTTAGTAATAGAATAGTGATACACACACACTGAAACAAACCTTGTAATAAGCCCGATTAGCGGCTATGTAACACTCATTACCAGTCAAGTATTTTTTGTACTGGGTGTATACATTTCTAGTACTGGGCATGTACATTTCTTATGTTGGGGATGTATATTTCTAGTACTGTAAAAAATATATCCGTTATAGGTCAACAACTTAATAATGTCTATTTAACAGTCATCAACGGTCATGGGGTTGTACATTTCTTATATTAGGCACATATATTCTTGTACCGTTTTCGTATATAACACATCACAAATTGTATGTGTTTTTTGGGTATAAAAGTGTGTAGAATGGCTGTTAATGTATCTTTTTCCTTAGCAATACTCTCTAATACAACATGCTACAAATTTTCAAAGAGTGGAATTTAGCTCTATGTTCTTGTTCACCTTTTGAGATGCAACATATAATGAAAATCTACACGACTCACTGGATGGCATGTTGGACATGCAATGGCATGAAGAGAGGTGTGTACAGAAGAGCTAACGGTCATAGTTATTACAGGTTTAGATAAGTTACAATCCTAAAACATAAATCTCGAATAGAACAGATCAGGGCTGATTTCATGGAAAGTCATGTGATAAGCTAGTACGAACAATCACATTTATGGGGTCACAAAATGAAAAGTAAAGAATATTTATACCTCAAGCTTAAAACACCTTGATTGCTCAGCTGCAAGTTGACCACGTACAGATTGTAGTTCCTAATATAGGATAATTTAGACATAACATTTAAATGAATAAAATCATAACGAAAAAGAACTCATATTTACAATGGATACAAACACTACCTTGGTAAGTTCACTGTTTCTTGTTTCTGCATCAGCTAATTCTTGTTTGAGATGGAGATTCTGCAGCTGCTCTTTAGATAGTTCTGCCTCCAGGCCTTCTTTGTCAGCTTTCAAGGTTAGCAGAATTCGTTCGTTTGATTCCTTGTTGCTAACATAACTCTGAAAGAATTTCAGATTTTAGCCAAAAAGGTCAGAAGAGTAACACCTTTACCAAAGTGTTGGATGGATTTGCATGTCAAAAAATGAGATACATCGAACAACAACAGAACAGATGAGAAAACCTTTCACTTTTCAGGGACTACATGAGCAGCATGTTAGAGCTGTAGTATGTAGGTGACTTGGTTGGTACTTATAAAATATTGTAAAGGTGGTTGATAAATGAGAAGGGCATAATTTGAACACAAGTCACATTGACACCTAGAAAAATGGATTAGCGGTAAAGAGGAAAGCATTGTGTATCAAATTCTTTGGTTAGGTCTCGTCAAGCTTTTAAGTTGTGATAAAAGTATAAAGAATACACCTCCAACCACTTTCCCTAATATCACGAATTCACAATCAACTCAACTTCCATTCATGCTCCTTGATCCATTAAGAAACTTTAATCATGGCCGTGACTGCTGTTATAGAACTATAGTCTACACTGCTAATCAACAATCATTATAGATTAAGGCACCTTCCTCCACACTAATGTCCTTTTACCAATTACAACAGAGAATACTCTTCTAAAGCTGTTGTCTCCTTCCTACATCAATACCGTTGTTTAGAAAAGTGGGATGTGATGTACGGGCGGAGAGGATACCACACACAGTATATGTGGTATGTCGGAGTGTATGCAGGAGTATACACAGTTTCTTTTTTTATAAATTAATTATATATAATATCATAAAATCATATATTGAACTTATAGCTATATATATAAATGTAAACTATGAATATTGAATATATATATATATATAGCTAAAAGAATTGTGTATCTGAGTACATGTATCTTATGTGTACCCATCTTCATTTATGATGATTGTACAACTCTTTTGTATAATTTAACCTTATGGATGTGTTGCATACCCCTTAGATAACATGTGTATACAATATCACGTCAATCATACTTGTTAAGGCAGCAAGGCGACACGGCGTTGGGGCTGGATCATACTTGTCAAGGCGCTCGCCTAGGCGGCCCGCCTAAGCGGCAAGGCGTCCCAAGGCTGTGCCTAGGCGAGGACACTTTATTTATACTGCTACAGTGACCTAGTTTTGTGGGTCTTGTTGTATATTCACTTATTTTAATATTTGATATGGCTACACCAATGTTCAAAATTAATAGTGTTGCCTATTTTATGTGTCAAATATCACTTTTAATTGGATCTAATACTCTTTTTTGGGTTTGACTGGATCTAATACTCTTTTTTTGTTTGACTGGATCTAATACTCTTAGTACACATTTGATTTTTCTTAGTTTGCACCTTCAATTCAGATTGTACTAAGTAGCTATGTTATGAAGGATAGTTATTACATTGCTTAATACTTGTAGCTATGTATGACAATAAATATATATTTATTTGTTGATCACTCTCTTACATTCTTTACAATAATTCTATTCGTGTCCTTGACATTATTGTCAATGATAATATATTAGAAATGTAATTGGTTATTTTTTCATACAATAATATATATATATGGGGAGATCGACAATAAATATGTAGATAACTACATATATAACTATACAATGTGTGTATATGAGTGGGGAAAAACCATGACACGTGTATATATACATAAATAATATACATAAATTATTTTTTTTAAAGGTCGCTTAGGCGACGCCTAGGCGCGCCTAGTCACGCCTTGGCGCAAGGCGTCCAGCCCCAACGCCGTGTCGCCTTGCCGCCTTAACAAGTAAAAAAAATAATTTATGTATATATACTTGTGTCATGGTTTTTCCCCACTCATATACACACATTGTATAGTTATATATGTAGTTATCTACAAATTTATGGTCGATCACCCCATATATATATATATATATATATGGAAAAATAACCAATTACATTTCTAATATATTATCATTGACAATAATGTCAAGGACACGAAAGAAAATTATTATAAATAATGTAAGAGAGTGATCAACAAACTAATATATATTTATTGTCATACATAGCTACAAGTATTAAGCAATGTAATCCCTATCCTTCATAGCATAGCTACTTAATACAATCTGAATTGAAGGTGCAAACTAAGAAAAATCAAATGTGTACTAACTACTAAGAGTATTAGATCCAGACAAACAAAAAAAGAGTATTAGATCCAGTCAAACCCAAAAAAGAGTATTACATCCAATTAAAAGTGATATTTGGCACATAAAATAGGCAACACTATTAATTTTAAACATTGGTGTAGCCATATCAAAACATTAAAATAAGTGAATATACAACCAGGCCCACAAAACTAGGTAATTGTAGCATTAAAAATAAAGCGTCCTCGCCTAGGCGCAGCCCTGGGACGCCTTGCTGCTTAGGCGGCCGCCTAAGCGAGCGCCTTGAAAAGTATGGCGTCAATCATACATTTGTAGATCATCCAATTAAAGAAAAATGTATTTAGTATGATCAACGGTAAGTTGTTGAAATTGCAGGAACCGTTGGATGATATATTGTTATACCTCATGATATACACGTGATATAGTTGTGATCTTTTAAACACATCTAATCTAAACAATTTTGATTGAATCCATATGGTTGGATTTGAATAACAGTTTCCACATGCCATTTTAATGGCCAATATCTTATAATCAAAATGTATACATAAATGTAATAATATGTGAAATTTGTGTGTATGATATTATGTATGTAAGTATATATATGAATATATCAAAAGGTATACATATAAATGTAAAAATGTCATGGTAATTTTATACTTATTTTTTAATCTCATGGTAATTATATATATATATATAATGTATACATATATGAATAAACAATTTTAGTTTTATTTATATAAAATATGGCTAAATCAGTATGTATGTGTGTATGGACGTAGGTAGTGGTAAATTCAGAAAGTGGAGTATAATCAGCTTCTTAATCGACGTAAGTACCGTATAACTAAGCGGGAGTGTATGCCGCTGTGGCGGACCGATATTCTGAATAGTGATCAATACTCTCTCTCTCCACTGCCCTAGTGCTCTTCAGTCAGCTCTGCTACTTTTGACATTTCCTTCTGTTTAAACTATCATGTATGCTTGATTTGAAGCCAGGGGAGGGGGTAGGGCTGGGGGTGGGTTGGGGAGTTGAGACAAGCAGCTGGTAATTTGGAAGAACCAGATACTGTATTGATAGAACTGAGCAAACGCCCTTTTCCTCTTATCAGTTACCAGCTGCTTCACCTTTTAAATGTTCTATGGACAACCTGAACTGAAATACGTTAGGGTAGAAAACTATAACTAATCCAATAACCTAATGTCTAAAGAGAAAGAGGAAAATCTAATGAACACGCCTCTTTACATTGATAGTAATAAAAAATAAAGCAAAAACATCATTAGCCTTTTAGAGGACAGACGAATGGAAGAAAAAAACGCCTTGTAGCATGCAGAACAGAAAGAGCAACACTGTATGCAAAATTGAAGGGCTGTAATCTTAAAGAGAGAGAGAACAAGCAGTTGGGATATGCAGTGGTAGGACGGTGAAGCATTGATATGAATCTTAGGTAATGTGCACAATTTCATCAGGTTTCCCCTTTGTACCATGTAATCCAATGCCCATGGATTACAATTTTGACTGAAATTGTGAGAATTCGAGTGAAAATTCAATGTCCATGAGATTTTTTGGGGGGACGTGAGAGGAAAGAATTTGCAATATGTTCACAATTAGGTGTGAAATTCCGCAAAAGGGTGTGATGACCCTGATTTTAGGGTTTTGTTAACTAATATAATATTAGAGGACCAAGCATGCTATGTACACGACAAATGTCAAATTGAGGAATTGGTAATCCAAATATAGATTCTTTCACCAAAATTAGGTGCTTTGAAATGCGATAGAGGACTATGATACCTAATTGAATTCGATTGTGAATGAATAGCCTTTATGAATTAATTGAGTATTTCTGAGACCAACCATCTAATTGAGGGCGTAGATGGATTAGAATGGCTTGTTTATGGATCTTGATGTCTTATGTGGCAAATTAAAGTTATCTTAGGTTGTTTGGATCTTTTGGAGGCCAGTTGGTCATTGCATTGGCCATAATATCCCAATGCACTAGGTTGTTTGTAGTTATTAAATAACTAGCCAATCAAAGGATTTAGTCTTCAAACTTGAGGAGAATGCATTCTAGGATGTTATGAACGTGTGTATAAAATTCTAGAGTCAAAGCATTGTCCTATATAAAGTTATTGAGGTTTGATTTTCATGAAATAAATGATAAATATATGCATGGAGGACTACGGTTGCTGAGAAATGATGTTGGGCGTGACATTGATATCCCACATGACCCAGGGTTAGCAAGCATGGCCCAGTCCAGGTCGTGACCGCTGCTGACCAGGCAATAGAGACCTCGTCTCCTAAATCCAGATTATGTGGGGGTGAGGGAAACAAAGCAGCTGGCCACCCCTCATCTCCATAGATTGTGGGAGTGATGGTTGAACCTTCCTCACCTCTCGGATCTCAGCAACCCATCTGAGTTGTTTGACGGCTAGATACGAGATACCAGTCTCTCCTCAGCCAGCCCATCTCCACTTAACATCAGTGGGGGTTACAGTCTTGCGTGGAGAGAACAAACCCCTCTCCTTATGTCGTTTTCTCCACCCTTGTTGCTGTAGGGTAGGCGGAGCAGGGGAGCACCACTCTGACCTTCCCAACTGATACCAAGAGTCCTCTTCAAACTTAAAAACTCCCTACGATTTGCTGGTGGTCTAGCCATCGAATCCACTCCCCACACAAGGACTGTGGATCATTGGAGCTACCCCACCATGAAGCAAACTCCATTGGAGAAGATTCTTGAAGAGTTCAATGTCGATGCCATGCCTAGGTTTCTGCTTTGGAGGTCCAGTGTGCCGCCAATCACCACCAGTGTGGGGCATCCTTCATCGACAGACCTGTAGCAAGCCTTGTCGAACACCCTCAGGGTGTCTTTGCAACCTTCAGGCGCCTCGAGTCCATGAAGGCCCATTGATGGTGTGTAACCTTGGAAGAGTAGATCAGAGTGTGGTGAGGAAACTCCCAGGCTCATTTCCTTCGGCACTGCTACGCTTGTCGATGTTGCCATCATCTGGGCCATCAAGCTCTGCCGCCACCAGCAGCGCTACTGTCATGAGGACGCAGAGACTTGTATATTGGAGCCAGATGGTCAGGGAAGAAGCTGAGATAACATCGAACCTAGATGGCCGCAGTTGCACGCCAGAGCCCCAGATGCGGCGGCGACTCAAATACATCCATGCAAGGGACTCGGCGGCCGATCGCACACTGGAAGCAAGGACACGAGGGAGAGAGGAAAAGAAGCTCGGTCTAGCTACCAAAATCGGACGGCCCAACAAAGTACCGGTTGTCACCCCAAGTCAGCAGAGCAGGGCCGCGCTAGCTGGACGAATCAGCGGCTGCCAACTCAGCCGACGTTAACCAATAAGGTAAATAATACTAAAATTATCAGTAATTACTTGTATCTTAGAAAATGCACAGTAATTAGCATGGTTATCCGAAAAATACAAACAAAGTACCGAAATTCTTAGAAAAATGAGTACAACCTGATTCCGTCCACATATCAGGCTTTTGATGCACTAATATTAGGAATATTATGTAAGTTATGAAATGCACATATCAAGTGTAATATATATCAAACGATGACCTAAAATTATGATAATTCTCCAGTAACTCCTAAATGTGATGTATAATCCATATGATGTCAGATATGATGATTTTTTAACATGAAATCATGTAAAGTGCTTCATACAGATAATTAGGACTAATAACCCTAAATAATGTGCAATAATTACCAATATGCTCAAGAAATCCTGGAAATTAAATTGTGAGCTTATATTAGTACGTGGAAACGTATATGTAATTATTAGATCATAATGATACATATAACTCATGTTACACGTTAATAATCCTAAAACGGTGAGAAAACCCTAACATGAATAATACATGTAACCTAGGGTTAATATGTACAAACAATTATATGTAATAAAATAATCAGGTTATGTATCTTAATTTGGAACATAAGATCAATAAATGATTCTAATAAGATAAGATGAGTAATGATGCATATAACATTATGAACTAAGCTAAACCCTAAAATGAGCATGACTAGGTTAAGAGGATGAGAATTTGATGATAGTACATGATCTTGTCTTAATCAGGTGATGACCAGTGATGTAGATGATCCAGGAAAATTAGGATTCTTTGAGCTCAGGTATGTGGGTTTTTATTTAAGTATATGACTATGGTTTTCTTGGTTGAAATCTTGATATGTATGTATGCTCTCTCTCTCTTATTTGCAAATATTAGATGTAGTATTAATATAAGTACTCAGTGATTTGTCACTTGAAACATAAATTATGTGTGGATGTTTTGTAGTTATTTAAGGTGTTCATTACCCCCTTACGAGGGAATGGGTTAATGTTGACTAGTACACCTCCCTAGAGCAGACGGTGTACATGGAGTTTTCCCAGAATACTTGGTACACGGGATAGGGCCCAACATGTATGTTTTGGTACTAGTCCACCTTGATAATGCAACTCATCTAGAAAAATGAATAAAATTGATGTATTTCGCTTATTGAAGAACTATTTTTCAAATTATGATAATCATAAATATATGTATCTTTCTACCCATGTACACAACACATTGTGTTGATTCGTTGTTTCACGTATGTTTTAGGTTCAAAGCTAGCATGGGATAAAAGACAGAAAGTGAGCAGTTGTAGTAGTACCTATTGTGTAGATCCTAGTTAGTATGCAAGTTGAGACTTGTAAAATTATCCTTTCAATATGCACTGTAAAATTGTAACAATTCATGTTGTAATTATATACATGTTGAATGTTGAGAATATATGGTGTATGCACTATAGTTGTATGTTCATGTATGTGTATTCTGCTTCCGCATCGCTCTCTGAAACAATTAGCTAACGTTTTCAGATTTGTCCTCTCGGGCCTTCTAAGTCTCGAGACGGTGGAATCCGGGGACGCTACAAAGGGGAAGGAAATTTCTCAGAAAAATACTCACTGTGGGCCTAGATTTTGCAAAATCAAGCCGACATGGCCTGCATGTCTTTCAAAATACAGTTCACGACCTGCTGCTGCATAATATTGACCTTTTTGGCAATTTTGGTGGGATCACTTGCATTTGGAGGCTATCTTGCTTGAATCTAAGGTATGCTTCCCCTACTGGACAACAAGGAGGGCACCAACCACCAAAATGCTCAAGTCTTCACCAGGCATGAAGTACTATCATACTCCTCTCAAACATCTATGATCATCTCCTACAAACTTTGTATGAAAGTTTATTTTATATGAGTTGTAACAGACTCCTAGTTCAATTTCTTTGTGCACTCATCATGACATGGAGACCCACCCCGCCTATAAATATAATCTTATTTTATAATCTAGTATTCTATTGTCTATATATTTTGTTCGCAAAATTCGATAACTTAATTCCTTCTGTTCACAATCAAAATCCATATCAAAACAGTTTGGTTTCTTTCACTTACACATGTAAGAGACCCCCCCAACACACACACACATATCTAATATGTAATATTATTGCATAAATAAGTGTATCTTGGCCTTTAGATCGTTCTTCTAAAATTTTGATGATTTGATTTTTTCATTTGGCATCGAGATTGCTAGGAACATATATGTCAAAATTTCCATAAATATATGTTTCTGAGTCATCAAAAATGGCGGTCTAGATGGGACATTTCCATCCTCGCCAATGCCTATTCCGGTATTCCCTACCCCCTAGATTGGTAACACTTTTCTCCGCCTTCACACAAAACTACAAAAGAAGCATTTAATTTTGCACCCACCTCTTTTTCAAAAAGAATTGGCAATCATAGGAATTTAAAACCAATATCCTCACTTATCATGCACCTCCAGGTTTTTTCATAAATTAATCTAACGACACCTTATTCTACCAACTTTGCAGATTTCACTGTTGAACTATTACATCTTCTCAAGGATGTCGATTGTGGTAAATAAGATTGATTTTTGGAGAAAAAAAACCAAATAGCGCAGTTTCGCATAAATAATTACCCAAATAGCACTCTACCAATCTTATTTCCCGAACTAGCACACTTTCGGTGGAAAGCGCCACATTGTGTGGCGCTTTACAGTGTCGGGGTCGTAAAACGCCAAGTTGTTTGGCGTCTTTATTGATTTTTTTCAACAAACGAACAACGTGGCGTAAAGCGCCACTTTATCTGGGGTTTTGGCGAAAGCGCCAACTTCTCTGGCGTTTTACCTTAACTCACGGACACGGTACGACTTTATGAAAAGCGCCACTCAGTCTGGCGTTTTACTGGAACACACCAACTGATTTGGCATTTTATGTTTTTCATCAAACCCTTGCGCGAACCCCCTTCCTTCCCTTTCTTCCTCGCCGCTCCCGAGCTGCTCCTTCCTTCCCTTTCTTCCTCGCCGCTCCCCACTCCTGAGTTCCGAGATCCTCTTCATCTCACCCTCCGCGGAGCTATCGGAGATGAAAGCGGCTGCCCCGCCTTGCTGCTAGAGACGCAGCCACCGAAGGAGTGCGCCCCCTGCTGCCGAAGACCGGCCACCCTCTCTACGGTGACCGCCTCCTCCGCGCCATCCTTCTCCATGCAGTGTCCGCCTCCTCCTCCGCCCCGTCCACCACCTCCAAGCCGTCTTCCCCTCCGCCTTGTATCCCCTTGCTGCCGTCCTTCTCTGCGTTGTCCACCTCGGCTTCTCCTTCCCCTCAGCCACCTCGATCTCTTCTTCTTCCCCCGCCACCTCGGCTTCTTCTTCCCATGGCCACCTCTTCTTCACCCGCCACTCCTCCCCCTCGCAACCTCTTCTTTATCAGCCCCCGCAACCTCCTCTTCCTCTTCTTCTTCTTCTTCTGCCCCAGCCACCTCCTCTTTCTCTTCTTTCCCTGCCACCTCTTCTTTGTCTTCTGCCCCCGCAACCTCTTCTTCTTCTACCCCCGCCACCTCCTCTTCCTCTTCTTCTTCTTCTGCCCCCGCCACATCCTCTTCCTCTTCTTTCCCCGCCACCTCTTCTTCTTCTTCTGCCCCCGCCACCGGCTCTTCTTCTTCTTCTTCCCTTACGTCAGTTTCTTCCCACACAACTTGGCGTTTGAAAACAATTTAGAAGCAGCAAAGTTAAACGCCACATTATTTGGCATTTTTAGCAATTCGTACTGTAAACGTCAATCAATCCGGCGCTTTATTAATATGAGTCAGTCATCTGTCGTTTTCTGCCCAAACACCAGAGAAACGCCACACAATGTGGCGCTTTCTGACCCCGACACTGTAAAACGCCACAAAATGTGGCGCTTTCTGCCGAAAGTGTGCTAGCTCGGGAAATAAGATTGGGAGAGTGCTATTTGGGTAATTATTTATGCGGAACTGTGCTATTTGGGTTTTTTTTCCTTGATTTTTTTTTCAAAACGTTATACTGAAACAGATATAGACTAGGAAAAGTCCAAATCTCATTAACATCTTCATAGTCCAAATTCCAAACAACTTTACTTCCGGAAAAGGGCCTCATATAAATCCTCTATAACATACGGCGCAACAAAAGAATCACCATGTGACTAGCAGTTAATTAGATTGAAAGACAATACATTAACTAGCATAGCTCTTCTAGAATATCTTACCATGGGCTCAAGGTCAGCATTATCCATAACAATTTCTCTTATTTTTCCATTGTGGGTGGTTTCATTTTCAGATTCTACATCCCTGGGCGGAACAGTACTGTCAATTGCAGGTTTCTCTGTCACTTTTGACGCCAAGGCAGACTTGTGGCTTGGTTTTAGAACATAAACCTACATGAAGGATAATAGTCAGAAGAAGAAAGAACAGGGTAAAACACACAAACAATGTTAAAACAAACCTCACTGCTGTAGCGGCCATTGTATCCACCAAATGAGACTAAGGTGTCTTCACCAAAGTAAGAGCTTGCCACCAAGCTTAGGCCCTGATCCAATTAAACAAACAAGGAAATCATCAAATTTAATAATCAACGATAAATTAAAGTCAACTGAGAGCAAACAAACCTGACTTATTTGAGGAAAAATCAAAATAAAGCAGATATTTCTTCTGTAAAATGCATATTATACAACCAGGCATCGCATAATATGTGCATTCACATGCCATCTTCAGCTTGATGAACAATATAGCAGTGTTACTTTGTCACTATCATCTAATTGCAAAATCTGCTTTGTCAGGTGCAAAAATCCAATGGCAGAATCATTCCAGAATTCTACAGTTTTCGCACATTTTCTTCAAACCCTAATGTTTCTACAAGTATAAACACCTAATGTAAGTTTGTTACTATGCTTCAAGTTCCATTCACAGCGCCATATAAGCGTAGAGAATGAAAATGTGAACAAAAATTAACATATTAGTTATTGAACATAATTATCCCTCTCCCTCAAATACAATGCCTTACATCCCACAACAGCGTCACAATAATCGGTAACTTTTTGGAAAAAAAAGTCATGTCAAATGTGAATTTTCCCCAGCCATATGCATCGACCAATAACTCCAATTTCTAGGCCTCGAAATAGACATCCAAAATCCGAGCATTCAATCTGTATTAGCATTAATAAGTTATATAGATTTGGATTAAATATCAGATTTTGGATCGAAAAATCTCGAACCGGACGTTGGAAATTGCCGAGAAATCCTAGTCAATGACTATTTACACAAAATATAACATGTATCATTTACATGTAATAATATAAACACTATATTACATGAATTTAAAATAATAATTATCTCAAATGTATGATATATTTATTAACCTTAAATGTAATATATTCAGCTTGGGTCGCATATTTATCCGAATTCAGACAAATATGATCGGATCGGATTTGGACGTTACATTATGATATCCTTTAGATTCTGGATTGGATATGTAATCCAATTGTTTTGTCACATCCGTAGGATGCACTACTTCGAATTTGACCTTGTTGAAAGGCCTAACCATTTCCCAAGTATTCACAAAGTGGATTATCTGTGTTTGACGCTATACCGTTTTCCCCTATTTTTGTCATTTTATATTGTTCAAGATTCTAGCTTTGTTATGGTGTATATTTATGTATTATACAAAAATGTATTGTGTAACATATGTATGTAAGAATGCATATGTATATATGTGCAACATATGTATATACATCTCTGTGTGTGTTGTGTATGTGTTTGCGTGTGCGCGTAAAAAATTGTATGATGTGCATATATATACTTAAATATATGCTTGTAAAATATTTGAGTATGAAACACACACGTATATATCTATGATGTATGATAGTATGTGGTGTATATATATGTATGTATCTGTGTATATCATATATGTATACCTTACAGCTTTTTCCCAACTAATTCCCTAATCATTGGCCGAACTTTGCCCTTTTTACCCGCATTTTTTGTGTAGTTCTTAAAACCCGGATTTTTTTAATTTGGTCGAATATATCCCAATTATTACATTTATGATGATGTCTCTTGACAAATCGGTTCAGAACTACTGATGACTACTTCATGAATGCAGCAATGAAATATGAAATTGCTAGCCGTGACCACTAGGAAATTGCTAAGCACGCGCTCACTTGGGAGCAAGGTCTTACAATGTGTGAAGTGTGCCAAGGCGTTTTGTTTCAGCGACACGAGGCCACGAGCCATAAGCCTCAAAATTGTCAAGGTTTAAGCCTTAAAATATGTACGAGGCACTCATAAATATATACAATTATACATATATAATGTATTTATATGTATTAATATATGTGTCTATATATATATATATATATATATGTGTGTGTGTGTGTGTGTGTGTGTGTGTGTGTGTAATTGAAGTATAAGCATTATATAAAAGCATAACTAGTAGTAATCATTTTTTTCAACGTAGCTAAACAAGGAAAATAGGGACTAAGCAAAATGAATAATATTGACAACCACAATAAAAAGATAAATTTTATACCAAATTACAAGAGATTACATCCAAATGTCACTCAAAAAAGAAAATTAGGGGAAATATAATTAGGAAATAGTGGCAACAAGGAACTAACTGTGAAACAACCTGCATCTCCGTCGATACTATCGACAGGAGGTCGATGGTATCGAAATTGTCACAGTGACAGACAGCATTCTGTCGATACCATCGACAGCCCTGTCGATGGTATCGAGATTGTCACAGCGGCGGAAATCGGCAATCTGCCTCCTAGTTCTATTTTCATTATATTATGTGTTTTATTGTTTTTTTATCATTTTCTCCTTTGTACCACAATGTATCTTACCCTAATATATAAAAAGAAGTGAGACGGTTATTGCCCTCTCAAGAAAGTTGCTCCTTGCAGCCGACAAATCTCTCGGTGTTTTGTCTCCTCTCCCATCACCTCCTCGCATGGTATCAGAGCAGAGCTCAATCTAGGGCATCTCTCTCCTTCCGCCACCGCTTCTCCCTTTCTCCTTCTTTCTCTTTGCCGGCAGCGCTCCTCTTTCTTTCTCTCCGTGCCGGCAGCGCCGCCGAGAGGTAGCGGCGGCAGCGGCAGGGCCGTCGTCCGGCTGCAGCCCATCCGCCGATCTGGAGTGAGGCATCGGGCTTGCAGGGTTATCTCCTTCTACGTTGGGTCTTCAATAGATCTTCAACGCTGCCACAGACTCCACCACAAGTTGTTTGGGGTGTTCGGGTGATTCGACGGCCGTCTAAAATCTAAATCGGAGGACTCGTCACCTGACGGTTGAACTCCTAGTCACATCTCCTCCATGTGTGACTAGGAAAATCGATTGGAGGTTGTGAATGCGTCAGTAAGGCATTTATCCATTCCTTTTTGGTTGTGACGTGTATCTCTCTGTCACCCCATCTATCTCTGTGACGTGTATCTCTCCGTCACCTCAGTTTTCTCGGTGACGTGTATCAATCTGTCACTGTGTTCCCGTCTACAATGGAGGACACCAAGATTCCCTACGGCGAGGCGTCTCCTATCCCCTCCATCAAACTCAACGGGAAAAACTATCTACTATGGATGAACGTTGTTCACACTGTCTTGGAATCTCGCGATAAGGCGAGACATGTTGACTCGGGTCCCCTGGACACTACTGATAAAGGATACGCTGAATGGAAGAGTCATGACAGTCTTGTGAAGACTTGGTTATGGAATAGTATGGAGCCTGCAATTGCGGCTAGGTTTATGTTCTATACTACAGCTAAAGAGATATAGGACGCAGTGAAGCAGCACTATTCCCAGGAGAAGAATGCTCTTCGGCTATTCATGATATATGATCGTCTATTTGCTGAGAGGCGGGGTGATAGGTCCCTTGAGGAATACTTTGGAGTTATTCAGGCACTTGCTCAGGAGCTGAGCTATTATCATCCTATGACAGCTGTTGCACAGATCAAAGACAGAGACGACTTGATCGCTGCTAAATTTCTATTCGGGCTTAATTCCATTTGCAGTTCTGCCCGGAGCGTCATTCTGGCTTCTGATAAATTGCCAAGTTTTGTAGAAGCATATTCGAGAATTGAACAGTCTATTTTTGAGTCTGTTAATCTTGTCTCTACTATATCCTCTGGGGATCTCATGCATCCGTAGTTGCTGCGGTGAGAGGACGACCTGGTACGGGCAGAGGACGTGGGACACGTCCGAAGTGTACCTTCTGTGACAAACCGGGACATACAGTGGAGAAGTGTTGGAAGAAACATGGGAGACCTGCTGCACCTCCTGTGGGGGAAGCACATTGTGCCACTTCTACAGATTCTTCTCCGTCTTCAGCTGTGGGCACCAATTCTGGGACCGGCAACACTCTTACTCAGGAGGAGTATGATCGGTTCATTCAGGCTACACAACACATGAGTGTGGGATCTTCGTCTTCATCATCAGCAAACCTGGCATCTACTGCGGGTAATCAGGCTACATCTCTCATAACTTATGGCACTACTACATCTTGGGTAGTTGACTCTGGCGCGTCACAACACATGACTGGTATGAAGAGATTGCTCCAATCTATTGACTCATATATTCCTCACCAATCTGTCAAACTGGCAGATGGTTCAGTGAGGAGAGTGCTAGCTAGTGGATCTATCTCTCTAACACCCAAGATTGATCTGAAATCTGTACACTTTGTGCCTGAGTTTCCTTTTAATCTTCTTTCTGTTACAAAATTGGTTGACACTGTAAAATGTACATTAACATTTGGGCCTTCTTGTTTTGTTTTACAGGATCTCAAGAGTATGAGGACGGTTGGTGGGGGGCCTAGGAAAGGTGATCTCTACCTTTTCCACGATGACAGTCTGCCTCGCCCAGTATCTGCTCCAGCTCCATCCATCCTGTTGAGTGGTTCCCCCTTACTATGGCATTGCAGATATGGATATCCGTCGTTAGAAAGCCTGCGGAAGTTGGAACTTGAGTTGTCCCAAGTGTCATCTTTAAGAGTGTCAGTCATGTCAGCTGGGAAAACATCATAGGTTGTCTTATCCCAATCATGTCAATAAGCGGGCATCTTGTCCTTTTGAGTTAGTCCACAATGATGTATGGGGTCCTGTTAAAGACCAGAGTTATAATGGTTTTCGTTATTTTATTTCCTTTGTGGATGATTTTTCCCGCATGACATGGGTCTACCTTCTCAAAAGCTGAGAGTCTGTGCTGTCTATTGTGAAACATTTTCATAAAGAAATAAAGGTTTAGTTTGATTGCAATATAAAAACTCTCCAATCTGATAATGCTTTAGAGTATGTTCAAAAGGCTATGGTTGATTTTTGTAGTTCTGTGGGCATGATCCATCGCATGTCTTGTCCTCACACCCCTCAGCAAAATGGGGTGGCTGAGAGGAAAAATCGTCATCTTCTTGATATTGCTCGTTCGATCATGTTTCAATCCAATGTGCCTAAGAAATTATGGTCTGAAGCTCTGTTAACTGTTTGCTTCTTAATCAATAGACAATCATCCTCCGTTCTCAAAGGACAAACTCCTTTCTTTGTGTTAGGGCCCATGGATCAGCCCTTCTCTGTTCCCCTCAAAGTGTTTGGTTGCACTTCTTTTGTCCATAATTTTGACCCTAAGGCTGACAAACTTTCTCCTAGGTCTATTAAAACCTTGTTCCTTGGTTATTCTAGTACTAGCAAAGGATACAAGTGTTACTGTCCTAGTCTTCGTCGCATGTTTGTGTCTAGGGATGTTACCTTCCATGAGACCACTCTGTATTTCTCCGATGCTATGAGTAAGGGGGAGCAGTTGAGAGAGGGAGTGCCACCAGATTTTCAGAGTGAGAGAGTGGAACCATCTGTGCAGAGTGAGGGAGTGCCACCCATTATTCCTGATTATACTTTTATTCAGGACGAGCAGGCAGCTGACAGGCCTGTTATTCAGCAGTACCCATATGTTTATAGTAGGTGAGGCGATCCAGAAGAGGTAGCAACACCAGTCCCTGAGCCTTCCTCATCGTCTTCTACTCACGAGATTCCTGCAGAAGCATCAGATCTTGATCTTCCTATTGCTGTTCAGAAAGGTGTTCGTTCTTGTACTATTAGACATCTTATTACAAATGTGTGTTGTTTGCCACACTTATCTAAGCAGGCCCGCGCATTTGCTATTGGGATTGATTCTGTTGATATACCAAGAGATCACTATGATGCTATGAAGGACAGTGGGCTGGAAACAGGCAATGCAGCTTGAGATGTCATCCCTTTTGTATAATGGCACATGGGATCTTGTTGACTTACCTGCAGGGAAGAAAGTCGTGGGTTACAGATGGATTTTCACCATCAAACATAATCCGGATGGATCTGTTGAGAGGTTGAAGGCCAGATTGGTAGCAAAAGGCTACACACAGACCTATGGAGTTGATTTCTTTGAGACCTTTTCTCCAATAGATCGTCTAAACTCTGTCTGGATTATTATTTCTCTGGCTACTACCTTTGATTGGCCCCTATTTCAGCTTGATGTTAAGAATGCCTTTCTACATGGTGATCTACAGGAAGAAGTATATATGGAGCAACCTCCTGGGTTTGTTGCTCAGGGAGAGTGTCAGAAAGTGTGTAAATTGAAGAAAGCTATATATGGGCTGAAACCATGGAACAAAACTTCGGCGAAGTTGGGCGAAATTTCGCCGAAACTTCGAACTTCGAGCCTAGGCGAAGTCGAATCCTCAATACTTCGGCTTCGTCTAAACTTCGGGGCGAAGTTTCCCTGATTTCGTCGAAGTTGGTTTTTTTGTATGTATTTTCGTCTCAAATTCTCCGAAGTTGTCGAAGTTTCCTCGAAGTTGGCGAAGTTGGGGCGAAATTGAGACGACCCAGAACATTAATTCTAACTAGTGCACTAATGGCCATATAATACATAAGTGTTGCCTCCAACCCTCTTCACAACTTCTAATATCAACTCCTATGTTTGTCGTTGCCACTCTTTCCTATTTGGTTGTATATTTGTATATAATACATATGTTCAACACTTGAACTGTATTAGTATGTGTATTGCATGCTTGACCATTGCAGGCGCACATCATATTATCAACCTACTTAGGGCTAAAGACTCATGAATCGTGTATTTTTGTTAAATTAGCAATTATAAGAGAGAGGTATAACATAATTAGAAGTTTTCAATCGAAGTTTCCTTCAAATTCACATCATTTTCTTCAAAAATCGGCATCGAAGTTTGTCAAAGTTTGCGTCTAAACTTCCTCGAAACTTCCTCGAAGTTTCCACAAACTTCCACTTCCACACCTGGCGAAGTCGACACGAAGTCGAAGTCCTGCACCATGGCTGAAACAGTCTCCTCGAGCTTGATTCGACAAGTTCAATGAGGTTGTACTCCAGATGGGTTTCTCTCGCTCCATGACTGATCATTCTTTATTCTACTCTAGCTCTTCTTGTGGCTCTATCATTATTGTTTTATATGTTGATGACATAGTGATTACTGGCAGTGATTCTCCAGGCATATCTCGTGTGAAGGAAGGGTTACAGAAACACTTCCAAACGAAGGATCTGGGTAAATTGAGATATTTTCTGGGCATTGAAGTGCTTAGATCTCATGCAGGTGTCAACCTATCTCAGAGGAAATATGTGCTTGACTTACTATAGGAGACAGGCATGACTGAATCTAAACCGGTATCTACTCCTATGGATTATCACATCAAGGAGACGGTTGATGATGTTGAGTACTCAGATCCAGGATATTACAAGAGAATAGTTGGCAAGCTAATATATCTGACTGTTACACGACCGGACATTTCTTTTGTTGTAGGCATTGTGAGTCAGCATATGCACTCACCACGACAGTCACACTGGACAGCAGTTTGCCGGATTCTAAGATATCTGAAGAGTGCTCCTGGTAAGGGAATCACATATTCTAAACCCAAGGTGACTCCATCTATTTTGACTCTCACATGGTATTCAGATGCAGATTGGGCTGGTGATCATACTGATAGAAGGTCTACATCAGGCTATTGTACTTTCCTAGGTGATCATCTGATTACTTGGAAAAGCAAAAAACAGCATGTGGTAGCTAGATCCAGTATTGAGGCTGAATACCATGTTATGGCCCATGCATGTTGTGAACTACAATGGGTCAAATCTGTTCTTTCTGAGTTAAAAATCACTATCATGTCTTCTATGGAGCTCAAGTGTGACAATCAGTCTGCTATACACATTGCCAGGAACCCTATCTTTCATGAGCGTACAAAGCACATAGAAGTTGATTGCCATTTTATTCGTGATCAAATCAAAGATGGTACTATTGTGACGCCCTACGTCAAGTCTGAAGATCAACTGGCGGATATCTTGACAAAGCCTTTGGGTCCAGCAGCTTTTCAAAGATTATGTGGCAAGCTGGGCATACACGATGTGTACTCTCCAGCTTGAGGGGGAGTGTGAAACAACATGCATCTCCGTCGATACTATCGACAGGAGGTCGATGGTATCGAGATTGTCACAGCGGCGGAAATCGGCAATCTGCCTCCTGGTTCTATTTTCATTATATTATTTGTTTTATTGTATTTCTATCATTTTCTCCTTTGTACCACAATGTATCTTACCCTAATATATAAAAAGAAATGAGACAACTATTGCCCTCTCAAGAAAGTTGCTCCTTGCAGCCGACAAATCTCTCAGTGTTTCGTCTCCTCTCCCCCTCACCTCTTCTCACACTAACATTCGTTGAATATGAGATTCCAAATTCATTTGCATGGCAAATACAAAGGTAGCACGTAGATAAATTCAGAAATCAAGATTCTTCTTATTCAACGAATGATTATTAAAATTAATGAATGCATGTGAGTGATTATTAACTATAATAACTCTGAGTAAAGAACTTTTAAAGAAATTGTGTAACAAACTCAAAGTTACATCATCTAGAACCGAGGTTTGTGCCTCAACTAAGCCTCGGAGCCTTAGTGCTTTCAGGCGAGCCTTAGACATTTTGAGGCGTAAGCCTCAGGTTCATGACATCATAATGTAAGCCTTGAGGCACTGACGGGATAGCCTGAGAGCCTCAAGGCAGCTTTTCTAAAACCATGCTTTGGATTTGGCAAAACAAATCCTACTTCCAGCATTCCCAAGGCCCTATGGACACCTCATACAGTTCTTAGGTGTTGGGCTAGACGGCTATAATTCGGTGCCCACTTTTTGCCGGAATGCCCACATAATCACACGCTTTTGGCCACTTAATAATTCCCTTTTAGGAACATGATAAGGCTTTGCTCTCGATTTGGTTGAAAAACATCCAACGAGCTTGGTTAGTAGTTTCCACTTGGAATGTACTCTACTTATCACCGTATCAATCCATCTTATATTTAATTGAGAACATAAGAAATAGTAGATATATGCATAAAGATCATTATTATCCTTACTTTAAAAAATATTAAATCATATATTTTATTAGATTGAAGTATCTAGAACATTAAGTACCAGAATCTATACATATAGAAAGGAAAATCATATATTCTAATATGGATATTGTTTATATATATTGACCATACAAAATAATATTGTGTATAATACATATGTGAAAATTTGAGTTATATGGATCAAAAAAATTTTGAGTTGCTCATGATCCGGATTTGCGGTATATAAATGTTATTGTATCAGTATTATACCATGATCTATTAGTGTTAGATATGTGATGTACTATTTTATTCATACTCTTTTAGTAGTGTTATGCATGGCATTACAATTCACTAGGTCATGACTGTTGCACCAAGTATAACTACCCTTAGTTACTAATTTAATGTAGTTACAGTATACTTATGAGTTCTTATTATTGTATTGTTACTGTAACTATATTTCAATTAGCCTCTCTAAACTTGTAATAGTACTAGTATACGTATAATATTATATTTACAGATGAAATGCCAATACTTTATTACAAACTAGCTTTATTGATGTTTAGAGTCTTTAGACTATGTATAACAATTTATGTGTGTATAAAGCTTCAGTGAAAATTAAATTTTGTGGTTTTGAAAAGCAAATGTGTTGATAACACTCAACTTTTGCAATATTTTAGGATGTTTTTCCCTAGATATCTCACCCCAATTAGCCGTAATATGCCATAATTAGGTTAGATTCTAAGTCTTCTTGTAATTTTGATTGTTTTTCTTTTGACTAAGACTCATACTTCTTAAGGTGCATGCCTAGGCGTCCACCCCCCCAGGGGTGCGCCCCGCCATGTGTGTCCCCTAATTTGCCGTCATGGGTTTCTTTTGTGGATTTTAGTGCGTACTAATCAGTTTTAGTGATCTATTTTCTTGTCCTCATGTTTAAAATATATATTGTTGTCCTTGTTATGTGCCAAATAGCATTTTCTTTTAGAATTATACTCTTAATCATTGCTTTTAAATTTTTCTTGGTTTGTGCCTTACCGCTTTCAGTTCATTTTCAATTTTAGGGGTTATATAGCATTGCCATTACTTGGCTAAAGACTTGGGGGATGTTTTGACTTTATATCTCTAATTATTTATATATTAGGCTTTACCTTTTACATTGTTTAGAATTTTTCTCCTTTTTTTTTGCAATAATATTTATTATAAATGGTTAGGTTGAGTTTTCTTACCATACAATAAATGTATACAAAGGGATTAACAACAAAATTTTATATATATGAGGGGGGCATAATGTCTTCAAAAATCATAAAATATGTATACTAAAACTTTATTTTTTGTTTTAATTCGCCTAGGCATACTAAGTAAATTTTTACTTGCATTTGTATCAGTTTCTTCTTTCTTAGCAAATGACACAGGTTCAAGTGTCGATTAAACAAATTTTGTCCAAGATGGGACACCTAGAAGGTTAGATCGTTAGTTTGTTGCCAAGAGGTCATAGGTTGAAGCCACGGCGACGACATGCCAGTTTTAAAAAAAAGGTGCAAAGCGCCCAACCATGGCACCTTGACGCCTTAACAAGTATGATAAAAGTGTGCCTTAACAAGTATGATAAAAGTTTTTAATTAGCGTTATTTGGCATGTTTAGGTAATAAACAGATGAAAAAATCCATTTCTCAAGATTCGGCCTAAAAACGAACGCACTTGGACGGATTATGTCGAATTCAAAG
This sequence comes from Alisma plantago-aquatica, assembly GCA_963693085.1. NCBI lineage: Eukaryota > Viridiplantae > Streptophyta > Magnoliopsida > Alismatales > Alismataceae > Alisma > Alisma plantago-aquatica. The sequence goes on along the minus strand of OY856411.1, from coordinate 366,891,866 downwards.
CTGACCACTCCAGTTAGTCGCCCGACTTATCCTTAAGTCGACCACACTTAGGCCGCGGAGACCAGCTCCATTCCAGTGGTGATCTGTCCAAGCATCAATGGCAGCCAGTTAGTCGTCCAACTAACCCTTGGTCAATCTGACTTACAAGACAAACATGACCGGCCAACGCCCCAAAAATGGGTCAATTCCAGCCAAGTCAGGCCCCTTAGTTAGTCCAAATGTTGGACTCCTGACATCATGCAATAAACTTTTAGTGACCTGATCCAACCCCACTAGCACCCAGCCTACATCTAAGTCGGCATGACTAAACCCAAGTCAACTAACTATTCAGTTCAAACACAGGACAAAATATAAAACACCCAGAAAATCCCACATGACCCTAGGAAAGTGTGCCCAAAAACCACTGTAAATATCAATACCCAACCCTCGTCACAAGGGTTCCCAACCAATTATAGCACGTCCTAGTAGCTCCACCACCATTTCTACCTCTAGAACTCCATTTCCACCACAAAATCACCACGTTCTCGAGATTCCACCACCATTCAACCTTCATCAACCTTCCCTAACCACTCCATCATTTCTCTCTTCACCATCACCTTCCCAACACCATAGCTATTGTTGGACAGACTTGGGTGAAGAGGAGAGCCAAGAAGATCAAGAAGGAAGAAGGGCGCAAAGAGGAAAGAAAAGAGATCGTTGGAGGTATCTAGAGTGAGAGTTGCCTCTCTTTCTTTTTCTTTGTCAATCTCCTTTCTCTACCTCTGGTTCTACTTTGTTTTACTGCTCTTATTGCTTTTTCCATCCGTTTGGGGCCAAGAATGCTTGCCAATGGCTAGTTAGGATCCATCTAGGCAGTGGCAGGTCTTGACAACATATATTTGGAGCATGTATATGTTAAAAAGTATATCTAGCAAGTAGCAACTATGAATGTCCAAGAAAAACAAGAGGTCACTAATTTTCTCTCACCCCAAAAGTATTAAGAACCGATGGATAAAAAAACTTAGGTAAAACGTTGTTGTTATATAAAATGTCATTGTCTTGATAAGTATGTTTTATATGAAATTCAGTCAAAGTTAACTACCAAAAATATATATTTAAATAACTCCAAAAGCCAGAAATCTAAAGAGTCCAACAAGAATTGATGGTGTGATTCAGTGGATGTAGTATAATATAGTCACATAAAACAGTGAATGATGAACGTCCATGATGACTTAGAGAATATCCAACTAATTCGCAAAAAAACATTAAGATAAAAGTTATGGGAGAGACCCCATTTATATGGAACTGAAAAGATAACAATAATTCATGTAAGATCCTGCTAGCTGAATTATCAAAGAATACGGCTTATAGAAGATTTTCCAAACCATCCACAGGAAAAGAAAAGTGATACAATAATGATGAGTTTATGAAAGATCCGGCTGACTAGTTTTGGGTGCATGCTTCTAAATTGTACCCGCAACATGTCGACTATAAATAATATTTCTCACGGAATTTGTCTTTTTCTTGGTTGAGAAGAGGCATTATCCATCTGTCAGGGTTATCAGAACCGAACCGAACTGGCCAGTTCAACCGGTTGAACCAGGAACCAGTAACCAGACAGGTCCAGTTTGCTCCCAGACCCGGAAATCAATATGAACCGGCCGAGAACTGGCTGACCCGCCAGTTCAACCAGTGAACCGCTAAACCAGTCCGCTTCAACGCTGACTCACCCATGTGCAATCCATGTGCAGCCAAAATGAAAAATGGCATAGGACAAATCAGACCCCAACCCCAAATATGAGTTTATTTCTCTCCTTTACAGGCACCGTGTGGGACTGGTTCATGCCATCGGAGCTGTAGCAGCCACCAACCGATGCTGCTACAGTATCTAACCGACCCCTTGCAGCCTCTAGCCAACGTTGTTGCTGCTGCTGATTTTGTTAATTTTTGCTGCAGTTTTTTCTTGCTGTATGGGTCCCCCATGTAATCACTCGAGTGCCTCTCTTATCATCCAATAGTAATGAGTGCAAATGTCTAATGTTATTGTCTATGTTTCTTTTCCTAAGGATTCCAGTTTCCTCATGCCAATGCTGCTGCAGTATTGCCTTATGTTAATAAGAACCTTGATAGATTGATAATTTGATATAGAAAAAAAAAGATATAGGAAGTGCAGTTGTCAAATGCATGTGTGCGATGATGTGTCATTATGCTACTTCCTCATATTTTCCTTAATATGTTTACTTTCCCTTTTTTTCATGCACATAAGTTTTTAAATATTATTTATGATGCCATGCTGACGTCACTGGTTGAACCAGTGAACCGAGAACCAGAGGCCTCACCGGTACGCGCACCGGTTCGGTTATGACAACCTTATTCCAACATCTCTCAACTTCTTTGTTTTTCGTCATGACCATATATGGTCATGGTCGAGTTCAAGGACCAAGGTGACTGATACCGACGCCGTTTCGATAGGTTGGAAATAGGTATTTACCGGTATACCGACGGAAATACCGACAGATGCAATCATGGCCGTTTCGATGCCAAAATAAACGAATTAATTCATGAAATTTAACAGGTGTAATCTCTACACCTAAATGCAACGTTTTATGCAATAAAATTCTATATTGGGTGTGTAGGGGGGGTCCATCATATGGGAGGTAAGGAATCTGTCCTGTTTCGTTGAGATTTCGATGAAGGATTTTGGTGACAAAATGTAGGAATTGAGATATGAAATTTTACTAGCACAAGCCACAAACTTAAATACACACAATTATGCAATAATATACAATTTACAACATATGAATAACATATTTACTTACAACTCACATCAGTTGCATGTTGAGTGGCGCGATGGTTCTCCATACAGTAATGAGTTGATATTACTGAGATATTGCGGCCATGACATGTGCATCCTATAAAGGTGGTTTGTATGTAGTCAGATGCTCCTCATACACATCATTATTGGAAAATTGTATGAAGTTCCATGTTGCTCATTCATGTGCAATATTGTATAAGTGTATAATACTTTGTATTATATTCACATTACTCTTTAGTATAACATCTTCCACTAAACATAAATAAGTAACTAATTATATCAATACTAATTGTAATATGCTTAGATAAATTGTATGATAACAGTAATAGTGTTGCAAGTAGATAGATCTAGTGATAATATTGCAGATCTATATAATACACTTATTGATGTATGTATGTTCGCGTAAACATATAAAAATTTGGAGTAATACTAGGCTTTGGCGGTAAACGACACTTTTTTTAGGTGAAAGTGGAAGAAAAAAGTAGGAAAAAGAAATGGAGAGGTTGCTAATGGTAGAAATGAAAGAGATTAGCTAGAATTACCTTGATTTGGGTTGGTATTAGCTCCAATCGCCAAAAATCATCCAAATGCACCTTTTCTCCTCCCAATAAGTCACATCGGTCATTCTCGCAAAAAAGGTAAACCCGTCGGTATACTGCCGGTTTCGGTCGGTACAGTGATGTTAGTAGTGCATTTTGCACCGAAACCGTCGAAAAATGGCGGTATTGGCGGTATACATGTCGGTATTATCGGTATTTGTGATCCTATCGGTACGCACGCATGTTTCCGTGTCAGTACCCGTTGGTATCGGTATTTCGATCGAAATACCGCCGATACCGACGAAACTCCATTCCTTGGTCGAGTTAATATCACATATTTTCTTTCGTTGTGTTGATGATCCCTTAGTTGGTCAGTGCTTTTACGTGGGAAAACACTTTCATCAGTTAGTAGCCAGACAGGACGTTCATCTTGTTTGTCACCGACAAACAGGCATTAACCAACATAGCTATAATCCCATCAAGATAACTATTGCACAGACAAATCGTGCAGGATTTACTTGGTATGTTTATTTACGTGAGAATGTATATGAAAAAAGTGGCTGTCCGTTGCGTGTATGGTCAATCATGTGGTCTGTATTTGAGCAGAATTAGATCACCCGTGCACGCAAATACTTCACTAATAGACTGTACTATATCTAAATTAATTAAAAATGCATGGGGGCATGGCAGCCCTGGTCCTAATTAGCATCCATCATTACATCTAGGCTAGGTTGCCATAATTGAGTTATTATTGTACTTTGATCCATTTAGAATATTAATCTTTCAATAAAGCATGGATGTGCCTATCTTTCCTTCTATGGTAATTACTTAGTTGGATGATCTCTTCCATGCATGAATTCCCCAGCTAATCCATGATTCTAGAGAATACATCCAAGTGAGGAGGGAAGCTAGTACGGAGCCAAAACTGCGAGAGGATGCTTGGACCATTGGTAGATATTGCAGAACTCTACTCGAGAGAGGATTTGAGTTCTGACCACATTGCAATTGGTGCTAAGTACAGACTACAAAGTTTACTTGTATTTGAGCAAAATTGGATGCACCTATGCAAGCAAATGCTTCGCAAACAGACTGTAATATATCTAAATAAATTAAAAATGTTTGGGGCCCATGGCACCCCCTAGTCCTAACTAACATCCATAATTGTGTCTAGGCTAGGTTGCCATACTTGGGCTATTCTTGTACTTAGATCCATGTTGAATATTAATCTTTCAATTATGCATGAATATGTTTATCTTTCCTTCACATTGTGATTACTTGGTTGGATGATCTCTTTCATGCATGAATTCCCAACCTGATCCATAATTGTAGAGAATACATCTGAGTGGGAAGGGAAGCTAGTATGGAGCCGAAACTCCGAGAGGATACTTGGACCATTGGTAGATGTGCATGATGACTCTACTCGAGAGAGGATTTGAGTTCTGAATACATCGGAAGTGGTGCCAAGTACAATGCACTTAGACCTTGAGAAGCAATTCTAAGTTCATTTAGCCCAGAATCCTCGAGAGAGGTGTGTAGGGTTTCGGTCCTAGTAGGACAGGCCCGTAACAGCTACCACAATAATGTTAGGTTGAATGCTAGTTAGATACATGGGTCTGAGGGTTGTTTATGCCCAAGGTCAAAGTGCATGAATAGTCTAATTAGCGGTAAACTAGCATGGAACTCTTCTCCTCTTGTTTGTGGAACTAGGAACCTACAATTAGATAGTTTAGTTTTATTCTTGTTTCTCTACTTAGTTTAGCTCCAATCTCTCTTTACACATTAATTTTCACTTAGCTAACCAATAGGACTAAGTGATGTATATTTACGGGACTAAAGAAGAAAAGCGGCTAAAAGAATAGTTCTCATTCATCAAATGTGTTTAAACAAAGACGTGATAGAGCCTTTATATAGGCTTCTAAAAGTAATACGAAAAGGGTGCTAGCCAATGTGGGACTAAACCACGTGACTTTACAAAAGTCCTAAATCAAGAAAAGGCATAATAAAATAATGCAAGCTAGAAAAAAGCCTAACTAATGACATGACGACGTCTGCGCTCGTAAGTGCGTAAAGGCAGAGCCTATCCTACATCACTAAGTCTTTAACGGCCTACCTCCAAGTCCATGTGTTTGGCCCCGGTTACTAAGACAAACCTCGTATAGTTGCAAGGGTCCTATTTAGTGTCGTGTTTTATAAATATAAAACCCAATAGGGATCTAGGGTTTTGCGGCCGGGTAGGATTGTCTCTTATTACTGAATCCAGATCCACTTGGTTGATAGATATACATATTTGATTTCTCCAATCACTAAATCGGCATTGCATGTCTAAGCGGTCACATGGTCCCATTCGTTTGCCTCATGTTTTGTGCTTTATGTAACGTTCAATTTGAAAGATACAAACTGGTCGAAGGATGGTTCATGGTTATCGATGTATAAGCGCTAAGCAGTAGGCCCATGCAACAATTTGGGGTTTTTTCGAGAAAAATGTATTGTCGTGCAATTTCAGTCTGAGCCTGACAATCTTGTGCAATATTCTTTGTGCAAACTTTCTATTAACTAACCCTAAATACAGGGAACAACAGGGAGTGGTTGCTAAGCATCTCATAAGAAAGCTCAAGATTGTTAATGCTATAACTTTCAGTTGCACAGAGAAGAAAGCCCTAATGTTTAGTCCATGTCAGTCTGGAAAGGAAGCTTGAAGATCCAACACATAAGAAATTTCATCTTGGGAATTCCAAGGTTCATTTACTGGAATTTGCAAGGTTCGTACCAAGGAAAAACATACACGTTTCTAGACACGGACACTGACACGGACACGGGACACGGCAAATTTTGAAAATGTAGGACACAGACACGGCATTGGATGAGGGGGATTTTTTTAATATATATATACACATATGTGGATGTATGACATATGAACTGGAATTTATCTTAAAATCTGTCCATATTAATGTATCTATGTATGTATAATCTTATATGCAGATAAATGTGTCTTTATGTGTATGATAAAAACAATATGGAGTAGAAACCTAAATGTATGTTTCTTGTAAATATATATGAGTTCGTATTACTCATTGAACCAACTCATTAGACTATAATTTGACTTGTAATATCTGATTAGAATTTGCATATCGGTTCTTTTCAACAGATTTATTTGTAGTTGTGATTAGATCTCAGCTCTATGTTAGACTTTCTCAGTAATAAAGCATAAACATCAGCTGTATATTCAACATTTGCACTCTGAATTAGGCTATTGCAGCAGCAACAGCTGCAGTGATGTGTCCAGGAAGTGTGTGGGCAGTGTCCAGCTGTGTCTGGAGTGCAAAAAAAAGACCAAAATGAACTGGACACATCCCAGCCGTGTCCAAAAGGTTTTGGGCCGTGTCCGAGAAGTGTCCGTGTCCAAAACGTGTCTGACGCGGACACAGGGGCTGTCTACAAATGTCCGTGCTCCCTAGGTTCGTACCGAAAAGATCCAAGAGGATTCAAAAGGGTAGATCGCCCAATGAAACGAAAGCCCCGGTGTGGCCGTTTAAAACACAAACGTTTTTCTTTCATTGTACGTCCAACAAACCACGACAGAATTCTGTGTGGTTTACTTTCTTCAGATCAACCAAGATTTGAATGACAAATTTTTTTAAAGGAGATTAATTACGATCATTCCGAAATGATTGAAATTGTAGAGTGAAAGAAAAACATACACATGCAGGAAAGAACATACCTCGCTGGCTATAGGTACCCGCCCTTGGACGGTTGTCACTGTAGACCAGACCAATGTGGACATGTTAAGAACATGTGTCTCGGAAACCCCTGCAAGAAAATATATTGTGAGGATAGAGAAAGGAGATAGAAAATGAGGTGCATACCCTTCTTTTCCTAAATGGATGCCAGCTGCTAAACAAGCTTTTGACAAAATATTGTATAAGAATTTGTTCATTATTTTTATTTACTGTTTCACATGCAACCTACTTATATCGTCTCACACTTCTTAATCACATCATAGGTCAGAAAACAACTTACATATACAAGTGCAGGATATATATAATGCCAATTTCAAAATCGAGAGGATCGAGACATTAATTGTCTGGAGAGCGCTATCCTATTTCTTGTTATTTTCGAGCAGATAACTAAGGAACAGAAAGCAGCTTTTAAAGTGAGTAAGCTTCTACGATTACTAGGCAAAATTAATAAACCCCTTATCATTTTGCCTAGTTCATTTCTTACAACGTCACTTAAGTAACTGATGTCTACAACTTATTTCTATGTACAATTTTGTATACAGTGACAAAGTCAAACAGACTAACATTCAATATAACAGATGCTGTTGTAGGCTTTTGATAGATATTTTCCTACTATTCCAGATCAATTTATGATAAGGTCTGATTCACAGAGGAGAGGACTATCTACATTTTGTCCTTGGCTACATAATAAATTCAATATCACAGTGCTGATGATCTTAATTCTTAGCAGTCTTGTGGACAGAGAAAGGCTTATAAAGAAAATTCTACCAATCCATTCTCATTTATAGTGAGTAACAGCTACTGTTAATAAATCGATCAGGGCTCAACAATAATGTTCTATTGTTGACCAAATGTTCTTTCATTGATTGCTCACATAAAGAAATCAAGCAATGCAACGAGATCATGCAATGGATAGTTTCACATATCCCACTAAGCCTTCAAATATCAAAAAGTGAACCAAGACAGCTTCAACATACCACTCTTGTTGTCACCTCCACCAACAATAAACCAATTCTCACCAACTGTGACACCAGCATGACCAGCTCTAGGTGCGGGTATAACACCCTGAGGTGTCGGCCTAGACCATTCCATCTGCAGTAAATAATGGCAGTCTTGAGCAAAGACCCAACACATAAGAAATTTCATCGAAACTTGAAAGAAAAATGAATCTCAATGAGAAAGAATACATACAGTTTGCAAGTCTAGAACGTGTAAATCATTGAAACATGTAGAATGTGAACCCCCACCAAAAATCAGAAGATAGCGCTCAGCATGTACAGCAGCCACATGGTCAGACCTTGGTGAAGGAGCAACTCCTCTGGACAAGAGTAATAAAGGAATTCAAATGTCAATAAAAAGTTTGCTTAAAGCAACTGCGACAAAATATATATATGAACAAATATATATCATTACAAAATCTACAGCTTCCATTATAAGAAACCAGCATGGTGTATATTTCATTCAAAAAAAAAATAGATAGAATTAATTAGTTGCCTTGTAACAGTCTTCCAAGATAATCTAACTGTTTCTCTCTGGGGATCAACTTAAGAAAGTGGAAATTAAAAAAGGTTGTAAATTGAATTGTTTCAAAAAAATTGTAACAAATATTTACTTTGAAATTTTAAATCACTTATTCACTCTGCAATGATAACTAAATGAAAGCTTCAAAACCATCAACATTAAATTTCACTTTTCTTTTTATCTCCAAAACATTCTGTATCTACCTTTTTACCTATAATATGCATTGGCATTGTCACCATTTTTAATCAAACTCTCTGGCATAGGTATGCTTGGTAGGAAGGGGGGCAGGATAAGAAAAATCATGTGTACAAATTAATTTTATATGCTCCACAAACATGCAGCATGCTACAAATACATGGTTATGTACACTCCCACTTTATTAAAAGGGGATCGAGAAAAGGGAAACCGAGAAAGAGACACGAAAAAGGCCAATTGATAATAAGGAATCAATTGTTATCACTTAAACTCGTTATTTCAATGGGATGTTAACAACATTACAAAGTAGGCATAAACCCGCGCGTTGCACGGGCTTGGGAGTAATTAAAACATTTCTAAAAAAATTCCAGTAAATATTTGAGTGAATTGAACAATTCTGAAATATATTGACATACATACGTCACTTGAAATACTTTGGAATACTTACAAATGGAGAATTCATTAGTACTAACGCAAAACAGTTAGCAGTTAAGATCAGAAAACTGTATAACGTGCTAACTTTTACTACCATCTAAGTTTTTTACAAATATCTAAGTTTTTTACAACCCAAAATCGAGCAACATGGATTTTCTAGGTGATTAGTAGGAGTTCCTCTGGAGGATGTTCACGTTGCTTTGCTTCAAAGTCCTTGCATTATCTTTTTTTGATGCAGCTCATCTGATACAACGTACATGATACAATTCGATTTACAGTAATCAAATTTATAATATGGATGACTTAAATAAGTACTAAAGTAAAAGTCGGATACTTGCAAGTCAAGATTTTAAGACTTCCATAGAAGAGTTGTACATGGAAATAAAAAAAAATTGTGCCGCACACCATACATCTAGTGGATATATTGCATCCCGGATAAACATTTAACACAATGAATATTAAAAATAAGAACCTCTGGAAAAATGTCATGTATGTTACACCCAATAAATGCAAGCATTTTACAAAACTTGTTTAGTTACAAGTACCTATCGAGTTTGGAGCTGCAATTTCCTTTATATTGTAGTTTCTGCTGACACGTATATTGAACGATGACTAACTTCCTAGGTAGGTTCTTTTTGTAAATCCATTTCGTATTGATAGCAGCCATTTTTTTTAATGTTGTATAGTTTCGAAGCAATGCTATTGAGCCAAACACTATAAATAGAAGAAGAGGAAGGCCTAAATTAACATGGGATGAGCTTATAAAGAGAGATTTTGAATCTCTACATCTCAATCAGAATATGACCCATGATAGAGCTGAATGGAAACGAAGGATCCATGTAGCCGACCCCAACATAGTTGGGATTGAGGCTTAGATGATGATGATGATGATAGTTTCAGTATCCCATGGAAAAGTGTAAACTGTTTAATTTGGTTGTCTCATATTCAGAACACAAAGAAATATGTTGGTCATTGTCAAAGTACTACGTTGTTAGAAAATAAGACAGTGTTGGGTACCTACAAACGGAGGAATGTTTTGATAATGTCCAACATAGGGACGACTCTATCATCTTGCTTTGGGCTTGTTTGGTAAGTGCAATTATAGTTGGGAGCGGAAAATGGGATTTTGGAAAGCGCAATGGGGAGACAAAAAGAACTGAAAGCAGTTATGATCTAGGTGCCACTCTCAACCATACACAAAGAAAAAAGTGAATGCATAAAATAAAAATGAAGAAGGGGCATCATTTATGAAGCTTGGGCTGAAGGTGGTTTCTATTAATGCTATGGATACACATTTAGGGCATGCTTGAATAGCTACATTTAAGTGGATTTGGAAAATTATTAAAGATCCTGAAGCTACATACACCATACAACTACTCAGTTTAAATTTTCATATAACCTGTATTTCTGATCTTACCATCTAACTTCAAGAATCCACGACATGAACATAATGTAAGTTGTTATAGATATGCACTATGTCAGAAGTTAGACACGTCTACTTAATTTTTGATAGTGCAGTTAGTATTAAACATGTATGTTAGGACCATACGGGTTGTGCCTTTCATTTTGTTTCATGATAAGTTCTTGTTTCCAATATAGTGCTGATGTGGAACGGAGAAGTTAAGAAGTTTGGAACATATGATGTCAATTGTTATGGGATTAGCAAGAATGTTAATTCTCTACACAACAACTTAGCGAGTTCCTAAATAGAGCTACATGGAAAAGGAGCCATCTCATAAATCCAACATGGCTACGAATGACATTTAGATGATGATGTTTAGGCATTAGTAATATTACTCTGAACTATGTACTTTCTAATGTACACAACTTATAGAGAAAGCCCAATTTTCTATTTACAGATACAAGTAAACAACACAGTTTTCTACTTCTAGATACAAATAAACAGCTTCATGATAATATTTACAGACAATATTTTCTTTTCATAAAGAGACTCCTGTAGGTTGTTGACCACTAAACCCCTCACGGTGGCTTCATCCGGATCAAAAGAAGTAACAACTATAAAGAACTGGTTTAGTTACAACATGAAAATCTGCTGCACCATGGCCACTACAGGAAGCAAAGACGAAATTGATAACTTAATTGTAGACAACAGAGTCAACAGTCACAATTATTTCTGTAAGGTTGATTGTCCGTTTCCTCTCTTAACAGTGACCAACTAACAAAAAAGTATATTAAGACATTGGTAATTTTTTCAATTACAACGCATTCCTTGAGTTCAGTACCGAACATTATCACATTGTACTCCTTATCCATGGAGGCCGAAGGTGACAGAGACCGTGAGACATTTACCATTTTGTAGAGTTGGGAGAGGAGTGTGGTGTCTACTTGACGGAGACGAAACATGAGCAAGTAGAGAAAATCGGTCAGATTTACGGTAATTGATGAAAATTCAAAAGTAAAATACGTCTTACTTGGAACCCAAAGCCAGGCGAGTCATTGGAGAAGACCACAAAATCCAAAACCAAGAAACAGAAACAGGGAAAGAATCACAAAAAGGAACTCAAAATACAGACAGGACAAGGCAGACCAGTTTTGCTTCTGATTGGGCTCCTCACACTGAACGACAGCAGAAGGTACCCGAGCGGCGGAAACAATAGCAGCCTGGGCACGAGGTTTCCTCGGTAGTACAGAAGCTCTTGGCCGGCGACTGGCCTTCCTCTTCCACGCTAAGGCAGCGAGCAACAACTCTCAGCAGAGTCAGACAGTGGGTACTTTTTTCCTTGGCACACCGAGACCCTTGCAGCGTACACCGAGACCCGCGTGCAGGGAGAAACGTTGCAGCAGACAAGCGCGCAGGGAGAAACGTTGCAGAAGACAAGCAGATGGGAAAAACGCTAGAAGAATCGATAGTCTTCTAGTCTTGCAAATATTGCAAGAGACCCCTGATTTGGTATTCTCAAATTTCAGATAGGAACTAAGGGGCAGTTCGTCATTCAGAAAAACGGTCGTATCAAAAAATCATTTAAATAAGTTGTACAACTATTGTTTATTCTCACATACGTTGATAGGTTTAAATAATTACTTATTCTTATATTTGTTAACATGTAGGCTTCTTTCATAATGTGAAAACGCAGTCATTACATTATGACTACTTTCACCTAAAAAAACACCATGTAGGATGATTTTCTCCACCAACGACTTAAGAATGGTATAGCTATCCAAAAAGGAAATATCCACACAACATGTAGCTGCAACAGTGAAAAGATTATATTGTAACATTGGGAAGGCATACAGGCTGAAACTACGAAATCATGCACTTCCGTTAACTTTTTAGAAAAACTGAAGAAAAATCAAACATAAGGTAAAGCCCACGTTAACCAAGGGGCATGAAAAACTTTTCCCTGATATGCAGTGAACTTGACTATCAGTTTCGTATATAGTTGCCACAGATCTCAATAAAAATTTGATACAATCAGTTCCTATATGACGACCCCACTTTATGAACTCATAAAGGTGTATACTAAATTCATGTGAGAATTTTGAGACAGCTTTGGTCATCTTTATAGCATAGTTTTCTAATGATAGGAGATTCAAATATGCATCTTCTATGTAAATCGTATGATTTTTATCATTGGTTTGCAGCTCAAGTTCTGTAACACCAAACACATTCTATTGGTGGTTGAATCAAAGTCTTTAGGTCAACTGGAGCAAGATTTAAAGTGATAGCCTTCACATGTGGCGTTTCTTCATTCTTTGATATTGTAAAGGCAACTACCTAAGTATATCAGTACCTTATACACACATTGATTAATATTGACATTATAAATTTATTTTTGCTATGTCTAAAATTGAACAGAACCAAAATATACAAATCAATGGATGAGGGAGCAAGCAGGTGGTAGACGTGAATGAGGCATCATGTTGTTAAATTTTCCAATTATGTATACTTTTGTGTATGGGGGTTTCTGTTTTTCAAACTTCATGTCTCACGTCCTTCTTTTCCACTGTTGTCCAGCAATAGTAGGGCCGAACATAATATAAAAGCCATTGAAGCACTGTCATCCACACGGAATGCACATTAATAGATGCCACAACAAATAAAGAAATTCCCTTCACACATTGCTCGACCCATCTCTTCCTCCTATTCCTTCCCTACAGTTTTCGTGTTCCAAGATTACATAGTGTAAGGTGAAGAGTGTCAGAGGACTGAACAGAGTTTGTTGGGTCCTTAATTAATTTTCTAATAATTTTTGTATATTAGTTTGTTGTTTAGCAGTCAGTAAGTAATACCTATCTTTATCCTATACATTTTTTAGGTTGAACGTAATAATCCGCAAAGAAGAGGATCAACTTTTTAAGTCTTGAGATAATGAATTCCTAACAAAAGAGAAGCGTCAGCGACAATAGTGGAACTAATATTTACAGTTTGAAGTTCTGCGACTTCTGACAACGCACGAGTCCGCCTTTGGTTGCCAGAAATTGAGTTGTTTTGCTAGAATTCGTTGAAGATAACTTGCCAGAAACTGTCGAAGACTAACTACCTGCTTGCTTCATTATGTTTCCTTCGGGATTGACCAGAACCCCGACACAACGTCTGTCAGCACAGAACTCGTTGAGGCTAACGATGTCATTGCCATCGACATAAGCACCCTTGATCGTCGTCCTGTACTGCTCCATGGTAGCACGCTCCACGAGCCCTGCCAGCATGTCCTGGAACTCCTCGGATGAGATCCGCCCTTCACGCTTGAGGTCAAAGACGGAGAACCCCTTTCGCAGGAGTCGACCTCATTCTCAACTCTCACGAACCGTTGTGTGTTTAGCTGTGCGAACTCGGACCTACCACCTTCGGATTTGTCTATCGGGTGTCCCAGTGGCTTGTGAAGACAGCGGTGAAATCCTCAAAGATCTTTGTGACAACCTGGATTTTCTCTCTCCAATCTTGCACCCTTTCACTCTCATCATTTGACCTCTTACTCATTTCAATTTCAATTTCATGGTTTGATGGTTGGGAGACTCCATATTAGTCACATCAATATTCTTTTTGCTAAATGTGACATCAATTTGTACTTTTGAATTAAATACCATTATTTTTCATATCACCATCTTTGCTAGATACTTTGAAACTCACCGCCATAATCTTTTGGCTTTGTAACATGTACCATTATGTAGTGGGCTCGATTTTGAATCCATCGATGGAAAAATCACATCAATTGGACCTTCAGAGTCCAAGTTATGATACCTTGAAATTTGGATAATTATACCTTGTTTTAGCTCAATTCTATGCCTTTATCTCTGTTGGGCCGGCCACATAGGCCCAATACAACACTGTAGCCCATCTTCTTGTTCCCTCCTCTCTTTTCCTCTTCTGGAAACTGACGAACGACCAAAGAAACGCTCCACCGCCTCCACCCAGATTGGGTAACCGAAGAAGGCGCCACCGAGGCTCTAGCTACCTCGCCTCCACTTCGTCCGGGCTGATGCAGCCGTCGAGGCCGCTGGAGTTGGAGAGGCGCAAGACCTCTGTTCGTCCCCTGCTCCTATGCTAGAACAGGGGATTTCCGTGGGGAAGTTCGCGAGGGCGGGCAAGACGGCCGCCGACCGTCAGATTGATGGCCCAGCAGGCAACGGCCCAGATCGGCCGATGTATTATCAAGGTAACACCCAATGTGGACTCCTATAGTTTGGATTGATACCTTATAAAATGCATAGCTCCCTCATCTTAAGGCCAAACATAGAAAAATTATATATCAAATTGATCATCTCGACGAGACCTACCATTTGGGCATGGTTCCAGGTCCTAATTCTAATGTTTACTCCCCTGATTTCTTGAAAATGATAACTTTATCCATGTTGAGTTCATTCAATGCACCTAAGTGATAAAGCTTGAACCTTTAATGATCATCTATCTGCCTAATCATGAAATCAAAACCTTTAGTACATCTTTGATCTGTAGGAGGGTCCTCATCACCCTTATTGCTTAAGAGTTACTCCTATTTGCACTATGTGACTTGTCCTTGGACTTTAATGTATGATCTTGATCAAAGTTGCTATATTTCTCGAATACGATTCATGTATCTATATCTTGCTGAATCTCATGTCTTGATGATCTGAGACCTTAGTTTCTCTTTTGTGAGTCTCTTGACCCTAGAATGCATGTAAATGCCTTAAACCTTGAGATGATCATAGAAAGTGCATAGAACGTAATAATGACATGGAACTTAAACCACACTCTTATGATGGACCCTAAATCAATATGAGATCATCAAATGGACTAATAAGCAACTTGTAACCCACCTTGGCCAAAACCCTAAGATGCATCTAATTAGGGTTAATGATGAGAATCTAATGCATATATGTAATCTTGTTCTTAATCAGGTTTGGCATGTGGCTAGATGGTGAAGGATAAGTTAGGTTATGAATCTCTGAATCAGGTATGGGCCTTATCTAGTTATATGACTACCGCTTTCTTGCTTGAAAAGATATATATTGTATGCTTGTTTGTCTATTTTCTCAAATATTGCCATGTAGTATTGCTATGTGTTACTCGATGTTTGCCTCGTCAGTTTTATAACTTGAACACATATATATTTTGAACTCCATTATAATATTGTTGATAAAGGGCTCTTGGTTACGACCTTGAGGTCCCTCTCGTATAAAAGGGTAGCTAAGCTTGAGCACCCTTACGGACCCTTCCGACGGGAAGATGGTCAAAGGCCTTAAACATATTTGATATTGTTGGTATAATGGAGTGAAATGACATAAAATATGGTTTCACATTTGTTAAACAATTAACATGTTATTCTTGTTCATTTAGTCTTGAAATCTTTTCAAATTATGCAAAGCTTATATATATATGTGTATCTTTCGGCCCATACTCAACACCTCGTGTGTTGACCCATTTCTCGTATGTTGTTTTTAGGTCCAGCGATGGCTAGAAGGTTGATGGGCTCAGTGAGCTTTGCTAGGTGTACTTGTTGTAAGATCCAGATATAGTATACATGAGCAGACTTGTACACAGTGACTCTCGAATATGTAATTCAAATCATGTAATATAATGATGTTGCTTAATATATATTGTTGATTGTTGAGTTTATGTTGGTGCTTGTATCTTGTTATCTGTTCATGTGTGGTAAGCTTTACGCTTCCGCATATCGCCCTTGATATTTGTTTGGTTCATGGGACTGGGATTCCGGTTCCGTGACAGATGGTATCAGAGCATGAACAATAACTACACCAAACTTTGCTCACATGAAACACTAACTAAATTCACCTTACATCTTAACCCTAGAAACTTAATGAAATATCCTTGTGGATTAGGTTGACTTAGCCTCTAGGTTAGAACCTAGATGTTCTAGAACTAGGTGTAGACTTGTGTAAGTTACCTCCCTAGACATGATTCGCGACATGTGCTTAGGATGTCTACACAAGTGTGCACCATGTGCTTACTAGTTCTCTAGGTGTCATGGTACTAGACTGGCTAATGAGTGTGGTAACTCGTTTTGGTTTTTGTTTTATTCGGATGGAGTATGGTGGTTTTCATCGCCTGTTTAAACGTTGGAGAAAACATATTTCAAGTATTATTATATGTACATATGAAAAATGTTACCACGCGCAGAAAGGCAGTGAGTTTCCATGCAACCTAGGAGAAAGAGATGTAACATCAAGTCTAGATGAGAGAGTTTAGATGATAGTGATAGTCTCTAGAGTTGTCTAGAGCCATGATATAGGTTAGACCAGTGAATAACCTAGATAACCTAAGATGATGATAATGATAATGATGTTAATGTCAATCTCGATGTTGATGATGATGTTGATGTTTTATAGGACCCAAGATGTTTGAGGAAGGTTAAGTATATTTGACGATATGAGATGAGTTTGACCATGCAGCCCTAGCTAGACCTAGCACCTTATATGATACATACCACTTAGTTGATGTGCTAAACATAGCTAGTGGGTTGACATGCTTGCCTGTACCTAGTCTTGTATGTGTGGAGATATGATATATGGTTCGAGACCAACACGGGCCTCAATCTCTTTACAAAGGAAGACCTCTAGCATGGGACATATGAATATTGTGACATGTTGATATGAGTTGACCCGTATCGGGAAAAGGTTATAGTACCTAAACTCCAAAATATTTGAAATATTGAATAATATGAATGATGAAATACTTGATGATGAGTCCCTAGCTAGAATACTTCTAAGTATATGAGTTGAGTGACCTAGTGGACGGTTTCCTTGAAAATGTTGAACCCTAGATTTCCTATGAAAATATCTAACCCTAGAGAAAGAGGAAATTGAATATTTGATGCTTAATATATAGGTGAGGGAGATGTCCCAAGACCTAAGATGATGTATATGATGTGTGATATCTATGATGAGCCTCATACTCGGGTTAGTAGTTGTATATAAAGGAATCTAGTGGTTACCCTTGTTTCTATACACCAACAATGGGTAGAAATTTTTGTTATGGATAGAAGTTACGGTTTGTAAGTCCTGTTGGATATATATATGTCTTAGCTTGAGTGGCTTGAGCTTGTGGAACTCTTTCTTGATACAAGTGAGAAAATTTCAAAACCTCAATGTTGATGATATTCGATACAGGAAAGAATCTCACTTAAGTTAAAATCTTGATATATGTGCAATGAGCCACTCTCATGAGATAGACCTAGTATGAAATCATACCATACATAAAAGATATAGATTTGAAATTATGATCTAGATATGATGATGTCATAAGATCTTAGCTTGAACAATCAAGGGTAACATGCCTAATCTCGTACCAAAAAAAAAAAAAGATTAATTGGATATGTTGATGCTCTTGGGGTCATAACTCGAATACACATGATGAATAAATTGTTTAATTTTAAAATAATGAACATAATTAGTTAGAGTTGGTGGAATTTTTTTTTTTTGGGAAAACAAAACTATGCATGAAATCTAGAATAAAGATGAGATGCACACTCGATGATAATCTCGTTTGAAGTCATGACCATGAAAATATTCTTTTGAGAATTAGTTTTTGATGATACCCCTTGGTCTCATATAAAGATATGAACAAAAACCCTAATGTGGTGATGATGTCGTAATACAATATTAGAGTGCTAAGTAACATGTACATTATCGAGATGGGTACACCCTGAATGATAATAACCTAGTGTGCATCCATCATGCAAAATGCCTTGATAACCATGGTTGGATACCTAGACTCGATGGATTTTGGCTTGACTCTTAACTATGACCTTGGTTGAATTTCGAGGACGAAATTTCTTTGAAGGAGGGAAGGATGTGACAACCTGGATTTTCTCTCTCCAATCTTGCACCCTTTCACTCTCATCATTTGACCTCTTACTCATTTCAATTTCAATTTCATGGTTTGATGGTTGGGAGACTCCATATTAGTCACATCAATATTCTTTTTGCTAAATGTGACATCAATTTGTACTTTTGAATTAAATACCATTATTTTTCATATCACCATCTTTGCTAGATACTTTGAAACTCACCGCCATAATCTTTTGGCTTTGTAACATGTACCATTATGTAGTGGGCTCGATTTTGAATCCATCGATGGAAAAATCACATCAATTGGACCTTCAGAGTCCAAGTTATGATACCTTGAAATTTGGATAATTATACCTTGTTTTAGCTCAATTCTATGCCTTTATCTCTGTTGGGCCGGCCACATAGGCCCAATACAACACTGTAGCCCATCTTCTTGTTCCCTCCTCTCTTTTCCTCTTCTGGAAACTGACGAACGACCAAAGAAACGCTCCACCGCCTCCACCCAGATTGGGTAACGGAAGGGGGGCATGACCCCAAACCCTAGCTTGCCATATATAAAACCCTACATTTGACCCTAGCCTCCTTTCCTTGTGCCCTCCTCTCGCAGCATCCCTTTTTCCCCTGGTCTCTGCCTTCTCGCCTTGTATGGCGGCAAGGGTGATGGCTACAGGCTGGATTACTGCAGGAAGTGAGGGATATCACTGCGGGTGGCTTGCTCCTCCCAAATCGTGCTCCGGAGGCCAGCACCAGGGTGATTGTCCGTGGCCGACATGGTCAAATCCATAACCTGGCCTCAAGCATCTAGCGGCTACAGAAGGTGCTGAGAAGGCACGACCAATGCTGGGGCCTTTGACCTGCCAAGCTCATGGCTCTCACCCCCCCCCCGACACAAGCACCAAGAGGCCAACGACGGCCGAAGAAGGCGCCACCGAGGCTCTAGCTACCTCGCCTCCACTTCGTCCGGGCTGATGCAGCCGTCGAGGCCGCTGGAGTTGGAGAGGCGCAAGACCTCTGTTCGTCCCCTGCTCCTATGCTAGAACAGGGGATTTCCGTGGGGAAGTTCGCGAGGACGGGCAAGACGGCCGCCGACCGTCAGATTGATGGCCCAGCAGGCAACGGCCCAGATCGGCCGATGTATTATCAAGGTAACACCCAATGTGGACTCCTATAGTTTGGATTGATACCTTATAAAATGCATAGCTCCCTCATCTTAAGGCCAAACATAGCAAAATTATATATCAAATTGATCATCTCGACGAGACCTACCATTTGGGCATGGTTCCAGGTCCTAATTCTAATGTTTACTCCCCTGATTTCTTGAAAATGATAACTTTATCCATGTTGAGTTCATTCAATGCACCTAAGTGATAAAGCTTGAACCTTTAATGATCATCTATCTGCCTAATCATGAAATCAAAACCTTTAGTACATCTTTGATCTGTAGGAGGGTCCTCATCACCCTTATTGCTTAAGAGTTACTCCTATTTGCACTATGTGACTTGTCCTTGGACTTTAATGTATGATCTTGATCAAAGTTGCTATATTTCTCGAATACGATTCATGTATCTATATCTTGCTGAATCTCATGTCTTGATGATCTGAGACCTTAGTTTCTCTTTTGTGAGTCTCTTGACCCTAGAATGCATGTAAATGCCTTAAACCTTGAGATGATCATAGAAAGTGCATAGAACGTAATAATGACATGGAACTTAAACCACACTCTTATAATGGACCCTAAATCAATATGAGATCATCAAATGGACTAATAAGCAACTTGTAACCCACCTTGGCCAAAACCCTAAGATGCATCTAATTAGGGTTAATGATGAGAATCTAATGCATATATGTAATCTTGTTCTTAATCAGGTTTGGCATGTGGCTAGATGGTGAAGGATAAGTTAGGTTATGAATCTCTGAATCAGGTATGGGCCTTATCTAGTTATATGACTACCGCTTTCTTGCTTGAAAAGATATATATTGTATGCTTGTTTGTCTATTTTCTCAAATATTGCCATGTAGTATTGCTATGTGTTACTCGATGTTTGCCTCGTCAGTTTTATAACTTGAACACATATATTTTGAACTCCATTATAATATTGTTGATAAAGGGCTCTTGGTTACGACCTTGAGGTCCATCTCGTATAAAAGGGTAGCTAAGCTTGAGCACCCTTACGGACCCTTCCGACGGGAAGATGGTCAAAGGCCTTAAACATGTTTGATATTGTTGGTATAATGGAGTGAAATGACATAAAATATGGTTTCGCATTTGTTAAACAATTAACATGTTATTCTTGTTCATTTAGTCTTGAAATCTTTTCAAATTATGCAAAGCTTATATATATATATGTGTATCTTTCGGCCCATACTCAACACCTCGTGTGTTGACCCATTTCTCGTATGTTGTTTTTAGGTCCAGAGATGGCTAGAAGGTTGATGGGCTCGGTGAGCTTTGCTAGGTGTACTTGTTGTAAGATCCAGATATAGTATACATGAGCATACTTGTACACAGTGACTCTCGAATATGTAATTCAAATCATGTAATATAATGATGTTGCTTAATATATATTGTTGATTGTTGAGTTTATGTTGGTGCTTGTATCTTGTTATTTGTTCATGTGTGGTAAGCTTTACGCTTCCACATATCGCCCTTGATATTTGTTTGGTTCATGGGACTGGGATTCCGGTTCCGTGACAATCTTGTTGTCCCCGTTCGTGTCGAACTTGCGAAACGCACGCTCCAGATCTGTCGTGGAGGAGGATGGGGAGGATAGGCCTAAGGGGTGGGGTTGAGTATCAGCACCGTCCTCGGAAGAGGTGGACACATATGTAGAGGACTCACAGGGAGAAGGGGATCAACACCAATCTCAGCACCGATCTTAGCCGAGCGCATTGCGGTGGAAGAACAACTTCAGGTTGTCGATCACAAAGAAAGCAGTTTCAGGAGCCGGCAATTGTAGTGGATGGCAGAAGCCCGCCGACCTTCATTCCGAGAATCCCTAGCAGCGACGGGGCAACTTGACAGGAAAATGAACCCTAGAAGAATCGAGAGTCCACCACAAGTCGAGCCCTCACTGTGAAGACTGTAAATATTGCAAATAAATCCAATCATAATTTGTTCATATAGAACCAAGGCCCTGATCGTAATTTAGAAAAATGGGTGCAAAAATTGCATACAAAACCCTGAACGGGCTTTCCTATATAGTATAGATAATAGTTTCGTTAGTGTAGTAAGAAATTCTATTTTATTTGCTTTCTTAGGACTAATGCACCTCTCCTACTTGAGCACATTCATGTCAGTCAATTTAACATATTGTGTTCCGCATGTACATGTACCCTGAGTCAAGGCTCTATATAGGACTCATTCTACTCCCGTTATTACTAACCAAATTGCTCCTTGTTGATCCACATGGTACCACAACGATTCCAAATCCCTCAAGGTTTCCAGAGAGTAGTTGTCAGGGTAACTAGTACAACCATTCAACAACTTTAGAGAGCAGTCGTCGGCCGCCAACCGTCACAGTGGACAGTAGCGGTGTGGCATCCAGGCCGCCACCGGCTGGATACATATCGGATAATAGTATTCCTTAGATGTGGCTGGATGCTAGTATCTAAGGATACTAGTACTCCTTAGATACGCCTCGATAACCAGTTGGATACATACTGGATACTAGTACTCGTTAGATCGTTATTCATTATTTCCAACAGGAAACCAGAGCAATCTTTCCACATACCAAAACCCTAGAAAGAGAAAAGTTGTCTTCGTCCACGAGCGGCCGCCCGATCCAAGCTGGTTGCCCGTAGGGCCATCTCCATCGCCCTCTCTGTAGGGATGATTCCATCTCCATCGTCATCTACGTCTCAATCATGTCCAGATGCAACAAGGATTTTATTTTTTGTCATCATTAACATCATCTCGATCGTCTTCTTTGTCTCCCCCAAGTTGTAACATCCCAGGATTTGAGGCCTCGAATAAACTGATCTTAAAAGGAATGATTGAACAACTCATATCATCGAGGTGCACCTACTTTTCAGGGAACCCATCGCTAAGAAATGTGTGGTTAAGCATGCTCAGCCCAGAGTAGTACTCAGATGGGTGACCAGTCGGGAAGTTGATCTCGACTTGTGCGTGAGTGAGGACAAAGTGTGCAGTTAAGGTCAATGGTGGTCTGTGGGCGTCATCATTCCTAAAACTCAACTAAATCATTGGGCAGTGGACTCAGGCATTACAAATGGTATCAAAGCCAAAACCCCTCTAGTAGGTGGGACCTACATGGGCATGTGGTACGCCAGTCTTGAGTCGTGTGATTCATATATATTGGAAAGGGCTATCCCCAGTGATGTAGCCACTCTTGCGCTGACAGTTGTGATCATAGTTTTCAAGGTAACCAGACGGTGGCCTGACCTGGCTGGGCGCCTAGGTCACCTAGGGTGCCTAAGTGGGCACCTAGGAGCATGTCTTTTCTTTAATTTTTGCATTGTAATAATACATGATATACAATATATGTCACATATATAAGGTACTTTGTGTACATATTTAGTTTTTTACACCCTAAATAAGCATGTTAGATGGAAGTAGAAGCCTTGAAATAAATGAAATCATTTATACACGTTAAATCTAATACTAACATGACATACAAATTTTAAAACTAAAAAAAAAATTGTCTAAGCGCCCACCCAGGCGCCCAAATGTCGGTTTAACTAACGGGTGGCCCACGCGGCGTCTAGGCGTCTGCCTCAACTATGGATGTGATCTGGAGTTGGTTGCACATGGGCCTTTGTGGATCTGCACTGAAATGGGGAATGATTATGAAGCCTTATAGTTGAGCCTTGACGATGAGGATTTGAGGCCTTGGAGAAAATGATCTTAAAAGGAATGATTAGACTACCCATATCACCAAGGCGTGCCTCCTTTTTAGGGAGCCCATAACTAAGAACTATGTGATTAAGCGTGCTCAGCCCACAATAGTACTCGGATGGGTGACCAGTCGGGAATTTGATCTCAGCTTGTGGGTGAGTGAGGACAAAGCACAGAGTTAAGGCCAGTGGTGGTTTGTAGGGTCAGTCATCATTCCTAAAACTCTACTCGATCCTTGGGTAGTGGGCCCAGGCGTTACACAAGCATTGTCAGTCCTTCCTCTTCATCATTTGTTTCTCATTATCGTCATCAAAATCCTATCAAGGGCGCAACAGAAGCCAAAGTTGTAGGCTCTGCCCCTAAGAGTCGTCACCAATCAGGTCCATCTGCACCAACAACTGTCCTCTGTGAGAACAAGTCTATCCACATCGACAAGTGGAAGTTCTCTCTAACATCAATATCCTCACAGGTAATCTTCTTCATGGTGGAAGTCATATCCACCATCTGACAATCGTCTCTAACTACTCGGTCACACATAAGTCCAAAGATTTTTCATCCAAGGTCCGCCTATACCTCCAAAATTTATCCATGGAGATAGGGTGGAAGTATCTGATGTTTGTACATTTGTTTTGGTTGGATCTACGGGTCAAAATGCTCTGGCAACAGGTTACACGTCGTGTAACAGGGTCAATACAACATGTACCGCTATTCACAGCAGTGATTTTTCATCCAACAAGAAGGTTACACAGCGTGCAAGTCACCTACATGCCATGTAACTTCATTCACAGCGGAGTTCATTGTCTTTGATAGTCAACACGCCGTGTAGGCATCCCACACGACGTGTCATCAGAAATCTGTCTTGCTCTCATCTTCAACAGTCAATACGTAGTGTAGGCATCCCACACGGCGTGTCACAAGAAGAATGTCCACATCTGCTCCAGTTCAAAGACACATCATATAATATCACCACACGTCGTGTAGGCGCATGTTTGTCCACCTTCCATCGGATCTCAACACGTTGTGTTATGTCACACGTCGTGTACTTCCAAGTCTGACTAAAACAACTCATTGTATCCGCAATTAGGAGAACTTCAAGTTGTACACATATATATGTTATCCTAAATCTTAATCGAGTCTTTAATAAGATCGAAAGTTTAACCTAATCCATATTGCAGGGCTCCGCCCCTGCACCCTTTTCATGTCGTAATAAGACCCATTTATTTTTCTATCCCGATCTAGTAGTCGGGTCATGTGGTACGTCGACTTGCATGATCGAATCTTGCATTGCAACATGACTTCCTTTCTCAACAAGTCATATGGCATCTTCTTTGAAGTGGAAATTCAAGTTGTCCAACATGAGGTCCTACCCTCTCACGTATGTCATTTAGTCTCTCTCAGGCGCGATGAAAGCCTCTCTCAACTACAAGGTTCCATCCCTTTCAAGCACAAAGTCCAGCTTTCTCAAGCGTGAGGTCTAATTTTCTCAAGTTTGTCAAGCAGCCAAAACACACAACTTCACTAACCATATCAAGCAAATCCTTCTCCAGTCATTTCTTCCCTCTCCACCCCATCTCCCCAACTTTTATTTGAAGTCTTGTCACGGGAGAGTTTCTCTTTGTTTTTGTCCATCCCAACCACTTTCGTGGTCTCTTCGTGGTTGGTGTGTAGGAGAGAGATAGAGGAGATGAGAAGAGGAGGATGAGGAGCAGAGTTCAAAGCTCAGAAGGGGAAAGAGGAAGAAGGAAGAAGAGATATATCTCTATCTCTATCTTATGATGCAGCATTGTCTACATATGGAGTTTTGTGTATTTAAGGTGTTGTACAGTTCAAGGCCAATGTCCATCCTCGTCATTCAGATTCCGAGTTGCCATGTATTGATCCATCATTCAAAATTCATTTTCTCGCATCGTCGTCAGCTGAATAAGATGATTCATCAGATCAATTGGATGCCATCGTCTCTCTACATTAGGCGAATATGTTTCTTCATCGGCCATATCTTGATTATTCTACTCTAGCAACACTTCAATCTTCTAGCGTGAGGAGGATCATGGATTATACACATCAGTTTTTTGCAGAAGATCGCTCAGTCATCTATGTCAACAATATTTCATGATTGACTGTTTGTGCCTTGTCAATCACATTGACCGTTTGCTACAGCCTGCTACTTTTGTGGCACAGATCATGTCATGACTATCGTGTGTCATTCCCGTACTGGTCTGAATTGGTGACTCAAATGATCTCTGCATGTTTCTTTAGCATGTCTTCTACTCCAAGATATTATTCCAACATGGTCAAAGCTCCCAACTTTCTCAAGTCCACCTACTGATCCAAGGATGCCAAGAATGTCAAAAATGTCAAATTCCGAGCAGAACAAATTCAGGGGGAGTGCAAATGCCATGCAATCTATCTTCTTTTTCGTCTGTGTCTGTTTTTTATTTTAAGTTTGTCTTGTCTATGTCCTAGCTGCTCATGTGATTCCCCCATGGTCCAGCTTACGGGGGAGTGTTAGAAGTAAAAAGGAGATATTTTGTCATGTAATATGGGCCCATGTCTATAAGCCCATATAAGAGTCCACTCAGATAGTCAGTTCATTGGGTTTAGGGTTTGTCTACCTCTCCTATATATAGGAGAGGGTCTCTCTTGTATCTAACACATTGTGAATATATTGTCTACAAATTTAAAAAGTGGAGACTGTGGATGCATCGTGAATATGGCCCGGTCATTTATAGCAGAATGTATAAAAAATCTAATATAATTTTTCAATATGTACATATTTTAATGTTAATTCTATAAATATTATACTTTTTTCTTTCTTGGCTTCATATGAAACTTGAGTGTTGGGACTACCATGAAAATCAGTGTGTATGGTAATTATGATCTAGACAACACTCTTCTATAGACCAAATTGACATTCTAATAGAACTATTGTTAGTTTGTTACTGAAAGTGACTTATTGTTACTTCTGTTAGTAACCTACCATTAGTAACTTACTTTTAGTTCCAAATTCTTAAGACCTTTCAGGTAAATTAATGCTAGTTCTAAATTTTGTAGAACTCTTTGGCTCACAAATTGAAATTAGAAAATTGTACTACAACGAAATCATGTTGAATGTTAATTATAGATTAATAGATGCTCTATTTTATAAATTTAGTTGTTATTAAAATTGTATCATTGCATTATATTTATCTTCAAATGAAATCAGATGGTCTTAAACTGCATTTTTATGAATAAAAAATAGGTATATATAAAACATATACTTTTGCCTTATTCCCCGTGTTCCCATATCCTAAATTTTCAAAAATTGTTGTATCTTGTATCCATATTTGTGTTTGTATAAGTGCTTCATAGGCTTTCACCTTAGTGGAAGCGAAGTGCAGATGTGCACCTTGGTTTGAAATATCTAACCATGTGGAAAGCATTGGAGTTGAAGACCCAAAATGTGATAAGGATTTAGCCTTCATTTACCATAAGGAAGTTGAATGATGTTTCCATCGGGATCGAGGCTGGACGAATGAGTGTGTGTTGATAATTATGTCATTATTAAGTTCCAATCAGATTGTAAGGTAATGTGTATAGAACAGCTATATGTCATTCTATGTTCTCTGCTAGTGGACACCTTCAAAAAACAAAGTGTTGATTGAATGAATACAATAGAAGAAGGATAGTATGATTCTTAAGATGAGTGAGTGGAAGAAGGGGAAAGATCACATTAGAAATGTAATAGTAACAAATTAACCAAATATAAAGTGTGAACTATGAGACAGTCATCTTAGATAATTTCAGAAAGTAATCAGATATCAAGAGGAGAAAAGCTATATGGAGAGTTAAAAAGGATCTTTCCCATACAACTCAAGAAAAATATCACACAAAATAGAGCTGAATGAAAAACAAAGGATACTTGTAGCGAAACCCACATGGCTTCGGTTCCTACTTAGATAGTTGGTGTTGTTTTTATTATATTCAATTAAGAGCCTCAAGGGCATATAGAAAACTAGATATAATAAAAAGGCATATAAATGGACAACAAAGGATAAAAATAGAGAAAGAGAGAGGAATACACACACAAAAAAAGAAAAATTGTTACTTGTATTCTTTCTCGATTAGGTTGGAATTTCGGTAGACATCCTATACCCACTTAGATAAAGTAAAACCTTGATCTTTCGCTATGAATGTAGGACAAGTATGGAAAGTAATATATAGGGTAATGAGATGATTCTAGAAGGCAAACCTTACTCCTATATATAGGAGAGGGGAACGTTTACAACTTGGACTCAAACACTAATGAGGCAAATAGGCTTAGAGCATATACATAGTAAGCTAACAACTCTTAACACCCCCCCCCTCAAGCTAGAGCATGGGTGGAACATGTGTTCAGGTTGCCAAAACACACTTAAAAGAAAAACAAACTACATATGAGATAAAAAATTAAAAATAGCCCATACAAAAAATAGTTGATCTCCCCCTAAATCTTGCAATAGAATAATTAAATCATTGAAACACTCCCCTTGAGGGAAATAGCACATAGTCGGTACTAAGTAGCAAGAAGGTCTTCTCCCCCTAACAAAGATAACACCAAGGCAGAAGCACTAAGTCAACTCCCCTTTAAGCAAATAGTGCTAATGCAGTAGTGGAAGAACTTTCTTAAGATGGATAATCGCCAGACCATTAGGTGCAATCACATATATTTGTTTAGAGTAATAACATGCATCTAGAGCATTAGATGGTGGAAGACATTTGCAGACACCATTGTTATCAAAGTAGTTTGCCACAAGCATTGTAACAATATACTCTGGCTTTTTGAAAAAGTGTAGTTTAAAACATAAAATTTTCCCCAAACATATAAAATGGCCATATCGCTCCCAATTCCTGAATGTGAATTATTCAGGTTTTACGTTTTCTTTCCATTTTATATGTTTTTCCTATATTTCCCATTTTGAGTTGTTTCAGACTCTTAGCTTAGTTTGAGATTTGGAGTGCATATATAGATGTGTCTATAAATGTAAATACATATATGTAATATATGTGCATAATAGATGTACAGAAATGTACTTAGATTACTGCAATATATACGTATTTATATATACATAGATCAATGTTTGTGCAGTATATGTGCAATATATATCCGACTTTATACGTTCATACATACATTATTTGTGTACATCCTCTGATATTTTCTCAACTTTTTCCCGAACCAATGATCAGTTTTTTATTGTACGTTGACCCTTTTTTATCCAAATATCCCGCATAATTCCCAGATTCCAAATTTTTCGGCTTGCCGAACGTATCCTGAATATTGAATTTGTGGTTATGGCCACAAGAAGCACCGCTACATGAATGACGGATGGTAGTTGGGATAAGAGTGTAGCTCCAAGAATATTGCGCTATAGCAGGTGGTCAACATGCTTAAGACAAATGCACTATTACAGGAAAGATGCATTGCAGTGGGCGATAACAAAGCACAAATTGGATAACATGGTTGAACTTGAAGGAATGGTTTTCTTTTCTTTTCTCCTCTATACTCCCCCTTACACCAACCATGGAGAACACGAGAATAGATTGGGGTGGACAATATTAAAGGGGACACCCCCCTCGAATACAAAAAAAAAATTGACAAACCTCCAATGAATATCATTGGTTGAGAGAATTACGTCAGCAGCAGGTAACGTGAAGAAAAGGGCTTGCAATCAAGAAGAATAATACCACAACCCCATAGATAAGCAGTCACATTACTTTGGGCGGTATGGGTACATGAGCAGTACGGACGGGAATAGCCAATGCGCCTTAGTGGCACGGTGGTGAGTAACACTCAGTTACTGCACACTCAGTTACTGCAGGTCGCACCAGTTGGTGGTTTGCATTGTTGCTAGCCAGCCGACTGCTTTTGTGGTTGGTTGGTAGACGGCAATAGCAACTCCACATTGTTGGTCGGGATTGGCTACTCCTGGCCCTCTATGTTAGTGTTGCCCATAAGTGGTTGTGGCTTCCTTGTGGGTTGTCTTGTTGGCAGCAGTCACTAGAGAGTAGAGAGAGAGAAGGGGAAGGATGAGTGGTATGATAGGTAGGGGACTGCTAACAATCACATCAATAGGAAGTGGGTGTATATATATATATATATATAATCTTGTTTTAACATATATATATATATATATATATATATATATATATATATATATTAGTAGATATATATAATCTTGTTTTAATATATATATATATATATATATATATATATTAATACTATATATATAATCTTGTTTTAATATATATATATATATTAGTAGATATATCTAAATTGCTTATATAGTAGAAATAGTACATTCAAAAATCTGAATTTGTAGAACTTTTTTAGAAGATATTTGCCATTTTCCTTTATTGGGTTTTTGTAAAGCCGATTTGAATTAATCACAAAATTGATTACTCATAATCAGAAATCAGAAATGTCAACTATATTTGTCTTTCTATTCATGAGGCTATACATTTATAAAATAAAACAGTAGATTCATAAAGTCAAATAGTAGACAAGTTAAAACAGTACATTAATACTAATCAGTAGACAAGTTAAAACAGTACATTAATACTAATCAGTAGACAAATTAATAAAAAACAGTAGATAATAAATACAAATCAGTAGATAAGTAAACACGAATCAGTAGATATATAAAAATACAAATCAATAGATAAGTAAATACAAATCAGTAGATAGAAAATTCAAAACATTAGATAAGTAACAAATCAGTCATAAATAAATACAAAACATTAGATAAGTAAATACAAATCAGTATATTAAAAAAAAAAATCAAAGCGTTAGATAAGTAAACTCAAAGCATTAGATCAGATCAGTAGATAAAAAAATTCAAAGTGTTAGATAAGTAAACTCAAAGCATTAGATGAATAAATATAGTCAGTAGATAAACAAATACAAAGCATTAGATAAAAAAGTACAGCTCAGTTGATAAACAAATATAAATCAGTAGATGATTAAATAATTTTAAAAAGTAGATGAACAAATACAAAGCCCTAAATTCAAATAATGTGATGAATCAAAAATTATTAGATGAACAAATCAGTAGATAAGTAAATACAAATCAGTAGATAAGTAAATACAAATCAGTAGATACATAAATACAAATCAGTAGATATATAAATTCAAATCAGTAGATAAATAAATTCAAATCAGTAGATAAGTATATATAAATCAGTATATAAGTAAATATAAATCAGTAGATAAGTAAATACAAATCAGTATATAAGTAAATACAAATCAGTAGATAAGTAAATACAAATCAGTAGATAAGTAAATACTAATCAGTTGATGGAAATCAGTAAAATAAAAAAATTTGTTACATGTATTACTTCTGGGCGCCCAGGTTGAGGCGGGCCTTGGGCCGCCTGGGCGCCCGCCTGTACAACACAGGGTGCTTGGGTGGGTGGCCTGGAGAGGAAGGAACGGATGTCCCCTGCCATAGATACCAGTTGTTGTTTTCTTTTCTTCTCTTCATGGAGGGTGGCAGCGCCCACGCAGTGAATGAATAGGTGGGGATTGGGTTTAGGATTCCCAAAGAGCGTACTACTACGATAACATGTGGAAAGTAGAATATGAGGCAATGAGATATTTATTAAATAAAAGTCTAGTCCTATATATAGGAGAGGGACACACAACTTGGACTCGAAAGAATTGTGCCAAACATGTGTAGGCCCATATACATAATAAACTAATGACTCTGATAGATAATTTACAAGAAAAGGAGATTTTAATATTTTGATTAGTAAAGGCGGCTCAAATTAGGATATCATTTGCAATCATCTTGAAACATCAAGAGACAACAACGCTACCCACATACGGATGGACAATGTGGAGCACAAGCCAGATAAATTCGAATGTTCGGAGGTTGTAGCTCTACCATCAAAGAGCCTGCAAATTCAATAGAATCACATACCCTTCTTCTTTCCCCTTCGCTACACGGCTAGGGTTTTTTCCCTTTGGTAGTGGATGACTGCAGGAGGGCAGAGGGGGTTTGGCTGTTGAAAAGTGGCACCCCGCCCCCCCTCAACCTCTTCTCACTCGATGTAGGTAGGGTCTCTTCTTCAAGAGGTGTGTTTTGATTGTTTTCCTTTGGCCTTCTAGTATCGATGTTGAGGCATTTTTCTAAGCCTACGGATCTGATCTTGGGCATTGTTCGACGTTGTTCGGCTCTTGGGATGTGTTCTGGTGGTCTAAGCTTGCTTTGCCTATGTGGGTGCCTTTAGAGGCAGCGGCCTCCTTCCTCCTTGTCATTGAGCTCAACTACGACGAGTTTCCTACCCCTTTCTCCTTTACTTGCTTTCTTTTTAGATTAGGTTGTTTTCTTGTTTTGTGTCGCTCTTTGTTAATCAACACTACTTTCTCTTCTCTTAGTAGGCTATTCTCAGTAGATTTTGTTGCATAGTTGTATGACAGCAAGTGCAGAGGTGATATCCTTTTGGAACACCAGTTTGGTGCAGTTACTCTACCCACATGCTCAGGTTGAAGGTATCCCTTATGGAAAGATGTGTTAGCCAGCAAAGTAGAAGAGGAATCTGTGCAACATTGTTCTTATCAAATTCTGATATGGATTTTTGTGGTGGGTTGTATCTTCACTTGACCATTTTGTGGTATGTTAGTTTGTATTCCTCCTAATGTAGATGTTGTATGGCTCCTCCGTGATGAAATCGGTTTGTTTACCTTCAAAAAGAAGATCAAATATCCAGATATATCCATTTGCCAACAAGTCAACATAGTACATTGTTTGTCAACCAAAGTCAAAACTACATTTATTGTTTCCAAATTTAGGTCCAACAGTTGACATCCATGTCTGGCCTAGTAATAAAAACTGCCAACTTTTCGAAAGATAACAAGTCTGATTTTTTAGATTTTGTCATTCCAATGTTCTCCCCACAAATAGGAAGGTTGGCGACTTTTTTCACGATGTTAACGACTTTTCATGAACTTTTTCATTAATTTTCCACAATTTTTTAATATATAGCATTTTTATGTGAAATTATACATAAACATTTTGTCAAGTTTAGTGGATCTCTTATTGTGTCCTAACCCAACCCAACATCACACATACCCCTCCCTCTCCCAACCCACACTATGACTATAGAGTTTCCTCTCGCACCATCTTGCAAAACAATAGTCTCTACTGTATATAATGGGATCTTGTATGTTTTGCACACACTCGACGGCAAAAAAATAGCGGGAACAGCAACAGTTGCAAGACATGCTGAATTTTTTTATGTTGAAGAAGGAATACTCATGGAGAGAGACAAGATGCCTGCAGTGCCCATGGAAGCCAAAGATCGCCCCAGCACAGGTAGGGGGAAATCTCAGTAGCTTTTCTCTAGGCTTCAGAAAACCTACTCCACACGACATGAAAACAAAACAAGTCGTGCCTGCTTTCTGCTAAGCATTGACAGCCCCATTTGTAAGCAGGGACATTGCAAGTTGAAAGCATAGGAAATTTACTGAAAAGCAGTGTCTAATTTAACTAGGATAAGGAGAGACAACCCTGCTCTAGCTCTTAACTTTTCAGTTGCATGCAATATTGCTTCTCTCAACAAATATAATTAGCAAGGAATGGCAATAGAATAAAAAGTAAATAAAGTTTATAATTTTTCAGGAGCTCTGTGAAATTAAGTTCGATTACAACAAACTTTATGCGCCACTTACACAGCATCTACTTCATCCCAAGTCATGGTTTCAAGGTCAAGAATGTGCACATCATTCAGCAACGCCCTCTTTGCATCTTCACCACCAAACATAACTAATGTTGTCCCAACAAGGGTTACTGACTGACCTCCACGAGAAACCTACAGAAAGAAGACCAGATGGAATCTTCAGACTGCATAAAAGGTAATTGTGCCTGGTAGATGAATTTCATATCGACCTTTTTGTGTGGGTTGATATAATTTTATATAGAGTTATTTTGAACAGTGTGGTGAATAAAAAGTGAAACATACTGGCGGTTTCCCGTAAGTCTTCATGTTTGACCATGAACTAGTTTTAGGATCAAACTCTTTCACTGCAGGAAAGGGAAAGATGATAATTAAGTATATATTATGAAATATATCAGCTGCAGAGGATGTTGAATGCTACCTGTAACAGATTCTGAAGGATCTTTTGTGTGGCCTGCAATGGAAATAATTTTGCTGTCCCAAGAAATCTGTCAAGAATATATTGAAATTTAGTCATTTTTGTACTATTACTGTTCCTGACAACTCATAACCATAACAGTTAATAACGGTTGCTATTTCTACCCTTTTTTTGGTCAAACAAAAATTTCTATGACAAATTTACCAAAGAGTGGCCAGCACAGGGTGTGGGCGACAATTTTGCAGACGAGCCCTGAGATTCGCCGACTTTAGGCTCCAATTTGGACCACGTCAAACTTTTTAAATCCAAGACCTTTGGTTAACATAAAAGAAAAACAACTTTAGTGCTGATGCAAACAAAAAAGAGAGCGCCATTATAACAAACGAGACAGACATGAGAAAATGAATGTCTTTTAGGGCCATAGGAAAAGAGAATTTGGAGATCAAAGTGAAAAACCTGAAGGTCGTTAAGATATCTCCCATTGTGATTTCCTCCAAAAATGTACATTTTATCTTCCAATACAGCTGCTCCATGCTGTAATGTTAACATTATCAAATAAAAAGTACACATATATTCTATAAAGTAGGATAAATCTAAAGAATGATAAATAACAAATATCATGCTTCAGATCCAGATTATATACCTCATATCGTGGGCGTGGATGTTGTCCAGAAATTGACGGAGCAACCCACTTATCATAAATATTTACAGAGCCCAGGCCCTCTGAAATTACATCTTTATCTTGAGTCTCTATCAAGGAATCACTTTCTGGAGAAATAGTTTTTGTTTCTGGCTGCACGTTTCC
This sequence comes from Alisma plantago-aquatica, assembly GCA_963693085.1. Lineage (NCBI taxonomy): Eukaryota > Viridiplantae > Streptophyta > Magnoliopsida > Alismatales > Alismataceae > Alisma > Alisma plantago-aquatica. Next base: position 366,857,631 of record OY856411.1, on the reverse strand, counting down.
ATTAGGAGGCAGCGCTTCCTCTTTTGGTTTCTGTTAAGAATAATAAAAAGGTCCTGTCACAAATCTTAAGTGAAAGTACAGCAGCAGTAACTAAATAGTATCAGTGAGGTAAGTTCCTAGCAGTATGTGGAAGGCACAGTTTGTTACTTTTGCAAAAGAATCATTGGTGACAATTAGCCAACATTCAGGTGTATCAGTAAACCACTGACTCAGGCTGCAGCAAGTCCATATGAGAACTCTCCATAACAAAAAATGTGAGAAAAGTAGGCACATCGCAGCTCCAATTGCTAAATGGTAGATATGACTTAAAATTGATGAGAGTAAATGATGTCCAGTATCACTTAAACCAGGGCTACTTAACCCAGGTAAGTATGGGCACTCGGGCAGGTCGACCCTAAATCTGGCTCTGTTTCTAGGCAAACCTATAAGAACCCAAATTGCATGAAAATAACTAAACAGATATTTTGTTTAAATAACTAAACAGATATCCTGAATTTCATGTCTTACATGTGATCATGCATCACTCCCCCTCATCTTTGGTCTCCACCCTCATGGTTCCAAGGCATGGCAGGAGCTCCAGATAATGTGTGGCACTTTCAAATGAAAGTTGCACCAGTTTCTGGCTATGGTATACACTCCTCATTTTCCTGCTTAGCATGCCTTCACCCTTCCTGCTCCCCATTATGTCCTCACTTTTGCTCCAGAGACATTTGCTTTAGACAGAAGCCCTCTCCTTGCATTCTTTCCTCGCTTCACCTAATTGTCTTGCTTTTCTCTGGTTAATTATTCAACTAAATTTACAGTGCAACCTAAGCAGACACTTTCACTGACTTGTTCCACTCTCTGTTCCTTAACATACTCCATCATCCTCTTTGCCTCTCTTTTATTCATACTGTCAGCAAAACTCTGATGATCAGGTCGCAGTGGTCCTTTGCTGCCATCTCCAAGGCTCACTATCAATTACTTGCATGATCACAGCCCTCTTCATTTATCCTTTTCTATCATCTTCTATACAGAGTGTCCCAGTTGCACACACATCCAGTTCGAATTTCTATCTTGCAGTCTCCTTCATTTTACTATTCTATTCAATGCTCTCTGTTCAATCCCATATACACCTCTTCAAAGATTTGAGGCATCAAGGTTACCCAGCCTAGGCAAAGAAAATACCTTTTCTTTATTTTCTAAGACTATAAATGACAAGATATTCAAAGATGGCATTCTAACAATGGCAAAGAGATGAATTAGGAGAAAATGTATGTATTCTCAAAGAGACCTTACATATGCAATTCTCGAATTAACTCTACCACGAATTATTTAAAGGGAAATGAGATCCAATTGATTGAGAAAACATAAAGACCTAACAAAATAAAGAACTAGGATAAATACCAAACAAAAGCCTGTCATCAAAGTTATATATTTACCAACTTGTCCTGCATCAAGTCTACCTTGTGGTAGAAAAATGAGACTTTGGCAAGAACTAAACCAATAATATCGGTTTAATACAGGTTGAAAAGGGGTCTTCAGTTTCAAGTAACGAGGTGGACGATGCTTCCCAGGACTCTGTGCACCCATGAAATTAAAGACATGAGTTCTGGAAGCCACCATGTAGCCTATCATACTGACAAGGTCTGGCAAGATGAGAGTGAAATCTGATGGAAATACATCATAGCAAACATGCTCCCTGAAGCTTTTGTGACGAAAGTATTATTGAGTCATCAATTAGTAAGTGATGTTGACTCAAAAAGCATGACGTGGCCAATAGTGGAACCCAATATGCAGACCAACTGCTTATATTGTAGGAACAATGTTTATCATACTACTACCATTAATATTTAGAGCACAATTGGGCTGACAGGTCATATGACCATATGGGACATAAATATACAAGTGCATAATGGTTGAGGCTGTTGTCACTTGGTTTCCTAACACCATAAACATCACACGCACATCTTCTTGATCCATAGATTATTTTATGTGGATACTGTATAGTAAGAGCAATGACCTTCAAATCCAAGGCAATTGTTTTCTCATGGAGTCAAAGAAGTGGAGAACTCTTTTTATACGACTCCTAGGAGACCAAGAAAAGGCAAAGCGTCCTCTTGGTTTCTCTTCGGATTCTACAGACTGCCCTCTCTCGACTAGATGTTGGTCCAGTCTACTACAAGGATCTCGTATCCCGTCATCGTCTTTCTCCCAAGGGGTCATGTGGTTCCTATGCCGCCGCATTTCCCAGTCCTTTTCTTTTACTGCCTCGACCCCGAGTTGGTACCAAAAAGTGGATAAGATGGTTGCACTCCAGCTCACTCAAAAATGGGACGGGAGTGGTCCGCCGGCAAGCTCATTCTGATCGTCGGACGTAGTACATTGGAATCATGAAGCACCGCCACGAACGCTACCACGTGTGTGCCTGTGGTAAGGCACCACCATGTTGTGCCAACAGCCAATGCACTAGCCTAGCATCTCCTTGAAAGAGGACTTGGAAGGACCGAAGGAGAAACCCTCGAGTAGGAGCAATAGGTGGTGTTTGTTTACCCATCATGGTGTCCTTAAGATCCCAACACACCCATACATACCAAAGACTGAAAATACGCTTAGGATTAGGGTGGCAAATGTGGGGAATGTAGGGAGACAGGTTTGCTTTTGACAAAATGGCAAATGCAGTTGCACCAACGTAATAATAGATGAAAGCCTATAGTAAGTACAGGCTTTAAAGCATGTGGATTGCAAGGAGGAAGTTCCACCTTCATAGATACTCCTAGATACTCCTAGATAGTTGCATCAGAAATAGACATGTATCAGAATCAGCATGGTAATTATCCAATACTAGATAGTTGTAGTGCAAATACTAGACATGTATCAGAATCAGCATGTCTTGGATACTCCTAGATACAAACTGGATAATTACCATGTATATCCAATATTTCATTCATTTATTGATGTGGGATACAATGTTCATATTTCTCTACTTGTATCCCATTTTCCCTCCTTTGTAGTGGGAATGAGGTGAAGCCTAGAGGCAACTAGATAGAAGACCCATAGGAGATCCAGTGAACCTTGTTCCTCTAATAGGTTCTGGTGGTTGTTGCTCCTGTTGCAGATGTAGGTTGTAGTTTTCCCTTTGCCAATGATGTGCCTAGTTCCTTCTTTGGAGAGACAAGCCTTCAATGTTGTTCATCATAGGCATACCTCAAATTGGAGGCTTTGTTATGAGGGTCACTCCCTAGCTTTTGTTGCTACTCAACTGTGTATTCTCTTTTTATAGCTTCCCATCATAATTGTTAAGGCACACGCCTAGGTGGCGACTGCCTTGACCTATATGTCGGTTTACGGATTTTTATGGGTCCCTAGCCTTACATTATGGTATGACTATTATTCACAAGTGTCCTAATGTTCAAATTAACTAAATTTTTCTATGTTTTATACAATATCATGATATTAAGGATTTAATACCTTTGGTAATTGTTTTAATGCTTTGCTTGGTAGTTGATTAAATCAAATTCTATCTTGAGGTTTTTATAACCCTAATTGGGTATAAATTGTGATGTAAAATTGTCATACTACTTATACTATATCCCTTCTGCTTATCATAGGAACTCTAAATACTCGTATTGCAAAATGTATATAGGCTGAAAATAACAAGAGAGCCGGCTTCCTATGCATGCTATATAAAAGCAATGTCAGTCATAGTTCCTCAGTAAGGTCTAAATTGACATATAAAAAATTATAGAGCATATTTTAGAGTCACTTTTGTATATGTTTGAACCTCGGATTCCCATATTAGTTATTAACATAATGTACTTGGATTGTGCATGTACATGGCGTGGGGATTATTTGCGTCTAACCACAAATTACATCTACACAAGTATAATTATAAAACATGTGTTTATCCGTGTATATAGCAACATAATTGTATATATCCAAATTAAAGTATAAGTATATTATATAAATATGTATATATCAATAAATTTGTATGTATATAATGGGGGAAATTCATTATAACATAAATGATAAGTATTGGAAATTATGGAATTTATAATATAAAAAAGCCTCCAGAGGTAAAGGCAGGCCTAGGTGTGCCTAGGTGTGTTAAAGCGCAAAGCATGGTGCCATAACTCATTACCACCTTAACAAGTATGTTGCAAACTTACTGTCATCTCAACTCGGCGGACAACATATAACCAAGGATTTGATTCGATGTCCCATGATATGGAAATTTTCAATTTGTCGATGGAAAGTTCAACATGAATTTCGACAAAGCAAGTAAAATTTAGAAAATGAATGGGAAAAATGGAAATTCCAGATGAAATTTGAGGATATTATTATTCACGCATACACACACACCTACAATCAATAATACTCATAAAACAACCACACACAAAAAGTACATAATCTGAAATGTTATTTCAACATTTTAACTTAGTTGAAGCTGAAACAACAGTAGCTGCAATTTGTAGCCAAAAGACAATGGCTGCTGAAAACTACATAAATTAAACGAAAATTTTCAAAATAATAAATTACTAAAAAGGCAGAAAATAGGGAGAAGTCATAAGTAACCCAATTAGGATTTTAGGAATGGGCAGATCTAAATAGATTTAGGAGTTACTAAACAGGAAACATGGATTGTTTGGAGAAATATTATCAAAAAATAAATTAAGTGGTCATAACTATGTTAAAATGAGGGGGGTACATTTTGTTCCTATATGAGCTTACTAGGTATGACTGAAGTGGACGCCTAAAGCCTGTTAGGCCCAAATAAAGCCACAAAAATACCAAATTAGCATGAATTATATCTGAATTTGGTCGAATTAGATCAAGTTTAAACATTTTAGAGAATATATAGGTTGATTTAGGGCAAATCAGGTCAAATTAGGAGGAATTAGGTCTGATTTGGAGGAAGCATGTTTGATTTGGGAGAATTATGCCAGATTTGGGAAATGAGGTCAGATCTAGGGAAATTAGTTCAAACTTCAAACTTCTCCAAATTAGGGCTCATTTAAGTCAATGTAGGACAAATTAGGGGAAGCTAGGTTTTATTAGGTCATGTTATGGCAAATTAGGTGCGACTTAGGCCAAATTAGGTTAAATTAAGTCAAATTAGGCATATTAGGTCGAATGAGGCCAATTAGGTCATTATTTGGGGGAAAAAAGGTCTGGTTTGGGAGAAAAACAGGTCTGATTGGGGGGAGTGCTAGATTTGGGAAATTAGGTCTAGTTTTGTCAAAATAAGTTAGGTCAATGTAGGGCAAATTAGGGAAAGTTAGCTATGCTTAGGTCATATTAAGCCAAATTGGGTCTGACTTAGACCAAGATTAGGGCAAACTAAGTCAAATTAGGTCCATTTCAGATCATGTTAGGTCAAATTAGGGCTATTTACGTCATGATAGGTGTGATGCAGGTGACTTTATGATCAGTTAGACTTAAGGCTAAGCAATATAATTGTACATAGTGATTTATACGTTTGAATATAGCTAAATATATATATGTTAAATCACTTATATATATTTAAAATAACAAATAAATGAAAAATCCTAAAAACCCCTAGGCTCCCGCCTAGGAGCCCTAGGTGCCCCTTGGGTGGGAAGGAGCACCTAACCACCTGGACAAGCATGGTATATATAAGTAGTTATGGATATTATTGTGCATGAAACATGGTTGGTTCTCAATTATAATTATATAAAAAATCCTGAAATTTTGCAAAAAAAAAAGAGGGAAATCCATTTTGGTCAGAACTCATTAGATATAATCATATAGATCTTGATGGATCTAGGCAGAATTGCATGTTATCGTACACAAAAAATGTTGTGTTCCCACAAAACCTACAAAATTTGAGTCTTCGTGAATACCCCCAGGTCTTGGGCTGATTTCACCTTAGATCTACATCCACCTCGTATTAATCTCATGCTAGGTTTTGGAAAGCGTGAAGCGGGAAGCATGCGGATTGACGCCCTTGAAGCGGGAAGCGGGTTTTAAAGCGGACTAAAGCGGACTAAAGCGGATGCTTTTTGAAAAAGCGGTCTGCATTGTTTTGAAAATGATGAAAAGTTTTAGCAATCGCCATACTACCAAATAAAGAAATATTACTCAACAGTCAAGCATTTGAATGATATTTCATTGCATTAGAATGACTTTCATAGATTAAAAAGGGTCCTAACCATGGAACAGGGCTTCGATTTCGAGCCGACTTCGACAGGTGTGGGTATGGAAGTTTGTGGAAATGTCGAGGATTTTTACAACCAAACTTCGATGCAACTTCGACAAAAAATAAGCTAAAAATAGTCATTTTGTGATGAAAATTGACAAATTCTATCAAATCTAGCTAAAAACCACAATATATGTTTACATATAGCCATCCATATAGGTTTACATATGTAGATAAATACATGTTACATATAGTCATTGTCGAACTACAAAGTTTTTCCATATATAAAATTTGTGACTATAAACAAACTACACAACATGGAGTAAATCTATGGTAAATTTAGCAGAGAGGGGGTAGGCCTATCACTATTAGCTTAGAATAATAAAAAATAACATCAAAATCATCTTACCTCAAGCTCTAACACTTTTCCCCCCTCACACGGCAAATTCCACAAAACACCAGAAGAATGTCGCCAACTTCGACGACTTCGACAAATGTCGAGGACATTGAGGAAATTTTTGAATTGGACTTGGGTCAACTTCATCGACATATGGAGAAATGTCGACAACTTCGACGAAATGTCGAGGGTATTATGGAATGAGGATGTTTACATGGATTCGATGTCGCCAGCTGTCGACATGGACATTATCGGCGAAATTTTGCCCCATATCGACGACATTTAATACCATGGTCCTAACTATAAAAATAAATGGTTACAAGTTAAAAAATACTCAAAACATTAAACAAAACCCATCGTCCTCACTCCTAGAACGGGTAAAAATAAAATCATTTTGTAAAGATGCATTGAGTAGGTATGAAGCATATTCCCTTCAATTAGTAATTAGTTTAGTTACCAATCTACAATATATTGAGTCGTTACAAAATTCAAAAGAAATTAGAATAAGTAGGCACATAGGCAGTAAGTTACAACACAATGAGAATCATTACACCCAAAAGCAGTAATGGAGTGCGGTGAATGTGTATCAGAATGAAGCGTATTGAGTCAATTACGTTAGTCGCAAACGTCGATTATTAATCACTAACAGAGAAATAGTACATAAGACACTGTTGTATATAAAAATCAGATGTGAGATGTTTAACTTTCAGAGAAGCGACCAATTAAACTAACTAGTCGACCTAGAGAAAGCTTTGTAACCTCTATTCTTAGTCCTTGCTTCCCCTTCGTTAGCCTTAACATCTCAATGAGGGGTGATCGGGCGCTTGTCGGACTCTAGGAGAACTCCAGGGATGCAATGTCTCCTCCTTTCGAGATGTGTTCCCTTTGGTTGCCAAAGATCGACTTGTTTAACTCCAAGCAACTATTGTTGTTGGTGTGTTTTGTGCAGACATTGTTGCTCCTTATATGGACGGACGAGGGCGCCAAGGAATAGGGATGGATTCCCGCTCCTAATTGGAGACCAAAAGGCCCGCAATCACCATTTCCTAGCAACATTATTGCCATCAGCTATGAAGCACGGATACTCCAAAACAGAAGTCGTACCCGTATCCGATACGTATCGGATACTAATACTCCATGGATACTCCTGGATACGTATCGGATACTCCTAATCTGTATCCATCTGTATCCAAGCCGTATCCAGTCGGTAAAAACTAGAAAAAAAATTGGGCATGACGTTGCTTGATTAGCATTCAACACCAACTCATATCTCAACCCTCTCTGCTAAGTAATGGCTTGCAGCAAGGCTGTCACAGTTGCTTCCTTGAAGTAGTTCAGGGTTAGTCACCATTCCTCTTGCGAAATACGATCTTCCTTCTTCTCTTTATTGTTTGTACCTCCTCTGTTTATTGGAATTTTACTTTTTAAAGAACTTCCAAGCACCAATACTCCAAAATAGGTGTGCTACCAGTACTGAATGCATATATGATACTAATACTCCCTAGATACTCTCTAATACATACCAAATACTTCTTCAGTAGTATTCCTTTTTTTATTAGCAAGATATGACCTCAATGCAGCGAGGATACAAGCAACCCATTTAGCAGCCAAGACAGCACCCCACTCGTGTGATTCCCTCAAAATCCCAAAATCATGTAACTTCCAACTCTAGACTCCCCCTAGTGTATTGTGATTTGAGAATGAAATTGGTATTTTCTATTAAAATTTTAAAATAAACATTAGAAAAATTGTTGTATCCATGTACCTGTATCTTATATTTCGAAAATTGTCGTATCCACGTTCCGTACCCGTATTCATTTCTGTATCTATATTTGTGCTTCATAGTAGCTAGCCATACATGACAGAAGATAGTTTGGTATCACAGATGACACAACTCACTTTACAACACAACATTACATGATACATGAAATGTGAAAGGTTTAGAATATGATATTATCATGTCTTTTTGTAACTTCTGTCTCACATTAATATGAATGAAAGACCCCATTTTAAATCATTGTTTGATATTCAAGGAATGAGGTTTCGGCGAAATTGGCAAAATTTCACCCTAAAATTTCGATTTCGATGGGATCTGGTACCGAAACGTGCGACTGTGTCGATTTCGATGATTTCGATGAGTTTCACCAAATTTCGATGATTTCGATGAATTTCGCCAAATTTCGATGAAAATTTTGATAATTGCAATCCTTGTTGTTATTGTTGTTTTTCGAAGAGGAGCAAAGGGGGATTGGAGTTATTTCACCATTTAGTACTTATACATAGTATATACTAATAGTATATCATAATTGCATTGCATTTCCCTAATATTTGCTATTCAAATTATTAAATACTTATGCAATGCATGCTTTTTTAGTTTTTGCAATGTGGATGACATGTATCCTAGTGGTGGTTTATTAGACAATGAAGGTGCTAGGAAGCCAACCACACCAACAAATAATGATTTAGCTTGGAAACATTGCACTAGTGTTCTTGGGACCAATGAAATGATTGACTATTGATTGATTGAGTCAATATCAACAACAAACTATCAACCCAAGTAAAATGTGTGGGGATGCCCTACATATCCAATATTTGATATTATAACACAAATAAGTGCATGCTTGTATATAGCTCATTCTTGCAAAATTGCATAACTTAATTCCTACATTTTCTCATCGAAACCCTTCATCAAAATCCTCCAGAAACAGGACAGTTCCCTTACCTCCCACATGAAGGACCACCCCCCAACCTAGCCCCACATAACATTTTATTGCATAAAACGATGCATTTAGGTGTAGAGATCATGCCTGTAAAATTTCATAAATTAATTCGTTCATTTTGACGTCGAAACGGGCACGGTTGCATCTATCAAAATTTTCGTCGAAATTTCAAAAAATTTCGGTTTCCATGCTGTCGAAACGACATCGAAATCAGATACCTCGTTCCTTGTTGATATTATGGTATTGGTTACCATTTTCTTTAGAAATATTGTGATTTTTGAATGAAATTTGATTGTCTTCATCTATTTTTAAAATAAATTTATTGGTTATTTTAAAAAATATTAAAATAAATATTAGAAAATTGTTGTATCCATGATGTACATGTATCCTATATTTTCAAAAATTGTCGTATCTCCGTACCCGTACCCGTATCCGTGCTTCCTAGGCCATCAGCTTCTAACATCTTCTATTGGGAAGTCAATGGGGTATTGGGGTTTAAGGTGCTATGCTAATTAGTAATTAAATTGACCATAGATCCGCACTTTGCCAAAAAGCGGCTAAGGCGGACCACTAAAGCGGGCCAATTAAGCGGTCCAAGGCCGGGATTTTTGCTAAAAAGCGGTCGCTTCAGTTCAATCCGCCTCAATACCCCCCATGCCCAAAAAACAATGGTTGCCCCTTCCACAATGCTTAAGCGAGCGCCTAAGCGTGAAGCGGACTACTTTTTTAATCGGTGCTTATGTTTAGGTGTTTGGGATGAATCTAGAGAAGAAAAATGAATTTGGCATACCTTCATGTCCAGGCTGCCTAGACTGCTGTGTTGACCCTATATTGGTAAAACTTCTCACCTATCGGTCAGCAAACCAACAATAAGCATTCTAAAATTGTGACATTATTGAACTAACCTCGCAGTGGGGCTAACTTTTATCCAAATCACAGACTAGTAGCAGACCATTTGTCTCCTATCATACCGCGTCAAAATAGAAAAGTATGACGAGATTGAGGATTTAAATCATGCCTATAAAAATCAAAATGGTATATAGAGAAGGCAATCACAATGGTTTTGAATTTTCCACTTCAACTGATGCATATTAGTTGTTGACCTAACATGATGAGTGATATCTAAAAAGCAAGTTTTTAGAAAGATACTTTAAAGCCACAACACAGATAGATTCTTTTTTTTATTGTATTATTACTTTTTTTAACTCCGCCTATGTTTTCGTACATTTTGTGCAAATATAGTCGGTCTCAAGCCTGAGTAAAGGAGGAGGGTTGGTGGTAGATTGACAGCCAGCCATAAAAACATTGTCACTCTTTCTATGACATGGATCCTTATAAATATTTCGTTGAACGTCCCTATCTAGCGACGCGCTGCATCGGCACTCGGGTACAGTGATAAATATGCAAGGGGTTTCAACACAACGACGTCCGGTTGTGTTGAAGGACAGACAAGGGTTTCCACATCTAGGACGAGTGTGGGTACAGAAGCTAGTCCCGCTGCATCATCGCCCAGATGTAGAGAAAAACGTGCAAGGGTTTCCACATCTTGGACCGGTGTGGATAAAGAAGCTAGTCCCGCCGCATCATTGTCCGAACTCCGAATGTAGTGAAAAATGTGCAAGGGCAGCATTTTCAACAAAGGCAGGTTAAGAAGCAAGTTCAACAAAAAAGGATTAGAGTTGGATCTTGGAATGTTGGCTCTTTGACAAGAAAATCTTTGGAGATAGTAGATACCATGATGAGAAGAAAAGTCAACATCGCTTGCTTGCAGGAAACCAAGTGGACAGGGGAACATTGTAGAGTGATTGGAGACCCATGATACAAAATCTGGTATACAGGTATTGATAAACATAAAAATGGTGTAGGTATTATTGTTGATAAGATGTCAAAGGATGATGTTGTAAAGATCACGAGGATGGGCGATAGAATCATAGCTATCAAGGTTGTTCTTGGGGGAAATATTTTTAACATTATTAGCGCTTATGCCCCCCCAAGTTGGCCTTAGCGAGGAGGCTAAGAAGGATTTTTGGGATGACATGGATGAATTGATGCAGGGAATACTGACAAAGGAAAAGATTATTATTGGGAGTGATTTAAATGGCCATGTGGGGACTAGCAATGCTGGATACGAGAGAGTTCATGATGGTTTTGGATATAGCAACAAAAATGGAGGAGAGAGGATATTAGATTTTGCAGTTGCATATGATATGATTTTGACAAACACCCATTTCAAGAAAAGAGAATCTCATAAGATTACTTTCAAGAGTGGGCACAATTGTAGCCAAATTGATTATCTCCTTACGAGGTGGGTGGATCGTAATATATGCAAGGATTGTAAAGTGATTCATGACGAAGAACTTGCAACCCAACATAGGTTGGTGGTTTTGGATATTAACATGAAGATCAATAAAGGCAAGCATAACAAAAACCAAGATAGCAGGATGGTGGATTCTTAAAGGAGAAAATAAATTGACTTTTCATGATAAACTCAGCAAGGAGGGAACTTGGAACTTGGAGTCTGATGTTAACACTATGTGGCATAACATGAGCTCCTGCATAACAAAAATTTCCAAAGGGGTTTTGGGGGAGTCTAAAGGTTGTGAATCTCCATAGAAAGAGACTTGGTGGTGGAATGATGAAGTACAGAAGGCTATTAAACTGAAAAGGGAGATCTATAGGAGCTTGCCAAAATCTCAAGATGATGCAACATTTCAAAGATACAAGCAAGCAAAGAAAGAAGCTAAAAAGATTGTTCAGGAGGCAAGGTCTAGATACTTTGATGATATTTATAAGAAGTTGGACACAAGAGAAAGGGAAAAAGATATATATAAAATGGCTCGTACAAGAGAAAGGAAAGGAAGAGACTTGAGTCAAGTAAAATGCATCAAGAATGAAGATGGCAGGGTGTTGGTGAAGGACGATGATATCAAGAACCAGTGGAGAAATTACTTCCATAAGCTTTTCACTGGAGATACTGCAAATAATGTTAGAGACTCGTGAGATGAATACAAGAGATATCATTACACACGACGAGTTTCACCTTTTGAGGTCAAGAATGCTTTGAAGAAGATGAAAATGATAAAGGCATGCGGGCCATACGGCATTCTCATTGATGTATGGAAGAGTATGGGGGATGAAGGAGTTATATGGTTAACAAAAAAGCTCTTTTACAAGATCATAAAGACCAAGAAGATGTCGGATGAGTGGAGAAATAGTACTATAGTCCCCATCTACAAGAACAAAGGTGATGTTTAGAGCTGCACAAACTACAGATGTATCAAGTTGATGAGTCACATAATGAAGCTTTAGGAGAGGATTATTGAGCAGAGGCTAAGATCTATAACGCATATATCAAACAACCAATTTGGTTTCATGCATGGAAGATCAACAACAGATGCTATTTTTCTGATAAGGAGGCTTATGGAGAAGTATAGAGAAAGCAAAAGAGATCTTCATATGGTGTTTATTGATTTGGAAAAGGCTTATGATCGAGTACCCAGAGAAGTGTTGTGGATGGTTTTGAAGAAAAAGGGTGTGTCAATCCAATACATTGACTTGATCAAAGACATGTACGATAGCTCTATTACAAGTGTGAAGACTCCTGGAGGAGAGACACCAACTTTTCTTATCACAGTTGGGGTACACCAAGGATCCACACTCATCCCATATTTGTTTGTTCTCATTATAGATGAGCTGACAAAAAATGTTCAAGATGATATTCCTTGGTGTATGTTATTTGTTGATGATATTGTTTTGATTGACGAAACTATATATGGATTGAATGATAAAGTTGAACGTTGGAGAAAGGCATTCGAATCACATCGATTGATGATTAGCAGGAGCAAAACTGAGTATATGCATTGCAATTTCAGCCAATCTCGCAGTGTGAATGATGGAGCCAAGTTGGACGGAGTAGATATATCAAAATGTGATAAATTCTGTTACTTGGGCTCCATTATTCAAATAGATAGGGATGTCCAAAATGACGTTTGTCACAGGATCACTGCAGGATGGTTGAAATGGAGGAGTGCAACTAGAGTATTATGTGATCAGAAGATCCCTCTCGGCCAACCATGCTCTATGGGAGTGAATGTTGGGCGGTGAAGAAACGAGGTCTCAACAAGATGAACGTGGCTGAAATGCGTATGCTGAGATGGATGTGTGGGAAGACAAGAAAAGATCGCCTGAGAAATGACTATATCAAGAATAAAGTGGGGGTGACGAGCATTGAGGACAAATTGCGCGAGGGCCGACTCAGATGGTACGAACATGTGCAATGCAAACCGACTAATGCGCCTATACGAAGCAATGCTATTGAGTCAAGCACAATAAATAAAAGAAGAGGAAGACCTAAGTTGACATGGGATGAGCTTATAAAGAGAGATTTTGAATCTCTACATCTCAACCAGAATATGGCTCATGATAGAACTGAATGGAGACGAAGAATCCATGTAGCCGACCCCAACATAGTTGGGACTGAGGCTTAGATGATGATGATGATTATTATTATTATTATTATTATTATTATTATTATTATTATTATTATTAGTTTTTTTTCATCACAGTAATGTATATTGAACTACAGTTATACAGAAAAATAAGAAGAGATTACATAGATATAGTGCATCTGCACAGATCTAGTAGTAGGATATACAAACAGACTACTTTCCACGAGGCTCAGTCTGACTGTTCTCCAATAAATCTATATGCCGTCTTACTATGTCAAATTTTTCATCTAGAAATGTAGTGAAAATTATGCAAACGGTATTTAAGAACAAATATGTAGATCCACAAGGCATAACATTATTAGCAGTAGTCAGTAGAGGTAGCATTGGTTTCCTAATTGTTAAAAAACACTCACGTTAGTTTTAGAATCGTTGACAGGTTCAACAACTACTTCCGGAACCCTGGAATACCAGGCAGGATCCTCTTCCTGAAAAAGGAAGTAACGAAATCCGTATCAAACTGTATGGTTGCTTGTACATCATGTCAGAAATTGACAGAACTCTCAAAGTACCTCCAAAATTTTCACAAAGAGACGCATAGCCTCTGTTGATGCCATATTTCCAAGTCCACTCCAACTGCATATACAGATAGCATACTTAAGGAAACAAAATTGCAGCAGTGTCCAAATAGGCATCATACAATGTCAAAAGTCAAAACTAAGAAAACCAGGATTTATTATTCATAATCATAGGCGAAAAGGTGTCTTACCAAAAACTATGGCACAAAGAGATTATTGTTATCATTTTTAGGACTAGTTTTATGAAATAAGTATCAGCAATCAGGAAGAACTTAGGATTATAATGTACACGAAGTACTTCAACAGTGTATTGTCAGGCTAACGTGAAAGTGTGAATAGATGCCTGTCAAGCTTCCTATTGCTTTCACCTTCAAAAAAAAAAAAAAGAGCTTCCTATTGCTTTTTAACAAATTTAATTCTTAACAGATTTTGATTTGAAAAAAGGAGGTACTTTTCTTTTCCCTCCTATTATAACTGCCCATGTTAAAATACCCAAAAGTAGTGAACGACCCACCCCACTCCAATCAATCCTCTCACCCCAGTTGAGAGAAAATGGCCATTTCCATTCCATCTCCCTACTGTTTTCTTCTAAGGCAACTACCTATTCAGCATTTGAACCCTTAGGAAGCCAGGGAAAGAATTAACATATACTGAAATATCAAGCAAAGCACTCAGTTTTACAGTTGAAGGAGGAATTATATGGCGCCGACAGAAAGCAAATGTCAAGACACTCATAACAAGTATGGGGAAGGAAAGAGTCGTCGCACCTGGTCCATTTGCTATGTTCAACGGGACTCCACGCCCGGGGTTTGGGGACATTGCAGGGTCCAATAGTGGCCTGCAAATTCCAACAAAAAAATAAACTCGTCAACCGTAGGGAAAGCATTTGGGATAGATCTCAATCCCCACCGCCGACAAAAACGGCCCTCAATTTACAGCATCATGCTGGTCTGTCCCTCACCGTCGGATCCAATGCCAATTCAGTGATCTACAGCGAAAACGACCAGATCTGCCTCCACAACCCGGCCGTGAAACCCCAGCTTACCCAGTCATAACAGTTACAAACCGAAACGGAAAAGCATGGGGCCTCGAGAAAGAAGACAGTAACGCATCTAGATCAGGGGCGCGGCTCATACACACCTGCTGGTATAGTCCGTAGAGGAGTAATGCTACGTCATTCTGAAACTTGGAGATGGCGCCGGTCCCGGCAGGTGCAGCGGATCCAGCTCCGAAGCCGACGTAGGCTGCCGCGGCGAAGAAGCGCTCCGGGTACGCGAGGCCGGAGCTCGCCCGCGCCATTTCCTTCATAGAGGGCAGCTAACGGGGACGCGGTAGAGAGAGAAAGTAGGCAGTTGAAGTGGCTTTGAGACAACCTCGACTCTTCTCTCTTCCCGCGATCCGGCGGTAGCCTGACCTCTCGGGCTCGTGTTTATTTCGGACTTTCGGCGCGTCGTGAAGGACTAGGCAGCCAGCCGGGAAGGAGGGGGTGCAACGTGGAGAGAGAATAAAGGTGAAATCGGTGAGTAACGCACTGACTCGGGAGTAAACAGGCCGTGTGGGCCGGTCGACGGCAGTGTCCGGCTCGGCAGCAACGGCTGCTGAGGTGACAGACGAATGAGGGTTTATAATACACATAGCCCAGACTACATATAAATTAAGCCCTGTTTGCCACGGAAACGGGGCAGTTCATTGATGAGATTGGGACTTAGTCTGAACTAGTCTGGTATTGTTTAGGAACGCGGTTCGGATTGATCCGATTTAATTCTGTTTGGGTTAGTGTTTGGAAAAACAGGATTAGAATCTGGATCATCCTGAAATATAGGCTGATTAACACCGAGTATACCCTCGCACCTATTTTGGGTCACATCTTATTCAAGCCATCATTTTATGTCCAATTTGAATGTGAAATCCACCCAATTTAGTTAACACGATTAATGTTTTGAATATGAGAAACAATAGCTCTTGCGCAAATACTACTTTCCTATACTAAAAATATATGCACTTTTAATAATTATGCATATTTAGTTTTTTTTTCTACAAACATGTAATTATTTAACAACTAGTATACACACATTTGTCATGCACGTAAGAAGTAAAACTAGTTCAAGGAACTTGTTGAACTAACTTTAAAAATGACTGAATTGAATATAAATTCTATTACAATATTTTCTATGAAGTATTATTTAACTGTCCCAAAGTTATTTTTATTTATTCATTCTTATGACCAATTGAAACAAGTGCACGACAATAAGTAGTATTTGAAAAAAAATATTAAACTTTTATAAATTGCATTATGTTCAATTTATTATTTGTACTTGTCGCACTGCTTGTGTTTGATGATAGTGATGATAGTTAAATCGTACCTTTTGACAAAACATATTTAGAGAAATAATTTACATGACTACATATAAAATATATGCATGCTTCTTCTTCTTTTTAATTACATGTGTACTTGAATGATTTAAACAGTGTCTTTGATACATCTAATTTCTTAGCTATAATTATATGACTTGTACATTCATTTATGAAGAAATCGATGAATACAGATATTTTTAAATGAAAAAAATCATATCATATAAAACACACAAAATGCCAATGTGTAAACTTATGTTACATGGTGCAATTATTACTTTTAAGAATTTATTAAATTACAATTTGCATACTCATATGGAACTAACGGAAGATTACTACATAGATTGATGTTATAATATTAACTGGTATACTAATATATATAGTAATGTTCACCTTCTAAAAGTTGGAAATGTATGTTTACTTACACATTAAAGTGTGTGACGATCATAAAGACAAGTTGAATATCATATCGTGTTTTTGTTTATTAGCACGTGCGTGCACACATATTCCTTCTAGTTCAATAATTATATTGTAGTTTTGTTTTCCCAATGTGATTAACTGATTTGAAAATATAAATTTATATGATTAATAATAAGTATATGTTTGAAAGTAGGAATTTATAATTTGATGCTTACATGGGCTTTTAGAAAGTTTTATCCTTTTATCCATTAAATTGTAAACATTATGAAATAAAATGAGTGGTTGAAGGAAATGGGAAGAGCACTTTATTGGTTTTAGAGAACCACAATTACCTTATCCTTTAAAGTATATAACTCATGATTTTCAGCTATTATAAAGAGATACATGATATAAACACTAAACTATGTGTACAACATGTATTTCGTTCTTGGTATTTCATGTGAACCGACTAACTATCACTAGAAGTTGGGTAGTGGATGCCTAGAAATTATTAGATGAATGATATTAAAGAAAAGAAGATTTGGACCGAGAAAGATAAAAAACTATGCCAAAGTTTGAGGGTTTATGTATTGGCAAGCCATGTAAAAAATGACAATAAGAACTAAATAAGAGAAAGAAAATGAAATAGGTTGTCAAAGGAATAAATGTAAATCAATATATTATCCTTGTTGGAAATAGGGATATAGTGTAGCTTAATCAATATGAAATATGCTATGTTGTTGATGCTTACTGTAGTAAACAACATTGGAACACCCATCCAAACAATTAAAACTATATTTTAAAACAAGTTAATATAAGACACAGAAATGTCTCATTTTATAAAATTCTTCCTATTAGACAAAGCCAATATATTTATATAAAAAAATTAGGTCATTAGTTTTAAAGAAAATTTCTTGAACATGTATCTGTGATAACAAAGAATATATAAATCCAATGGTAACCAATTAACCATAGCTATCATTTCAAACAAAAAGGATTTTGATGCACTAACTACAATAGTTAAATCATATCATAAATTGTATAAGATTTTCATTGGATTGCATTTAGGCATTGTGGGCATGGATTTTTAAAAAATGGTAATTTTGGTTCACATCTTTCTTATTTTAAGTTGTAGCTTGTCTGCAATGAGACCATGTAGCCTCATGACTTCACTCAAAACATGTTGTACATACCTGAATACTCGAATTTGTTGATTATTGCACACACCATGACCTAGCTAGTATTTATGCATGTATCACCATACCTAGATTATGATATTGCGTGCTAAAGTTCATGATGCCTTCTAATGGCTAAGGCATTGCTATTATATTATTCCCACCAGTAGGTGTCATACCATTTGTGTTGGAAGGTAGCCTCTTTGTTACTAAGATGACTAAAATGGCTGGTAGTAACAAAAATAGTCTAACAAATAGGGATTCAAGAAGGAGAGAGGCTTCCTAGTGTTTTGTTGTGCACTTGTGATCATCGTCACTTGACTTTAGTTTGTCACCATCGAGGCCCGTTTCTTTTGGCTCAACAACACCTCATTTTCCACCTCTTGGAGAGTTCATGTCCTTAGCGGTGGGTGTGATCGGTATTGACATTGTTGTGTTGAAATATGGTGGCAAAAACATCCTATATGGACCTCATCTAGTGTTGTAGTGGCCCATTCATCTTGGCCATTATTGAGACTAAGATCGAGGAACCAATAAAGGAAACATTAGTGATGATGCTAGAAATGGAGTCACATATATGTAGGGCTCCTCTCTGTTGTTTGAGGGAACTTTTGTGTTCCTAATGGGAAGTTGCTTAATCTTTTTTACTTTATTATTTATTTAGAAATTGATATTTATTCCATATTTTTAAATTGAGGTAGAAGAAAAATGTACAACAAGCTAAGCCGTAGGTCATTTTTGGATAGCAAAAGCTAATCATCTCAAAAACCACACACATATACTTGTTAATTAAATGTATTTACAATCCCTTCGGTCATCCGGGCTCTGACACCTGTTTGAGGGAGAGGGGAGACTGAGTCTCCTTCTAACTCAAAAACCACACACATATACTTGTTGATTAAATGTATAGCTTGTTGAGTATGGCATTTGGGTTGTCAAAAACGATTCTGAGACATGATGAACGTGAGATCTGATAAGTGTTTATTGGGTATGAACGTAAAGTTTTTGTATGGTGCTTATTGGGTATGAACGTAAAGTTTTTGTACGGCAATTTCATGGATGTAGGCCATAAGTATATCTATATGTTAGTATCAAAATTATGATAAGATCAGACACACTTTAATAGAGTTTAATTTTTCAAATCTATTTTCATTATGAAGAGAACGTAGGGGTGCAGGAGAGAAATAATAAAATGAAAATAAAATAAATGAACCAAATAACAAGATTTAAATTGGAATAAAGACGTATAGAGTCTGAGCAACAATGACAAACATGGTGGTTAGATTGTCAACAAAAATAGAAAATGTGGTATACAAATTGTTTGTGAGTCCATCACAATGATGACTCTTTTGGTTTCTAAAATATAAAAAGGGAGATAAAGTGTGGGAAGAGAGAGAGAGAGTTAAGGAGATTGTAGTATATTAAAATTATTATAATTGGATTGGTTAGAAGGTTTTTTAAGTGGAGAAAATAGGAAATTGTAATATGTAAAAAAAAAATCCTCTTTTTATATTTGTATAAATATATAAACTTCTTACCATACATAGACACACACGATAACATTATATTTCAATGTTCTAGATGTAACGTATTTATAGGTATTTCTATATGAGGATATATAGTGAAACTTTCATATGCATATATGCATACATGTTTGTTTGTATTAATATGTTTGTACGTGTTTATGTACATTGTGCATGTGCATGGATTAAATTATATCCATGAGTGTTTTCATATATTTATATATTAATTGATTCAAATACCCGTAAGTGTTTATATTATTTCCCCTTTCCAATACATATTTGTATGTTCATAAGAAAATTATGAAATTAGTAACACTTTTCTTAAATGAGACATTGCCCCTTCTCTCCTCCATATACCTCCTATCCATGTACCTTTCTCTCTATGCACATGAAAAATCCCTCTTTCACTGTCTTAGAATCTCTTGCACTCTCTAAATAACCTTCCTTGATATGTTCTTCTTCTCCCTCTAGCTAAAGCAACTTCCCCAAAAGCATCTTGTTACTTCAATATTATAAAAAGAATGAGTATATTCTAAAGTGAATGACTTTAGAAATTATAGTTTGACAAATATGAAGCTATTTATTTTTTAAGAAAATGAAAAATAATTTAATTCATAGGTTTTATGGTTGTAGAAATATGTTTATCTTTACTTCCATGAAACACATATGATGACTGGTAAATAAAAAATAGCTAGCATTATGTGTGCATATGTTCTGTGGTAAAGGAATCATTGATTTATCAAGTTTGTAAGAAGGTCAACTTAATTGGGAGAATTTGTGTCGATCACATGTTTGTAGTAATGGTTCATCTTATCTTCAAACACATGATGTGTGTAGTGCAAGCATTGTTCCTTGATTGTTTTAACATCAACTCTTCTCACATGTCAGCCAAGAGATTACAAAAGCAATCTAGTAGCCTTCCTCAAACTTCACATGAATGAGTCAACAACTTCAATGTTGTTAACAATCTAGATAAGTGTATTTTGCATATCCATAAGTAGAAAATGTAGGTGTGAGAGAGGAATAGAACTTCTAGAATCATATCATTAAAAGCAATCATGCAAATAAAGAAGCCACATGACATGCTGAAGCATGGATTCATAAACTTGTAAGGGGATAAATGTCATCTAACACATTTTGTTGTTTGATAACATCATGAGGAGAGACAAGGGGCAACATTAGTATTGATTTTTCTAGTTCATGTTCATTTTTATCAACTCACATGATACGTCTAAAAGAACTAGTATGAGCTTATGTAATAAAGTAGTCTTTTCTAGAATCGAGACTGGTCTTTAACCCAATTAATGTCTATATTGGGCTACATGTTCCTTTAGGTCAAAAAAGTCCTAATTTGTCTTGATTTTTATATGTGATTAGAATCCTAATGGACAACAATAAATTGGGTAGATTTGCATGTACACATATATGGCAAGGAATCAATAGGTTGTGGATTATTTGAGTATAACTCTCTAGTAGAAAATGATACAATCTAGAATTCACTTGTCACTTGTATGAAGTGATTGAGGAAAAAAAGTTGATAATCCTTAGTTTTACGTTGATTGAATATATGTTTGACTTGGAAAGTTTTCATAAACTATATAAATTCCTATAGAGAATATCCCAAAATTTAGATTGTTTATTATTTAGAATGAGATATGATGATATTTGGATATTTTGGGTTTTTTATTTGAATTCATTTTCTATTTTGTTGGAAGCAGTAGATGTTACACTGACTCTAGATCTGGGTTGGGATTATGAGCCCTCAACTCACCTCATTCACAAAATTTGTGAGACAGGAAGCATGCATAACGTATACTCCCTTTTGGTTTATCACACTCTCACCCCCATCATAGGAGTCATGTGATAATCCCCCAACACTTTAAGGAGACCCCAAGCTCTATTAAAAAAAACCCAAGATTTATAATGTTAATGAAATATAAAAATAATGCCCATAGGATAGCTCTGGGAACTGGTCCACCGTCTCTCCGACGCGTGCTCTGACCCCGTCCGACACTGAGGAAGTGGTGAGGATGTCGGTGACCAACATGCTCACTGCCCTTAGCGATGAAGGTGAGGAAGGCAAACTACATGATGATAGGGCAGACCTTGAAGCAGATACGAGCCTGCGCCGCACTCGCAGCAGGGGTGCGGGTTCCGGCGGACCTGTGGGGGTACCTACAGGAGGTGTGACGAGAGGAAGAGGTGGAGGATCTGCCAGCCTAGCCCGCTCCAGGAGAGGGAGAGGGTCGTCCACCAGATAAATGTCAATCATGACATGGAACGTAAGGGGAGCTTCTCTCCCGCGGAGCCAGAGAAAGCTCAGAATAATAATCATAGACCAGAAGATTGATCTTTGATGCTGCCTTGAAATAAAGATCAGAAGAGAAGTAAAAGAAAGGGTCGACACTCTCTTCCCGATAGGTTGGGAGACGATGAGCAATCTGGACCAAGTGGATCTCGGTAGAATCTACATAGGATGAAACCCAAGTTGCTGGAGCTTGGAGCTGATATCGAAAATGGATCAGACCCTTACCGCAAGCTGCTTTAACAAAGGTGGTTTCAATTTTATCATCAATGTCGTCTATGGGGAACATCTGGAGAGAGACAGAGCTACCATATGGTAGAGCATCAAAGCCACCACACAATAGCAGGTGCCATGGCTTGTTATTGGCGACTTCAACACTGTCAGACAAGCTAATGAGAAGAAAGGTGGCAACCCAATCCCTGAGCACATCTTAAACAATTTCAACCATGTTGTGGATGAGGCTGCGCTCATGGAACTAAACATGATAGGAGGCAGGGTTACTTGGTCAAACAAATAGAGTATGAGGAGGAGAATTGCCAGTAAACTGGACAGAGGTTTGGTGAATGAAGCATGGATGGATTTCCTACCCAATTCTTTCCTAAAGTTGGGCTCGCACCCATTCAGCGACCATGCGTGGATGATCCTCAACTTGAAGCATGACGCCTTTTGTCCAAAACCCTTAAGGTTCCTCAAACTCTGGTGCTCTTAGCCTGGGTTTAAAGAGGAAGTCGAGAAAGGGTGGAATAAGGAGGTTCAGGGTAATCCCATCTACATGGTTTGTAAAAAACTTAAGAATACAAAGCAGTGTTTGAGGAAATGGGCCAAAGAAAAAGTAAACATCAAAAATATTCTACAGATTGCTAGAGAAGAGTATGATACGGCTGCTACGCAGATGTGTACTGAACCCCTTTGCCTTACTACTATCCTTAAGGAGAGAGAGGCACAAAACAAGCTCTGTAATCTTGAGAAACCAAAAGAGAGGTTCTATTGGCAAAGAAGCAAGATGGCATGGATCAAGGATGGGGATAAAAATACCAGAACCTACCACGCTGCTGTTAAGAAAAGAGCACTCAAGGATGATATCTACTCGTTGGTCAATGAAGAGGGTGAATCTATGGAAGGGTGGAAGAAGGTTGGGGATGAGGCGATACAGTTCTTCCAACTCCTCTATAACCAACCTAGTTCTAACTCCTGTAACCTACCTCTTCCTGCGTGAAGAGTGAATGATGCTTTGAACCTTAACTTATGTAAACAGGTCACTGAAGAGGAACTGAAGTAGGCGGTCTTCTTGATAGGAGCCAACAAAGTGCCGGGTCCCGATGGGTTCAATGGGAGATTCTTCCAAAGCTACTGGATTTGATCAAATATGATATCTGCAAAGCAGTAAGGTGGTTTATGGTGGGGGGAAGGATGGTAACATAGGTGAACCATGCCTTCATTAAACTGATCCCTAAAAGTAACCCCACAAATAGAATGACTGACTATAGGCCCATAGCATGTTGCTCCACCTTTTATAAGATCTTCTCCAAGGTCTTAGCAAGTAGGTTGAAAACTTGCTTACCTGAGATAGTTTCGCATAACCAAATGGCGTTCATCCAAGGTAGGAGTATATCTAATTGCACTTTGCTGGCCTCCGAGTTTCTTACAGACTTCAATGTCAAAAATAGTGCTAAGAAAGCTTGCGTCAAGCTTGACTTAACAAAAGCTTATGACTATGTTAATTGGGATACGCTATGGAGAATCATGAAGTCAGTGGGCTTTAATGAGAGATGGATTGCCTTGATCCAACAATGTGTACAAACCACGTCTTTCTCCATTCTTGTAAATGGGGCTCCTGTTGGCATGTGCACGGCTAACAATGGACTACAACAGGGTGACCCCCTATCCCCCCTCCTCTTCACCCTTGTAATGGAGAGCCTAACTACACTGATTAGAGAGGCTGAGGATCACGACAAGATCAAGCCTTTTAAGGTTAGGGGAACCAAAGTGATGTCCCATCTCATCTTTGTGGACGATGTCCTCCTCTTCTCTAAAGGACATGCTAAAGGCTTGACTGAGTACAAGAAGGTCATGGTGAAGTTCGGGAAACTAACGGGGTTGTACATGAACAATGTCAAATCTAGGATTTTCCTCTCTAAATCCTGTGATTTAAGAAGAGGAAGGTTGCGACTGGCGATGGGAGTAATAAGAGGGCAATTTCCTACCAGATACCTTGGGGTTCCCATAGCTGGTGGCAAAGGGTTCTCTAGAGATTATAGCATGTGCCTTGATAAATCAGATCAAAGGTTGATAGCTGGTCAGGGCTAAGGATATCTATGGCTGGCTGAGTTGTTCTCATCAGATCGGTTCTGCAAAGCCTGGTTCATTTTTGGTGTGACCTCTGTATTCTCCCAACACCGACGATGACTAAGATCAGATGCTTAATCTCTAATTTCCTTTGGGTCGGGAAAGGAAATGGTGTCGCGTGGCACACTGTAACCAAGGCCCTACATCAAGGCAGGCTTGGTATTCAGGATGTGAATGACATACAGAGAATCGCCAACCTCAAGAGGATTGACCGTTTCCTTAGGCAACCTTCTGGAGCTTGGGCAGAATGGATGAGAAGGAGATACACCAATGGGATTGGGGGTCCAGTACCAACACTATGTATGATTCCCGTGTGTGGAAATATATGAACACGGGGTGGAATGAAGTAATTACTATGTACAACCATTCTAGTGATGGGATCTAGACCCTGGTGGATCCCAAGGATATCCCGTGGAAGCTAAGAGATGGTAGCCACATTCCTTGGGCCTCTCTACTATGGGGAAGGTGCTTTATTCCGAAATGGAGTACCCTTACTTATAGAGCTATCCTTGGGAAGCTACCCACCAGAGATAGGATGACCCAATGGGGGCTGAATACTGAGACCCTCTGCCTGTTATGTAGTGAGGAGGAGGAGTCTCACATCCATCTTTTTCTGGAGTGCAAAGTTGCTCGTTACCTCTGGAGTCGCATATGCCTGAAGAACGGATGGGGACACTCTCCACCATTCCAAAAAGAGGAAGTTATCATGTGAACTAAGGACATAACCCCTGTACGGTTTGCAGGCATCTGCCTCACTGGTATATTCTACTTAATTTGGAGCAAAAGGAACAGAAGGATCCATGGGCTCCAACACATGGATGAGTTACAACTTTTTGATAGTTTACGCATGGAGATTGGTCTCATTGTTAGAACCAAGACTCCCATAGCAACTAGTCTAACCTCACATATTAAGTGTTGTTGGGATTTTGTAGACTAACCCACTGTATAGGGTTAGGATGATACCTTGACACTCCTCTTAAGGAGTACACTTCTTGTAATTACTTTTGGGGATAATATATTACCATATTCCAAAAAAAATGCCCAGATCCTTCTCCAACCTAACCCCCCTAGATGTGTTGAAAATATGTAAATTCATCCATCCCATGCCTAAATAAGGCATCCATGGGTCACACAAAATCCTCACAATCATACATCAATGCCCAATTATATGTCCTCTAACCTCAATTCTCTTCCTCCAACCTCATATCCTACCTTCCAAACTATACCGTCAAGTAAGTTACATGCTCCATTTCTAGTTTACTGCCTTGTCTAGTAGCATCACATATAATATGTGAAGTTGTTTCAAGATTCAAAGTTCAGGCAAACATTCAAGTCTTGTTACGGATAATTGCATGTAATTTATCTCAAGATTAACGTTGAATAAGAAATATAGATACCTTTTGACACTAGAGAATATGGGAAACACCTTTATGACCACCCAAGAGTGCCACTAACTGTCCAGGAGGCCCTAGCATATGTAACTACCATTAAACCATTTTCCTTTTTCTTCACCTACTTGTCAACCCTACATCCATTGCACCACCATTCTCGTCCACCTCATACCAACTTGTAGGGAATCTTGAGTCTCATTAAGCATGTAGAAGCTACTTGTGACATCACAAGTCAAATTCAAGTCCTGGAGGTCAAAAACAACATTCATATTGACTTTCATGGCTACTTGTAGTTGAATTCTTGAGAGGGAGAAGAAATCTAATACTAGATTGATCTCCCAACCCGATGTTTCTTGGTTAGTTTGATCAATGTCATAGGGGGGGATGTCATTTGTCAAGTTTTAAATGGTACGCATGCTAGTTGTTATTATTAGGTTTCAAGCTTTGTTTCAACTGACATGGAAGCATATGATTGGCAAAATACATTTTCTATAGTGATTATGCTACTACTCAGATAGATAAAAAAAGTATATGTTTTCTACTATAGAATTTTAGTAGAATACAATAAAATGCTTTCCAAACCTAATTTTACTTCCAACACTAAAGTTTTCTAAAACCCTAATATTATATTATTGTAAAAAGGGGTTTTATTGCTAAAAAGTAATTAGTGACTCCAGAACCTAAGTTAAGTTCTAGTATCTAATATAGGGTCGAATTTGGGATTTGTAGAGCTTTCCTAATAACCTCCTAATGTGTAGGTTTAAAATGTGGAATCATTATATTCATAATTGCGGTACAAAACAATGTTTTAATATTGAACTTCCATTGGGACTTTAGATCAAAATGCTAAAACCCCAAATATACCTAAACATAAATATAACTTGTCCTTCCTATATTTAATTAGGTTACCAACCCCAGTATGAGGAGAATATTGTAAAACTCTAATAGTTTGTTTACATTATACAAGATTTTAGTACATAGATCATAGGATGACTGCATATTATCTTGATTATATTATTATTTTTCATATGACCTAGGAATGTATCTAACTTGTATATTATGTACTCATTTTCAAAAAAAAAATCTTTCTCATACTTGAGTGGATTGGATGTGATTGCTTCCCATCAACTACAAACCAATATGAATATGACATGAAGTATATATAAGAAAACCATGATTATATGATACCATTAGGGTCTTTGGGAAAATGAATTCTCATCCTTTAATGAAAATACATCATTGAAATTTAAAATAACAAAAACCTAGATGTTTATGGAACACCACCAGATAGTACAAGCACATTATGGGGTAGTATACCCCAACCATATGATTTTGATGACATCTTGAGAGAAGGTACAAAATTACTTTTATTGTTGATCATTGGGATAAATGTGTAACTGGATTAGTGATGTTATCTTCCGTAATACAACTTTTCTTGCAAAATGTTTTGATTGCACTCTTAGTTTGGTGCCCCAAGTGGTATTGTAACTAGGGGAATTGTGTAACTAGATGATTTGGTGTTCTCGTACTTAATATAAGTTTTCTTGCAAAAATATTCAAGTATGCTCTCATTTCTGTGCCATGCACATATTGTGTCTTGACTTTTGTTTTATCATTATTTTTCATCATAATATGGAACTCGTGATAGAGGAAGATGAATTCTCAATGATGAAGCATAATAAATATTTCAAGGAGGATTGTATAGCTTGTAGTTATTATTCTAGGCTTTGTTTTTGGTAGTACAAAGTTAATTTATTTTGGATCATGTAATGGGTTAAGAAAACCTATCTTTTCTTATGTCAAACTCATTTGGATATATTAATATAAAATGGACTTTTTTCTTATGAATTTTCCTCTCCCAATATATCATATAAATGAGAACCACTGGGGTAAGGGGCAACAAAATGGGTATCATATGTGATGATCATTAATGAATTGGTGACTCACCATTGAAAAGTTTTCATATCCTTGTGTGATTGTTAATGTTTTTTCAAAGGGAAATGGTGTTTAGGATGGATAAGTACATGGGTTCTGGCATGATAACCCTTGCAGAACTTGCTAGTATATAGGGTTTCCCATGCAAAATTTGAGCATGACCTGAACAACACCTACAACTTTTCTAAGATAGTATAATAATCAAGATCTCACAATGTTAGATTTTTATCCTTATCCCATCTTATTCGTGCACAAAACATCCTATACCAAATAATAACACATATAATGCAAACTAAGGTCTAATCGATGAAACATGATTTGTATGTTTCTTGTAAACTTGAATATATATATATATATATATATATATATATATATATATATATATATATATATATATATATATATATGTGTGTGTGTGTGTGTGTGTGTGTGTGTGTGTGTGTGTGTGTTATGTGTGTGTGTGTGTTACTTTCCAAAATAGCCCATCAACAAGAACCTCTTATTTGGCCTATGAATCTAAAATTAGATCAAGTCAAGTGTTGTTGATAAGGGAAATGGCAAGATGATTGAACTCTCAAACGAAGGAATAAAGAGGAAGTAGTAGAATTTTGAGGAGAATGAGTTTATGTCCTCGAGTATCGGTAGTGGGGAGCTCAAGTCATGCTTGGTTGCATGCATGTATTATCTCTTACGAATGTGTCCCATCATGGAACATGCACCCTTTTGCATCCAGTCATAGATGTTCCTAAAAGCAAGAAGGTTGCCTTTGTTGGAGTTAAAAGTAAGTTGTCATAATAATGTTGCCATGATATAAGAATTTTAGTCCAAAACCCCTTTTGTAAGAAGGCTTTAATAAGAAATTCTTATTTAGGTTCATACTATAATAGATAGTATAAGGAACTTCAGTTCATTGGTATCAGACAAAGAGCCTTGTCAGTGGCTGGATTTGTTGAGAAATTTTGACTCCTTGAGCATTATGTGTAATTCCTTGGTCCTAGAACCCCAACCTTGTACAGTTAACAAGGGATGTTACTTTTATTCCTAGATAGAGAGAACCTTAGTATGTCTAAGGCACTTCAAATTATATATAACTGAGTGATCTTCCAGTGATGAACATAGTTTGTATTACTATCTATGCCTCAATATCTTGCATTTAGTGATTTAAATTTCAGAAGTGGGCTACATTATTAGCTTTTAATTGCTTAAATAGGTTCATCAGTCATTTTGATATCATTTAAATAAAATGAGGGTGTTTTAGTGTAGATTATAAACATTTGGTTAATCTAGAACTAATGTCACTCTCTTCAACTCAAAGAAAGTTCAAGTCTTTCATTGACAATTAGCTACCTTATGTGCACCCTCAGGTGTGTGGCGTGCACTAACCCAAGAGAGCTTACCAACTTCATCAAGTTAGCAACACGATATGTGCACTCCTGTTCACAACGTGCATGATCCCCAAATTTGCCAACAACGAAAACTCCAACACACACGATGTGCACCATCTAGTGCACCACATTAGAAACATTCTTGACGATCACCCCGATGCATGACGTTCCAAATCAACAATATGACGTGCAATCTTACCAATAACATCTCCCCATGATATATGTCACGGAATGCACCTTCAAATGCAAGCCATGCCAAACAGTTTTCAAGATTGATATTGGCAACTAGCTAGGTGCACGACATGCATGATCCCATGCTGACATGCACCCTCAAATAAGTGGGAAAATATAAAGAGTTGGAAGTCACTTGTTGGAAGATATTTCTCCTTTGTTTTTGTTCTAACTTGGGTGAAGTAGTGGATGCAACTCTAGAGAAGAATAAGATGAAAGAAAGAAGAAAGTAGGAATTAAAGGTGGATTTCTCTCTCTCTCTAACCTAGGAATCTCCTGGATCAAATATAGTGTAGATGATAAACACTATATAGTCATTATGTATCGCTCATTCCATTCATTATATTTGTTTTCTTCCACTTACTCCATGAATATTCTTAATTACATGATGTTTACCTTTGTTGGAACATCATTCACCATTATGGAGTAATTTTTCTTGTATTTGATGCTAAAATGGCACCTATTGTCATTTGATGAACATCGTTCTGTAACATTCTGAATTTTCGCTCCTATTTCTCTAAGTATTACTAATTACAAATGAGAATCTATGGTCACAATTTTCTACATCCTTGAATTTGTGGCTTGAAAACCCTATGAATTTAATGAGGATATTTCGAGTTTTGACGTGCATTGCATGAGAGTGGATAGATTTTATGCATGCTATAGTCTCATGTTTGATAATTGAGGCGGGTTTATCATTCCCCCAACGAAATTAAAGGGAATAAGTCTTGTCATATGTTTATTTGTTGAGAGATAAACAAATGTTAGTTCCTTATGCAATTTGTTAGAGTTATTAGTTTATTATGTATATGGACTCAAGGATACTTCACCCATTAGGGTTTAAGTTTGCTTCCTTATAAGTGTCCCCCTCTCCTATATATAAAAGTGGGGTTTTGTCTGATGAATTATTTCATTAGCCTCCGTCTTATTTTAAACATTGTATTATAGCATTGATCATAAACCTAGCCCTCAAAGGAGAGTGCCTCCATCTACGGGAAATTGATGTGAGTTAATTGCACACACAAATTCCTTAAGAAGGACTATACTAGGTTTAAAACCTTTAACACAAATGCAACTAACTTGTCTGTAAGAAGACAAATGAACTACAATATAGTAAAGGATCTAATCCCAAAGGAAAATAATTTTGAGAAATTTCTTCAAAACCAATAATTGAGAACAATATTTAAATCTCATTGTTTGAGAATGATTGTAAACTAATTAGTGAATATAAGATAGCAAGGCAAGAACAAACTAAGTTTGGGTTAAATTCAATATTAGAAGACATTGGGACGTCTGGGATTCACCACCATCACATGCAGACCTATCTTAATGGTTACAAATCAAAATACCTCAATGATTAAACTAGGACCAAGAATACATATACAATGAAGGAGATGAGAGATCGTTTCACTAATGGAGAATGAATAGCAACCAGTGGTCTTTGACTTCCACAATTCACTTTTACCATGAAAAATCCAAAGAACTCTGCTAGGATCTTTTTCCTCGTCATATCCTATGGCTCCTTGCTCCAGAATGTGCTATGGGATCCAAGAGAATAGAATAAATGATAATTAGGTTGGATCTTCTTTTATTCATAAAATCATCCATGATTGGTAGTTTTGAATGTCGTTCTATCTACCGTGATGATCGAGCAATCATGTGGTCTGGTCAAGTAATCACTTATATGGAGGCATGGTTGTTGACCTTCTATCAAATGACCATAGTGACTAATCGGATGATCATCTTCCTGAGGAAGCTTTTGGAGAATCTTTTTGGTCGATCAATCCCACTAGGGGATCACCCAATCTGTTGGAAAATTGAGGCTGTTGTGAGTCCCTGACGTGGAAGGTATCTCAGCTGATCAGTCATTCAACACGGGATATTGGGTGACCTTGCAATCTTTTGAGTCATTGTTGTAGAGGTGGATCGGCCAACAGAGATAATGGGTCACTCAATCACTTGATCTTGAAAAAACCATCGGAGTCTTTGTCACTTTTGGGAACCTTTTCATCAGTTGATCGACAAGAAAGATTGATCGATCTAGGCAATGACATAGGATAGGGGGTAGGGGTCGAGGCCCCCCAAACTTTCCAAAAATTTCTGGTGTCTATGAATATACATATTTTGCTCCTAATTTCCTTGAAATAGTCAAACATAATCAAATAATGAGCATTAATTCCTTATTGTGAAATGACATCGTAAACAAAGACTAAATTGTCTGCCTTAGGTTGTTTTTTATGTCACTATTGGTTCAGTTCCTGTTTGCATCAACATAAGATAATCCTTTCATTATTTGATATAAATAATAGTGCCAGATAAGTACATCCTCCCACAAATCCACTTTTTCACACAGTATTTCTAGTAGATATCCAGATGTGACTGACTGACTGTTGGTTTTTCTTTGTAACTCTGTCAAAGAAGATTGTGCATATGTAGTCAGAGATAAAAATATTAGAGTCTTGGGACGGGATTGTCATAAGTTTTTTATTTTTCCATGGTATTAGTATCACTCTGTAATGGCATTACAACTCACAGTTTTATTTCTAGGTTAGTGTCAAACTCATGTTTCTTTTGGAAGAATCTTCACTAGCCACCAAGTAGCCATTCCTAACCACACGGAAGCACAACTATCAAATAAATATCACGTATGGCTTCACTTATGAGTGCTAGATATATTTGGTAATAAAAAGGAAACCATGTATAATGTAATCACAATGACTCAAGTTAGTGAACCATTAAATAAATCCACTTGTCAAACCAAACATAATTCATGGGACTGACTATAATATTTCTTGTATGCCTAATGGTATTGTTATTATTCAAGAGATCTCTGTTCAAGCATCTACAAAAATAACTATTCTCTTGTCACTGACTATTACAATTTTGAGTTAAGTCTTTACCAAGGTATTGGATTTTCTCAGTTTTGAATCAGATATAATTTCTTATATGATTCACTAACATTTGTGCAAGATGAAATCTTCCATAGTACTTGGGTCATCCGGGCTCTGGCACCTGTTTGAGGAGGAGGGGGAGCGGGGTCTCCCTAAGACTAAAAAAAATCTTCCATAGTATAGATGTACCATTCATTTAGTTTATGCTCCATCCAAATTAGTTTTTGTTATATACTTTTTGAATGGAATACATAATTCATATATAATATTTTGTAATACTCTTATGCTTTAGTTATATGACATTTTTTTCACTCATGTTAAACCCCCCCACCATGGAATTCTTGGATCCGCCACTAGATATAGGGATTGTATTGGGAGTGCTTGGGTATGGGCAGGTTGGTCGGTCAAATAGGAGATATGGTCCGAGTAGAACTACGCTAGAAATCACATGAAAAAATGATGAATATGCATTCATCGAACTACCATGAACTTGAACGTTGCTCGTCTTTGAAATATAAAATTAAAACAACTTGCAAAATAACACTACTACCATGTTATCATCTCTTTCATAATATCACATGGTTCCCTACAACCAAGCATGACCACGCAACCCCAATCTCTTAGACTCCTATTGGTTTGGTGTAAGTCATAAGTTTCGTGAAACTCATTTTATGAGAACTCTAGTTCATTTTCCGGAACTTGAGTTCCATTCACTTCCATGTTATTGGTTTGTTGTAAGTGTAAATATGGAAATCATTATAATATTATTAATTATTACTATGTAATACAAATAAGTAAGGATGGCAAAGACATAAAAAAAGAATCATATCTGTCAAAAAAATCATAATATTCTTAAATCATAATAACCTCAACAAGTGGTTATGGTGCATATGTTTCTCCTTTAAAACATATTTTACATGGTACAATTATAATCTTAATACAAATATTATGATTGAAATCACATCACAATATTATTATTTCACTTTGTACGTACAGAGTATTGTAATAATTTCCGCACTTCATGTACTTGTAAATATAACTTTTGGTTCATCATTGTTTAATACAATGTAGAATATTATTTTTGCATTATTTTTGTAGGTAATTTTAATATATTATTCATGTATGATTATAGTTTATTATCATTTTTCACATCACATTGTTTAAACATGAAGAATAAAATATATTAGGTAAATCACATTGTGCGGTGTGTTTTTTTTCATGTTGTTTGTATTTTTTATTTTATAAACCACACTGATAATGGTGGTTATCATGTAAATTTGTTTACATATTGCGATTATAATGTATGATATTTTTCATATTATGTTATTATTATAGAAAAAAACTATATCCATACTGCTAATATTTCTAGTCATAAATATTTGCATGTGTCACTTATGACAAATAAAGAATACAATTGTATAAGAAATGTTGTTAGTTGTCCTGGATTTTTGTTTTCCACTCTTTTTAAGAGGGAACTCAGGAATTGTATTTTCTATGTAAGCTTGTAACTCAAAGGAAGTTGCATAACTCAAGTTCTAATACTTACTATAAACCAATCATGAATTATATCAACAAACTATATCCACAACGCTAATATTTCTAGTCATAAATATTTTACATGTGTCACTTATGACAAATGAAGAATACAATTGTATAAGAAATGTTGTAGTTGTCCGAGAATTTGTTTTCCGCTCTTTTGAAGAGGGAACTCAGGAATTGTGTTTTCTATGCAAGCTTGTAACTCAACGGAAGTCGTGTAACTCAAGTTCTAATACTAACTTTAAACCAATCATGAAAAACTGGTTAAGGAACTCCAGTTTGTAAGTTTTTTGGACCAGTTACGACAAACCAGTCGGAGCCTTAGAATCACAAATTTTCATCTTCAAATTCCCTTTTCAACTTTGCATTCAAAACAAGTTTCCATACTACTAACATGCACATCACAATCATGATATCAATGGTTTCTTAGCAGTTTCCACATATTCCCATGAGATTTTTGCATAAGTACATGGCTCAACTGTGAAGAGAATATATTTCTGGTGATTTTTGCCCATGGGAAGAAATTGGAGTCAATCGGGGGCTTTAGAAGGAAGAAAATTATGAATCTCTCCTCAATTCAACTCGAGATTAAATTTTTTTTTTGCAATTACATTGATTGCATTTTTTGGGTGTGCACATTGGCATCTTTTTATTGTGGTACTCCTCTATTACATGTGAGGGATAGAGAGGGGTACCACCCCAAACTTGGAGTTGGAGACATTTTTTTTGGCTTTTTGTTTATTTTTGGCATATGATGGGGGTAAGAAGATGGTGGAAGAAGTGTAGAAGAGACTGAACTTTTGCATCTTATATTTGGGAATTTAGAGCATGAGAACAAACATTGACGACCACTTTAGTTATATCACATGACTTGCAAATAATAATAATTCCACAAGATGCTTATGTTGATTGATTTATAGACACACTGAAATTTGATTATTTTTTTTCAATCCTATGTGGCTTATCATTTCTAGAGAGTTATATTATTCGTGGTCATAGGGGATATGATAGGTTCTAGCATTGGCATTTGAGATTCATTTTTTTCAGGAAGGATTTGTTTCATTCAATTTCAAGGGTACATTGTTGATTTTCCAAATTAAACATGAAAACAAGAAATAAATTTAGGTTGACTAGATAATGACCAATTACATGAAATTATACATGAATTTTTAAAATAAATAATAGTAAGAAAAGATGCAATGCTAACCTAGAAAGTAAATGACAAAAATGGAAAGATAGAGGTGGTGGAATGGAGACATACCACCCACCGTCCACCCTGAACTTATCTCATCCTCTAGCAAAATCCAAATTCATAATGGAGAGGAAGACAATCACTCAAAATGCAACCAACCTTAGTGCTCACCAGACAGTGGTGGTTGTTGAGGAGGTGGAGGAGGTGCAGACTATGGTGGATGGCCCTGGAAAGAATCCTAGGTTGGTATTTCAGACAAATCCTGGCTCAGGGGATGTCATAGGGGCTACTCAGGAGGTGGCATGATGCAGTGTCTTCCCCAATACCCAGAGGTAGGGGAAGGGTACGTTAGAATGACATCATAGTACTCGTAGTAGGTCTGTGCCTGCTCATAGTCACCACGGGCCACATGCAATCATCAGACACCCACTGCATGATGTACATGTGGTTCAGTTGGTGGCCCTCGCTCTACCGCTCCCACTTGATGTGGGTCTGGGTGCACTGGATATGGTCCAACTGCTTTTGGATGTCATTGAAGTCATATGCCCATATGTTCTTATAGTCTTAGGTACTCGTCGCTTCGTGTGAGGTGCATAAGGAGGAGGTGAGGGGTCATATGAAAAACTCTAGAGGGGGGGTGAACAGAGCTTTATAATAATTTTAACCAAATAAAATAACTTTACAAAAATATAAAGAAAGTGTTCCTAAACAACAAAGAGGGTTTGAACATGGAATGTGAGACACTTCAAGTAGCAGCTACTGGCAGAGATTGGTGTGTTCTCACACACTTGAGGTCTTTTGGATTTATTAATGGATACCTAGTCTAACACACTCACTTAGAACAATCACACTTCACTCGCAAGCGCATAGGGTCATGTTATAGTATAGGCAAGAGGCAAGAAAAGGGTTGATCCATAGGGAGTGAGGGGGGCACTAGAGCTAGATTAGTGTGGGATATGTTCCTAAAGCAGAGAGTAGGGTTTTTAGGGTTTAATCTTGATATGATTTGATTACACTAAGATGTAAGCAATTGAACAAGAAAGGAAACAAATCAAGCAAAAACCCTAGTTTAATCCTAAAGAAGAAATTCTAATTAATAAGGAATGCAACTACTTAAGCAAGAGAACAATACTACACTAGACTAACAATTAAAGCACTAAAGCAATTAGAGACCCAAGCTACCACTATCTAGATTAAAAAAGCTCAAAGAAGCATTAGCTACCCTAGCAAGGATTAACAACCAAGACCAAGCATGATCTAAGAAGCAATTAAACTAAGCAACTAAGAAATCATGAAATAGCAAGAAAGCAAGATGGGTTTTAAGCAAGTTATAGGAAGAGTGGGTCATTTAGGGGACGGTATTGAGAATATTAGTTGGGGTACTCTCATGAAAAACCTAACCATTCATTCTAGATTTCTAAACTAAACAATTAGCCAAATGCAATGGAATCACCCTAAATTATTGGTTGGCCATGGACATGATAGAGTGTGGGAAGGGGAACTACACCCTTCCACACCTTATCTAGCCTTACAAGGCTCAATTAGACCAAGATCACATGGGATTTGAATTGGATTTGAATAATCTATGTTTCTAGGATAGGAATGGTTAGTTTAATTTGGAGACAAATGTAGGAATGGGAAGTAGAGGCGAGGGTAATTCACCTCACAATACTCACCATCTAGCTTTTAGCAAACTCCTAGGCAATTACATTAAGCAATACTATACTAGCTACTTAGATCTCACACCTAGAAGTAGGAGAAGTGCTATATGTGTAAGAAGATGGGGTGCTAGTGATAACCTCCAACTTTGATGATTATCTTAGTCTTTTTCTTTAGTTTTCCGTACTCTTTTTAAATTAAATATATACATAATCCCTAAATTTTCCCTCTTATTATAAATATACTATCAGACTAACTTTTCCCGTTTATATATGCAGAAAAACACAAAAAAATATCATAAAAGACTAACTCAGCCTCAAGACTGCATGGACTCAAACGGTCCTCAGACCGCATGAAGCCAAACGGTCCCGAGACCGCATGGAGTCAAACGGTCCCGAGACCGCATGAAGCCAATCGGTCCTGAGACCGCATGGAGTCAAACAGTCCCAAGACCGCATGAAGCCAATCGGTCCCGAGACCACATGAAGCCAATCGGTCCCGAGACCGCATGGAGTCAAACGGTCCCAAGACCGCATGAAGCCAATCGGTCCCGAGACCGCATGGAGTCAAACGGTCCCGAGACCGTTTGGAGTCAAACGGTCCCAAGACCGCATGAAGCCAATCGGTCCCGAGACCGCATGGAGTCAAACGGTCCCGAGACCGTTTGGAGTCACACGGTCTCAAGACCGCATGAAGCCAACCGGTCCCGAGACCGCATGGATTCACACGATCTCAAGACCGCATGGAGTCACATGGTCTCAAGACCGCATGAAGCCAACCGGTCCCGAGACCGCATGGAGTCATACGGTCTCGAGACCGCATGAATCCAAACGGTCCTGAGGTCCAAACGGTCTTGAGATCCAAATGGTCTCCAAATCAAGGCCTATAAATAAGACCCCAAGGGTCCTCTACCAGGCATCAAGTTTCAGACGTCCAAAGGATGCCTCAATCACTCCTGAGCAAATCTGACTTCCATCCTCCACCCAGGGGCTGCCGGTATGAGACCCACACTCCATCTCGAAG
Source organism: Alisma plantago-aquatica (assembly GCA_963693085.1). Taxonomy (NCBI): domain Eukaryota; kingdom Viridiplantae; phylum Streptophyta; class Magnoliopsida; order Alismatales; family Alismataceae; genus Alisma; species Alisma plantago-aquatica. The sequence continues at coordinate 366,820,006 of OY856411.1, read as the reverse complement.
CTGTTTTCTCTCTCTCCACCAAAGAAGGTGGGAAGAGGGAGATCTCGTCATCAAGTAACCTGTGAAGCTGGTGGATGGTTTCTCTCTCTCTAAGGGGTTGACTTTCCAATTTCCTTTATGGGGATGACACTCTCTCTCTCTCTTCTTGCCTACTCCTTTGTCCTAGTCATGAGCAAGTAGTCTCTCTCACTAGGGTGCGGGGAGTAGCCCCGCTACCCATGCTTTCATATCATGTAAATGTAATCCATAGTTTGCAATATAGAATTTTTATCTTCTCAGTTCAACATCAAACGTTTAATGAATGCTTGTTGCTTGATCACCAATTTGTGTTATCTTTTATCTTTTAGTATGAATTGTCTACGTTTGTACTATTAGATTTGAAACTCGTTTGTATGTTGGTTCTTGGTGCATGTATCCACCATGCATCTGTTTCGGTGTCTAGAAGTGTATCTCAAGAAGTGGAGTAAACTCACTATCATTTGTTGCACTTTCATACTATGAAATGGAATCAGTTGACGTATGAAAGTGCAACCTTGGTAAGTCGAGGAACACACTTCATGAGGGGAATGATGCAAAATAAGTGACCATTTGTTCGGGAATGGCTGGCGTTGCAACATTCCCGCACTTCTCGTAGTTAGCTCTCCGAAAGGAAGCTAAGTCTACAAAGATACTAACTGACTAGACTCTTTTTGCAGGTTATGTTTTGCTTTGCATGTGTTGATCCATGTGTAGTGGCGGTGAAAAACTGATCACACCCTAGTGACTTTTATCATAGTTTAACTCCTTAGATTTACTTGCTTTCTTTACTTTGCATGTTCTTAGTTTAAAACAACAAAACCAAACTTTCGATTTAAGTGCCTACTATTAAGTGACTAAGTAAAATTCCAACGTTTTCCATCTTGTTGCTTGCAACAAGACCGTTATCCTGAGGATTCAACCCTTAACTATACTACGATAAGACTTCCACGTATCCTAGCATACGTGGGTGGAGTTCTCTATCTAGTATATGCAAGGCTAAACCTAAAGACTTACTATCTTTAGGATTTTTAGTTGGTGCACGCAATTCCACGTAAGTGGGAGCCCCATCAAAAATTGGCGCCGTTGCCGGGGATAACAGAACGTTTTAATTTCATTTAGTATCTTGCTAGTTGGTTAGGGTTTTACACTTTCTTTTAATCATTAAACCATATCTTCTTAAATTCATTATATCTATGCCATCATCTAAAAGGTGTTTTCTTCTCTCTACTCAGGTAGAAAACGTGTATGCAACCAATGCATAACCTCAGATTCTCCCCTGATCCAGAGTACGACTCTGAGGTAGAGAGAAGCTTCCACCGTCGCATTCGACTCAATCGCCAAAGGGCCAGGCAAATGGCTGAAGATCAACGCCAGGCTGCTTTGGTGATGGAGAGGGTCAACGCCGCCATCGCCGCTCAAAGGGCACAACTCATCGCTGATACTCGTGCCCAGATTCAAGCGGAGATTCGTGCAGAAGAACAGGCCCGCATTAGAGCTGAAAATGAAGCAGCAACCCAAGCTGCTCAGTTGGAATTAAGGAACAAGCAGCTGAGGGACTACGCTGTCCCAAAGAACTACGAGGACAACCATCCGGTCCGACCTCTGATCATCAACATCCCCAACTTTGAGATTCGGACCCAATGGATCCAGATCATCCAGGGCATCTCATTCTCTGGAGGCTCTGGAGATGACTGCATGGATCATCTGAAGAGGTTTAAGGCACTTTGCCGCCTGGTCCCGCAAGCCGGAGTCGCTTTTGATGCAATAATGCTTCATCTGTTTCACTTCACCCTGTCTGGGATAGCTCTGAGTTGGTATAACTCACTTGACAGGGAACCTATAATAACCACTTGGGCTCCCCTAGAGGAAAAGTTCTTAGAGAAGTTTTTTCACCCCTCACTGACTTATGAGATCAGAGGGCAGATCAATCACTTCTCTCAACTACCCGGAGAAACCCTCGCTGAAGCATGGGAAAGGTTTAAAGAACTTTTGCGGAAGTGTCCCCATCATGGAATCTCCCAGAACCAACTGATAGAAACCTTCTATCGGGGAGTGAGCGATGATATTAAACAATTTTTGGATTCCTCCTCTGGAGGAAACTTCATGAGAAAGAATTATGAGGACGCCTGGAAAATTGTTACGCTCAGAGCTGAAAACCAGTCTAACTGGGGACGGTCAGCCAGTAAAGGTGTCCTCAAGGTCTACAAAGCTGAAGAATCAATGGAGATGAAGGACATAGCTGAAGCCCTGAAAACCATAGTTCATAAACAACAAGCTCTCGAGATTTCTCTCAGAGAATTTGATAAGAAGAAAAATCCTCTAGTTCAACAAGTCAAGGCCGCCACAGGGACCTATGAGGCCTGTCATGCTTCTGACCATCCGACCCTTTCCTGCGGTATGCTTTATAATGTGATGATGGATTTGCATCCACCACCACAACCATATGAACCCATCACCGACCAGTCTAAAGAACAACTACCAGAACAAGTCAAATCTATCCATTCTATCTCTGGACAAGTCTATTACAACCCTAATCAGCCAAGGAATCATCCAGGATTTCAGTATGGAAACCCTGCTGGGACCGCTAATCCACAACATCAAACGCAGGGAGGATCCTCTAGTAGGCCACCACCTGGGTTCCCAAACAATTTAAACCAAAATCAAGGGAATTCCAGGACTAACTTCCCTAGGGCTAACTACCCCAGGAACCAATCGGCCTACTACCAGTACACTCATCCTTCGCTCCATCCACAGCTGCATACTCAGCAACCTCAGCTGGCGCTACCACCACAACAACCTCAACAAGGGAAACAACCAATTCCTCCGAAAAACACTCCTGCCCAACCAGAAGATGAAATATCCCCGTTGTAGGCGGGCTTGGTATTCAGGATGTGAATGACATACAGAGAATCGCCAACCTCAAGAGGATTGACCGTTTCCTTAGGCAACCTTCTGGAGCTTGGGCAGAATGGATGAGAAGGAGATACACCAATGGGATCGGGGGTCCAGTACCAACACTATGTATGATTCCCGTGTGTGGAAATATATGAACACGGGGTGGAATGAAGTAATTATTCCTAATCTCAAGGAGGTGGTTTGCCTGGAGGTCCTCAAATTACTCAAAGCTGGCATAATCTACCCTATCTCTAACTCCCAGTGGGTCAGCCCTGTCCAGGTTGATAAGGCAGATGTTACAATCACAACAAACTATGCTTGCTAACCAACAGGCTCAGCAGAAAGCAGTTGAAGCTCAACTTGCCCAGATCGCTGCACAATTAAAGCCCCCAGCAGGTACGTTTGCTGGGCAGCCTGAATCAAACCCTAAGCATGGTCAGAACAGGCATGAACAGTTGAATGTTGTCACCACCAGATCTGGACGCATTCTTCATGAAACTACCAAGATCAGTCTTGATAATGATGACACACCGGTTTTATGACGAGTGAAAGCCCGCAACAAGGAATGGAAAAACTCACAGAAGGCACAAAGGGCAAAAATAAAGAACAAGTGTTCGCAGAACCCGAAGTCTCGCAATTTAAACCAAGGATTCCGTATCCGGGTAGACTGTGAGAAACAAAGATAGACACCAGGTTTCAAAAGTTCAAGGAGGCGATGAAGAAACTGTACATCGATATCCCGCTCCTTGACGCTCTTTCCGAGGTGCCGGCATGGGCAAAATATCTCAAAACCTTGCTATCAAGAAAGTATATCACCGAGGAGCAAGAAACTGTCAAGCTTGCTCAAACCACTTCTTACATCATCCTAAACAAAATGCCAAAAAAGAAGAAGGACCCAGGTTCCTTCGGAATCCAATGTTGCATTGGAAATGCATCTACAAAGAAAGGATTAGCTGACCTTGGGGCCAGCATATCCATTATGCCTTACTCAATGTGTAAACGTCTGGGTTTCACCAAATTGCTTCCTACAGCAATGACTATTCAACTAGTTGACTCCACCATAACCGCACCTCTGGGAATCATTAAAGACATTCCAGTAAGGATAGGCAAGGATGCCTACGTTCCATGCGATTTCGTTATCATGGATATTAAAGAAGACTTGAGATACTCGATCATTTTCGGCAGACCTTTCCTCGCTACTGCCAGGGCGCTGATTGACGTCAAAGCTGGTACCATCATTCTTAGGCTCGGAAAAGAAGCAATTCAATTCCGAGTACTTAATAGCATGAAAGGCCCTAGTATCCAAGAGGAGGTTTTTCTTCTTGACGCAATACAACAAATGTCTCAGTTAGAAATATCTGAGCCAGCTGACAAACTAGAAAATGTCCTAATCAATCAGAATGTTGAATTCTCTGCGAACGAACTAGTTCAACAGTGTCTGCAACATTTAGAAAAGGCCGAAGAAGCATCAACGACCACTTTTGAAGAACTTAAAGCTGTTACCATTATAGAAGCAACTGAGCCACCAAAAGCCCCTGAAATGAAGACTTTACCCACATGACTTAAACATGTTTTCTTAGATAAGGAAAAACTATGCCTGGTCATCATCAACTCTACCCTTACAGAAGATCAGGAAGAAAAGCTTCTGGATGAGCTGAAGAAGCATAAAAAGGTCATTGGATATAAGATAACTGACCTAACGGGCATAAATCCAGCCCTGTGTATGCACGGACTTCCAATGGTTGAAGAATTCAAGCCGTCCCGCGAACATCAAAGAAAACTGAATCCTAATCTCAAGGAGGTGGTTTGCCTGGAGGTCCTCAAATTACTCAAAGCTGGCATAATCTACCCTATCTCTAACTCCTAGTGGGTCAGCCCTGTCCAGGTTGTTCCAAAAAAAGGAGGTACTACCGTAGTGCTTAATGACAAAAACGAGTTAGTGCCCACCAGGATTGTAACAGGGTGGCGGATGTGTATTGACTATAGGAAGCTGAACAAAGCCACGAGGAAAGACCACTACCCTCTACCCTTCCTTGATGAAGTCCTAGAACGCCTAGCTCATCAGAAATATTTTTGCTATCTCGATGGTTATTCCGAGTTTTATCAAATACCCATACACCCGGAAGACCAGGAAAAAACTACCTTCACCTGTCCTTTTGGGACATATGCCTTTAGAAGAATGCCGTTCGGGTTGTGTAACGCACCTGCTACTTTCCAACGGTGTATGTCTTCCATCTTCGCCGATTTAACTCAATCCGTCATGGAAGTATTTATGGACGATTTCTCAGTTTACGGAGATTCCTTCGATACCTGTTTAATCAATCTTGGACAAGTTCTACAACGCTGCGAGGAAACGAACCTTATCCTGAATTGGGAGAAATGCCATTTCATGGTAACAGAAGGTGTCGTCCTCGGGCACAGGGTGAGTGACAGGGGGATCGAGGTGGATAAAGTAAAAATTGATGTTATTTCGAAACTGTCGCCACCAAAAGATAAGAGCTTTCTTGGGTCATGTGGGGTTCTACATAAGATTCATCAAAGATTTTTTGAAGATAGCAAAACCCATGACCCAACTTCTGACTAAAGATACTGAGTTCATATTCGATCAAGAATGTATGCAAAGCTTCTCCACCCTCAAGAATGCTTTAATCTCCGCGCCTATTCTAAGAGCCCCAGATTGGTCGCAGCCTTTTGAAATCATGTGCGACGCAAGTGATTACACTATAGGGGCTGTTTTAGGACAGCGAATTGATAAGAAACCTTACGTCATCTACTATGCATCCAAAATGCTAGATGAAGCACTGAAAAACTATACAACCATAGAGAAAGAGTTTTTGGCTGTCATCTATGCGTTCGAAAAAATTCGCTCATATCTGATTGGTTCTAAGGTCATTGTTTATACCGACCACTCTGCCATTCGATATCTGATTCAAAAGCAAGATGCCAAACCCAGGCTCATCCGCTGGGTGCTGATGCTTCAGGAATTCGACCTGGAAATTAAGGATAAAAGTGGAGTGGAGAACGTTGTAGCTGACCATCTCAGCCGTATCGAGGTTGAAGAAGAAGACAAAATCCCTATCTGGGATTCTCTTCCAGACGACCAGCTTATGAAGGCCACCCATGGATTCCCTTGGTATGCGGATATCATCAACTATTTAGCCACATGGATTATCCACCCCTCTGCTTCCTACCATGACAAAAGGAAGTTCCTTCATGACATAAAACAATATTATTGGGATGAACCCTACCTGTTTCACCTTTGGGCTGACGGACTTTTCCGTCGTTGTTTGCCATAAGAAGAAATAACCTCGGTCCTTGAGCATTGCCATTCAGGACCCACAGGGGGGGGCACATGAGTGCTAAGAAAACAACTATAAAAGTTTTACAATCTGGTTTCTTCTGGCCCACCATATATAAGGATTCATATGATTTTGTGAAAGCTTGTACCAAATGCCAATTTTCTGGCAACATATCAAAAAGAGATGAAATGCCCCTCACTATGTGGCAGGAAATTGAGCTTTTTGATGTGTGGGGGGTAGACTATATGGGCCCTTTCCCTTCATCCTATGGCTTCTCTTACATCTTGGTCGCGGTGGACTACGTCTCAAAGTGGGTTGAAGCTGTACCCACTGTGTCCAGCGATTCCAAGCCTGTTATTAAATTTTTCAAAGATATTATTTTCCCAAGATTTGGAGTTCCGAGAACTGTCATAGCAGATGGCGGGACCCATTTCTTGGAACGAAGTTTTGAAGCCTTACTGAAAAAGTACGGAGTCAATCACAAAGTCTCCATGCCTTACCATCCACAGACTAGTGGTCAGGTAGAGGTATCTAATAAACAATTAAAGGCAATTCTTGAAAAAACGGTGAACAGAAACCGCACTAATTGGTCCACCAAACTTCCTGATGCCCTTTGGGCATACCGAACTGCATATAAAACACCAATCAGAACAACCCCGTTCCGTTTGGTGTACGGGAAGTCATGTCATCTGCCAGTAGAGCTGGAACATAAAGCCTGGTGGGCCATCAAAAAATTAAACTTCGATCATAAAAGTACAGGAGAGAATAGACAACTCTAGTTGCAGGAGTTAGAAGAGCTATGAATGACTGCCTATCACAGTGCCAGAATCTATAAGGAGCAAACAAAAATATGGCACGATGGTCATCTCAAGAGAAAAGATATCGCCGTTGGCGACAAAGTGCTCCTTTTCAACTCCAAGCTCAAGTTATTTCTCGGAAAACTTAGAACAAAATGGTCCGGGCCCTTCACTATAAAACATATTTACCCAACTGGAGCTACCATTATTATAGACAACAACGGAGGAGAAAGGACGGTCAACGGTCACCGTTTAAAAAGATACTACACTCCAGAAGACAAAATGCCAAGACAAACCATTGAAATCAAAGATGCTATACTAACAACATAACTACATTATAGCTTCGTCGAGCCAGCGACGTTAAACCAAGGTGCTACTTGGGAGGCAACCCAAGATTTCAACTTTTTCCTTTATTTCCCGTTCTTTTATTTACCTTAGTTTTATCTTACGAAAATATATAAAAAAATCCACATAACCAAAACAAACAAAAAAAATAAACAAAAACAAATAACATAAAAATATATAAAGCAAAAAACAAACATAAAAAATATAAAAACCTTTCAACCTTTACCCTTCCAAACGGTCCTGAAACTGTTTGGGACCAAACGATCCTGAAACCGTTTGGAACCAAACGGTCTTCAAATCGTTTGGAGTCAAACGGTCCTGAAACCGTTTGTAACCAAACAGTCTTCAAACCGTTTGGAGCCAAACAGTCTTCAAACCGTTTGGAACCAAACGGTCTTGAAATCGTTTAGAACCAAACAGTATTCAAACCATTTGACCTAGGGTTTTTGTCGAAGTCAACCCCGCATTTCCTATAAATATAAACCCTACCCCTTCATTTTTCTCTCTTCGACTCTCAAACTTTCTTGTGCTTCTGTGCAAGAACTATTCCATTCCTCTTGCATTCCCATGTTCCCGCACGTTTCGCCTCCGGCGACTTGGTTCCCTTGCTTCTACACGGCAACCGTACCTCGGTACCACCGCCCTTCCCTTCCTCGCCGTCGACGTTACCACCAACTGCAAGGTAATCCAGCAACCGCGGTAGCACGACCAACCTTTTCCTCTTCCGCAAACCTTCCTCACCACCATCATCGTCTTTGGCGCTGCCGCGGCGCTTCCGCTTCTCCGCCGACGAAGCTGCCTCATCGTCTTCACCGTCGCTTTTATCACCAATGTTCACTGCCGTTTTCGCCGTCGTCGCCAATGCATCCGCCGTCTCTGTGCCGCTTCGCCTTCGTCTTCACCTTCACCGGCTGGTTATCTGTCGTTCCGCCTTCCAAACGGTTCCCAAACCGTTTGGGACCAAACGGTCTTGAAACCGTTTGGGACCAAACGGTCTTGAAACCGTTTGGAACCAAACAGTCTTCAAACCGTTTGGCCTTCCACATTCCTTTAATTTCCATAAAACCACAAAAACACATAAATACAACTAAAATCTAATTTGTTTCTAAACATATTGTTCTAACTCATGATTTCCCACTTTGCAGATATGGCATCACCAGCAAAGAAGGCCATCGGATCTGGAGCTGTTCCTTCTCAGACAAGGGAGCAGATGATGGAAGAGTTGGCCAGGCTCCAGAAGATCAGGGATGTCTTCAACAAGACTAGGGAGATCCCACCAAAGACCAAGATGATGGATGTCCTGTGCGAGATTGACCGCCTCACCAGATGCCTAGCAGAGGCAACTGATGAAGAAGTGGAAGAAATCTCCTCCTCCGACGACGAAGGCTCAGAGTACACACCAAATCCTGAGGAGGATTCCCCAGCCGAGGAACAAAAGGGGAAACACAAGGTCCTGGAGACTGCAACTGGGCAGCCCTCCAAGAAAAGGGCAAGAAAACAAGTTTGCCCTACCTCTTCTATGGACTAACCCCTTGCAACACCTACCACCACCATCCCTGTTACCACCCCCACCTTCCCTCCTGTCACCACCACATCACCACCACTAGAAAACCTTTACATCCAGACCATCCAATCCATCGACAAAATCCTCAAACCCACTAAGTACGTTTGCTCCAGCGTACTAATTAAGATGGGGATCAATGACCGAATCTTCAACACACTAGACAAAGCCAACCTTGCAAGGCTATGTTTAGTACCTGAGATCTCATACTCTGAGACCACCACTGAATTCTTCACCTTTCTTACAAAAGAACCCGTAGATATCATGGATAGATCATGGGATGGAGGTGACCGAAGGCTAGTCACCCAAATCTTCGGCAACAAGGTGGTCTTAACGGAAAACATGTTGAACGAAGTTTTTATTGACAATTAGCAGCAGCTGCAAAAAGCCAAGGCGGTGGGAACCGAGCACCCTAAGTTCAACAGACACATATTCTGGAAATCTCTAACTGGGCTCCCCACCTATGATGCTAAGACATGGAAATCATCGAACATACATTCTGGTTTTGTGCGCACCCTACACAAAATTCTTGCTGGCGCACTCTTCCCCAGGACAGAAGGGGGGAACGTTACAATCTCGGATCTTTTTGTTCTCTGGTCCATTCTTAACGAAAAGCCAGTTAACATTGGACGACAAATGATCCAGAAATTATCAGCTTTCGCCCTGGGGAAGGAAATCTGCATGGGGGGTCATGTCACATCCATTATCAAATACCTCAAGATGGACAGACCCCTACCTCGCTGCATGCAACTAAAGGGCGACATCCTTACCAATGAACAAACTCTGAAGAACTCCTTCATCATCAAGGAAAAGGATGGGAAACTACATTATGTCTTCTACCCTACGGTCAAGTCATCCAGAACACTCCTCCCGCTTCCGGAGCTAGCAAACTACAACACAGAAAAGCTTCTCTTCTCTGACGAGGAGCTTACACAACTCCTAGCTTCGATTAAAACAACCAAAAAGAAAGCAACAGCGGAACAGACGGAGCTGAGCATCACAACCCCGACAGCTCGTCCATCCAAAATACCTATCAAACGACCTTCTAGAAGGCAGTTGCAGGTACAACAGCTGTCGGGGACACCAACAACAAAGCCAAATCCAGAGGTTGAGACCCTCCATGGAGATGTCTTGACCACCTCATCAATCGACTCTTTCATTCAGAGTCTGCATGACCAGCTAACCTCCACCACCACTCCACCTTCCAGCTTTCCAATATCTACCACTCCTCCTTTCTTCACCACATCCACGCAACCATTCACTGTTGGATAAATTGGATATTATGATAAATCCCTTTGTTTCGATGATGACAAACATTTCATTCTTATTAATCTAACGAGCTACTTGAGTGTGCAGGACTAAGATGGATGGCAAAGCAACTAGGGAAAATCCCCAAGCTAAAATGTTTATATTTTCATGCAATGTAATCATTGTTGTAAAAACTTGTACAAATATATAATGTACAAGTCTTAGAATTGCATGTAAATCAAGCATTAGATTTTCCCTAGCCAAACACCATAGTTAGACACGTCATCCCATTTAATTAGGATCACCTTTGCACACTCTCACATATAATTAGTGCCTAAACTGAAATCTTGAAACAGGATCATTCTCGGTCGACAAACTCCTCGACCGAGACACTCTCGGTCGACCATCTTCTCGACCGAGAAAGATCCAAAGTAGCCGTTAGACACAACAGACAAGTTAGTTGGTAGTTGAAGAAAGACGTTGCAAAACACTTGTTCCAGAGAGCCTATCGGTCGACAAAACTTCGACCGAGTAGGTGTCTCGGTCGACCATTCCTCGACCGAGATGATCTCTAACAGCAACTGCAGAATAAAGTATTTAGCCGTTGTTAAAGCAACAACTTTGTACCTAACGGCTAGTTAAGCACTTAGAAACCCCTAGAAGTTGTCTAGAACGTCCTTAAGCATACTTAGGCCATTCCTATAAATAGGACAAGCCATAGGACACTAGAATTCACTTGTTACACTTGAGAATACACTTGAGCATACTTGAGCAATCTTTTGCAAGCAAATTTGAGCACTGTGATCATAGGCCTACATTCTCTTTAGCTCACTCTCGTGTCCTATAGGCTAGATTCTCCTACCCACAGCAATTACAAGTTCACATACTTGGTTCGGAGATCTTACGCTTGATCTAGGCATATCAAGCCTCGGGCTTAAAGGATAAGTTGTAATTTCCTTTTTCTTTCTTGTTCCTTGTTATCTTTTGTACTCTCCTTGCTACTCCTAGGGTTGGAGGCTGCGGATTGGAGAGGGTTGACTTCTCGGAGGAGAAGGGGACTTCAAGCTACTTCAAGAAGGCTATCGCACGGGAAGCTACTTCAGAAGGCTGGTGCAACGGGAGTTGGTGCATCTACTTCAAGGGAAGGCTGCTTCGAGTTGGGCGATTACTTCTAGGTGAAGGCTGCTTGAAGGGTTTAGGGAAAAGAGATTGTATTTTATGTAATTCCTTGAGAGGTAATAAAATAAATTTCTTTTCAAATCCCAGTTGGGTAAGCAACCGGGTAGTGGACTGACGGCTATAGTATTTGCTATAGTTGGAACCACTCTAAACCTTGTGTCTCCTTGTCCAACATTTTTCTTTGTGGTTGCTTGAGTAATTAATTGTTAAAATTATCTATAAAACTCTATTCACCCCCCCTCTAGTAGTTTTCAATTGGTATCAGAGCAGGCTTCAAGGAACCCTAACCAGGTCTTGAAGAATGAAGGGAGGAGGTGACTACGACCACAGACAAAGGAGCAACTTGGACAAATTTTCAACAAGCTGCAATTGGTGTTTAGGAACAAACCATACAACAATCGGCTGTCCATGGAAAGAAAAGAAGAAAGAGGTCCATAAAAATTGTTTCATTGCTACAACCAATGAGGAAGAAGAAGAAGAGGTAAGCCTTCTTGATTTATCAAAAGAAGAGCTAATTTCTAGTCTTGAAGAAACTCACAATAAGTATATTGAGTGCAAGAAGAAATTAAAGAAATCTAGTAAAACAAACGATGAGTTAAATGCTAGACTTTTTGCTCTTACATCTGAAAATGACGATTTATATGCTAAATTGAATACTCTTGGTTTCGAAAAAGATGACATTGCTTCTGAAAACCGTACTTTGAAATCATCTCTAAGCAATAGTGAAGTGAAGATTTTTACTCTAGAAACAAATTATGATCTTCTATATCAAGAAAAGGTTGAATTACTTGCAAAGTTAAATGACCTTCAAAAACAACCTATTTTGTGTACACATGTAGATTAGGACAATATAGTAAAAGAAAGAAATTCTTTATCATCCAATCTAGATCAAGCAAAACTAGATATTAAAAATAGAATGGATGAGATCGTTAAGTTACAACGAGAAGTTAGTAGGTTAAACAACAATGGAATCCTTGATAGAATATTGGATAACTCCTATCATCAAATAGGGAGAAGAGGACTGGGTTATAAACCTAAAGAAAAATCACATCAACAACCTAGTCGGAGTAAGCCACAAACCTATCAACCCATATATGTACCCAAAAGGACACCCTCACCAAATGACAACACAGGGCAAAATCATAGAAAAAGGCTTGAGGTTGATTCAATTTGTTGCCATTATTGCTCACGCCTTGGACATTATTCTTTTTCATGCCCATACAAGAAAAAGAATGTTGAGATGGTATGGGTTCCAAAACCCCCAAATTAAATTGATTAGACTAAGTTGAGATATGACCAAAAGATCTTAATTTGCATATCCTTATGTCTATCTCAACTTAACATATAGGGATAACAAAATCAAAAAATTTTAATTTAAGTATCACTCTGATACACATATGTCTTATCTCAAACTGATCTTTGAAATAGTTGATTTAGATACAGCCTATGGTGCACTTGAAATAAATTTCTGAAAGTTTTCCAGAAAATTGATCGGTCGAGAAGTTGTCGACCGAGTGAACCTCGGTCGAGCAATTGTCGACCGAGCATATCACTGATTTTTTTTCTGTAAAATTTTATTTGGGATACACTATATGTGGAAATTATTCTTGAAAGATTATATGGAATAAATATTGAATTGATAAAGCTTATTTAATCATGCTTTTATACTTGAAATGAATAAAATGTTTCAAATTGATTTTTGAACATATTCATTGTGCTCTTATATTAAGCATCACTTAATATGCTTCATCATATTTGAATTCGTCCAAAATAATCTGTAATTCATGAATGGATATTATTCTTGAATATACTTCATCATATTTGATGCCCTTATTAATTTCCCATAATTGGTACACTTTAATGAGCCTCAAAATTGATACTCGTAAGCTATCTGCAGAACTTATACTTCGTATATGAATGTTTATCCTGGAAACCTGCAGAATATGCCTCTTGGTTAAAATAAAATTTGACCAAGGGGCGCCACGGTCGTAGTCAAAGGCGACCTAAAATAAACTTTGACAAAAGATTGTTTATTTGAACATCAATTTATTAGACTTACTCTTAGCATATTTTTAATAGAATCAAAAATTTAAAGCCTTAAAAATTGTCAAAAACAAAACAATATTACTCCCTCGGAATATCCATATACATGCTCTACAAAAATGATCTATGATCTGCATTAAAATTCAGTCTCAAAAGTTGAACTCAGTAAGTCTGTCGGTCGACGAATTCGTCGACCGAGAACCGCTCGGTCAGCCCATCTCTCTCGACCGACAGAATCTAAACAGACTTAATATCGGACGAACTTTCGGTCGACAAATGCTCGACCGAGACAATGTCGGTCGACAATTGTTCGACCGAGAAATAGCCGTTGGATACGACCGTTGTAAACCGACCGTTATGACCGTTTATGACCGTTATTTTGACCGTTGGGGAGTCGAGTGGCGCGTCTGCAACATGACCGTTGCGGACGCTCGGTCGACGAATCGTCGACCGACCTGGTCGCTGGAATGTTATAAAAAGGGGCAAAAACGGGACACTTACTCACACTTGCATACTCTTGCTTCCTTTGTCCCTCTCTAGTGCATTTTTGTGCAACTCTTTAGCATCCTCATTCTCAAACCTTCCTTGCTTCTTCTCCACACACAAATGGCCTCATCATCAACTGCCCGTGGGAAGAAGAAGGTCGCCGGCAGGAAAGGACGGGAAGCTCGGGAAGCCACTCCGCCACTGACGATCATCAACGACATCGCCTTCTTCGATGGAAATGCTGGTGATCGATATATACGGCTTTCCTCCAAAGCCCCTCTTCCACAACGACCAGTCGAAGTCATGGACTTCATCAACATAGTCGATCTGGAAGATCTCTTTGAAGTGCAAAAATTGAAGGACTTCATCAATCCCTCTTTCCCTTACCATTCCACTAAGGTAGTCAACGAATTTTATGCCAATCTCATATCCCATACTGAAAATGAAACCACTTTCTTCTACACCATGGTCAATGGGCATAGCCTTAAATTCACCGAAGGGGATATTCTTGACATGCTAGAAATTGACATAGATGAATACCAAGATTCCCTTGATCTCACCACTGGAAATCCACTAAATCTACTTTCCCAAGATGATCATACCATTAGCCTTAGTGTCATAAAAAGAGCTATTTTTCAATCCAACACTACTTGTCATGAAGATAGGGGAACCTACTACGCTATAAATCTCAAACCAGCCTATAGGATTATAAATCTCATTGTTTCTACAAATATTCACCCTAGAGCCAACAAATCTGAAGTTCCAATATTCCGTATGTGCCTCATTTATGCCATCATAAGCCGCATTCCCACAAACTTCATCCGTATAATTCTTAAAAACATGATTGAGTTTTCTGGCAACCCACCATATGCGGATTTCGTTTGCCAAATTACTCAACATTTTCTTAAAACAAACATTGAGGATATGGGATATACATGGAGCGGCGACCACAAAAGATAAGTAAAAATACCGTAGAGAAAATGGGAATAGATTTTGGTCACAAAAGGGCTAGAGTAGAAGAAACATCTCATCAAGACATACCACCACCTCCTCCTTCTACCCTACCACAAGACCCCATTCAAAATACTCTTACTTATATTGCTGGCTCCCAATATCACCTTAGTAGACAATTAGACTACAATCATCATGCCATGACATATTTAAACCAAAGAATGCAAACCCTTTCCCCAAATCAAACCGATGAATATCCATATTCTTTAAATCCAGGCATGCTCAATCCATACAATCCTTCGTACAACTACTATCAAACTCCACCTCCACCATCCATGGATCTAACACATACTCAATTTTCATCTATGCAATTGCAAGATATTGTTGCTCATTTCCGATTTGACCGAGTTCCTACATTCTTGGAAGCATATGCTTTAACCAAGACGAAAGCTCTAGATTGGCAAACCTTGGTCCAATACTATGGAACTGAGCCATTTATTGGGAAAGATCCGGACGTTGATGTAATTCTTAACTCTTTCCAGTGAGTGTTGGAGTAATATTAGTTGTAAATGACTTGCTTTGAATGATTGTTATGGATTACTTCTGTATGATGTGTCAATCTTTCCATGCTTATTAATGAAATTGTTTATCCTTTTGTTGATTTGGATGGATATCTTTTCCCATGTGAGGCATCTTGTAAATAAACGGATTATAAAGACTATTATTGCAGAGCATACAAAATAAAGGGAGAAATAAATAAAATCTTGTGGCTAAATTGATAATGATCTATGACAAACAGTTCTCCAGAAACATTCTCGGTCGAGTCATTAGTCGACCGAGAACACTGTCGGTCGAGAAATCGTCGACCGAGCAGGTCTCTGTTGTCAAGTCTGAAATAATTCTGCTGCAAATGATTGCTCATCAAATAATTTTAAACCAAGGATGCATGTTGAACATCATTTGTGAAACAGAATATTTTTTTTAGCATATGGACAATCTTCAAACATATTTGCAAAGCATTTGAGTCTTTATTTGGGATATCTAAGGGGGAGATCATAAAAACAAACTTTGACCATTTGATTAAAGAAGCTTACAAAAACATTGTAACCACCATGTGTAGCTGGAAATTTTCATTGATTATAAAGAAATTTATGAATTTATTGAAAATGGTATCTTGCACTTAAAGGACCTCTCTACCCAAAACAGGGCTTAACATCCCTTGCATTTGGATGGAGACATTTTTATGTACTCAACGATTAGAGGATTCTCATTTAATTTAGGGCTTAACATTCTTTGATAAATGAGAAATAAATATACATTCATCATACGCTCAAGGGAATCTCATATCATTTCAAGGCTTAACATCCTTTGCAAATGATTGAGAAACAAATTGTGGATAAATTAGATAAAAATCCATGTTTCTAATAGGATATCTATTTAAGGGGGAGCATAATATTAAGGGGGAGACGAAAAATAAAATATTCAACTTGGATATCTTTTTGAAATGACAAAGGGGGAGAAAGAATATAAAAATAAAAAATATAAATGAGTTTCATAACATCTTGGCCAGCACTCACTTGCAAAACATAAATGGCTGCAAAAGGTAATTTTCAGGTATGAAACTCACATGCTTTATATTTCCTTATTTCATATTTAGGAAATGTTTGTCATCTTCAAAAAGGGGGAGATTGTTGGATAAATTGGATATTATGATAAATCCCTTTGTTTCGATGATGACAAACATTTCATTCTTATTAATCTAATGAGCTACTTGAGTGTGCAGGACTAAGATGGATGGCAAAGCAACTAGGGAAAATCCCCAAGCTAAAATGTTTATATTTTCATGCAATGTAATCATTGTTGTAAAAACTTGTACAAATATATAATGTACAAGTACTTAGAATTGCATGTAAATCAAGCATTAGATTTTCCCTAGCCAAACACCATAGTTAGACACGTCATCCCATTTAATTAGGATCACCTTTGCACACTCTCACATATAATTAGTGCCTAAACTGAAATCTTGAAACAGGATCATTCTCGGTCGACAAACTCCTCGACTGAGACACTCTCGGTCGACCATCTTCTCGACCGAGAAAGATCCAAAGTAGCCGTTAGACACAACAGACAAGTTAGTTGGTAGTTGAAGAAAGACGTTGCAAAACACTTGTTCCAGAGAGCCTGTCGGTCGACAAAACTTCGACCGAGTAGGTGTCTCGGTCGACCATTCCTCGACCGAGATGATCTCTGACAGCAACTGCAGAATAAAGTATTTAGCCGTTGTTAAAGCAACAACTTTATACCTAACGGCTAGTTAAGCACTTAGAAACTCCTAGAAGTTGTCTAGAACGTCCTTAAGCATACTTAGGCCATTCCTATAAATAGGACAAGCCATAGGACACTAGAATTCACTTGTTACACTTGAGAATACACTTGAGCATACTTGAGCAATCTTTTGCAAGCAAATTTGAGCACTGTGATCATAGGCCTACATTCTCTTTAGCTCAATCTCGTGTCCTATAGGCTAGATTCTCCTACCCATAGCAATTACAAGTTCACATACTTGGTTAGGAGATCTTACGCTTGATCTAGGCATATCAAGCCTCGGGCTTAAAGGATAAGTTGTAATTTCCTTTTTCTTTCTTGTTCCTTGTTATCTTTTGTACTCTCCTTGCTACTCCTAGGGTTGGAGGCTGCGGATTGGAGAGGGTTGACTTCTCGGAGGAGAAGGAGACTTCAAGCTACTTCAAGAAGGCTATCGCACGGGAAGCTACTTCAGAAGGCTGGTGCAACGGGAGTTGGTGCATCTACTTCAAGGGAAGGCTGCTTCGAGTTGGGCGATTACTTCTAGGTGAAGGCTGCTTGAAGGGTTTAGGGAAAAGAGATTGTATTTTATGTAATTCCTTGAGAGGTAATAAAATAAATTTCTTTTCAAATCCCGGTTGGGTAAGCAACCGGGTAGTGGACTGACGGCTATAGTATTTGCTATAGTTGGAACCACTCTAAACCTTGTGTCTCCTTGTCCAACATTTTTCTTTGTGGTTGCTTGAGTAATTAATTGTTAAAATTATCTATAAAACTCTATTCACCCCCCCTCTAGTAGTTTTCATTCACATCTGCTTCTTAACCCCTTTTCCCTTCGGGCTCTCCCTTCTCCACCCCTATGCCTGACTTTACCACTTTCCTATTCCCCTCCACAGTTTCTACCCCATCTCTATCACTCCCACCGCTTTCACCTGAGATACCACCACCCTTCACATCCACCACCACCCCGACACCGTTGGTGACTCCATCCATAGTTACCACGCAGTTCGGGGCATCATCAGTGTCTCTTCCGCAAGGCACTACCACCCTCCCACATAAACCCCAACCACCCCACCCTTCCGCCTCTGGGGTCCCTTTTGCCAATATCAGTGAGAAATTCGGTCGTCAATTCGACGCTGTCCGAAACCTCCTCACTGATCCTTCTAACATCTTACATTCTATTTTTTCTTGTGTGTAGGGTTTATCAAGATAGGTGGCCACGATCGACGAACAATACCGAGCCTTGCCCACCATCCTCCAAGGCTTCAAGCAATGACAAGATGAGGTGGCTAAGCAAGTTGAGCACATCAACAGCCACTAAAACAACTTGCCGGACCTGGTTCTCAGAGCGAAGCGCCAGCAAGAAGCAACGAAACAGCAAGTCGATGAGATCTCTACGCAGACTCAACCTCTTCCAGAGACTCTCCGCGAGCTCCAGCAACAACAAGCACTCCTGAGCACGCGCTTGGACACCATCAACAGCACCCTCACACAACTACATAATCGCCAAGAGGAATCAACTAACAATGACATCCAGCAGCTGCGTGCTCAAGTTACAGATCTAACAACACGTCTCCTCTCTGCCGAGGGCCGATATAATGACCTCAAAGAATCCCATGACGCACTGCTCGAAACACACGAGCATCTGCAAGTGGCTTACGATGAGTTACAAGCCACCCATCGGCGGTGCAACAAGACCGCAAGCAAAAAGCCAGCAGACAAGGCGGCGGACGACAAGGATGGCGATAATGACGAAGATGAAAATGAAGACTCCGACTCATCTGCGGATTCGAACAACGATACCACCTTTTCTAGTGGAAAATTAGATGACGAAGAGGACCCAGGCAATGCAGCCGAACCTTCTCAAAGGCTCCAACAAAGATCAGCATGACAATGAACATCACCCCAAGTCCCCACACAATGATAATGTTAACATGTCATATGGGGATCAATTCATTGATTATTCCGCTCTAGGGTCAATCGGGGAAACTGCTAAAGATGCGGCTTTCGCTGAGCTCCAACAATGTCTATTAGGAACCAGCGTCAGCCAACCCACAACATCCGCCCCACCTCTCTCCGCACCTGGCACATCTGTGCCCTCCCCCCATGACCAGGATGAGGCAAAGCGAGTGAGTTTAGATACTGATGAAGAACTCGACTCTGCCTCCGATTTCGATGACGATCTGTAGACCTATACTGAAGTCCTAGATCACCCTTCTTCCCCCACTCCTCAGGAACTTCCCCCGCCACCACCTTTACCGCATAAAATGCATGACCTGGACATGGCGGCCATCTCCACACTAGATGCTCAGGACATTTTTATACTGAACACTATTGTGGATGATGCGAAGGCAGGGGAAGACATCATCTATAATAACACCAAAACTAGACGCAAGATGACACAAGAAGATTTCCGTACCAACCTGCGACCTCGGTCCACGATACCTATGGCGATCTTCCGTGTCCTTCTTGCCAATAGCATCGAAATATATAGAAGTCATAAGAGGCAACAACCGGTTTTCAACGCCTCGCCTGCTCTGTCTGTTGGCCTTTTATACAAAGACATAAGAGCAAAGTCGATCGAGAGGCTGCGTGCTGGTTTAGCACGTCGGGCACATTTTCTTACCGTGCCCTTCCAAGTTTTGGACCACTGGCTTTTTATGATTGTGGATACCGAGGCTCGGGATGCCAAGGTGTATAATTTCTGCGGCACCGAGCTACCAGCCGGCATAATAAACTTCGTTGGTGAAGCAGCAGGAGAAGCAAGGTGTATACCCTTCCGACTGCTTAAGTTAATTTGGGCTGCACGCCCATCTCTCCGCCAAGATTGGAGCCAGCCTTGGTTCAAAATCATAAACCCTCAAGTTCAAGCCGCTGAGGGATCTGGGGATTGCGCTTTCTACACCATACATCACATCCAAGCACTGAACCAGGAAATCCCATTTACTGATCTGGTTGCTGAAGATTTTCATTCCTTGCGCAGGCGTTATGCCATGGCGCTCATCTGTGATAGACGTTTCTTCAAGGACCCGACTATGGCACCAGATGACGTCCCTTGCTACCTCTTCTCATCTATCCAGGGACCGCAACGACGACCCTTCCGACAAACTCTGAAGGAGTCGGAGAAAACCACAGTGCCAGTCGTAGCTACCGAGCAAAGTAAAGGAGACATCGATCCTTTGTCTGTCATAGAACCAACTTTTCCTGACTTCGATCACAGTGCTTGCAAAGGTCTCTCCGACATCGAACTACGTCTCATTATGTCGCGGCTCTCAGTCGAGAAGGATGAACTCATATTCATGTCTAGAGACATTTTAGTTATGGCAGACACGCTCTGAGAGACTTTACAGGTTAAAGGATCCCTCTCTGTAAGCCTTATGGCCGCTTACCAGTTCCTACTCGGCCAAAATAACCCCACTACATATATGGCATCCCCATACATGAAGGATGATCTTCTAAAGCTCAAGAACTTCAGCACAACTGACGCGCTGATCTCCTATCTACAACACACAATGCCAACGTTCATCATGTTACCCTTCCTCTATCATGAGCACTGGATGCTCCTGGCCACAAATCTCCCAGAAGGAACAACTACAATATATAACAGTTCTGATAGCCAGTACAATCCATGACAGAAGAACTATGTCGTGACACCAAGGATGCCAACAGAGGTAGTGGCAAAGGAGTGCGCCGACAAGTTAATTGCTTTTCTGAGTCAGCATACAAGGGCGTACGACAAAGAGCATTTTCACCGCCCTTCCTTCTGCCACAAATGCCCCCAGCAAATCCGGGAATCAAATGACTGCGGCTTCCACGTCCTCTACTGGATGTACACCATCATCGTTCTCCAAAGACCAGTAGAAGAAATGACTGACATGGATTACCACGCTCTACGAGGACATTTCACAGCAAATCTACTTCATTCCCCAGGGGCAAATGAAGAATTAACTTAGCCTACAGCCCTTGTCATAATTACTTCTCAACCTATCACTTTGACACTCTGAGGACAGAGTGAGTGATAAGTTAGGGGGGGTACATTAGACAAGGGCGAGGTACCATTTTCTCCATCCCCTTTTTTCTCTCTTCTCTATTTGTACATATTTTCTTTTCTTCTTTTTCCTCTTTAACTTTCTTTTTAAAAATCACCCCCTTAACTTTAGAATCCTGTTAGTCCCTAAAAGTAAATAGCACTTAGACATTTTATGACGATTTAATAATGTCCCTCCACTATTGATTTTCATGCTTTTGCTTCACTTCTTCATCTGACTCTCCACAGGTCAATATCAAGGCAGAAATAAGCCAGACTCTTAAGGGTGAGAGGGGCATCAGGCAACTTCCAAATCAAGAAGCTCTGCAAGTGGACCACAAACCAAATAAATGCATGTTGAAAAACTCTAAGAACAACTTTCCTCTCTTCAAAATAAAAGAGGCTTGGCCGCCCAAAATAAATTCCCAAACAAAACCCCAAAACCCAAGCCTGCGAGTCTTTGAATAAAAGCCAGAGAGTCGAATAAAATTATGAGAGTTGTGCCTTAAATAAGGATCTATATAAAGAACCGATGAAGGTCTCACCCGACCGACACATTCAGCTGCCCTCACAAAGGCAGATGTGTCGTGCCCGGTAGTGAAACCCTAAGGTATCCAAATATATGAAAGGCTTATAAAGGACTCACCCGGCCAGTACATTCAGCTGCCCTCACAAAGGCAGATGTGTCGTGCCTGGTAGTGAGATCCTAAAAGCATAGACAACCCCTCCCCCACTTGAAGGGGGAGTTACACTTCAAGCCTTTAGCCAACCCTCATACCCTCTCTAGCTTCCAATAGGTCTTTCAGAGAGGTATAAAGCTGATTGGAGTCAACAACATGCACAAAATAAAGGTGGTCCCGATGCGAGCTACGAGATACGGAAGGAACTTGAGACCCAAGCAACTCTCGAAACCTGAAAGAGTCAAGGCAAGCAATAAGACCTGATATGACCTTAGGAGAACTCAGGTTAAGAATTGAAGCAAGAGTATGGAAATTCTAACTAAATAAAATCGCCTCGCCATTACATGTCTCAGCTCTATCTAACTTGAGGACAAGCTAGACTCTAAGTTGGGGGGGTGATAACCTCCAACTTTGATGATTATCTTAGTCTTTTTCTTTAGTTTTCCATACTCTTTTTAAATTAAATATATACATAATCCCTAAATTTTCCCTCTTATTATAAATATACTATCAGACTAACTTTTCCCGTTTATATATGCAGAAAAACACAAAAAATATCATAAAAGACTAACTCAGCCTCAAGACCGCATGGACTCAAACGGTCCTCAGACCGCATGAAGCCAAACGGTCCCGAGACCGCATGGAGTCAAACGGTCCCGAGACCGCATGAAGTCAATTGGTCCTGAGACCGCATGGAGTCAAACGGTCCCAAGACCGCATGAAGCCAATCGGTCCCGAGACCGCATGAAGCCAATCGGTCCCGAGACCGCATGGAGTCAAACAGTCCCAAGACCGCATGAAGCCAATTGGTCCCGAGACCGCATGGAGTCAAACGGTCCTGAGACCGCATGGAGTCAAATGGTCCTGAGACCGTTTGGAGTCACACGGTCTCAAGACCGCATGAAGCCAACCGGTCCCAAGACCGCATGGAGTCACACGGTCTCAAGACCGTATGAAGCCAACCGGTCCCGAGACCGCATGGAGTCATACGGTCTCGAGACCGCATGAATCCAAATAGTCCTGAGGTCCAAACGGTCCTGAGTTCCAAATGGTCCTGAGGTCCAAACGGTCCTGAGGTCCAAACGGTCATGAGGTCCAAATGGTCCTGAGGTCCAAACGGTCTTGAGGTCCAAACGGTCTCCAAATCAAGGCCTATAAATAATACCCCAAGGGTCCTCTACCAAGCATCAAGTTTCAGACGTCCAAAGGCTGCCTCAATCACTCTAGAGAAAATCCAACTTCCATCCTCAGCCCAGGGGTTGCCGGTCTGAGACCCACACTCCATCTCGAAGCTGCTTTCTCTCTCTCCGCCAAAGAAGGTGGGAAGAGGGAGATCTCATCATCAAGCAACCCGTGAAGCTGGTGGATCGTTTCTCTCTCTCCAAGGGGTTGACTTTCCTCTTTCCTATGTGGGGATGACGCTCTCTCTCTCTCTTCTTGCCTCCTCCTTTGTCCTAGTCATGAGCGAGTAGTCTCTCTCACTAGGGTGCGGGGAGTAGCCCCGCTACCCATGCTTTCATATCATGTAAATGTAATCCATAGTTTGCAATATAGAGTTTTTATCTTCTCAGTTCAACATCAAACATTTAATGAATGCTTATTGCTTGATCACAAATTTGTGTTATCTTTTATCTTTTAGTATGAATTGTCTACATTTGTACTATTAGATTTGAAACTCATTTGTATGTTGGTTCTTGGTGCATGTATCCACCATGCATCTGTTTCGGTGTCTAGAAGTGTAACTCAAGAAGTGGAGTAAACTCACTATCATTTGTTGCACTTTCATACTATGAAATGGAATCAATTGACGTATGAAAGTGCAACCTTGGTAAGTCGAGGAACACACTTCGCGAGGGTAATGATGCAAAGTAAGTGACCATTTGTTCGGGAATGGCTGGCGTTGCAACATTCCCACACTTCTCGTAGTTAGCTCTCCGAAAGGAAGCTAAGTCTACAAAGATACTAACTGACTAGACTCTTTTTGCAGGTTATGTTTTGCTTTGCATGTGTTGATCCATGTGTAGTGGCGATGAAAAACCGATCACACCCTAGTGACTTTTATCATAGTTTAACTCATTAGATTTACTTGCTTTCTTTACTTTGCATGTTCTTAATTTAAAACAACAAAACCAAACTTTTGATTTAAGTGCCTACTATTAAGTGACTAAGTGAAATTCCAATGTTTTCCATCTTGTTGCTTGCAACAAGACCGTTGTCCTGAGGATTCGACCCTTAACTATACTACGATAAGACTTCCACATATCCTAGCATACGTGGGTGGAGTTCTCTATCTAGTATATGCAAGGCTAAACCTAAAGACTTACTATCTTTAGGATTTTTAGTTGGTGCACGCAATTCCACGTAAGTGGGAGCCCCATCAGCTAGCTAGGGATATACTAAATGTATATAGGAGCAAATCCCAAAATATCCTCACATATGCTATCTTCTCCTAGACTTAGGTGATTTCAAGCATAAAACCACAAGTAATTAATATTTTAGTCACAAACCATAAGTAGAAACATGGGAAGTAAGATAGAAGTAGAAATTAATCATCATGGAATTAAAATATAGAATTTTACAAGATCAATCGTCCCAACATGGTATCAAAGTATTTTACCCCCAAACAACCCACCAAGGGGGCTTAGCTAGACATAAAATAATAAAAAGAAGAGAAAGAAGGAGTAGAGTAGTGTGGGGCCATAGAACATGGAGAAGACTCCTCCTTCTTCACCTCCTAGCTACTGTAGCACTAGCTCCTTCCTTTAAGGTGGGTAGATGGCATGGAAATATGAGGTTTGATGGTGGAAACCCTAGAAAAGTAGGGTTTTGAGGTAGTGGAAGGTGGAAATGGTGTAGGGGGTGGATGAAGGTAGATGAGAGCTCTTGAATGCTAAGTGGGTATGCAATAAAGTCTAACCTTGGCTAATCTTCATTCTAAAGCCGCCACCCTTGTATATATATAGGTGGTGGGGAAGCACTAGCTTAAGTGGGGGCAATATGGGAAAAATAGTGCAGAAAAATGTAGGGTTTTGATGGTAGCACGACTGTGGTGGGTAGGAGGGACCATGGTTGTGGTAGAATGGAATGACCATTGTGAGAAATGGCAAAATTTATAGTTAAATTTTAGATTCTTGGAAGGCTGGTAGCACGGTCGTGTTGGGCAACATGGTGGTGGTGGGAGAAAGGTAGCATGGCTGTGTTGGGTGGCATGCCATGGTGGGTGATATGTCCAACATAGCCGTGTTGGGAGCAAGGTAGCATGATTGTACTGGGTGGAACAACTGTGGTGGGTGATATGTAGCACGACCATGTTGGGTAGCATGACCATAGTGGGAAGGTTGCAAGACAACTGTGTTGGAGGGGTGGTAGCACGACCGTGCTGGGTAGCACATCCATGTTGGAGTGTTTGTTGTAGCTACTTAAAAACTGAGATGTTCCTTGTGAATTTAATGTTTGCCTAGCATGACCATGTTAGAGGGGTGACAACACGGCCGTGTTGGGTAGCACGACAACACAACCATGTTGGAGTGTTTGCTTCAGCTACTTCAAAACTGAGATTTTTCCTATGATTTTGACATTTGTAGCACATCCGTTTTGTGTCACCATGGTCGTGTTGGGGGCTTTGCTTGCACTTTGAGGTTAAAAATTTCATCTTCATGAACCCTTTGCTTTATCTTGACCCTTGTCCAATAGGGGTAGGTTGGAAAGCTCTTTGACCTTCTTTGGGCTCCTCTATGGATGGAGGGGCCCTAGGATCATCCTCCTTCTCTTCCATCCATCCAAGGCGTGGCCCGAGTACCTAAAATACATGCAAGGAGTGTCCATAAGTGTATTTAACAGAAATATGCATATTGAGGGAATTAACATGTAATCTTGTAGGTTTAGATGTGATTAAAATGCAATAAGACACAAGATGGAGCCCTAAATTAGGTATGCATCACCACCCCAAACTTAAAACATACTTGTCCTCAAGTATGATCCAACTCAATATCTCTACATTTTTTTCAACAAATAAGAATGATAAATGCATTGCAACAGATGATTATTGACTAAATGGGCTTAATGGTGACTAAGTACATGTGTTCTACCTATCTCCTCTACACTTTCACAAACCAATCATGAATTGAGCATTGAGCATACAAAATTCATATATAAGGCATGGAATACACAATCAATACATATGGCCTTCATGTAACTCTGGGTATACTGTTTCATGGTGGTGATAATCAAAGATGACTTGGAGTGTTGTTTCACTTTCATGCATTCAATTTCATACTTCAAACCACACTATGTGACCTACATGGCTGCAGAAAAAGGGTGAACTGAGCTAGGTTTGATGTTTCCTAGCTCAATGGGTATGCAAAATAGAAGAAAGAGTTGTGGTAATATATTGGAGTGCTATTACATAGGAGAACTCATGTTTTCTTTATTTAGATGCTATTACATAGGAGCATCTTTATTTTCCCTTTTGCATTTTTCCCTTGGTGAAACTAGAGCACATGGTGGTGAGAGTGAAGCGGGGAGATATAGATATGGCCACCTCAAACTTTTGGAGGTGGCCAAGGCTGAATATGTGCACTTTGACATTCTTTAATGAGGTGGAGGGGTAAGAAGATAATGAAAGAAAAGTCGGGTCAAAGAGAGGTCATTAATGTGGTTCTCAACATAAAATCTCTTGCATGTAAACTATTCCAACACTTCATCATGTAATGTCACACCACATGAGTGAACAACATGAAATTCATATTTTTATCATATGATCCCAAAAGCCCTAAGCGTTCATAGCTTGCTCAAATCACAATTCAACCAAAACATTCACAAACATGAGAGGAGTGATTCTCAACAATTAAGGCCATTTAGCAATACAATAATGAAGCTTAGCATGCATTTGCCATGGACCAACATTTTCACTTCAATGGGTGGATGTTAAGTCAAAACATGCTTTTTAGGCAAGAAGTTCCAAATCTAGGCAAAATTGACCAAAATGGTTCCAACTTGCACTCAATCACATTTAAACTTACATTTAGGGAATAAAAAGCATAAAGCAACAAATCCTAGCTAAAACACACAAAAATTACCAAAAACCTACATGAGATGCAATGCATGAGATGGAATGGCAAAAAGAAAAAATTTGAAAAATTACTCAAAAATGCATGAAAAAGAACTACATGTATGCCTGGATGTAAGTAGGCACACATAGTCATGATAGATAAGCACAAGAGTCAGTCAAACTATTTGTTCATCTCAACAAAAATGTAGAACAAGGAATGTAGAGGAAAAATAAGGCAAATCAAGGGCTTATTGCCCTACCACCCCAAACTTTTAAATCATGTTGTCCTCAACATGAAATAGAAGCTTAGAATGGTAGGGAAGAGGGTATCGAGTCGTGGTAGACAACCTCCAATGGAGGGGAAAGATCAACATAATATTAGGTGAGAAGGGAAGACCACCATGGTCGTTCTATGTGAAATGGTTGTTCTGGTTTGCCTCATCACGGTTGTGCTATGTAGAACGGCCATGCTGCACTCCAATCTATAGCTTTTTCACTATTTTGCAATCTTCTTTTCAATTTTGATCTTCCTTTTAATGATCTTCTTCATGCATCATCTATCCTCTATTGTTCATGTACTAATCATGATTCACAAATAGATAAATCATCAAGTGTGGTGTGTGTGTGCATTTCATGCATGATTCTGTAACTGTGGTTTGCCAACCACTACTCAGGGAAGTCGGTATAATCAAAGTTGGTACACATATCTTCAACCCTCAGCCTTTGTCTTTCTTCCTCTGTGAACATGAAAACTTCTATCTTCTTTCCATTATAGGTGATTGTCATAGTACCGGGGTGCACTTTGATCTCCGCATCCACTATAGATAGGAAGGGTCTTCCCAAGACAATGTATTCGTTTCCATCCAAGGGCTAGAAATTTACAACCAAAATATCTTTCGGGTAGGCAACACTCATTTTGTTGTCAACTGACACCATCCGATTGTGCAAGATGCCAATAGGAAATTACCTAGAACCATCAACTAACAACATAACACAGTTTGTTGGCCTCATTCTCACTATACCTAGCCACAAAACCATGTTATAGGATATGATACTCATGTCGAAGCCCAAATCTAAAAGTACACATTTGACGAGCTGACAGTTGAGGTAACACTAGATATAGGGTATCCTTGGGTATCCCCTCTTTTCAGGGAATTATATGCCCAAGATGAAGTTCACTCATTCTATAGCAATGACTTCTTTGGGTACTTCTTTGGTTATCCTTCTCTTAGTGGTGAATTCATTTCTAATCAGGGACATGAAGGTTGATAAGTGCATTCTTCTTTTCTTTGGGATTCTCACCCCATAATTCTAGTTTTTTGGGAGATGGAGATTTTCTAGGTCACCATGAAATGGTAGTAGTGGTTCCTAGAGTGTTATAATCTCAAGAGAATGTGGAGCAACACTTGTTATCTCATTACAGGATGCAGAGAAAACTAAATTTTCATTGCCCTTGACACATTCATGAAATAATGGGACAGTTGGTCTCATGACCTCCACTGGGGGTGAGATGAGTGGCTTTTCCTTCTCAAACAACGGTGGAACATGAGTGGCATTTTCTCAGTAGTAATGGGAGACACAAGTTCTTGAGTGCACTTGGAACTTTCAATTAAAAGGGGGTAGCAGAATCTTTGATGCTCTCAACATCTCCATAAAACTTTTCTAGTAATGGTTCTTCATCACAAACCTTGGTAATCTTATCCTCCCTTACCATGAATTCCTCAATATCCTTCTTCCCCATATGACTGACACCATATTCACTTTCTCATGGGAAAAAGAAAAGCTCGTGAGGATGATGGTGGTGATGGTGGTGGTATTTGGTGAGGGGGATTAGGATTTTAGAGGATATAAGTTGGTTGTTGTAGAGGTTGTTGTGGAGGTGGTTGTTGTGGCTATTGGGGTGGGGGTTGTTGGTATGAATGTGGTGGTAGTGGAGTATATTAGTATTTGACAGGGGTTGTGGATGTGGAGGAGCATATGGATGAGGGGGGCCTTGGTATTGTTGCAAAGTTGTGACTTGCCCCTATAGTGGGACATAGGCACCCTGAGGAGCACTCATAGAACCACCATCACTATTACGGTTTGCCATGGTTTGGGAAGGGAGTCTCCCATCCTCATGGTGGGAAACTGAAAGAGATATTTGATCTAGCCTTTGCTCTAGGTGGTTAATTGTTTATCCATGAGAGGACACATCCCTCTTCACTTCATCCAGGTTTTACAGTCTCCCATGAACTTCATCTTAAATTTTTGAGTTGTACCTTGACCCTTGGTGTTGTGTTGGTTTCCCTTGCCCTTATTCACCTTGTCACTTACAAGAAAAATTAGGGTGATTCCTCCATTACAGAGTATAGGAGTTAGACATAGGGCCTTGGTTGTTCCTGTTCTCAAAAGATTGCAAGGTTTGCACTTCTTCACAAATAGCTTCCATAGAGTTGGTGGAGTGGCTAGAAGAGTTTCCTACTTGATTCTTCATCAAGTTCATCATGTTAGTAAGGATCTTCATCATTTGGGGGTTGGCCTCATCTCTAACTGGAGTTGGAGGAGGAGGAGCCCAATTCCTATCACAATGCACTCCCATGCTCGAGGCACGGTGGCATGAATTCTCAACTAGGTGCTCAAAGAGTGGCCATGATTCTTCCAGGGGCTTGGCCATGAAGGTTCAACCATAAGAGAAATCAACCACCATTTGACCTAGTTCAGACAACTAGGTGTAGAAGGATTTCACAAGTTGCCATATAGGAACCTCATGATGGGGGAAATCTCTCAGAAGCTTTTGGAACCTTTCCCAAGTTTCATGGAACAACTTGTTCTCCTTTTAAGTGAATGAGGTGATGTACCTCCTCATTTGTGTCAGCTTTGAGATGAGCTAGAATTTCTTCAAGAACTCATTATTCACTGCCATCCAAGTAACCAATTCTGGCTTCAATATATACCATTACTTGGCTTCCTCCTTGAGTGAAAATGGGAAGAAGGTTCATCTTATGGAATCATTAGTTGTTACAGGAGTGCGAAAAGTGGATCATGTCTCCAGTAAATCATTGACATGGTGGTATGGGCTTTCGTTCTCCAACCCATAGAAGGTGGGAAAGAGTCTGAGAAGCCTGGTGGAATGGAAGATTGTTGAATGGACATTGGGTCAATAAGGGTGGCAATGGGGAAGGTGTAGTTCCCCAGAGTGAAGTATTCATGGAAAGGGTGGTTGGGTGGTAGTTAAGAATCTTCTACCTCTCACTATTGATCATTTTGTCTCCCATTTCAGTCTTTCGGTGTTGCTTTCTTCGGTGTTGACGTCTCCTTCTACATATCTCAAGATTAAAAGGAACCAAATCAGTAGAAGTTGAGCGTCGTCCAAGCATGCACAACTGTCATTTGCATTAGGCGCAAACAAGAAAAAATAGCTAAGTTAGAAGACAAGTATGCAAAATTTAACAAATAGTGACGAAAAACAATGGTGAGGGAAGTAGGAAAGGCTGAGATACACTAACTAGCTAGACTAAGAGCCTCTACTCCCCAACAACATCGCCATAAAGCTTGTTGTGTTCTCACACATTTGATGTCTTTTGAATTTATAATGGATACCTAGTCTAACACACTCACTTAGACCAGTCACACTTCACCCACAAGAGTACAAGGTCGTGTTATAGTATAGGCAAGAGGCAAGAAAAGGTCGATTGGTAGGGAAAGGGGGAACTAGAGCTAGGTTAGTGGGGCTATGTTCCTAAAGTAGAGAGTAGGGTCTTTAGGGTTTGATCTTGATTTGTGTTGATTACACTTAGATGCAAGCAATTGAATAAGAAAGCAAATGAGACAAGAAAAAAAAACCATAGTCTAACCCTAAACAACTAATTCTAATTAATAAGGAAGACAACTACTTAAGCAAGAGCACAAGACTACACTAGACTAGCAATTAAAGCACTAAATCATTTAGAGACCCAAGATACCACTATCTAGAGTAAACAACCACAAAGAAGCACTAGATACCCTAGTAAGGATTAACAACCAAGACTAAGAAATTGATCTAAGAAGCAATTAAACTAAGCAACTAAGCAAGCATGAACTAATAAGAAAGCAAGATGGGTTTTAAGCAAGTTATGGGAAGAATGGGCCGTTTGGGGAATGGTAAGAAGATATTAGTTGGGGGGCATCTCATGCAAAACCTAACCATTCATTCTAGATTTCTAAACCAAACAATTAGCCAAATGTAATGGAATCGCCCTAGACTATTGGTTGGCCATGGATAGAATACAGTGTGGGAAGGGAAACTACACCCTTGCATACCCTATCTAGCCTTACCAGGCTCAATTCAACCAAGGTTATGTGGGATTTCAATTGGATTTGACTAATCTAGGTTTCTAGGATAATAATGTTGAGTGTAATTGGGAGCCAAAGGTAGGGATGGGGAGTAGAGGTAAGGGTAGTTCACCTCACATTACTCACCATCTAACTTTTAGCAAACTCCTAGGTAATTACTTTAAGAAATCCTATACTAGCTACTTAGATCTCACACCTAGGGAAAGGAGAAGGCTATATGTATGGGAAGATAGCGTGCTAGCTAGGAATACACTGGTTGTACCTAGGAGCAAATCCCCAAATAGCCTCACATATGCTATCTTCTCCTAGACTTAGGTGGTTTCAAGCATAAAACCACAAGCAATTCGTATTTTTAGGCACAAACCACAAGTAGATACATGGCCAGTAAGATAGAAGTAGAAATCAATCATCATGAAAATATAGAGTTTTACAAGATAAATTCCCCCAACATGGTATCAAAGTATCATTTTAACCCCAAACAACCCACCAAGGGGGCTTAGCTAGGCATAAAATAAGCAAAATAAGAGAAAGAAGGAGTAGAGGAGTGTGGAGCCATAGAACATAGTGAAGACTTCTCCTTCTTCATCTCCTAGCTGCTATAGCACAAGATCCTTCCTCTAAGGTGGGTAGATGGCATGGAAATATAAGGTTTGGTGGTGGAAACCCTAGAAAACTAGGGTTTGAGGTAGTGGAAGGTTGAAATTGAGTAGGGGGTGGATGAATGTAGGTTAGAGCTCTTGAATGATAAAGGGGGATGCGATAAAGGCTAACCATGTCTAACCTTCATGCTACAACTTCCACCCTTGTATATATAGGTGGTGGGGAAACACTGAATTAAATGGGGGCAATATGGGAAAATCAATGTAGAAAAATGTAGGGTTTTGGTGGTAGCACAATCGTGCTGGGCAACACGGTCATGGTGGGTAGGAGGGAACATGTTTGTGGTAGAACTTGTTCTAAGAAAGTTAAATTGTGGGTTCTTAGAAGGCTGGTAGCAAAGTCGTGTTGTGCATCATGACCATTTTAGGAGCAAGGTAGCACGACCGTGTTTTGTGGCACAGCCGTGGTGGGTTACATGTAACACAGCCATGCTAGATAGAACTACTATGGTGGGTAGGTTGAAACACAGCCATGGTGGGAAACACATCCATGTTGGAGGGGTGGCAACACGGTCATGCTGGGTAGCACGACAGTGTTGGAGTGTTTGCTACAACTGCTTCAAAACTAATTTTTCCTTGTGATTTTGACGTTTGCAACACAACCTTGCGTGTCACCACAGTTGTGTTGGGGGATTTTCTTGCACTTTGAGGTTCAAACTTTGATCTTCATGGAAACCTTTTCTTTAGCTTGATCCTTAGTCACTAGGGGTAGTCTGAGAAGCTCTTACACCTTCTTTGGACTACTTCATGTGTGGATGGGCCCTAAGATCATCCTCCTTCTCTCCCATCCATCCAAGGCATGGTCCAAGTACATGAAATACATGCAAAGAGCTAATGTTCATAAGTGCATTAATAGAAAAATGCATATTGAGGGAATCAAAATGTAATCTAGCAGGTTTAGATGTGATTAAGATGCAATAAGACATAAGATGGAGCCCTAAATTAGGGCTACATCAGAGACCAGACCCATGAACAACAGTGAAGATTTTTAACTAGTTTTTGTCAAGGCTTGGTGATGCATCCCTATTTTAAGGCTCCATCTTGTGTCTTTTTACACTTCAATCACATCTAAAGTAGTTATATTACAATTATTCTCCTCAATATGCATATTTATGCCAAATGCACTTATGGACATTCTTTGCATTTTTTTTTCAGATACTTGGAGTATGATTGGATGGATGAGAGAAAAAATGATCCTAGGGTTTCTCTACACTTAGAGAGGCCCAAAGTGAAGTCAAAATCTCCCTCAACCTATCCCTAGTGTCCAAGACTCAGAATCAAAGAAGTCCAAGGATGAACAAAGTGCAAGAGAAAAGTGTTGCTGAAGAGACCAACATGGCCCTGGTATCACAGAAGGGTTGTGTGAGACCACAAAAATCACAGAAGGAGATCAAGTTCAAGCCACTGAAAATTCAAGTCAATAGTATGGATGTGCAACCCAGTGATGCACTAAATATAATTTGCTTTTGCATGCTATTTTATTACATATTTCATGCATATTTGCTCATTTTGATACTACTTGTGTATTATTTATCATCATTAACTTGTGATATAGTATCACATCGAATATTATTTATTTCCTCTATTCTATAGTGATTTATCATATTTAATTGGACATATGATCTTTTATTCCAAATTTTAGGTAATTTGAGAAGTCCTGAATTAGCTCGGTGCTACCAATAGCTTTTTCGGTGGTACTGATATTGGAATAAAAAGAACAAACCTAAATCGAAGCATCTGGGAGCCACTGACGACCAAGTTGATGGTACCAACTATTACATGGAGAAATCATTAGTGAAGACATAAAGCAACTCAGTGCTACCAACACCTTAGTTGGTAGGGTGTTGGTAGAAATGACACTTACATAAAGTCATGAATCCAAGAGAGGACTCAATGCTACCAACTTCTAGTTGGTAGTACTGACCTGGCGCGATCATATGAGATTAAAGATCTTGATTAATTTGATGGATACGACTTAATGATGCCTTAAGTGTCTAATATGACTAGAGAGGAGTTTGTCCAGACCTAATCATCATGTTCTAGTTCACCGCACAAGGGTGTTGGTAGCATCGACACTTACATAGAGTTGTGAATCTAGAAGAGGACTTGGTGCCACTGAATTCCTGTTGGTGGTACTAACTTGGCGCGATCATACAAGATTAACGTTCTTGATTAATCCGATGGCCATGACATGCCCTAAGTCTCTCTTATGACTATGGAGGAGTTTGGCCATACCTTATCATCATGTTCTAGTTCATCGCATAAAGGAAGAGAGTTGAGAGAAGAGAAAGGAGAGGAGAAAGCCATGTTCTAGATGATTCAATCACTTGCGATGGACAACTTTGCAGACAAAGGACAACAAATCATTACGTTTGTTAGAGGGAGTCATCCATATCATCTTCTCTAGGGGTTTCCATTAAGTCTAATGTTTTCCTCATCTTATCCTCTTCCATCTATGTGTGTGGCAATATTTAATCATGCAGGGCTAATTCCCTAGTTCCTTAGGACCCAGGAGTAGCCATGTTATGGACTATATTTGACATTATGAATTGATATATATGTTTCTTCCTAATTTTTGGACAGAATACTATGATTGCATAATGAATTGACTATGCCTAATCAACATAGCTAATTTCTCGTATCCTTAATTGCTTTGAGAGAGGGGTTCACGATTACAGAAGTTATAGTATTACACAATTTACACTGCACCTTGAGAGAGGGTTTATGATTGTGAAGGGAATAGCTCAGAGGATTTGTTAAAGCACCTAACTAACAGTCAAATCACTATGAGAGTGGGGGTTATATTAGACTAGGTAGTGAATTACGTTGTGAGAGCGGGTAATTCTTTCTATAGACCCCTTGGTTCAGAATTAGGAGAAATATATATATTAATAAATGATGTTAATTGTAGTGTGAACCATGGTAAAATTGTATTCCTAAGGAATCCATTCCATTTGTGATCACAACCCGGTTGTTTTAGTTTTAATGCTTGCAATTAGTTAATTAATGACTCAATCACTTATTGACTAGGTCTAACTGATTGAGTACTAGTTAGTAGTAGTTTGTGGATCATGTTTCCTTGGATTCAACACTCGGGCCTCATAGGCCTATATTATGTGATACATGCACTTGCGTCTTATACACTTAGTAAACACGCATCAAGTTTTTGGCACCATTGTCGAGGAAAGAGCAACTCTAGCCCTATGAGTGTTGTGATTGACCACTCTAGTCCATTTCTTTTCTTTTATTTACATTTATCTTTTTTCCTTTGAAAATGTGCATCATTGAAAATATTTCTCTAGCAATAATTAACTAGTATTATGCATTCTCACTTTGTCATTAAGTTTTAGGCACTAGCGGACAATTCACATTCGAATCACTGATTATAGAGAGTGTACTCCAACTATTGTAGATCAAGATGAGATTTTCCACAGGACAAGAGATTTTGGGCTTCATCTGAGAAACTCATCCGAACCCCACCACCACAGACAAAGAAAGTAATGATGGGAATGGAAGATCCTAATGCAGAAGTGTGAGTTGGAGTCGAGCTTTAAGAGCAGACTGTCTGACAAAAATTCAAGGCATCATCATCTACAACATAGTTAGGGTCAATTATAAAGCAAGCAATTAACATGATAAGCTACAAAATAGATCCATAGCTGGTGGCACTTATAAAATCTCAAGCATTCCATGGTCACAACATGGAGGATCCTATATCTCACATCAACAATTTCTTGGAGAGTTGTGATATGCTCAAGATTGATAGGGTACCAATGACTACTATTTGTATGAAGTTATTCTCATACTCACTGGAAGATAAGGCAAATGCTTGGTATCTAAGCCTTCCATCAAAATCCATATCGACATGTGATGAAATGATATATGTCTTCTTTGAGTGATACTTTCCACCTTAGAAGACCAATGAATTGGTTGGAAAGATACACAACTTCAAGCAGCATGTCGAAGAGTCATATTTTGAAGCATGGGATCAATTTTAGAACATGTTGAGGAGGGTTCATCGTCATGGGAATGACTTGTACGGGTAGGTGAAGACATTCTACTATGGTCTACATAAAGGGGAGAGGACTATTCGGGATAGCACAGGAGTAGGTTTCTCTCTAAAAATAAAGCTACAAGGTGTCTTGAGATCCTAAAGAACATGGACAAGAATCAGTCATTGGTAGGAGTGAGAAGTACCATCAACAATTAAAAGTGCTATGGAATCAAGGGAGATCACTAAACTCAAAGCATATATGGACAGGCTCGCAAGAAAGCTTCAGCAAGAATCTGGCACCTCATTTGGAGGCGAAGAGGAGGACTGGATGTACCTACGTTAGCAATATCAATAGGATTGGGGGTCCTAGTAAGATAGATAAAATTGAAGACATTCTAGGCGGGCTAGTGAGTTAGAATGAGACCTTATTGGACCATACAAAATGAGTGCAACAAAATAATGAGGTGCAAATCCACAACATCAAAAATCAAATTTCTTAGCTAGCAAGAGAGGAGGCTTCCATTAAGAAGTCCATTCAATAGGGATTTCCTGGGAATACAAATACAACTAAACTGCACCATCATGTAAATTTTGACTCTGTTGTCAAGGAACCAGAACATCTTACTGAGGAGTCACCATAGCAACATGCTCCAGAGCCAGATTGGGTGTATGTACTATTAACTTAAATGTGCAAGTTTTAATATTTATAAGCTCGAACACTACCTCACAAGTATACATGTACGTGTAGCAATGAGGTTGTTTAAGGGAGCAAGGCACTATTAGTTGCGTGTTACTATTCAACAATCTAGATCGATTTGCAATATTTGAATTTGGTTGTGATCTACTAACTAGCAATCAAAAGAGGAAAGGAACTAAACTAAAATGATTAATATCAGATTTTGGAAGATCTTTGTCACATTATTTCACTTCCACACCATTACTCATATGAAACTATGAAATTACATGTTAATTAACTTGCAAGGTGGTTGTTGTAATCATACACCTCCCGGTGACATGAAACAATTCTCATCTCTACATAACACTCTCGTGCTTATGCTCAAATTCAAACTGCAACCTTGGATCTCCAACATACCCTAGCCACCCCATGGTCAAGGTTTTTTTTGCCAAGAAAACTACTCCATACTCCCCTATACATTCTTCTGAATCGAATAAGGAATCATAAAACATGTAGGTTTGATGGCCAAGCAAACATGCAAGCAAATAACACCTTAGAAATTCTTGAAGAAAATTAACTAACATTACATCAAAATTACAAGTTCACACGAGTAATAGCATGGGAGATACTCTCCCATGCCCAAGAAGAAAGGTTCTACTCATATATAATGCATAAACACAAGTACAAGGCACAAATTTTAGAGTTTGCCATAATTAGAGAGAGGAGAAACTAAGGAAACTAGAGAGTGAAGTGAGAAGAGGTAAACTCTGACTTAAGGACATAATTCCACCCTTGTAGCTACTTATACTCAAATTGCTTTCCCTCCCGAGAAACCCAGATGGAGTAAAGGAGCTCTAATGTACTCTATGGAGAATAAATGGTGAAGAATGGAGGCTCTTTCCCAAGAAACCTCTCCTTCTTCTCCAAAATCACCCTCTTTTTGCTCTGGCCTATTCTCTGGTCATAGAGTGTTCAAATAACAAGAGATAATTGCCTCATATGTCTATTCTCATATTTAAAATGAGGGGCAATTTTATTTTCAAAATTGGCAAAAATTGATAAAGACACAGCATGTTCAGTGGAAGACATGTCGTGTTGCAGCGTGTAATTGCTAGGTGACTGCCTTTGGGAAGAGTACACGACATGTTCGGTGGAAGAGACATCGTGTCTCTGCAACCTAAAGTCGACCTGAGCAAATGACACATGCCGTGTCTGAATAAATTCACATTGTGTGAGTTTCCAAAACTTTCAAATGTGGCTTTTGAACGTGTATACACGTCGTATTTTAGAAGCAACACACCATGCCTTTTTTTATGTAGTTGGGGCACAAGTATCTATAATCTTACACGTTGTGTATTTAATAGCACACCCTGTGTCTTCTTCAATTTCTTCAAATCAACTCTTTCAAGCATGCAAACTCTCCGGGGATCCAATTAAGATCGGATTTTGGTCGGATTGACCCCTTATCTTCATCAATATCATGTATTTGTGTTCACAAACACAAGGCGAGTAAAATAACTAAAAAGATGGTAAATCAAGTATGATTAGATTCCAAATGGAGAGCAAAATGGATTGAATTTGCATGCTAAATTGCAGCATTAACTTGATTTCATTAATTTAATATGAAAATTTATCATTGAGAGAGTGGTTGAAAATGCATTAAGAGCTTGGCAAGGGCATCATGTATTCTAAATGATGTTGTAAAGTTGATTTATTCAAAAAATTGAAACCATTACATGTGTTAAGCAATCAAGGATGTGAAAGATTAATGTTCAGGTTCTAAAGCATAAACCAAAAACTAAACACATGTCGGTGGCCATGAAGTTTTATTTGATTAATGCATGCCTTTTACAATTTCTGCAAATGACATTTCTCAACAATGAGAGGACAATCATATCAGCTTAGAAGGAATTCAATTCATGTACATAAGATAAGCCTCATATCATATTGGATTTGCCACAAGAAGAACATACACTAAAACAAGAACTACGAAAAATATGACAAAAAGGAAACTACAACTACATTACCGGCCGGTTACTCCCCCTAAGCTTGAAATCTGTAGTGTCCTCATTGTGCCATTCAAACCCAAGTTTGTAGCAATCAGGACATGCAATGGAGAAATCAAGATGAAGGGCCACCACCCTCATGACCAGCTGGGAAATGTTGGTTGAGAAGATCATCATCAATGAGGATGTCAGCATGAGTTGGCTCTAGATGAGGTGGAGGCGGTGGAGTAGGTATGACATAGTGGCCCTAGAAAATGTGTCACATGTCCATCCTCTAAATCATGCCATGCATGATAGAATACTTTTGGCTCATCAGATCTAGATGGCTATCCTGTTGATCAAATCATTGTTGGACATAGTCGTAGAGGTATTATGCATCAGGCATGGCCCAACTATACTCTATATGTGTGCTAGTGGAGGTGGTGGTGGTTGTTAGACCTATCAAATGGGTGGGTGGGTTGGGTTTGAGTTGGGTCATTGCGGGTTTGGGTCTCGCGGGTGTGGGTTAAAAAGTTGGAATGTTAAATGGGTGGAGAAATAGCACACCCAAACCTGACTCAGCGGGTTGCCCATGTAATATGTGTACAACATCAAATACACTGCAAGTTGTCTCTCTACAATAAGAAGTAGAATGTTTCATTGATGGGTTTTAGTGAAAACATAGGATATCTAGAGAAACTGTCCATTGTGTTTGATTTCAAACACAATGTACTACCCATTGTTTGTTTAAACATAAAATTGTAAGAGAAAAATAAAACAACAAACTATTGTAATGTAAAATTGGAAAAATAAATGATATATTGTTGTAAATATCATAGTATATCACTATAACAACATTTCATTTTCCATTTAACATTAGAAATTTACTAATATAGCATGTTCTTATGATTATCTACTTCATGAAATGAACATAAAAAGAGTATAATTGATGTGAATATATATAAAATATGTAACATAATCAATGTATATTCATGAACATAAACAACAATGTAGAGCATAACTAGTTTGTTTCCATTTGCATAAAACTTTAACAAAACATGTCAAATATGACTTTTAGAGTTTGTCTTTTTATACTATATAAACTACACATCATTCATTTAGTTGTTTTATTAATGTGTGGGCACCACATGTCTTGAGAATCATAAATGTATTAAATTTATTATAATATATTTATCTTACTTAACTGGGTCACCGACGGGTGCCTGTAGATCACCTATGAATCATGCTAATTAAATGGGTGGATATGGGTTTGGGTGACTTCTAGTGGGTGGGAAATTTCATCACCAAACCCGACTTAAACGGGTCAACCCGTGGGTGCCCGCAGATTTAGACCCAATTTGACAGGTGTAGTGGTGGTGCAACTACTATAGTGGGGGTTCCTCATAGTTATCACAACCATATAGTTCAAACTTCCAGTTGTCCTTGTTTGTCAATGTAATGAGCTCCAAATTAGGCAATTCAATAAATTGATCATCATCATAAAAAAGTCTGAATTTGGCATCCTCATTGGAAATACAAATAAGGAGACTGAAAGAAACAAGCAAATAGGGTTGTAAATGGGTACGGGTAGACCCGCGGACCCACAAATCCAGACCCTTGAAAACTGGTCATGGGTCTAATTTTTTATACCCGCATACCCTCAGACTCGTATACCCTTAAACCCGCATATAAGCGGGTCCAATAATGGGTATGCTTGGAC
This sequence comes from Alisma plantago-aquatica, assembly GCA_963693085.1. Lineage (NCBI taxonomy): Eukaryota > Viridiplantae > Streptophyta > Magnoliopsida > Alismatales > Alismataceae > Alisma > Alisma plantago-aquatica. The sequence goes on along the minus strand of OY856411.1, from coordinate 366,779,778 downwards.
CCAGACCCGCTAAACCCGTGTACCCACTATACATAAGTAACTACTTAAATAATATGTTATATATATCATACTTTACTTGTCTAACTAATATAATTCTTGAGATTATATCTTACTCTAACCATAATAAGGTTGATACTAGTCATATAATTAAGAATTAACTATTCTAGTTACAATAATGAACATCATATGCAAACTTAAAATCAAAATATCTACTAATTTATGTTAGTTTCTACATAAGTTAAACATTGTGATGATAACTACAAATATGTTAACAATTAACTAAATTAATATTAATGTCTAAAATATAGCATTATCTAATATAACTATTGCATGTTAATGTACTATATAATAACAATATCTTGGTGTATTAAAATATATAGAACATAGTCATTTTTCTTACATAAATGATATGATGTTTTATAGAACCGCTTACTTGCATACTCGCACTGCATACCCGCTATTATTTCGGGTACGGGTATGGTGCGGGTCTAGGTTTTAAATTATGCGGGTCTAGAATCGGAACTGGACCCGCTAAATTAGATGGGTATAGGCATGGATATGGCCAGACCCACACCGTACCCGCACCATTTAAACCCCTACAAACAAATGTATATTGACAAGGTTCTTTCTAGGTGCAACCTCTACCCCTGTAAAATCAACATCGACCTTGCGGGCAATGTGAGTGATAAGACCCCCACACATGATATCACATGATTCCCTCTTCTTGATCTTCTTGATTTCAAAGAACCTGGTAAGTATGAAATATCGTGCATTAATTTTGAAGTTATTTACCATTTCCCACAAAAAGAAAGGGTCATGCTTTCCACATACACCCTGAGTTTCCTTCATGGCAAAAACTCCTATACTAAGAAGATGATGGACATAGCGGAATATGGGATTATGAATGTGTTGTGCCCTAACCTTCTTAGCATCATGGATGTGATCATCTGTCAACTCCCTCTAGAAAGCATCATTGTTGAACTGTGGAGGATAAGACAACCCTCCCCATAATGGCATTGGAGCACCTCACAGAACTGCTTAAATGTTAACTTGTAATGTTGACCCAGAAGATGAAAATGAATAATAGCATAGGGCTCATGAGGCTTCTTTGGGCCATTCTCAACTTTAAGAAGAAGTAAGAAATTCATAGGTCAGCTTGGGGTTTGTATTGCTCACTATGAAGCATATGTATTTGAGTTCCAACTCCTCTAGCAGCCCCATGACCTCATCCTTGAACCCCAGTGCCTCCATAGTCTATGCACATGTGAAGTGTGTAGGGAGGACCTTACACGAGATAAAAAAATTGATAAGTGGCATCTTCTGCCTTTGTGACTCTGAAATGAGTGGCTGAGACATAGGTTGGAGTTGAGGAAGAGATCTCCCCCATTGGTGTTTGGATGCTTGGTTTATCGGTGCCATATGCTGAGATTGAACTTCAAAGCACTGAGACACAACGTGTCAATTATGGCACACGACATGTCTTCTGGATAGGGGGAGGTGTCAAGCTTAGATAAAAAGAACGGGCAGGCACGCTGTGTTCTAAGGAACACATGACATGTTCTCAATAGATTAGGTGAATCTAAAGATTGGAGACAACAAGGATGCACAACGTGTTCTCGCTTTATCATGACATGTCCAACGTGCTGGCGGTGAGCTCCGGTTTGGTGGTGGTCTAGATCGGGCGGAGGTTATGTGCTCTAGACTTGATGCCAGATAGCTTAGCTTGGTGGATGATGGTGCATTGACGAGGTTGTTGCGGTTGGTGAGATGCATGTGTAGAAGATTTGGCTAGATCTCCTTGCACAGATGTCAACATGTGTGCTTGAGGAGGTATGGCGGCAATACAAGTAGAGCAGTGAGCTCACATGGGTGTTGGGTGCTAATGCTTCCTTCAAAGATGACAATTGCTTGCGGTGAAGATAACATGAGCAACGAGATGTGGAGAAGGCAACAATGACAATTATTGTAGCATCTCTTGCTGATGATGATTGATGAAGGAGGGAAGGAAGCGACTGTTGTAGTGAAGAGCGACAGACACAATTGGAACTGGCCTCACACACGGCGTGAGCAAATGAGTAAGCGAGGGTGGTGGACGAAGATTAGGACTTAAAAACCCTATTTCTGACTTACAAACACGACGTGTTCTTTGAAGAACATGGCATGTACCAATGCACATTTTATCTACCCCTTTATTTTTTATTGGCTTGATGAGGACATACTGTGTTTGAATAAAGACAGAACATGTTTGTTTCCAACAAAATTCCTTCTTATGAAATTCACATTGTGTGAAAATTTACACACATAGTGTGAGTTTTCAGTGAACCTTCTGACATTCCCAGACCGATAACGACATGCCATGTTTGAAATAAGACACAACATATAAGTTTCTAGAAGAATTTAGCATGCGAATGAACTAGTAGACACACCGTGTTTGAATTAAGACATGATGTGTGAGAATATAAGTGAACTTCCTGCCTTCTTTAAGCTGATGGAATGTTGTGTGACTTTCCAAAAAATATCATCATTCAAATGTTAGAGGGAGCACGTCATGTTGTAATTTGTACACGACTTGTGAAACTTGCTTATGGAATGAGGATAGGTCATGTCTAAAAAGGGACACGACGTGTCTTCTGTAGATTTTCCTAAATTTCTTTCTTGTGAGTGGGGACACATCGTGATCTGTATTGCACATGCCGTGTCTCATTGAATTTCTATAGAACTTAGTTTTCTTTTTCTCAACACCTGCAAAGACGATGATATATGCTTATGAGGGTCTAAATTATTACATTCATCCATGGAAAATTTATTTTTAGAATGAAAAAGTTATCAAGCAAATGCAAATAAAGAAATCTATCCAAAATGCGGAGTCAACTCCCACAAGGTCCTCCATTTTGAGTCCAGAGAGAGACTTTATTTCTTCTTCTTCAATGTGCTCCAGAGAAGGAGTTTGATGCAACAGACTTTCCTTTGTCTTTCAGATTCAATTTAGGTAGGCTTGGAAGAAATCCTGTAGGAGTTTGTTGATTGGAAAGGGCATGTTGAGCAACTTGATTCTTTAGCATCTTTGTGTGCATAGATATGCCATCCACTTTGTCACAAATTCGTTAGATGATGTCTTTCATCAGCTGTCTTTGTTGACGAAATTCTTCATTTTTCTTGATCTGACATGAGACAAAGTTCTCTGAGAGTGACTCAAAACTAAGTTTTGAGTATGGCTAGAGTTGGTTGGGACTTCGATTGTTGTTATTGAACCCTGGATAATTGTTGCTTGCAGATGGTATATTTCCAATAGATTGTGGTTGATTATTTTGAAGTGGTTGGGGACTTTGATTTTTATTGTTGCAGTAGGAAAAATTTGGATGGTCTCTCCAACTAGGGTTGTAGGAGTTGGAATATGGATTATAGAGTTGCTTGTTACCATAGTTTCCTACCATATTGCATTGCTCTGCAATCTTCTCAGAAGGGAATAAAGAAAGGTATCTAGGAGAAGCTACCTACCCCAAATCCTGGTTTGCATCACAAATAAGATTCACATGTTGAGTTGGTTGAGTAGTTAGGCTTTCAAACTTTTGAGTGCAGGAATCTAACTTTGCCAAAATTAAATCAACAACTTCAATAGCATGGACACCTGCTTGCTTCACAGATGAAGCAGAAGATGAGAGTGATTGATTGCTCCTTTCAATACTCCATTGGCAATGATTGATTGACATGCCTTCTATTATAGCATAGGCCTCCCTGTAAGATTTATTCATTAGAGCTCCATTGTCTATGACATCTATAGACATCCTGGTGTTATAATAAATCCCATTATAATATGTTTGAAGTAGCAGCCAGTTGTTTAGCCCATGATGAGGACAAAGATGTTGGAGGTCTTTGAACCTTTCCCATGAATTATATAAAGTCTCTCCACCCTATTGATAAAAGTTAGTCAATTTCTAAGAAGATCTTGAGAAGTTCATCCCAACTGTTGATGAGCCACACCTTGGCTCTATCCCTCAAAGAAAACGGAAACAATAGTAGGCGTATACCATCAGGAACAACGCTATTAATCTTGAATGTATTTCGGTATTGCGAGAATTCATCTACATGAAGGTTGGGGTCTTTCATGGGAGTCCTTCCAAAGTGATTCTACAAAATCATCTATGTGATTGTTGGGCTGATGGAGAAGTTGTTTGCCTCAATATGTGAGCCATTGATAGATCCATTGATGTTGATTTCAGCTGGAATTACAAAGTCCTTGAGAGGATGATTGTCTTCCATGATTGGTCCTTGGCTTTCCTATAAAGATGGTGGTGAAGAATGAGGTGACGACGGTTGTGAATCTCCCAAGCTTGAAGAGTCTTCACTCCTCCTTGCTCATCTACGACTGCTAAGAGTGTATTTAATCTTTGAGTCTAGAAACACTAATGGTTGAAGACCACATTTTAATCTCCGCATGAAGTCCTACAAATTCACAAGTAGTGAGAACACTTAACAAATAATGGTAGATAAGACAGATGCTATGAATGACGATGGAATGATGAAACAATGGGTGATTGATCTAGACATGTTTACTAGTTAACACCTCTTACTCTAATAGAAAAATATTGATGCTCCTCGACAATGGTGCCAAAAACTTTTTAACTCAATGCACAAGTTTTAATATTTATAAACTAAAGCACTACCCCACAACTATACAGATGCATGTAGCAATAAGGTTTTACAAGGGATCAAGGCACTGTTAGGCACAAGTGTGTTACTGTTCAACAATCTAGATTGATTAGCAATAGTTTAATTAGGTCATGATCTACTAACTATTAATTAAAAGAGGAAAGGAACTAAACTAAGAGGATTAACATCCAATTTTAGAAGATCTTGGTCATAAAAAATTCACTTACGCACTATTACTCATATGAAACTATAAAATTAACATGTTAATTAAATTACAAGGAGGTTGTCATAATCATACACCTCCTAATGACATGAAATAGTTCTCATCTCTACATAGCACTCCCGTGCTTATTCTTAGATTCTAATTGCAACCTTGGATCCTCAACATACCCCAGACACTCCCATGGTTAAGGGTTTATTGCCAAGAAAACTACTCCATACTCCCCTATACATTCTCCCGCATCACATAAGGAAGCATAAAACATGCAGGTTTGATGGCCAAGCAAACATGCAAGAAAATAACACCGTAGAAATTCTTGGAGAAGAAAATTAACTAATATTAGATCAAACTTACAAGTTCACATAAGTAATATCATGGGAGCTACTCTCCCATGCCCAAGAAGAAAGGTTCTACTCGCACATAATGCAAAAACACAAGTACAAGGCACAAATTTTAGAGTTTGCCATGATTAGAGAGAGAAGAAACTAAGGAAACCAAAGAGTGAAGTGAAAAGAGGTAAAACTCCAGCTTGAGGATGGAATTCCACCTTTGTAGTCTCAAAAAGCCCATACAAAGTAGAAGAGCTATGTTGCACTCTTTGGAGAAGAAATAGTGAAGAATGGAGCCTCTTTCCCAAGAAACCTCTCCTTCTTCTCCAAAATCGCCCTCCTTTTGCTATGGCCTATTCTCTGTGTGTAGTGTTTCAAATGATGAGACATAACCACCCCATATGGTTGTTCTTATATTTAAAATGAGGGGAAGTTCTTTTCAAATTTGGAAGAAATTGATAAAGACAACGTGTGTTCAATGGAGGACACATTGTGTTGCAGTGTGTAACCACTAGGTGAAACTGCCTCTGTGAAGAGTACATGGCATGTTTGATGGAAGACATGTTGTTTCTCTTCAACCTAAAGTTGACTTGAGAAATTGACACACAACATGTCTAAATAAACACACGTCATGTGAGTTTCGAGAACTTTGAAATGTGGCTTTTGAATGTGCAGACACACCGTCTTTTAGAAGCAACAAACCATGTCTTTTTCTGTGTAGCTGGGGTGCGAGTCTTTGTAATCTTACATGTCATGTCTTTAATAGAACACATCGTTCCTTCGTCAATTTCTTCAAATCAACTCTATCAAGCATGCAAACTCTTATGTGATCCAACTAAGGTCAGATTTTGGTCAAATTGACCCCATATCTTCATCAAGATCATGTACCTATGATCACAAACACAAGGCAAGTAAAATAACCAAAAAGGTGGTAAATCAAGTATGATTAGAGGCCAAATGGAGAGCAAAATAGCTGAATTTGTGTGCAGAAGTGGACAAAAAGTATATATAATATACATACATCATGTACCAAAAGTTCCATTTCCCCACAATCTATATGGAAGACCAGGAGGATGTAGAATTCCAGTGCAATATGCTCAGACATGTACCTCAGTAGATAAAGGGTCAGTAAAAATTGACAAGGATACTACATCTTCACCAAATTTATATGACAAATAACTTTAAAGTTCCACCAAAGCACTTTAAAGTTCCACCATTGCAATGACCAAACCTCTAGTTCTAAAAAAGGTGTCTATGCAAAAAGAACAAATGAAGGTTCTAGTTTGGAGTGGAGCAGTCACACTCAATAAGGAGACATCCACAACTCAGAAGGAGCAACCACTAGTCATTCCATCCATAGGAGACGTGCAGAATTCTATCCTAGAATGTGGCGTTGAAGCAAGCTTAGGGGAGGAGATCCCTAATGTGCCATATGTTCCTCCGCACAAGCATATAGACAAGCCACATGTGCCATTCCCCAATAGTCTAAAGCCGAGGGAGGAGGAAAGGCAAGTAATTCCTAGACATTTTCCAAAAGCTCCACATAAACATCCCACTCATGAAGGACATCATCAATAAGAGAAGACAGATAAAAGATATAGATATCTTGCATGTTGATGAAGTGGTTACTGAAATTATCCATGGAAGATTGTTGATGAAGTGAAAAGATCCATGATGCCTTTACATCCCCTATTCTATAGACAACAAGTATTTCCATCAAGCATAATGTGACTCTGGGGCAATCATAAATCTCATGCCTCTTGCTACCTTTCAGAAGTTGGATTTGAAGAAACCAACAAAGACGTCCATGATAATTCAGTTGGTGGATGGATCAATTATGAGACAGTATGGGATATGTAAAGATGTCTTAGTCAAAGTTGGTAAGTTTATCTATCCTATCAATTTTGTGGTTATGTATATCTACAAGATGCGGGGATCAAAGATGTTGTTAGAAAGGCCATTCCAAGATACGACCGATATGATTATTTCCATGGGTAGAGGTTACTTGAAACTCAAGATAGATGATGATAGAGTGGAATTTTAACTACCAGATGAGTCTTCACCACCATCCTGTGACAACCTAGGCTAAAGAAAATCACCTTATCGAGCCTATGACATTAAAAAAAGGCGCTTATGAGAGGCAACCCAACTTTATTTTTGTTATTTACATTTTGTTAGGACTTTTCATTGTTTAATTTTCATATTTGTCTTATTAGATATCAATTGATGTAGGAAGGTACCTTGATGCATTTGTTTGGTGTGCAAGAAGAGTCAGAGTCAGTACTACTGACACCATTGTTAATACCACCAACCTGCTTTAAAATGTTCAATAGGGATTTCCCAAATAAGTCGATACCACTGACTCCAAAGTCAGTGGAACCAACTCTATCATTTCATAATTTGTAGTAAGCTGATACCACTGACACCAAAGCCGTTACCATCGATTTTTCTTAGGAAAACTCACAGATCTACATGAGAAAGTTGTCAATACCACTAACACATAAGTTAGTGGTACCGGCCCATAAAGCTCAAAGAAGGATGTCCGATGTCATATCTCGATACCACCAACACTCAAGTGGAACCGATACCGAAGGAGATACACTAATAGAATTTGATCCAAAAGGCTAATGGGAACATTTCAGCCACCGCCACTGCCACCACTGCCACCGTCACCACACATGGTACTTCCGTTCCACCTCTATGTTTGAATTATGACTATGTGGACATAGTCAAACTTAGGGGAGTGTTTACTTGACTTTATCTTTTTATCTTGCATTTTTGTTAGCTACTTCATTTTTGTAAGTGTAAAAGGATCCACATCTATCTAGTGTAATTGTGGAGCATAGTTATCATGATTTCTTCAATCATCATAGTGTGTGCCTTTACAATAAAATTTAGAAATTTTGAAAAAAAAAAGTTATTTGTTAATCTTAGTTGCAAAGGCTAAACAAAATATCACCTAGAGGAAATGTATGGGTTAGTTAGCTTGAGGACATTTAATATGAATGAAAAGTCTTGATTTATCAAAGAATTGAGGATGACAACGGGGTTTGAGCCCAAATCGACCAAACAAGTAATGTGAACTTAAATGGGATTTTTAGAAATAAACTCTACGGTTACACTGTACACATGTTAATAGGAGAGGATACATCATAGTTTAAGAATAACATTGTCTCTTAATCATGTGATTCCACCCACTTTTCATTACATTTCATCCTCCACCTTAATATGATCAAGTAACCTGAATTGTTTCCTCTTTATTGCATTGCATATCATAATAGGCGACATGATAGCTAGTTTTCTTTTGTTGCACTAGTTATAAACTGAAAAAAAATATGCATATCAATTTGTTACATAACAAAACTCATGTAGATCACATATTTTATGCATAATTCATTATTTCATCATGTACCTATGCTGTTTTTTTGTCAAAAAATATAGTGAAAGGATACACATCTGTACCCCTCTAGATAAAATTTATTTTGTTCAATGAGATGTGTAGTGAAGCTCGATCATACTCTTTAACCATGCTAGAATAATAGGGCAAAGGAAAAAAAGAAGTGAAAAACATGTTTAATAAAGAGGGAGGAAAGGATGCCTTGAACTTAATTCAGAATTTTTCTTCAAGAAGAGATGAAGACATCTAGATGATGTATTATTTTACTCCACGCTCATTAGTTAGATGACATTTTAAATGCATGCATCATTCCATCAAAATAACATGCATTAGGATCCATTCAGTTCTCTTTTCCTTCATATTATAAGTTCATCATGTTTTATTTTTTGCATAAATGATTCAGATGCTACTTGTAAATTTTCATAATCCACCTACTTCATTCCACCCTTTGCTCTTCACGGTAGGCCACATATATGATTGATACCCTCATTCTTTCTTATAAGGGGAATTTATTCCAATTAGTTTAGTAGGTAGAAAAGAGCAATGTATATACAGAATCACATGATATACCAAGAAAATACCCTATTGGCTATGATATTAACTACTCTATTGATAGTGTTTCAATGATCTAAGGGAGGACATCTTTGATGAACATTTTGGGACACTCGATAGTAGTTATTTGTTTATTGGTTGCTAAGAGTTGGTCTGGGACCACCAACTGGGGATAAAAGAGAAATGAAGTTCATATTATTTATCCTTTAGCTGACTTGGATCAAACAGATCCAAGGGTAGTGTTTTTTGAGGATGAGCAACATTTAAGCTTAGGGGATTTTGATGAATTGGATATTATCTGCTTTTCACGTGCTATTTTGTTATGTATTTCATGTATATATTCTCATTTTGATATTACTTGCGTATTATTTATCATCATTAGCCTTTTACATAGTATCACATTGAATATTACCTATTTTCACTATTCTATAGTGATTTATCATATCTAATTGGATTTATGATCTTTTATTTTAAAGTTCAAGTAATTTGAGAAGTCTTGAGTTAGCTCGGTGCTATCAATATCTTTATTAGTGGTATCAACATTGGAAGAAAAAGAACATACCTCAAATGAAGCATCTCGTACCACTAACGACCAAGTAGATGGTATTGATTATTACATGGAGAAATCATCAGTGAAGATAGAAAGCAACTTGGTGCTACCGACAACTCAGTGCCACTAACTTCCTATCGGTGGTACCGACTTAGTGCGATCACACGAGGTTAAAGATCTTAATTAATCTGATGGCCATGACTTCATGACACCCTAAGTCTCTCTTATGACAAGGGAGGAGTTCTTCCAGACCTAATGATCACATTCTAGTTCATCGCAGAAAGGCAGAGAGCCAGGAGAAGAGGAAGGAGAGGAGAAAGCTACATTCTAGATATTTCGAGCACCTACGATGGAATGATTTTCATCAAAAAGATAGCAAATCATTATGTTCATTAGAGGGATTCATCTAGATCATCTTCTCTAGTGGTTTCCATTAAATCTTTAATGCTTTTTTTCATCTTCCATTTGTGATCATTGTAGGGAAATTGGGGTGACAGATAAGGGATCATAAAAAAAAATTAAAGCTTGATTCCCTTAACATCAAGATCGCGTCAACAACAACATATGTAGGAAAAAAAGTAATAAGAGTCATACCAAGTCATGGAGCAAGTATTGTGAAAACTCTTGATGTAGTATCGTGCTTCTTCTCCAACTAGCAACAAGCTTCTTCTCTAGGCAGCAACATGCTCCTTATTTTGCAGCACTCGAACATTCATCAACAACAACTTCCTGATTTGGCCACCACAGACAATGGTTGACGGAGTTCTCCTAATGACAGAAGCCTCCCACCTCTAGAGAAGTCCATGTAGACCACCATGAACTCCAAGTTGCACTACCAAAGCCAACAGGAAGGAGTTGTCCCTTTCGAACATCAACCTACTATAGTTGATACACTCTCCCACAATTGTCTCTCCCTTACTATCCCTCCCATTATGGGGTAAGACTTTCTTAGGGTCTCCATTGGTTACCACAACCAGATAGGACAACAAGTATTAGAGCAACTATTGTGTTATGAGAAGCCCCACTACCCCTCTATTTATAGGAGAGGCTAGAGTCAGAGTTCCCAGTCTGTGTAGGAGTCGAAAGGGTTGAATTGACAAATTTTCTAGAACCTATTATTAGAGAACTGGTCGGTTCGTATACCCAATTGGTCAGTTCGTGTGCGGATCGATCATTTCATACCACAAACCGGTCAGTTCTTGCAATTTCCTATTCTGAATTACATTGGTATTTAATGTACGATTAATGCAAAACATAACGTCAACGCTAATCCTTAATCTAATCAAATTGACAATTGAATCGGGAAGTTCATCTCATGAACCAGTCATTTGGGACCAATGAATCTGTTGGTTCACTATGTGAGCTGGTGGTTTCACACCCTAGTTCAACCAATGATCAACCAATGTAGATTCCAATTGACTAGCCGTTCCCACCGACCGGTTTAATACTTGAACCGATCGGTTCAGAGTCCAATCAGTCAACTTTGAACCTCAATAGTTTAATTGGATACCTAAACATCTTTAGTAATCAAATTAAACATCATTCATGAATATAGTCCTATTACAAGTGTATCCTACGTGTGTGACCCTATAGGTCCATAATTACGTTGGCAAGGAATGTTCATAACCAATTATGACATCACAAGGAAAGAGTGGCTTATAGCAACACATCATTTCTACCCAAGTAATTTATAAAGTTAGAGAACAATTTCAAACTACAATATGTGATTAATGTTAGTATGATCGTATAGTTCCTTTATCTATGATATCCAGATTGAACTTGAGGCATGGAATTGTCATCCTCTCAACGTTCAATCCATGTTCATTGATCTAGAGTAGACTGTATGAGATGCATGTGAGCTCACATATCACATATTGAGTCACATGAGTATGTCCATACATTTCTCAATTTTTCTTATCAAGAGGCCCTGGATATCAATCTCCTATAGGAGGGACAAATCCCATCTACATCACTCACATTCTATCCCCATGTGTCACAATGCACCCGAGCACCACCTTTATGGCAACCCTTATTTGGGATCACGATGGATGATGTCAAAGTACATGAACGACATGTGATGAATGTAGTGACTTTAGGTCTAAGAACCAGAATCACCACTATCATGATGAAAGTTGATTCTGACTACCATTCCATGGTCTCCATGTATCACTCTCATGGTGGGCCTGTCTGATACACTGTTCTCTAACACGTACTTGTGTGCTTAACTTGATATCACATATCATGACTAATGAGACTCTATAATCAATCAAGATACACTCTATTCTTATGTATTACTATTGTCTATTTTTCTTTCACAGTAATAGCTTACCAGAGACATAACAAGAATGTACATACTCTTAACATTCATATGATCTCATTGCTCAAGTCACGTACTTGAAGACATACATCATCAAGTAACATCATTCTTTAGACATCTACTATGTCCACATCATCATCTCATGGTGAGGCAAACATAATAGATGGAATTACCTTTATTATTATCAAATCAGGTATTTAATTCCACATTCCAATCATCATATGATTGTCTCTCTGGGCATACATGCCAACAGACTCCCACTTGCATTTAGAGCCAATCACCCATGAATAATATTCCAAGTGATCTTAACATATCCATCATGTTTCTGCTGTGCTAGTGCTTTTATAGCGGGTTAGCAATGTTTGCTTCAAGTTGGTATTTGCAAGGTTCATCTCTTCACTGGGCAACCTTTTGCATGAGATGGAAGTGTTGTAGTATGCTATATGGGATTCCACCCTATCCAATAGCTCCATTATTTTCACAATATTTCTACTTTGTCATTAATGGTTGGAACCTCCCATAAGTTCATGTCTATGTACTTCTTGATCCATACAGTATCCTCTGTTGTTCTCATAACATTGAGATACTCAACTTCTTTTATAGATTTAAACAATTGTCTCTTGATCAGAACCCTTTCTAGCTTACAGTTCTCATTTTAAGGTCAAACACTATTTATATTGTGATCATTTATTTTTCATTTTTTGAAGCTTGCGTCAGTGTAACCCTTTACACCCAACTCATCCTTATTACCATAACCAAGAAACCAATCCTTTTTGTACTTCTTAAGCACTTAAGGTTGTTCTTGTGGAATTTTAGTGACCTTCACTAGATTATGACAGATACTCTCTCTCTCTTGTCATGTCTAATACATACGAGATTGCTAGATAAATATATATATCCTGTAATCATGTCCAATACATATAAGATAAAGGGATAAGTACATAACATTGCATACATGATAGATCCAATTGTGAATGTGTACGATATCTATCCATGTGTTCCTGTTCTTCACAAGAACTGGGACACTATGCTCTTGAGATACTAATTCTATGGACATGGATAAGTTTTTCTCTCATTGAGTATTGCATGCTGAACCCTTCAACTTCTTGCCAATATATGTCCTCTTTTAAGAACCTCTCTAGATCTATCTCTAAGATCTTGATTCTATCACACATGATGCTTTACCTAAGCCCTTCATTAGCCAGGTTTTAAAATTTGCAGGATAAGTACGTTATTCCCCATCATTATATGGAATATAAATATGATCCCAATAAATCTTTTGCAAGTTTAGATTCCATCTTCATTCTGACTCAAGTCAAACCCTTTGACGGTCTTGTCATATAGAAGATTCTAGTTATGAGATGCTTGCTTCAATCCACAAATTAACCTTTATAGCTTACAGACTTTATTTGCAATTATAAAACTTTTATGTTGTAGCACATACGCATCCTCATAATTATTCTAGTTAAGGAATGTGGTTTTAACATCCATATGCCAAATCTCATTAGTCATAACAAGCTACAACTCCAAGCATGATCCTGATGGATCGAACCATGGTAACTGGTGAAAGACTTCATCATGTTCAACACCTTGAACTTGTTTGCAACTCTTTGGAACCAATATACCCTTCCATGTAGGTCTTTTTCCTGAAGAACCAATTGCACCCTATGGGCTTTAACCCTTCAAGTGGATCCACCAAGGTCATACCTTATTGGTGTACATGGAGTTCATCTTGGATCTCATTACCTCAAGCCATGCTTTAGATTTTGGTCCCTCAGCAGCTTCTAGGTAGGTTGTTGACTCATAATATATGACCAACTCACCACCTTTTGAGCCATAAGATGTCATAATATTTCAAGATCAAGGCATGATCTACTAGAACTATGAGTATTGTGTGTTACATAAGGAACTTGATATTCCACAACAATTTGTGATTCTCTATGTTTCAACTGTACCTCTTTAGGTTCGATGTTTTCTTATTTGTCTCGAGCATTTCAAGTTCTACTTTTCTCCCACTAATTCCTTTGAAACTAAGTTTCTCTCCAAGAATACAACCATCAGACCAACAAATAATTTTGTTGTTCGATTGGGATAAGAGTAGTATTTTAACAAAATTACATTTATGTGATTTGTGGACAAAGCTTTTCAAGAAACTGTTTTCTTACATAAGCTTTAAATCCTATCATTATAGAAGACATATCAGGGCACCTCCCAAGCCATATCTCATATGGCATCTTTTAAACCATTTTAGATGGTACATGGTTTTAGTGTAAAGCATGTGCCAAAAAGGAAATTGGAAGATTAGCTAGATTTATTGATAATCCCACCATGACTTAGCAAGGTGTGATTCCTTATTTCTGATACACTATCATTGTGTTTCAGGTGGAGTTCATCATGATACATTATCATGATTTCTCACAAGGTTCTCAAACCATTAGTTTAAAATATTTCAACATTGATCACATCGAAGTATCTGAATAGTTTTACCAAGTTAGTTATGTACTTCATTCATAATCTCCTTGAACACTTTGTTGGTTGTTTACACAAATGAGTTTCAATCCAAGTAATGGATTGTTTACTCAACTTAACCAAACTCCACAAGTATACAGAGGTAGTATAGTCAAGGCCGAACACAAGGATCTGAGCTAATTTAATTGAACGCAACAGTACTAAAGTTCAACAATCTAGATCGATTTTAAAGAGTAGAAAAAATTTGTTCTAAAAGCATAAAAATTAGGTTTTAACTACAAGAATTTCAGATTTTAATCAACAAGAAAGGATTACAAGAAATGTTCGATTTCAGAAAGTAAAGAATCTTTGACATTATGATTTCACTCTCATACCATAGCAATCAAGAGAACAAAATAATTTAAACATACATAAGATCATGTTTCAAGGAAAAGTTGTGTTACATTTCACCTCCTGGTGTAAATGTAACGATCATAACTCAAAACAACACTCTCGTGCATGAATTTCGTTTATGATCACAAACAGTTCCTCAACTCATTCTTCTCTACTCTCGTAGAAGAAGAAGAGTTGCCAAGAAAAATGCCTCCATACATTCCTACTTGTCTTCTCAAACTAAGCAAGAAGGCAGAAAATATGCATATAAAGTGGCCAACAATACATGCAAGAAAAAGGTAAACCGGCACTCTCATGGTAAAGAAACAAGAACAAATGCATTTAGTACAAAATTACTTGTTCATTACATGCTATGGCATGGGAGTTACTCTCCCTTGCCCAAGAAAAAGTAGTCTACTCATCCATAACAATGTACAACAGATTTGCTACAGAATTCTCAGTGCTAGACATGGTTTAGAGAAGAAAAGACAAGGAGAACTGAAGATGTAACCACAAGAAGCAATAATTCCGGCTTTGGGACGAAATCCCCCTCCTTTAACTGCTCCAAGTCGGGCTAACTCCCCTTTCAAGAAGTTGCTCAGAGTTGGGGAAGCTTGGCTGCACCTTGAAGAAGAAAATGGGGAAGTGGAGAAGAAGAAATGGTCTCTTGTGCAAGAAACCACCTTAGATTCCTCCCAAATCACCTTCCTCTGCTCTCCTCTGTCTTTGGGACAAGAGAAACTCTCCAAATGACCGAACGTAACTGTTCCTTTGCTTCCCTCTTTCTTTTAAAATCGTATTCTGATTTTCAAAATTCTGAAACTGCCAGGTGCACGCCGTGCACCTGCAGTGCAGTTAACATCGCGATGATCCATGCACGACGTGCGCTGAGGAATTGCACGCCGTACGACTTTCCAGAACTTCTTCAGTAGTTTGCGTTCCAGGTGCACGTTGTGTCATTTCGATGTGCACGCCGTGTCTTCATGTTATGTATGTTTCTGGAATCTTGCACGCCGTGCGTTTCCTGCATGCACGCCGTGCATTCTCTTGGCTGAACAGAATGGATTTTTTCTGGAATGTTGCACGCCGTGCATTCCGATTTGCACGCCGTGCACTTTACTGTTTCAGCAAACCAGTCTTTTCTGGGATGGTGCATGCCGTGCGTCTGAATCTGCACGCCGTGCATTCTCCTGTTTCTGTAGAAATAACATTCACATTTAGTCCTTTTTGTGGCAAATTTTCAATACAAGTTATGGGACACATAGAACAACAAAAAGATGGCAAAACTAATATGAAAGAGACTGAATTATACTAGAAAGAACCAAATTTGTGTGTGATAACATGTGAAAAGATGATATACAAATCACACAACAAATCCCCCTAAGCTTAAACCATTGCGTGTCCTCAAGCAAAAAGAGCATGGAAATATAAATGAAGAATTGTCAAGAACATGAATAGATCAAATGAAATGAAAGATGTGTATAAAACCCAACCAACCATGATCAACATGTTTATGCTCATAGCCATCAATTCAACTCAAACACCCAAGAAAGAGATTTTTAGTTCAGTAGGGGTGGCATCAATTTAATGAATCAATCAATTAAACAACACTAGGTAGAATTTGGATGACCAAGCCAAACAATCAGTGGATGTGCAACTCAAACTCTCAATTATTAAGGATTACAAAAGATGAAATCTTAGTTAAAAATTGACAATTTTTGCTGTACTCTCCTTTTCCCAGAAATGATATGACATAGTATTATGGGTTCCGACACTCGACTGCTAATGTAGGCTTATGCACACATGGAGTGTCAGTTGGGGTATTTTACCCTCTTTTAAGACATACCACCTAACCATCGTGGCTAGATCGGACTTACACTAGGCTAGCATGATATGTGGGCAGATTAGCCATCTTTAATGGGTATAAGAGTTATTTAAATTTTTCCAAAACATGGGAGAGACAACTAAAATGCAACATTAACTAGATTTCATTCATCTGTTTTGAAAATTTTTCATTGAAGGAGTGTTTGCAAATGCACTAAGAGCTTGGCAAGGTCATCCCATATTCTAAATGATGTTGTAAGTTGATTTACTCACAAAAACTGAAACCATTACATGTTTTAAGCAATCAAGGATGTGAAAGAATGAATGTTTAGGCTAGAAGCATAAACAAAGTTAAGCACAAGTTGATGGTCAAAAGGTTCCATTTGATTACTGCATGCTTTTTACAACTTCTTCAAATGATATTTCTCATCAGAAGAGGAAAAACAGTTAAGCATAGGAGTTCTTTCCACATATAATAGATGAATCTCATATCATAATAGACTTTCCATCTAAAAAGAAGAACTGAAAATAACATCTGAAAAGTGAAAACAAAACAAAAGCACAAAAGCAAATGACAAGAAGCAAATAACATGAAAAACAAAAACTAAAAGAACTAGGATATCAATACCGTCCGGTTGCTCCCCCCTAAGCTTGAAATCAGCAGTGTCCTCACTGCTTTAATCGAACTTTAGGAGTTCACAACCGGATACCTGTCATGAATAGATCAGAAAAATGATCCGCCGCCTCCCTGCTCAGGGAAGAACTGACTAATGATGTCAGGAATGTCCATTGGCATTGCGGATGATTCTGGCTGCTGCTGCTGGTGGTCTGGGGGCTGCTGTGGAGCGTCTGGAGCTGTGGTCTCCTGGAGGGAGGGGGACTGGAAAGACTGCGGTGCTGGGTAGTGGCCTTGCGAGATGTGCCATGCATCCATCCGGCTGACCATGTCGTACATAGTTGAGGACTGTGCACTCAAATGGTCAAATGTGGTGTCATACTGCGCGCCCATCTGGTCTAGGCGGGTGTCGAAATGATCAAAACGCCGCTGCACGTAGTTGTAGAGGTGCTGAACATTCGACATTGTCCAGCTGTACTCAGTCTGAGTACCAGTGGACGGTGGCAGTGGTGTAGATGCTCCTGGAGTAGGACCTGGTGTAGAGCTGCTGGCACCCCTGGTGGGTGTCTCCTCATCAGTTTCTGGCTGTAGCTCTACTTTCCAAGTGGCCTTGTTCTTTATGTCATTCCGACTTGCATCGGGGATTGTGATGAACTGTTTCTTTGTGATAAAAACCTTGAACTTTGTCGTGCTGCTGCCATGTCTGGAGATCAGACCGCATGAAATGAGATAGTTTATATCCACAAGGTTCTTCCCCGGTGCAGGTTCTAGGGAACCCACATCCAAACCCAGCTACATAGCAAGGATGCTAATTAACCCGCCACACATGATGTCGCTCGCCTCCCTTTTCTTTTGCTTCTTAGTATCAAGCATCTTGTGTACAATGTAATATCCAGAACTTATTTGCTCATTTTTCACCAAACACCATAAGAAGAAAAGATCAGTTTTTCCCACAACACCCTGAGTTTCGTTCTTTGCAAAAGGTCCTGTGCTAAGAAGGCGATGAATAACTCAGAAAATAGGATTGTGGATGCTAGAAGCCCGAGCATTCCTTGCTCTATGCACTGTATTAGAAGTAATTTCAGACCAAAATAGATCGCTGTTGAAAGCTGGAAGGTAATCAGTGTAACCGCCATATTTGCATTTAAGTAAAGTGCAAAACCACTCAAGATTCATGGTAAACGGTTTGTCCAACAGGCGGAAACTGATATTCTGATAAGGTATTTGACGGCGTTGTGGGTCACTCTCAGCTTTAAAGGTAGTGAGAAACTCGTACACAAGACGGGGGTAGGTCTTAGCAACCTGAGTGCAGAGATAGTGTAATCCCAAGAAAGTTAAGTGATTTACTACCTCATCTTTGAAACCCAGCTTGGTGACGGCTTCCTCGCACATGTACCGTGAAGGCAAGACACGCCTTGTGATGAGAAATTGGTAGTCGGCGTCTTCTTTAGGCTTTACTCTGAACTGTGTGGATGGTACAAAAGATTGCGGTGTTGGTGCGGAGGATCCTGCTTCAGCTGTAACGTAATATCCTGGGCGGCTACCAGAATTCTGCTTGATTGGTGCCATCAGTCTATAGGGGTGCACGTTGTGTCTTTAGGATGCACGACGTGTAGATGGATTGGTCGTCTGCTTCAGACAGGTAGACGCACGACGTGCAGTTTTAGTGCACGGCGTGCACCTGCAGATTTGGGGCAAAATTCAGGATCTGCACAGACGGCAACTGGGTGTCCAACGTGGGTGCTGGTGCTCTCGGCGGAGTGGCTGTTGAGGATCGACGGCGTGCTTGGTCGACTGAGAAGCTTGCTGCGGTGACGGGATGATGCGGCGGTGGTTGATGGTGGAGGCTACATGGCTGGAGCTCTGCAGCGGTTGCTTTCTGCGGCTGGCTTCACGGGAACTCGGTGGAGATGAGCACGGTTGAAGGAGTGTTAGCTGCTGGCAGACGACGCTGCTGTGAGGGTCGGCGACATGCTTGGTTGAATGAGAAGAAAAGAAGAAGAGGGCGGCGGTGTAGCTACTGGATGGAGCGGAGTTGCTGCTGCGACAGTGGGGTGGCGGCACTGTGCACGGCTGCGGTCGGAGGTGGAGCACGGCCGAAAGACGGCGGAGCAGTGCATGGCTGGTGTTGGAGGTGCACGGCTGCGGAGCGGCTGCTAGGGTTTGGTTGCTAGGGTCGGGTCCACGGCTCTAGGGTTAGAGTGTTTAGGTCCTGCACTCTGGCCATTTTTGTCTAGATGTCACTTAAAATTGCACGACGTGCGTTTCTGCGGTGCACGACGTGCACGATTCCAGAACTTTTACAAATTTCCGTCGCCCAGGTGCACGGCGTGCAGTTTGGAAAATGCACGCCGTGCGTGTTTCCAGAAACTTAACAGCAAACTCAAAGATCAGGTGCACGTCGTGCAGTTACCAAATGCACGCTGTGCACGTTTCCAGAAAGTTGTCGAACTGTTTACTTCCCAGGTGCACGCCGTGCATGTTGAATGTGCACGGCGTGTTAGTTTCCAGAAAGTTTCCAGACCACCAAAACTCCAGCTGCACGACGTGCATTTTTGCGGTGCACGACATGCATGTTTCCAGAAAGTTTCCTATAGATCTCGCATACCAGGTGCACGGCGTGCAACCTGAAAATGCACGCCGTGTCAGTTTCCAGAATATTTTCTGCTGTATTTTGTATTGAAGTGCATGTCGTGCATTCTGATTTGCACGCAGTGCACTTTGCGATTTCTGCAGAAAATTGTAGTAAGTCAGCAGTAAACTATGACAGGTTGAGTAGAAATTTAGTCTAAATTATTACATTCATCCATGATAGGATTATTAGTGAAATTAAAGAGTGTTTTTGATTTGAAAAACTTAAAAGAAATCTATCCTAATGTGGGGTCAACTCCCACGAGGTCCTCCATTTAGAGTCCGGAGTAAGACTTCTTCTAAAACTTCAGGCATCTTGTAGGGAGCAAGAAGCTCCTTTCTCTACATCTTCTCCACTTGAGTAGCGTTTGTAGCGTTGTCCATTGACTTTGAAAGTTCCATCTTTGCCTTGGAGTTCTACAGCTCCATATGGAAAAATCTTGAGTACTAGGAACGGGCCAGACCACTTAGATTTCAACTTTCCTGGAAAAAGCTTCAATCTGGAGTTGAATAACAATACTTTATCTCCTTCTTGGAAGTCCTTCCTGTGAATTCTTTTGTCATGCCAAGCTTTTGTTCTTTCTTTATACAACTTTGAATTCTCATATGCATCAAGACAAAGTTCTTCAAGCTCCTGCAGCTGCAACAAATGCTTTTCTCCTGCTCTTTTCATGTCGAAGTTCAAGAACTTTATTGTCCATAAAGCACGGTGCTCCAATTTGAGCGGAAGGTGACATGATTTGCCATAGATTAGCTTGAATGGAGTAGTCCCAATGATGGTTTTGTAGGCTGTGCGATATGCCCATAATGCATCATCAATCTTTAGTGCCCAATCTTTCCTTGAACTAGAGACAGTCTTTTCAAGAATAGTCTTCAGTTGCCTGTTTGAAATCTCTACTTGCCCGGATGTTTGGGGATGATAGGGTGTAGAGATTTTATGGGTTACACCATACTTTGAGAGAAGGTTGTTGAATTGTTTTTCAACAAAGTGTGTGCCTCCATCAGAAATAACTGCATGTGGAACTCCAAACCGAGGGAATATAATCTTTTGGAAAAGCTTAACTACAGATTTGGCATCCGGTGCTTGGGTTGGAATGGCTTCAACCCATTTAGAAATGTATTCACAGGCAACAAGAATATATTGATATCCACAGGAAGATGGGAATGCTCCCATGTAGTCCACTCCCCATACATCGAACACCTCAACTTCTAGAATAGAGTTGAGTGGCATGTCATCTCGGCGGGATATGCCTCCTGTTCTTTGGCACCTATCACAAGATTTGACGAATAGATTGACATCTTTAAATAATGTAGGCCAATAGAAACCAGCTTGAAGTATTTTTGCAGCGGTCTTTTCTCCTCCAAAATGGCCTCCATAAGGAGAGGCATGGTAATCAACAATGATACTTGGGACTTCCTCTTCAACGACACATCTCCAGATTAGCCCATCACTTCCATGCTTGAATATCAATGGGTCATCCCAGTAATAGAACTTTACGTCATGAAAGAATTTCTTCTTTTGTTGATATGTCAAACCCGGAGGTAGATGTCCAGTAGAGAGAAAATTAGCAATGTCTGCAAATCATGGTGCTTGGATAGACGATAATGCGTAAAGTTTCTCAATAGGAAAATGATCTTGAATTGGAAATAAATCTCCAACTTCCGTGGTCAATCTAGAGAGGTGACCAGCAACACTATTCTCGGTACCCTTTTTGTCTCGGATTTCAAGATCAAATTCTTATAGGAGAAGTATCCAGTGAATGAGGCGTGGTTTGACATCTTTCTTATTCAGCAAATACTTGATGGCAACATGATCAGTGTACACAATCACTTTCGATCCTACTAAGTACTGTCGGAACTTGTCGAATGCATATACGATCGCAAGCATTTCTTTCTCTGTGGTCATATAATTGATTTGTGCTTCATCAAGAGTTTTGCTGGCATAATAGATGGCATGAATATTCTTGTCTCCCCACTGTCCCAAAACAGCTCCCACTGCATAATCACTTGCATCACACATGAGTTCAAAGGGAGAATCCCAATCTGGAGGTTGGATAATTGGAGCTGAAATGAGAGCCTCTTTGAGTTTTGAAAAGGCTGCTTAGCAATCATCATCAAATACAAATTCTGTGTCTTTTGCAAGAAGAGAACATAGCGGCTTTGCAATTTTGGAAAAGTCTTTAATGAATCTTCTGTAAAAACCTGCATGTCCTAAAAAGCTATGAATGTCTTTTACCGAAGATGGAGTAGATATCTTCTCAATTGCTTCGACTTTTGCCCTGTCCACTTCAATACCCTTGTTAGATACCACATGTCCTAGTACTACACCGGATTGTACCATAAAAGGGAACTTCTCCCAGTTTAGTACTAGGTTGACCTTTTTATAGCAGACTAAGACAAGAGACAGATTTAATAAGCATTGATCAAAAGAATCGCCGTACACGCTGAAATCATCCATAAAAATCTCCATTATATTTTCAATAAAATCGGAGAATATAGCCATCATGCATCACTGAAAAGTAGCGGGAGCATTACAAAGACCAAACGACATACGACGATAAGCATATGTTCCATAAGTGCATGTGAAAGTGGTCTTTTCTTGGTCGGGGGGATATATGGGAATCTGAAAAAAACCTGAATATCCGTCCAAGTAACAGAAATACGAATGTTTGGCAAGACGTTCAAGCATCAAATCAATAAAAGGCAAGGGGAAATGATCTTTGCGGGTTGCTTTATTCAAACGCCTATAGTCAATACACATACGCCAGCTGGTAACCATGCATTTTTGTATTAACTCATCATTATCTCCTTTTATGACAGTTGCACCCCCCTTCTTAGGTACCACATGAATGGCACTAACCCAAGGGCTGTCACTTATTGGATATATGATTCCAGCGTCAATTAACTTGAAAATTTCTTTCTTTACCACCTCAAGCATATTTTGATTTAAACGTCTAGGTGGTTCAATAGTTGGTTTAGCATCATATTCCATATTTATTCTGTGCATACAAATGGAAGGATGAATGCCTTTTAAATCCTCTATGGAGTAACCAATGACATCTTTGTACAAACGCAATTCGGCAAGAAATTTATTTTCTTGATCATTGGTTAGTTCACTATTTATTATGACAGGAGATGTATAATTTGGGTCAAGAAATGCATACCTTAGCCCGGGTGGAAGGGCTTTAAGTTCTACCTTTTTGCCTGTCATACTTTCATTAATTTTATCTTCAACAAGTGGAGCATCTTTATCAATAGCTGTTGCTTTAGAAATAGAAAGTGCTCCAGAGATTTCAGAATTATTGAATTCATTTGCTTCATCATCATAAAGGTTAACCATCAAATCGACATCATCTTCACTATCATTCTCAACAGGATCAACAATATCAAGCAAGCATATTTCTTCAACACGTGTGGGTGCTTTCATAGCTTCATAGATAGAAAATTCCATGACCTCTTCCCCAACACGTAAAGTGAGCTTCCCTTCCCGGACATCAACAAGACATCTGACAGTTCTCAAGAAAGGCCTCCCAAAAAGAACAGGGTTGGAAGGAACTTCCGCCATGTCAAGAACAATAAAATCACAAGGTATATAGAATTTCCCAATTTGTACAAGTACATCTTCCACCATACCTTTTGGATATTTAATAGAGTGATCAGCTAATTCAATAGCCATCCTTGTGGGCTTCAAATCACCAAGATATAATTCTTGCCATAAAGTAAATGGAATGAGGCTGATACTTGCACCGAGATCTACTAAACCTTTGTCAAAAGTGGTGTCATTAATCTTGCAAGGCAGTGTGAATGCTCCCAAATCATCAAGCTTTTGAGGGAGACGATTCTGAATAATAGAGCTTACTCGTTCAGAAAGCATTACAGTTTCTACTTGATCAACCTTTCTTCTTTTAGTTAGAATGTCATTTAAAAATTTTGCATAAGAAGGCATTTCGGCAATAACTTCAGCAAAAGGAAGGTTTACATGCAATTTGTTGATTATGTCCACAATTTTTTTGAATTTTTGGTCTTCCTTCTTATTGGCTAATCTTTGAGGAAAAGGTGCAGTTGCTTTGAAAGAAGGTGGTATTTCAGCTTTACCTTTCTCCTCGCTGCGATTTGGAGTGTTGGCCTCTTCTTCTACAGTTTGCTTCATGTTCTTCTCCTCAGATGGAGAAGGTCTTTCAATTTCAGCTCCGCTTCTTAAGATAATAGCATGGGCTTGCTGCCTTGGGTTTACTTCCGGCTGACTTGGAAGAGAACAAGATTGTGAAGTCCTTTGTTGATTCAAAGCTTGTTGTGCTATCTGATTTTCCAACATCTTGGTGTGGGTGGAAATTCCATCCACTTTTGCAGAGAGTTGCGCAATATCATCTTTTAAAAGTTTATCATTTCCTCGAAGTTCCTCATTTTGTTGCATCTGTGTTGATATGAACTTCTCCATCATAGCTTCCAAAGAAGAGCCTTGGGGTTTTTGTTGCTGTTAAAAACCCATGTTATTGAAACCCGATGGATTTCCTTGACGGTTTACATGTTGCTGCCCTTGCTGGAAATTTTGGGTGTTGCTTGCATTCCGGTAAGAGAAATTAGGGTGATCTCTCCATCCCGGATAATATTGGTTGGAATAAGGGTTGTATTGTTTGTTTCCTTGCATCCCAACTGCATTAACCTGTTCGAAATTTCCTTCCATAGCATTAGGGGCAAAACAACAAGAAGAAGAAGTATGTCCTATATTACCGCAAGCTTCACACGTTGCTTCAGCAGATTGAATTGGCAGAGTGGTCATCTTCTCAAATTTTTGTGTAAGCACATCTAGCTTTGCAGCAATTAGATCAACGATATCAATAGTATGCTTTCCTCCTTTCTTCCCAGAAGAAGAACTTGCTGTAGAGGTGGATTTAGCTCATCTATCTCCTCCCCATTGGCAGTGATTGAGTGATATATCTTCAATGATATCATAGGCCACTCTATAGGACTTGGTCATTAGTGCACCGCCAGCTGCGGCATCTAGAGTCAACTGAGTATTGTAAAACAGTCCATTGTAGAAGGTTTGCAGCAAGAGCCAATTTGTCAAACCATGGTGCGGGAAAAGGCGTTGAAGATCCTTGAACCGTTCCCATGTATCATATAAGGTTTCTCCTTCACTTTGGGAGAAATTTGTAAGCTGATTCCTCAAGTGAGCTGTCTTGCTTGGCGGAAAGTACTTAGCAAGGAAAACATTAAGCATTTGGTCCCAACTTCTAATAGACTTCTTGGGAAGAGACAAAAGCCACGCCTTGGCTCTATCTCTTAGAGTGAAGGGAAATAACATTAGCCTGATTCCATCAGTGGACACTCCATTAATCTTAAAAGTATTCAGATATTACAGAAATTCTGCAATATGAAGACTTGGGTCTTCATTGGCTGTACCCCCGAAATGATTTTGCTGAATCATTTGCATCATGGAAGGGGCAATTGAAAAGTTATTTGCTTCCACAGCAGGTAGGTCAATGGCTCCACAAATATTTGTGGCAACCGGCATAGCGAAATCTTTTAGAGGGCGATCGTCCTCCATGGCTGAAATACTTGGAGTAGCTACTACAGAAGATGAAGAAGATGGTGGTGGTGACGATGGCGGTGGTGACGGTGAAGTACCTCCAAACAGTGATTGTTCTACTCTTCTTGTTCTCCTCAAACTTGAAAGAGTTCGTTCTATTTCAAGGTCTAGCAAAGCGGATGTTTGGAGACCTCGTTGTGAACGATGCATACAACCTGAAAAATAACAAGAGAAATTAAGAACACACTAAGAGGTATATGGAAATTCAAAAATGATGAATGATGGTCTAGTCTCGAATACTAAATAGTACTTATTACTCCAATTAAATTATCGTAGCTCCCCGACAACGACGCCAAAAACTTGTTGGTTGTTTACACAAACGAGTTTCAATCCAAGTAATGGATAGTTTACTCAACTTAACCAAACTCCGCAAGTATACAGAGGTAGTATAGTCAAGGTTGAACACAAGGAGATGATCTAATTTAATTGAACGCAACAATACTAAAGTTCAACAATCTAGACCGATTTTAAAGAGTAGAAAAGATTTGTTCTAAAAGAATAAAAATTAGGTTTTAACTACAGGAATTTCAAATTTTAATTAACAAGCAAGGATTACAAGAAATGTTCGATTTCAGAAAGTAAAGAAACTTGGACATTAGGATTTCACTCTCATACCATAGCAATCAAGAGAACAAAATAATTTAAACATACATAAGATCATGTTTCAAGGAAAAGTTGTGTTACATTTCACCTCCCGGTGTAAATGTAACGATCATAACTCAAAACAACACTCTCGTGCATGAATTTCATTTATGATCACAAACAGTTCCTCAACTCATTCTTCTCTACTCTCGTAGAAGAAGAAGAGTTTCCAAGAAAAATGCCTCCATACATTCCTACTTGTCTTCTCAAACTAAGCAAGAAGGCAGAAAATATGCATATAAAGTGGCCAACAATACATGCAAGAAAAAGGTAAGCCGGTACTCTCATGGTAAAGAAACAAGAACAAATGCATTTAGTACGAAATTACTTATTCATTACATGCTATGGCATGGGAGTTACTCTTCCATGCCCAAGAAAAAGTAGTCTACTCGTCCATAACAATGTACAACAGATTTGCTACAGAATTCTCAGTGCTAGACATGGTTTAGAGAAGAAAAGACAAGGAGAACTGAAGATGTAACCACAAGAAGCAAGAATGTCGGCTTTGGGATGAAATCCCCCTCCTTTAACTACTCCAAGTCAGGCTAACTCCCCTTTCAAGAAGTTTCTCAGAGTTGGGGAAGCTTGGCTGCACCTTGAAGAAGAAAATGGAGAAGTGGAGAAGAAGAAATGGTCTCTTGTGTAAGAAACCACCTTAGATTCCTCCCAAATCTCCTTCCTCTGCTCTCCTCTGTCTTTGGGACAAGAGAAACTCTCCAAATGACCTAACGTAACTGTCCCTTGGCTTCCCTCTTTCTTTTAAAATCGTATTCTGATTTTTGAAATTCTGAAACTGCCAGGTGCACGCCGTGCATTTTCGTGTGCACGCCGTGCACCTACAGTGCAGTTGACATCGGGCTGATCCGTGCACGGTGTGCGCTGAGGAATTGCACGCCGTGCGACTTTCCAGAACTTCTTCAGCAGTTTGCGTTCCAGGTGCACGCCGTGTCATTTCGATGTGCACATAGTGTCTTCATGTTCTGTATGTTTCTGGAATCTTGCACGCCGTGCGTTTCCTGCATGCACGCCGTGCATTCTCTTGGCTGAACAGAATGGATTTTCTCTGGAATGTTGCACGCCGTGCATTCCGATTTGCATGCCGTGCACTTTACTGTTTCAGCGAACCAGTCTTTTCTGGGATGGTGCACGTCGTGCGTCTGAATCTGCACGTCGTGCATTCTCCTATTTCTGTAGAAATAACATTCACATTTAGTCTTTTTTGTGGCAAATTTTCAATACAAGTTATGGGACACATAGAACAACAAAAAGATGGCAAAACTAATATGAAAGAGACTGAATTATACTAGAAAGAACCAAATTTGTGTGTGATAACATGTGAAAAGATGATATACAAATCACACAACACACTTCAAGAGATCTTATGCTTATATTTCATTAAATACAAACTTCCATATCTACTAATAGAATTAGTAAATATAATGAGGTACTTATAACTACCTTTAGCATTTATTCTAAAAGGTCTATATATAGCAGTATGTATGAGCCCTAATATAATAGTCTCTCTCCCACTACATCTAGTGAAGACGTTTTTGTCATATTGTCCAATAAACAAGACTTGCATGTCTCTATCAGTTTAATAACCAAAAGAATCTAGATAACCATCATATGGATTCTAGAAATGCATTTCTCATTTATGTGCTTTAGATGACAATGTTGTAGGCATTCATTATTTGAGACATCAAGTCATTCAGTATGTGTGTCATACACATTTTTGTATTTAGAACTATCAAGTATAGTTTTTGAGACATAGGGCATTGCCATGAAACATAAATTCTTCTCCATACAAGATACATGATGTTTTCATCGATTGTAGGTATATAATAGCAATTCACTAATTCTATTAAATGCCCATGAATGACAATTTCCAAATGTAGTGGCAGCAACTCTGGCTCTATACGGTTCTAGCTTATTTCTTATTAGGTCATGAAGTAGATCTCTCTCTCTCTCTTCTTCTTTTGTTCCTTTAAGTGAAAAGGACATATTCCTTTTTCACTTACCCTTCTCCTTAGCTTGAATGAAGAAGACTTGAACTTTATCTCATCCTCAAAACACTTCTTGGCCTTGCTTTTATCCTTGGACTCTCATTTGCTGATCACCATAATGGGTTTGTCCTTCTTCATTCATGCTTTGGCATTTATCATCATGCCAAGCAATTGTTAAACTGGCTATATGATTCACACAACGATTGTAGAATAATATGTGTCAACTCTTGACCTAAAAGAAATCCCAGTCACTCTACTGGATCTCCCTTTGTCGGTTTGCACTCAAACTGCAATTCAAAGACATTATACCTTTCTTGCTTTACATGATTCTTAAGATGTGTTACCATCTCAAGAATTTCCGTGTTTTCTTGTTGTTCATGCAACTCATAGTTCATACATCATAGCATAAGGTCTTTGATGTCTGCAACATAATTGGCATGCTTCAAGTAAGCATCCATTTTATCCTTAGGCACATTTGGAGAGGGTTTCTCTGGATCTGGTATTTCAAGGACATATAGCTTTCTCTCATTTATGAGAATGCTTCTCAAAATCCTAAACCATATGCGTAAGTTAATCCTATTTAGTTTTGTCCTACTCAATGATCGATCACAATTGAGTTTGTTATTAGATTCTACAAAGAAATATTGCAACTTTTCAAAACATTTTGATTTGTTTGATTTGATAAATTAATGATATTGATTAGGCCTTTAATAATTATCTCTCCTACTATTTTATTCAAATTGATAACCGTCATGTATCAATTTAGAACATTATAACATACAATCTTCTAGTGAGATAAGATCCAAAACAATCAAACTATTACCCGACCAACGCCAACGTCCATAGTCAATTAGTAAGGTAAACTTTGCCAATTTCATCTCATGAAACTCATGGATAGATGGTGTGCACAACTCTTTGTCACAATCCATCTGCATTCATCTAGGCACTTAATCTTATTAAGGTCACCTAGTTAAGCCTGACCCATGGGCCAACATGATAGAATATGCACCTTGTTGGGTAGAACCTAAATATCCAACATTACACTTCTACGAGATGGACAATAGACCACTCTAGGGTGTAACCTATGCTTGGTCGATCAAGCTTTTCATGTGTGTTTCTTATGGAAAGAATATAATACTTAATATTATATTGAGGGATTTTATATATAAATACACATACATATCCATTTAGCACATACTTAGTATGAATCATATACATGCTATAACCATAAACGAGAACATGCAATATAGAACATACAAGTGATGGTTATGGCCATTCTATTGTTATTACTTGGAGCCACAAGGAATTACTACCATGTAAGGTCCAAATCATATGCAACATGTTGTTGATGAAGATCCGTGCTTGGGCCAATCCAGGTTGATCGGTTCAACACTTGAACTGGCGGCTTGCCTCTTGGTGGCTCGATTGGGATCTTGAAATGGTTGTCTGGTCTTCAAGTTCAATCTATGTCTGGACTCCCCCAGCTGATCAGTTGGGCCACCGATCAATATATTCATCCTCCTGTCATCTGGCCTCCTCAGTTCTCTAGTCGAACAGATCATGTCATGAGTCGATTAGTTCGTCTCGTGCATAACGTCTTCTCATGACGAAACATAAATTATAACTATCCTATTTCTTATTACATTATACAAGGGAAAACCTCGAGTTACATTCAAGGGGAAATAGGAAGAAGAACATTAATTTAAATTTAGAAAGGAGAGAGAGGCTTGGTATGCAAACTAAGATATAAATAGGAATAAACAACCACAACCATGCACATATAGATCTAGGGTTATTGGCCATAACCATGCTTCACATCCACCTTCAAAACCAACTTTTAGGGCGATGTGTGTGAATTGCATATATATCTTATATATATAAGTTTATGAAGTGTATGTGGTAATTAATCAGATATGCAAATTAACCATTTTAATATTTCATTGTATGCAATAAAAATAAAATCGATCATATCGATTTAAATCTACATACACTGTAAATTGACATGGATTTGATACCACTATAGAGAAAATGGGGCGATAGATAAGGTAGCAGAAACAAAAATTTAAAACTGATTCCCTTAATAGCAAGATCACTTCAATAACAAGGTATCTAGGAAGGCAACCAACAAGAGTTATACCTGGTCCCGGAGAAAGTCCAGAGATAACTCTTGATCCACTACCATGCTTTGTCTCCATGTAGCAGCAAGCTTCTTCTTCAGACAACAACATGCTCCTTCTTCAACAACACTCGAACAATCCTCAGCAACAACCTCCTAGTCTGGCCATCATGGACGACGGTTAACAGAGGTCTCCTAGTGATAGAAGCTTTCCGCCTCTAGAGAATTCTGCGCATACCATCGGGAACTCCAAGTTGAACTACCAGAGCCAACGAGAAGGAGTTGTCCCTTTCAAATGTCAACCTGCTAGAGTTGATATGCCCTCCCGCAATTGCTCTCTCTTGCTATCCCTCCCTTTATTGGGTAGGACTTGATTGGGCTCTCTATTGGTTACTGCAATCAAAGAGGACAACAACTGTCAGAGCAACTATTGTGTTCTGAGAAGCCCCCAATACCCCTCTATTTATGGAGAGGCTAGGGTCAAACTTCCCAGTATGTGCGGGAGTCAAAAGGGTCAAATTCACAAATTTTCTAGAACCTGCGCAGGGCGAACCGATCAGTTCTCATACCCAACCAATCGATTCATTCCACGAACTAGTCAGTTCATGTAGTTTCCTATTCTGAATCACATTGGTATTCAATGTACGATTAATGCAAAACATGTCGTCAACACTAATCCTTGATCCAATCAAATTGACCATTGAGCCGGGTGGTTCATCTAATGAACCGGTCAGTTGGGACCAATGAACCAACTGGTTCACTATGTGAACCAGTTAGTTCACACCCTAGTTCTACAATTGATCAGCCAATGTACCTTCCAATTAACTTGACACTCCAACTGATCGATTTTACACTTGAACCAGTCGATTCAGAGTCCATTCAGTCAACTTTGAACCTCTATAGTTTAATTGAATACCTAAACACCTTTAGTAATCAAATTAAACATCATTCAGAAATATAATCCTATGTGTGTGACCCCATAGGTACAAAATTACATCGACGGTGAATGTTCATAACCAATTATGACATCACAAGCAAAGAGCGGTGTCTAGAAACACATCATTGCTATCCAAGTAATTCAGAAAGTTGGAAAACAACTTCAACCTACAATCAGTGATCAGTGTCATAGTGATCGTATAGTTCTTTTGTCTCTGATATTTGGATTGAACTCGAGGCATGGAATCATCATCTTCTTAATTTTCAATCCATGTTCCTTGCTTTAGACAAAAAATGTATGAGATGCATGTGAGATCACATATCACATATTGAGTCACATGAGTATGGCCATACATTTCTCAATCTCACTTATCAAGAGGCCCTAGATATCAATCTCTCGTAGGAGGGACAAATCCCATATGTATCACTCACATTCTATCCCCATGTGTCACAGTGCACCCGAGAACCACCTTTATGGAAACCCTTATTCGAGATCACGGTGGATGATGTCAAAGTACATGAATGACATGTGATGAATGTAGTGACTTTCGGTCTAAGAACCACAATCACCACTAACACTATGAGAGCTGATTCTGACTACCATTCCATGGTCTCCATGTATCACTCTCATGGTGGGTTTGTCTGATACACTATTCTCTAACATGTACATGTTGTTGGTATAATATGCCTAGAGAGCCAATCATATGATGATTGCAATGAGGCATATGATATCTGATTTGATAATGATAAAGGTAATTATGTGTATTATGTTTGTCTCACTCATGAGATGATGACACATACATGACAGATGTCTAAATAATGATGTGACTCAATGACACATGTCTTCAGGTTGAGGATCTAAACAATGAGACCATATGTATGATAAGAGTACATACATTCTTATTATGTCCCTAGTCAATTATTATTGTGGAAGCAAAATAGACAACAATAATACATAAGACTAGAGTGTGTGTTGACTGATGATAGAGTCTCATTAGTCATGATATATGATATCAACTCAAGCACACAAATATATGTTAGAGAACAATATATCAGACAGACCCACCGTGAGAGTGATACATGGATACCATGGAATGGTAGTCATAATCGTCTCTCATAGTGATGGTGATGATTGTGGGTCTTAGACCTGAAATCACTACACTCATCACATGTGATTGGGTACACTTTGACATCATCAAATGCAGTCCTGAAACATGATTTGTTATAACGGTGATGATTGGGTGACTTTGACACATGGAGACTTGACTGTTAGTGATAGATATGGGATTTGTCCCTCCTACAAGGAGTATGATATCCAGGGCCCCTTGATAAGTGAGACTGAGAATTGTATGGCCATACTCATATGATTCAATATATGATATGTGAATTCACATGCATATCAGACAGTCTGCTCTAGGTCAAGGAACATGTATTGAATGTTGAAGAAGATGATGTTCCATGACTCGATTTCAATCTGGATGTCAGGGACAAAGGAACTATATGATCACTGTAATACTAATAATAGATTGTAGGTTGAAGTTTTTCTCCAATTTTCTGAGTTACTTGGGTAGCAATGATGAGTTACTAGATTCTGCTCATTTCTTGTGATGTCATAAGTTGTTATGAACATTCATTGCCAACGTAAATTGGAACCTATAGGGTCACACACATAGGATACCCCTAGAAGAGGAGATTGTCCATGAATGATGATTAGATTGAGAATAAAGGTGTTTAGATACTCAATTAAATATACAATTGACTGACTGGACTCAGAATTATCAAGTTCAAGTGTTGAACTAGCTGGTTAGAGTGTCAGGTCAATTGGAGACTGCATTAGCAATGTCAGGAATGCCAACTGACTGGTTCACCCTTGTGAGATGATCAACTGGTGTGAGCCAATTGACTGGTTCACTTGGTGAACCGTGGGGATCAAATTCTTGCCAATTGAGGAAATAAGGATTTTTCCAGTTGGAATAAAACTTTTACGTTTCACTTGTTCAATTCGATTGGAATAAGGATTAATCTTTGCATTAATTGGAAACAATTGAGGAAAGTCAATTGTAGGAAAGTCTGGGAAGTGAAACGACTGGTTCACTGGGTGAACTGATCGACTCACACTCCCAACCAACCAGTTCATTAGTGGACCGACCGGTTCACCTACAGCGGTACAAACTATTCATGGAATTTTTTGATCCTTCTACTCCCAAACAGACTGGGAACCCTGACCCTGCCCTCTACTATAAATAGAGGGGTACTAGGGCCTTCTCAGAACACATAACTCAAAACATCAATTGCTCTGCAAAGTTGTTGTCCTCTCTAGTTCTGATAACCGAGAGAGCCCGAGCAAGTGCTACCCGACTAGGGAGGCAAAACAAGGGAAAGAAAACTGTAGAAAAGCAGTCTGAGTTCGAGAGAGCAGGTTGGTGCTAATATACCAACAGGAGGGTCGTCTCCTTCCTACCAGTTCTTCTAGAACAACAGGAGTTCCAGGTGGTCCATGTGGACTATCTGTAGAGGCGGGAGATGTCTGCCACTCAGGAGGACTCATCAGCTGCAGTCTGTGGTGGAGGCCAGAGTCCATGGCGAAGATCAAGGGCTACACAAACACCGTCCAAGACATGGTGTTGAAGACCGCACATGGATGTGAGGTATTGTCACTGGGCAAGCCCCATGACCAAGTATATCTCACTAAAAACATCCTTCCCATTACATAGTCATTGATGCGATCTCCTGTTATGGGTTAATGGCTAGTAAAATTTTTGTTTTCACTACCTACTCTGAGGCCATAAAACCCAACACATGTGTTCTTGACTTGATACCATATATCATGACTAATGAGACACTGTCATTAGTCAACGCACACTCTATTCTTATGTATTACTGTTGTCTATTTTGCTTCCACCATAATATCCCACTTGGGAGATAATAAGAATGTACACACTCTCGACATTCATATGATCTCATTGTTCAAATCACATAGTTGGAGACATGCATCATCGAGAAATATCATTCTTTTGACATCTACTATGTATGTGTCATCATCTCATGCTGAGACAAATATAATAGACAAAATCAACTTTATTATATCAAATAAGGTATTTAATGCCACATTTCAATCATCATATGATTGTCTCTCTGGGCATACATACCAACAATCACAACCTAATTAATTTAGTTTAAATTCTTGCAATTACACTACAAAAAAAGTTTATTTAGCTACAATTGTTTTAGTTACATTTAATCTATGTATAGCGAGAGATATTTTTACTTATAAAATATATTTGTGTAACTTAAATAACTGTAGCTACCTCAATAAATAAGATGTAGATACAAATTTTCACTCCTTTTAATTGTATCTAGAATAAATGTAATGAAATGGTTTAGATAGAAAAACTCACACACTCTCTCCCCATTATCCCTCATGCACTAAACATGTCTCTATTTTGTGAACAATTTCTCCTCCCCCCAACCCCGACCGATCAACACCCTGATCACCCAACCGATCGCCTAATTTGTTCATACATCATCCGGAAGCTGGACTCTCCATGCCCCTTCTCTCCACACGCCAATGCCTCCCCCCCGACCGAAGGGATGACTGCCACCAGACAGTCGCCACCCGCCAGTTTGCTAGAAGGCCCTCCACCCGAAGCTCATTCCCTATAGCCAGATCACTATCTACGTTCGTCTCTGGGCAGGAAATGAAAGGAGGAGATCACCACACCAGTGAACCCCTACTGAACGCTGCCCTTGCCAGAATCCCGCCACCCACCGTACTACTGGATGACTCTATGCCTGACTCCTTCCTTGCAACAAAGATCTTTTGTCTGCCTTCATCTCTGAACAAGACACAGAGAGGAGGAAATCACCTGATGCTGCTAGCCTCTGTCTCTGATCACCTAGCCACCACTTTGCTTTCAGGTATTTTCTTTTTTTGTGTCTCACCCAGCCTTGCTCCAAATAATGTACCTCGATGTCACACAAAAAGTCATGAATTTAAAGTTTGTTCTTTCTTTTACAATCATCAATTCTATTGATCTAAAAGACATCATTTAATGCTACAAGATATCATAACATCTCTCTCTTTCTCTCTCTCTCTCTCTCTCTCTATATATATATATATATATATATATATATATATATATATATATATATATATATATATATATATATATGATTAAAGAGCCACACGCAACCCGTTCAACAACGTATTTAGGTGTCGCTTAGTACCGTGTCAATAGATATATCATTGATTTCCAATTATCAGGTTGGATTGGTTCCCCTATGGCATACCAGTCCAACTTCTATTATATAATCCTACATTTAAGGTTTATTTTCTCAGTGCCCCTAACATATTAGTTTGAAATATCTGTTAACTAATTTAAAGAATAATGTAGCACATGCTACTATTTTAGTGATTTAATCTTTTCTTAATAGCTATGCTATCACCCATTATATATATGGACATATCATTTGTTTATTTTAGGAGTACATTTTTTTAATCCATTCTTCTTTTCAATTTAAATGTTTCTACTTATAATAGTTGTACACAGATTGAGTTTAAGCTTATAAAAATTGATGTAACAACGATGAAGTGTTATAATTTGGGACTCACCCACTTTGAATTTCTGCCTCCGCCTCTGAGTTGTGGCAAGTCTGGTCTAACCTATATAAATAAATTAGTTGTTCTATTGTAGTTGAGAATTTTAGATCGACCCATAGGTATGGTTTGAATGTTTCATTTTTCTCAAACTTGTTATGGGTGTCTTCTCTATTTTTCATAAAAATGGTAAGCTAATGATAGGCCTGGCCTCCCTCCATAATGATTTTGAGATGTAAACAAGAGGTATAGGAAGTAGATGTTCATTTTGAATGAATGTGGTATCATGGTGCTAATTAGTAAAGCTATCGAGGTACATTGTAAGTGAAGCACCTTAAAGATCTAGATTTAATTGATCTTTTCAATAGGTGGGAAGGAAGTAGAGAGATGGCGCTAGAAGGATTCTAAGTGAACAAAATATGCACATTGAAGCCCTGATCTTACAAGTCCCAATTTGAGGAGGACTCAATAATTTTTTCGTTTGGTGCTATTGGGTGGTTGTGGCACTGTAGGAATAGGACAACAGGCATGTAGGCCTAGAAAAGAGGAGTAACAACAACTGTGGAAATGGTGATTTTTAAGCCTATAAAAAGGTTATTAGGAGGCTTGGGCCATGCACTAAGGTTCAATCTCCACTAAGAGTTGCATATGTCATGTGATCTTAGAGATGCTAAAGTAGAGAGAGGAAAGATGCATTTCCTAATGGTTCCTCCAATATTTGGCACGCATGGAGAAACATTACCCTTAGGGATGAAAGAAAAACCTAAAAAGGAACAAGATGAGTAATTGACTCACAAGTATGTCTAAAACATAAAATATAACATTGTATATGCCCAAATAAACATAAAAAAACAATAGGAAGATATTTGAGGACTAGAAGACATCACTGTAAACAATCAATTAACATTCCACAATCATTGTAACTAATCATATTAATTAGTTAATTCCATATGTAATCAAATAATCAAATGTTTATTACATCTATATACATACTAATGTTTCCATTTCTGTAGTCGCTGCATAGCTTGTGCGTGCAGTGCAAAGTCACACTAGGCCACATATGATATATAGTGTGGACATTGGACCAAGCTGCATATGAAGCCAGGAAACACTATATATTGGGGAGACACATATATTATTTTTGTTTTTTTTACAGCTTAGACAACACTATATAGTGGGGAGACACATATGTTTTGTAAATGCAATACTAGGGAGTTGGTCTTATTCACATCCGTTTGTATCTATTAATATATATATAAGATGAGTACAACATGACAATTTACACATAACCTCTCCATATATACTAAGGTTTGCACTCCCTTAGTGTATTATCTAACAATTCCTTGAAGCAAGACATATGTCATATCTGCCTAGATTGTTACATAAACATCATACCAAACAACCATTTAAATTTGTGAATCAATATTCTATTTGATTCTTTGACAGAGTAAGTGCAGATCTGAAAATAAATTTTTTACTGATAAGACCTCATTAATTGTCAAGGGAAAAAAGTATAAAAACCCTAATACATGATTGTGGTACAAGTCTAAATACCGGTATTAGAAATTAAAAAGTTTAACATCAACATGAGACAACTTTTTTTAACTGGAACAACATCATATTTTTGTAAACAATTGTTCTCTTCCATTGGAGATAATTCTTAATTTTAATTTATTTTTCATTAAAATTTAATTATGTATTAATTTATTAAATTTTCTATATTGAAACTAAGTTATGTAACAATTTTTTAATACTTTATATTCTTAATTTTTTTCTTTCTTGATTATTATAGGTAGTCATGATAGATAAAAGTTGGATCCATGATGAACATAGAACAAGCACGACGTACTTACTTGGGGTGGTTAAATATATAGAGCATGCATTTGAAAAATCCAACAGAGATGGGACTATCTTATGTCCTTGTAAGCAATGCTTAAATGTGCATAGGTAGAATCAACAAGTTGTAACTGAACACTTGTTATGGAATGGATTCTTGACCAACTACACAAATTGGATTTTTCATGGTGAGGGTTCATTTGATAGCTTTTAGGATTCACATATAGAAAATGACACGTTCAAAGATGACATGAGACACATGTTACATGATGCGTATGGAGTAAAAATTAGGTTAGCCACTATTTTCTTTTTTTATTTGTTTATATTTTTCCCTCTTTTATTCGAAATGTTTTCAATACTTTTTAATTAATTATTTTATGAATTTTTTCTAGTTCTCCAAATTTACATATTAATTCATTTTTATATATTGACTAATTAATAAAGAAATTCAAATTATAGGATGGAGAGAATATGGAAGACAACGACCATCTATTTGCATTTCTTGATGATGCAAAAGTTGAGCAATTTTACAAACGGTTAGAGATTGCTACACATGAATTGTACCCTAGAAGTAAGAAGTCTTCTAAATTGTACACTATTGTGAAGTTGTTTCACATAAAATGTATCAATAATTGGAGCAATAAGTCATTTTCTAAGCTGCTTGAGCTTTTGAAGGAATTGCTTCCAAAGGGTGAGACGTTGCTCGACTCTTATTAAGAATTCACAAATATAATCAAACACCTTGGACTTGGCTATGATAAAATTGATGCTTTCATAAATCACTGCATTTTGTATCAAAAGGATTTTACAGATAAGACTTCATCTCCAAAATGTGGTGCTTCTAGATATAAAGAAATCAGAATTGATGAAGCAGGTGTAAAACATATTTCTATGAAGAAGAAAAGAATTATTTGTAAAGTTCTGTGCTACTTTCCCTTAACTCCTAGGTTGAAGAGATTGTTCATGTCTTCAAAACTGTCACCCCTAATGTGGTGGCACGATGAAATTCGTAACAAAGACGGGATTCTTTGACATCCAACATATTTTCCAGTATGGATAATATGCATCATGAGTTTTCTTCTAATTCTCGCAATGTTCGTCTTGGCTTAACTTCCGATTTAATCCTTTTGGCCTCATGAGTCTATCATATAGCATTTGGCCCATCGTATTGATTCCGTACAACTTCCCACCATGGTTGTGCATGAAGTCACCCAATTTTATTCTATCCATGATTATTCCTGGTCCAACTCAACTAAGAATGGAGATAGACATCTACCTACAACTGTTGATTGAGGAGTTAAAAGAATTATGGGAAGCTATTGCTGATACTTATGATGCTGATCGTAAAGAGGTATTCATGTTGCATGTTGCCATACTATGGACAATAAGAGACTTTCCTGCGTTTGGTTATCTATCTGGTTGGCAAACTAGTGGGTATCTTGCATGTCCTTTCTGCAACAAAGACACATGCTCATGGAGACTACCATATAGTAAAAAAGTATGTTTCATGGGTCACATGAGGTTCCTCCCTATGGATCATACATTTTGCAAAGATGCTTCATCATTTGATAGGAAAGAATAATTTAGAAGTGCTCCTAACATGATTTTTAGAAGTCAAGTTCTAGATCAAACTAGAGATGTAGATAATTTACCGTATAACTGGAAAAAGTGAAGTATATTTTTTGAGTTGCCATACTGGAAGCATAACCTTATACGTCATAATCTTGACATGATGCACATCGAAAATAATGTATGTGAGAGTTTGATTCACACACTGCTAGGAATGGAGAAGTCAAAGGACATTGAAAATTCTTGATACGACCTCTAAGATATGGGCATAAGGCATAGACTTCACATTATAAATAATGGAAATAAAAATATCACCCGCCTTCATGTTTTACTTTGAAGAAGGAAAAAAAAGAATTATTCTGTAAGCTTTTGAAGTCTGCTTAAGTTCTTGATGGATATTCTTCTAATATAACTCAAAATGCATGCATCAAAGAAAGAAATCTGATGACATTGAAGAGTCACGATTATCATGTATTGATGCAACAATTTCTCCCATTAGCTTTATAGGTAGTTTTTCCCAAAAAATGTTAGATCTGTTGTAATTGCGTTATCCAAGTTCTTTAAAGACTTATGCTCTAAAGTCATAAATCCAAATACTTTTGAGAAGTTAGAATCCAAAATAGCAATGACTCTTTGTAACTTGGAGAAGATTCTCCCGCCACCATTCTTTGATGTGATGAAGCTTATGGTCATTCATCTTCCACAAGAAGCGAAGATAGATGGATCAATATTCTATCTTTGGATGTACCCCGTAGAGAGGTAATCTTTCTAACAATTGAATTTGTTCAGACTTTGCATCAGATCGTATTTGATAATCTTAAGAAATGTTTTCTTCTTCTTATTGTAGACACTTAAAAACTTTAAAATAATATGTATAAAATAAAGCTGCTCCAAAAGCTTCTATAGCAAGAAGTTACTTGGAAGAGGAATGCTTAACATTATGTTCAAGATATCTCTTAGGAGTTGAGACAAGGTTCACTAAATTGTCTAGAAATGACGTGGAAGATGAAGACCGATGATGAGTGGTCTATATTCTTTCATAAAGGGTGACATTTAGGAAAGAAGATGTAACGTCCCCGGATTTTCACCTTCTCAAAAACCCATGGAGATGAGAAGACAAAATCCAAAAACGTTAGAAATTATATCAGAAAGCAATGTGGAAGCATAATACGCATACATGAACATACAACCATAACATTTCTCAGCATTCAACATGTACATTATTACAACACGATTTACAATTGTGTATTGAAATAGAATTTTTACACAAGTCTAAACATGTATTCTAACCAGGATCTACACAATAGGTACAACCTGGACAACTGCTCACTTCCCTTCTTTTATTCCATGCTAGCTTTGAACCTAAAACATACGTGAAACAGCGAATCAACACACAAGGTGTTGTGCACGTGAGTAGAAAGATACATACTAATATGCTTGCATAATTAAAGTAACTTGAGAAAGAAAGAGTAAAATAAAACATTGTTTAAAGCGATAATCAGGTAAACACATATTTTGGATGTCTTTTGATGCATTTGTACTACTAAGTGGTGTCGCACTTCATTTTTCCCCGCCCCTTGGGCTATGGGGACCGAGTGCCGACCTTATATTTAGAGGGGAGAGAGAGATGTCACACTTCATTTTTCCCCACCCCTTGGGCTATGGGGACCGAGTGCCGACCTTATATTTAGAGGAAGAGAGAGAGAAAGAGCATATATCCACTTAGTAGCTACAAACCATCTATATTCCTTTTTTTATGTTCTTTAATGTTTTGCGGAGCATATACTACTAAAACACATCCAAGAATTTATATCCAAACACAAGCATCCAAAGTACATCATATCATTATGCATCCACGATAACTAGTCATATACTTAATAAAAACCCACGTACCTGAGTTCAGAGCTTCTTTAGACATCCATGATCATCTACAACTTTGTTCATGACCTGATTAATAACAATTAATCATCATTAATAATTATTCATCATATTATAGGTGTTTTAGGTCCAAAATAGGGTTTTGGGCAAATCTAGGTTCAAACTGATCCAAACTTATGTTTGATATTTTTCTACTGACTAGGGTGTCATTTTAGAGGTCTGATCCAATTTTTGTAATTTTCTGATGTCTGGTCTATTTTCTAAAGTTAAATGATGTTTCAAGTATCTAATTATTCATTAATAGAAAAAGACCCAATGTTGGGCATTTTTACTCAGATCAGAGTCAATATATGATTTCTAAATGATTCCAGGTTTCAAATGTAATTTTATGAGAATTAATCTCAATTGGATACTATTTATTTCAAATGATGAACTCTAAATCATCTACATAATAATCCATCATTATTTGTTCTTTAAAAGACTGATCCAAGGGTCTAGTAATGTAAAGGATATTTTTTTGAGTCTAGGGATATTTTTATGGGATTTATTGGGCAAGGGAGATAATTTCTATGTATAATACAAGATAAAGGCACATTTAGGGATATTTAGAAGGTGTTTACCTTTTTGTGATATTGTGAGCCGTTGATCTAATCATCAGAATTCACTGGATGTCTGCCACATCACCATCATGGTGGGGTGCGGCTCAAGGCCTGCTGACCCAGCTTAGCTGACCGGCCTGGGCACCTCCCTTCTCTCTTTGCGATCTGCCCAATCTGGGCTTCTCCTAATTGGAGTGTGAAGCTGCCGACTCCGTTCTCTGTATGGGCGTGACATGCGTTGTTCTCTGGCATGAGTGCAGCCCCACAGAGGCTTGGCTCTGATGGCCAAAGAGGGTTCTACCTCTCCGTCACTCACCAAGGCATCCACCTCCATCAAGATCTCCCCAACAACAAGCAGTCCTCGTTCGTGATGGTCTCTCTACTTCAGCTTGTGAGGGCACAGTCGTTGCAAGATACCCATCTCGAAGTTCTTTTCCTCGCCGACTTCCGACACTCTCAAGACCTCTGCGATTGCTCGTTATGAGACCAAGTCTGGGTGCCGCCGTGTGGGATGGATCGGATCTAGGAACCCCCAAAGTCACAATCCCTAGGTTCTCGTGCATGTCCCCAAGATCTGCAGGTGTCGGTCGTGCACAGCGACGACAAGAGACCACACCATCGAGGCATCATATGAGGTCACCTTCTCCGTCCCCTATCGTGCGTGAGCATCATGGCATAGGGAGAATGCCTGCATTACTTGTCATAGGCACGACTCTCATAGGTCAGGCGATTGGGGTGGGTTTCTTCTCGATAAACCGGTCTAAACTCCCTCCTCAAAACCAGTCTCGGTCCCCTCTGCAACAACGATAGTGGTGGATCTCGATGGCCATGAAGACATGGAAACGCAGGCAGAGCATCAACCTCAACCCACCACCTGTGAGTTGCAGAGGAGAGGTATTAGGAGATCCACCTACGATCATCTACCTACATGCCACTATACCCACACTGAGGGGAGGGGGTCGTTGAGATCCTAAAAGTGTGGCGGACTTGGCCAGTTCAGTCTAGACTTCGATTCCTCCTAATGACTCCCTCCACTAGCATCCTGAAGAATGGTCACCTGCTCCTCAGTTTGCGGAGGTTCAAGAAGAGTTATTAAGGATTGTCTAAGCTACAACCACGGTCAAACAGACCCGATGTTACCCAACTGGGATGGTGCCCATATGAGTCGCGTCCCTCTCCACATGACTGATCATGTATGACAATACTGGTGAATCAATCTTGGTCTAAAGTCAATTGGTTCCAATTATTTGATCAATAATCTAGCAATACAAAAACTCTCACATGATAGGCATTAGTTTCCCCAGCACATGGTCTAGCATCCAGCCACATTCGACACCAAATACCCAACATTTGTTCATTCAAAATCATTCTTCACATAACCTCATAAATAAGTATATAATCCTTGAATTCAATTTAAGCAATCATCAAATATTGGTCCAACAAGTCCAACAACACTTGTTATGATCCTAAAATACCTCAAGGCTCATCAATTGATCACTTGATTTCATTACGACTACTAAATCGACCTCTTGCACTCATAAGTATCCAAGTCAGTGGATAAAAATCTATTCATTGTAATGGATGTCAATTAGATCTAATACTCATTCATTGCATCTATGCTTACCCTTTTTAAGCGAAAGAGTCCAAAATTGAATGATTAACCCCTCAATTTGGCACTAAACATATACATAACATTCATGGTCTTTAATTTCTATATGGGTTATCTAAACCCAAAAATCCGGGTTATCACAGAAGACTCCTATTATGCTTGATATCTAGGGCTGTAAATGGACATGGGTATACCTGCATACCCTCAAACCCATACCCACTAAACCCGTCATGGGTATAAAATTTTATAACCATGTAACCGCTTACCCTTATACCCCACATACCCACCTCTTATAGGGTAAGGTTATGGTTATGTATATACCCATACCCTGTATACCCATATACCCATTTACTTATATTTTTACATAAATAATTTACATTAAGATGTAATGGTGCATATTGTAGGACTCACATCTAGAAAGTATGTATAACTTAAAATAGTAAACATTTATATTAGAATGTAGTGTTCCATATTGTAGTGTTCAAATCTAGTCATATAAGTACCTTGTAGTAGGATAATGAGCAAATCCATTGATACACCTTTATAGCCACACAAGTACATTTCAATAATTAAGAAGGCCATAAAGTCATTCTCTCAATCCGCTCGTCTCTTCTCTCTGCCTTGAATGATATTTCTACATAATCTATCAGTTTAAGTGTGGTAGTTTGTTGTATCTCAAAGTTTGCAGTGTATTATTATAATAAGTTAAATAAAACCGTATATCCAATTACCCATCCATATACCCGATAGTTATACAGATATGGGTAGTTGCGGGTATAGATTTTGACAAAGCGGGTATATAACTGTAACCATATCCTCTTAACTAAATGGTTACGGTTATGGATATGACCATACCCGCACCATACCCTATCCATTTACAGCCCTATTGATAGCACAATGCTCAAAACTACACATCAATATATTTTAGCCAACTGTGATGCAGTTGATCCATATGTGAAGTTAATCATTGTTTACTTTTGAGTATGTAATTTCAACTTTACGTCTAGGTGTGTTACACATATTTATTAGCAGGGAGCACACCCAGTACTTGAAGAAAGTCAATCCACGTGCATGACAATGGGAAATTAGTAATTTTCATATGAACAATTTTAATGAATGGTTTAAGAATCATGTGAGTTTAAATAAGTTATTTCCATTAGCATGATAACAAAAACATATAAATAATTAAATGCATAATATTTCCAGATTGAAGAGAAGGCAAATTTGATAGCTGTGCCATCAAACCTTTTAGTGTTGGCTCAAGGGCTGCAACAAATGACAATGCAATATGAGGGATATGTAATAAATGGCTATAGATTTCGCACCAAGGATCGAGAATGCAGTAGAAAAACAAAAAATAGTGGGATCCTGGTGAATTCTCAGACAAAAAGTTTTGCCAGCTCCAAGGATAAAAATCTTGTAACAGGTCAAGTTACCTACTATCGAGTGTTAAGAGACATTTTCGAGATCAGTTATTACAAGCAACTTAAAGTTGTATTGTTCAAATGT
This sequence comes from Alisma plantago-aquatica, assembly GCA_963693085.1. Taxonomy (NCBI): domain Eukaryota; kingdom Viridiplantae; phylum Streptophyta; class Magnoliopsida; order Alismatales; family Alismataceae; genus Alisma; species Alisma plantago-aquatica. The sequence continues at coordinate 366,734,967 of OY856411.1, read as the reverse complement.
GACTGAGTCAATGCAAATAGAGGCATAAAAAAGTCTGAAAATGACTTCGCAACGGTCAAATTAAAACATATTTCTATAACTGATCATCCGTTTGCATTGGCCTCCCAAGAACAACAAGTGTTTTATGTGAAAGACATAATTCAAAATAATTGGAGCTTTATTGTGCACACATCACCTCATGATACTTATGACATGGAAGAGAAGCTTCATGACAATTTCATGGATGGAACCTGCTTATCTAAAGATAACACTTCAAGTGATTAGGAAGATATCTTAAGTGACATTTGTGATGACTTTGATTTAGTTAGAGAAGACATGGAGGGTGCGACCTTTTATGACGTGGGTCATGATCACCAACATTGATCTTATGTAACTCAACAAACTCTTATTAGTTGGATCAAATAGTGTAAGCACTCCTATCATCATTTTATTTATAAAATATGATATATTCTTTTACATTGATTATACGTTTGTTGTACAAATGTTTTCTTTTGAGTTAATCTATTTTATTTGTTTTCTTGTTGGATGTTGGCTACATCAACAAAATATAAATACTATTGAAAATTTTATGATGATTTGAGGGCCAAAATTGTAGAATTTATTCCATAGTTTCAGTTAGTAATTCAATATTTTTGATATGAATTGTCTTTTTAGGAGAATGGAAAGACGCAGTCAACTACTGTGTCCACTTAGTGATGATGTATGCAATGAATGAGTAACTCATGGGAGTATGATAGGTAAAATCACAAAGTATTACATCATTTAATATCTTTCTTAGAACGCCCATGTCATCATTTTAGTTGCAGGTATTTCCAAACGACCAAAAGGGGGATATCTTGGTTCAATAAATGCTGATTGGGGATGTTCAATTCCAAAATAAGGACTTAAATACAGTAAAAGTGTGCTAGGATCAGCTACAAATAACAACAAAAGTGCTTTTGTGAACCTTGTAAAAGAAAAGAATCCCTCTGTGTCAAACAATGGAGTTGGTATCGTAGGTAGAAGTCATATGGTGGTGACCTCAAATAATGCAAGAGAAGGCAGCCATTCTAGAAAACACTTAGAAAAAAGAAGTCATCAAGGAGTGCCTGTAGGAGCAAGTATGCAACGTTTAGTAAATGATGTCAGTAAAAATCAAGAGGTTGAAATTGATAATTTAAATGATGGAAATTTAGATAAAGATCAACATTCTATTTTTGATTCTCCTATTGCTGATCCCGGGGAGAGTGAAGATAAAAAAATTATATAAAGATTTACATTATATTTTTCACAAACTATTAGTTATTTATATGTGTATATGTATATTCTTATAAATGCTTGCATCATATTCCTATTTTTTTAGGAGGGGAGCTGCGAATAAAAAAACAAGGGACTATTCTAAGTGTATATGATTATGGGGTAAGACAGTGGATAAAAAGTTGCCTAATACTTTAGATGAGAATGGAGATCCAATAGGACCACATCAGAACAACCCATCTTCTTTTTTGGGACATGTTGCTCGAAATTCTGATCTTGTATCATTAAACTATTTTGATTGGTGACAAGTACCTACAGAAAAAAAACCACTATATGAAAGTATGTACTCGTAATTCTAGTCTTAGAGATTTAATATAATACAATATATTTTTTTTAAAATATGTTTATTTTGTTATAGGCCAAGTTTGTTATTGACAAAAGGGGAAGAATTCTATTTTGCAAACGGTGAGGGATTGTTGGAGAAACTTCAAAGCAGATATAAAAAAACCCACTATATGCATCACAAAGAAAAATCCAACCGATTTAATGATTGCCCCTCCCGTGTTGATCTTGATCAATGTGCATTTCTTGTAAATTTTTGGGATTCTGACGACGGAAAGGTAAACTAATTTCTTCTTTAACTTTCCAGAATTCAACAATGTATATTGTATATAATTGTATTATAATTCATTGTACGTAGCTAAGGAGTGTTAAAAATGTTATGAGTAGAAAGTTTGTAATGACACATACATCGGGATCGACATTGTAAGCTTGTGTAAAGGCTAATGTGAGTGATATTCAGGTTGAAATGTGCATTATTGTTTCATACTACTATGCCTATATATACTTGTACTGTTAAAATTAGATGCAAGAAAAGAAAAATGGTGTAAATGTCAGTAGATTAAACTTGTTTAAGGCCACCCATTTGAATAAGGATGGTATTGTTGTGGATGCAAAATCTGCAGAATTTATTGTAAGTAATCAATAAATAAATTTACTTTTCATTGAAAGAAAGATTCTATAACACCCCTGACCTGGGTTTTGGGATAACCCTAGAAGTTTTGCCTATGTAATTTTCTTATAACCTTGTCTTAATATTTGAAAAGTAATTAAGACTTAAGGAGAGTTTAATTCTCAAGTTTGACCTTATTTGCAAATTGTTTGTGCTTTATATAATAATTTTGGTGCAAATTGCAATTTACCAAAAATATGGGATTGACGTGTAAATTATCACATCTACAGTGTCCCTTCTCTCTCTTAGCATCATCTAGAGGAGAGAGAAAGGAGGGTGTGCCTTGTTTGAGTCTTGGTTGAGTGACACTCTCAGTGGTGAAAGAACCAAAGAATGATGAGTGTCTTGAACCCTAGATGGGATTGTGTCGAGTTATGAAGTATATATGGAAGTTCCTATCAGCTTGGAAGCCAAAGAGGATATCCTAAATCAGTTTAGTAACTTTTTATAAGTATTCATATCAGGCTAAGAACCTCAAGTAGGTGAAGCATATCAGTTTAGGACTTCCTTGAAAAACTTGTATCAGTTTACATGAAAATTGATATTGGGTTGTGATATCTTGTCAAGCAAGATACCCAATGGTCGATATCTTATATTTGGATTATCCACATGATTTTTGGATTTCAAGATAATTATGGATGCATGGGTCACCGTACATGGACACGTGTCACCTAAGTGCATATGGCGGTGACACCTCACATACACTCTCTCTCTTGAACCTCAACTATATAAGCCTCTCTTTTCACCTACTAGTGAAACCTTTCAACACTAATATCATCCTTATCTTGGTGGAAGACCATAGAAGCTTGAGGAATAAGAAGGATCTTGAGAATAAAGCCTAAGGTGAAGCCATGGTCATCTTCAACCTTGGGTGGACTATGCTTCTTGGATCATGGTTCCTTTCTTTCTTTTCTTCTTCATCAAGTTCCTAACTATGCTATCTTATTTCATGTACAAGTGTTGTGATTGAGTCTTGAACTTTTGATAAGTTATCTTCAACCTTGGCAACATGAAGCTTTGGAGTTTGAATCTCTTGTAGTGATCTTGAGGTGGGTTATATAATTGGAACTCAACTCTATTATTATCCACCTTCAATCATGCAATACTTGATGATTCCTTTCCAATTTTGACTTACCTTGGTTGAATAATGATTCTATGAGATCTAATGGATATATGGGGCTGTTTTCCGTGGACTAGAGTGTTAGTGGATGAAGGGTTGAAACTTGAATATGATGGAATCTCCCATGCACAAATTGGTATTGGTTTAGGAAACCCTAACCCAATATGGGGTTATGAGAGGGGAACCCAATACACATGAAGTCCTAACTCCTTACTGGTTTGTTACATGTGAAGGACAATCATCCTTATAGTTTTCTAGCCTGTTACCTAGGACTAAGGATGGGGCAGGTAGATATCTTGAAAGTTGAGTGAAGATATGAAGTCAATAGGGTGAACCCGATATGCCCTAACCCTAGCAACCCGATGTTGGTTTATTACACTAACGAGTTTCAATCATTAAGAATGATCTTTTGCTCAACTAGTTATTTCCCACAAGTATATGAGAGTAGTTGTAGTCAAGATTGAACACGAGGAGCTTAAGTAATCAATTAAACACAACAGTGCTAAGGTTCAACAATCTAGACCATTTTAAAAGTGATTTGGTTGATTAAACTAGAAAATTTCAGAATTAAGCAAACAATAAAAGGCTCACTAAAAGAGATAAAAATTCAGAAATGAGTGGATCTTGGACATTAAGATTTCACCCACACATCATATAATCTCATAGGAACACGAAATTTAAACATACTAAGCACTTGTTTTAAAAGAGAGGTGTATGTTGCACTTCATCTCCCGGTGCAAGTGCAACGATCTCAACTCAAACCCACATTCTCATGTATAATTTTCATTTTAGATCACAACCTACTCCTCAACTCTATAATCTCCACTCTCATGGTAAAAGAAGAGTTGCCAAGATGAGTACCTCCATACATTCCTACCTATCTTCTCAGATAAAGTAAGAAAGCATAACACAAGCATATAAAGTGGCTAGCCATACATGCAAGAAATGACAAAATCGGTACTTACAAGGTAGAAAAACAAGCAACATAGTATTTAGTACCAAATTAACATGTTCCATACATGCTATGACATGGGAGCTACTCTCCCATGCCCAAGAAAGGTAGTTTACTCGTCCATAATCATATATTGCAGTAATGCTACTAGTTTTTTAGGTTCTAGCATGGTCTAGGAAAAGAAAAATGAGAAGAACCAAAGATGTAACCACAAGTAGGTAGAATTTCAGCTTTTAGACAAAATTCTACTTCTCCAGCTACTCCAAACTGGACTAGCTCCTCTCCTGAGAAGCTGCGTTGAGTGGGGAATCTTTGTTGCACCTTTGGAGAAGAGAATGGAGAAGAAAAGAAGAAGATTGGGAGTCCTTTGGCAAGAAACCACCTCCTTTCCCCTCAAAATCACCCTCCTTTTCTCTAGACTTGCTCTAGGATGAGAGAAATTAGAATAATGACTAGAGATAACCACCTCATAAGTTCCCTCTTTGTTTTAAATTGAGGGATCGTATTTTTCAAATTTCTAAAATTGACAGCGACACGACATACATCCCCCATGCACGACATGTAAAGCCTTCGTCAGTTGCTCCTGAATGCACTTTGCACGACGTGTGCTGAATTAATGCACACCATGAAACTTTCCAGAAACTTTTGGTCTACTTGACGCTCCCATGTGCACGATGTGTTAGTGAAAACACGTCATGTCTTTGTTTCGTTCTGCACTTTCTAGAAACTCGCACGTTGTGCTCTATGAAGAACACGCCGTGTGTTTGTCACTCTGATTGAACGCATGGCCTTCTAGAATCTCACACGTGGTGTCTTTATTAGACACGCCGTGCGAGATACTGTTTCAGCAGAAATCAACTCTGTATAGCTGGATGTACGTGGGGAAGTCCCAGTGATGTGAAATTTGAGTCAGGCAATCCCCAAATCGGTCTTTTTAGAACATCTCTGCAATGCACATCATGCGATAAGTAAAATAACAAAAAGATGGCAAGATTAATATGAAAGGAGGTTAAGTGAGATCAAAGTGAACCAAATTTGTGTGTGATATCATGTGAAAAGATGGTGTGGAAAACACACAACAAATCCCCCTAAGCTTGAACCATTGCTAGTCCTCAAGCAAAAAGAACAGGGCTACATACAAGGTGAAAGAATATTCAAACTCATGCATGGATTAAATGAAAAGAAAATATGCAATCAGCTCAACCAACCATGTACATTGTGTTTGTGTTCATTATTATCTTCTCAATTTAGACATCTTAGATAGAGAAAATTTAGTTCAGCAATGGTGGTTCCAAATCAAATGAAACAATCAACTAGACAACAATAAATAGAATTTGGATAATCAAGCCAAACAATTAGTGGATGTACATCACAAAATTTTCAGCTAGTATGGATACAAGATGATGAAATCAGTGCTAACATTAACAAACTTAGTTGTACTCTTTTCTAAAAGGATATGATGATGGACATTTTTGGGTTTCCGACACTCAACTGCTAATTTATGCTTATGCTCATGTGGAATGCTGGTTGAGGTGTTGTTTTTACACTCTTTTGATTTTCATACCACCCAACCATCATTTCCAGATCAGACTCACACTAGGCTAGCATGATATGTGGGCTGTTTGCCATCTTTTATTGGGTAAAGGTAAACAAATGATAGAGCAAGTATGGTACAACACCAAAGAGTCAACAAGAGTGTTAAGATTAGCAAGATTTCAATCATTCTTTTGAAAAATTTTCACTAAAAAATTGATTGTAAATACACTAAGAGTTTGGTAAGAGTATCCCGTATTCTAGTAAGTGTTGCAAAGTTGATTTATTCACAAAAATGTGGAACCGTTACATGTATTGAGAAATCAAAGATGTAAAATTTGAGATTTCAAACCACAAACACAAAACAAGATCGTGTACATGGGGACTTTTTTTCATTTAATTCATGCATGCTGTTGAATATCTTTTCATATAGCCACAAGAAATACAAAGGACAAGATAGATCAAGCATAGAGTTCATTCTAACATGGTAGCCTCAATTCATATTAAGATTGCCATCAAAGAAAACATAACATAGAACAAAATGAAATGAAAAACTGACACAACTGACTCTAACAAAAGGAAATGCAAAATGAAAACTACAATTATGGGCCAATTGTGCTCCCCTAAGCTTGAAATCAACAATGTCCTCACCGCATCAAACAAACTCACAGAGTTCACAACCGGATACCTATCATGGATCAAAATAAAAATGAATGGCCACCACCCTCCTGATCAACGAAGTACTGGCTGATATTCTCTGGAATGTCCATCAGCTGGGTGGTGAAGTCTGGCTGTTGGGGAAACTCGGGCTGCTGTGGCACGGAGGCGGCGTGAGCTGAGGAAGGAGGGAGGTTGCTTTTGGTGAGTGTGCATGGAGTGGCAGGCATGCAGCTCTTGAAGATGGTGGCTGCATGGTTGAAAATTGCACGGGCGCTAGGGTTTCTTTGCTCTTACACGACTAAGTTCTCAAGGGAATTGAGAATTTAGGTCGTGCACCCCCTTTTACGCCAGACATTATAAGAAAAGACACGACATGTATGAGACATGCACGGCATGTTCTGCTTTAAATTCCCTTTTGTAGATCTTCCTTTTGTGCCCAAACGTACGACATGTGTGAATTAATGTATGACGTGCAAGTTTCTAGAAACTTTTGCTGCTAAGTCGAGTGATGAGTACACGACATGTGCCGAATTAAAGCACGATGTGTAACATTCCAAAAACATCTTTTGTGAACTAAACATGACATTTTGGTGTGAAACACAACGTGTACCTGGAGATGTAGTTCGATTTCAATGTCTTCCTGAAGGATTACACGTCGTGTCAAATAAAGACATGCCGTACAATATGGAATTTCTTTAGAAATAGCATTCAGTCAGCACAAAAGTAATGATAGATGTGGTGACATGTATGTCTATATTATTGCATTCATTCATGACAAACTTATTGATGAAATTAAAGAGTTTTCTTGAATCAATTAATGGAAAAGAAATCTATCCTAAGGTGGGTTCAACTCCCACGAGGTCCTCTGTTTAGAGTCCGAAGTGAGACTCTTCAATTCTTCATTCGTGCATCTTGGAGGGAGTAAGAGGCTCCCTTCTCTACTTCATCTCCACATGTATATAGCTTACAATGTTATCCATTCACTTTGAATGTGTCGTCCTTTCCTTGGAGTTCCACAACCCCATATGGAAAAATCTTTAATACAAGAAAAGGGCCTGACCACGTGGACTTCAGCTTTTTGGGAAATAACTTTAATCTAGAGTTAAAAAGCAAGACTTTATCTCCTTCTTTGAAGTCCTTCATGCGGATCCTTTTGTCATGCCAAGCCTTTGTTCTCTCTTTGTATAGCTTTGCATTTTCATAAGCATCGAGGTGAAGTTCCTCAAGTTCTTGCAACTACAAAAGGCGCTTCTCACCTGCCTTCTTCATGTCAAAATTCAAGAATTTGATAGCCCGCAAAGCACGGTGTTCTAACTCTAGCGGAAGGTGACAAGATTTACCATAGTTCAACTTAAATAGAGTTGTTCGTATGATTGTTTTGTATGCTATACGGTACACCCATAGTGCATCATCTATATTTAAAGCCCAATCTTTTCTTGAACTAGAGACTATCTTTTTAAGAATGTTTTTCAGCTGCCGGTTGGAAACCTCTAACTACCTGGAAGTTTGAGGATGATTGGGTGTAGAGATCTTATGAGTTACCCCATATCTACAAAGAAGATCATTGAATTGTTTTTCAGCAAAATGTGTGCCTCCATCAAAAATTACGACTCTAGGAACTCCAAACCAAGGAAAAATGATCGTTTGAAAAAGTTTTACTACATATTTTTCATCTGGCGCTTGGGTTGGGATGGCCTCAACCCATTTGGAGACATATTCACAAGCTATAAGAATATATTGATAATCGCAAGAGGATGGGAATGGTCCCATGTAATCAACTCCCCATACATTGAATACTTCAACCTCTAAGATAGAGTTGAGGGGCATGTCATCATGGCAAGATATACCTACAGTTCTTTGACATCTATCATAAGATTTGACAAATAGATTGACGTCTTTGAATAATGTGGGCCAATAGAAACCGGCCTGGAGTATCTTTGCAGCTATCTTTTCTCGTCCAAAGTGTCCTCCATAAGGAGAGGCATGGCATTCAGAAATAATAGTAGGGATTTCTTCTTCAGCAACACATCGACAGATCAACCCATCACTTCCATGCTTGAATAATAGTGGATCATCCCAATAGTAGAATTTCACATCATGAAAGAATTTCTTCTTCTACTGATATGTCAAATCAGGTGGGAGTTATTCGGTAGCAAGAAAGTTAGCTATATCCACAAACCACGATGCTTGTGTAGATGATAACGCATAAAGCTTTTCAATAGGAAAATGATCTTCAATAGGCAATGGATTTCCAGCCTCATTAGTCAACCTAGAAAGATGATCAACAACATTATTTTCCGTGCCTTTCTTATCCCAGATTTCAAGATCAAATTCTTGTAAAAGTAGAATCCAGCGAATAAGATGAGGTTTGGCATCCTTCTTATTCAGCAGATATTTAATGGCATCATGATCAATGTATGTAATCACCTTAGACCCCACCAAGTATTTTTAGAATTTGTCAAAGGCATACACTATGGCAAGCATCTCCTTCTTGGTAGATGTATAGTTGATTTGTGCTTCACTAAGGGTGTTTCTTGCATAGTATATGGCGTGGAGTTTCTTATCTTTCCACTGTCCTAGAACAACCCCTACTACATAATCACTTGCATCACACATTAATTCAAAAGGGACATCCCAATCCAGTGGTTGAATAATTGGGGCCGAAATGAGGGCCTCCTTGAGCTTGGAAAAATCTGTGTGGCAGTCATCATCAAATACAAATTCAACATCTTTTGCAAGTAAGGAGCACAACAACTTTGCAATTTTTAAGAAGTCCTTAATAAATATTCTATAGAAACCTACATGACCAAGAAAATTGCAGATGTCTTTGACTGAAGATGGAGTAGACATCTTCTCAATGGCTTCAACTTTTGCCCTATCAACTTCAAAACCCTTGTTAGATACAACATGGCCTAGTACTACACCAGATTGTACCATGAAATGGCACTTCTCCTAGTTCAACACTAGGTTAACTTTTTTACAGCGGGTTAAGACTAATGACAGGTTACATAAGCATTGATCAAAAGAATCTCCATATACACTAAAGTCATCCATGAAAATTTTCATTATCTTTTCAATGAAATCTAAGAAAATGGCCATCATACACTGTTGAAAAGTTGCAAGAGCGTTGCAAAGACCGAATGGCATGTGAAGATAGGCGTAGGTTCCATAGGTGCAAGTAAATGTGGTTTTCTCTTAGTCGGGAGGGTAGATAGGAATCTAAAAAACCCAGAATACCCATCCAAGTAACAAAAATAAGAATGCTTAAAAGGCAATGGAAACTGATCCTTGCGAGTCACCTTATTCAAGCACCGGTAGTCAATGCACATATGCCACCCCATGACTATACATGTTTGTACCAACTCATCATTGTCTCCTTTTATGACAATTGCACCCTCCTTCTTAGGTACCACATGAATGGCACTAACCCAAGGGCTGTCACTTATTGGATAAATGATTCTGGCATCAATCAATTTGAAAATTTCTTTCTTAACCACTTCAAGCATGTTTTGATTTAAATGCCTAGGTGATTCAATAGTCGATTTAGCATCATCCTCCATGTTTATTCTATGCATGTAGATGGAGGGATGAATGCCTTTCAAATCATCAATAGAATTACCAATGACATCTTTATACAAACGCAATTTGACAAGCAAATTATTTTCTTGGTCATCAGTTAACTCATCATTTATTATAATAGGGGAAGTATAATTAGAGTCCAGAAATGCATACCTCAGCCTAGGTGGAAGGGCTTTAAGTTCTACCTTTCTCCCGGCTATACTTCCTTCAACTTTATCATCAACAAGTCGAGTGTCTTCATTGGTAGCATGTGCTTTAGCAATGGGAAGTACTCCAAAATTTTTTGACTTGTTGATTGCATCCTCATCGTCATCATAAAGGTTTAACATCAAATCAGCAATACCTTCATCATCCTCCACAATTGAATCAATAGTATCCAATAAACAAATTTCTTCAACACGTGAAGGTGCTTTCATAACATCATAAATAGAGAATTCCATGGCTTCCTCACCAACCCGGAGCGTGTGTTTGCCTTCCTAAACATCAACAAGACATCCGACAGTTCTTAAGAAGGGTCTTCCAAAAAGAATATGATTGGAAGGAATTTCCCCACCATATCTAAAACAAAAAAATCACAAGGGATATAGAATTTTCCAATCTGCACTAACACATCTTCCACATTACCTTTTGGGTACTTGATGGAATGATCCGCTAGTTCAATAGCCATCTTTGTCAGTTTTAGATCTCCAAGATCTAGCTCTTGCTACAAGGTAGATGGAATGAGACTGATGCTAGATCCAAGGTCTACTAGACCCTTGTCAAAAGTGGTGTTGCTGATCTTGCATGGCAGTGCGAAGGCTCCCAAATCATCTAACTTTTGTGGAAGTCTATTTTGAATAATAGAACTAATTCTTTCCAAAAGCATTACTGTTTCAACTTGATCCACTTTCTTCTTTTAGTTAAGATATCCTTTAAGAACTTAGCATATGATGGCATCTCGACAATAACTTCGACTAGAGGAAGGTTGACATGGAGCTTATTTAGAATGTCCATAAACTTCTTAAACTTGAAATTCTCCTTCCTATTTGCAAGCCTTTATGGAAATGGTGCATTAGCCTTGTAAGAAGGTGGTATTTCGGCCATACCTTTATCCTTGCTACAAATAGGAGTGTCGGACTCCTCCTCATTAGCCACCTCAGTGTTCTTCTCCTTGAGTGGAGAAGGTCTCTGAATTTCAGCTCCACTCCTCAAAGTTATGGCATTTGCTTGTTGTCTTGGGTTCACTTCCGGTTGGCTTGGAAGAGAATCAGATTGTGGACTCCTTTGCTATGCTAGAGCTTGCTATGCTATTTGGTTCTCCAACATCTTGGTATGAGTGGAAATGCCATCAACTTTAGCGAAAAGTTGGGCAATAGCATCTTTCAATAGCTTATCATTCCCCCAGAACTCTTCATTTTGCTGCATTTGTGTAGAAACAAATTTCTCCATCATGGCCTTCAAAGAAGAGCTTTGGGGTTGTTGTGGCTGTTGATAATCCTTATTGTTGAAACTTGGTGGATTCCCTTGTCGGTTGAAATGTTGTTGTTGCTACGGTTACTGCTGTCCTTATTGGAAGTTCTGAGCATTGCTTGTGTTTTGGTAGGAGAGATTAGGATGATCTCTCCATCCCGGATTGTAGGTGTTAGAATAGGGATTGTACTGCTTGTTCCATTGCATTCCAATGACATTGATTTGTTCAAAACTCCCTTCATTTGCATAAGGAGCAAAACATGAAGAAGAAGTATGTCTTGCATTACCATAAGCTTCGCATATCACTTTAGCTGATTGGATTTGCAAAGTAGTCATCTTTTCGAACTTCTATGTAAGAACATCAAGTTTGGCAGCAATAAGATCAACATCATCAACAACATGCTTCCCTCCTTGCTTTCTAGTTAAAGAACTAGCTATAGAGGCTGATTGTGATCCCCTATATGATCCCCATTGGCAATGATTGAGCGCTATGTCTTCAATAATGTCATAAGCCTCCCTATAAGACTTAGTCATCAATACACCATTAGCTGTGACATCCAGTGTCAACCGGATGTTGTAGAATAATTCATTATAGAATGTTTGAAGTAGAAGCCATTTGGTCATACCATGGTGAGGGAAAAGGTGTTGAAGATCCTTAAACCATTCCCATGTATCATACATAGTTTCTCCATCATTTTGAGAGAAGTTGGTGAGCTAATTCCTTAGTTGGCCTGTCTTGCTTGGTGGGAAATACTTTGCAAGGAAAGCATTTAGAAGTTGGTCCCAGCTTTTGATTGAGTTATTTGGAAGAGAAAAAGCCATGCCTTGGCTCTATCTCTTAGGGTGAAAGGGAATAGCATTAGTCTCACTCCTTCGGCGAATACCCCGTTGATTGAGAAAGTATTCAAATATTCCAAGAACTCAACTACATGAAGACTTGGATCTTCATTGGCTGTACCTCCAAAGAGGTTATGTTGTATCATCTGCATCATGGAAGGAGCAATAGAGAAATTGTTCACTTCAACTGTAGGCACATCAATGGCCCCACAAATATTTGTGGCGACCGACATTGCAAAATCCTTCAATGGATGGTCGTCCTCCATGGTTGGATTACTTAGTGTAGCTTCTTCAAAAGGTGGAGAAGATGGCGATGGTGATGATGATGGAGTACCTCCTAGCAGTGGTGGCTCTACTCTCCTTGCTCTTCATAAGCTTGAAAGAGTACGCTCGATATCAATGTCTAACAACGCTAATGTTTGAAGATCCCTTTGTGAGCGAAGCATACAACCTGAAAAATAGCAAGAGGAATTGAGAACACAACCAAAAGGTACAAGGAAATTTGAAAAATGGAAATGGTGATCTAGTCTCGAATACTAGTTAGCACTTTTTTACTCTAATTAGATTACCATAGCTCCCCTACAACGATGCCAAAAACTTTTTGGTTTATTACACTATGAGTTTTAATAATTAAGAATGATCTTTTACTCAACTAGTTATTTCCCGCAAGTATACGAGAGTAGTTGTAGTCGAGATCGAACATGAGGAGCTTAGGTAATCAATTAAATGCAGTAGTACTAAGGTTCAACAATCTAGATCATTTTAAAAGTGATTTGGTTGATTAAACTAGAAAATTTTAGAATTAAGCAAAAAGTAAAAGGCTTACTAAAAGAGATAAAATTTAGAAATGAGTGGATCTTGGACATTAAGATTTCACCCACACATCATAGCATCTCATAGGAACACAAAATTTAAACATACTAAGCACTTGTTTTAAAAGAGAGGTGTATGTTGCACTTCACCTCCCGGTGCAAGTGCAACAATCTCAACTCAAACCCACATTCTCATGCATTATTTCATTTTAGATCACAACCTACTCCTCAACTCCATAATCTCCACTCTAGTGGTAAAAGAGGAGTTGCCAAGATGAGTACCTCCATACATTCCTACCTATCTTCTTAGATCAAGCAAGAAAGCATAACACAAGCATATAAAATGGCCAACCATACATGTAAGAAATGACAAAACCAGTACTCACAAGGTAGAGAAACAAGCAACATAGTATTTAGTACAAACTTAACATGTTCCATACATTCTATGACATGGGAGCTACTCTCCCATGCCCAAGAAAGGTAGTTTACTCATCCATAATCATGTATTGCAGAAATGCTACATAATTTTCAGGTTCTAACATGGTCTAGGCAAAGAAAAATGAGAAGAACCAAAGATGTAACCACAAGAAGGTAGAATTCCAGCTTTTGGACAAAATTCTACTTCTCCAGCTACTCCAAACCAGACTAGCTCCTCTCCTAAGAAGCTGCGTGGAGTGGGGAAGCTCTACTGCACCTTTGGAGAAGAGAATGGAGAAGAAGAGAAGAAGATTGGGGGTCCTTTGACAAGAAACCACCTCCTTTCCCCTCAAAATTGCCCACCTTTGCTCTAGACTTGCTCTGGGATGAGAGAAATTCGAATAATGACCGGAGATAACTACCTCATAAGTTCCCTATTTGTTATAAACCGAGGGATCGTATTTTTCAAAATTTTGAAACTGACAGCGACACAGCGTGCATTCCCCGTGCACAGCGTGTAAAGCCTTTGTCAGTTGCTCCTGAATGCACTTTGCACGACGTGTGCTAGATTAATGCATGCCGTACAACTTTCCAAAAACTTTCGGTCTGCTCGACACTCCTAGGTGCACGACGTGTTGGCAAAAACACATTGTGTCTTTGTTTCATTCTGCACTTTCTGGAAACTCACACGACGTACGCTATGAAGAACACGCCATGTGTTTGTCACTCTGGCTGAACGCATGGCCTTCTAGAACCTCACACGTCATGTATTTATCAGACACGCCGTGCGAGATGTTGTTTCAGTAGAAATCAACTCTGTATAGATGGCTGTACGTGGGGAAGTCCCAATGATGTGACATTTGAGTCGGGCAATCCCCAAATTGGTCTTTTTAGAACATCTCTGCAATGCACATCATGCGATAAGTAAAATAACAAAAAGATGTCAAGATTAATATGAAAGGAGGCTAAGTGAGATCAAAGTGAACTAAATTTGTGTGTGATATCATGTGAAAAGATGGTGTGGAAAACACACAACACCCGACACTCGACACCCCTCTAAACTGACACCAATGTGAAGGGTGGCACACTTCTTTGAGTCTAAGGCCGACACACCATGGGAAGGTGTGGGTGACTCCTTGAAGTCATGGCCAACACACCAAGTAGTGGTGAGGATAGTACCTTGATAGGTGAAAGTATATAAGGGTTTTTATGATGGCTAACCCGATACAATCAAAACTCTAGAACCTGATATGCATCAAAACCCTAGAGGCCAATATCACTTGGGGATAACTAGGGTGACACAATAGATGGTTCTATGGCCGATACACTAGACGACAGTGTGGCCAACATGGCCGTGTTGTGTTGCATGTCTATTTTGGCTTTGGAATTTGTTTCCCCTTCTCAGTGGCACGACCATTTGGATGCTTGGCAACACAGCCATGCTGGGCTGCACAGTTTTAGTACTGACTCGAATTTTTAGTGGCTTGAACTTGATCTCCTTTTGTGATTTTTCTTGGGCCAACACGGCTATTCTATGATACCATGGCCGTGCTGGTCTCTTCAAAAACACTTTGCTCTTGTACTTTGTTCATCCTTGGACTTCTTTGCTTTTGACTTCACTTTGGGCCTATCTAATGGTAGAGAAACCCTAGGATCATTCTCTCTCTCTCGTCCATCCAAGCATAGTTCAAGTACCTAAAAAACATGCAAAGAACGTCCATAAGTGCATTTGGCATAAATGTGCATATTGAGGGGAATAATATGTAATCTAACTACTTTAGATGTGATTGAAGTGTACAAAGACACATGATGGAGCCCTAAAATAGGACTACATCACCACCCCAAACTTAAAACATACTTGTCCTCAAGTATGCCGCAACTTAATCTCTCTAAATTTTTTCCAAAATTAATAAATGAAAACTACAATACAATAGATGGATATTGACTAAATGGGCTCAATGGTGACAAAGTACATGCATTCCACCTCTCTCCTATCCTCTTTCACATATCAATCATGATTAAAGGACTAAACATACAAACTTCAAATACAGGGCATACAATACACATTCAATAAAAATGGTTGTCATATTAGTCCGGGTAAACCATATCATGGTAATGAAGATATAAAATGACTAATCTTGCTATTTTACATTCATGCATTCAATCTCATGTGTCAATCCACACTACGTACCCACATGTCTGTGAAAAAAGAAAAATGAGCTAGGTTTGATGTTTCCTTGCTTAATGGGCATGTAAATGGAAGAAAGGGTTGCAGTAAGGAGTTGGAGTGCTATTACATAGGAGCATTCATCTTTTTTTATTTAGATGCTATTACATAGGATCATCTTTTATTTCCTTTTTGCATTCTTATTCTTTTTCTTTACCCTTAGTGCATATAGGGCATATGATGATGAGAATGAAGCAGGGGGATATAGATATGGCCACCCCAAGCTTTTGAAGGTGGCCATGTATATCTCTTTGGCATCCTTTTATGAGGCATAGAGGTAAAAAGATGATAGAAGAAAAGTGAGTCAAAGAGGGGTTATTAATATGGATTTCAACATGAGATCTCCTACATGAAAGTTGTAGACTTACCCAAAGTCGTCATTTTGTACCTTAACGCCCTACATTCTGGACAATTCTTCAAATTGATATAGTCCTTTTGAAATAACACACAACCATTTAGGCAAACATGTATCTTCTCAGCCTCCATTCCCATTGGCACAACATTTTCTATAATTCATATGTTGGGATTGGAATCTCATTGTCTTCAAGAAGAATTTCTTTCATTAAAGACAACAGAGAGGTGAAGTTGTTGTTGTTCCATCTATTATTAGCCTTCAAAGTATACAATCTCAACAAAACAGTCAGCTTCATAAACTTAATGTAGTCTAAGTATAACAGTCTTTCAGCATCATGTACAATATTTCTAAATAAGGAATGTGGATCAGTAAAATTTACCCCACAACTATCTAGCATTTCATCAACCATGTCTATAAAAATCGGTTCATTCACATCTACATCATCAAAAATTCCTTCTTCAACACAAGTACTTCTATCGACATCTACTAATATCATAGTAGGAATCTTTTCATGCCAGTACCATTATGTATATCCATGTACAATCCTGTTGCACATGACATGACTTTTGATTTTGTCAATAATGTTGACTTTCATGTTGTTACTACTATTCCTACATGAATCATAGAACCTATCTCCAGGTTGTTTCCTATGTTCCTCCACATTTGTTATAAATTGATCAAGACTAGTAATAAACTCCATAGCGCGGTAACTTGAAATAGACATTCATGATCAGTCCATTTTATTATCACAAAGGAAATGAGTATTGAATTAGGTATTTAGATATTAGGATTTAGAGATTAGGATTTAGAGGGTAGGGTTTATTGTTTAGGGTTTACCGTTTACAGATTATGGTTTATGGTTTATGGTTTACAAATTAGGGTTCATAGTTTAGTAATGAATGTGCACCACCTATCCCATTCTTGGACACCTAATCTCACTAGTAAGGTATAGTGTGTGTTTGGTTTTCAAGAATATTTTGGAAATATTTCCTCATAGTTCTACAAGTACACCAATGTAGATGTAGATGGAAAAATGCCCACCCACATACGTACTTATAGAATAAATGGGGAAGTGTTGCCGAAACATCTTAGTAACTGTGTACACATTATACACTTACATCCTAAGCATGATTAAGTGTTCAAGAATAGTCTTACATGGGGGACTATCCAAAATTTACTCTTAGTGAGTAAATCTCAAACAAGCTTCTAGGACAACATAATATATGTCTAAATTATGATTTATAATTTAGAATTTAGGTAAATATAACAATATTAGATCATTTAGGTCATTGTAATTATTTCTTAGGAGAGATTATAAACATACAACATATAAAACCCTAGTAAAATTCATATCAATTTAGGTAAATTCATATATGTGTAAATCATATCAAGTTAATTAAATAATTATAAAACAAGTGCATTCAATTATCAATTATGAAATATGCACCCAAAAAATAATTATAATTAGATAGGAAGGAGAAGAAGGACCTTCCACGATAGGGACATAGTGCTCTTAGCAGTGGCAAACTAAGAAGCATGGGCAGAGGATGGCTAGCGGTTGGAAGAAAGAAGCATAAGTAGAGGCAATGATAGCGACCTGAGGCTGGAAATGGTGGAGAGGCACCTAGCGGCTGGTGGTGGTGGCTGTGTTGGCAGTTGTAGCTGCACTAGAGGCTAGTGGTGGTGGCAAGTGGTGGTTGTGCTGGAGACTAGTGGTGGTGGCTGTGTTGGTGGACATGCACTTGGTGATTGGCCACAGGTGGAGAGAAGTAGTGGTTGATGATGATGGTATCTCGAGTTACAATGACGATGGTGGTCAGCATGAACATGAGCAACAGACCATGACAACAGAGAATGGAAGAATCGCTAGAGCTAGTTATCTCAAAAATGGAACAAAGAATGGGAAAGAAATTTTGTGGGTGATATTAAGTGGAACTAAGTCATTTCTTGATTCCAAAAACTGACGACTAAGCCTTTAGTCATTAGTTGTATAAGAAAAACCAACGATATAGTTCAATCTCTGCAATCGACTTATCCTAAAGAAAATTGATGCCATATGTACTTATCCCTATGAAAAACCTTGAACCTTGCTGAGACATGTGTCCTCAGTTGTCTAGGAAAGTCGAAAAAAAAGTTCACTCTATGTTTTAAGTTGTCCACCAAAAAACCAATGACATATGTACTTGCCCTTATTAAAAAATGCAAACCTTGGTAAGACATGTGTCATCAATTTTTAGCTAAAAATTGATGACATAGCTCAATATCCATCGTCAGTTATCAACCAAAATTGATGCCATATGTACTTATCCCTATTAAAAAATCCAACCTTACTAAGCCCTACGTCGTCCGTTTCTAGCAGGAAACATAGGCCAATTTGGATAAATATTTTTTGCAAAGCACATGGTGGGAACTCTTTGTTGTTGGTTCTTTTAGAAAAAATTGGCACTATAGGATTTTTGGAGGTAAAACGTTTCACGGTGGGTGACCTACAATGTCACTTTTTATGGAGAGAAATCATTGACAAAGTTTTTTAAAGGCAAAGTTTATTTCATGGGAAGGACTTTATCGTCGGTTTATGTACAACCGATGCAATAGGTTTATATCAATTTTCCACTAAAAAATTGAATTTCATGGACTATCTTAGATGTTGATTCTTCACAACAAAACCAACATCATAGTATAAGTGGTTCTTCATCAACAAGACTTGACTAGTAGTGACGTTTATGCTTTACCAACTGATGCTATAGGCATGTAATGTTAGTTTTATGTAAAAGATGACATTAAGAAAAGTGACACTAGAAGTCAAAATGTACTAGTGTAATGAAGGTTTGTGAGATTTACATTTTCTGTGGAGTAGATTGATGGAGATCACAAGGATAAAGGTGGAGGAATATGTCATTGATGCTCTCCCAACATATTCTTGAAGCAGTCTACTCTATGTAGTCCACGTGGATGGATGGAACTGCACTTCCTGCTCCAAGAGCTGGCATGGAAGGAGCATCCTTTTTGTTGGCAGTGTGCTAGCATTACACAACCTCTGCTCTCTCCCTCTTTCCTTGTGGGTAATGGGATCTAGCCAAAGGCCTCTCAAAAGGTGTCTCTTCTTCTTACATAAAATCTTGATCGTCATGCCCCTATATATTTGGAACACAAGATTTCTTATAAACCATGTGAAGCAAAAGACATCAACTGCTTTTCAATGTGAGGTTTGAGGACAATCTAGTCATGCCAAAAGAGCCACTCCAGTTGAGCGTCTAGTCATGTGACTAGACCCAGTTCAATCGTGTGACTAGAGCCAGACCAATTGGGTGACTAGAGTCTGTCCAATCAGGAAAATGGAGCTAGTCCAGTACTGATTGGGCTTCCAATCAGTCCATCAACAATTCAAGTGATTACATAAACCTTTTCTTTACCAATTAGTCATATGCCCATGATTATACTCCTCTTCTCTATGTATGCTATGTGTGTAACCCTATAGGATCCAAACTATGTTGTCATTTATGTCCATAACCATATTATGACTTCATAGATAATATTTGGTATCCATCAAGACTTTATTACCACCAAAAATCACAGAAGTTGAGAACAACTTCAACCTAGTGTTGTGGTCAATGTTATAGTAATCATATGATCCCTTTGCCTCTAATGTTCCCAATTGAGTATGAGGTCCTCTCAAAGTTTATTTTTTTATTGATCCAGAGTAGACTATTTGAGATATCAATGGCCACTTGATGAATGAGACTAAATGCATGGCCTTGCTCATGTGAGTAGACTATTTGAGATACATATGAGATCAACATCACATGTTGACTCACATGAGCATGGCCATGCATTTAGTCTCATTCATCAAGTGGCCATTGATATCACTAGAACAGGAGGGACTGCATCACTTACAATCCACACGTGTCACAATTGTCCCAAGTACTAACTGTATGGAAACCCATATTCAAGGTCACGTTAGATAGTATTAAAGTATATCAAACAATATGTGACCATTGTAATGACTTCAAGTCTAAGGACAACAATCACCATTTTCACATAGATATATGATTTTGACTACCATATGTCTTCCATGTATCATACTCAAAGTGGGTTTGTCCAATACAACTTGTTCTCTAACAAGTACCCATGTATCTGAGTTGATATCTAATATCATGACTAAAGAGATATAGTCATCACTCAACATATATACTAGTCATATCTATCATTTTTTTCCTATAAAATCTATACTAATAACTGATCATGGACATAACAAGAATGTGTATTCTTAAGTATACATATGATCTCATGTTTAGGTCATCAACCCAAACCATATGTCAACAAGTCAAGACATTTTTAGGATATTATTATATTTATTTACTATCCAAAAAATTTAAGCAAACATAATAATTGGAATTGACTTTATTTATAATGAAATAAATTACAAAGATTTCCATTACAACAATCATATGACTATCCTCAGGGCATACTACCAACAATATCCCCCTTGCAGTAGAGCCAATCACTCCTGAATCTAACTCCAAGTGATCTAGCATGACTGTCATGCTTTTGTTGTGAAAATGCTTTAGTTATAGGATCATCAACATTGCTTTCAGTTGGTACTATCCAAATATTCACATCTCTTCATTGTATGAACTATCGTATGAGATGGTAGCGTTATAGTATATGCTTGAGTCACTGATGTGATCATGATTCCTTAGCTTGTACAATAGCTCCATTATTGTCGTAGTATATCTCTACAACATTCTCAATGGATGAAACCACTCCTAGTTCACTAATGAACTTCTTGATCCATACAAGCTCCTTTGTTGCAGTAGAGGAAGCAATGTGCTCAATTTTTGTTGTAAAATCAACTATTATCTCTTGCTTAGAACTTTTCTTGATCATAGATCTCTCATTTGGGCAAAATACAAGTCCTAATTAAAATCAATAATCATCCTTGTCAGGTTGGAATCTTGTTTCTAATGTAACATTTGACAACCAACTCTCCCTCACCACCATATATAATGAATTGATTCTTAGTTTGTCTCTAGTAATTGAGGATGTTCTTTGCAATAGTATAGTGACCTTCACTGACATCTAAACAATACCTACTCGTCATGCTGAAAGCATATGAGACTTTGGTTTGTATACATAACATTGTATACATGATAGATCTAATTGTAGATGCACATGGAATCTTATTCATGTGTGCCCTCTCTTCATAAGTGTAGGGATATTGAGATCTAGAGAGAGTTATTCCATGATACATGGGTAAGTATCCTCTCTTAGACTCTTACATTCTAAACACATTTGATACTTTGTCATTGCATGTACTTTGACTTATACCAAGAAGAATTTTAGATCTATTTCTATACATCTTAATTCCTAGTATAAAGGATGCTTCTTCTAAGTCCTTCATGGATAAGCTATTTCCCAACCTTATTTTAACCAACTATACAGTAGGAATGCCATTCCCCATCAATAGTATGTTATCAACATACAATATGAGGAATACAATCATGCTCCCACTAACCTTATTGTAAATACAAGGTTCACCTTTATTTTGAATAAAGCCAGATTGTTTGAATGTTTCATTAAATCAAAGATTGCAACTCTGAGATGCTTGCTCCAATCCATAGATTGACCTTTGTAGCTTAGACATTTTTTGGCTTCATTTGAAATGATAAAACCTTTGGGTTGTGTCATGTATAGATCCTTAAGGAGGTCGCCATTAAGGAATTGATGTACTTTTAACGCCCATTTTCTAGATTTATAGTCATGATAAGATACAATCACAAGCATGATCCAGATGGAGTTAACCATGTAAACTAGTGAAAAACTTTCATTATAGTCAAAACCTTGATCTTGTTTGAAACCTTTTGCCACCAATTGACCTTTTAAGGTTTTTACATTACCATACATTTTGGTCTTCTTCTTAAAGACCCATTTACACCCTATGGGTTTTACCCATTAAAGTGGATCTACTAAGGTCCACATCTTGTTGGTATACAGGGAGTCTATCTCGTATCTCATGGCTTCAAGACATTTCTCAAAATCGGATCCCTCAATATCCTCATTGTACATTTTTTGTTCATCATCTTCAATGATCAACTGATCAACTTGTTGAGTCATCAAAAATCCTTCTCTCTGGTTCAAGATGTTCCGTACTAGATCTTCAAGGTTTTTGTTTTGCATGAGGAATTTGAGATTCTGTAATATCATGTGGTTCTTCTTGTTCCTTATAACCCTCCATTGGTTTAATGTTATCTTTTTGGACTTGAACTTCGTCAAGTTATATTTCCTCTAGAAACAAATTCCATTTTTAGGAATGCAATAGTTGTGAAAAAAACACTTTGTTGTCAATTTGAATACATAAGTAATATCCCTTGGTTTCCTTAGGATATCCAAAAGTGACATTTGTCATATTTGGGTCCAAGCTTTTCAAAAAATTGTTTTCTAAAATATGCTTCACATCCCAAAACTTCATAAAAGAGACATGGTGACATTTCCAAGGTCATGTATCCTATGGAGTATTTTGAACATTAGAAGGTAGGAAATTAACTATAAACGTAGTGGTTTCTAGAGCATAATCCTAGAAAGAAGTTGGAAGAATAACAAAACTCAGCATAGATCATAAAATGTCCAACAGGGTGTGATTCCTTCTTTTTTTCACACCATTATGTTGTAGTGTTCCGGGTGAAATCCATTGTAATACAATATCACAATCCCTCAGAAGGGACTCAAACTCTTAGCTTATGTATTCTCCACCTTGATATGATTGAAGTGTCTTGATTCTTTTGCCAAGTTGATTATGTACTTTCATTCATGATTTCTTTTTACTTTTAAAAGGATATTGACTTGTATTTCATTAAATACACATAGCCAAATCTATCGAGGTCATCGATAAATGAGAATAAGTACCGATATCCACCTCTGGCATTTGTTCTAAAAGGTCTACATGCATCGACATGTATGATTCCTAGTAAGTCACTTGCCCTTTCAATGTTTCTAGTAAAGGGTATTTTGTCATCTTGCCTAATAAATGAGTTTTTCATGTCTGAATTGATTCAAATTCAAATGAGTTCAGATAAACATCTTTATCGAGTTTGGAAATGGCCTCTCATTTATGTTCCCTATACAAAAGTGCCAAAGGTACATTTTGTTTGAGTCATCAAGTTTTAATCTCTTAGTATTTATATTATATAAATGAGTCTTAATTTCTAATAAATAATGGCCATAAGACATTGGGGCACTGTTGTAGAATACTTCATCTCTTGAGATAGAAATTCAACCATCATCTATTAGAAATTCGAAACAATTCTTGTCCAAATAAGATTAGCGGTAATGTTTCTATTTATGGTAGGTACACAATAGCAGTTCTTTAACTCTATTACAATCCCACTAGGCAGAGCTAAATAGTAGGTGCCCAAAGAAGTGACAATAACTCTTCCTCCATTTGCAATACATAGTTTCACCTTCCCTTTCTTCATGAGCCTACTTTTTTCATATCTTTATATATTTGAGGATATGTGAGATCCAAGTATCTTATACCCAAGATTAAGAAGTACACGAGTCTCTTTCTATAACATATATACCTAAGTGGATAACACTATCCCTTACTTCTTGTTATTTAGTTCCTCTAGGTAGAAGGGATGATTTCTCTTCAAATGTCCATCCTGGTGACTATGGTGACAATTCCCTCACTTAGCTACAAATCCTTTTTCCTTAAGCATAGAAGACTTTTGAACAAAATTAAAATCACTCTTTTATTTGCATTTTCCCTTGGATTTTCCTTTCTCTTGCCAACCATCAACATGAATTTGGGCTTGTATTTTATTTTCCCTTCACCCTCAGCTATTCTCAACATGTTGTCGGTAAATTAGGGCAACAAATAAGGCAGTAGAAACAAAAATTAATGCTCAATTCTCAAACAAGTAGATCAGATCAACAACGATGTATCTTGAAAGGAAGGGTAGCAAGAGATATACCTGATCCTAGA
Source organism: Alisma plantago-aquatica (assembly GCA_963693085.1). Lineage (NCBI taxonomy): Eukaryota > Viridiplantae > Streptophyta > Magnoliopsida > Alismatales > Alismataceae > Alisma > Alisma plantago-aquatica. The sequence goes on along the minus strand of OY856411.1, from coordinate 366,710,797 downwards.
GCAAGTCTAATGACAACTCTTGCATGGTGATGTGCACTCTTCACTTGATGCACACAAACAATTGGCGACGACATTCTGGTGCAACACCATGGATGGTGGTTGTTGTTGTCCTCAAAGCATGATACAAATGGTCTCCACGCCTCTATGTAGTCTGCTTGGACCATCAAGAACTCCATTTTTCTCTACCAGAGTAAACAATTAGGAGGTTTCCTTTCGAACATCAACTTGCTAGGGTTGATTTGCTCTCCCGTGTTGTCTCTCCCTTTTTGTCCCTCCCTTTTATGGGTAGGACTTGCTCAGGCTCTCTAGTTACCACAACTATGAGAGGACAACACTTGTCAAAGAGTATTGTTGTATTTATGAAAGCCTTGACTACCCTTCTATTTATAGGAGAGATGAGGTTAGGGTTTCCATATCAACTGGGAGTTGAGAGACCAAATTTGATAAATGTTTTAGAAGCAGTGAACTATGAATTGATTGATTCACGCATGAACTGGTTGATTCACATTTGAAATGATCGATTCAACACTTGAACCATTCAGTTCACTTACTTTTCTATTAACAAACACATTGGATTTGAATATTCAATAATGCACAACATGACGTCAACATCAATCCTTGATCCAATGATATTGATCATTAAACCAAGCATTTCACAAGTTGAACCAGTTGTTTTAGACTTTGAACCGGTCAGTTCACTAACTGAACTGGTCGATTCATGTCCTAGTTTAAGCAATGTTCAACCAACGTAATTTAAATTTACCTGAAAATTGAATGGATCAGTTCAACACTTGAATTGGTAAGTTCACAATCTTGTCAGTCAATTTTCAGCAAATGTTGTTTAAATTGAATACCTAAACACTTTAGTAATCAAGTTAAAAATTGTTCATGAATAAACTCCTATTTCATATGCATCCTATGCATGTTACACTATAGGTTCCAAGTTATGTTGTCATTGTATGTCCATAACCAATTTATGACATCACAAGCAATGAGTGGTATCTAGAAACACATCATTATTACCCAAGTAATTGGAGAATAGATTGAACCTACAATCCATGATCAATGTTACAGTGATTGTATAGTTCCTTTGTCTCTGATATCTGAATTGAACTTGAGGCATGGAATCATCATCCTATCAACATTCAATCCATGTTCCTTGAACTAGAGTAGATTGTATAAGATGCACGTGAGCTCATATATCACATATTGAGTCACATGAGTATGGCCATATGTTTCTCAGTCTCACTTATCAAGTGGTCTAGATATCAATCTCCTATAGGAGGGACAAATCCCCTCTACATCACTCACACTCAGTCCCCATGTGTCACAACATACTTGAGCATCACCTTTATGGAAACCCTTATTTAAGTCCATGTTGGATGGTGTCAAAACACATTGAATGACATGTAATGAGTGTATTGACTTCAGGTTTAAGAACTAGTTTCCATTATCATTATGAGAGCCGATTCTGACTACCATTTCATGGTCTTCGTGTATCAATCTCAAGGTGGGTTTGTTCGATACACTATTCTCTAACATGTACCTATTTGTTTGGTTTAATATCACATATCATGATTGATGAGATTCTATCATCAACCAACACACATTCTAGTCTTATGTATCAATGTTGTCTATTTTGCTTCCGTAATAATATCTGACTAGGGACATAACAAGAATGCATGTACTCTTATCATACATATGATCTCATTATTCAGGTCCTCAACCTGAAGACACATGCCATCGAGTAACATCATTCTTTAGACATCTACCATGTTTGTGTCATCATCTCATGATTGAGACAAACATAATAGACGGAATTACCTTTATATTATCAAATCATGTATCTAATGCCCAAGTACAATCATTTTATGATTGTCTCTCTGGGCATACATACCAACAGACTCCCACTTGCACTTAAAGACAATCACACATGAATCTTATTCCAAGTAATCTTAACATGCCCATCATGTGTCTTCTACACAAGTGCTTTTGTAGCAAGTTAGTAGCATTTTCTTCAAGTCAATAATTTTCAAGTATTCACATATCCTCATTATATGATCTCTCATATAAGATGGAATTGTTGTAGTATGCTATCTGAGTTCATTTGCCTAACCAGTAGCTCCATTATTGTCACAATATTTCTACTATTTCATTAATGGTTGAAACATCCCATAAGTTCATCTGAATGAACTGAATGATCCATACAATATCCTTTGTTGTGTTCATAACACCTAGATACTCAACTTCTATTGTAGATTAAACAACTATCTCTTGCTTGGAACTTTTCCAACTTTCAGTTCTATTTTAAGGTCAAACACAAATTTAGATTGTGATCAATAAATTTCTCTGTCATTTTGGAAGCTTGCATCTGTGTAACCCTTCACAACCAACTCTTCCTTATTACCATAACTTAAGGAACCAATCCTTTTAGTACTTCTCAAGTACTTAAGGATGTTCTTTATGGCAGATTAGTGACCTTCACTAGGATTCAATAGATACTTTCTCATCATGTCCAATACATACGAGACTATAGGATGAATACATAACATTGCAAACATGATAGATCCAATTGAGAATGCATATGGCATCTTACTCATGTTTTCTCATTCTTCACAAGAACTACAAAACTAGGCTCTTGAGAGACTAATTCCATGGAACATGATTTTTTTTTCTCTCATTGAGTCCTATATGTTGAGCCCCTTCAACATCTTGCCAATGTATATGTTCTTACTTAGGTCAAGAATCTTTCTAGATCTATCTCTATAGATCTTGATTAGTAAGATATATGATTCTTCACCTAAACCTTTCATAGAGAAGGTACTTTCCTTCCCATGTTTTAGCATTTGTAGTATAAATATGTTATTCCCCATCATTATTTGGAAAATAAATATGCTCCCACTAAATCTATTGTAATCACATATTCCATCTTCATTTTAACTAAAGTCAAACTCTTTAACTATCCTGTCAAATCAAAGATTCCATCTCTGAGATGCTTGCTTCAACCCACAAATTGACCTTTTTAGATTATAGAAATCATTTGCAATAACTAGATTTATAAAACCTTTAGGATGTGTCACACACACATTCCCATAACTATTCCTATTAAGGAAAGAAATTTTAACATCTATATGCCACATCTCATAGTCTTATTAGGCTGCATAGCAGGCATGATCCTGATGGAATTAATCATGTCAACTGGTGAAAAGATTTTATCATGTTCAACACTTTAAACTAGTTTGAAATTTTGCAGTCAATATTCCATTATAGGTTTATACATTACCATCCATGTCGGCCTTTTTCTTGAAGGCCCAATTTCACCCCATGGATTTTACCCCTTCATGTGGATCCACCAAGGTCATACCTTGTCGGTGTACATGGAGTCCATCTTTGATCCCATGGACTCAAGCCATTTCTTAGATTCTGGTGCGTCAGTAGCTTCTAGACAAGTTGTTGGATCATTGTCAATAACCAACTCACTACATTCTTGATCTATAAGATATCATAATTGAAATATCTAGAGGGGGAGGGTGAATAGAGATTTATAAAATATTTAAACAAATTTAATGTGTAATGGAAATAAAAGAGAAAACCATAAGAGAGAGATAGGATTTAGAGTGGTTCCGTCTACAACGTCAGTCCACTACCTAGTTGTTGCCAACTAGAATTTACAACAAACACTTTTATTAATTTATTGGTGAGGAAAAATTACAAAATGATTATTACAACTAAACCCTCTTATTTACTAGCCATGTAAGAGCACCACCAAACCTCTTCTTTGACAGACGCATCGAGAGACGAGGAAGAGCACATCCACACCTCTTCTTTTATAGATGCACCAAGGGCCAAGGAAGAGAACCACCACACCTCTTCTTTTACGGACACACTAAGGGTCAAGGAAGATAACCACCACACCTCTTCTTTTACAGACGTAGAGAGGGCCGAGGAAGAGAACCACCACTTGCGAAAGTAGTCCAACCACAATCAACAAGTAATAGAAATAAGATGGGAAAAAGGAAATACACCAAGTAAACTCTACAATGTCCTTATCAATCAAGCTTATGGACCAACCACTGAAGATGTATCAAGGTTGAATGGTGGTAGGCTAAGCTAAGAAAGGACATAAAAGGATTTTCTATGAATAATTTGCAAATGGGTTGGTACAACTCTATTTTCTCAAGATACAATGTATTCAAGTATGCAAGTGTGAAAGAGTGTGTTAGGATGCCCCTAGACCACTACTATATATAGGAATGGAATATAAGTGTCTAGCACATCTTTGGGGAGAGTCTATAGGGTTATAAAGGATCAACTAGTCCTTTGGACGAATTAAATGTAGATGAAATGACTAGTTTGGTCGCATTGATTTTCCATTCTAGAATGTTACTCGGTCAAGAAAAATTTAGACCAGACAGCCTCTCAATAAAAATAAATTTTGATTGGATATGTTCCGAGTTCAAGAAATCTCCAATGCTATATCTTTTTCAAAGATCAAAAGGATGCACAATGACTCTTTGTTGGTCAAAATAAATTTCGACCGAAGGTGTCTCGGTCCACAAAGTTACTCGATCAAAAATTTGTAGAAGTTGTCCAAACATTTAGAAAACTTATCTAAAGATATTTTTAGTGCGACCTACCTATCCTAGACACTTGGTATTAACTAATGAAAGGTTTTGGGATAGGTAGGTTTGGTATAAAGCTTGATTTTACATGAGTTCTAAAAACTTGTACATTTGAAATACAAAGAAGCACATATGAACAATTTAATCATATAATTGATGTTCCAATCTTGAGTTTGTCAAGAGGTTCCTGAAACACTAGAGTAGCATGTTAAATCCACAGGTGAGAAATGTTTTCATCGTCAAAAGAGAAGATAAACTAATGTCCAATTTAGTCAATAATATCCCCCTTTTTGAAGATGGCAAACATTATAAATTATAAGCAAAAACTCAAAAAAAAATATTTATACCTTAGTGAAGTTTTCCTTGAGTATCTTCAATATTTGTGCATATCCACATTTGAGAGGTATGGAACATATCATCCAACTCTCAAAGAAAAATGCAATAATTGATGTATGTCAGAGTGTCTTGTAAAGTAAAAATGTTAAAGATCAATCAAGGAAATAAGTTTTCCATACAAAATATTTCTCCCCCTTTGTCATCTCAAAAAGGTAAACATTATGACAAGAAGATTACCCCCCCTGAGAGAGATACCCCTACTTAATATGATCCATATAAAACAAATGTCAAATTTGGTCATATGATCAAGACCTGAAAATTTTGTCCAATTGTCAATGAAAGGAATGTTAAGTCCTTCATGAAAAAAAGATCCCATTAAGCTAAAAACCCAAAAGATACTCTAAACCAGTGGTAAGGAATGTTAAGTCCACCATGATATAGAGATGTCATGAAAATAAAAAACTAGAATTGATTTCTTAATCATTTTCAAGGGATATTAAGCCCATAAATGATTAGAGAACCCATTAAGCACAAAGATGATGTCAACAAAAATATCTCTAGACCAAATATAAGAGATGTTAAGCCCATATTGTTATAGAGAATCCATTAAGAGCAAAAAGAAATGCAATTTATATTAAGAGATTTTGAGACCCCCCTTAATCTCATAGCAAAATAAATAAAGCTCAAACATAAGAAAAAAGGATTCACTAAAAAAATAGCCATTTAAGATCCCAAATTTTATCATTCATGTCAGATGTAGAAACCAAGCAATTAAGTAAATATTTGAATCATGAAAAACAAGTTTTAAAATATTCAAATAAATTATGTTACAACCAAATGAAAGATTTTTTATATTTTTTAAATAATATTTCCTCCTTTGTCATCTCAAAAGGTATAAAGTATAAATATAGTATGACTCTCTCCTAGAGGGATACTTCCATTAAGTACAATGCCCCATGTTTGGAGATATTAAAAATTTAACCATAAGTGTGACAACACATATTAAGATCAAAACAATGATTTGCAAATAAGGCTCATGATATTTTTACTTCTTATATAGAGAAAAGTTATGGTACTAGAAAACAATTTATGTTCTTCTCTTATTGAGATGACATGAGAGTGCATAACGCCTAAGCAAGACATGTTTCATGACTAGTGTAATTTGATAAGATCATATTGAAGAATATATTCAAGTACATGTGTACCAATGTAAGAATGTAACAAGTTATACAACATAAATTCAACAAGTTCCATAAAAATCAAAGTAGGAAGCAAAAAAAATCATGCATGGAACTTCTATTATTTAATCAAAATTTTTTCTTGGAAAGCGTCAAAGAACCTTTAGTAGTAGAAATTAAGCATTTTATTTTAGTACCAATGTTTTCTTTCAAAAGTGTCATATCATTTTAATTGCACATGCTTGAAATATATTTTTGGCTTGAAAGAACTATGACATTTATTTGTGTCTATTTCTATCAAGGTAGTTGTGGTAATAAATCAACAATTTTACAATTCTTGGATATCATGGAAAGTGCAACATATTTAAGTGGAAAATGAATAAACCACATGGAATTAACAAAATGCATTACAGAAATGTATTGAACTTGTCAATAAATTTGAAAACTGCTTTGACCAAAGAAAACTCAAGAGAGAGAATTGATTATTCATCTTAGTCAAAACATTAAACTTCAAGGACATTAAATATTTTGCTTTTAAGAATTATTTCTTACACTTTTCCATTTACAAAAAGGTTGGTGTGATAATCATGACTCTCCCAAAAATATACTTCCTTTTAATATAATGCTTCTTCTAAAAATATATTCTAAATTTATGGTGAAAGATGGAAGTATCAAATTTTATCCACAAGAAGCTCTAGAATTATATGGGGAGTGAAAACAATTCATCATTTAATTCATTCTTCTGTAGAGCCAAACATAGTTACGATGGTAAAAGTGCACCTAATGCATATGAGATAAATATTGTTTTGGTCAGTGTAATAAAAGAACTAATATTTGAGATATATTTCCTATGATGGTAACAATGCAACAAATCCTTCCCTTCTATGGCACAAAAAAGCACTTGTAAAAATTTGTAAAGCATATATTATAGAAAAATATTTTTGACAGAACACATGAGAAATTATCACGCTTGCAAAAATAAAACATTTTACCCTAGAGGCCAAATGCACTCTAAATATCATGATAGTCAAAATAAAATATGACAACCAATAGCTTGGTTGAATTGTAAATCGACCGAGCTGCCGCTCGGTCGAACAACCTTTCAACCGAGAGGTAGGTTGCTAGAAATAATTATATGTTATCAATTAATTTAAAGAAAATATCAATCATATATTCATCATTTTTCTCATCAACCTTTATAAGGGAATCAACAATCATATCCAAATTCATTTTCTTTTTATTATATTTTCAACCTTTTTTATTAAAATTCAACAAGATCATTTTAAAAAAAAGTTCATATAAATACATCACCATCAACACTTTGCGTACTTTATTTTTCTTGTTCATAATTTTTAGTGACAGGACATAATAATACATAATGTCTTAACTTTCAAAAGGCAAAACATGTCACATGATTGATGGATATGGAAAGATATGCATTTAATTTATCAAAGATAGGATTCCTCTTTTTCATTCTTTTATAGTGTATAAGAATGGATATAAGACCATGATTGTGAAAACGTAAGATACTTCTACTATTAGAATTTTTTTAATGTCAACATTAAATTTTCATTTTCTTGTGTATAAATTAAGTATTTGTTAGCATGGTCTTTTTCAATCATAGAAGATTTATTATTTAAGTCTTTTGAGACATAACAATAAGATTATCTTTTGATACAGTAGAAAAAGATACCTCATCATCACTATTTTTACCTTCATCATGTACATGCGCTTCTATATGTGCTCTTTCTTCTTCATTATTACCTTCTTCATGTTGATAAAGGAGTCTATATTTATCTTTAATTTCTTCACTAATGTGATTCTCTAAGGCACTCAAATTATTGGTTATGGAAGAAAAGTTAGCATACTTATCAAAAATAGTTTCATTTTATTCTATTTGAAATGATTCTATATTAAAATCATTTTTTGGCTTGGTTTCTTTATAAATGATAGATAATTCTATCCATATATCATATGTAGTTTCACAAGTGGAAATATGATTAAATTCATTAAGAGAGAGAAAGGAATAAGGCAAATCTAGAACTCTAGCATTAAGAGTAGCATCTCTCACCAAATTTGGATCCCTTTCCTCCATCTATAGTATTGGAGGCACATATGGGTGGATGACCATGTTCCAAAGATCAAGATCATACCTTGAATGTATATTGCATACGCTACTTCCAAATATTGTAGTTTGATCCATCAATGATAGTTGGCCGGTTGACAGAGTGTGATCCTTCTATTTTCGATTGACCCAAGATGTTTCCTCCCATCTTCAAGACTCCTTAGAGCTCCTTGATGTCCTGCTCTGCTACCAAATGAAAGATCTAGAGGGGAGTGGAGGTGAATAGAGCTTTATAAAATATTAAAAAAATTTAATGTGCAGAAAAAATAAAAGAGACAACCACAAGAGAGAGAAAGGGTTTAGAGTGGTTCCATCTATGATGTCAGTCCACTACCTAGTTGTTGCCAACTAGGATTTGCAACAAACACTTTTATTAATTTATTGGTCAGGAAAAATTACAAAATGATTAATACAACTAAACCCTCTTCTTTACCAGTCATGGAAGAGAACCACCAAACATCTTCTTTTAGGGACACACTGATGGACAAGGAAGAGCACCTCTACACCTCTTATTTTACGGACACACCAAGGTCCGAGGAAGAGAACCACCACACCTCTTCTTTTACAGATGCACTGAGGGTCAAGGAAGAGAATCACCACACCTCTTCTTTTACAGACACATCGAGGGCCAAGGTAGAGAAGCATCACTTATAAAAATAGTCCTACCGCAATCAACAAGTAACTAAAATATGATGGAAAAAAGGAAATACACCAAGTAAGCTTTGCAATGTCCTTATCAATCAAGCTTATGGACCAACCATTGAAGATGTATCAAGGTTGAATGGTGGTAGGCTAAGCCAAGAAAGGACACAAAAGGATTTGTTGTGAATGATTTGCAAATGGGTTGCTACAACTCTATTTGCTCAGGATGTAATGTATTCAAGTATGCAAATGTGCAAGTGTATGTTAGGATGCCCCTATACTACTACTGTTTATAATAATGGAGTGTAGGTGTCTAGAACATCTTTGGGGAGAGTCTAGAGGGTTCTAAAGGGTCAACTAGCCCTTTGGATGAATTAAATGTAGGTACAATAGTTAGTTTGATCACATTGATTTTCCATTACGTAATGTTCCTTGATCGAGAACAATTTTGACCAGATTGACTCTCAGCTATATCTTTGTCAAAGATTAGAAGGATGCACAATGGATCTTTTTCGGTTGAAATAAATTTCGACCAAAGGTAACTCAGTCCACAAATTTATTCGACCAAAAATTTGTAAAAGATGTGTAATCATTTGGAAAACTTATCTAAAGATATTAATAGTGTGACATACCTATCCAAGATACTTGGTATTGACTAGTGAAAGGTTTTGGGATAGGTAGGTTTGGTCTAAAGCTTGATTTTGCATGAGTTTTAAACTTGTATATTTGAAATACAAATGTTTGTCATCATAAATAGAGAAGATAAACTAATGTCTAATTTAGTCAACAATAATATTTTAAGATCAGGGCCTGTCCTACTAGATCTATGAGGTTTTGTGTTACATAAGGAACTTGAGATTCCACAACAATTTGTGATTCTCCTTGTTCCTATCATACATCTTTTAGATTCAATATTTTTCTCATTGGCCTCAAACTTTTCAAGTTCTATCTTTTTCCCACTGATTCCTTTGGAACTAAAATTCCCCTTTAGGAATACAACCATCCTGGCAACAAACACTTTTGTTGTTCGATTGGAATATAAAAACAGTTTTCAACAAAATAACACTTGTGTGATTTTGGACAAAGCCTTATCAAGAAACTATTTTCATATATAAGCTTTCATTCCTTATCTTTATAAAAGACATACTGGGACACCTCTCATTCCACATCTCATATGGTGTCCTTCAAATCATTTTATATGGTACATTATTTTAGTGTAAATCATGTACCAAAAGGAAATTGAAGACTATGTAGATATATTTCTGATACATCATTATGTTTAAGTTGGATTTCATTGTGATACATTATCACACTCTCCTAGAAAGTCCTCAAACTCTTAATTCAAAGTATTTTCCATAATGATCATATCGAACTATTTTAATACTTTTACCAAGCTTGTTATGTACTTCATTCATGATCTTCTTCAACACTTTAAGAGATTCATACTTATATTTCATTAAATACAAACTACCATATCTACTGAGATTATTAGTGAATGTAATGAAGTATGATTAACCACCTGTAGAATTTATTCTAAAAGGTCTATATACATCAATACATATGAGCCCTAATAGAATATCACTCTCCCAATACATCTAGTGCAAGGTGCTTTTATCATATTACCCAATAAATAAGACTTACATGTCTTTATTGGTTCAATAACTAAAAGAGTCTAGACGACCATCATTATGGATTATAGAAATGCATTTCTTATTTATGTGCTCTAGATGACAATGCTATAAGTATCCATTGTTTGAGTCATAAATTCATTCAATATATGTCTTACACATATTTGTCTTTAGAACTATCAAGTATAGTTTATGAGACACACGACACTGCCATGTAAGATCTTATATTTTAAAATGAAACATAAATTTATTCATAATATTCTTGTCCATACAAGATACATGATGTGTATCATCAATGACATGTACATAATAGCAATTCACTGATTATATTACATGCCCTTGAATGATAGATTTCAACTGTAGTGGAAGCAACTCTTGCTCCGCACAATTTGTAGCTTACTTCTTCTAAGGTCTTAAAGTGAATATCTCTATCTATTTCTTCTTCATAAGTTCCTCTAGATAAAGAGAACATTTGTTTTACCAGTGTCCATGCTGGTGACAGTGGTGGCACTTTCCTTCCTTATTCATTTCTATCTTAGCTTTCAGTGTAGAAGAGTTTGACTTCTGGCTAGCTTTAGAACTCTTGTTAGCTTTGCTTTTGCCCTTAGACTTCCCATTGCTGGTCATCATCACAAATTTGGGTTTGTCCATCTTCATTTGTGTTTCTGTTGTCCTCAACATGCCAAGTAGTTTTGACAATGGCTTGTCAAAATCATTCATGTTGTAGTTCATGACAAAGTGGATGTATGATTCCAGTAGTGACTGCAGAATCACATCTGTGGCCAACTCTTAGCCCGTGGCAAATCACAGTCCATCAAGGTTCTCCATATACCCAATCAACTTGAGTACATGAGAACCTACTAGATCTTGCTCAACCATGTTGCACTTGAATAATGCCTTAGAGACATTATATCTCTTATCTTGACCGATCTTGGTACAAGTTCTTAAGATGTGTAACCATCTCAATAAAATCCATGTTCCCATGTTGTCTACAACTCATATATCATTGAACATTGCATCAAGAACTTGACATCCAAGACATCTTCACAGTGCTTCTTGTAAGCATCCCTTTCAGCCTTAGGTGTAGTGGGAGCGGGTAAATTTGGCTCTAATGCTTCTCAATGTCCGAAACTAGTCATAGTTATTTTTCTCATTTAGCTTGTACTTCTCAAGGACTGATTACAAAGAAAACATATTTGTGTTTTCCATTAGATCCTACAAAAGAAATTTGCAATTTTGTCAAAACACTTTTGATTTGATTTAATAATATTGACGATATTCATTAGGCCTTTGATTAATTATTGCTCCCACTATTTTTTTCAAAATTGATATCCCTCACTACCAATTTAGAAGATTGCAACGTTCAATCTTCTAGTGAGGCAAGATCCAAAACTATTAAGTCAATAGCCAGCCAACGCTGGCGCTCATAACCAATTATTATGGTAGACAACATTTGCTAATTGCATCTCTTTTCCCTAGTCCATCTGTATTCTTCTAGGCACTTAATCCTATTAAAGTCACCTACTTAAGCCTAACCCAAAAGCATACACAATAGAATATACACCCTACTAGTAAAGAGCCACATATATACCATCACACTTCCATGAGATAGATGAAGCACCACATTAGGGCGTCTCCATGATTGGTCGATCAAGATTTTGATGTGTCGCTTATGAAAATCATCTTAGACTTAATATTTATTAAGATATTTTTATATAAATACATATACATATCCAATCACGACATACTTATAGTATATATCATATACATGTTGTATCCACAAACAAAAAAACATGCAATCAAAAATATATGAACGATGATATGGCCAGCCTAATGCAATTCATTGGATACACAAAGAATTGCTACCACCTAAGGTACACATCACATGTAGAAACCTATAGTGGAATAGATGTATAGGCTCGATTGTTCATCTGAACCCTTCTGTCAACCGGTTGGCCTCTAGGCCAATTGATTGGTTTCCTCTGGTCGACCGACTGGATCATGGTTCAGGCAATTAGCTTGAATCCTCCAGTCAATCGGTTAGATCCTCATGTTGTTGGCATCCTTGGTCCTCCAATCGTTCAACTCGACTCTCAGTCCATCAACTCATCTAGTCCAGAATGTCTTCTCATAAAAAACATAAATTTAAACTATCCTATTCCATATTACATAGTAAAAGGGAAAACCTCGAGTTACATTTTAGGGGAGTATAGTAAGAAGAGAATTAATTTACATTTGGAAAGGAGGGGAGAGGCTCGGTTTGCAAATTGAGTAACCTAAGGAACAAACCAAACAACCAAGCACACAATCCACATGAGTTTTGGCCATAACCACACATACATCCAACATCAAAATGCTTTTAGGGCGACATGCATAATATATATATACATATATATATATACATATATATATATACATATATATATATATATATATATATATAGAGAGAGAGAGAGAGAGATAGAGAGAGAGAGAGAGTCATTCTAGAATACACTTGAGTGTATTCGGAGCAGAATACACTCAAGTAGTTTTTCATGATGCAATATTTTTTTCAAAAATCTTATCCATTGATCTTCTTAAGCATCTTGTGAATAACTCATATATAAAATTTGAGCACATTTGCACATTTGTAGGTCATGTTATAAAGACCACAAAAATTATGCATTTCAAATTAGTTTCACACGTCAATTTTGTCGCCCTCAGATGAGTGACTTACACTCATCTAAATGGGCTCAAAATTTGTATGTAGCCTAGTTATAGTATGACAATGAAGATAAATGGTTTACATTTTGCAAAAAAACAGTCTTGATATGCAAACACACCTGAGTATATTCGTGTGATTTGTACACTCGACTGTATTCTAGCCTGACTCTCTCTATATATCATATCACATATATATATTTGGATCTTATGTGGTATTTAATCGGATATGAACATTAATTATTTTAATATCCAAACCACATGCAATAAAATAAACTCAATCATATCAATTAAGATCCTTGATACACTATAAATTGATGAGGCTCTAATACCATTGTTGGTAAATCGACAATAGATAAGGCAGTGAAAACAAAAATTAATGCCTGATTCCCAAACCAACAGATTTGTGTCAGCAATAATGTATCTAGGAAGTAAGGATAGAAAGATATAGACTTGGTCCTAGAGCAAGTGCAACAACAACTATTTCACAGTGATGTGCACTCTTCGCTCAATGCACATGAATAATTGACAATGGCCTCCTAGTGCAACACCATGAATGGCGGTGGTTGTTGTCCTCCTAGCGTGGGGGGAATGGACTCCGTGTCTGTAAATAGTCCACATGGACCACCAAGAACTCTACATTATGCTAACAGAGCTGACAATAAGGAGTTGTCTCTTCTAATGCCAACCTGCTAGGGTTGATTTGCTCTCTCGTGTTGTCACTCCCTTGTTGTCCCCCCCTTTTATGGGTAGGACTTGCTTAGGTTCTCTAGTTACCACAACTATGAGAAGACAACACTTGTCAGAGAGTATTGTTGTACTTATGAAAGCCTTGACTACACCTCTATTTATAGGAGGGACATGGTTAGTAATTCCAGATAAACTGGGTGTCAAAGAGACAAAATTTCATGAATTTTGTGGAAGATGTGAACCATGAAACGATTGGTTCACATGTGAAACAATCAATTCAACACTTATACTTGTCCTGTTCACTTGCTTTCCCATTTACAATCACATTGGATTTCAATATTTGATTAATGCATAACATGATGTCATCATCAATCCTTGACCCAATTGTATTGATCATTGGATCGAGCGATTCACAAGTTGAACCAGTCATTTCAGACTTTGAACATGTCAGTTCACTAATTGAACGGGTCAATTCATGTCCTAGTTTAGGCAATGTTCAACTAATGTAGTTTAAATTGACCTGACACTTGAGTGGATTGGTTTAATACTAGAACTAGACAGTTCACATCTGACTAATCAATTTTCATCAATTGTTGTTGGAATTGAATACCTAAACACTTTAGTAGTCAAGTTAAACATCATTCATGAATAAACTCCTATTCCAGATGCATCCTATGTGTGTGAACCTATAGGTCCCAAGTTACATTGGAAGTGTATGTCCATAACCAAATTATGACATCACAAACAATGAACGATAACTAGCAACACATCATTGCTACCCAAGTAATTGCAAAGTTGGAGAACAACTTCAACCTACAATCTGTAATCAATGTTACAATGATTGAATAGTTCCTTTGTCTCTGATATTCTAGTTGAACTTGAGGCATGGAATCATCATCCTCTCAATGTTCAATCCATGTTCCTTGAACTAGAGAGGACTGTATGAGATGCATGTGAGTTCACATATCACATATTAAGTTACATGAGTATGCCATATGTTTCTCAGTCTCTCTTATCAAGTGGCATGGAAATCAATCTCCTTTAGGAGGGATAAATCCCATCAAAATAACCCACACTCAGTCCTCATGTGTCACAATGTACATGAGCATCACCTTGTGGAAACCCTTATTCAAGGTCATGTTGGATGGCATCAAAATACATTGAAGGACATGTGATGAGTGTAGTTACTTCAGGTTTAAGAACCACAATCACCACGATCACTATGAGAAGTGATTCTGACTACCATTCCATAGTCTCCATGTATCACTCTCAAGGTGAGTATGTCCAATACACTGTAACATGTACATATGTGTTTGGTTTGATATCACATATCATTACTGATGAGAATCTGTCATCAACCAATACACCCTTTATTCTTATGTATTACTGTTGTCTATGTTTCTTCCATAGTAATATCTGACTAGGGACATACCAAGAATGTATGTACTCTTATCATACATATGATTTCATTGGTCATGTCCTCAACATGAAGACACATTTCATCGAGTAACATCATTCTTTAGAAATCTACCATGTTTATATAATCTCATGGATGAGATAAACATAATAGATGGAATTACCTTTATCATTATCAAATCAAGTATTTGATGCCCCCTTAAGATCATCACATGATTCTCTCTCTAGGCATGCATGCCAACACATGCCAAGTAACTCTGTTAGTTGTTTAAGAAAAATAATAGTTCATGAAACTTTATTTATAGGAATTCAGATATGATTGTGTCCGAATCTTAGTCTGTCTAGGCTTTCTACATACCTAATTAACTTGAGTACATGGGGTCCAACTGGATCACCATCCACCATATTGCAAATAAATAACACCATAGAGACATTATACCTCTCTTTCTTTGCTTGTAATTTGTACATGCTCCCGAGATGTGTCATCATGTCAATAGAATCCAAATTGTCATGTTTCTTCTGAAGATCAAGATTCATAGAGCAAAGCATAAGGTACTTGATGTCAATGGCATCATTGGAATGCTACATGTAATCTTCCCTTTCTGCCCTAGGTGCATTTGGATCTAGTTCATTAGGTACTAGTGTATCCAAGACAGAGATTATGCTCATGTGTGACAATAATTATTAGTACCCTGAACCAATCATTGAAATTTTTCCCATTTATTTTTTCTTTCTCAAGGATCAATTGCAACAAAAGGGCTTGTTGTTTGTGTTTTCCATTTGATCTATAAGAAGTATGTGTATGACTTAACATTTAATCTTAGTTTTTTCTATTTATATTAATTTGGATTTTAATTAAATATCATTGCCACTATTTCATTTCAAATTAATAAATGTAACTACTAGTTGAGAAGATTTGCATCATGCAATCTTCTAGTGACACAAGATCTCTATTTCATTAAACCATGAACTAGCTTGGGTTGATCACCCACAATTGGATTATTTAGGTAGGCGATGTTTGCCAATTGCATCTAATTCAACTCTTGATAAATGAGTGCAAAACCCTTTGCCATAACCATCTTTATACCTTTAGGATCTTAATCTTAATAAGGTCACCTATTTAAGTCTAAACCAAAGGACAATACAATAGAATATACACCCTGACTTGGTAGATCCACATATCTATTCTCACATTTGTATGAGAGAGACAATGCAACATTCTTTAACATGCACACACTTTTCCGATCAAGCTATTCATGTGTATTGCACACTAGAAATGATATAAGAATTAATAATTTTATTTGAGGGGTTTGATTTATATACATATACATATCCAAATGACACATATTTATGATATGTATCATATACACATTACATTAACAATCCAAAATCATATAACATTTTTATGGCCATGCTAATGAAATGCTTAGGATCCACAAAGAATTAGTAATGCCTATTACTTCACATGGACCGTCAACCTGTGGACCTACATTTATGTAGCACAACAATTGACATCTCCATGGATGCTCCTTGGATCTTCATGGTTTCTCATCAGGCCAAGTCCTACAAAGCTTATTCATTCCTATCTGTTAATTGCATAATATGTAGAAACCACATGTTACATTTGAGGGAAGTAAGAAGGAATAGAAATAATTACATATGGAATAAAAATATGTGTCTTGGAATAAAAGTAAATACTTGTCAACCAAAATTAGGGATCCATTCACATCTACTTCATGCATACACAAAGGGGTCTTGGGAAGTAACCATGCACACATATACCAGAAAAAACATATTTCTATGGTGACATTTATGATTTTATAAATATATCATACCTTCTATATATATATAAATATCAAAGATTGTAGCTTTTCATATGGGACAACCCAATGAAATATTTTTGATATATGAACAAACAAGGTGGGGAATGCATACAAGATATACATATTTTTACTTTTTCAAACTAAGAAAAATATATTTTTCTTAGTCAATCTGATCTACCATATCAAAATCCATGTGGCAGTGCATGTGGTATATGATATGTATATTAACATTTAATCTTTCACATCACATGTAATGACACAAGTGTCATAAAACTAAATCTAATCATATCACTCCTGAAGTAAGGGAAATCCTAATCTTTCAATGCTTTACACATACCCATTAAACTTAAGTACATTTCCCTTTTGGATCTCCTTTAGTCATGTTGTAGTTAAGTAGGGCCTTGAAGACATCATACCTCTATTGCCTTAATTGTTCTTGGAACATATTCTTAAGATGTGTGGATATTTTAAAACTCATGTGTTCTCATGTTGTTATAAATCTCGATGTACCACAGATTTACGTGGTACCACTATAGGAATTTGTGGAGAGAGAGTGACATGCACAATGGAAGCAATAAACAATAAAAAAGATTTCCATGTATCCACAAGAAGATATCATCAACATCTATATATTAGGAAGGAAGTTTTGTGAGATTTTATCTTTACTGTGGAGTATATCCAGTAATGGAGCTCATAAGAGTAAAGATGGAGGAAGATGTCATTGATGTTATCCCAACGTAGTTGTGAAGGCGTCTGCATCTCTTTGCAGTCCACACGGATGATGGGAACTGCTCTTCACACTCCAATAGATGATATGAAAGGAGCAACCTTTATTATGACAATAGGGTAGTGTTGCACAACCTCTCCTCTCTCCCTCTTTCCTTATGGGTAATGAAGATTGGTCAAAGGCCTCTCAAAATGTATCTCTTTTCTTATACAAAACCCTTGATGTCATGCCCCTATAGATAGAAAAGGCATGGAAGTGGGGTTTATAATAAACCCTAGGAAACAAAAAGGTAACAACCACTTTTTAGCATGATGCTCACTTGCATTCTAGTTGGGTGATTGGACCCTATCCAATCGGGTGATTGGAGCCAGTCCAGTCAGCCGATTGGGCTTCCAATCAGTCCATCAATGATTAATTTGAATATCTAAACATCTTAGTAACCAATTAATCATACGCTTATGGTTATAATCATTTATCCTATGCATACTATCTATGCGATCCTATAGGTTCCAAATTGCATCGGTAGTGATGTCTATAATCATATTATGACTTCACACACAATGCTTGGTATATAGTAAGACTTCATTACCACCTAAGCAATTGGAGAAGCTGGAGAACAACTTCAACCTACTATTGTGACCAATGTTACATGAATTGCATAATCCCTTTGTTTTTGATATCCATATTGAATACGAGGCATGGAAACACCATAACTCTCAAAGTTCAATATGTGTTTCTTTAACCAAATTAGACTATATGATATACATATGAGCTCAACATCACATGTTGACTCACATGAGCATGGTCATGCATTTATAGTCTCACTCATCAAGTATTCATGGATATCACTCTAATAGGAGGGACAAATTCCATATACACCACTCATAATAATCCACAATTTTCATGGTGAACCTATACAATACATGTATGGCAACCCTTATCAAGGTCAACTTGGGAAGTATTAAAGTAAACTAAACAAGATATAATCATTGCAGTGAATTCACCATTGTCACACAGAGATATGATTCTGAGTGTCATTCATAGTGTCCATCTATCATACTCAATATAGGTTTGTCCAATATAATTTGTTCTCTAACAAGAACCTATGTATCTGAATTGATACCCAATATCATGTCTAAAGAGATATAGTCATCATGCATCATGCATACTAGTGTTATGTAATATTGTTGTCATGTAATATCCACAATAATAACTAACTAGGGACATAACAAAAATGCTTATCTTATGCATACACATGATCTCATGTTGAGTTCCTCAACCCAAACCATATGTCATCGAGTCAAGATGTAAGGAGTGGGAAACACTCCTCACTTAATTTGATAAATAAATCATATAATCTAATAACACTAACAAGTATGTTGGAATAGGTGTATTTTTAATTTCTCAAATAAATTTCATACAAGACCAATGCATAGAAATGGAAATAAAAGTAATGACTATATTCAATTTCACAAATTTACATAATAATCTTCCACTTGGGTCTTCCATGAAAGTAAACAACTTCAACATCTAGGCAGAGGGAATTACAAACTATCTCAAATCTATCTCCCAAGAGTCAACTTCTCAAATTTAAGTCCAAGTCACCATGTTGGTTCCACCATGTCCTTTACCTAGGGGTCGAAAGCATACCCCATAATAGAAAAAAAGTAGATGTTGTCAGTATAAAATCCAGTATGTGCACAAAACATGAATTGATGAATATAAGGTAAAAAGGAAACAATGTAATGATCAAGGCTTCTCAAATCAAGAGGAAAAAGTACACTTAAACTAGATATCAAAAGAATAGTGAAAGAAGATAAGCATTAAGAGATTTCTTACCTTATTCAACATATCTATAAAGTATGACAATCATAAATGCTTTCATGGTGAGTAATAAGAAGACTAGAGTATACTAGAAAGTAGGGTAGGAATCTATATATTCCATACCAAGGACAGGAGGACTGAAACATAAGTGCCAAACAAAGATAGATTTTGTAGGAGGACTAAAACCTCATTGCATTGGCAGGAGGACTAAAACCTCAGTGCATAAAATATAATATATCACAGGATGAATAAAACCTCTTTGCAGATATAGGAGGACTAAGACATTAGTTCCAAAATAAATATGGTGTCACTAGTTCTAGTTATTCCTAGTAAATCACACATAAAAATAGGCCACACAAGATAAAGTATAGTCATAATAAAAAAGGGATAATAACATCCAAATGATATCAAGTGGGATAATGGGACCTATAAATAAGTATCCAAACATTTTCACAACTAAGATACTTCACAGGATCATAAAAGTCCATAAATAAAATATTAGGATTTCATTAAGTTCAATTACACAAATTAGGGTTTCCACAAGGAATACGATGAATAGGATATTAATTACCATCAAACAAGAATATCCAATAGGATAATATGATTACGAGATCCATATCAACACATAATTTCTCACACAAGTCAAGATCTCAAAATTGAGAGAATGTGTATGGGATAGTATGTCCCAAAGTACCAAGAGAGAAGGATAAATGTGGGTGAATACTCAATATGATAATAAGAGATGCAACATACCTCATATTCAGTTTACCAATATCTAAGATAAACCTTAGATCCACACTAGGAGTCCAAGCCACCTATTAAACACATACTAAGTTAGGGTTAAGTTCAAATTAATTACTCAAACCCCAAAAATTACCAATTTGTTATTAATGAATTAGGTCATCAAAAGCATACCGTATTCTAGATGATGTTTTCCTGAATCCACAACATCTTTTATTTTATTTTTTAGGTTTATATATTATTAGATATGGATCTTAGAATTTTTAACCAATTACAAAAATATATAAAACTTACATGTTTAGTAGATTGAATTTAGGAAATGAAACTGATACCATTGGATGGAAAAAAAATCACAACATGCCATAACATATTTTATTTCATTTTTATGACTTATGGTTGATTTATTGTGAATTTTACAAATTTGTCCAATAAAAAATCTGAAAATCCACATATGATATATTATCAGTTTAAAAGCCAAGCTTAAGTGGACTTGTAGTGTGGAACACATCCCACTATCACACAGACAGTGAGGTGTTACACGAAAACGTACGGAAATCACCATAACCACAGATTACCAAAAACACGGGTTAATTAAAACCGATTGCGGAGAGCAAATAAACTGAAAAACTATTACA
Organism: Alisma plantago-aquatica; assembly: GCA_963693085.1. Lineage (NCBI taxonomy): Eukaryota > Viridiplantae > Streptophyta > Magnoliopsida > Alismatales > Alismataceae > Alisma > Alisma plantago-aquatica. The sequence continues at coordinate 366,689,710 of OY856411.1, read as the reverse complement.
TTTAAGTCCTCATCCTGCAAGAAAATAGGTTATATAGACATTACAAGATCTTGACACGTGTCCAAAGCTTAGGAGATCAGCTGTCCTGTCATCACACAAGTTCATCACCTGTTTATACATACATAAAGGCCCACATCCGGCCAGCAACAGGATATACAAAACATCAACGACTATACATCGTGAAACAACATCAAAACACCTTCAAGGACCTGAGAGTACAGGGATGACTCTAAGACTCTACTACAAAGCAAGCAGCATATCCCTTGCTTGCCTTCTACTACTCGTCTAGCTGCTCGACCGCAACTCCGCGACCACCACCACGTCTAGCTCGAACACCTAAAAAGGGTGTAAACCAGGGGGTGAGACACACAGTCCCAGTGAGAAACATAACTCCCCGCCGAAACCACAAAACCACAGAAAGATAAAGCAACAACAGTAATTAACTGATAAGAGGTAAAACAAGAGCAATTTATAAATTAAAGCTGTTCATACCATCAAGCTTACCAGAATGTACGGAAGGCGTATATCCATGTATTTCTTTATGGAACATGATTAACAAGATAAGATTTATAAGATCTTACCACAGAACATAAAGAGCGTATAAGTAACTGTAGATATAACAAGATTAACTACTCAAGCAAGGCCTCAACCAATGTTCTGTGTTTTTCCTTATACAGTAAATACTATTCGGCTGAATTACATATTATTATGCCCTGAGGAAGTGAGCCGTACCGCTCAAATCCAACCGACGGCTGCGAAACCCGGAGCCAGTGCCATACAAGGTCAATGGAAGAGCTGGACTCCACGACCTCCCACCTCATGGTCAGTGCACGAGAACCAAAGTAGGACCACAGTCTCATGCTTAAGTGGCCTCAGCCATAGGGTCAACTCCATAGGCTACCCTTCCTCTAGCCCGCCTCAGTACAGGTCTCGGCGCTAGTATATCTAAGCCACAAGCCTGTTCACCGTACTCTGAGCCATGAACGCATTCATGCTCTCATATCAAATATCTGGAGCCATGGGCCGGTTCACCATGCTCTTATACATATTCCGAGTCTACAACCATAGATGCACTTGATTCCCTCTCTATTTTAGGCTAGGAGAAACCTCACATATTCAACAATATGCGCTTCAGGTTAACCCGAAGGAGAACACATTTCACCATCACCAGCTCCTAACAATGATGGATCTATGGCCAGGGAAAACTACATGATATATTCCACTGTGATTAGTTAGTATCTTTTATGTGGATTTCAAGATTCAACCATGACATATAACATGCAAACTATAACAGAGATAAATAGCACGAAACTCAACATTATGCTTTTATTGTAATCAACATTATCCTGATCCATCACAAGGATCCAACATCACATGTTATCACTTGGCCTCTTACCAATCATCTAGATCCCTCTCAAGGATCATCACATCGCCATGGGATCTCAATCCCTTATCACATAGTGCTACTGCCTCTCAAGGTATTCTCATTAATTGAGGCACTTTAGCCAAACTCAGGTTCTCAGACCAAAACACATCAAGAGTAACTATCAAAGCAATGTTACTCATCATATATACCTCATAGCCCTTTACTTGGCTATGCATCACCTGCATGGTTAGTATACACAATCATCATGGATTAACAAAAAGATCGTATTATAGATGTAGGGCATCATTGATGATTAGGTGCTTTATCATTCATGCCTCAACATGTGACCATAGATATAGTTCATGCAAAGCATCTTATATGTTTACCATTATCTCAGCATTATTCATATCATTAAGATGATTACACACACATGTAATGGTAAGATACATAGGTGTAACCTACTATCACGATTACCATCAAGCATGTCAAAGTTTACTATAGAACAAGATTTAGCATATAGGTTATCCATTAGAGACAAGAACCTCACTAGAGGCGCCCACTATCCTCACCAAAGGTGTAACGGGTAGGGCACCCTCACTAGAGATGATATCAGGCAGATCACTCCCCATGTGTCGCCCAACACAACAACCACCTAACGGCCAAGCAACCACTCTTCATATCGACCAAGCACTCAGCAGGGTATCAACCACTACATGTATCGAGCAACGAAGAAACCAAACCATCCCGTGCACTCATGTGTAACATGCAACGTGTGCCGTGCACCTCTGTGTCATGAAACGCTGTGTCGGGTATCTAGGGTACAACTGTCACAAAGTCTATCGGGCAACTGGGCTTATGGGCATGTCGTTCATCAGGTGCAACGGTCATCCATATGCAACGTGTAGCTCAGGCTAAGGGGTGTATCGTGCAACTACCTACTAACGACCATCAGCATAATGTGCAACCACACTATCTCGTATAACTCGGGTGTCTCGGCCTCAAAGCCTATCGTGCAACAAAGCTCAAGAGGTGTGTCGTGCAATGGGGGATAACGTGCAACCATGTGTGTATCGGGCAACCAAAGCGAGCAGCTCAGCCAACACACAAGACTAAGGTGTGACGCCCAACACAAGACCAGATCACAGATCAAGCTAGCGACTCCATACCTCAAAGCACAATGACACCAAGCCATCACATAGGCTAAGTGTATCGGGCAGGTTACTCATCAAGGTGTGATGCCCGACACACACTCAAGGCAGGGACCAAGGGTGATGCTCGTCACAGCCACAACATGTGTCGTCCAAAGCTCAAGGTCAAGAGGGATATCAGACAACACCTCACCCAAGATCATAACGGTCAAGATGCAACTCCACAAGGTCGTCATCAACCTTAAGCACAAGGGCACCAAACCCTAATGGATCAAGAAGATGACTCACCTCTCAAATATCAAAGAGAGGGGTCTTGCCAAGCTTCTTATCACCAATCGGGCAACACAAGGAACAACCACCACCAAGCTCACCTTTCAAATCCATGGTGAGAGGAGGGTGTTGCTCAAGCAACTAGAACACAAGCTCACCTCTCAACTTAAATGAGAGAGGGGTATTTCCCATATTATTAGAACTCAAGCTCACTCCTCTAGACCAAGGAGAGAAAGGAGTGTTACTCACCAAGAAACCCTTGAACACATGGTTTGGCCAACAAGAACAACTAAGCAAGAAACTAAACTAGCAACACGCATAGCCGATATGATCATAGAAACATATAAGAACATAGAAGAAGGTAGTGTAGTTAGGGTTAGGAGTTATGTAACCCGCCTCAAGCAAGCTCCAAGCTCCTAGCTCCAAGCTTCAAGCACCACCAAGGAAGAAGAGCAAGGCACTCTAGGGTTCGGCCACCACTAGAGGAAGAAGGAGACTCCAAGAAGGATCGACCACCAAGCTTGTAAAAGAAGAGGGGTGTCGTGCACCAAGGGAGAGGGAGACTAAGGAACTAAAGGGATCCTTAGCAAGGGAAAGGAAACACATATATAGAAGGGGATGGAGGAGAAACCAAGGTAAGACAAGGCAAGGTGTCGCCCTCCTAGGGATACTTGTCCATGATCAATGCCACCACTCTAACATGCCCTAAACACATGTCCAAGGCCATTGCCACATGCAAGCATCAAGCACCAAGTGTCCACTAGTGGTGACACAAATGAGGTCAAAGAAGGTCAAAGGGGTCCATGGGCGACACACCCCCACACCATGGCTGACACAACCCTGGGCGACACACCACCAGGGCGACACACATCCTGGGCGACACACCTAGGCTGATACAAGCATGCTCTTGCCTGACACAAGGTCCAAAGAAGCAAAGGCAAAGCACAACAAGGCCCATCAACCTCAACCAAGCCCAAAGGAACTCAAGCAATGAGCCCAAACCTTCCTCTCAACACTAGAGGAAGCAAGGAGAGGGAGGAACACCTCACAAGGTGACAAACTCGCCCACAAACCCTGAACTTGGGTTAATTGCAAGTAGCACTTCCAGCTCTCAACAGAGCACCAACAAACCCTAATCACCACCAAAGGTGATTAGCAAGCAACTAAGCATCAGGGTTAAGCAAAGCAAATAGGATAAACCCTAAACGGAGGTCAGGATCCTTACAAACTAACTCTCTACAAAGGAATTTCGTCCTCGAAATCCAAAGGAAAAAGCGAGGGATACTTCCTCCTCATCTCTTCCTCAAGCTCCCACGTGGCTTCCTCAATGCCACGATGATGCCAAAGAACCTTCACAAGAACCAGGTCCTTCCTCTTCAGCTTCTTAACTCTTATGCCAAGGATCGCCACATGACCTTCCTCGTAGGTCACATCTTCATCAAGCTCAACTTCAACTGGCTGTATCACTGTTCCAAAATATGGATGACTTTTCTTTAGCATACTGACATGGAACACTGGATGTAACATGTGCAACTCTGGCAGCAGCTCCAACTCGTAAGCTACCTTGCCAACTCGTGCTAAGATCGGGTATGTCCCCATATATCTGGGTGCGAGCTTACCCTTCCAGCCAAACCTTAGCACACCTTTCCACGGCGAGACTTACACTTTGTCTCCTACCTGGAACTCCAAAGGTCGTCATCGATTGTCTGCGTAAGAATTCTACCTGTCCTGTGCCTCTTTCAACTATTGCTGTATCACTCTGATCTTCTCTGTTGTCTGCTGTACTAACTCAGGACCCAGAATCTGATATTTACCAAACTCATACCAACACAACGGAGATCTGCACTTCCTGCCATACAAGGCCTCATAAAGAGCCATGTCAATGCTCCGCTGATAACTGTTGTTGTAGGAAAACTCTATCAAACTGAGATGTATGTCCCAAATGTCTAGGAACTGCAAAACACAAGCTCGAAGGAGATCCTCCAAAGTCTGAATAGTCCTCTCAGACTGTCCATCTATCTGTGGGTGGAAAGCGGTACTGAACCTCAACTGTGTTCCCAACGCTTTGTGCAACTGTTCCCAGAAACGACTCGTGAACTGAGGACCTCTGTCAGAAACTATCATCGCTGGCACACTGTGCAACCATACTATCTCATATACATATACCCGATCGAGCTTCTCAGCTGTATATGTTGTCTTTACTGGTATGAAATGGGCAGACTTCATCAATCTGTCCACTATTACCCAAATGGAATCATGATTCCTAGTTGTCCTAGATAGACCAACTATGAAATCCATGGTTATATGATCCCATTTCCACTGTGGTATCGGTAGGGGTTGTAACGTACCTGCCGACTTCTGATGCTCAACCTTGACTTGCTGACAAACTGCACACCTAGCCACAAACTCAGCTACATCCTTCTTCAAGCCGGGCCACCAATACAAGTCCTTCATACTATGATACATCTTGGTGACACCTGGATGCATAGCATACATCGATGCATGTGCTTCCTCAAGCACTAACTTCCTCAGATCATCAGCATCGGGGACCACCATCCTATCACGATAGCAAACTAGTCCATCCTCAGACTCATGGAACCTATCATGCTTTTCACTGCCGAACTCTAATTTGATCAACTGTACTGTATCATCTATTTGCTGTGCATCTTTGATTTGTTGTCTCAGCGTAGGCTTGATTTGCATCTGTGCTAAAAGTCCAGCTAACAAGGAAACTTCCATCTGCACATTCATCTGCCGCAAGGAAACAAACATATCCCGTCTATGGCATATCAGGGAACTCAACTGTGCCTTCTTTGAGGAAAGAGAAGAAGACTTTCGGCTAAGCGCATCAGCTACCACATTCACCTTACCATGATGATACTCGATGGTGCAGTCGTAATCATTGATTAACTCCATCCATTGACGCTGTCGCATGTTTAACTCATTCTGTGAAAAGATGTACTTTAGATTCTTATGATCCGTAAAGATCTGACACACTTCCCCGTAAAGATAGTGTCTCCAAATCTTTAACGCATGAACCACTGCTGCCAACTACAAATCATGAGTCAGGTAGTTCTCCTCGTGTTTCTTAAGCTGTCGCGAAGCAAAAGAAACCACATGATCTTCCTGCATCAGCACACAACCTAAACCTTTCTTGGAAGCATCGTAGAAAACAACATAGCCCTTTCCAGGCTCTGGCAGGATTAACACTGGAGCACTGGTCAGCTTCTTCTTCAAACTTTGGAAAGCTTGCTGACAACGATCATCCCAGATAAAAGGTACATCCTTCCTAGTCAATTTCATCATCGGAAACGCAATCACACTGAAGTCCTTGGTAAACCTCCGGTAGTATCCTACTAAACCCAGGAAACTACGAACTTCTGTCGGTGTCTTCAGCTGTTCCCACTCTGCAATAGACTCCACCTTCTTCGAGTCTACTTTGACTCCTTCTGCATATATCACATGACCCAAAAAGGTTACTTCTTCTAACCAGAACTCACACTTACTGAACTTGGCATACAACTGATGTTGGCGAAGAAGAGTCAATGCTAGTCGAAGATGTTGCTCATGATCTTTCCTGTCCCGACTGTAGATCAAGATGTCATCTATAAAGACTACAACAAACTGATCTAGGAACGGACGAAACATTTGATTCATCAAGTCCATGAAAGCAGCAGGTGCATTGGTTAGTCTGAACGGAATAACCACAAACTCGAAGTGACCATACCTCGTCCTAAAAGCTGACTTGGGTATGTCATCCGCCTTAATCTTCAACTGATGATATCTGGATCGTAGATCGATCTTCGAAAACATGGTAGCACCACATAACTGATCAAACAAATCATCTATCCTCGGTAATGGGTACTTGTTCTTGATCGTGACCTTGTTCAACTGTCGGTAATCTATACATAACCACATCGATCCCTCCTTCTTCTTAACAAACAACACTGGAGTACCCCAAGGTGATGTACTCGGTCAGATGAAACCTTTCTCCAATAATTCTTGTAACTGCTTCTTAAGCTCTGCCATCTCTACTGGAGCCATCCTATACGGTTTCTGTGCAACTGGTTGCGTTCCTGGTACCAGATTGATCTTGAAATCAATCTCTCGGGGTGGAGGAACACCAGGGAACTCATCGGGAAACACATCGGCAAACTCTCAAACAACTGACACCTCTTCAAAGCTAAGACCTTTCGCCTTGGTAGCCACAACGGTATCCACAACATGAGCTAAAAATGCCTCACATCCTTGCTGGAGCAACTTCTCTACCACCAAAGCTGATACCAGACATGTCGAAAGAATCTTCCTATCTCCTTGGAAGATCCACTTCTCTCCAGCATCATCAAACACAACCTGCTTGGAACCACAGTCCAAAACAACCTTATACTTCTCTAAGATATCCATCCCAAGGATAACATCAAAACCATGCATATCAAGTGGTATAAGATCCACTTGTATACTGTATCCCAAAAAAGATAAGGTACAAGATGGACACTCTTCTCGAAGCATCGAGGAACCATCAAGAGGGGTTTCTAACAACAAGCTATCTTTCTTACAGCTAACAGGTAAACGACAGTTTGCAAGCATACTATAGGCGATAAAGGAGTGTGTAGCACCCGGGTCAACCAGAATAGATATAAAGCAAGAAGAAGACATATCAGAATGAAATAACTCCATCTGACCTGTCACCACTCGTGGGTTGACTATCGCTTCCGGATGACTCATAGCATAGAATCGAGCCGTTGCTTGCTGTCCACTTCCTCTGCTTCCTTGAGCAGACGATCTCTCTTGCGACGCTTGACCGTGTCCTCGCCTTCTACTACCACTGGGCTGCTATCTATCTGACCCTTGTTGGTTCTACCTCGGCTGCTGTGTTACTTCAACATCTCTGTTTGGGCAATTCAACTTGAAATGCCCCGTCTGACCGCAGATATAGCATGTCTTAACTTCAAACCGTGGCCTAGATGGCCCTGTCACTACCACTGAAGCTGTACTGTGTGCCTTAGACGGCGAAGAAACATATCCTCTTCCCTTACTTGGAGACCACTACGACGGTGCAGTGGAACCTCTCATCACTGAAGGTGTTGAAAACCTAGGCTTCTTGAAGCAACCAAACCTCTGTCCCTAGAACTGAGCATGCCTCTTCTTAGCCATGGATTCTCTTTTCTCCCTAACTTACCGTTTGATCCTCCAGACAGATTCCACAAATGTAGCAAACTGCTCTCGATTCTCCAACACAGACGCAGGTGTCGTCAGCTCAACGCTCAGACCTTTCTCAAAGCGTCTGATCCGCTCTTCATCTATTACTGCCATGTGAGGACAAAACCTCAATAGGTCCATGAACTTGGCTTCGTACTCGGTGATATTCATCGCTCCTTGTCGCAGGCTGAACAGACTAATCTTCTCATCCAAATACGTCTTCGGAAAGTATCTGTTGACGAAATCATGCTGGAAAACCTCCCAACTGATCACCTGACCAGGTCGCTTCTCCTCCTCAATGGTCCACCAGTGACCAACCTACCCTTCAGAAGGTAGACAACATGCTTTACTTTGTCTGCTTCGGGGATGTCGAGGATCTAGAAATCCTTCTTAAGACTTGTCAGCCACAGATCTGCATCCGCTGGATCAACCATCCCAGCATAATCCTAAGCTTCGACTCAGTGAAGCCACTCAAAGGTCTTCCCAATACCTGATGTTTCACCATGGGGAACCTGTGCTCTCGGCGGAGGCACTGGCAATATCTCTACCATGATATTCATCGTAGCCATCATCTGCCCCATAAGCTATTGGTAGGCAGGGTGTTCAAGAATGGTTGGGTCAGGTTGGGGGACCTCAGGCACCCAATCTTCATGTGCCTGCCCTATAGCTCCATCAACTGATGGAACATCGCTGTTCTCAACAACATGTTCTTCATGGTTTCTAGACATCTTGGCTTTTCTTCCGCTGAGGGCAGAAGATGATTGTAAGAAAATCTGGAAGACTCACAAGAACAGACACAACTTAGTCCTAAATCCCTGTAGACTCAATGAACCTAGAGCTTTGATACCAAACTTGTGGCAACACATCCCACTATCACACAGACAATGAGGTGTTACGTGAAAAGGTGCGGAAATCACCATAACCATAGATTACCAAAAACATGGGTTAATTAAAACTGATTGTGGAGAGCAGATAAACTGAGAAACTATTACATTTAAGTCCTCATCCTACAAGAAAATAGGTTATATAGACATTACAAGATCTTGACATGTGTCCACAACTTAGGAGATCAGCTATCCTATCATCACACAACTTCATCACCTGTTTATACATACATAAAGGCCCACATCCAGCCAGCAGCAGGATATACAAAACATCAATGACTACACATTGTGAAACAACATCAAAACACCTCCAAGGACCTGAGAGTACATGGATGACTCTAAGACTCTACTAAAAACCAAGCAGCATATCCCTTGCTTGCCTTCTACTGCTCGTCTAGCTGCTCGGCCGCAACTCCGCAACCACCACCACGTCTAGCTCAAACACCTAAAAAGGGTGTAAACCAGTGGGGTGAGACACACAGTCCCAGTGAGAAACATAACTCCCCGCCGAAACCACAAAACCACAGAAAGATAAAACAACAACAGTAATTAACTGATAAGAGGTATAACAAGAGCAATTTATAAAGTAAAGCTGTTCATACCATCAAGCTTACTAGAATGTACGGAAGGCGTATATCCATGTATTTCTTTATGGAACATGATTAACAAGATAAGATTTATAAGATCTTACCACAGAACATAAAGAACGTATAAGTAACTGTAGATATAACAAGATTAACTACTCAAGCAAGGCCTCAACCAATGTTCCGTGTTTTGCCTTATGCAGTAAATACTATTTGGCTGGATTACATATTATTATGCCCTGAGGAAGTGAGCCGTACCGCTCAAATCCAACCGACGGCTGTGAAACCCGGAGCCGGTGCCATACAAGGTCAATGGAAGAGCCGGACTCCACGACCTCCCACCTCGTGGTCAGTGTACGAGAACCAAAGTAGGACCACAGTCTCATGCTTAAGTGGCCTCAGCCACAGGGTCAGCTCCATAGGCTACCCTTCCTCTTGCCCACCTCAGTACAGGTCTCGATGCTAGTATATCTGAGCCACGGTCCTGTTCACCATGCTCTGAGCCATGAACACATTCATGCTCTCATATCACATATCTGAAGCCATGGGCCTGTTTACCATGCTCTTATACATATTCTGAGTGTGCAACCGTAGCTGCACTCGATTCCCTCTCTATTTTAGGCTAGGAGAAACCTCGCGTATTCAACAATATGCACTCTGGGTTAACCCGCAGGAGAACCCGTTTCACCATCACCAGCTCATGACGATGATGGATCTATGGCCAGGGCAAACTACATGATATATTCCATTGTGATTAGTTAGTATCTTTTATGTGGATTGCAAGATTCAACCAAGTCATATAACATGCAAACTATAACAGAGATAAACAACACAAAACTCAACATTATGCTTTTATTGTAATCAACAACATCCTGATCCATCACAAGGATCCAACATCACATGTTATCACTTGGCCTCTTGCTAATCATCTAGATCCCTCTCAAGGATCATCACATCGCCATGGGATCTCAATCCCTTATCACATAGTGCTACTGCCTCTCAAGGTATTCTCATCAACTGAGGCACTTTATCCAAACTCAGGTTCTCAGACCAAAACACATCAAGAGTAACTATCAAAGCAATGTTACTCATCATATATACCTCATAGACCTTTACCTTGCTATGCATCACCTGCATGGTTAGTATACACAATCATCATGGATTAACAGAAAGATCGTATTATAGATGTAGGGCAGCATTGATGATTAGGTTCTTTATCATTCATGCCTCAACATGTGACCATAGATATAGTTCATGCAAAGCATCTTATATGTTTACCATTATCTCAGCAGTATTCATATCATTAAGACGATTACACACACAGGTAATCATAAGATACATAGGTGTAACCTACTATCACAATTACCATCAAGCATGTCAAAGTTTACTATAGAACAAGATTTAGCATATAGGTTATCCATTAGAGACAAGACCCTCACTAGAGACGCCCACTATCCTCACCAAAGGTGTAATGGGTAGGGCACCCTCACTAGAGATGATATCAGGCAGATCACTCCCCATGTGTCACCCAACACAACAACCACATAACGGCCAAGCAACCACTCTTCATATCGGCCAAGCACTCAACAGGGTATCAGCCACTACATGTATGGGGCAACGAAGAAACCAAACCATCCCGTGCACTCATGTGTAATGTGCAACGCGTGCCGTGCACCTCTGTGTCATGCAACGCTGCATCGAGTGTCCAGGGTACAACTATCACAAAGTCTATCAGGCAACTGGGCTTATGGGCATGTCGTTCATCAGGTGCAACAATCATCCATATGCAACGTGCATCTTAGGCTAAGGGTGTATCCTGCAACTACCTGCTAACGACCATCAGCATAACGTGCAACCACACTATCTCGTGTAACCCGGGTGTCTCGGCCTCAAAGCCTATCATGCAACAAAGCTCAAGAGGTGTGTCGTGCAACGGGGGATAACGTGCAACCATGTATGTATCGGGCAACCAAAGCGAGCAGCTCGGCCAACACACAAGACTAAGGTGTGACGCCCAACACAAGACCAGATCACAGATCAAGCTAACGAATCCATACCTCAAAGCGCAATGACACCAAGCCATCACATAGGCTAAGTGTATCGGGTAGGTTACTCATCAAGGTGTGATGCCCGACACACACTCAAGGCAGGGACCAAGGGTGACGCCCGTCATAGCCACAACATGTGTCATCCAAAGCTCAAGGTCAAGAGGGATATCGGGCATCACCTCCCCCCAAGATCATAACTGTCAAGATGCAACTCCACAAGGTCATCATAAACCTTAAGCACAAGGGCACCAAACCCTAATGGATCAAGAAGATGACTCAACTCTCAACTATCGAGAGAGAGGGGTCTTGCCAAGCTTCTTATCACCAATCCGGCAACACAAGGAACAACCACCACCAAGCTCACCTTTCAAATCCATGGTGAGAGGAGGGTGTTGCTCAAGCAACTAAAACACAAGCTCACCTCTCAACTTAAACGAGAGAGGGGTATTGCCCATATTACTAGAACTCAAGCTCACTCCTCTAGACCAAGGAGAGAAAGGAGTGTTGTTCAGCAAGAAACCCTAGAACACATGGTTTGGCCAACAATAACAACTAAGCAAGAAACTAAACTAGCAACATGCATAGCCGATATGATCATAGAAACATATAAGAACATAGAAGAAGGTAGTGTAGTTAGGGTTAGGAGTTATGTAACCCGCCTTAAGCAAGCTCCAAGCTCCAAGCACCACTAAGGAAGAAGAGTAAGGTACTCTAGGGTTCGGCCACCACTAGAGGAAGAAGGAGACTCCAAGAAGGATCGACCACCAAGCTTGCAAAAGAAGAGGGGTGTCGTGCACCAAGGGAGAGGGAGACTAAGGAACTAAAGGGATCCTTAGCAAGGGAAAGGAAACATATATATAAAAGGGGATGGAGGAGAAACCAAGGTAAGACAAGGCAAGGTGTCGCCCACCTAGGGACACTTGTCCATGAGCAATGCCACCACTCTAACATGCCCTAAACACATGTCCAAGGCCATTTCCACATGCAAGCATCAAGCACCAATTGTCCACTAGTGGTGACACAAACGAGGTCAAAGAAGGTCAAAGGGGTCCATGGGCGACACACCCCACACCATGGCTGACACAACCCTGGGCGACACACCACCAGGGTGACACACATCCTGGGCGACACACCTAGGCCGACACAAGCATGCTCTTGCCCGACACAAGGTCCAAAGAAGCAAAGGCAAAGCACAACAAGGCCCATAAAGCTCAACCAAGCCCAAAGGAATTCAAGCAACGAGCCCAAACCTTCCTCTCAACACTAGAGGAAGCAAGGAGAGGGAGGAACACCTCACAAGGTGACAAACTCGCGCACAAACCCTGAACTTGGGTTAATTTCAAGTAGCACCTCCAGCACTCAACAGAGCACCAACAAAACCTAATCACCACCAAAGGTGATTACCAAGCAACTAAGCATCAGGGTTAAGCAAAGCAAATAGGATAAACCCTAAATGGAGGTCAGGGTCCTTACATGTAGAGACTAGGCATATAGCATGGACCCGCGTCCATAACCTATGCATGGTCAGGATAGGATGAGATGTCAAGAGATAAGAATGCCCTTAGATCAAATTGTAAAAGGAAAAATTGGAACTTATTCAAGGTTAGCTTTGCCAAACCAAAATAAGGATCCTGATGTGAGATTGTTAAGAAGCAATCCTACGGGATGGTTGTACATCATATATGTGAATTCAATCTTGCAAAACTTGCATTCACCAAAGAACTGTGGAATCCAACCTTGGAACCTCATTTTTGAGGTTCCCACGGTTCATGAGACCTCTAGGTCAATTCTTGTGGTGCACATGAAACCTGACAACATCCTCCACCACAGACAACATAAGGGATCCATAAGAACTCAAGCAAGAATAGAAAGCCAAATGTGAAGGAAACATAGAATGAGTTGGTGAGGTCCAAACATAGGTGAGAGAAGGAAAAACCAAAAGTAGAAGGTCCACATTACTGAACAACACCTTGGATAGTAGACGAAAGTAAGAAAAAGGGAAAATCACATTAACTCGCATTATGTTGGAATTGAAATTGTGAAATCATAGTAGGGGGTTGTATTATTTCATGTCGGTCCTGGTGATCGTTGACATATAAGATGTTAGTTAGAGGTCTATGTAGGCAATAGAGATACATGGGCTTTAGAGGGGGTATGTAGGGTTGCTTGGGGTGACTCAAAGAGACAAGAAGCATTGATGGGGGTACTCATGGAGGTGTAGGAGAGATTTTTTAAGAGTCCAAAGATATTGTGATGCAAGAAAAGGGAAAAGAGGGGATTAAAAGAGGAAGAACATGGGAAGAAGGGTGATGGGGTGCGAAAGTGGCATGGAAGCCATGAAACCCTAGGAAATCTAGGATTTAATGGTGGTGAAACATTATAAGGAAAGCATACAAGAAGAAAGTGTATAGAAACACAAAATATACTAAGGAGAAATCATGAAGGAAGGCAACACAAAAAACTACAAATATTGGTCTGCCTTTCCTATTCAGAATCATGTTTGAAGACAAGTGGTTGACTACTAGATTTGAAATCAATGACCAAGATGATCCCATGATATACACAAACCGTGACATTATTGAGAAGATTCTCTTGACAAGGCACTAAACCATAAAATATGAAGTCCAAAAAATAGTTGTGTTACAAGGAAAAATAGCATAACTTTAGAAAATCTACAAATATCAACTCAATAATTACATTGTTTATGTTCTTAAAATGTGTTGTTTTCCAATTAAATTTGAGGGATCAGATAAGTTCTAAGAAAACTCAAATTTGACACATAGGCTAATATTGATATGTAGAATCCAATTTTTGCATTATTTTTATTTTTTAGGATTTACAAGTATATAATTTAATACTTTTGCGTTTACCTTGCCTTTTTTTCCCTAAATAGAAGTAAGGAATATATCATTACACAAATAATCCCAAAATTGGCACCCAAGCTACCGGGGACCCAAGGATTATGATACCTCCATTATATTTAGGTTTTGCAGTTTCCTTTCATGAGTTATAATACATTTAGAGTTTTAGGCTTATTTCCATTATATTATTATAATGTCACATCATTACCATCACTACTTATTATTTAGAGTCTCATTATATTCACATTATTACTAAAAGAGTTTCCTCACATTATTATGCACGAATTACATATTTACTTATTTGTCCTATTAAGTCCATTAATTTAATGTTAATTTAGGCAATGGCACATTATTCATATCTATGGGCATGAAAACTCCAAATATTATCCCAACTCATATTTTAATAACATTATATCTCTCACAAAACATCTTAGCCACTATGTGATATTTTTCATGAACTCACTTACATGATAACACATATTTAGGTTATTAGGTTAATATAAATCTATCATGATATGTGATGTTGATTATAGGATGTAATGTATTTGTTTTCAAATCTATACATATTAGGGCGAGTTATTTATGTTCATGCAAACAACTATACTATGGTAAAACTCCATCCTTGTTTGGTCAAATCTAAATAACCAAGCATACCAATCTCTTACCCATGTGGTAAGGTTGCCTAGGATCAAGGTTCTAGATTTCAATAATTACAACACTCCACCCCTTAAAGAGGATTTTTTCCCCAAAATCCAACCATCCTTACACTACCTACACACTACTATCCACCCATTAAAAGGTTCAACCTAATAAGTCAAACTAAACAACTCCTAAAGGTACTAGGATTACATATGAATCTTTTAGTTGTGCATATTTAGGTGTTTATTTTGTTCATAGATCGTATCCAACTAACATGCCATACCCACCTAGGGTTGAGTTTCAGGTCCTTGTGTTACTAACCTAACAACCCTAAGGTTCAAACCTTCTTTTAAAAGTCATTAGGATGCAAAAGGCCAACTAAATCTTTGAATAAAGCCACATATTCCTAGTAATGACTTCATAGACAAAATAGGGTTGAAATTTTCATTCCAGCTAATTCTAAGGTTTTTTCTACCATAACATCATACATTCCTATATTGTGACTTAGTTCAATAAAACACTAGTAAATCCAGTGAAATTTTTTCTTCCATACATATAGTAATATAATGAGAAATAATATTGGCTGTGAAATCTATTTGATGTAAACAAAAAGATGGAGCCAAAATCAATTATCAGAACCAAGTCACAATTTTCCATATAATCTCCTTATCAATTATGTTCTAATTCTTATGCCAAAATTCACCATTAAGTTAGATCTTAACATCCAAAGAGATATGTCACCATAAACCTATATGGTATGGTAAGAGCAACTAAATCCTCATCCCATTAGAGTTAATGGCTTAAGATTGTCATATGTACTTCATCACTTTGAATATCCTTCATCTATCAACTCATCTAGGGTAAACTTATCATCTAGGATTTTCACATAAGCTAAGGGCTCAATAAGGAACTTAAGGGGACAAGATAAAAAACCTAAGGGAGACAAAATTGAAATAATAAAATTCCAACTACCATGGCTTTGGTACCATCTTGTAAGGAGTGAGACTTGAGAGGGGACCCACTCCTCAATTAATTTGAGGAATAAACCATATAATCCAAACACAATAACAAGTATGATGGAATAGGTGTATTTTTTTCCTCAAATAAATGGTATACAAGTCCAAAGTATAGAAGCGCCAATAAAAGTAGTGACTATATTCAATTTCACAAGTTTAGATAATAATCTTCCACTTGGGGCTTACATGAAAGTAAACGACTTTAGCACCTAGGTAGAGGGAAGTCCAAACTATCTCAAGTCTATCTCTTAAGGGTCATCTTCTCTAATCCAAGTCCAAGTCACCATGTTGGTTCCACCATGTCCTTCACCTAGGGGTTGGAAGCACACCTCACACAAGAAGACATAGTAGATGTTGTCAGCATAAAATCCAACATGTGCATAAAATATGGATTGAGTATTACAAGATAAAAAGGACACAATGTAATTATCAAGACTACCCAAATCAAGAGGGAAAAGTACAATCCAAGTGGATATAAAAGAACAATTAAATAAGACAATCATTCAGAGATTTTTTTAACTTATTAACAACTAAATAAAATATCACAATCATAAATGGTTGCATGGTGAGTAATAAGTAGACAAGCATATATTAAAAAGTAGGGTAGGAATCCATATATTCCATAGAAAGGGGTGGGATGACTAAATCTTAGTGCCAAACAAGTATAGATTTTGTAGGAGGACTAAAATGTTGGTGCATTGGCAAGAGGATTAAAGCATTAGTGCCCAAAATATAAGATCCACGTCTATCTAGTACAATTGTGTAGTAGTATATGCATGGTTTTATGTTTGAATAGATTGTACTCTCTGGGTTGTTGCATGAAAATGGTCATATCCTTAAAAGCTTAAATTGTAAAATCTTTCTGTAACACCACTTGAGGAAGTGTTTGGATTAGTCAGCATCAGGACTTAGGACATACATGAACGTCTGAATCAACTTGGGAATGTGAATGATGAAGATGTTGAGCCTAAATTGACCAAACCATAATGAGATCTTAAATGAAAATACAAGAAAGAAACCTTTTGATCACCCTGAAAATGAGTCATTTAAGAGGGACACATCATAATATAACAAAAGGCATTGTCTCTTAGTTGTGTGATTTCATTTCCTTTCCATTCATTTTTGACTCACCACCTGAAAAATCCATGAGTACTCCAAGCTATTTTCCTTTATTGCATTGCATGGCATGATAGGAACATATTAGTTAGTTTGCTTGCATTTGTATGCATCAACTTTAGTGCATACCATCTTAATCTGCATAACACAGTTCATGTAGTTGCATACATTTCAACATTGCATGCATTTTTTGCCAGAACATGTGGATGTTAATGTCGAGTTATAAAGCTAAAAGTGTAGGGATACACCTCCAAGAAAAAAAAGGAAATGAATTATAAAGGCAAGAAGCATGAAACTTAGCCTTTAGAAAAAGAAGATTTTTTTAAGAAACAAGGAGAAGAGTGTATCCAGCATTTTCATTTTAGTGATGATTTAATCCACATGTGCATTTTTTTGAGTTGTCAAATAGAATCAACTCGTTCATACATGAATCATCTCATAAAAGAAAGAAAAGAAAGAAATAATTTTTTTAAGCATTAGGATTCATTCATGGCATTCTTTTCATTTATTTAGGTTCATTTTTCTCTATGCATAAATAGGTTGGATGTACTTATGAAATTTTCATTTGCCACCCATATTGAACCATTAATTTCTCTTATTGGTAGGCCCCTCTAATGATTTATCTCCTCATTTAGGCCTATACGGAGATCTTCTTCCAAATAGTTGGTAGTTAGGAAAGGGAAATTTAGCGTAGGGAATCACACAAAGCACCAAGTGAATGTCTGAGTGATTATGATGTTAACTACTTTCTTGATAGTGTCATTAACTGAAGGTGGACATCTTTTATGGAAGTTTTTGGTCACTTTAGAGCACTTATCGGTTCAGTGGTCGGCGAAGGCCGGTTTAGGGCTGGAACGGTGGATTTGATTAAGAAAGGAATGTATGCGTTATGTCCTTCTGTTGACTCTTCTCAAATAGATCTGAGAGAGTGTTGCTCGAGAACAAGCACCATTTAATCTTAGGGGAGTTTGATGCATGTGTTTTTAATAGTTATTTTAGGCACATTTTTCCTTGATTTCAGGTGTAGATTAGTCATTTATTTGATTTATTATGCATGAAATGACTTAGATGGCCTATTTATATTAAATGCATCAAATTATATGATTTTCCTATTTTATATAATATTTTATGCATCCCCATTGCTTATGATGATTTTGTGTGTTTATAGGTACAAGTAAGAGCCACAGAGTCAGTGCTACTGACCTGACAACAGTTAGTGGTACCGACTTTACATCAGAGACCTATCGGAAACTCACCCAGAGTCAGTGCTACTGACAACTAAAGTCAGTGCTACCGATTTAGCACCAGCAAGCCCTGACATGAATCGAGAAAACTCGGTGCTACCGAGTTGACGTCAGAGAGACAGCTCAAAAACCACAAAACTCAGTGCTATCGAGTCAAGTCGATAGTACCGATGAGGTTGGGATCATGTAACCAAACCTAAGTGACTCGGTACTACTAACTCACCTAGTCAGTATTACCGAGTCTGCCCAATCAAGCCAGCCATAGATTTATCTCTAATCCAACGGTGGACGATAATTCACACCCTAAGTGCCTCCTATGACTTAGGGGGGCAAGGGAAAAAGAGCGGAGAGTCATTTTTCATTGCACAACGACTGGAAAAAGAGAAAAGAAGAATTGAGGACCGAAGGCTTTGACTATGGAGATCCAATCACCTTTGGAGGATGATTCTATAGCCGAAAGACAACAGAATGATCACACGACAGAGGGGATCGTCCAGACGTGTAGATATTCAGGGAGTTACTTTATTTTCTTCATGTTTACCATATTTTTCTTACTTCCTCCCATGTATTCATCGATGAAAACTATGAAAGGCTAAAAGCTTTTGTTCCTTAGGATCCGGGAGTAGCCCAGATATACACTGTGATTGATTTTCATGCATTAATATCATTTTTATCTCTTTTACTAGATATAAATCTATGAAAGCTTCATGTTCTACTTGTGCTTGATCACCATGAGCGGATTGATAGATGCTTAGTCATCTCGGGAGAGAGGTTAAGGGTCAGAGAGCACAAATTTACCCGTCTAATGTGCCTTTTGGGAAAAGTGGAGTGTAAATGGGAGGAAAAACCCAGAGAATGACCATAACGCGTCTAACTAATCAACCAATAATTGCGGAAGTGGGATTGGTATTATATTAGGTAGTGAATAACACTACAGAAGTAGATAATTTTGGCTACATGATCCTTATCCAGGGATTGAGATAATAGGTGTTAGTGTGTGTGTGATCGATTATCAGTGTTGTCTGTGGTGAAACCACTATCCTAAGGAATTCACCCCATCTCTGATAAATTCCACCTTTAATTCACTTTATTTCTACTTTTGTTCAACTAAATTCAACCAAGTACAATCAGATTAGCTGATTTGATCGCAGTTAGTAGTAGTCTTCTGGAGAAACACTTCCCCGTGTTTGATTCAGGCCTCATAAGGCTTGCGTACTACGCATAATAAACTCGTGTCACCAATCACAAAATGTGATTCGGCAATTACAATCCAGTCTAAGTATTTCATTAAAAAAATTAGATTGCAAAAATTATTTTTGCTCAACAGGGTGCACATCTTATTGTATTGGCCTTGGGTTGGACTTAACTAGGTGATCTTAATGGTATTAATCACCTAGAGGCATAAAATGGCATAGAATCCATATGATGAATTATTGACATGGAGTTGTGCAAGCATCCATCCAAGAATTGCTTATGATGCAACTAGTAAGTGTTACCTACCTTGATAATTAAGTTGTATGTGTCAACATTGGCTAAGCAATGACTTATTGTATTTTGGATATTGGCTCACTTGAATATTGACCGTTGTTATCTTTTAAATTGATGGAGATGGCTCTTAATTTGAATAAATAAGTGGGATCATAATCAATTAAAATTCAAATTAATTTCATTAAATCATATTTGGACACCAAATGAATTTTAAAGATGAATTTATTGACTCATGTAAAATATCTATTATGTATATCAATGGAAAACACATCCCATAATAAATTTTAAATGCAACAGGTCCTTGAGAAATACAAATTAAATGGGAATAATTTTAACAATAGGTTTAGGATGTTGAGAGTTGTTCTCACACATGAAAGTAATCTCTATGTGTTGGATACACCAATACCCAATGAACCAACTCTCAGTGTCTGAGGGTGGAAATGGATTCTCACAAGAAGCATTTCGATGACTCAATGGACATTAAATGATTAACGCATTGCTCCATGAATCATGAGCTCCAGAAGTATCATGTGAACATGGATTTTTTGAGATGATAACACATAGACACATGTATCAAGGAAAAGTAAGGAAAGAGAGGTATGATGTGTCCAGGGCCCTATTAAAGTGCAAAATGGCAGAAGGTGATCCAGTTGGATCCCATGTACTCAAGTTAATTGGGTATGTGGAAATACTTGCAAGATTGGGATTTCCTTTGGGTTAAGAGTTGGCCACAAATTTAATCATGCACTCGTTGTTGGATTCATATAATCAATTTGTCATGAATTACAATATGAACAATTTTGATTCCATTGATGGAGCTACTTGACAAGTTGAGAGTTGTTTAAGGGCAAATAAAACACAAGCTGAAATCCACGTTGAAAGTCAGAACAGGAAATTGAAAATATAATGGCAAAGGAAAATCTAAGAAAGTTTCTAAGGTAGACAAAAGTATTTTGCACTTAAAGAAAAGGGAGAAGTGGCTAAGAGAGGTCATTGTCACCTTTGTCACAAGGTTGGGCATTGGAAGAGAAATTGCCCCCCTCTACCTTGAGGAACTGAAGAACAAGAAGGAAGGGATAGAGATCTCAACTTCTGGTATATATGTTATTATAATAAACTTATCTACTTCCTCGACATGGGTATTGGATACCGTATGTGGATCTCACATATGCTCAAATATGTAGAATCTAAAAAGAAGTAGACTCTTGAATAAAGGGGAGGTGAAACTACACATCACAAATGAAGCAATAGTTGTTGCCACTACAATAGGGACCTATTGTTTATCTCTACTCAGTGGGCTTGTAGTCGAGTTAGAGAACTGCTATTATGTACCTACCATAGATAGAACCATTATTTTTGTATTTTTTTTGGACAATAATGGTTTTGAAACTCTAATAAAGAATGGTCATATTTCCATTTCTAAATATGAGACTTTTTATGGTAATGCCCCTATGTATTATGGTCTTTATTTATTAGAACTTGAGACAAATGTATATAACATAAATACCAATAAGTTAAAACTCAATGAATCAAACAAAATATATATTTGGCATTGTCATATAGAGCACCATAAATGAGAAGTACAATTATAGACTCAATAAAGATGGTTATCTATACTCTTTTGATTTTAAATTTTTAGACATATGTGAATCTTGTTTATTGGGCAATATGACAAAGACACCTCTCATTGATACTAGTGATATAGATAGTGACTTATTAGGACTCATACATATTTATGTACCTCTTCACATAAGTAAAGAAATGGATATAAGTATTTCATCACTTTCACTGATGACTTCATTAGATTTGGATATGTGTATGTTATGAGACATAAATTAGAATCCTTTGAAAAGTTAAAGGAGTTCACATATGAATTACAAAATAAAATTGACAAAATAATTAAAGCACTACAATTAGATTAAGGTAGAAATACTTAAACCAAGAGTTTGACGCCCTTATAAGGGATTGTGGTATTGTATCACAATGGACTCCACCTAGAACACCACAATATAATGGTGTGTCTGAAAGAATGAATTACACCTTGTTGGACATGGTACAATCATTGATAATTTTAGTTGATCTTCTGATTTCCTTTCGGGGACATGCTCTTGAAACCACCAAGTTTACACGTAATGAGTACCCTTAAAAATTATTGAAAAGACATCATATGATATATGGAATGGGAAACATCCCAATACGTCTTTCATGAAAGTTTGGGGATGTGAAGCTTATGTTGAGAAGAAGTTTTAGTGAAAATATTTGACCTGAATTGGACAAATATGCCTTGGTTGGATGCCCTAAGGAAACTAAGGGTTACTACTTCTATATTCCATATGACAACAAACTGTTTGTTCCTAGAGATGTTGTATTCCTTGATAAGTAAATTATCTCTAGATAAATCCTTGGGAGGAAAATATAGCTTGAATAAGTTCAAGACCAGAAAGAGGATATTGAACCTATGAATATAGATAAGGAATAAGAGGAACCACAAACTGTTATGGAACCTCAAGTCCCTATCATAGCACAGGAACCTTGAAGGTCTACTAGTGCACGTCTTAAGCCAGAGAGATATGGATTTTCTTAACTCAAGAGATGATGTGTTGGTCATCGAGGATGATGAGACAACAACCTATAATGAGGTTTTTGAGGGACCATATTTTGAGAAATGGCTTGAGGCCATGAGATCTGAAATGGAATCCATGTATACCAACAAGGTATGAACCTTGGTGGATCCACTTGAAGTGATAAAACTCATAGGGTGCAAATGGATCTTCAAGAAGAAAACCTACATGAATGGTAATGTACAAACTTATAAAGGTAGACTGGTTGCAAAAGGTTTCAAAAAATTTCAAGGTGTTGACTATGATGAAACCATTTTACCATTTGCAATGGTTAAAATCATCATGATCATGCTTGTCATTATGGATTATCATGACTATGAGATTTGGCAAATAGATGTTAAAACTACTTTCCTTAATGGGAATGTTATAGAGGGATGCGTACATGACGCAACCTCAAGTTTAACCATTCCAAATGAAGCCAATAAAGTATGTAAGCTACAAAGATCAATCCATGAATTGAAGTAATCATCTCAGAGTTGGAATCTTCATTTTAACAAGATAGATAAAAATTTTGGATTTATCCCAAATGAATATGAACCATGTGTCTAAAAGAAAGTTAGTGGGAGCATGATCATATTTCTCATATCATATGTGGGTGGAAAACCTACTCTATAATTGGTTAAACATGGATGTGCAATGCCTTCTTTACGAAGAACTTAGGTGAAGTATCCTACATTCTAGAGATCAAGATCTATAGAGATAGATCTTGAAAGATCATTGGCCCAAGCCAAAGTACATACATTGACAAATTCCTAAAGTAGTTAATCATGTAAAATTCTAAGAGAGGAAATTTACCCTTGTCTCATGATATAAGTCTCTATTGAACTCAATGTCCCAACTCTTTGGAAGAGTGGGCTGGTGCATTTTTCCTTGCCTTGAGGTATACACCTGATCAATTGTATTATGAATAGATGCACCTTAAGAATAGAACACACAACACGGGTCTTTCAAATGTATAAAGACCTAATAGGCTCCCTCACATAAACTAACACACTTTTCGCCCAAGTGCACAACATCTTGTTATAGTATAGGAAAGCAACAAGTTAGGGGTTGAACCCAAGAGAGAAAAGGGGGAATTAGAGCTAAGTTAGTTTTGGCTAGGTTCCTACTGTGGAGTCTAGGGTTAAAGGGTTTGAAGGTTGGTTTTGGTGATAACACTAAGGGTTGAACAAGAAAATAGTTAAATGAAGACAAACAAGATCAAAACCTAAGCTAACTATAGAGACTTCAGTTCTACTGAGCAAGAAATGACAAGCCAAGCAAGAAGAAGGCAAGAAAGGAGAAAATTACATTAAGTCGAGAAAAGTAAGAGATCTACACTAAAATAAGATAACAATTATGACTATAGGACAATTAAAGACCTATACTATAAATAATAAGGCAAAAGCAAGGCAATTGACTGAATAAGCAAGTAAAGAGCTAAGCAACCTAACACTAGTTAAGCAAGAAGGCAAATTAAGGTTTTAATGCAACAATGAGAAGTGTGAGTTGTTTAGACGAATGTACTTATCAATTGAGTTGGGGTGATAATGTATAAATATTACTCTTCCATTTAGATTAGCAAACTGAACAACAAGATGCTAATGAGTTTCCCTAAACTACTAATTGGCCAGTGATGGGGTAGGGTGTGTATAAGGGAACTAGTCATTGTCACCTCCTATCCACCCTTATGAGGCTCACTTGTATTGTGGTTTAGGTTGAATTCTATTAGGATATAATAAAGTCTATGTTTCTAGTACAGAAGCTCCTAGGGAAATTGGGGTCTAAGGGTAGTAATGGAAGGTGGGAATGAGGTTTTGGGCCTCATGCCACCTAACATCTAGCCTTTAGGAAGCTCCAAACCAATTACACTAAATGTTTCTAAACTAGCTACTTATATCTCTTGCTTAGGTGTAAGAGAATTGATTAGCATGTAGGAAGGTGAAAATATATTTAGGGTTCCACTAATTGGACCTAGGAGCAATTCCCAAATTAGCTACATATAAGTAATTTTACTAGAATTTTAGGTGATTTCAAGCACAAACCAACAAGAAATTTATGGAAAATGAAATTAAAGTATAACATAATCATTAGCAAATGAAATTATAATGTTTATATGTCATTTCCCCCAACATGGTATTAAAATAACATTTTTGACCCCAAATAGCCCACCTAGGGGGCCTAGCTACTCATAGAACAAGAAAATACAAAAATGGAGAAAGAAGAAAGAGTATAGGAGTGGAAATCCATGTATCTCAGTGAACTCCACCTCTTAGAAGTAGCATCTCGAGCACCTCCCTCCTCCAAGGTGGAATGGCATGGATATATAGTAGAATGTGGCCAAAAACCTAGAAGGGAGGGTTTTGGGGTGAAAGATGATGATATGGAGGTGATTAGGAGTGGGAATGGAGTAGAGGGGGATAGGAGGGGCTCAGAGGCAGTTAAAAGTGGCTAACATCATGCTCCAGCTACCACTCAAGTATATATAGGTGGTAGGGAAGCACTAGGTCAAGTGGGGGTAGAATGGAAAATTCAATGCAAAACTATTGCTAGGTTTTCTAGTAGCACTATCGTGGTGGGTAGAAGGTAGGACTGTCATGGTGGGGTGGAATGGTCGTGTTGTGGAATGAAAAAATAGTCAGGTTGATTTTGGAGTTTTTGGATTCTAGTGCCACGGCCGTGTTGGGTAGGATGATCATGGTGGGTCGGTGGAACCACATTTGTGGAGGGTCACACTATCATTTTAGGTTGATCATTCCTTGGATCACGGTCATGCTAAATTTTGGCAACACATACATTCTAGGCCACATGGCCATGTTGGGTCATCCTTATCATGGTTGTGCAGTACAACATGGCCATGTTGCTAAACTTGATCTTCAATGCTCAACTCTGTGAATCTAGTATGAAAATGGCTTGATCGACACGGTCGTTCCTTGGCACCATAGTCATGTTGGGGTCTTCTACGACACTTTGATCTTAAACTTTGGATTTCCATGGATTTATTTGCTTGAGTTGAGTCTTGGCCACTAGTGGTAGGTCACGGAATCTCTCGAACCTTCCTTGGACCCCTATAATGGAGTTTGACAGACATTCCTCTAAGAATAAGGATCCAAGTGGCTATCTTAATGCATGTGATTGAGACTCCATTTTCAGTACTAACTATACCTTGGCTTACATTGGCAGAGTATCTGGCTGTATATTGATTGGCCTTGTAGGAAAGTAAACTTGACTCACTTCAAGGTGAAGGAACCATATGATCATCCTCCTTCTCTCCTGTCCATCCAAGTGTGTTCCAAGTACCTGAAAAGCATGCAAAGAATGTCCATAAGTGCATTTGATGATAAAATGAATATTAAGGGAAATAACATGTAATTTAACATATTTGAATGTGATTGAAGTGAAAAAGTGCACGAGATGAAGCCCTAAAATAGGGTTGCATCACAAGCATGCCTAATTAAGATTCCATATGTCTCGACAATTGGATCTATCATGTGTGCAATGATATGTACATACCATATCTATTGTATGTTTTGAGTATGACAAGAAGGTATCATTCAAATCAGGGTGACAATCATTGGATTCTTGTAAAGAACATCCTTAAGTACTTATGAAGAACTAGGGATCAATACTTCATTTATGGAGGTGAGGAAAAGTAAATTGTAGAAGGTTACATTGATGCAAGATTCCAAATTGACAAGGACAACTATGGATCACAATCAGGATTCATGTTTTGCCTAAATGGTGGAGTGTAAGTTGGAATAGTTACACGAGACCGTGACTAGTTCTAAAATAGAGGTGGGGCACATTGCTTCCTCTAGTGCAATAAAGGAAACAATATGGATCAAGAAGTTCGTTAGTTAACTTGGGTTTGTTCCAACCATTGAATACCCATAGAGATTTACTATGACAAAATTGGAGCTATTGCACAAGCTAAGGAACTGAGATCCCATCAGTGTACAAGCACATATACTCAGGAGATACCATCTCATACATGATATCATACAACGAGGAGATATGAAGTGTTGCATAGTACCAACAGAAAGCAACGTTGTTGATACCCTAACTAAGACACTTTCACAGTAGAAACATGATGGTCATGTTAGATCGGTTGGAGTTAGGTTCATGAGTGGGATCTAAGTGAAAGTGGGAGAATGTTGGTTATTTATTAGCATAGCCATCACATGATGATTGCAAAAGTGATATTTTGTATGATTTGATTATTAATAAAAGGAAATTCCACTTATTATGTTACTTTTCATATTGAGATAATGAATAAACCTAATAATGTTCTAAAAATATTTTTACTTTGGGACATATGGTTTAGGTCAATGACCTAAACCTAAGATCATATGTATAATAAGAGTATTAAATCTTGGTATGTCCCTAGTCGGATATTGTTGTGGATAGTATAGGACAACAATAATACACAGGAATAGCATGTTTGGTTAATAATGACTTTGTCTCTTTAGTCATGATATTGGATATCAACTCAGATACATGGGTAATTGTTAGAAAACAAGTTGTACTATACATAGACACCTTGAGATTGACACATGCACTATAAGAAACATTGGTAATATTGACATCTTATCCCAACATCATATAAGTTGATCCGGTTTGAGTTATATTTACCAACACATAGTATTGATCATCATCATCATCATCATCACTATCATCATCATTATCATCTAAGCCTCAATCACAACCATGTCAGGGTCTACTACATGGATCCTTCTTTTCTAATTAGCTCTGTTATGGGTCGTACTCTAGTCTAGACATAAATATTCAAAACCTCAATTTATAAGTTCTTCGCAAGTTAATTTGGGTCTGCCTCATCTTCTTTTCATTGTGCTTGACTCAATAAACTTGCTTCGAATAGTGCATTTGTTTGTTGGAGATGCACGTGTGCATACCATCATAGACGGCCTTCAAGAAACTTGTCCTTGATGCTCACCACCCCCATTTTGCTCCTAATATAGTTTTTTCTCATAACAATCTTTTCTTCTCTTTCCACACATCCATCTCAACATAGACATTTCCACCACATTCATCATGTTGATACCTTGTTTCTTCACTGCCCAACATTCACTCCCATATAGCATGGTTGTCTGTATGGTTGTTCTATAGAATTTGCTTTTTAATATGAGTGGGATCTTCTGGTCACATACTACTCCAGTTTCACTCCTCCACTTAAACCATCCTGCTATGATATTGTGAGAAACATCATCTTGGACTTCGCCCTCGTTTTCAATAATAGAACACAAGTAATGAATTTTATCACATACTGGTACATCCATTCCATCCAACTTGACTCCACCATTCATGATTCTAGATTGGCTAAAGTTGCAATTCATATGTTCAATTTTGCTTATATTGGTCATAAATTCATTAGATTCCAATGCATATCTCCATACTTTTTTTTGGTGACCAGGGGAAACCCAACTCCCCAGGCGGAGGCCTAGATAGAAAAGCTGGTAAACCCAGAGGGACCCTACGTCCCACTCAGCAGAGTTGCCCCATTTTAAATCACATCAGAGGTCAGCTGACGTGGTGGGATTAAATGTTTTCCGAACAGCCCCAGCGTGATTCGAACTCAGGACCCTTTGTGAGGGGCCCTGCGCTGCGAACCAACTGAGCATATCTCCATACTTCAACTTTCTCTTCCAATATTTCTTTGATTTCATTAGTCAACAAAATATCATCAGTAAATAACATTCACCAAGGGATATTATCTTGAATGTCAACTCATCCACATCAAGAACAAATAGATATGGGTTGAGTGTCAATCTTGATGTACCCCAATGGTGATAGGAAAAGTTTGTGTCTCTCCTCCAAGAGTCCTAACACTTTTTGTTGAGTCATCGTACATGTCTTTAATCAGGCCAGTGTATTGAATAGGCACACCCTTTTGATGTAAAACCCTCCATAACACTTCATTGGGTACTCGGACATAGGCTTTTTCCAGAATAATAAACACCATATGAAGATCTCTTTTGTTTTCTTTGTACTTCGTCATAAGCCTCCTTATCATAAAATTAGCATCTATTGTTGATCTTCCTGGCATAAAACCAAACTAGTTTTCTGATATCTATGTTATTGATCTTAGCCTTTGCTCAATAATCCTTTCTAAAGCTTCATAGTATGACTCATAAGCTTGATACCAATATAGTTTGTGCAGTTCTAGACATATCCTTTTTTCGTATAGATCGGGACTATTGTACTATTTCTCCATTCATCTAGCATCTTCTTTGTTTTCATAATCTTGTTAAAGAAATTTGTTAACCACATAGTTCCTTCATTCCTATACTCTTCCATACATCAATGGGAATACCGTCTGGGCCCGCATGCCTTGTTCATTTTCATCTTTTTAAAGTATTCTTGACCTCAGATAGTGAAACTCGGTGTGTGTAAGTGATATCTTTGGCATTCATATCACTCAAGGCTCTAACTTTCTTCCCAATATCTCCATTGAAAAGTTTACGAAAGTAGTTTCTCCTTTGGTTCTTTATATCATCATCCTTTACCAACACTCTGTCATCTTGATTCTTGATGCACTTAACTTGACTCAAGTCTCTTCCTTTCCTTTCTCTTATACAAACCATTTTATAAATATATTTTTCCCCTTCTCTAGTGTCCAATTTATTATACATCTAATCAAAGTATATGGACCTTGTCTCTTGAATTGATGCCCTCTTAGCATTTTTCTTTGCTTGTATGTATCTTTGAAAAGTTGCATTATCTCCAGATTTGGACTAGCTCCTATAGATCTCCCTTTTGATTTTAATAGTCTTTTTAAATTCATCATTCCACCACCAAGTCTCTTTCTATTGAGGCCTACACCCTTTGGACTCTCCCATGATCTCTTTGACAATTTTTGTTATGTAGGAGCTCATACTTTGCCACATAGAGTTGACACCAGTCTCCAAGTTCCA
This sequence comes from Alisma plantago-aquatica, assembly GCA_963693085.1. NCBI lineage: Eukaryota > Viridiplantae > Streptophyta > Magnoliopsida > Alismatales > Alismataceae > Alisma > Alisma plantago-aquatica. Next base: position 366,660,315 of record OY856411.1, on the reverse strand, counting down.
AGTTTTCTCCTTGATAAGTTTATCATAAAATGTGAATTTCTTTTCTCCTCTAAGATTTCACCACTTGATCCTTCTAACTTGTCTTATGTTATGCTTAACTTTGTTGATCTTCATGTTCACATCCAAAACCATCATCCTATGTTGGGTGGTGAGTTCTTCCTCAAGAATAACTTATCTTTTTGATCTAGTTGTCTTGTAAGTAAATAATCAATTTGGATACAATTGCACCCACTCTTGAAAGTAATAATTTGAAGATCTCTTTTCTTGAAATGTGTATTTGCCAAGATCATATCACAAGCAACTACAAAATCTAAAATCCTTTCTTCTTCTCCATTTCTGCTGCCATATCCAAAATCTTGATGAATACTCTCATACCCAACATGTTACTCCTCACAGGGCCATTAAGTCACTCCAGTAATGATCTTCTCCTCTATGGATATTTCATACATCAGTTCATCCATGTTATCCCAAAAATCATTCTTTGCCTCCTAAATAAGGCCAACTTAGGGAGCATAAACATTGATAATATTAAAAATATTTCCCCCAAAAACAACATTGATAGCAAAAAAACTATCACCCATATGTGTGATCTTGATGCCATCATCCTTCAACATCTTACCAACAATGATTATAACACCATTTATTATGTATGTCAATACATGTAAATTTTATACCATATGCCTCCAATCTCTCTGCATCGTTCCCTTATCCATTTGGTTTCCTGCAAGCAAACAATGTTAACTTTTCTACTAATCATAACATCCACTATCTCAAAAAATAAGAGCCAATATTTGATCTGTGTTTTTGATGAACTTGCTTTTTTACCTATCTCCTTCGAAAAGATTATACTTGCACATTTTTCACTACATCCGGGGAATGATGTAGAGGGACTAGATTCTTAACCAACACATGTCCAAGGTGTGAAAACTCTTTCTTTTCCTTAAACACAAATGGGTGTCGTTGCATTAGAACCCCTTCCATATTTATCAATGCACCCTGGTATCGATATAGTGCATCACTATGTAGGGACGCTCTAACAAAATTTTTGTGATGATCCATGTCATAGTAAGTGGGAAAGAGTTTTATGATTGGTTGTCAACCTACCACCAATCCTCCTCCTTTAGCTGAACTTGGAACTGACTATCTTTGCATAAATATATATAAAAACATAGGTGGAGTTACATATTATTGGTGTTGGTATAAATTTCTTAGAACTCTAATTTAAGTTTGATATTAGTCGAACATCGGTCAATATTTTTTTTGGTGACGAAGAGTACCCACCCCGGATGAGCCCGACATGATAAACTCTTAAGATATGACAAGGTGTGGTCCAATCACCACCCTCCTACTCCAAATCAGCATAGATTGTCGTTCGTAAAGTGTCTTTGGTGAGGTTTGAAATTGGGTCCTACATTGGGACTTACCGAGCTCTTACCACCTGGGCTACTATGGCCGGACAATATTAAAAAAGACTATACATATCTAATATTACTATACATATAGAATATAATTAAGTAGATTGTAAGGGGGGGCTTAGACAAGAGCTCTACAAATCCACCTTACCCCAAAATTCCTAAAAGGGAACAAACAACACTAGTACTCTGAACACAAAGCCTAAATCTAGGATCACAACCTTATTCCCAAGGATGGTGTGTCATGCAACCTCTGTTGGTTGTTGGTGATGGCACGAGTAGGTCCCGTAAGCCACCCAAGATAACTGCCTACAACTACACCCAAGATCATGACTGTGCATCACACAATTATGAAGTCATGATTGTGCCTCAAGTGAGGATTTGGATGTTGGTGTGCGCTAGAATTAGGGATATTGAGGTGAGTCATCCTTCTCGCCTTTTTATTGATGTTGGACCTAGAACTTACTAGAATCAGGCATTGTCATTATTTTGACATTCCACAAGAGCCACAATTATCCTTTAAATGGATATCTAGAATTCACACATTCGATTCAAATTCTAGAATTTTGAATAAAAAAGTCCGACATCTGTAGAATTTGGATCAGATTTTGGATATCGAATTTTTTATCTAAATATATCAGATTGGATACCGGATATTGCATTATCCACTCTAGAAAAAATCTAAATTCGACAAAACCTACATATATTATTAAATATATATTATTTATGTATAGAAATATGAAAAAATAGACACTTTATCATATACATTTAATCTAATATCAATATTTTCTATATATAATATATATATATATTAACATAAAATGTATGATTTTAGATTTAGATCGGTATTTATCTGAATTAGAATATTATCCATTTATATTGGATTTAGATATTAACACATAATATCTGTCAGATATCGAATTGAACTTTATTTTTCAAATTTGGATATTGGATATGGAAGTATCCACTCAATATTTGATCCATTTACAGGTCTAGCCACAGTCATAGTGGTCCATCTTGACCATGTATATCTTGATAAAATGTTGAATATGAAAAATAAGTCATTAGGGACACAAATCATGACATGCAGGTTCCAAAAGGCTCTGATACAATTCTTATTAATCAACCGCTTTATACTTCAGCGTGCATATGTATGATGTGGCCTCTTTGTCTTTGCCCTATGGAAAACAACTATCATAGTAGATAGAAACCAATACGGTCATGTCTTCATCACTATGTAGTCATGTAAATGGATATCCGGAATCCACGCTTTCAATCCGGATTTGAGTCAGAAATTTTGAAAAAAAAAATATGACATCCACAAAACTCGAATCAAATTTTAGATCCAAAATTTTTAGATTGGGTATCGAATATTGATGCATCCTGTCAAGAAAAAATCCACATTCGGAAAATATATACATATATTATTGAATATATATTTATATATATATATATATATATATGAAAATATAGATATTTAATCATGCATATTTAATGTAATATCAATATTTCTATATATATTATAATTATTAACATTAAATGTATGATTTTTGGTTCAGATCAGATAGTTTATCTGTGTGAAAAATAAGATTGCATTGAATGCAATGGGGTGAATACAAGACTGGACGCCCTCTCCTTTATATAGGAGAGGGGAGACACCCTAAGACTTAGGACGCAAGCAATCTAAACAGGCTGAAATACAAAAGCCCAATAACCAATTAACCTATTAACTAAATAGGCTAATATAGACTCTCTAACACTCCCCCCTCAAGATGGAGCATGGTTGAAACACATGTCCAAAGCTTGGAGGTTACAAGACTCGATAAAATGATAACAAAAATGATAAATGAAAGATAAAAGATAAATATCACTTCTCATACAAAATTGATATTCCCCCTTAATTAATACTCCCCTTGAACTATGTGGTGACAATGCCTCTCATCTTTGAAATTGTATTCTGCAGGTTGGAGATCCTCGAGCTTTGATGAAGGTCTTTTGGAGTGCATATGAAATGAAGAACATCTAAAATGGGACCTGAATACTACAGCAGTAATTCGCCACTTGGAGCAGACGATCTTCAATACCACGACTATGGCAACTTCAGTGGAATACATATTTAACGTAGCATGAACATAGATCTCCAATCATGATGTAGCAGTAGTGGTGTCTTTAAAGCGTCTGAGAAGACATGCATAATGTGGCACGAATACAGATAGATGATATGTTGGTGATATGATGTAGGTACCATAACTCTGTAGCGAGAACCTTAGGGGCTTGACAGGAAATGAGATATCATCCATCAAGGAAAGTCCCAAGTAGATCAACAACAGGTGATTTTGAAATAGCAGATGCGGATCAGAGAATACATGATAAAGCATCTTGGTGAAGATAAACTAGATGAATCAACCGTGCAGAATTTTAGATTGGAAGGCTTGCTGCACTTCTGAAAATCTGAAGAAGCACCCTATGTCTCATGTGAATGCAGCTGAAGTACACCATCAACACCCCACATACATAACGTGATACAAATGTGGATAGCTTGGTGTTGATGTTGAATGAAGATCCTTCATTGTTGTCAGGAAGTAGAGAACGGATGTGCTGAACAATGCAAAGCTCCATGAAGATAATATCCTGGAATATATATAGCATGAATACATATATCATCTCTTCTCATACTCTCTCTCTCATACATATTCTCTCTATCTCTTCTCATCTCTTCCTCTCCTCTCTATCCCCTCCACATACCAAATATGATGAGAGTGAGTGTTTGGTGTGGAGAAATGGATATATGAAACCCCCCCCCCCCCCGATACTGTGGAAAGGGATACACACCTGATATGGGTGGGTGGGAAAGGAATTGGTGGATTGTAGAGAATTTTGTGTATATGGAGATGTATGTGGAGAATGAAACCGATAACCGGAGAGAATATGCTAATTGGGTCAATGTAAGATCCACATAGAAAAATAAATGGATCTAATCCGGAAAAGTCTGAGTAGGCTAAAACTTGGATCAGATTAGCAAATATATGATCGATTAAGGATCCGAATAAGCATAATGAATATGGGGGGAATTAATAACTGGGAGTAGACATAGATGGGAGGTGATGGTGGAATGATGAAGATAGCCGGGAAGGTGATGAAGAGCAGCATCTTGCATGATGTAGCAAAAAAATGGTTGGATTATGTCACTCAGTTGATGTAGCACTTGGTCGTAATGGAGGAGATGACAAAGGGTCTCCTGAACGGCTCTGGAAATATTGCATGCCAAGAGGATGCATGCGGAGATAAGGTCAGAGCTTCTCCATGAGTGATGATGAAGGTTGATGCTGAGGACGTTAGGAGATGGCCCGTACATAACTCAATACTACCGAGTTGACGTCGGTAATATTGAGATCTTTCTGGATGGCGGGTAGCAAGTTGACGGCGGTTGATTGTTGCTTGATGGTGATGATGGCTGCCGCTTCCACGGTTGGCAGCGCTTACAATGTTGCTACTAGATGGTGATAGTGCCATTGATAGGTGGTGAAGGCACTGAGATGGCTGCTTAGAGGTCGACGGTTATGGCTGTTGAATGCACCGAGACATAGATAGCTGACGTACGGAAAGAAAAAATTAAATCTTTAAGAAAAAGAAGGAGAAACCATGGAGGCTGTGATATGCATGGAAAACGGCCGACCTAAGCCATGGCTACGGTGGTCGCCACCCACAGGCGGAGGTAGAGCCTCTCAGTTTCTCTCTCAGAGAAAGGGGCGGCGGCTAGGGTTGTGTGTACATCGAAGAGAGGGAAGGGAGGACGGCTACTAGGTTTTCCTCAGGAGCGAAAGTGCTCTGTTCATGCATGAATCACTATTCACTCAACTGTATTGTTCACACCAAAGTTACTATTCATGCCATGTACTATTCACCATCAGATAATTGTTCACAACTCTGATACCATTTGAAAAATAAGATTGGATTGAATGCAATGGGGTGAATACAAGACTAGACACCCTCTCCTTTATATAGGAGAGGGGAGACGCCCTAATACTTATGACGCAAGTAATCTAAACATGTTGAAATACAAAAGCCCAATTACTAATTAACCTATTAACCAAATAGGCTAATATAGAATCTCTAACCATCTAAATTTGGATATTGTTCATTGCATTGGATTCAGATGTTACATATGATATCAGATCGGATATCCGGTCAAACTTTTTTTTTGGATTCAAATATCAGATATATAAATATCCACTCCTTATTCGATCCATTACATGTCTACTTAGTGGAAACTAGGATCATTTATTGTTTAGTACCTTCAAATCATATTATGTTTCATATAGTCTTTGATTACTCTGCAATACTAATCTATTCTATATAAGAAAGTCCATAAAGGTGGTTGGATGCTATTTTCTCCATTATTTTTGAAATCACAAATGGGTCCATATGTGTGTACACTATACTTTGTCTTAACATTTTAAAATTATATACTATATCAAAATGCCTATAGAGGGGGTTGGATGCAACTTTCTCTATTATTTTTTGAAATTACAAAATGGGTCCTTATGTGTGTTCACTACACTTTTGTCTTAAATTATTAAAATTATATATTGTTTAAGGAGACTTATCTATACTATATAAGAAAGTCTACAGAGGGGGTTGGATGTAATTTTCTGCATTATCTTTTGAAATTACAAAAGGGTCTTCATGTGTACAGTACACTTTTCTTAAAATTCTAAAATAAGATATTGTTTAAGGAGACTCATCTATACTATTTAAGAAATTCCACAGAGGGGGTTGGATACAATTTTTTCTATTCCTTTTTGGAATTACAAATGGCTTCATGTGTGTACACTACACTTTTGCCTTAAACTTTTAAAATTATATATTATTTAAGGAGATTCGTCTATACTATATAAGAAAGTATGTGGAAGGAGTTGGATGCAATTTTGTTCATTATTGTTTGAAGTTACAAATTACTCCCTCAATGTATGAGAAGAAATTTTAATTAATATATATATACATATTTATTGCATCTTTTTTTTTATAGTTTAACCTGGAAATTACTTATTGTAGTATACTAAAGTCTAACCTATTAATTAGTCATTGTAGTCTACTAAAACATCTATGCATAAATTGTAGTCTACTAGAACATTGGTGCATTGCACGGGTTTATGCCTAGTAGTAATATATATTCCTTAAACTATGTTGTTTTGACATCCATAACATGATGCTCCTTATACACCACCACCTCCTCTCCCTTTGGAGATATCCTCATGTATATCCTACAATGATCCACTGACCTTAGCATACATTAAAAGTCATGACATTTGTTGTCCAAGTTGTATGCAACATGTGGAAACCATAAGATCCCCACCAAAACCCTCCTACTAGATTTTGCATTGTAATTGTTTGAAAAAATGCCCAATTGGCTTGGTATGTTATTAGTGTCATAGTTCAGCTTTTTTTCATTAGTTGATTTTATATGGTTTATTCATTTTCTTATATAAAGATAGTTAACAAGTGCTCGTTTCGATAGTCTCTTTTATAAATATGATTCTTATCCATTGAGTCATAATAAATACAGTCACCAAGTGCTCGTTTAGACTGTCTCTTTTATAAATGTGATTCTTATCCATTGAGTCATAATAATGTATTGTTTCCACGACATCACAATTGATGCTGACGCACAATTCCTACATATAGTTCTTACATATTTTTTATTTGCTTTTGTTGTCTTAATTGTATTCGTTGCTTTAGATTTCTATACCAACAAATATGGTTTCTTGTGTCCTAAGTTTTCCGGTGAACTAATCTTTATTTATATTGTCTCTAATCAAGTTTTCTAACTCCTAGAAAAAAGATAGAGGGTGAATGATAAAAATAGTCTAATGATCCCTAAGAATGACATTATGAAGTGTTGATTAAGAACAAAGTAGTAATATGTGGGTGAATTTACTTGTAATTGTATATACATACTAATAGAATGTTATCAAATTCCATAGCATGTAGAAAATGTGTGTAAATTAGTCAACTTAGTTTGCTTCCATTATCTTTTTTCTTGCTTTTATATTCTTTTAGAAATATGCAACTTCTAGATTAAAAAAATAACAAAAATATAAGTTTTTCTTTACTTATATTGTTACATTTTCTTTTATGACTTTATTTCCTATTAACATCTTTCAACCCTTTATAAGAAATCATGCGGGAAAAGGAAGTTCAATCAAATAATGACTACACTTAATAAAATCTTGGTGCGAATAATTAGTACAAATCTTGTTCAAATATGATATTGAACTTTAAGTATTCGATAACATGAGTTGATCTAATTTTTCAATGGAAGCTTACCATAGATTTTCTAATATGTACCAATATGACCCATTGTTGATTCTTATGAACTTTACATCATATTACTTAATATTTATGAATATAGTTGGCAATATTCTTCATTACATTTATAATTCTACAAAGTGTTTTAGGGAGTACACATTGAACGCTAATATGTTTGACATTCCAATACATAAGAGATGCAAATTTAGTTGGCCTACATGTTCCTTCATTGACAACTAACTTGTTTGCCTTTTCTCCACTGACGTGTTTGAACTAAGGTTAGTTGATTTGATAAATCTAGTTAGTTAAAATTTGTACCTTTTTTACTTTTTATTTATTATGACTACAACATATTTGTTTTTCATAAATGATTATTAAACATATTCTATTTTTTATTATTGAACCACGTCATGTGACACATTTTCTTAGATATATGTGAGAGACATTCATGCCACAAAAAGGTTTACATGTATTCTACATGAACTTGAAGTGATGTAGTTATTCAATTTGGTGATGTTTTATGTGGTTATAATTGATAATCATATGTTTATACTCTTTTTAGATTACATATTTTCTTGATGATTGAATCATATCATGTGCATCATTTTGTTGCATATAGTGAGGGACATTCGCCTTACAACAAGGGTTACATATATGGTGCATGGACTTGAAGTGATGTAGTTATTTAATTTAGTGATGTTTTATGAATCAAATGGTTGAACTTAGTGAATTATGGGCATAATATGTACCCATCATTGGTTTGAGCTCTTTGTTTGTTATATTCAAACAAGGGACAAGGTTAATGTCCTCCCCATGTAATTGATGTTCAATATTAAATATAACATTATGCCTTTTCTCACAATGTTTGTATTGCTCAAATGATATTATTTCAAAGTCAATTAACACTAATTATGTCTGGAGTGTTTTTTATATTTTGTACTGCACAACTTTCAATGAATCAACAACTATATCACCTAGCTATACATATTCTTGGCATGGCATGAAAAACTCTATACTAGTAGTCTCTGTTATTTTGTATATTTTTTGTCATATCCTTGAACAAATCAATGTCGAATAATAATATTTACACTTACTATTTTTTAATGTTAGTGTATATGTTAAATGTTTGTTACCTTTGGAACCAATTATATCTATGACAGAGAACAAACAACTTGTACTATCAATTTATAAGTGATGACTTAGAGAGCATAACAACTGATAGGATCTAACCTTACTCACTTTTACTGACATTTACTAGTGCTAGCATATGCTAAAAAAATGCTAGTAAAGGTCTATGCCAACATCACTTTAGCCAGAATTCTTTGGTTGTTGGTATATCCTATACCGAGATTTGTTGACTTATAGGATCATTTTGTGAACCACTGATATATGACCATATTGTTATAGTGATGGAAATCATGGATTTACATGTAATGTGAAAGTGGTGATTGTGATCCTTAGATCTAAAGTCATTATAGTAACACATGGTGTGTGTACTTCGAAGCCCAACATGCTCTGAAATACTAGTTTCCAAAAAGGTGGTGATTGGGTACACTATGACACATGAGGCATACTACCATAGATGTATATGGAATTTGTCCCTCCTTTGTGAGTATTGATTGGGTATACTTGTTTTTGGGATTGCAATTAGGAAAGGGTTTGTAATTAGGTTTTTCCAAGCCTGTGACTCTCCTATATAAAGGGGTCACATCCCAAAGGGTGAGATATATATTTTGATACAACTTGTGAGACAAGTTGGTTGTCAAAATTCCTTCTTGGAGAGAGGAATTCACCTTAAGGACCGTTATTTGATATATGAGAAGAAAAGGAGTTCCAAGATTCTTAGAACGTCACCAACTCTAGTTCCTCTTTGAATTGGTGGCCAAGGTGGTGCACCGCATTTTCCCTCATCCCGTGGACAAAGTAGAGGCCAAGGAACACGTGTATAGGTTTGGAGAAACTATTCTATAAGAAGACAACCATGCATCAGTTTTCGTGTCAATCTAGGCCTTCTTCTTCTCATCTATACAGATTTCTTGGTGGTTATTTGGATAGATCTGGGATATCATGTTCTTTATCGATATAAGATGTGTTTAATTGTTGGACAACTAGTATGTGCAAAGGTATCACGTCTATCCCTTCTTGTGTCTTTTATTCACTGATGTGTTTATAGCTACAATGGATCCAACAAATTGGTATAAAAGAAAAAATTTCTTTTGTTTTTCTGTTGTGCCCACTTCCTAAAAACCCAACATTCTTTTCTCCTAATGCTTTCGGCATGCCAAATCTTTGTTTACTTCTTGTATATTTTGTAATTTTTCATATGCGTCGAAACAAAGTTCTTCTAACTTCAGGAGATGCAACACTCTTCTTTATCCAAATTTCTTCATGTCAAAGTTGAGGAATTTAATATCTCAAAGTGCTTTGTGTTCAAGCTCCAGGGGTAGATGACAAGATTTGCCATATATGAGACTAGATGGAGTTGTTCCAATGGTAGTCTTAGAGGATTTTCTCTCATCCCATAATGCATCATATAGATTCAATGTGCGATCCTTTCTTGAGCTTGACATTGTCTTCTCCAATATAGCTTTCAATTGCCTAGTAGAAACTTGAACTTGCCCTACTATTTGTGGATGATATGATCTTGAGATTGTGTGCTTCACTATGTATTTTCTTAGTAAGTTATTGAAGTTATTTAATTGAAATGAATTCCTCTATTAGATAAAATTGCTCTTGGAACACCAAATATAGGGAAGATAATATTTTGGAATATCTTTGTCACTAAATTTGCACCAGGAGCTTGAGTATAGATTGCCTCTACCCATTTTAGTACATATTCACAATCTATAAGGATGTAATTATATCCACATGAAGAAGGATAGGTCCCATGTAGTCGACACCCCAAACATCAAAAACTTCAAACTCAGAAATTGAATTGAGTGATTTTTTTTTGCTTTTAGGCATTCCTCCTGATCTTTGGCATGTAGCATGCCTTAACAAATGCAAGAACATTTGCAAATAGTGTTTGTAACATCCCAAGATTTGAATCCTCAAATAAAATAATCTTAAAAGGAATGATTGAACAACCCATATCACCAAGGTGCACCTCCTTTCCAGGGAGCCTGTTACTAAAGAACTCCATAGTTAACCGTGCTCAACTTGGAGTAGTACGAGGATGGGTGACCAGTCGATACATTGACCCCGACTTGTGCGTGATTGAAGACAAATCTTATAATTAAGGCTAGTGGTGATTTGTGGGGCCATTCGTCATTCTGAAACTCTACTAGAGCCTAGGTTAGTGGGCTCGGGTGTTACAAATGATATCAAAGCCAATTCCCCTCCAATAGGTGGGGCCCACATGGGCATGTGGCATGTCGGTCTTAAGTCATGCGGTCCAGGCAAGTTGGAAAGGGATATCCACTGAGACGAGATGGAGTCACCCTTGCGCTGATAGCCATGGATGGGAGTTGGGTGTCCATGGTCCATTCCAGTCTACACTGAAATGGGGAAGAGATTATGAGGCCATATAGTTGAGCCATGACGAGGACGTCAAGAGTCTAAGTGGGAGAGATTGTAACATCCCAGGATTTGAAGCCTCGGATAAAATGATCTTAAAACAAATGATTGAACTACCCATATCACCAAGGTGTGCCTCCTTTTCAGGGAGCCCATTACTAAAGAACTTCATAGTTAAGCATGCTCATCTTGGAGTAGTACTAGGATGGGTGACCAGTCGGGAAGCTGAACCTGGCTTGCATGTGAGTGAGTACAAAGCGTGCAGTTAAGGCTAGTGGTGGTCTGTGGGGTCAGTCGTCATTCCAGAAAGTCTACTAGAGCCTAGGGAAATGGGCCCGTGTGTTATAGTGTTGGCTAATAAAAACCTACTTGAAGAATTTTGGTTGTTGTTTTATCACCTACAAAGTATCCTCTGCAGGGATATATGTGATGTTTTAAAATCATATTAGGAATCTCTTCATTTGGGATGCATCTTTGGTCAAGCCATTAGACAAAAGAGGTTTATCCTAATAATAGAATTGGACATCATGAAGAAACTTCTTTTTATACTGGTAAGTCAGATCTAGAGGAAGGAAAGTGATGGCTAGATAATTTGCAAAGTAAGTAGACCACAATACACAAAATGACTTTGTAACATAAAGTCTTTCAATTGGAAAATAGTCATCAATAGGAAGATTGTATTTGGCAGAATTGTTGAGGAGGGAAAGGTGGTCAAGAACATTATTTTCATTCCCTTTTATCTTTAATCTCCAAATCAAACTATTGTAGCAACAACATCCAATGGATAATGCGAGGCTTGACATCCTTCCTCTGTAGGAGATATTTGACTGCTACATTACAGTGTAAATAATCACTACAAAAAAATTAGCCTTTCTTCACGGGCCAATCCTGTGACAAACTCCTCTATGCAGGCCCTCACATATAGGAACGGTTTTGGGCATGGCCCTCACAAATGGTTCATGAAGAGAACATCTATGATAAATATCAGTGGCCTTCCAAAATGCAATTTTTATGGTTAAGTAAGTCCAAAAAACGTTATATTGGGGACCATGTAGCCTTCATAAATATATTTTTAAGGGCTTGTGTAATTCTCATAAATACATTTTTTAGGGACTTGATGGTCCTAAGAAATATATTTTGAGGGGATAGTGCCTTCATTTGTGCTATTTTAAGGGCTATTTGGTACTCAATAATACAAATTTGATAGTCAATTTGGACTTCATCAATACAATTTTCAGGAAATAAAAACCTTCATCAATATATTGATGAGGGACTAATAGATGTGACTATTTTTTTTGTATTTGTTACTCTAACAAATATCAATTTTATACAAAAAATAAGTTTAAAATGTCAAGCTGTATTTGCATACTATTTACATGACATCATAAGAACATTCACACATTAAAGTTTCTCACAAGAATGTCAAATCACCACAAACTAATATTTATAATCGAATCAAAATATTATCCATACATTGTATGCTCAATATAAATAGAATTAAAGAAATAATATACAAGTTGATAACAATCAACATATCATCTTCAAAACTCCAAAGAGCTACATGTCTTTAGATGGTGTGGTACTCCTCATCAATGGTGTCCCTCAAACGATCAGATACATGAGTATTCTACTCCTAAAAATGGCATGAATCATTATATTAATAGAATTTGAAAGGTTGATAAGTACATAAATGAACTAACAATTAGTACAAAAATGAACTTATCCTTATATTCCATTCTGGTCTAATCCATGGTGCATTGAGGGTATCAATCTATCTTTGACAGCAAATCCACCCTTCCATTGTAAATAGGAAAAATGGCAAGCCAACTATCCATTTGTGTTTGAAGGATGATGCACACCACCAAATAGAAATTATGGATAGATTTATAAATTACATATTCAATATACAACTATCCAAATTCATAACTAATGTTTCAACCATGTGAGACAACATTCTCTTCTCTCCTCATCACTTGGTTTGCTGACAACACTCATAGGTGATTCAACTACCATATCCCCTCCTAACCCTCTTTTTCTTTCTCACACACAGACCTACAAGTCAGCTCTAGTGGATATAAGACAGCCTAGATAATATGCTCATGAAAGATGTTCCAAAAAGTGTGGTCAATGATCTATTGTCTTTCTCAACATTGATAGGCCACTAGAGCTTCATGCAAGTGGTGGTAGTGAATGAAGCTAGATTTAATTATTATTTATGGATGAGATTCAATGAAATTTAGATTTGATTGTTCTTGATGGATGAGATTAAATGCAAGGTCAAAATACACTTAGTAATTCCATAAGTTCTAACCTATTTTCATATCATTAATATAACCAGTTGTTCACTTTTCTTAGCACATTACAAGGCCTTATTACACTAAAAAGAAGTAAGGGTTTGAAATAAGAGTAGCAGGTGTGCATTTTTATAAATCATTCAAACATTATTTTGGGAAATAGTACTTATATCATGTGCATACATACACTTCATCTATCCTAGGGTAAGGAAAACATGACCAACATAGTTTCCTAAGTAAGCAACTTATAATTCTTGTTCTATCCTAAGCAATTAATTAAAGTGGTGCAAGCCCTATTCTATCTTAGGTAATTCAAATGATGTGCTCCCTATTTTAGATACTTATGCTTGATTATGTCCTTATATCCTTACCTTGTGTACTTATTCTTTAGAATTATGTGTACAAAGTATACATTTTCGTATTATACATATACTACATTTCCACCATGGTTACATTCTTAGATATCATTATCATAATTGATTGGTTAATATATGATCAATATTTGAACACCAAATGTGTATGCATGTACATACACTATCTATTTTTAATATGGGAAGGTAAGAACACATGTATGTGCATGAGGATCATAGGTGTGTCCTTCAGGATGGTCTTGGCCTTTAAGTCATAAGACCAAATAACTTTTACTCAATTCCTAGTTTTAAGAATGTCATTTTTAGATTGATCTCTTTAACCAACCAGTATGACCCAAATCAAATTTAACTAAGGAAATCACAGTTCATGAGAGACTAGATCAATCATCACTCGATGATTGTCCAATAATCAAAATATAGATATACTTTACTCCCAATCTCAATAGAACAAAGACTCTTTAAATGACTTTTTTGGGTTAAGTGTACTCAAGTTGAACGTTGATGGAGTTGTCCTCAAACAACTAAACATAGAGTCAACAAGCTTTATGCTCAGAGATCAGACATGCACTTGGATGATAAGTGGAACCAACTCAATAGATTGCATGGACATCCTAGAAGTGGAGATAATTTTCACCATTCACTTCCTATAGACATTACCATTGTAACAAAGGAAGGCTAAGCGGAGGTGTAAATCAAATATTGGGTTTGTATTATATATAGTTTTCATGTAGCATCATTTGCAAGCAGGGGTGTAGGCTACACCGTATTTGCACAAGACCAACAAATCCAATGGCAAAAGTGCATTGTCAATGTCTGATGTTCACTCAGAATATGAAAAGGTACTCAATGTTAAGGTGGAAATAAAAACAAAAAAAGTTGGTGTCAGCACACTTAGCCTTGTGAAATACCAAACAACTTGGGAAATCCAATGGAACATTATCTTCCTTTTAGACTTTTATTTTTGCATCAAACACTGACACATGGTCACATTTTGGAATCCTACTAACTATTACAACTTTGTGTCAATTGAAAAACACTATTACAGAAAAAAAATTTATTTGCATAGGCAAAATGAAACTATAAAATTATTACTGATTTTACCAATCAAATGTGTTAGTGTCTAGGATTAGCTTCCATCCAGCAAGACGATATGATTTTTTTTAATGCAGAACTTTTCCGTTATGTCTTAGGCCAAGCTCCTTGATTCCCTTTCAGATACCTACCTTCCTCATGTAGTCTACGGTAATAAGTAATATGAAAAAGAGTGCAATTGAGTTGACCAGATAAACTATAAATGAAGTCTACCAAAAATAGATTTTACCAAAATTAGCTCTCCTTCTATCATCATGTAGTCATTCAGAATAGTGGATGGAAAGTGCCATAGTGATTAAATTGATGACATGATTTGGGGGATGGGATCACTTTGCATATTCGTTAGAGCGATGAGAGGACTATAGGGACTTCATTAAAAAAATGATATTTTAGGATATAAGAGAGATATAGATGAGTTTACCAACGGGAACAAGTTGAAGAAGGTGACTTTAATGAAGAATCTGAATAGTTTCCAGACACCTAGACGATGGAGATGAGTGGTGGTATTTAGATACTGGTAAGATAGTATAAGAGTAATGGTTGATTTATTAACCACTTTAATCCTGCTTAAGACAAAAAATAGAGACAAAAAGTCTATATTATATCAAATACATATTGTGGGTGAAAATTGCTAACCTTTTTTGCTATCAGATAAGCATCTAGCTGACATAAAAGGCCTACATATTATTTAAGACTATTGATGAGTCTTTCAGCCATCGACATTCCATGATCTCAAGTAGGATATAGCTAAAAACCACTAGTCTTCCCCAATTAGTGATCATTGTGATCGCCTTCCCATGAATATTCAATTAGTGTTCTCCCCTAGGAAATGTATAAGTTGATAAAAAAAAGAGGGCATGGATCTACATAGAAATGAAGAATTCGGCAAAGAAGTTGTAGAATAGGAAGGGGCTACCTCTTTGGCCAAAAACCCCAATTGATGCCCAGCCTCCAATCTTTACGTAGTGGAGGAACACAAAGGCATGACTGCTACAACTGGAGGAAAGGTTCTCTGGTTTCATATCCTGGTTTAGCACACAAATTGTTACCAATTTTGGAGGGAATAGTTCAGTCTGAGTGGAAGGAAATATGATAAGATCCCCAAATTATTTGTGAAGGTTTATATCTAATGAACTTCAATTGTTAAGGATCAACGGTCATTGTATTTTTATCTCATGTTAGAATCTTGGTTGAGGGAAGAACTTGTGTTTATGAAGTGTAGTCCCTCACTAATGGTCTATATTTTTAACACTTTTTGTAGATCACAATAGTCCTTCAATAAAACCCTTCTTTTTTGTATTGAACGACTCTGGATCCCACCAAGTATTTCCATAATTTGTCAAAAGCATATATTATTGCTAGCATATCCTTTCTGTAGTTGCATAATTTATTAATTCCCCATCCAAAGTCTTATTCGCATAATGAAATGTCCATGTTGTCTTTATTTTGTCCTAAAACTACCTCATTGCAAAATCATTGGCATCACACGTTATTTCAAATGGCAAACTCCTATTGGGTGGTTGAATGATAGGTGCAAATATAAGAGTTTCCTTGAGTTTCTAAAGGTTGTCTTACATTATTCGTTGAAGTTGAAATCTATGTCCTAGGCTGAAAGGGAACATAACGGTTTGCAATCTTGGAGAAATTATATAAAATCTCACATGTCCAAAGAAACTTTGAAGATTAACTATAAATGAAGTCTACCAAAAATAGAGTTTACCAAAATTAGCTCTCCTTCTATCATCATGTAGTCATTCAGAATAGTGGATGGAAAGTGCCATAGTGATTAAATTGATGACATGATTTGGGGGATGGGATCACTTTGCATATTCATTAGAGCGATGAGAGGACTGTAGGGACTTCATTAAAAAAATGATATTTTAGGATATAAGAGAGATATAGATGAGTTTACCAACGGGAACAAGTTGAAGAAGGTGACTTTAATGAAGAATCTGAATAGTTTCCAGACACCTAGACGATGGCGATGAGTGGTGGTATTTAGATACTGGTAATATAGTATAAGAGTAATGGTTGATTTATTAACCACTTTAATCCTGCTTAAGACAAAAAATAGAGACAAAAAGTCTATATTATATCAAATACATATTGTGGGTGAAAATTGCTAACCTTTTTTGCTATCAGATAAGCATCTAGCTGACATAAAAGGCCTACATCTTATTTAAGACTATTGATGAGTCTTTCATCCATCGACATTCCATGATCTCAAGTAGGATATAGCTAAAAACCACTAGTCTTACCTAATTAGTGATCATTGTGATCGCCTTCCCATGAATATTCAATTAGTGTTCTCCCCTAGGAAATGTATAAGTTGATAAAAAAAGAGGGCATGGATCTACATAGAAATGAAGAATGCGGCAAAGAAGCTGTAGAATAGGAAGGGGCTACCTCTTTGGCCAAAAACCCCAATTGATGCCCAGCCTCCAATCTTTACGTAGTGGAGGAACACAAAGGCATGACTGCTACAACTGGAGGAAAGGTTCTCTGGTTTCATATCCTGGTTCAGCACACAAATTGTTACCAATTTTGGAGGGAATAGTTCAGTCTGAGTGGAAGGAAATATGATAAGATCCCCAAATTATTTGTGAAGGTTTATATCTAATGAACTTCAATTGTTAAGGATCAACGGTCATTGTATTTTTATCTCATGTTAGAATCTTGGTTGAGGGAAGAACTTGTGTTTATGAAGTGTAGTCCCTCACTAATGGTCTATATTTTTTAACACTTTTTGTAGATCACAATAGTCCTTCAATAACACCCTTCTTTTTTGTATTGAATGACTCTGGATCCCACCAAGTATTGCCATAATTTGTCAAAAGCATATATTATTGCTAGCATCTCCTTTATGTAGTGGCATAATTTATTAATGCCCCATCCAAAGTCTTATTCGCATAATGAAATGTCCATGTTGTCTTAATTTTGTCCTAAAACTACCCCATTGCAAAATCATTGGCATCACACGTTATTTCAAATGGCAAACTCCTATTGGGTGGTTGAATGATAGGTGCAAATATAAGAGCTTCCTTGAGTTTCTAAAGGTTGTCTTACATTATTCGTTGAAGTTGAAATCTATGTCCTAGGCTGAAAGGGAACATAACGGTTTGCAATCTTGGAGAAATTATATAAAATCTCGCATGTCCAAAGAAACTTTGGACTTCTTTCATCATAGTCTGCATAGTCATATTTTTAATTGCTTTGACTTTTTCTTTGTCTACTTCAATGCCTTTGTTTGACACCACACGGCCTAGAAAAACTCCATATTGCATCATGAAATGGCATTTTTGCAGTTTAAGATGATATTAACATGTTTACAACGCCGCATAAATTTTGAGAGATTTGTCAAGCGGTCATCAAAAGATTTTCCATAAACACTAAAAGCATTCATAAATATTTGAATGATATGCTCAATGAAATCAAGGAATATGTCCATCATACATATTTGAAATGTAGCAAGTGCATTACACAATCTAAATGGCATTCCTCTATATACATAAGCTCTGTAGGTGCATGTGAATGTTTTTTCTTGGTCTGGTGGATAGATTGAGATATGGAAGAAACCAGAATACCCATCTAAGTAACAAAAATATGAGTGACTAGAAAGTTTTTTGAACATTGGGTCAATGAATGACAAAGGGAAATGGTCTTTTCTAGTGGCCTTTTTCAACCTCCTATAGTCAGTACACATGTGCTACTTGATGACTACATGTGTTTGGATAACTCATCATTATCTCATATTATTACAGTATCTCCCCCTTTCTTGGGTACCACATGAAGTGCACTTACCCATGGGTTATCACTAATTGTATAAATAATTTCTTCATCTCTCAAAATGAGAATTTCTTTCTTAACAACTTACAACATGTTTTGGTTTAATCTCCTTGGTGGTTTAGCATCATCCTTAAGAGATATGTGATGCATACAAATAGAGGAGTTGATTCCTTTTAAATCATCAATCGAGTACCCAATTACATCTTTTTAGAGGTGAAGTTCATTGAGTGATTTTTGTTCTTATTCTTTAGTTAATTCAAATTTAATAATGATAGGTGTGCAAAATTTGGGTCTAGGGATACATACCTCAACCCTGGTGGAAGGGATTTCAGTTCTACCTTTTTTTCCAATGTTGTAGTGTTGCTTGCCTCCTCTTCTTATGATATTTCTTGAGCAATGGAGCTTGATAAAACTAAAGAAATGGTCTTAACAAGATCAGTCTTCATGTTGGTATTATCATTCTCTTCTTAAAATTTGATAAAATATGATTCAGAAAGAATTTTCTCATCATCAAGAAATGTGATAATGCTATCATTTAAATAGAGATACTCTTTTGTGTCAGGTGCTTTCATTGCATCAAAAATAGAGAATTATATACCTTCATCTCTAACTCTAAGAGTTAATTTCCCCTCTCTAACATCCACAATGCATCCAGTAGTGGGTAGAATGGTCTCCAAAATAGAGTAAGATTTGCAAAATCCTCATTCATATCAAGGATGACAAAATCACAAGGAATATATAACTTTCTTATTTGCACTAGAAGATATTCAACAATTCTCTTGGATATTTAATGAATAAATATGCTAGATGGATAGTCATAGAGGTGGGCTTCGATTCTCCCAACTCAAGATTCTATTTTAATGAAAATGGAATCAAGTTAATGCTAGCAATGAGATCTAACAAACCTTTATTAAAGGTTGTGTCTTCAGTCTTGCAAGAAAAAGTGAATGCATAAAGATCATCTAACTTATTTGGAAACCTATTTTGAGTAACAGAGATCAGTCTTTAAGTAAACATTATTGTCTCTACTTGATCAGGTTTCCTCTTCTTTGTTAGTATGTCTTTGAGGAATTAAGCATATGAATCCATTTCAACAATTAATTGTACTAAGGAGAGGTTTTCAAAGAGCTTGTTCAAAATGTCCATAAATTTATTGAACCTTATATCATCTTTCTTATTAGAAAACATCTATGAACATGGAACATTTGGCTTGCTAGAAGAGTCACGTTGTGGAGCATTACCTGTAGATTTCTTTCTTTGAGTTTTAGTTGTATCATCATTATTTGTGTCAGCAACTTCCTCTAATTTTCTATTTGATGATGGAAGAGATCCTCCTATGATTCTTCCACTCCTCAAAGTCATATACTTGCATGTGTTTCTAGAATTTATCTCTGGTTGAGTAGGTAAGGACCTTGAAGGTGCTTTTTGTTTGGAAAGAGCTTGTTGAGCAATTTAATTCTCTATCATCCTTGTATGAATGGCAATTCCATCCATCTTAGAAGAGAGCTGGTGAATGTAATCCTTCATAAGTTTTACATATTGGTAGAACTCATCATTTTGCTTTATTTGAGTTGAAACAAAAATATCCAAATATTATTCCAAGTTAGATTTTGACTGGTGTTGTTGTTGCTGATTAAAATTCTAATTTATATTGTTGTTACTGATTAAAATTCTAGTTTATATTGTTGTTGAAGTCCACATATTGTTTGCTATAGGTGGTTCACTCCCCATCGATGGTTGTTGTTGAATAGGTTGTTGATGATGATTGTGAGCATTGTTGTTGTTGTTGTAATAGAAGTTAAGGATGATCTATCCAACCCAAATTGTAAGTATTTGAGTAGGGATTTTAAGATTTCTTGTTCTAAAAAATCCCAATCATATTGCATTGTTCTTAAGTTTCAAATGAAACAAAAGGAAAATAACATGTATAAGATGCACTCCTAGTTGATTCACTTACATCACAAAGCAACTTGACAACTTGAATTGGTTGAGTACTTAGTTTCTCAAACTTATATGACAAAGCATCTAACTTTTCTATAACTATGTCCACTACATCAACAATTTGCTTGACCACTTGTTTCTTGGAAGCAATGTTTTGAGAAGATGGTTGGATACTTCTTTCATAACTCCATTAGCAATTATTTGCTACTATGTTTTAAATTATAGCATAGGCTTCATTGTAAGATGTGTTTATTAATGCACCATTTGCAGCAACATCAATAAACATCCTTGTATTGTATAATAAGACACAATGGAAGGTATACACTAACATTAAAGGGAGGGAATAAAAGATAGAGTATGAATCTCTCCCAAATCTGTGTCTGCAATGTTGGAAGCTAGGGCATGTGTCTAAGGACAATAAAATCCTAGACAAAGACATAGGTTGAAGTGATGAAGCAGAAGTTTTTTGGGAAGAAGAGGAGGAAAAATGGAAGGTCTACTAATGCAAGAAGATCCTAATGAACAAGCAACCACAAAATAAAGAAAATAGAAAAACCCAATAGAAAAGGGAGTGCTAAAAACACCAAATTCTCAATGAGGAGGAAGTAGAAGGGGTGTGGAGGAATTATAAGCAAGCCACATAAGCAACACTAGAGAGAATACAATAGGCCCAAAGATCTAGAGAAAAAAAATAAAAGGTAAGCAATGAAAGTGAAGGCATACTGAAGGACATGACTATTCTAAAGAAGCCCATCATGGTTAACATGCCATAAGTAGTCTCCACACAAAAATTTGAAGAAGAAGTCAATATGGAAAGCACACATACTATTGTAAACCCATTTGGTGATCAGGTGATCCTAGGGAGAGTGATAACATCCAATTTTATGGATATTTCATGCATGATTTTACTTTTGATCTCCTCTGTTTATGTAGAGCTACACTAATTTTCCCTCATTTTGTATATGAACTACTCTTATACCCTGGTTTGAAGATAACTACTAATTCCCATGCATTTTCCTTAAAAAATTATGCATTTTACCATGAGGTAGGACATCCATCGATTTCCACAACTAATGGAGGCCACAACATAGATAAGGAGCCATCACTAGACCTACCATCGGTTCCCAAACTGATGGTCCCCAATAAAAGATCGACGGGCAAGTTAGAGTGATCATTTGTCCTCAACATCTGATGGCTTCTTTCTTGAGCAAAGATCACCTTCTCCGCTTTAGAGGTGCAAACCCTAGCAAAAGAGCATGGAGATGAGATGTTTTAGGGTTCCAGGTGGAGTTTTACCATATATGGTCATGGTTCTGACCTGGAAGAAGGTGGGAGGATACTAACAGCATGAAAATAGGGAAGGAAAGGAGGATTCTTACTAGTTTTGGTAAAAATCACCAAGGAGGAGCTTAAGAAATCCTAAATAGAGAAATTTGGAACCCTAGGAGCCTTCTTCACCAAGGTAGGCACCTTCTTTTACTTTGGGACAACAACTTTGTGGCCAAATATAGAAGGGATGATGATCTAAGCTATAATAAAGAGAAGAATAGGATTTATTCTTGGATTGGGAGGTGGGAAGGGGTAGGCATGGCTTTATAAAGAAGGGGGCAAGCATGAAGTGTCTATGTGACTTTCCATGTGTCCTTAGGCTAGGGCTTCATGGCCATGCAAGAGGACAGCTCATGGACTCTTCTTGCATATCAAAAGTCGGTCCTAAGAGTCCATAGATCCTTCTAGGCCATCCCCACCGTCCTTCAAAGAAAGAAATAACCCCATTGGTTGATATCTTTTAAAGATAAGCACATTTATAAAGAGGATAATCCCTATAATGCCCTTGGAAAGTAACACCTTCACACCAAAGTGCAACCAGGTGCCCCATGGTTCAATATCTCGTGAATGGTAAGGGAATGTCTAAGGATTAAAATTCAGGTGATAATTTGCAAATAAAACCTCCCAATTGGGTAAATTGCACAAAAGTCCAGAATGTACCTAAAATTGCATAACTTGCACAAACAACATCCAAATCAAACAAAATATGAAAATTAGGCTCATTTTATGTTTTCAAATCATATCAAAAAGTCAGATTAAGTTTTAGAGCACTTTATTATGGTAATTAAGCTTTCATTGAGGTATTTGTGCATAAACCCTTATATTGGTACAATTAGTGAATAAATGTTCACTAAACCACTATAAATTCCACAAATTAAACATAAATGATATAAAGGATAGAAATGAAAGGGAAACTTGGGAAAAAGGTTTACATGGAGATTACATCTAAGATTCATTATGTTACAACACTCCACCCCTTTAAAAGGATTTCGTCCTCAAAATATCAAGCAAAAAGAGAAGGGTGAGTACGTAACATTTCATCTCTCAACTCCCAAGTGGCTTCTTCCAGACCATGATATTTCCATAAAACTTTTACCAGCTCAATCTCTTTGTTCTTTAGTTACTTTACTCAAGAGTCAAGGATCTTCACAGGTAGCTCTTCATAGGTCAAATTCTCATGTATATCCAAAGGCTCAATAGTAATTACATGAGAAGAGTCCTTCACATACTTCTTCAGCACAGAGACATGGAACACATTATGAATCTTATCATAGGAAGGAGGTAAGACTAAGTGGTATGCACAGTCTCCGACCTTATCTAAGATTTCAAATTGTCCAACATAGCGGGGACTCAACTTGCCTTTAACTTTAGATCTAGCAATAGAACGGATAGGCTTGATCTTCAGAAATGCATAGTCACCCACTAGGAAGTTAACATCAGACCTTTTCTTGTCAGTATACATCTTCTATCGGTCTTGAGAAGATTTCATGCATTTCTTTATCAACTGCACCTTTTGTGTCATCATTTGCATGCCATTAGTATTCACTAGAGAACGTTCACTGACATCATCCCAATGAAAAGGTGAACGACATGGTCTACCATAGAGAGCTTCAAAAGGTGGCATACCAATACTAGCTTGGTAGCTATTGTTGTAAGCAAAATCATCTAATGGAAGATACTGATTCCAATCCATCACACAAGCACGAAGCAAGTCCTCTAAATCTGAACTGTTCTCTCATATTGACCATCAGTCTGTGTGTGGTAAGTAGTACTGAAATGCAAGTTTGTACCCTTCTCCTCCTAAATCTGACCCCATAAATGAGAAGTAAACTTTGGGTCATGATTAGAAACTATTACCTCAGGTACTCCATGCAAGCGTACAATCCACTCAACGTATAATTGAGCCATATCTGCAACTTTGTAACTGGTTTTGAAAGGCAAGAAATGAGCAGATTTTGTAAGTCAATCAATAACCACCCAAACAGCATCATAAACTTTCTTAGACTAGGGGAAACTAGTAACAAAGTCCATTGTGATCTTCTCCCACTTCCATTCTAGAATTTTAAGAGGGTGAAGAAGACCACCAGGTCATTGATGTTTGATCTTGACTTATTGACATGTCAAGCACTTTGCAACGAATAGAGCTATATCATTCTTCATGTTCTTCCAGCAGATGCTTCACTATAAGTCCTTGTACATTTTTGTTGTGCCATGATGGATAGTGTACTTGGACCCATGTGCTTCACTCATCACTTTTTGTCTCAGATTACCCACGTCAGGAATCCACAACCTTTGTCTGAAGTGGATAGCACCATGTACTCTGATAGAGAATTCATATTGCGGTTTCTCAGTCAAGGCCTTCATCTTTTCCATCTTAGGGCTTTCCAATTGTGCATAAATGACTTCTGATATCCAAGTCAATGTAACAGTCAAACTAGCCATATGTACACACAACTTATCTTCATCCACTGAATCAACGTGTTGAGGTCACCAACTAGTCACATATTCGAGATTTTCCCACACCGAACATCTCAGAGCAGAACAAACGGCATCCTTCTTGTGACTTAAAGCATTAGCTATGATGTTTGCTTTACCAGGATGATAGGTGATGGTGAAGTCATAATCTTTGAGATATTCCATCCACCTTCGCTATCGTAGATTCAGATCCTTCTGTGTCAATAAGTACCTCAAGCTTTTATGGTTAGAGAAAACTTCAAACTTCACACCATAGAGATAATGTCACCATATTTTTAGAGCATGAATGATGACAGCAAGCTCTAAATCATGTATATGCCAATTATCTTCATTCAGTTTTAATTGGTGGGAAGCATAGGTGGTCACCTTTCCATTTTGCATTAAAACACATCCTAAGCCTTATTTAGAAGCATTAGTGTAGATGACATAGGGTATGCCTGCAACAGGCAAGATAAGAATGGGAGCAGAAGTCAAACACTCCTTCAGCTTTTGGAAATTGTTCTCACATTTTGGTGTCCAAGAGAACTTGACCTCCTTTTGTGTCAGCTTGGTTAAAGGCAAGGCCAACTCAGAGAAATTCTTGATAAACCTTTGATAGTAACCTGCTAAGCCAAGGAAACTACAAATCTCTGAGGGATTCTTTGGAGCTTTCCACTTGGTCACAGCTTCTACCTTTGTAGGATCAACAGCTATATGTTCGATAGAAATCACTTGACCCAGAAACATCACTTCCTTTATCCAGAACTCACACTTTGAGAATTTTGCATAGAGTTGATTTTCTCGTAGTGTGTTGAGTACAATTTGTAGATGCTCACGATGTTGTTCTGAAATCTCAGAATAAACCAAAACATCATCGATAAACATCACCACGAACTTGTCA
Organism: Alisma plantago-aquatica; assembly: GCA_963693085.1. NCBI lineage: Eukaryota > Viridiplantae > Streptophyta > Magnoliopsida > Alismatales > Alismataceae > Alisma > Alisma plantago-aquatica. The sequence continues at coordinate 366,634,910 of OY856411.1, read as the reverse complement.
ATGTATGGGCAGAACACTCGATTCATCAAGTCCATGAAGGCAGTAGGGGCATTTGTCAAGCCAAAAGGCATGATCATGAATTCGTAATGCCCATAGCAAGTTCTGAATGCTGTCTTTGGGACATCATCATCCTTCACGTGCATTTGGTAGTAGCCACTTCATAGATCCATCTTGGAGAACATAGTGGCTGACTTCAGCTGGTCGAACAAGTCGTCGATGTGAGGCAAAGGATAACGGTTCTTCACCGTCACTTGGTTAAGCATGTGGTAGTCCATACACATCTGCATTGAACCATCCTTCTTCTTCATGAATAGGAAAGGGGCTACCCAAGGTGAAACATTGGGGCAGATGAAGCCCATGTCGAGAAGCTCTTCTAGCTACTTCTTCAGTACGGCAAGCTTGGCAGGGGCCAAGTGGTAAGGTGGCTTGGATATTGGCAAAGTTCTGGGTACAAGCTCGATGGAGAAATCCACCTCTTGAGTTGGTGGCAAACTAGGTAACTCCTTGGGAAAGACGTCCGGGAAGTCCTTCACCACATCTATGTGGTCGAGAGAAGGAGGTGTAGCTTCGAGGACTAAAGAGGCTAAGAAAGCTCTACACCCTTGTGAGACTAGCTTTTCAGCTTTGATGGCGGAGTTCACAAATTTCCGATCTTCTCACTTCCTACCCTTGACACACAATCTTCCCTCAATAGGATGTGACAAACTAACATTTGATGCTTCATAAAACAAAATAGCTTTGTACCTCTTCAACCAATCCATTCCCAAGATGACATCAAAGGCGGTCATGTCGAGCAAGATGAAATCTGAGGGAAACATTATACCAGATATACAGAGGTCCATGGCCAGATTTTGGAGATACGAAGAGAAGATCTTACCACTAGGGTTTTTACATCTAATATATGATCCATATACTCGGATTCTATTTCTAACATAGATGCAATCTGACATGATATGAAGGTATTGGATGAGCCAGAATCAAACAGTGCCTTTATAGGATGCATATTAAGATGCAAGGTACCTTCAATAACTTCATTATCTTTGCCTACTTCCTCAGCATTGAGAGCAAACACTCTCCCATTCTGCCTCTCCACTGGCGGTCGCCTCAAGTTCTGGTTGTTGTTGTTGTTATTATTCCGCAGAGGCAGATTCTGCCTTGGCTACTGTGGTTGTTGGGCATTATTCTGTCCTTGCTGGAAATGGGGGCAGAGTGGTCGAGTATGCCCAACTTGGCCACACTCGTGGCAGGTCGGAGGAGGCTGGTTGTCTCTACGAGCAGGTGCATTGTTGATAGGACATCTCTCTGGAAGAAGGTGGTGAGAGCACCTATTGCACCGATCACATCCACGATTCTCATTCTGGGTAGGGTTATTCCTCTTGTTGTTGTTGTAGCCATTAGTGTGTCCATAGGATTGGAATCCTAGGTAGGACTCAATGGCCAGGGCCTTATCCACCATATGTTGGAAGGTGAGTGGAAGTTGTGGAACAAGACTTTGGCCCACTTGGTAGTTCAAGCCCTCTAAGAACAACATTGCCCTTCTTTCAGCTCCAAGGTTAGTGGCATATAGGGTTGTAAATGGATACGGGTATACCTGCATACCCTCAAATTCATACCCACTAAACCCGTCATGGGTATACATTTTTATAACCATGTAACCGCTTACCCATGTACCCACATACCCACCTCTTATAGGCTAAGGTTATGGTTATGTATATACCCATACCCTGTATACCCATATACCCATTTACTTACATTTTTATGTAGACAATTTATATTAAAATGTAATGATGCATTTTGTAGAACACACATCTAGCAAGTATATGTGCCTTAAAATAGTAGACATTTCTATTAGAATGCAGTGCTCTGTATAGTACCACTCACATCTAGTAAATATAAGTACTTAATAGCAGTATAATGAAAAAATCCATTGACGCACCTTTATAGCCACACAAGTACATTTCATTAAATTATAAAGGCCATAAAGTCATTCACTCATTATGCTCCTCTCTCCTCTCTACCTTGAATGATATTTTTCCATAAGCTATCTATTTAAGTGAGGTAGTTTGTTGTATCTCAATTCTCAAGTTTGTGGTGTATTATTATAGCAAGTTAAATATAACTGTATACCCAATTATCCATCCATATACCTGGTGGTTATACGGATATGGGTATGTTGCGGGTATAGCTTTTGACATGGCAGGTATATAACCATACCCATATCCACTTAACTAAATGGTTATTGTTATGGATATGACCATACCCACACCATACCCTACCCATTTACAACCCTAGTGGCATAGCATTCCAGAAGTAGGAATCATTGGATGTAGTCGTCCACACTCATGCTTCCCTACCTGAGGCTGTAGAACTCGGCTTCCTTCTTCCTCAGGAAGGCAGGACAGATGTACTTCTCCCTGAAGAGCTTCAGGAACTGGTCCCACTCCATGGTAGAGGTGTCTCGAGTGCGAGCGACACCATTCCACCAGACACGTGCCAGTCCGTCCAACACATACGTCACGAACTGAACTTTCTGGTGAGGAGGGCATGCCATACCCTCGAAGGTCTGATCCAAAGACAACACCCAGTCATCGACTTTATCCACCATGTTGTGTTCACTTTCACCCTTGAAGTAGGGTGGTTGCATCTTTATGAAGTTTGTGAGGGTGAACTCCCTCGGCTTATTGGCATTGGCGGCCACTGTGTGGAGTTGCCCCATCATGGTGGAGAGCAACTAGCGCAACATTTCCAGCTCTTGATCTGGTGTGAAGGAGGGAGTGCCCGGAGTAGAAGGGTTGACTACACTATGGCCAGCAGGAGTCATAGGAGTGTTTTCCACATTGGAGTCATTAGGGTTTGACTCCTTTCCCTTGTTCCTACTGTCAAACAAGTCACCTATCCTAAAAGGTAGGGTTAACATATTAAGTTCCCAGGAGTATTTGAATCATAGATGAAAAAGAATAGAAGCATAGATGAGAAAAGAATATCTAGAATGCTACTGCCTAAAAGTATACTATTTTGGGAAATTCATATTAGCTCAGGCCAGGCCGGTATCATATGGGCACGGGAGTCCTCGTAAACCAAGCTAGTGGTGTGGAGGAAAATATTGCCAGCCCCCAAAACCCTGATCCATTCTAGACACCTTTGCTTCAACTTCATGTCCTAATAGTTTCCTGAAGGCTCTGATACCATGCTGTAAAGAGGCAAGATCACCTCCTTACTAAAATTTAAAGGAAGTACAAAACATCCATCTTTTTAGAAAGACAAAAGATATTGAGGGATGCATGTATAATATTCCAAGTAAATAAGCATGCTACAGATATATTACAAAATGTGTAGAAACCAGACCTTCTAATCTCGGGATCCTTTCTGTTTAGACCTTCTTACCTTCCTATAGGTAAGTTTTGTTAACACCCTTCTCATATATTTCTTAGTACATGCTTAAAACTCATGCTTTTATGTTTAAAATCGATGATTTCCATCTCTTTTTACCATGTTCTTCTAGGGTTTTTGTTTCTTGTTGTTTTACCTTCTCTAGAAGCTCTAGTTTGGCTACCAATGCAACTTAAAACCTGATCTTGGGTCAAATGGTGTTTTCTCCCTCTCCCTCTCTCTTCAATTATCTTGATCGGTTTGATGATGTGGCAATTTCCTATTGGTCAGTATTGAAAATTTCATATCTTGTAAACCGCTTATCCAAATTTGACAAATAAATATGTTTTGGAATTGGAAAATCAATCTCTATCTAATAAAAATATTTTCAAGGTCTGATTTCATGGTTTTACGAAGAGTGATTTTTGTAAAACGAATTTAATGCATAAAATCCATAAAAATTACATCTTAATCATCATAACTCCAAAATTAACATAAGAATATGTTTTCTTCATCAGGAGAACCTAATAGTTTCATTGGTGATATTTTCAAAAGCTAAATCCGAATTTTTCTAAAAAGTTTTAAAATTAGGGTTTCTATATATTAATGTGCGCTATGTACTCTAATACATGTTAATACATTGAAAATAGGCAAACTGGAACTTGGACTCAATTAAAGTGGTGAAAGTTAGTAATTGATATAAGTAAGAGAGGTATGTGCATTCCTTACACCCTATGTTGGGATAATTGTAGCCAAACCCTATATTTCCCTAATGATGCTTAAATGAACCCTAAATATTCTATTCTTGAATCCTAATGTTGTTCATGCCTCAAATTATATTATAATTTCTTCTTGTCTTATACCCCACTGCCATGCTTATTGAATATTATGACTACTCTTGCCATGACTACTTTTCTAGCATGTGGATTTATATTCTATTTAATTTAAAGGAGCGGTACTTATGTACAACCACCCACAGAGGGCATGTATTTAATCGCCATGGGGAATGTTTTTATTATCCCCTATATAATTGTGTAGGTGATTGGGAATGTCCTATTCTCCCCTCACCTATAGGTTAGAAGTACGGTAGGTGCCTAAACCCTACTCAGTTAGGTAGACATAATTATCTTACATGCAAATCCTTTTTGATATAATTGTTAATGGCAAGTTTCTTTCGAATATAGCCTCATACTCTTGTTATCTTCATCATATGATGAACCCTAGCCTGTTTTTATTTGCTTTACTTATCTTGTTATCCTAGACAAGTTTTGTGACACATACCTTGTTTTCTTTCCCCTTTTGTTGGGTGCTTTCCCAACCACCCAGGTGTTGGTGCTAAGTAAGGAGAAGGACAAGTTTGAAGGAATTCATCTCAGGAGTAGATCTCAAGCTTTCTGAAAGGATGTCTAGGTTGTTATAGCTAGATCCTTTTCTCTTATCTTTTTCTTTTGGGAACAATCATGTAATGAACAATGAAAGCCATGTAATAGGCTTAGTACTTTTATTTCCGCTGCTATTGACATTTTTTAATTTATTTGGTGCATGCTTATTTACTTGGAATATTATACATGCATCCCTCAATATCTTTTGTCTTTCTAAAAAGATGGATGGTTTGTACTTCCTTTAAATTTTAGTAAGGAGGTGATCTTGCCTCCTTACAGTAGATGTGATGAACTTTTAGTGGAAAAACAAATGTTTGTAAAATGGAAGCGAATGGTCACTCTATGCATTAAGGACTCCCTTTCCTTACATAATAGTGATCTAGTTATTGTGTGCATTTCACATCAATTTCTTACACATTTTCACACACAAATTTAGTTTATTTTGTTTCCATTTAGCCTCTATTCATATCCTTCTTGCCACCTTTTTGTTATTTTTCTTATCGCATGTTGTGTATTATAGATGTGCATAAAAAGGGTCAAATTAGAGATAGCCCAACTCAACGCCGACATCATTGGAGTTTTTCCATGCTTTGCAGATAATTCAGAGTCTTATTTCTGCTGAAACAGCACCGCACACTATGTGTCTGAATTAAGATATGGCGTGCGCAATTCCAGTTAGCCATGCATCCAAACGAAAAGAAAAAAAAGATACACTGTGTCTCCTTTTGGAACACGACGTGTGCGATCCCAGAAAGTACCGAGAAGAGAAAAACACGGTGTGTATCTGGGATGTTAAAGTCGACTGGTTCAACTGTTAGAGACCAGAACATGACATGTCTGAAGGAAGACATGTCATGTCACTGTCAATTTTAGCAGAATTGAAAAACGACACCTCTCGTTTTTAAAGACAAAATCAACTAAGGGAGCAGTTATCACTGGTCATATTTCGAACACTTTTTGTCTATGAGGAGGTCTAGAGTAAAGGAAGGTGATTTTGGGTGGAAGAAGGTGGTTTCTTGTTAAAGAACCTCCATTCTTCTTCTCTTCTTCTCCATTTTCTTCATGATAGGTGCAGTAGAACTTCTTCTCTCCACCAAGCTTCTTGGGAGGGAAGTTTATCCGGTTTGGAGTAGCTTTAGGAGTAGAATTTTGTCTCTAAGCCGGAATTCTACCCTTCTTGAGTTACACCTTTAGTTCTCTTAGCTTTTCCTTCTCTAAACCATGTTAAACTCTAAAAATTATGTATCATTTCTACTATACATCATCATGGATGAGTAGGCTCTTTTTCTTGGGCATGGGAGAGTAACTCCCATGTCATGACATGTATGGAACATGATACTTTCGTACTAAATGCTAAATGCTTGCTTTCCAACCTTTTGAGTATTATTTTCTTACTTGTTGCGTGTATGGTCGACCACTATGTATGCATGTTTTATGCTTTCTTGCTTGATCTGAGAAGATAAGTAGGAGAGTAAGGAGATACTCTCTTGGCAATTCCCCCTTCACCATGAGAGTGGAAATTATGGAGTTGAGGAGTAGGTTTGTGATCCAAAATGAAACACATACACGAGAGTGTTGTATTGAGTTGGGATAGTTGTATTTGCATGGAGAGGTGAAGTATAACATACAACTCTCCTTTAGCATGTGCTTAGTATGTTTAAATTGTGTGATTCTACTTCATGTTATGATGTTCTAGTGAAATCCTAAGTCCAAGACTGTTTTAAATATAAAATCAAACCCTTTTAAGTAATCCTTTACTATTTAGTCTAATTCTGAAATTTTAGTTTAATTAACCAAATCTTTCTTTGAAAAAGGTCTAGATTGTTGAAACTTAGCACTCTTGTGTTTAATTGGTTGCTAAAGCTCCTTGTGTTCGATCTCAACTAAAACTACTCTCGTATACTTGCGGGAATTGGCTAGTTGAGTAAAAGATCATTTATATGATTGAAACCCATTAGTGTAATAATCAAACAAGTTTTTGGCACCATTTCCAGGGAGCTACAGTTAATCTAATTAGAGTAAAAAGTTCTAACTAGTATTTGAGACTAGATCACCACTTCCATTTTTGAATTTTTATATACCTTTTAGTTGTGTTCTCAATATCTCTTGCTTCTTTTCAGGTTGTATGCTTCGCTCGTAGAGGAGTCTTCAACCATATACATTTCTAGATCTTGAAATTGTGCGCACTCTTTCAAGTTTAAGAAGAACAAGAAGAGGAGAGAAACCACTACTAGAGGGTGTTCCATCATCACCATCACCGTCTTCTTCATCCTTTGAAGAAGCCACACAAGAAGATCCAACCATGGAGGACGACCGTCCTTTAAAAGACTTCGCCATGCTGGTTTCCACAAACATTTGTGGAGCCATTGATCTACCTATAATGAAAGCAAACAACTTCTCTATTGATCCTTCAATGATGTAAATGGTCCAGCAAAACTATTTTGGAGGTACCATTAATGAAGATCCAAATCTTCATGTAGCTGAATTCTTGGAGTACATGAACACTTATAAAATCAATGGTGTATCCGCTGATGGAATAAGGCTATTGTTGTTCCCTTTCACCTTAAGAGATAGATCCAAGGTGTGTCTTTTATCTCTTCCTAAGAAGTCCATCAAAAGTTGGGATCAACTTTTAAATGCTTTCCTTGTAAAATATTTTCCGCCAAGCAAAACAGCCCAACTGAGGAACCAGCTCACAAACTTTTCTCAATCAGATGGAGAAACTTCATATGACACATGGGAGTGGTTCAAGGACCTACAACACATTTTCCCTCACCATGGATTGACAAATTGGTTGCTACTTCAAACATTTTACAATGGACTATTCTACAATACCCGTATGACATTGGATGTCACAACTAATGGAGATTTAATGAATAAGTCTTACAGGGAGGCTTATGATATCATTGAAGATATAGCACTCAACCACTACTAATGGGGGTCAGATAGAAAAGCACAATCATCTTCTATACAGGGTTCTTCAACCGAAAAGCAAGGGGGAAGAACAGTGTTGATGTAATTGATTTGATTGCATCCAAGCTTGATGTCCTTACACAAAAGTTTGAGAAAATGACTACCATGCAGATCCAAGCATCTGAGGTAATTTGTGAAGCTTGCAAATTTGCTGACAAACTTCTTCTACTTTTTTTGCTCCTAATATGAATCAAGACAACCAAGAGCAAGTGAGTTCCATTGGGATACAGGGGAACAAGCAATACAATCCCTATTCTAACACCTACAATCCGGGATGGAGAGATCACCCTAATTTCTCTTACCGGAACACAAGCAATGCCCAAAACTTTCAACAAGGACAGCAACAACCACAGCAGCAACAACATTTCAACTGGCAAACAAATGGGAATCCGCCAGGTTTCAACAACAACAAAGGTTACCAACAACAACAACAACCTCAAGGTTCTTCTTTGGAGACTATGATGGAGAAATTTATTTCTACTCAATCATAGAAAAATGAAGAGTTCAGGGGCAATGACAAATTGTTGAAGGACGCAATTGCCCAACTCTCCACAAAAGTGGATGGAATTTCCACTCATACAAGGATGTTGGAGAACCAAATTTCTCAGCAGGCCTTGGCACAGCAAAATAACACTCAATCATGTTCTCTTCCAAGCCAACCGGAGGTGAATCCAAGACAACGGGTGAATGATATCACCTTGAGGAGTGGAGCTGAAATCCAAAGACCTTCTCCACTCAAGGAGAAGAGTGTTGAGGTCGTTGATGAAGATATGTTTGACACCCCTATTGGACACAAAGGAAAAGGTACAACTGAGATACCAACTTCGTACAAAGCAAATGCACCATTCCCACAAAGACTTGCAAATAAGAAGGAGGATTCAAAGTTCAAGAAATTCATGGATATCCTAAACAACCTCCATGTCAACCTTCCACTGGCTGAATTTATAGCTGAGATGTTGTCGCATGCCAAGTTTTTGAAAGACATTCTCACCAAGAGGAGGAAGGTGGACCAGGTTGAAACTGTCATGCTTTTTGAAAGAATAAGTTAAATTATCCAAAATAGACTTCTTGAGAAGCTAGATGACTTGGGAGCTTTCACTCTACCTTGCAAGATTAGCAACACCATGTTTGACAAAGGTCTCATAGACCTTAGAGCTAGCATTAGTCTCATTCCATCTACCTTGTGGTGGGAGCTAGATCTTGAAGATTTGAAACCTACAAAGATGGCCATTGAACTAGCAGATCATTCCATCAAATATCCCAAAGGTATTGTGGAGGATGTGTTAGTGAAAATCAATAAATTCTACATTCCTTGTGATTTTGTTGTGTTAGACATGGTATAAACTCCTTCCAATCCCATTCTCTTTGGGAGACCCTTTTTTAGAACTGTCGGATGCCTTGTTGATGTCCGAGAAGGCAAACTTACACTTCGGGTTGTTGAAGAAGCCATGGAGTTTTCTGTGTATGATGCCATGAAGGCACCCTTCACGGGTAGAAGATCTCTATTTTATAGACTCTATTGATTCTATTATGGAGGAAAAGCATGATGTTGCAAATTTGATATTAAATTACTGTGATGGTTATGAAGTTACAAACAATGAATCTAAAAATTCAGGAGTACCTTCTATTTCTCAATCAAATGTTATTAATGAAGACACTTCATTGTTGATGATAAAGCCAAAGAGAATACAGCTGGGAGAAAGGTAGAACTCAAAGCCCTTCCACCAGGGCTGAGGTATGCATTTCTTGACTCCGATTCTACTTCTCTTGTCATAATCAATGATGAGTTAACTAATGAACAAGAAAATAAATTGATTGTTGAATTATGTTTGTATAAAGATGTCATTGGTTACTCTATTGATGATTTGAAGGGCATCCATCCTTCCATTTGCATGCATAGAATAAACATGGAGGATGATGCTAAACCTACTATTGAACCACCTAGACATTTAAATCAAAACATGCTTGAAGTGGTTAAAAAGAAATTTTTAAGTTGGTAGACGTTGGTATCATTTATCCTATAAGTGACAGCCCCTGGGTTAGTGACATTCATGTGGTACCTAAGAAAGGGGGTGCAACTGTCAATAAGGGAGATAATAATGAGTTAATACAAACACGTTTAGCCACAGGTTGGCGCATGTGCATTGACTACTGGCGCTTGAATAAAGCAACTCGCAAAGATCATTTTCCTTTGCAATTTATTGATTTGATGCTTGAATGACTTGCAAAAACATTCTTACTTTTGTTACTTGGATAGGTATTTTGGGTTTTTCCTTATTCCTATCTACCCTCCCGACCAAGAGAAAACCACTTTTACATGCACCTATGGAACCTATGTTTACCGTTGCATGCCTTTTGGTCTTTGTAATGCCCCAGTGACGTTTTAGCGATGTATGATGGTTATTTTCTCCAATTTTATTGAAAACATAATGGAAATATTCATGGATGATTTTAGCATTCACAGAGATTCCTTTGATCACTATTTATGTAATTTTTCACTAGTCTTAGCCCGTTGCAAAAAGGTTAACCTAGTACTAAACTAGGAGAAGTGTCATTTCATGGTACAATTCAGTGTAGTACTAGGCCATATTGTATCTAATAAGGGTATTGAAGTTGACAGGGCTAAGGTGGAATCTATTGAGAATATGTCTACTCCTTCTTCAATCAAGGACATCTATAGTTTCCTTGGACATGCAGGGTTCTATAGGAGATTCAATAAAGACTTCTCCAAGATTGCAAAACAATTATGTTCCTTGCTTGTAAAAGATGTTGAATTCATATTCAATGTGTGATGCGAGTGACTATGCAATAGGGGCAGTTCTTGGACATCAGAAAGATAAGAAGCTTCATGCCATATACTATGCAAGCAAGACTTTAGATGAGGCACAAATCAATTATACAACCACCGAGAAGGAGATGCTTGATACAGTGTACGCCTTTGACAAATTTAGATAGTATTTGGTAGGATCCAAGGTAATTATATATACAGATCATGCTGCCATTAAGTATTTGCTTAACAAGAAAGATGTCAAACATCGGCTCATCCGCTAGATATTTCTTCTTCAAGAGTTTGATCTTGAGATCTGGGATAAGAAGGGGACAGATAACAATGTTGTTGATCATCTATCTAGGTTGACTATATATGCTATATATTTATTGCCTATTGAGGACCAATTTCCGATTGAGAAACTATATGCCTTATCGTCCACACAAGCACCATGGTTTGCAGACATTGCTAATTTTCTTGCCATAGGACAGCTGCCCCCAGACTTGATATATCAATAGAACAAGAAGTTTTTCCATGATGTAAAGTTCTACTATTGGGACAATCCCTTGTTGTTAAAACATGGGAGTGATGGCCTCATCTGGAGGTGTGTTTCTGAAGAGGAAATTTCCACAATCATTTTTTAATGTCATGCTTCTCCTTACGAAGGTCACTTTGGAGGAGAGAAGACTACAACAAATATTCTCCAAGTCGGTTTCTATTAGTCAACCTTATTCAAAGATGTCAACCATTTCGTCAAGGCATGTGATAAATGCCAAAGGGCTAGAGGAATATCAAGGCGCGATGATATGCCTCTTAACTCCATCTTGGAGATTGAGGTATTCGATGTGTGGGGAGTTGATTACATGGGACCTTTCCCATCTTCTTGCGGTTATCAATATATTTTAGTTTCTTGCAATTACATTTCTAAATGGGTTGAGGCCATCCCAACCCAAGCACCGGATGCAAAATCTGTAATCAAGCTATTCCAAAAAATTATTTTCCCCCAGTTTGGAGTTCCTAGAGTTGTAATTTCTGATGGAGGCACACATTTTATTGAGAAGCAGTTCAACAATATTTTATCCAAGTATGGAGTCACTCATAAAGTCTCTACGCCCTACCATCCTCAAACATTCGGGCAAGTAGAAGTCCCCAACTGGCAGCTGAAGAACATTCTAGAAAAGATTGTGTCTAGCTCAAGGAAGGATTGGGCCTTGAAGATAGATGATTCATTGTGGGCATATCGAACAGCTTACAAAACTATCATAGGCACAACTCCATTCAAGCTAGTATATGGTAAATCTTTTCACCTTCCACTAGAGCTAGAACACCGTGCTTTATGGGCTATCAAATTCCTAAACTTTGACATGAAGAAGGCCAGTGAGAAACGTCTATTGTAGCTGCAAGAGCTAGAGAAACTCCAGCTAGATGCATATGAGAATGCAAAGCTCTATAAGGAAAGAAAAAAGGCTTGGGATGACAAGAGAATCCATAGGAAAGATTTCAAGGAAGTAGACAAAGTGCTACTATTCAACTCAAAGCTCAAGTTGTTTCTTGGAAAATTGAGATCCAAGTGGTCTGGTCCATTTCTTATAATGAAGATATCCCCATATGGAGTTGTTGAACTACAAGGTGAAGATGGTGATTTTAAAGTCAATGGACTATACATCTGGAGATGAAGTTGGAAAGGAAGCCTCTTGCTCCCTCCAAGATGCTTGATGAAAAGATTGAAGAGTCTCACTCCAGACTCTAAATGGAGGATCTTATGGGAGTTGAACCCACATTAGGATAGATTTCTTTTCTGTTATTTGAGTCAAGAACACTTTTTAGTTTTGTAAATAAGCTTGTCATGGATGAATGTAATAACTTAGACAAAATCTATCACTATTACTATGCTGACGAGAAGCTATTTTTGTAGAAATTACAGAAGACATGACGTGTCTTTATTTGACACGGTGTGTCGCTACTCCCAGAAACACAGCAGTTGAGTCATATCTCTAGGTACATGATGTGTCAGAAAAGGAACGCGCCATGTCACAGTCCACCAAATTCAAGGTATTACTCGATCTGGAAAAGAAAACGATGTGTCCTCATTCAAACACGGTGTGTACTTCAGCAGCAACGGGAAGCATAAGTAATCTGGAAAATAACATGATGTGTCTTTATTTGAACATGTCGTGTAGTTATCAGTGAAAGGGACACAATTTGAATTTCTAGATTAGGACACATCGTGTACTTAATGGAACACGACGTATCTTGTAGCATAAAGAGACTTCTACCAAGAAACACGTCGTGTCTAACAAAAGACACATCGTGTCTTTTGACGAGAATACGGGTTTTTAACCCTAACTGAGCCACCTCTCTTACTCATGCCTCTCTTTCAAGTTGTTTGAGATTCCCTAGCATCGTGTGCTCTTGCCCATTACTCCAGCCACCGTGCACCTTAGCACACCTTACAGCGTCGCCACCATGTCATCTTCAAGCAGCTTCACCACCTTGCTCGATCTCCAGCAGCATCCGCATCGCGTCCTCGTCTTCAAGATCTAGCCATTGCATCCTCTCTCCCTCCCTCCAAGAAGCAGCAACCTCTGGTGGTCATTTTTTCCAAGTTACCCACTAAGCTCATCAACCCCGTCATTGCCAACAATCGGAAGTGAACCCTCTCTCTTTTCCTTCCTCCAGCAACATTGCTCCAAGAGAAATCATCTTTTTCCTCCCAAGCTCAAGCTGCCACCTCACCTCTCAGCCTGTGGAATTTCTCCAGGTACACGCCGTGTCATCCCAAAAGACACACTGTGTCTACCACTCTGCAGTCACATCTTCTGCAACTGAACACATCATGTCCTTTTTTGAACACGTCATGTCTTAGTCTGTCAACAGCAATGGTGCCTGTTAAGCAAACCTCCAATCGCAAGCACGGTTCCAGCTCCTCCTCCACTCTAGCATACATCTTCATGACCCAATTTTGGGTCACTCCTGAGGAAGACCCGGTGTACCAGTTCCTCATAGCAAGCAGGGTGCTTCCTATGCATTTTGCTTGCGAGCAAACTCTCACCACCCTCGACTTCAAGGATGAGGTCTTCATGCGCTTGGAAGATTTGGGACTGAACTACATATGCTACACTGTATCAAACACTTACCCCCATTTATTTTATGAGTTTTTGATGATGCTCACTACATAAAAAGGCCCACAAAATAAGATGGAACCTTATGGTATTATTCGTTTCTGGCTTTTGGGTCGTAGTTTTAAGATTACCTTCAGGCATTTCTGTGAGGTTTTAGATTGCCACTACGACAGGGCAATTAGTTATCTGTCGGCTTTTCATAGTGACGAATTCTGGTTTGAGATATCAGATGAGGAATGCCATGACTCCAAGAAAACTAGGGTGTCCGCTATTCACAACCCTATTTTTCGATACATGCACCGCCTTCTTAGTACATGAGTGTTTGCCAAGAAAGAAACTCAGGGGGTTGTTGGAAAACATGATCTTTTCTTTTTATGGGGAATGATGTATGAATATCATATCAATGTTGCTTATTATATCCTTAAGCATTTCCAAGACATTAAGAAAGTGAAGAAGAGGGAATCTAGAGACATAATGTGTGGTGGTTTAATCACTTTGATAGCACAAAAGTTAGATGTTGATCTGACAGGTCTCGAGGCTGCACCAGGTAGAAACCTGGTAGACATTCAATATCTTCTTTCTATAGGATTGATCTCAAGGGTTGCCAATAGTGATACCAAATTTTGGTAATTCTTTGATGACGATCAATACATTGACATTCCATATCCTGAGCATATCACATTGGAGAATAAAGATAACTGGAAAGTCATCCTGAACACTAAAGAAGAAGTTGATGCAGCTAGAGCTACTGATGATACTAAGGAACCCCCTACTGCTCTACCACCTCCCTCTACCAGCACACAGACTAAGTAATCCTGGGCCATGCCTGATGTTAGGCATCTATATGGCTATGTGCAGCAGCTATTTGACCACATAGACAACCGCATGGACCTGATGGGTCAACAATTTTCTTCTATGAATGATATGGTTCATCGCATGGATAGTCAGCACCTTTCTCAAGGCCACTACTCCATGCCACAACAGCACCAGCCTATATTGTCGCAGCCCGAGTTTGTCTCGCACCCCATGCAGGTTGTTATTCCAGATGATGATGACCTCATCATCCAGTTCTTCCCCTCTGATCACATGGGCCATGGACCATCCCACTGATGCCCCACCCCATGACAGGTACCTGGTTGTTTCCTTCATAAGTTTGATTGATGCAGTGTGGACACTACAAAATTCAAGCTTAGGGGGATGCAACCAGGTGGTAATGTAGTTTAATTTTATTGTTTTTCATGTTTTTCATGTTTTTCATGTTGTCATGTCTTTTCTTCTTTCATGTTGTTCTCTATTTTTCTTTTGTTTTGTGGCAAAATCATGTATGATGTGAGGCTACCTCGATGTAATGAACTAATTTTTCTGCCAAGTTTGAAACCATCTTGTCATTTTGCACCTTAATCTGTCATTGAAAGAATTATAAAGAACATTGCCTAAATTGGTTGAAATTCCTTGGCCTCCAACACGTGTTTATTTCTGGTTTATACTTGTATCTTGAACACTCAACTTTTTCATCATTGATTGCTTAAAACATGTAATGGTTTCTTTTTGGTGAGTAAATTAACATAACAACATCATTTGGAATACGGGATACCCTTGCCAAACTTTTAGTGCATTTTTCAACTTTTCTTTCATTGATTATTTTTTTCCAAAACAAATGGATGAAATCTAGCTAATGTTGCTTTTTAATTGACTCTCCCATGTTGTGGAAAATAATTAAAATCACTTTTATATCATTTTAGCCTCATACCACATAAAATATGGCTAAACTACCCACATATCATGCTAGCCTAGTGTAAGTCTGATCTGGCCATTATGGTTAGGTGGTATGTCTTAAAAAGAGGGTAAAATACCCCAACCAGCACTCCACATGAGCATTTGCCTACATTAGCAGCAGAGTGTCAGAACCCATTATCCATTTTCCATATCATTTCTAAAGGAGAGTTCAACTAATTATGTTAATGTTAGCTAAGACTTCGTCATTTGTATCCTTCAAAATTGAGAAATAGTATTGTGCATCCACTAATTGTTTGGCTTGGTTATCCAAATTTTGTTTAATGTTGTTGAGCTGATTGATTCATTAAATTGAAACCACCCTTGTTGAACTTAAGAATCTTTTTCATTGATGTTTAAGTTGAGTTGATGGCCATGAGTATAAACCATTGATCATTGTTGGCTGAGCATTGCATATCTTTCTTTCAACTAATCTATACACGAGCTTGAAAATTCTTTCATGTGCATTTTTATGTTCTTTTTGCTTAAGGACAAGCAATGGTTCAATCTTTGGGGGATTTGTTGTATGCATTTCACATCAATTTCTTACACATTTTCACACACAAATTCAGTTCATTTTGTTTCCATTTAGCCTCTATTCATATTCTTCTTGCCACCTTTTTGTTATTTTGCTTATCGCATGATGTGTATTGCAGATATGCTTAAAAAGGGTCAAATTAGAGATAGCCCAACTCAACACCGACATCATTGGAGTTTCTCCACACTTTACAGACAACTCAGAGTCTTATTTCTATAGAAATAGCACCTCACACGGCGTGTCTGAATTAAGACATGGTGTGCGCGATTCCAGTTAGCCATGCATCCAACCAAAAAAAAAGACACGTCATGTCTCCTTTTGGAACACGGCGTGTGTGATCCCAAAAATTAATGAGAAGAGCAAAACACGGCATGTTCACCATAGAAACGGCATGTATCTGGAATATCAAAGTTGACTGGATCAACTGTTAGAGATCGGAACACGACGTGTCCGAAGGAAGACACGTCATGTCGTTATCAGTTTCAGTAGAATTGAAAAATGATGCCTCTCGTTATTAAAGACAAAACCAACTAAGGGAGCAGTTATCACTGGTCATATTTTGAATGCTTTTTTCCAAGAGGAGGTCAATATCAAAGGAAGGAGATTTTGGGTGAAAGAAGGTGGTTTCTTACCAAAGAACCTCCATTCTTCTTCTCTTCTTCTCCATTTTCTTCTCAGAAGGTGCAGCAGAACTTCTTCTCTCCACCAAGCTTCTCAGGAGGGAAGTTTGTTCGGTTTGGAGTACTTTAGGAGTGGAATTTTGTCCCCAAGATAGAATTCTACTCTTCTTGGGTTATACCTTTAGTTCTCTTATCTTTTCCTTCTCTAAACCATGTTAAACTCTAAAATTTTTGTATCATTTCTACTGTACATCATCATGGACGAGTAGGCTCTTTTTCTTGGACATGGGAGAGTAACTCCCATGTCATGACATGTATGGAATATGATAATTTCTTACTAAATTCTAAATGCTTGCTTTCCTACCTTTTGAGTATCAGTTTCTTACTTCTTGCATGTATGGTTGGCCACTATGTATGCATGTTTTATGCTTTCTTGCTTGATCTGAGAAGATAAGTAGGAGAGTAAGGAGGTACTCTCTTGGAAATTCCTCCTTTACCATGAGAGTGGCAATTATGAAGTTGAGGAGTAGGTTTGTGATCCAAAATGAAATACATACATGAGAGTATTGTATTAAGTTAGGATCGTTGTATTTGCACTGAGAGGTGAAGTATTACATACAACTCTCCATTAGCAAGTGCTTAGTATGTTTAAATTTTGTGATTATACTTCATGTTATGATGTACTAGTGAAATCCTATGTCCAAGACTATTTTAAATCTAAAATCAAACCCTTTTAAGTAATCCTTTATTGTTTAGTCTAATTCTGAAATTTTAGTTTAATTAACCAAATATTTCTTTGAAAAAAGGTCTAGATTGTTGAAACTTAGCACACTTGCATTTAATTGGTTGCTAAAGCTCCTTGTGTTTGATCTTGACTACAACTACTCTCGTATACTTGCGAGAATTGGCTAGTTGAGTAAAAGATCATTTATATGATTGAAACTCGTTAGTGTAATAATCAAACACCAGTCAACATGTTGGGCGTATTTAAGTAATGTTATAACCTCTCTAAATTACTAATAGGTAGTTATTCCTCAAAGTATTTTCCTATGGAGATCGCTTAGTTAAGGATATAAGAGAAACTTGATGCCCCGTTGGTTCTAGATAACATGACTTGTCAGATAACAAAGACTAATTTTTTTCTTTTATTTTTCATGTAGACAATTTGTCACAAACACATATCTCTTTGGTCCAATTTTAAAAGAACCATGGGATATTGGTGTTCAAGACCTTAGGATGAAGGCATTGTGCCTTACTAGTCTTTGATAGCATGTCTGGTCATTTTATAATTATGGGAACCTTGTCACTAGCACATATCCCCTTGTTTCAATTACTAATAAACCTTGGAACAATGGTGCTTGAGACCTTAGGATGGAAGCTTTTGTGCTCACTAGTCTTTGACATCAGGTCTAATCAGTTATTGAACTCAAACCATTTATCACAAGCACATATCCCTTTTGATCAATCTAATTTTCAGACTGTGGGACATCGATGCTTAGAACCTTAGGATGGGGGCACAGGCTTGTTGACTCAATCAGTGATTGGGTTTTCTTTAAGCAAGCTATACCCTCACAAGGAGTATCCATGGGGAATGACACCTACATTCATTGTGTGAGGTATACACATCCCAACAAGAGATGTTGATTGGTCATGATCATAACCAATTTTCATTAATGTCCTAATGGTAGAGTGAGTAGGGAAGTACCATAGTGATGAGTGTTGTGGTAATTGACCTTGACAAGTGTGTACATATTCAGATATAGGTCATTAACTCACGTAAGTCGTTCATAATGAATATGAATGAATGGGCTAATATCATCATTGCCCATTGTTGCTAGATTTTGACTGAGTCATAGGTTGTCATGTGTCCATGCCTTGATCTATCCTACAAGTTGGAAATTAAGTTTTTTTTAGATGAGAAAATGGTGAACAAGGGTAGTATATTATAATCAAGATATCATAAATCAGATTTATTATGCTTTGAATTTTGACTTATTCCTTTGTGAGGGATTTGAATTTTCCTCATAGCATTGGCACAGGGTTTGCAAAAAAAAATTTGTTGGCGCCAAAAGGTTTTTCGCCTTTTTTTAGGTTTATTATTATTTTTCTTAGCACCAATGGGTTTCGCGCCTGTTTATTTTTTCGAATTTTTTTGTGGGCACCAATGGGTTTGACGTGTGTTTTTTTTTTCATTTTATTTTTGTGACATTTTGTTTTAGAGAGTTTTTTATTTGTTTGGCATCAATAGGTTTGACACCCTTTATTTTACATTTTTAATGCCTTTATAGGGCTTTACTTTCACTGGAACTTGTCAACAATAGTATAGCTTCACCAGACTTGTGTTGATGTACGACAAGTGCATGTCTCCATCCATATCTTACAGATGAAATTCTCCACTGGAATATATGCCATGAACAATGTAGGGAGCTTCCCACTTTGGATTTAATTTACACAAGTGTCAGGGTTGATAAGCATGCGAAGAACAAGATCACCTTTTTTAAATTGTCTTGGATGCACTTTCTTAGAAAAGGGACGATACATTCTGGCCTGGTAGCATTGGGCATGATGCAGTGCTCATAGTTGTTTTTATTCGATGGTATCTAAGGAATAAATACGATCTTGTACCTAGTCTATCTTATAAATGTTGGCTTCTTAAATGATTCTTAATGAAGGGATTTCAATCTCAATAGGTAAAATAGCTTCCGTCCCAAAGACCAAAGAATAAGGGGTGGCTCTCGTTGATGTCTCGATTGATGTGTGATAAGCCCATAATGCTACTGGTAGTTGTTCATGCCAAACTCTAGATAAATGGATTGTCTTTTTCAAGATATTAAGAAGATTTTTATTTGCGTCTTCCACTACACCATTCATCTATGGACGATATGGCGATGTGTGATGATGCTTGATTCCAAGTATTCTCGTACAGTTGTGGTGACAAAGTTAGTTCCATTGTTAGATATTATTTCACTTGGAATCCCATTACAGGTGATAATGTTGTTCTTGAGGAATTTGATTACATGAGAGGCTGAAGCTATTGATATAGATATGGCCTCCACCCATTTAGTGAAATAATCAATTGCTACCAGGATGAAGCAATGACCATTAGATGCTTTAGGATGGATTGTACCAATCATATCTATTCCCCAAATAGAAAATGGCCAAGGCATGGCAATGTTGTAAAGGTTATTAGGTGGGGAATGAATATGGTCAACATGAAGTTGGCATATTCAACATTTACGAACATATTGAGAACAATCAACCTCCATTGTGTTCCAAAAATACCCTAACAGCTAAATTTTTTTCAAGTAGCATCACTCCTCTGACATGGACACCACGAATGCCTACATGAACCTCTGTGATAACATCTTTTGCTTCTTTATGGGTTAAACATCGTAGTAGAGTTTGACTATGAGAGCGACGAAAGAGTTGTCCAGATCCTAATGTGTATTGAGAAGCCATACACTTAATTGTATGTTGATCACTTTTGGAAGAGCCTTCAGGCAAAGGTTTCCCTTCTAAGAATCTTTGGATATCATAAAACCAGGGGTGTCCATCACTCAGGCCTATTTTCTCTATTTGCACGTGATAGGCTAGTTTAGCTAATGTCTTTACTTCAACAGAGAAACTCTTTCAGCCTTGAATTTTCATCCATGAGGCAAGTGTAGAAAGTGCATCAGTGTAAGTGTTTCTTTCTCGCTTTAATTGGTTGAACTTGATTTCTTCAAAATCCTTAGTTTGGGCAATGAGATATTCATGATAAGGAATGAGATGTTCTTGCTTACTCTTCATTTCTCAATTAATTTGAGAAACTATAAGTAGAGAATCCCCAATGACCTGAAGGTAATGAGCTCCCATCTGCTTTGCAACTTGTATGCCTAGAATACACGCTTCATATTTAGTCAGATTGTTTGTAGCATCAACCTTCAATCGTCGAGCAATAGGTATGTGTTCACCGTTAGGATCAATGACAATGACACTGATCCCCTTTCCGTGTTCATTTGGCTACTCCATCAAAGAAGATTGTCCAAGTTTCTAGATTATTATGATCATCTATCATAGAAGCTTCAACCATGTTAATATATTCATCTGGAAATATGAAAACCCATTTGTCTACATGTGCATTCGGGTTCTCAGTTAACTGACCAACAAAAGCTTGTGACTTTACATCCTTCATCGGTACATAAGTAATGTCAAATTCTGATAATAATACCTTCCATTTGGCACAATGACCTATCAACGACGGGCAATCACATAAATATCTTAAGGGATCATGGCGATCCACAAGTTGCTTTGGATATGACATGAGGTAGTGATGCAGCTTAAGAGTAGCATACACTAAGGATAGACAATGATTTTCCACCATGGTATACTTACTTTCAGTATCTAAAAACTTTTTTGACATATAATAGATTGCATGTTCGCCAATTTTGACCTTATGGGTTAATACATCTTCCATAAACCCTTCCATCACACATGAGGTTTGAGTATTGGTGGATTGGACAAGTATGCCTTGATTTTTTTAACATAACTTGACATTGATGATTCCATCATGTATTTGAGTTCTTATTTAGAAGTTTAAAAATGGGTTCACATACTGGTGTCCACTTCTGTTGATGAGTTTTGAAAAGAGAAAGATTTCAACTCACTAATTACCTACAAGTATATGAAAATCAATGTAGTCGAGTGTCGAACATGAGGAGCTAGGCTAGTTAGGTGCAAACATGTTAACTTTCACTAATCTAAATCAGATTTCAAAAGATTAATTGTTTATAGACCTAAGAAAAGGAAAACAAGACAAAGGTTTTAAACAACAAAGTTGATTTAATGATTAGGAACTTGAGCATAAGGTTTCACTACCATAACCATTATATCACATGAATGCAAGAAATAAGATCGTTGTTTAATAAGCAAGGAGGTTGTCATCGTCATGCATTTCCCAATGCCATGAGATAGTTCTCAACCTCACATAATGCTCCCACATCTATGATTAGTATCAA
This sequence comes from Alisma plantago-aquatica, assembly GCA_963693085.1. Lineage (NCBI taxonomy): Eukaryota > Viridiplantae > Streptophyta > Magnoliopsida > Alismatales > Alismataceae > Alisma > Alisma plantago-aquatica. The sequence goes on along the minus strand of OY856411.1, from coordinate 366,613,369 downwards.
ACACTACTAAAACCCTCAATAATCCCTAGCCACTCCCGTGGTCAAGAGAATATTGCCATAGATCCTACTCCATACTTCCTAATGCATTCTCGTGAAGCATAAGGCAAGCATAAAACATGTATAAAGGTGTCCAACCTAGCATACAAGCAAGAAAACACCATAGGCATCCACAGAAGAAAGAAAATTAAACAGCAATAAGCATAAAATTCGAATTTACATGATCAATGGCATGGGAGCTACTCTCCCATTCTCAAGAAATGAGCTCTACTCATCCATAGTGAAGTATGCAGATACATGACAGTAATTTCATAGTTTTGCATGGTTAAGAGAAGGAAAAGCTAGAAAAACCACAGATGCAAGCTAAGGGGAGAGAACTCTAACTAGAGGATGAAGTTCCACCACTAGAAAGCTCCAACTCAGACCAACTTCCCTCCTGGAAAGATAGAATGAAGAGAGTAGCTTTGCTGCAGTTTGGAGAAGAAAAACAAAGAAGTAATAAGTAGAATGAGGGTTCTTCTCTAAGAAGCCACCTTCTTCTACCCCCAAAATCGCCTTCCTCTGCTCTGGAACTTCTTGTGGGAGTAAAACACTTCAAAAAAATGACCGACCATGACCGCCTCATGGGCTCCCATTTTCTTTTAAAACGAGAGGCAGTCATTTTCGATTTTTGCATAAACTGACAACGACACAACGTGTCTTTTGTTGAACATGTCGTGTCATGTCATTTGTGTTTGCTCAGTGTTGTCATTGCATTGAGGTACACTTTGTGTTTGAATAAGACACACCATGTTTCTATCTTCAGTGAGTGAATCAAATGAAGGGCACAGTGCATGTCAGAACAAACACACATTGTGTTCTTTGGCAAAAAGGTGCAGACGGTCTTCATGTACCAGGAACACACTGTTAGATGAAGGACATGTTGTGTTACCTCTTTTCTTTGATTTGGACTAGACACTACTGGAGAATCACACGTTGTGTGTTCAATAACACATGACGTGTTCTTTGTCCTGAAAGACTACCTGTAAGTGAACACGTCGTATTCTTAATAGAACACATCGTGTCTTCTGCTGTTTCTTCAAAAATTTTCTTTGGATCAGTAGCAAAACTTGGAGCAGTCCCATTGAGGTTGGATCTAAGTTAGGTTATCTCCAATATGACCTTTTTAATACATATCTGCAATCAACATCATGTGATAAGCAAAGAGACTAAAAAGTGTGGAAAAATGGATATAAATAGAGGCTAATTTGGGACAGAATGAGCTAAAATTGTGTGTGAAGAAATGTAAAAAGTTGATATAAAACACACACAACAAATCCCCCTAAGCTTGAACTGTTACTTTTCCTCAAGTAAAAATAACATAGAAACGCACATGAAAGAATTTTCAAGCTCATGTATAGATTAGTTGAAAGAAAAATATGCAATATTCAGCCAACAATGATCAATGGTTTATACTCATTGCCATCAACTCAACTTAAACATCAATGAAAAAGATTCTTAAGTTCAGCAAGGGTGGTTTCAATTTAATGAATCAATCAACTCAACAACATTAAATAGATTTTGGATAACCAAGCCAAACAATTAGTGGATGCACAACACTATTTCTCGGCTATGAAGGATACAAATGATGAAGTCTTAGCTGACATTAACATAATTAGTTGCACTCTCCTTCTTTTTCCAAAAATGATATGGCAAATGGATAATGAGTTTCGACACTCCGCTACTAATGTAGGCTTATGCTCACATGGAGTGCCAGTTGGGGTATTTTACCCTCTTTTTAAGACATACCACCTAACCATCATGGCTAGATCGGACTTACACTAGGCTAGCATGATATGTGGGAAGTTTATCCATCTTTTATGGGGTATGAGGCTGAAATGAGATAAAAGAGATTTTAATTATTTTCCACAACATGGGAGAGTCAACTAAATAGAAACATTAGCTAGATTTCATCCATTTATTTTGGGGAAAAAATCACTGAAAGAAAGGTTGAAAAATGCATTAAGAGTTTGGCAAGGGTATCATGTATTCCAAATGATGTTGTGATGTTAATTTGCTCACCAAAAAGAAACCATTACATGTTTTAGGCAATCAATGATGAAAAATTTGAGTGTTCAAGCTACAATTATAAAGAAGAAATAAACATGTGTTGAAGGCCAGAAGATTTCAACTAATCTATGCATGCTCTTTGGAATTCTTTAAATGATAGATTAAGGTGCAAAAGGACAAGATGGTTCAAACTTGGCAGAAAAGTTTGTTCATTACATCAAGATAGCCTCACATCATACATGACTTTGCCACAAAAGGAAAGAAAAACAAAAAACAACATGAAAGCAGAAAAGACATGACAACATGAAAACCATGAAAAATAATAAAAGTAAACTACATTACCGACCGGTTGCACCCCACTAAGCTTGAAATCTACAGTATCCTCACTGCATCAATCAAACCTATGAAGGAAACAACTGGGTACCTGTCATGGGGTGGGGCATCAATGGGATGGGACAGGACCCATGTGATCAGAGGGGAAGAACTTGTGAGAACCCATAACACTAAATGAGATTACTCAAAACATAAAACACAATCAATCACTAATTAATCACATAACCAAAAATAGGGGTAAATTAAAACTGATTTCAACATCAACATCCACTCAAAAACATTTGCATAAGAGCCCAACATCTTTCTTGTATCCATATTATGCCAAGAATTTGATACAAATTGTTCTATCATCTTAGCCACAACATATATATACAGGAGAACAATAATCGTATATGCCACACAAACAAGCATTAACATACTAACAAAAGTCCAATTTATTTGAAACACCATATACAAACTTTTCCTATTTGGACCTGAGAGTACTAGGATGACTCTAGGACACACTAGACATCTAATCAACTTTATCAAAGATTCATTACTATATCTCCTCTTTGCTACCACATGTTTGTTTTTGTCACTTCCAATTACCTAAAAAAATGTGGTGAACCTCAAGGGTGAGACCCATGTCCCAGCAAGAGATATAACCTCCAACAACGCTTATTGATTACAACATTTTTAAGTAATTAACAGTTAAGAAATTTAATCAAATATAACAAATAAGATCAGCAGTATTGATGATTAACAAAATACATAAAGGAGCTGATAATAACTATCATCATTAGCCAGACTATCATCCTTTATCTTGTTGACAAGATAAGCAATTCAGTAGCATATGCATATCTAGCATCATGAGCAAGTCTAGTAACATAGCATATCTAACAACATGAACATGTCTAATTAGTTGAACATATCAACATCATAAGAAGAGCTAAGAACATAATCACAACTATCTGGATAAGCATGATTAGCAGTATATGCATCTCTAGTTACAAAGGCATGGCTAGCATGCTAAACATAACTAACAACATGAGATAGCTAGCATCATGATTATAATCAGTAGTAGCAGTATAGTTATCAACACAAGCATAGTTATTGTATGTATGCATCTATAGTCTTCAGCATATCCACAACCTAAGTATATCTACTATCTCTTAATTGCACTAAGCATCATCTTTATGTAAAGATAACAAACAAGGGTTATCATCCAACATGAAAAGTTGTGTATAACCCTAAAAAAATATGCTACACAGTTGTATTACATCTTTTATTACACCCTAGGGAATTTGAATCGTACCATTCAAAGTCCAACCGGCCCCTGTGAAGGGCTATTCGATTCCGTACAAGATCTAGGAGTTCCTGTATCCTAAGATCTCTTCCCCTCAGTCAGTACGAGTAAAAAGGCAGTGACATATTAGTCAAAGTTGCCACCACAGCGACATATAGTCTAGCTGATAACCACTAGCCCACCCTTAGTACAGGTCATGGCACTAGAAACTGGGATATACAAAACCCTCTCATTTGAGGTACAACCTCAGTTGTCCTCAATCACATCATGTTATAATCACTGAGACACAATCGTAGTCATTCTCAATCACATCAGATGTATGAGGCATGACCATAGCCAACCTATATAATCTACATTGTGGATGACAAGGATATATCCTCCACCTGCCACCCCCACATACTCAACAATATGCGCTCTGAGTTTCCCTTAGGAATACTCATTTCACCATCCAGCAAGTTCTGACACTGAATATGGTTGTATGGCACAGGGCACTACATGATTAGAGTTGCTCTTGATTAGTTATGCCAATTGGGTGAATTAAGACTGCATCAAACAAGTGGAGATACAAACTCTAATTCACTTCTAGCAAGCATATAAATATCAAAACTTTTAAAAGATATAAAACATGTGAAAGATAATTTTTTATCTCATCATCACATGGTACTATTCACTTGCCATTAATGAGACCACACTAGTCATCATACTATCACAAGATATAAATCCTTTTCACAATATCACAGGGTATCAACCCTTATCAACATAAGAGGATTACACCTCATTCAGGGCTCAACCATGCCAGACCATCATACTATCATAGGATATAAATCCTTTTCACAATATCACAAGGTATTAACCCTTATCAACACAAGAGGATTACACCTCACTCAGGGCTCAAACATGCCCAAAGGTCATTAAGACCATCATACTATTCCCTGTAAGATTATCATTATCTTTGCATGCCTTATAGCAAGGCTCAACAACATCACTTACATATAATACACCAGATCAGCACAATATTGCATTAATGAGCTAGGAGATATTCATAAACAACCATAGTAGGGTTATATTAACATTAAGAACATTCCTTTATTACATCAACATGCAAGGAATCTAGATATGATTAACCCTCATCATATTCATAATGCACATGTTTAGCATAAGAAAGTATCAACCATGTGGCCATGATAACCACCAATTAACACATTAAGGTTATGATCATATTAAGGAGGTTATTTCACCATCATGCCATCATATAACAAGGTTAAACATGAATACTCATCTTTATCTATTTGCATTAGAGTTAGGTTCAACAAGATCAATTATATTAATGTTACTAATAAGCACTCATACCCGAACCCTAACTCATGACATCCCCATTGGATCATGGGTGCATAAGGTGAAGCATCACCATCACATTCCATACTATTCTCAAGCATGAACCCACACATAAATCAAGGTGTAACCATTGGGTTATAGCATACTAGGGTTTCAACAATAGTAACAGAGTACTCCATGATTGTATTTGTCATTCAAGGACTATTCATACCCAATTGCCATCATTTAGTTATATTAAAGCTAGGTATAACAAGCTATACCTCATTAGGGTTGCATATCAACACAATATGATTATCATCCCTTCTATTCATATGAGTGAATAGGTAATACTACCTTATTAAGGGTAACCCTCCATTTGTTCCATCATCATTAAACCCATATCACCATACCATAATGTCACCCAGAACCATTAGATGTTTAAAAGGTAAGACCATTAGTTGTTTATATAAGTAAACACCTTGGATAGACCACCTATGAAGTACTTGATTTGTTCTCTATAAAGAGTCATCATCTAATCCTAGACATCCCTTGATTAACAACACAAAAAATTCCATTGAAAGTAGGGTAAAACCCACAATCGATTGTTCATGTAAAATAATCCATCCATTGTCATCAAGTAAGCTCCTTAAGTTGATCATATAAAGGAAACCATATAAATCACATTATTAGGAAAAATATATTACATTATCCATAATTCCACTTTATTGGAGGAATAAACATTATATCTTGACCATTGGGTCATGTTCATATAGTAAAACCATCAATTGCAGTATAGATCCGACCATTGCATCAAGTTACCCAAGAAACCATTGGTATAAGGCTTAATTGATGCTAAAACTATATGATTAACTCACCATAAGTTTTGAAGACCTGATCCACCATCATTAGTGACCATTAAGTCACCATAGGTTTTTAGATCAGCACTATATTCATTAATCAGCATCAAATATCAAACTAATATTACCATTGATTGATAGCATCATTAGGGTACTTAGTTGTTAATCACTAGGCTTATAATTAGGCCAAAACATGACCTAAGGGGTGAATGTAAGTTGACACCCTTGGTTACCACCATCAATTATCATGAAGATAACACCATAGGGTTGTTGCAATGGTACCATCATCGGGTCATGGGTTTATAGAAGAAATCAGCTTAAAACCTTAAAATTGACCAGTGGTTGATAGGTGATTAGCACCATAGGTTGTCAGACCAACCTAAACCAAGTCATATTATACCTTAGGAATAATGTACACATGATCACTGGTTCATCTATAACTGAAATCAGAATAGGTAACATTATAAAAATCGAAATACAAGTCAAGCATAGCTTTTTAGTGCATGGATCATCATTTTCAAACAAGAACATGATCTAGAAAGCTTATGGTAAGCAATAAATGTGGAGAAAGTTATAAAACTTGCCTCTAATGAGAATATGAAACCACACACAGAAGAAATATCAAGCAGGTAGGGTAGAAAATCCAAGAATAAGCTATGAACTCATCCATCTAGCACCTTTCTTCATCAAATGAGCAAACCCTAAGCATAAGGAGCAAGAAAGGTAGGGTTTTAGAGCTTTAGAGAAATTTATACCACGGAACAGCAAGGTTCCAACCTGGTGGAAGGTCTAACCAAGGATAATAGAAAGATAAATGGAGAAGGAAGGAAGAAAATAACTTTTCTTGGTCGAAATCCCTAGAAGATTACCTTAGAAACCCTAGGTAGAGCTGAATGGAGCTCTAGGAGACCTTCTTCTCCTATAAGAGGTTGTCTTCTACCTTAGAGAACTTGGTTCTGTAGAAAAACAGAGTGGAGTCGTTGCTCCAGGTTAGAGGAAAGAGAAAGCAAGCAAATTTTCGTACTTGGGCAAGGAAGAGGTAAATATAGCCCATGGATAAGGATGGAAGCAAGCATGAGGTGTAAAAGTAGCTTCCCCATGTTTCTATGGCCTTAAACTATTAAGAATATACAAGCACCCACACAAGAAGCTCCCCCACCATCCTTATAGACCTGCTTAGCTTTACTTTGTCGAATTTCCCAGCCAATCACATAATTCATTAGTTGATAGCTACTAAAGGTAGCTCATCCGTGAAGGGGTAAATCCTAAAATACCCTTAGAGAAAACACCTTCAAACCAAGGATTAAATTGGTTCCCCATGGCTAAACAAGCTCAAGAATTATGAGATAATATCCAATGAACATAATACAAGTGATAAATTGCAAATAAAACCTCTCAATTGGGTAAATTGCAGAAAAGTCCAAAATGTGCTTAAAATTGCATAGCTTACTCAAATAGTGTCCAAATTGGACCAAATTTGAAAATTAAGCTTGTATTATGATTTCAAAGAATATCACAAGGTTATATTAGGGTTATAAGAATTCAATTATGATAATTAAACTCATCCAACTCATTAAGCAAGTTTAGGGGCCTTATTGAACTGGCTGACGAGATCATCGTCATCTAGAATATCAACCTGCATGGGGTGTGGAACAAACTCAGGCTGTGGAAATGGAGTAGGCTGGTGCTGCTATGGCATGGAGTAGTGGCCTTGAGAAAGGTTCCAACTATCCAAGCAATGAACCATATCATTCATTGTAGAAAATTGTTGACCCAACAGATCCATGTGGTTGTCCATGTAGTCAAACTGCTACTGCACATAGCCATATAGATGCCTGACATCAGGCATGGCCCAAGAGTACTCCATATGTGTGCTTGTGGAGGGAGGTGGTGGAGAATTAGGGGGTGCCTCAGTATCACCAGTAGATCTATCTACATGAACTTCTTCTTCAGTGTTCAGAACGGCTTTCCAGTTATCTTTGTTCTCCAATGTGGTATGCTCAGGATATGCAATGTCAATGTATTGATCGTCATCAAAGAATTGCCAAATTTTGGTATTACTATTGGCAACCCTTAAGATCAATCATGCAGAAAGTAGATATTGAATGTCTACCAGGTTTCTACCTCGTGTAGCCTCGAGACCTGTCAGATCAACATCTAACTTTTGTGCTATCAAAGTGATCAAGCCACTACACATTATATCTCTAGATTCCCTCTTCTTCACTCTCGTAATGTCTAGTAAATGTGTAAGGATATAATAAGCTACATTGATCTGATATTCATACATCATTCCCCACAAAAAGAAAAGATCTAGTTTTTCGATGACCCCTTGAGTTTCTTTCTTAGCAAAGACTCATGTACTAAGAAGGCAGTGCATGTATCGGAAAATGGGGTTGTGAATAGCAGACACCCTAGCTTGCTTGGTGTCATGGCATTCCTCATCTGATATCTCAAACCAAAATTCATCACTGTCAAAAGCTGGCGGATAACTAATTGACATGTCATAGTGGCAATCCAAAACCTCACGAAAACTCCTGAAGGTAAGCTTAAAACCACAACCCAAAAGGTGGAAATAGATAACACCACAAGGTTCCATCTTCTTTTATGGGTCTTGATCTGTAGTGAGCATCATAAAAAACTCATAAACTAAATGGTGGTAAGTGTTTGATACCGTGCAACATATGTAGCTTAGACCCAAATCTTGCAGGTGTATGAAGACCTCATCCTTGAAGCTGAGGGTGGTGAGAGTCTGCTCACAAGCAAATCACATAGGAAGCACCCTCCTTGCTATGAGGAATTGGTATGTCAGGTCTTTCTCAGGAGTGACCCAAAATTGAGTCATGGAGATGTATGCTAGTGCAGAGGAGGAGCTAGTACCATGCTTGCGGTTGGACGTATGCATGAGAGGTGCCATTTGTTGAAATGTCGAAAGACACAATGTGTCTTTTTGTGAACACGGTGTGTCGGCGTCACTGACTGCTACAGAACTCGCTGACCAGAAGAAAGACATGGCGTGTCTATCAAAAGACACGTCATGTACCTGGGTGACTGTGGTGGCTCGAACACGAAGAACACGGGCGATTTGTGGCTTTCACGACGTGTCTTTCGTGTGGGAAAATGAAGAGACATAGGAGACGGGATGAATGGAGCTTCTTGTTGTGATTCCATGCCCAAAGGGGCCAAACGACGCAGGAGATGAAGCTTTTTCTTCTTGAAACTTGAGAAGAGAAGAAGAAGAAGAAGAAGAAGCAGTCTTGACGGTGTCGGAGAAGAAGTTAGGCAGAGAAGAGGGACTTCATGGCCTTGGCTCTATCAATGGTGGCTTGGATATGTGATTTCTTGCTCCAAATCGCACACGGCTGGTCATCGGTGGAGGAGACTCAGACACGGTTAGCAACACATATGGAATGAAGTGAGGAAGAGAGGAAGACGGCGGCCAGTTAGGGTTAAAAACCTATATTCTTATCAAAAGACCGAGTGTGTCTGTCAAAAGATATGTTACATGATATGTCATGTTCTACTATGCACATGTCGTGTTCGAATCCAAAAATTCAAATTGTGTCCCTTTCACTGATAACTACACGACGTGTTCAAATAAAGACACAACATGTTATTTTCCAGATAAGTTATGATCCCCGTTGCTGCTGAAGTACACATCGTGTCTGAATGAGGATACGTCATGTTCTTTTCCAGATCGAGTATTACTTTGGTCTGTTGGATAGTAACACGGCGTGTCTTTTTTTGACACGTCGTGTGTTTTTGAGTTTCTGCTCGCCTTTTGTCTGTTGTAAGAAAGAACATGTCATGTCAAATAAAGACACGTCGTGTGTCTTTGAGTTTCTATAGAATTTAGCTTCACGCCACCACCTGCAGAAATATAGTGATTCAAGTATAAGTGTCTAAGTTATTACATACACCCATGGCAATCTTATTTTCGGGATTTTCAAAGATTGTTCTTGAATCAAGCTACTAAAATAAATTCTAATCTAATGTGGTATCAACTCCCACAAGTTCCTCCATTTAAAGTCTAGAGTAGGACTCTTTAGTCTTTTGATCAAGCATCTTGGAGGGAGCAAAAGGCAACCTTGTCAACTTCATCTCCATATGTGTACAGCTTGCAATGTTGTCCATTGGCCTTGAAAGTTGATTGTTTTCCTTGCAGCTCCACGGTGCCATAAGGATAAACATGTAAGACTAAGAATGGTCTAGACCACTTGGATCTCAGCTTTCCTGGAAACAGCTTGAGCTTAGAGTTGAATAGCAGCACTTTATCTCCTTCTGTAAAGTCTTTGACTTTGATTCTTGTATCATGTCATTTCTTTCTCTTCTCTTTATAGATTTTGGCATTTTCATAAGCATCCATACACATCTCTTCCAGCTCCTAGATCTACAACAATCTCTTCTCTCCAGCCTTCATAAGATCATAATTAAGAAACTTGATTGCCCATAATGCTTTGTGCTCCAATTCTACGGGTAAATGGCATGATTTCCTGTAGACTAGCTTGAAAGGTGTTGTTCCAATGGGTGTTTTGAAAGATTTCATGTATTCCCATAATGCATCTTCTAACTTAAGTGCCTAATCCTTTCTTGAGCTAGAGACAGTCTTTTTTAGAATAGCCTTTAGTTGCCTATTGGAGATCTCCACTTGGTCAGATGTTTGAGGGTGATAGGGTGTGGATATATTATGCTTTACCCCATATTTTCTAAGCAAGTTGTTGAAGTTTCTCTCCTTAAAATGGTTGTCACCATCTGAAATGATTGCTCTTGGAACTCCAAATCTTGGGAAGATGATCTTTTGAAAAAGTTTGACGACTGACTTTGCATCTGGAGCTTGAGTGGGAATTGCTTCCACCCATTTGGACATGTAATCACAGGACACCAATATGAACTTGTAGTTGTATGAGGATGGGAAAGGTCCCATATAGTCTACACCCCACACATCAAAAACTTCTATCTCCAGAATTGAGTTTAATGGCATTTCATCTCTCCTTGAAATTCCCCCACCTCTTTGGTAGTTGTCACAAACCTTGACAAATGTGTGCACGTCACGGAATAGACTTGGCCAATAAAGTCCGGATTGTAGGATCTTTGTTGTTGTTTTGTGGGCTCCAAAATGTCCTCCATAGGGAGAAGAATGACAATCTAAAATCACATTACCAACTTCCTCATTTGGGATGCACCTCCTTATGAATCCATCAGCGCATTGTTTAAACAATAACTGATCATCCCAGTAGTACAATTTTACATCATGAAGAAACTTCTTTTTCTGTTGGTATGTCAAGTTTGGAGGTAGTTGTCTTGTAGAAAGAAAATTTGTGAAATCTATGAACCATGATGCTTGTGTGGAAGACAATGCTTAGAGTTTCTCAATTGGCAATCGGTCCTCAATAGGCAATGAACTTTCAGCACTTGTAGTCAACCTAGATAGGTGATCTGCAATGTTTTTCTCTGTCCCTTTTTTATCTCGGATTTCAAGATCAAATTATTGAAGGAGTAATATCTAGCGGATGAGATGGGGTTTAGCAGTACTTAATTGCATCATGCATGATCTGTATGCACAATGACTTTGGACTCTACCAAATACTATCTAAACTTGTCAAAAGTGTATACTATGACAAGCATCTCCTTCTCGGTGGTTGTCTAGTTGATTTGTGCCTCATCTAAGGTTTTGCTTGCATAGTGTATAGCATGAAGCTTTTTATCTTTCTATTGTCCAAGAAGTGCTCCTACTTTGTAGTCACTCGCATTACACATTAATTTAAAAGGAACACTCCAGTCTGGTGTTTGTATGATTGGGGCTAAGATAAGAGCTTCTTTGAGCTTGTTGAAGGTTGCATGGCAAGCATCGTCAAATATGAACTCAGCATCTTTTGCAAGCAAGGAACACAATGGTTTTGCAATCTTAGAGAAATCTTCGATGAATCTCCTATAGAATCTTGCATGTCCAAGGAAACTACAGATGTCTTTGATTGAAGAAGGAGTAGACATCTTCTCTATAGCTTCCACTTTAGCCCTGTCAACTTTAATACCCTTATTAGAAACAATATGGCCTAGTATTACACCGGATTGAACCATGAAATGACACTTTTCCCAGTTTACTACTAGGTTAACCTTTTTGCAACAGGCTAAGACTTTAGTTAAATTACACAAGCAGTGATTAAAAGAATCCCCATAAATTCTAAAATCATCCATGAATACTTCCATTATATTTTCAATAAAATCGGAGAAAATAGCCATCATGCAACATTGAAACGTGGTTGGGGCATTACAAAGACCAAAGGGCATGCGAAGGTAAGCATAGGTCCCATAGGTACATGTAAATGTGGTTTTCTCTTGATCGGGAGGGTAGATTGAAATTCGGAAAAACCTATAATACCCATCTAAATAGCAAAAGTAAGAATGGTTTGCAAGTCACTCAAGCATCAAATCGATAAAAGGCAAGGGAAAATGATCTTTTTGAGTTGCTTTATTCAAATGTCGGTAATCAATACATATACGCCAACCTGTGAGTATAAGTGTTTGTATTAAATCATCATTATCTCCCTTAATGATAGTTTCACCACCACCCCTTTTAGGTACCACAAGAATGGCACTAACCCAAGGGTTGTCACTTATAGGATAAATGATGCCAACATCTTTCAATTTAAAAAATTTCTTTTTAACCACTTCCAGCATGTTTTGATTAAAATGTCTAGGTGGTTCAATAGTAGGTTTAGCGTCATCTTCAATGTTTGTTCTATGCATGCAAATGGAAGGGTGGATCCCTTTTAAATCATCAATAGAGTAACCAATGACATCTTTATATAGATGTAATTCAGCAAGCAATTTATTTTCTTGTTCATTAGTTAACTCATCATTGATTATGACTAGAGAAGTGGAATTGGGGTCAAGAAATGCATACCTTATCCTGGGTGGAAGGGCTTTGAGTTCTACCTTTCTCCCAGCTACGTTTTGTTCAGCTTTATCATCAAGAAATGAAGTATCTTCATTAATAGCATTTGGTTGAGCAACAGAATATACTCTAGAATTTTTAGAGTTATCATTTGTAGATTCATCATCATCACAATAGTTAAATATCAATTTAGTATCATTATGATCTTCCTCCACAATAGAGTCAATGGAGTCGATAATACAAAGTTCTTCCACTTGTGAAGGTGCCTTCATGGCATTAAACACAAAAAACTCCATAGCTTCTTCACTGGCCCTTAGTGTAAGCTTTCCTTCCCAGACATCAACAAGGCATCTGACAGCCCTCAAAAAAGGTCTCCCAAAGAGAATGGGATTGGAAGGGATTTCAAGCATGTCTAAAACAACAAAATCGCAGGGAATGTAGAATTTACCAATTTGTACTGGTACATCCTCCATAATTCCTTTGGGATATTTGATTGAGTGATCAGATAACTAGATAGACATCTTTTTAGGTTTCAAATCTCCAAGGTCCAGCTCCTGCCACAAGGTAGACGGGATGAGGCTAATGCTAGCTCTAAGGTCAACAAGACCTTTGTCAAATGTGGTGTTGCTAATCTTGCAAGGTAGAGTAAATGCCCCTGGATCATCTAGCTTCGAGGGAAGTCTATTTTGAATGATTGAACTCAATCTCTCAGTAAGCATGACGGTTTCAATTTGGTCTATCCTCCTCTTCTTGGTGAGGATGTCTTTTAGAAATTTGGCGTATGACAGCATCTCAGCTATGACTTCAGCCAACGGAAGATTGATATGAAGTTTGTTTAGAATCTCCATAATTTTTTTGAACTTTGAGTCTTCCTTCTTATTTGCAAGTCTTTGTGGAAATGGTGCACTTGCTTTAAAGAAAGGTGGTACTACAGTTGTACCTTTTAGTTTGTCATCAATAGGAGTGTCCATCTTTTCTTCATAGAAACCTCAACGCTCTTCTCCTTGGGTGGAGAAGGTCTTTGGATTTCAGCTCCACTCCTTAACGTGATAGCATTTACTTTCCCTCTTAGATTCACCTCTGGTTGCCTAGGAAGGGAACCATACAATGTGTTCTTTTGTTGTAGTAAAGCTTGCTGGGTGATTTGATTCTCCAACATCCTTGTATGTGTGGAAATTCCATCCACTTTAGTGAAGAGTTGAGCAATTGCATCTTTTAGCAGTTTGCCATTGCCTCAGAACTCTTCATTTTTTTTGTGCTTGAGTAGAGATAAATTGCTCCATCATAGTCTCCAAAGAAGATTTATGGGGTTGTTGATTTTGTTGGTAACTCCTATTGTTATTGAAACCTGGCAGGTTCCCGTTTGATTGTTGGTTGAAGAGTTGTTGTTGATGCGGTTGTTGTTGTCCTTGTTGATAGTTTTGAGCATTGCTAGTGTTTCAGTAAGAGAAGTTAGGATGATCTCTCCACCCCGGATTGTAGGTGTTGGAATAGGGATTGTATTGCTTGTTCCCCTGTATCCCAACAGCATTCACTTGCTCTTGGTTGTCTTGATTCATATTAGGAGCAAAACAAGTAGAAGAAGTATGTCCAGCAAATCCGCAAGCTTCACAAGTTACCTCAGCTGCTTGGATCTGCATTGTAGTCATCTTCTCAAACTTTTGTGTAATGACATCAAGCTAAGCTGCAATAAAATCAACTGCATCAACACTATGCTTTCCTCCTTGCTTTCCAGTTGAGGAACTCAGTGTAGAAGATGATTGTGCTTTTCTATCTGACCCCAATTGGTAGTGGTTGAGTGCTATATCTTCAAAGATATCATAAGCCTCCCTGTAAGACTTATTCATTGAAGTTCCATTAGCTGCGGCATCCAATGTCATACGAGTGTTGTAGAATAGTCCATTGTAAAATGTTTAAAGTAGCAACCAATTTGTCAATCCATGGTGAGGGCAAAGGCGTTGCAGGTCCTTGAACCGTTCCCATGTGTCATACAAAGTTTCTCCATCTGATTGAGAAAAGTTTGTAAGCAATGACTGTTCCATCATCAAGATACCATGCATGGAGAAGAAGTTTGCAATTGTCTCTAATATGATGGATAAGTGGATGCAGTACAATAGAGAAGAGCAGTGGGGCCAGATCTAGGTTTGATTTTAAATATCCGTAAAATAGAGATTTTTTGGCCTACATGTGATGGTAGAAATCTTCAAAATGAGTTTTTTCCCGAAAGATATTGGGAGACCTTTAGCTGGAGTGAAGCTGCTTGGAGGAGTTGTTAGCAAAGACAACAATTTTATTGAAGGTTTGTCTATGGAGAAGGCTTCGATGGCTATTGAGTTGATGCATATTCTTCCCCAGTTAGGTGATCCTCAAAGTGAGCTCCTCTTACTTTGTTCATGTATGGGAATTGCAAAGCTTGTATTTGGCTTGAGGACTTGTCATCCTAGGTACATGGAAGAGGCAGCAACATGTTTTGATAGAGAGTTGCGAGCATCTATTGAAGACATTGTAGTCTGTGGAGGTCCCTTTTTTGGAGACTTCCAATGGCGGTTGGCTTCATTTCCGATCCGTCTTGGTGGCTTGGGACTTAGTTCAGCTGTTGAAGCTTCTTCGTATGCTTTTGTGGCATCTAGGGCCCAATCTTGGGTGCTTCAAGATCACATCTTGTGAGGTAGTGGGATTCACAGTATGGACACTGACTTTGATATCGTCCTAGATCATCTTCGTGTCATGATTCCTTATTTTGATCTCAGTTGTTTTTCTAAAAAAGACATTGTCCCCCAAAGGCACAAAATGCTTTGGCGAGTGCTCTTTTTAGTAAAATAGTTGAGGATATGGAAGTTAAGTTTGCTATGACCATTCGAAAAAAGGTAGTTCTTGAGTGTCTACAAGTTGATCATGCTCAAGATTTTCTCCTTACTATTCCTATTGATGGACTTGGTCTGCACATGTCCCCAGTGGATTATCATAGTATCCTCAAATATCGTCTCATGATTCCTTTATTTCCAGTCGACGAGATATGTTTAGTTTGTCGTAAGGCGTGTTTGGAATCTTTTGGGGAGCATGCAGTTCATTGCAGGGAACTTCTAGGTTTTAAGTACAGACATGATCTTGTTAGAGATGTTCTCTTTGATGTTCTCAGACGTGCAGGTGTTGCTACTAAGAAAGAGGCACTGGTGAACTTTCTAACTGATCTATGAGAGGGGATTTCGACACTTAGACCTGCTGATGTTTTGGTTTTTGGATGGATAGGAGGAAAACATGCATGTGTGGATCTGACAGGGGTTTCTCTGTTAGTTGGATTGATAATTGGGACTTTTATAGTAGGACATGCTGCTCTTAAAGCTACTTTAGCCAAAGTAGCCAAGCATGAGAAAGCATGTTGTAACATCCCAGGATTTGAGGCCTCAGAACACATGATCTTAAAAGGAATGATTGGACTACCCATATCACCAAGGTGCACCTCCTTTTCCGGGAGCCCATCACTAAAGAACTCCATAGTTAAGCATGCTCAACTTAGAGTAGTACTAGGATGGGTGACTAGTCGAGAAGTTGACCCCGACTTGTGCATGAGTGAGGAAAAAGTGTGCAGTTAAGGCTAGTGGTGGTATGTGGGGCCAGGCGTCATTCCTGAAACTCTACTAGAGCCTAGGGCAGTGGGCCCGGGTGTTACAAATGGTATCAGAGCCATAACCCCTCTAGTAGGGGGGCTCGCATGGGCATGTGGCATGCCAATCTTGATTCGTGCGGTCCAGGCATGTAGGAAAGAGTTGTCCATGGTTGACGTAGCCACCTTTGTGTTGATATTCTGTGATCGGGAGCTAGGTGTCCATGGGCCATTGTGGGTTTGCACTGAAATGGGGTCAGATTATGAGGCCATAGAGTTGAGCCTTGACGGGGACATCAAGAGTCTAAGTGGGGGAGATTGTAACATCCCAGAATTTGAGGCCTCGGATAACATGATCTTAAAAGGAATGATTTAACTACCCATATCACCAAGGTACACCTCCTTTTCTGAGAGCCCGTCACTAAAGAACTCCATAGTTAAGCGTGCTCAACTTGGAGTATTACTAGGATGGGTGATCAGTCGGGAAGTTGACCACGGCTTGGGCATGAGTGAGGAAAAAGTGCGCAGTTAAGGCTAGTGGTGGTCTGTGGGGCCAGGCGTCATTCCTGAAACTCTACTAGAGCCTAGGGCAGTGGGCCCGGGTGTTACACATGTATTGAGAATCAACATGCCTTTACCTCATTTGCTTTTAATACTTTTGGATTCTTAGCACCATAAGATGTGGAGCTTCTGAAGAGGGTCCAAAAAGTCATGAATAGTAATGTAATATCTCCTAAGTGTATGGATTTAGTGTTTCAAAGGATTGGCTTTGCCATCCAAAAAGGATTAGTGGTGCATCTTGTTGCCCGCTTGTCTTCTATTTCGATGTGATTCCTTCTTCCTCGAAAAAAATGAATATAAAGAATTTGTACGTTGGTTTCTCAGTTGAGTTGTTTTGCTTGGTGAAAAATACTTTGCTAGGAAAGCATTTAATAGTTAATCCCAACTTTTAATGGACTTCTTAAGAAGAGATAAAAGCCACACCTTGGCTCTATCTCTTAAGGTGAAGGGAAACAGTAGAAGCCTTATTCCATCAACGGATACACCATTGATTTTAAAGGTGTTCATGTACTCTAGGAATTCATCCACATGAAGGTTTGGGTCTTTGGTGGCGGTACCTACAAAATGGGTTTGTTGGATCATTTGCATCATAGAAGGGCTAATGGAGAAGTTATTTGCTTCTATTGTAGGTAGATCAATGGCTCCACAAATGTTTGTGGCAGCTGGCATAGCAAAGTCCTTTAAAGTACGGTTGTCCTCCATGGTTAGTTCTTCTTGTATGACTTCTTCAAAGAATGAAGAAGATGGTGGTAGTGATGATGGTTGTGATCCCTCCAAGTTTAAAGAGTTCTCACTCCTCCTTGCTCATCTATGGCTACTAAATGTGTGTTCAATCTCTGGATCTAAGAAGATAGAGGTTTGTAGACCTCTCTTAGAATGACGCATGAAACCTAAAAAGTAGGAATTGAGTGAGATTCACAAGAATAAGAGATATCACAAGGTAAAATGTGATAATGATGATTTAGTCTCAATTACTAGTTAACACTTTTACTCTAAATAAAAACTATTGTTGCTCCCCAGTAATGGCACCAAAACCTTGTTGATGAGTTTTGAAAAGAGAAAGATTTCAACTCATTAGTTTCCTGCAAGTATACAGAAATCAATGTAGTTAAGTGTCGAATACGAGGAGCTAGGCTAGTTAGGCGCAACCATGTTAACTTTCACTAATCTAAATTGGATTGCAAAAGATTAATTGTTTATAGACCTAAGAAAAGGGAAAAAAGGCAAAGGTTTTAAACAACAAAGTTGACTTAATGATTAGGAACATGAGCATAAGGTTTCACTACCATAACCATTATATCACATGAACGCAAGAAATAAGATCGTTGTTTAATAAGCAAGGAGGTTGTCATCATCATGCATTTCCCAATGCCATGAGATGGTTCTCAACCTCACATAATGCTCCCTCATCTATGATTAGTATCAAACACAAATGAAACCCTCAATAATCCCTAGCCACTCCCGTGGTTAAGAGAATATTGCCATAGATCCTACTCTATACTTCCTAATGCATTCTCCCAAAGCATAAGGCAAGCATAAAACATGTATAAAAGGTGGCCAGCCTAGCATACAAGTGAGAAAACACCATAGGCATCCATGGAAGAAAGCAAATTAAACGGCAATAAGCATAAAATTCGAGTTCACATGATCAATGGCATGGGAGCTACTCTCCCATGCTCAAGAAAAGAGCTCTACTCATCCATAGTGAAGATGTGCAGATACATGACAGTAATTTTAGAGTTTTGCATGCTTAAGAGAAGGAAATGCTAGAAAAAACACAGATGCAAGCTAAGGGGAGAGAACTCCAGTTAGAGAATGAAGTTCCACCACTAGAAAGATCCAACTCGGACCAACTTCCCTCTCAGAAAGCTAGAATGAAGAGAGTAGCTTTGTTGCACTTTGGAGAAGAAAAATGGAGAAGAAATGAAGTAGAATGAGGGTTCTTCTCCAAGAAACCACCTTCTTCTACCCAAAAATCACCTTCCTCTACTCTGGAACTTCTCTTGAGAGTAAAACACTTCAAAAAATGATTGAGCATAACCGCCTCATGGGCTCCCATTTGCTTTTAAAGTGAGAGGCAATCGTTTTTTATTTTTGTAGAAACTGACAATGGCACGGCGTGTCTTTTGTTGAGCACATCGTGTCATGTCATTTGTGTTTGCTCAGTGTTGTCGATGCATTGAGGTACACATCGTGTTTGAATAATACACGTCATGTTTCTATCTTTAGGGAGTGAATCAAATGAAGGGCACATGACGTTCTGAATAAACACACGTTGTGTTCTTTGGCAGATTGGTGTAGACGGTCTTCATGTACCAGGAACACGACGTGTCTGATGAAGGACATGTCGTGTTACCTCTTTTCTTTGATATGGACTAGATGTTGTTGGAGAATCACACGATGTGTGTTTAATAACACACGACGTGTTCTTTGTCCTGAAGGACTGCCTGTAAGTGAACACGTTGTGTTCTTAATACAACACGGCGTGTCCTCTGCCGTTTCTTCAGAAATTTGCTTTGGATCAGCAACAAAACTTGGAGAAGTCCCATTGAGGTTGGATCTGAGTTAGGTTATCTCCAATATGACCTTTTTAATACATATCTACAATCAACATCGTGTGATAAGCAAAGAGACTAAAAAGTGTGGCAAAATGGATATAAATAGAGGCTAATTTGGAACTGAATGAGTTGAAACTGTCTGTGAAGAAATGTAAAAAGTTGATATAAAACACACACAACAACTTCGCAATAAATCAACTAGTGTATTGAAGCTTACCAAGCAAACCATGAATTTCCTTTTTAGTTTTGGGAGGAGGTAGATCAATAATGGCCCGAGCTTTTCCTGGATCCACTTTGATGCCTTGTTGACTGACTATGTAACCTAATAGAGTGCCAGAGGTGACCCTAAAAGGTACACTTTATTGGATTAAGATGAAGATGAAACTGTATGAGCCTTTCAAAAATCTTTTCTAAGCAATCTACATGTTCATCTACTTTGACTTAGCAATCATGTCATCAACGTATACTTCAATTTCCTTATGCATGAGGTCATGAAATTATGCTACTATAGCACGTTGATATGTAGCACCTACATTTTTCAAACCAAACGGCATAACATGATAACAAAAGACTCCCCATTTTGTGGTAAATGTTGTCTTTATCATGTCACAAGCATCTTAATCTGATTATATCCTGAGAATCCATCCATGAAGCTTAGAAGACCATGTTCTGCTGTATTATCAACTAAAACATCAATATGAGGAAGTGGGAAATCATCCTTGGGACTTAATTTATTTAGGTCTCTATAATCAACACACATACAGACACATCCATCTTTCTTTGAAACTGGTATGACATTATCTAGCCATGTTGGATATGACACGAGGCGTATAAAGCCAACATCATATTGCTTTTGTTCCTCTTATCCAATTTTGAGTCCCCATTCTGGCCGAACACGACATGCTTTCTGTTTAACATGGCTCATCCCAAGTATTATAGGAAAATGATGGATTGTAATGGATTCATTGAGACATGGAATGTCAGCATAGCTTGAAGCAAAAACATTTATGTATCGGCAGAGAAGATCTATCAATCTGAGTTTGACATATGAAGACAATTTTGCTCCCATCTTTACTTGGCGTATCACGGGTCCAACACCAATATTTACTAATTTTGTTACATTTACAATGTGATATGGTTGATGTTCCTTTATCATATATTCAAGTGTTGGAATGTCCTCATAATTAGTAGAAGGGTCTTCAAGTAATTCGACCACTTCTTTGATAAGATTCTTCTTTCCTTGTTGTCTACAATGAAACGGTGCCAACTGGAAGGTGTTGGGCTTGATGACTCTTTTTATCCTTTTTGTAATGTATTTACTTTAAGGAACCTGATGAGGAGACTAGTGAAAGAGCCAGGATGGTATCCCCTCATTAGTTAAGGGCCCGTCTGACTTAAGAAATGCCCTTATCTCTTACCTATAATTGGTGAGTACCTCATTTGGAAGAAAAGTTTGGATTGTCTGGTGAAATGAAGAAGTGTCACTACTCAAGGAAAGCATTGCTACTCCAGGTTCATGTGTGGTTTCTTCAGCATCACTTGAGGTGTAATCTAAAGAGTTACTCAACGTGTTGGAATCTCCATATGTCTTGTGAGAAATGGTTGAAATGTTCCTAGCAGGTTCATCGATTTCATGTCTCCACTGAGTATATTCCTTCCCATTATGACATTCAAAAGACATATTTGAGAAACGCCATGGCTTTTATTGCTTTTTTCTATTCAAATATTATTTGGTTGGCCATACAACAGTAGGGTGCCAATAAGGGATCCATTTTGTCATATGATTATCCTTTGGTCCATTGAGACCATGGTAATCGAGCCCCCTTCAATCACAATTTGCTAGAATAGAGATATCAGTTGGAATTTCTTATCGATGACGCCTAAGTCCCCATCATAGATGGAGTCCCATTATATCTAGGAACTTCATATACACATGGTGATCATGAAGTATTTGAGGAAAAACTCGAAATTTCTCAGGAATATAGTTAATGGTTTCTGTAGTGCATGTGTGAAACTGTAGGTCTACTTCTTTAGCTTCCACAGTCGCTATTGTTTTTGGTATGGGGTCACCTTGAACAATGACTATGTCTGACCATGTAAAAATTTGAGACATTGATGCAATGAGGATGGTACAACTTTATTCTTATGAATCCATGGTGCTCCCAAGAGCAAATTAAAAGATGCATTTATTTCCATTATGATGAAAGTTCCCTACACATCCTAGGGTCCACCTAAATAGTCAAAGTAATTTCACCCATGACTTCTTTTGGAGATCCATCAAATGCTACAACCTTTGTCAATGTTGATTGTATGTTTCTAGATTCATTTCCCAATGTGACAAATGTTTTAAGGGGGTAAATGTTGAGTCCTGCTCCATTATCAATGAATACTAATAGAATCTTCATGTCCTCATGTCATACAGTGATGTATAATACAGGATTGGAATCTACACCACTTACAATTTCATCATCTGAGAATGTTTTCAATGTCGATTTGGTGAAGGCTATTGTATTAGCTAGATTCTTTGGGTCAACTGTTGACTTAAGAGTTATACATTTCCCATATTTTGATAATGACTTAACCATTCCATTCCTATGTATCTAATATGTTTGTTTAAAATTGATTTCAGGCTTTAGATACATGAAAATGATCAAATTACACAAGCCCTAGCTTGTTCAAGTTCAAGTCAAATGCAATGCAAGTGTGTAATTTGGGAAATCACTCTAAATGACCTTAGATGAGTTTTTTAATCACTTGTATTGATGATATGACTTGTAACTAAGTTGAGAAGAATATGAGGGACACTTTATACCTAGGTTTAATCACTCAAAAGTCAACTTAGAAAATTTGTCACATGTTGTTCATCAGTCGAGTTGTACACTCATAGAACTCGACTGACTGACTCAGTGAGCAAATCTAATTTTAGCTCATCGGTCAAGTTTATCAGAACAAACTTGAATGATAGTTTGAAAATTGGCTTGGTCTTTTAGTTGATCGGTCCAGTTACCTTTATTGAAACTCGATTGAATGTACTATACAAAAAACATAGAAAAAGTTATTATAATCGTTGGTGAGTTGTTTTGGGTGAAAATAGATATGTTGCATTGTGGAAAATAGTTATATTTCGACCCTAGGTGATCCCACACTCAAGGGAACACCCCTAACTATAAATAGGACCCCCTGGAGTTTATTCCAAGTTTGCTCATTCATGTTATTCTAAGTCCTTCCTATAGTTGAGTTTGTTGCAACTCCTTGAGCCCCTTTCTCTCTCTAGTTTATACTTCATTTCTTGATTATGAGTGAGATAGGCTTGCTGTAAGAGAGATACTCCCTTGTGCATGTAAAGTTCTCATCTTCTCCATCCTCCCTACCCCCTTTCCTCCATGAAGAAAAGGTGAAGCAAGCTACTATGAGTGAAGGTGGAGTTGTTGTTGGTCTTCTTCAAGTTTGAAGAAGTGGTGAAGAGCTTATCTAGGAGAAGGAGAAGGCAGAGGCTGAAGATCTAAGAAGAGTTGAAAAGTCCTTTAAGGCAGAAGACTTGTGTTAGAGTGGGTAAAACCTTAGAGAAGGTTGAAGACTCTTGGTAAAGTGGGTAAGTCCTTGGTAAGGTGGAATATTCTTGGTGATTGGATGGGTAAGTCCTTTGGTGGTCTTGTGTTGTAACTCTTATTGGTGATAATATAGAGAAAATCACTTGCAAAGTCATAGAGGCTAACCTCTCTAGGTAGTGGACTGACTCTCTCCTAGGTTGGAGAGTGGAACCCCTCTACATGACCTTGTCAAGTGCTTGCTATCAATTCCTTTCATCCTTGCTATGCTTGTTAGTTAGGACTTGAAATTGCACTTAAGCTATTGGTTTTAATTTGATCTAATTTGAAGGTCTAATCTATCTTGTGAGAATTTTTTAAGATCTATTCACCCCCCCTCTAGATCCCTAGATCCAACAAGTGATATCAGATCTAAGGATCTTCTCCAACAATATCCCACTAGAAGAGAAGATGGGAAACAACCTACTTGGTTCTCTCAACCTAGAGGGAGGCTTCTCCATGCATCCTCCAGTCTTTGATGGCACCAACTTCTTCTATTGGAAGAGGCATATGTAGTTCTACATTCAAGGCATGAACTTTGACATGTGGAAGGTGATGGTCACACCTTATAAGGATCCAACCGGATCCATTACAACATGGAGTGAAGTTTCTCTCAAAGAATCCCAACTCAATGCTAAAGCCATAAGTATCTTCTATGCAACCCTTACCCCAACAGAGTTCAACCAGATCTCATCTTGGGACATCGCCTATGAGATTTGGGACAAATTGTGCATCACCTATGAAGGCACAAAGCAAGTTAAGGAGGCCAATATCTACATGTTGAACTACCTTCTAGATAACTTCAAGATGGGCAAGAAAGAAGGGATTGCGCAGAGATGTACTCAAGACTCAATGTCATCATCAATGGGTTGGCTGCTTTGGGAAACACTTTCGATAGAGGTGTAATCAACTCCAAGATCTTGAGGACTCTACCAATGAGATGGGATTCAAAGGTCACCTCCATTAAAGAAGTGAGGAGCCTTGGTGACATCCCAATCGAAGAGCTCATTGGCAACCTCCAAGCCCATGAGTCAAGGCTTGACAAGTAAGAAGAAGAATCCAAGCAAGAAGAGAAGGAAAGCCAAGAAGATCAAAGATAGTTCTTTCAAAGCACAAGTGGAGGCGGTCATCCTTCAACAACAACTTGCTTGCCGGACTTCTCCTTCCTCCTCTAGTGAAGATGATATCCCAAGTGAGCATGAAGCCAACTACAACAAGGGAAAACACTTCAAGGGAAAGCAAGCCTCCTCTTCGACACCTAGATGCTACAAGTGTGGGCAAAAGGGACACTATAAGAGTGAATGTCCCAAGTCAAGAAAGTCACACCACAAGGACAGATCAAAGAAGGAAGAGTAGTACAAGAAGGAGAGAAAGTATAAGAGGAAGGACAAGAAGGAGAAAAGACACAAGAATGCAACTCATTCAACTTAGGAAGCTTCATCTTCAAGCATCTCAAGCTCTGAAGAAGATGGAGAGTGCCACCTTGCACTCATGGCCTCTACTAGTGAAGAAATTGGAGAGGTAAGTTTGCATGAGTTATCTAAGGAATATGTTATTGACATGCTTATCTCTACCCTTTCATCTTTTTCTAAATGTAAATCTAAAAGAAAATGGTTAGGAAAAATCATTGATGATTTATATGCTAAACTTGAAATTCTTGAGTTGAATGAGAAATCTAATCTTGAGAGTATTGATAATTTGCAAGGGAAATACCTTGATATTGAGCTCCAATACAATGGGGTTAAAGTTGAAAATGGTATATACCTTAAGAATATTGAAAATATTAAGGAAGAAAACCAAAATTGCCTTAAAGAGCTTGAAATAGTTAAAACTAAAAATGTTGAATTTAAGCTCCTTATTGGTGCTCATAGAGAATAAAGAGATGTCTATCTTAGAGAAATCCAAATTATTAAATCTGAAAATGCTAGGTTACTTGTTCAAGTAAATGATCTATCACCTAGACCTTTGTTGCCTAGTGCTAATGTTGCTTCAATCTCTCTTGAAAAGGATTCATATTTAACTAAAGCCTTATGTCTTGAGGCTGACCTTGTTCATGCTAGGGATGGCATAGCTAGCTTATTTTGTACCATTATTTCTTTAAATGATGATAACAACATATTGAGAGCATCCCTACAGAAATTCCTAAAAGGGAAGAACTCCCTAAATGAAATCATTGACCATTCTACCAAATA
This sequence comes from Alisma plantago-aquatica, assembly GCA_963693085.1. Taxonomy (NCBI): domain Eukaryota; kingdom Viridiplantae; phylum Streptophyta; class Magnoliopsida; order Alismatales; family Alismataceae; genus Alisma; species Alisma plantago-aquatica. The sequence continues at coordinate 366,588,140 of OY856411.1, read as the reverse complement.
AAGTGGTACTAGTGGTTTGCGATTTGTAGGGAGAGCATCAAAGGGCAAGAGCAAAGCCAAAGGTAAGAAAAATAGTAAGGAGACCTCTTTCTTTATAGGAGAGTCTTCCGACACTATTCTTATTTCAAATGTGATGATCATTACTCTACTTATTGTCCTTACAAGCCTAAGGGGACTAACCCAAAGATGAAATGGGTCCCCAAGCTAACTCCAGATCCCAAAGTTTGAGTTGGGAACTGACATTCTCCTTTCTTATAGGAAAAAGGAAGATGGATTGTTGATAGTGGTTGCACTAAACATATTACTGGTGATATAAGGCATTTCAACAACTTTACCAAAAAGAAAGGAGGATCACTCACCTTTGGGGACAACAAGAAAGGTAAAGTCAAAGGTGAGGGTGATGTAGGTTAATCCTTATGTATCAAGAATGTTATTTTTTTGGATGACCTACATCACAATTTAATTAGTGTTAGTCAACTATGTGACAATGGTTACCTTATGCTATTTACTTCCTTTGAATGCTTGATTCTATATTCCCTCACCTACCAAGTTATATATAAGGGAACTAGAAGTGGTAATCTTTATGTTATTGTTCTTGACTCTATTAAGCCTGTTGTTGGTAGATGCCTAGTAGTCAACTCGAATGATATTTCTATATGGCACAGATGGCTTGGTCATGTAAATATGCATCAGTTGAAGAAGTTGAGCAAAAAGGATTTGGTCAAGGGACTCCCTAAATTGGATTTTGAAAAAGATGAGGAATGCCAACCTTGTACCTAAGGAAAGCAAGCCAATTCCTCCTTCAAATCCAAAGGATTCCTTAGTACTAAGAGAGCTCTTGAGCTTCTTCACATTGATCTATTTGAACCAATGAGAACTCAATCGCTTCATGGTTCCAAGTATTGCCTTGTAATTATTGATGATTTCTCTAGATATACATGGACCTTCTTTCTCATTTCTAAGAGTGATACGCTTGATGTTTTCTCGAGCTTTTGTAAACGAGTTGAGAATGAAGCTTCTTGTTGCATTGTTTTCATGCGTAGTGACCATGGGGGAGAATTCAAAAATGATCTTTTTGAACATTTTGTCAAGAATCTGGTTATGCACACAACTTCTCTTCACCTCGAAAACCTCAAAAAATGGGGTTGTAGAGAGGAAGGATAGGTATTTACAGGAGATGTCTAGGACTATGCTTCTAGAGTACGATACTCCAAAGAAGTTTTGGGCTGAAGTTGTTAGTACCTCATGTTGTGTGCAAAACTGGGTTTTTACTCATCCTTCTTTGAAGAAAATCCCCTATGAGCTATGGTGTGGTAGGAAGCCTTCTATCGAGTATTTCCATGTTTCCAGATGTCCTTGTTTTGTTTTGAATACAAAAGATTCTCTCAAAAAGTTTGATTCGAAATCTTACAAGGCTTTCTTTCTTAGCTATAGCACTTCTAGCAAGGCTTATAGAGTTTTTAATGTTGATCTTGCTAAAGTAGAAGAATCCATAAATGTAAAATTTATTGAGACTAACCCCTATATTCCCAAAGATATTGTTCCAAATGATGATGTTGCATGTGAAGTAATTCCTATTCTAAAAGAGCTCAACATCACCCAAAAGGGAAAAGAGGTAGCCACTCAAAAAGAAGAAAAGGATGATGAAAAGAAGGACCTAACCCCCCAGTTTGCTAAGAATCATCCAAAGGAGATGATTTTAGGTGATCCATTTGAAAGAGTGAAGACGTGGGCTACATTCAACAAAGAACAATCCAACAACACCTTCATCCTAAGAATGTCGAGGAAGCTCTTGGGGATGATGAGTGGATCCTAGTTATGCAAGAAGAGTTGGAGCAATTTGAAAAGAACAAAGTTTGGACCCTAGTGCCAAGACCAAGTGATAGAAATATCATTGGCACCAAATGAGTCTACCGCAACAAGCTTGATGAAAGTGGCAAAGTTGTAAGGAACAAAACAAGGTTAGTGGCTCAAGGCTACAATCAATAGGAAGGTATAGATTTTGATGAAACATGTGCACCTGTAGCTAGACTTGAGTCCATTCATATGTTGCTTGCCTTTGCTAGTTATAAAAACATTCTTCTGTAACAAATGGATGTTAAAAGTGTGTTTTTGAATGGTACAATTGAGGAGGAAGTGTATGTTGCACAACCTTGGGGATTTGAACATGATAGTTTCCTAACCATGTTTATTTGTTGCAAAAAGCTCTCTATGGACTCAAACAAGCACCTAGGACTTGGTATGAGAAATTAAAGAACTTTTTTTAGATCATGGGTATATCATGGGCAAAGTTGATTCTACCTTATTTCTAAAGCACGTTTCTAACAATTTTCTTATAATACAAATATATGTTGATGATATCATTTTTGCTGGAACTAACCTTGATCTTTGCAAAGAATTTAGTGATCTTATTGATTCAGCCCTATTTTAGGGCTTCATCTTGTGTCATTTGCATTTCAATCACATCTATACTTGCTAGATTACATGTTATTTCCCCCAATATGCTTATTTCTATCAAATACACTTATGGAGGCTTTTTGCCTATTTTATAGGTACTTTGTCCACTACTTGATGGCATGGAAAGAAGATGGTCCAATCTAGGGTTTCCTCAGGCTTGGAGGAGCCTAAAATGAGGACAAAACCACTCCCAACCTACCCCAAGTGGGAAAAGAATGTTTTGAAGCAATACCCTCCATGGATGATCAAGTTCAATGCTCAAGTGCATGGGAGGGACACCAAAACGGCCGTGGTACTCCACCACATCCATGGTGGACATGCCCCAAGCACAAAAAATCACTAAAACTCCCAGAAATTGATGAATATGGCCAAAACGACCGTGGTGATCAACATGCATGTGGCCATAGGTCCCCACCACGACCGTGGTGACCCCCCATGGCCATGGCCATCCATGAACATATCCCTATGATCTCAACATTTTAATTCCCATGACCGTGCCCATCCACCACGGTCGTGGTCTACCCTACCCACCACGGTCGTGCTACTCACAAAACCCACCTAGTTTTCACTGCTTTACCCATTTTGCCCCTACTTGACCTAGGGCTTCCTCCCCACACCTATATATACCTATTTGGTGGCTGGGGCATGAGGGAAGCTACCTTCCACCACCACCTAGCTCCCCAAATCGCCATCTACTACATTCCACTCCATATCCACCTCAAATCCACTCCATTTCACCATTTCCACCACCAAATCACTAGTTTAGACTAGTTCCTACCCATAACCCCTTCATTCTTCACCCTTGCACCCTGGAGGAGGGAGGAGGATGACCTATAGCTTTTGGAGAGGGGGATTTCAGCCACTACTTTGAGCTCCATGGCCACCTCTATGTCTTTCTTCTCTCTTTTTGTATTTTACATTTCTATGAGTAGCTAGGCCCCTGTGGGTGGGCTGTTTGGGGGAAATTATGTTACTTTGATACCATGTTGGGGGAAAATGACATGTAAACATTGTAATTCCATTTGTTAATGATTATATTCTATTTTCGTCTCATTCTCCATGGATTTCTTGTTGGTTTGTGTGTGGAATCACCTAGGAATTTAGGCAAATTGCTTATATGTGTGAATTTTGGGATTTGCCCCTAGGTCCAATTCTTGGATCCCTAGGTTGCCTCCCATCTTCCTACATCCTAATCAATCTCCCTAAACCTAAGTGAGAGATCTAAGTAGCTAGATTAGGTAATTCTAGTGCAATTAGTATGGAGCCTTCTCAAGGCTAGAATGTGGGGGAATTGGGGTCCAAACCCCTAATCTCACCTCCCCATTACTACCCTCAGCCCCTAATTTCCTTAGGAATGCCTAATATAGAAACCTAGACTTTATTAGAGTCTAATTGAATTGAACCTAACCCCTAACCCAATTGAGCCTCATAAGGGTAGTAGGGGGTGTTAGGGACTAGTTCCCCTATGCACAACCTAGCATATCCATGGCCAGTTAGTAGCTTAGGTTAATTCATTAGACTCTAACTTGTTGTTTGGTTTGGATAATATAAATGGAATCATAATGTTCATATGTCACCCCCCAACTTAAGTGATAAGTTCATACCCCTAAACAACCCACACATCTCTTTACTGCTTGAAACCCTAGTTTTGTGCTTGCTTAGCTTAATTAGTTCTTTCCTTACTTAGTTAGCTTCTCGCTTTGTTATTGCCTTGTTCATGCTAGTTTAGTTCTTTAATTGCACTTTCACTCATCTCTTATTTGTCCTAGTGTAACTTACCTTTTCATACCTATATTAGTCTTTCCTTGCTTGATTAGTCTTAATCTAATCTAGGGTTAACGTAGATTTCATTCCTGCCTTTAATTGCTTGTTTGTTCATAGTAGTTTAACAATCAAATCACCTTTAAACCCTTAACCCTAGTCTCTGTGGTAGGAACCCAGCAAAACTAACCTAGCTCTAGCACCCCCTCTTTTCCCTGTGGATCGACCCTATACTTTCCACCTTCCTATACTATGACACGACCACGTGCGCTTGCGGGTGTAGTTGTTTTAGTAGACGTAGGTGTGTTAGTTTAGGTCTTATAAATTTCGAAAGCAAAAACCCATCATGTGTGTTCCGACCTCGTGGGGTGCATCTAGTCGAGTCAAATCAGCACACTAGCTATGGATATCCTCCTTCTCCCTCCTTGAGCAGCTTGATTGCCAGCTTACTGGGAAAAACCCCAAATTTTGGACTATGGTATCCCAAGTCAAGGGACTTTACTCTTACTGCTTATAGTGATGTGGATTATGCATGGTGCTTAATTGATAGAAAGTGCACAAGTGACACTTGTTTCCTCCTAGGACCATGCTTGGTGTCTTAGTTTTCTAAGAAATAGAGCACAGTGGCATTATCAACCACAGAGACTGAATACATTGTAGCTGGGAGTTGTTGTACCCAGGTCCTATGGATGAAGTAAATGCTCCAAGACTTTAACATTCATTTTGATGCTTCTCCTATCTATTGTGATAATACTAGTGCTATTAACTTGTCATATAATCCTATCTTAAATAGTAGAGCTAAACATATAGAGGTTCTCCATCATTTTCTCTGTGACCACATTTCCAAGAAGGATATCTATATCACGCATGTAGGTACGTAAAATTAGTTGGCAGACATTTTCACTAAACCTCTAGCTAGAGAGAAATTTAACTTTATTAGATCATAATTGCTTATAACTGTTTTGAGTGAATCTGATATGCCTTCCAGCTAGTTTTCATCTATCCTATATGTTTTGTCTCTATTTTGATCATCTTCGCTTGCTAATATGCTAAAAATCAGTTTTTCATGTTCATTTTGCCTTTTTTTCTCTTGTTTTTGGGTATTTTTCACAAACGCATGTTTTACCGAAAAATAGTACCCAATGATGAGTGATATGTGCCTAAGTATGTTTAAAATACATAATGGACTAGAAAAATAAATTTAATTAGCACTCAAATAGCTAGAAACTAAGTTTATTATGTTTAGGTTAGGTTGACCATCGGTCGAGTTGCCAACTCGACCGATTGGAGGCCGAGAGCTTTTTAAGAAAGCCTATCGGTCGAGTTTCTGAGTGTGCAGAACTTGACGGATGGCCGGGATGGAGCAATATTAAGTTGGGTTTGGCCGACTATCCCTCTCAACTAGATAAAAGTTGATCGATTCCACCTCTATTTTGCCCTAAGCATTCTAGCCTTGCCCTTCCCTTCCTCAACCTAGCCCTAATCTGACCTAGCTAGACCACCCTTGACCATCCCCCCTGCTAACCTAGGTCTGTGGTGAGTTTTTAGCTTTTGCTCTCTCCTTCATCTCTTTTTTGTCTCTATGGCATCTAATAGAAGGAAGAGAGCCGCCCCAGCTAATGCACCATCTTCTTCATCCTCCTCCCACTTGATTCCTTTTAATGACACTCTTTTTGTCTCAAATGAGGCTATAAATAGGTATAAGGAGCTCCTTCCCCAGAATCCTTTCCCTTTTTCACGCCCTTTTTTAGCCTAGACCTAGAAGACAAGAGGTCATAAATCAAGTAGTAGAGTTTATTAATGTTCAGCATCTCTCAGTCTTGGGTGTTGAACGTGTGTGTATTCCATCACTAGCATGAAAACGGTTCATGAATTCTATGATAACTTGCGCTGGAATTACAACACCCTCATACCCCCGCCTAATACTCAAGTAGTCCTCACGTCCATGATAGTCGAGAAGAAATTCCAAGTCTCAGAGGATATCCTGAACATCTTCTTCTCAGGTACTGATGAGACTGACACATGGTGTAAGGATTACCCTGAGTATTTTGACCTAGTTGAGCCTGAGGCCTTCTACAAGCAATATGATCTCACTCTCCCTAATATTCATATATTCTTAAAGAAGCCTCAATTTCCTTATAAGAATAAGTGCACCCTTCCCTCCTCTTCCTTGGATCTCAAGAAACGCATCCTCGCCCTAGTTGTTAACTGCAATATCCACCCCAAGAAGAATCAAACAGAGATTGCAGAAAACACTGCGGTGATCATGTATTATCTCTTAGAGAATGTCAGAGTCAAGTGGTTAACATATATCCTCCACCATATGACCTTCTTTGACTCAGGCAAGAACACATGTGGCACCTACCCTCCCTAACCTGCCCTGATTTGTGGTCTATTCCATCTTGCCACTAGCAAATCTCTTTTCCATGACTTTCATTACAAACCTGCCCAAAAAGTAGTTTGTATCAGTGAGACCACTCTTCAAAAGTCTATGCCTACCCTCTCCTCCACCACACCTAGTGCCTCTACCTATGCCTCTACCCGAGCACCTCCACTGCCTCATCCTTCCTGACCTGCCCATGCCTCGTTTCATGTATCAAATGAAACCCTTATGGGCAACATGATGCATCAACATGCCTACAATCTTCATGTTCAGGAGCACCTACATCAGGACTTATGTTCAATCATGTCTAACATGAACATGTCACATACACATCCCTACCCATCCTACCAGCCCTACCCAGGAGGTGATTATGCATCCTATGCATATAATCACTTTTACCCAGCCCCTCCACCTATTCCTTCCACTGCTACATCCTCAGCTATTGGTGGATCCACCCCTAGTGTGTTGTCTCTACCTGCTGGCCCCTTGGCCACTATGCTTGCCAGCCTCGGTAGTTGTGCTCCTTCCTTCCCATAGGCCAATGAGCTCTATGCTCTTGGTATGTCTTGGGATGAGCAGAATGCTTGTTGGCCTGGTCGTGGTTTTGGTTTCTCCGTTGATGAAGATATGGTGGACTAGGTTGATGAGGAGGCTACTGATGTTGACGATTCTATTGGTGATGATGAGGATGTTGGTGTTGCATCTGATGATGATGGCTTGAATGGCTTTGCTGGTGACTCCGGTGATGAGGGTGCTGCTGTTGCACCTTCAGATGGAGATGACGACTACGAGCCTGATGCTGATGATGATGTGGATGATGTAGATATAGATGACCTAGATATCTAGTTGCTCTTAGTTTTTAGTCTAGTTGCTGATCATATATATCGTTCTAGGTTAGTTTGTATTAGCAATATCTGGGCGCATGTTCTGAGTTGTACTATTTTTATCATCTTAGTTTTCATCACTTTGGCTTATAGTTGTTTTATGAGAACTTGCTTTTTGGGTTGTAATCTTAATTTTGTGCACACTTACTCTTTGATTTCCTATATCTTATGAGTTAGTGCCATGTTTTATCATATTTTGATTATGACTTTGTTTGATTATTTCTCTCATCTCTCTTTGGTGTATGTTTTTGAGATTGCATGTTTTGGATGTATGTTTTGGTTGTGCTTGGTGAAGACATGTTTATATGTTCTTCTACCCCCCCCACCCCTTCCTTTTTGATAATGTCAAAAGGGGGAGAGAAATTCCATATATTTAAGCTCAACCATATTGCTTTTATTGCCTATGTGTTCCTTTTCTTGTTCATTATATACTTTATCATGTGACTTACTAAAGGACCATATAGTTTGTATGTCATGTTGCCTTGTATAGATAAACTAACTATGCAAGTTAGAGTAAGCATAGATTGAGGGGGAGCAATTCACATTGTTCACATCTTGAATCCCCTTATAATTCACAAGGCAAAGGTATAATTTCAATATCCTTTTCAATATGATTGAGGAATGGTTTGTCATTGTCAAAAAGGGAAAGAATGTTGACTTAAGAGTTATACATTGCCCATATTTGATAATGACTTAACCATTCCATTCCTATGTATCTAATATGTTTGTTCAAGATTGATTTCATGCTTTAGGTACATGAAAAGGATCAAATTACACAAGCCCTAGCTTTTTCAAGTTCAAGTCAAATCCAATGCAAGCGTGCAATTTGGGAAATCACTCCAAATGACCTTAGATGATTTTTCTAATCACTTATATTGATATGACTTGTAACTAAGTTGAGAAAAATATGAGGGACACTTTATACCAAGGTTTAATCACTCAAAAGTCAACTTAGAAAATTTGTCACAGGTTGTTCATCGGTCGAGCAGGAAACATGACCGATCCTATGATGGATTTTCTAAAGATGACCCATTGGTCGAGTTGTACTTTCACAGAACTCGACCGACCGACTCACTAAGCAAAATTAAATTTTAGCTCATCAGTCGAGTTTACCAGAACAAACTCGACTGATAGTTTGAAAATTGGCTTTGTCTTTTAGTTGATCGTTCGAGTTACCTTTATTGAAACTCGACCAAATATACTGTATAGAAAATGTAAAAAAAGTGATTATAACCATCGGTGAGTTGTTTTGGGTGAAAATAGATCCGTTGAATTGTGGAAAATGGCTATATTTCAACCCTAAGTGATCCCACACTCAAGGGAACACCCCCAGCTATAAATAGGACCCCTTGGAGTTCATTCTAAGTTTGCTCATTCATGTTATTCTAAGTCCTTGCTATATTTGAGTATGTTGCAACTCCTTGAGCCCCTTTCTCTCTCTATCTTACACTTCATTTCATGATTATGAGTGAGATAGGCATGTTGTAAGAGAGCTACTCCCTTGTGCATGTAAAGCTCTCATCTTCTCCATCCTCCCTACCCCCTTTCCTCCATGAAGAAAAGGTGAAGCAAGCTAATTCGAGTGAATGTGGAGTTGTTGGTGGTCTTCTTCAAGTTTGAAGAAGAGGTGAAGAGCTTCTCCAGGAGACGGAGAAGGCAAAGGCAAAGGCTGAAGATCCAAGAAGAGTAGAAAAGTCCTTGAAGGTGGAAGACTTGTGCTAGAGTGGGTAAGGCCTTGGAGAAGGCTGAAGACTCTTGGCAAAGTGGGTAATTCCTTGGTAAGGTGGAATACTCTTGGTGCTTGGATGGGTAAGTCCTTTGGTGGTCTTGTGTTGTAACTCGTATTGGTGATAATATAGAGAAAAACACTTGCAAAGTCCTAGAGGCCGACCTCTCTAGGTAGTGGACTGACTCTCTCTGAGTTTGGAGAGTGGAACCACTCTACATGACCTTGTCAAGTGCTTGCTATCAATTCATCTCATCCTTGCTATGCTTGTTAGTTAGGACTTCAAATTGCACTTAAGCTATTGGTTTTAATTTGATATAATTTGAAGGTCTAATCTATCTTGTGAGAATTTTTGAAGCTCTATTCATCCCCCTCTAGAGCCCTAGATCCAACATCAACATCCTTTAGAACAAATGCACCTTGTAGAACCTTCAAGATTGCAAATTTGTAAGCTGATGAACTTTGGATTAAGTCCCACATGGATATATCAGCATGAGTTTTCTTCATCTATTTAAGTAAGTCAAATGAGGTTGTAGACTTACTCATCTCACTATTTAGTGAAGGGACAATAATGTGACCTTGTTTAGTGATGTGTGAACAAAGAAGCTCTGATGTGGGTGATACTTTGCTTAACTTGAATAGACCAGGTATCTTGATTGGTTTGGCAAGGCTCTCAATGTTGTTGTAGGGATTCTTTCATCTATTGTTGTATCTTCAGAAATAGAATCTTTTGCCATGTATATAGTAACTTGGTTTTTCCTTTGTAGATCATATCAAAAGTGTGATTATAAAGAGAATTTTTAGCATTGTCAACAATAGATTCTATAGTTTGAATATTTTCAATAACCCAAATGGAAGAAGGAGAAGATGCATCTATATCTTTGTAAGGGAGTGAAATCGCCCCTTTACTAAAAATTTTTGAAGAATTGACATCCATTCCAAATACTCTCAGAGGTGTGATGGAATGGGCATAAATTTTCCAAACTTATTAAACACTGGTATATAAAAGACCATTAGAAAGAAGCGGAAATAAAAAATAACTGACTATATTCAATTTGATAAAAGGTTTACAAAAATACATCAAATTCTCCCATTAGGGTTTACATCAAGACACACAATCAGGATCTAGATAGAGGGAAGTATAGACTACTACAATCTTGTCTCCAAGCAACATCTCCATCAACTAAGTCCAAGCCAAAAGCTAAGATCTTCCTTGTCTTGTCCATCACCTTGCTCCACACCTGGGTGGTTGGGAAGGCACCCAGCAAAAAGGGAAAGGGAAGAAAAGTATGTGTCACAAAACTAGTCTACAATATCAAGATAAGTAAAGCGAATAAAAATAGGCTAGGGTTTATCATATGATGAAGATAACAAGAGTATGAGGCTATATTCAAAGAAGCTTGCCATTACCAATTATATCAAAAAGGATTTGCATGTAAGATAATTATGTATATCTAACTAAGTAGGGTTGAGGCACCTAACAGACCTCTAACCTATAGGTGAGGGGAGAATAATACATTCCCAATGACCTACACAATTATATAGGGGAGAATAAGACATTCCCCAGGGCGATTATTTACATATCCTCTGTGGGTGGTTGTACATAAGTATCGCTACTTTAAATTAAATAGAACATAAATCCATATCCTAGAAAAGTAGTCATGGCAAGAGTAGTCATAATATTCAATAAGCATGGAAGTGGGGTATAAGAGCCAACAAGAAGAAATTATAATCTGATTTGAGGCATGAACAACATTAGGATTCAAAAATAAAAGATTTAAGGTTCATTTAAGCCTCATTAGGGAAATATAGGGTTTGGCTGCAATTATCCCAACATGGGGTGTAAGGAATGCACATACCTCTCTTAGTGATATCAATTACTAACTTTCACCACTTTAATTGAGTCCAAGTTCCACTTTGCCTATTTTCAATGTATTACCATGTATTAGAGTACATAGTGCACATTAATATATAGAAACCCTACTTTTAGAGCTTTTTAGCAAAATTCGGATTTATCTTTTGAAAATATCACCAATGAACTTATTAGGTTCTCCTGATCAAGAAAACATATTTTTATGTTAATTTTGGAGTTATGATGGTTAAGATGTAATTTTTTTATAGATTTTATGAATTAAATTCATTTTACAAAAATCACCCTTCATCAAACCATGAAATCAGACCTTTAAAATATTTTTATTAGATATAGATTAATTTTCCGATTCCAAAACATATTTATTTGTCAAATTTGGATAAGCACTTTAGAAGATATGAATTCTTCAATACTGACCAATAGGAAATTGCCACATCATTAAATCGATCGAGATAATTGAAGAAAAAGGGAGAGGGAGAAAACACCATTTGACCCAAGATCAGGTTTGAAGTTGCATAGGTAACCAAACTAGAGCTTCTAGAGAAGATAAATCAGCAAGAAACCAAAACCTTAGAAGAACATGGTAAAAAGAGATGGAAATCATCGATTTTCAACATAGAAGCATGGGTTTTAAGCATGTACTAAGCAATATATGAGAAGGGGGTTAACAAAACTTGCCTCTAGGAATGTAATAAGGTCCAAACAGAAATTATCCCGAGATTATAAGGTATGGTTGCTCCAAGCTAAGCTCCTTTCTTGAGCAAAGATCACCTTCTCCACTTTAGAGGTGCAAACCCTAGCAAAAGAGCATGGAGATGAGATGTTTTAGGGTTTTAGGTGGAGTTTTACCATGTATGGTCATGGTTGCAACCTAGAATAAGGTGTAAGGAAGACTAACATTATGAAAATATGGAAGTAAGGGAGGAAACTTACTAGTTTTGGTCAAAATTACCAGGGAGGAGCTTTAGAAACCCTAATAGAGCAATTTGGAAGCCCTATGAGCCTTCTTCACCAAGGTAGGCTCCCTCTATTACCTTGGGATAGAAACTTCATGGCCAAATGTAGAAGGAACTGTTATATAAGCTAGAGGAAAGAAAAGGAGAGCAAGAGTTTTCAAATTGTGAGTTGGGAAGGGGTATACATGGCTATATGAAGAAAGAGGTGAAGCATGAGGTGTCTAAGGGACTTTCCATGTGTCTTTAGCCTAGGGCTTGATAGCCATGCAAGAGGACAGCTCATGGACTCTTCTTGGAAATCAAAATTCGGTCCTAAGAGCCCATAGATCCTTCTAGGCCATCCCCACCATTTTTCAAGAAAGAAATAACCTCATTGGTTGATAGCTTTTAAAGATAAGCACCTTTATAAAGAGGGTAATCCCTATAATGTCCTTGGAAAGAAATACCATCAAACCAAGGTGAAACTAGGTTTTCCAATGGTTTAAAATCTCGTTAATGGTAAGGGAAAATATAAGGATTAAAATCTAGGTGATAATTTGCAAAGAAAACCTCCCAATTGGGTAAATTGCATAAAAGTCCAAAATGTACCTAAAATTGCATAACTTGCACAAACAACATCCAAATCAAACCAAATTTGAAACTTAGGATCATTTTATGTTTTCAAATCATATCAAAAAGTTAGATTAAGGTTTATAGCACTTAATTATGGTAATTAAGCTTTCACTGAGGTATTTGTGCATAAACCCTTCCATTGGTATAATTAATGAATAAATGTTCACTAAACCACTATAAATTCCACTTATTAAATAGAAAGGCCAATAAGGATAGAAATGAAAGGAAAAGATGGGAAAGAGGGTCAAAAGACAAAATTTCAGAATTCGGTATGTTACAATTTTATGTGCATTATTCAATCCAAGTATGTGAATTTGAGGCGTACTACAAGGTCTTCTAAGCATGGGTCCTATAAAAACCTGACATGGTATGAATGGAGGTGATTGCATTACAGGCATGCAAATATGTGATGTAGCCAAATTCACTGAACTAGACAATTCTGGTAATCTAGGAATCTTGATGGTTTGTTAGACCGTAGGGGGTTGTCGATGTGGCTTTCTTGCCTAGAACTTCAATCACACTAATAAAAGTGGGGCGACAAGATGAAAGGAATTGTTCAGTCCAATTGTATGCATATGGATTGTTCTTTTAAAATCGAATGATCTCCTTTCCCAGTGCTTTACAATCATTGGTGTCATGTCCAGCAACACGATGAAAGTTAAAAAAACTTGCATGGATCATGACTCTTAGAAGGTATTGTTGGTGTTACCTTTATATCCAGATAATTTAGATGTTCCCACAACTCACGCAACATATCACTCAGAGGGAGTCTGATTTCTTCTAGTTTTGGATTCAATTTTTTACGCTTTGGCCTCCATTATCTTTGATGAGGTTGATTATATGACATTGTTGGATGTTGGTTAGAAATACCTTCTGGATGGCTTGATAAGAATGGTTCATGTGAATCTTCAACATGAGTCTCTTTCTTGTCTCACTAGATGTAGAATTTCTAACTACTCATGTATATGTTCCATAAGACTAGTAAGTGCATCCACATCCAATTTTTCAACCATAGGGAATATTACCTTCAACACTGCATTGGATGAATCGCGATCAGAAGAACCTAGAGCTAATGAGACTGAGTCATCTGAAGATATGGAATATACATCATCTACCAATCGGTATGGTTGTTCTTGTATCTTCCAATTAACAAATGGTGTCACCATTCTAGTGATTGGTTTTGGTTCTATAATTTCTTCCAAGATGAATGCTACTTTTTGTCAAATCTTGTTCATTGATGACTTCAAGAGTGCCATTTTCTTTCAGATCTTGGATTGCATTCATGAATGTCTGACATGTGTCAATAAGGTGACCATGAGATCGATGAAGCTGATAATAAGTTGTTGCATCATAACTTTTGGGAAGGGGATTTAGAGGTGGTATCTGTATAGGGAATTTTGGGACACCTTCTACCTTCAGGAATATATCAGTATAGGTGAAAACTGATGGGTTAAATTTCTTGGGGGTTTTTGGGCAGAAATCTTTTCAATATTTTGAGATTGGACTAGGACATATGAACTCACATGTTGAGTTTGTTGGCGGGATTGTAGGTTGTGTCATCATAGGTGGATGACTCATTTGTTGGAAGGGTGGAAGATGTCTAGGGGCAGAGGCACAGGGTGTATACCCTGAATAATGATGGTAGGTTGATGGAGCATAATATCCTTATGGTTGTGGTACAGGTGGAGCAAATGGTGGTTGTTGAACAAGAGGAGGAGGTACATTTGTGCCATTTTCAACTTTAGCAAGTTGTTGAATTTTATTCTAATTAGCCCTTGTGGTTTCACCTGGTATGGAGAATGCATTTATAGTTGATGAAGAACCCTTGACCCTAGTTTGTATTTGGTTGCTATTATTGGGTTAAGATTGAGGTTGATGTTCTTATATACACTCTTTTCAATTGTTGACTCTATGTTTGTTCTGACTTGAATCAAATCTGCAAAGGTCTTATATGGTTGAAAAGTTATCATTGTAGGTAGTGCAAGGGATTCTGCTTTGATGACCATGCAAATTCCTTCTTTATCAGTAGGCTTGTTTTCAATATGTGCTACTAGTTTCCTCCATCTGTCAACAAATTGTGTGAATGTTTCTTCAGCCTTTTGAGTGAGAGTCTCTAAATCATCTCAAGTGGGTAGCTAATCAATATTCCATGCATATTTCTCAATGAAATGACTAGCAAGTTCTGCCCATGACTTGAGTGCCTCATCTTATTGTTGATTGTACTAGTCCAGGGCCGATCCTTCCAGAGAACGTTAAAATAGTCAGATGAGTAGTTTTTCATTGTCTTGAACTTCTATCATATCATAACAATATGTGTGAATATGGAGGTTGGGATCACCTCTTCCTTTATATTTAGAAAACGCTGGTACTTCAAACTTCTTAGGTAATCAGGCTTCAAGAAAATAGCAAAAATCTCTGAAGTTCTTTAAACTTGCCTTTTGACCTTGCATTTTCTTTCAGTTGTTTGGCTAGAGCTTCTAGTGTAATCTCTATCGCTTCTGGACCTATCCCATTGGATGGATTTTGAGCAATAGTGGGAAGCACTTTCAGATCATATTGTCCTCCTTGTATAACTCCCGGTTGATTATAGAAGTTTTGATAGGGCCAGAAAGGAGCATCAAGTTGAATCCAGATGATGCATATGTTATCAGATGCGGAGCATGTGAAATTGCCATGGATTGGTACTTCTATTTCTTCATCTTTTTTTGTTCAATATATACACATGTATCAGATTCCCTGAGGATGGATGTGTAGCAGGTACTAATATCTTAGTCAGGACACTTGCTGGAGGTATCATTGTTGTGTCTCCTATTAGGTTAGGGGTGGACATGAACAAAGGATTGATGGTACCTTGAACATGAGGATTTCCCTACCACATAGGGTTCATGAAAGGCATCCCATATGAGAAATCTTGAGGAAAGAATGGTGGTGGATGATATGATCCACTTGTGATATAAGGTGGTTGTTGATTTGTGGCTAGGTTGTCGGCTTGTTCACTTCATCTTCATCATCATATATTTTAGTGTCAATTGTCTTCATTAGAGCAGGCTCCTTCTATTTCTGATTCTTAAGTTTTGTCAGAATGTTCACACCAGCATTAGCATTGGATGACAATGGTTGAGACTTCATAATCATTTAGTCACATTGAGGCCCATGTTTGAATTGCATTCCCAAGTCTTCTTGATGCTGACAACCAGGACAAGCATACTGAATGATTGGCTCGTCGAGGTCAGACTGAGTTGTAGACATGTTAGAAAGTTCCTAAATTAATCACGTCCTAGATCACAAAAGATAAGGACTACGCTGATAGGGTGACTTGCTGTTGGCAGGTCTCGTGGTGAAAAAACCTGAAACACCTACATATAAATGTTAAGAATTATATACACAAACAAACATTTAAGTGACACTCTTCATATAGTCCTAATAAGGTTCTTAAGCATGTTTTTAAGATATGTCCATTAGTGCATGAGAATTTTCCCCTTGTGTGGCAAGGGGTAAATGTGACGGAGAACGTTGAATGAAAAAGAATAACATATTTTCCCCTTGCAAAACAAGGGGTTGAGCACATAGATTGGAATATGATCTTCATTTAGAGAGGTAAGTTCTTGTATAGACACAATATTTTTGTTTTCATATGGTGTGAGGTGTTCCCTTGATTATGATGGTAGAAATAGAATGAAAAAAAAATCCCCTTGCATAGCAAGGGCAACTGGGATAAGATGAAATGGTGATCACGGAAGGTAGGAAACATCTATCACTATCTCCTTTATAGGAATCAGATGGAAGACTCACTATCATGTAAAGGATATCAATCATTCAACTATCAGATCTCCCCAAGGATTTAAGAACCGGCTGACCGCTAGCCCTTATGTAGGCTAGAAGGGTACCCCTCATTTCCTTGGTCTAGAAATTATTATTGGATAGATAAAATATACTCTTCTTGAGACGATCTTACTGAGGAGGATGTTCCTTTGTTAGGGGTTAAGTTTGTTTAACCGTCGGTCATTCATGGTGACTAGAAGGGAAACTAATACTCCTAATGTAGGGACAACTGATATTGCATGGTGGTGACTAATAGGAGATAGTGGTTAGAGTTGATGTGTATGAAAGTGATGTGGATATGATTAAGAAGTGTGTGAGAAGGGGAACATCTTAATGTTGGGTGTTAGGGTAATTACTTTGTATGAATTTGATCAAGTGTTGGATATGATGAGTCAAACTGGTATAGCGTATGACAAATCATGGAGATGGATTATAACTTACTTTGGATTTTGACAAGCATTTTGACGTGGCCAAAAAGTTGAAGGATGAGGGCTTAATTGGTCAAAATTTAGACTTAAATTAAAATTTTGTGTGATGTTGTCTTTACTAGTTTGAAGCTTGGGCACAGCTTCATTGTAATATGGGTTTGTATGGTATATATTTTGTCAAAACATATCTGAAAAAAGTCCAATTTAGTATAGGCCTGACCTACACCCAAATGTGTAAAATGTTTCTGCACTCAATAGTGTGAAAGGGATCTACACTGAATTATTTAAAAGGCTGAATTGTGCAAAGGGGATCTACCCAGAATTGTGCAAAAGGGATATGCACTGAATCGTGCAAAGGGGATCTACCTAGAATTGTGTAAAAGGGATCTGCTCTGAATTGTGAAAAAGGGATCTGGATAGTAAACATAATTGTTCACTAGCTCAAAGCTTTTACTTGATATGGGTTTTTTATGATACCATATTCACTATGTTGAAACTTGTGTAGAACTGCAATGTAATATAGTTTTTTTTTGTAAATGTGACACATGTCCAGTCTGGTGTAAGATTGATCTGTGCTCAAATGTGCAAACACATTTTGCACTAAAATGTGCAGAAAGGATCCACACTGAATTGTGCAGAAATGAGTTGCACTCGAATGATAATGATTTAACAGGTCAAAATCTTGACTTAATTTGGGTTTTTTATACCATATTTACTAGATTTAAACTCGTGTAGAGATTCAATGTAATATGGGTTTGTGTGATAAATGTTTGGATCATAGTAGATCTTACACATGTTGAGTATGGTGCAAATCTGATCTGTGCTCAAATGTGCAAATAGGTTTTGCACTAAATTGTATAAAAAGGTTCTGCACTAGATTGTGTGACAGTGATTTATGCTCAGTCCAGTTTTTTTGTTTGGATTAATGCTCAGAACCTTATTAAACTACATGAATTGTATCTCAAACAAACATGTAAGATGGTAGGATAAATACCTCTATTTGCCCCATATTCACTTGTAATTTTTCGTCCTCACTTAGGAAGGTACCTATATACATGGAATAGGTGATCCTTAAACTTCTCTAGTGGTGCCTATGATATCTCCACTCATAAGGTAACATCATGGTTCTTATGGTTTTGGTACTAATCCAAATATACCTTGTGATTACGACGGCCGCTACCGGTCTTTGGTACTAGGAGAGGGGGGAGTGTTATGGGCCTTCGCACGTACCCATGAATGTGACGGTAGTACTTGTACAAGTCATCCCCATTCCATTTTAAGAGTGTTAGCGTGAGTGACAACAGTCTACTACTCATGGACAATAGGAAAATGGGACATGTGCATGTGCAATATGGTGATTTTACATGTTTAATATCCCAAAAAAAATGGTAAATATACATGCAAGCAAAATATATTCAACCAAATAGAAAATTAATACAGAGAGGGGAAGGGACTGGGTGCCAGATCAAAAAGATTGGTCACCCTTTTAGCTATCTAGACCCATGGAAAAAAAAGTAAACTCCAATTTCATCAAAAATCCTCCATCGGACAATTATTTCCCTCCCCAAAACCATCACAACAATCATACAGTTTGAATGGATTTCTATAATCATGCATTTGTTGATTTATTCAGACTATATTTGAGTACATGTGTGAAATAGATTCACACTAAAAAGTGCCAAACCAATTTACATTCAATATCTACCATATTAGAATTCTACAGAAACACTTAAAAGTTATGTCACGTGCTTTAATAAAGACTAGACTCAAATTAGTCCAGATTTGATTGAAACATGCAAAATTGAAACTGATATAACTTTAAGTGTCAAACCCTTATGCACTCAGTAACTTGATTTAAAGAATTTTTACAGAAATATTTCAAATACTAGATGGTGTGCTTTCTCAAGATCTGAAAAAATCTAGTCGTGTTTAAACGTGTGAAGATGAACCATATATCATTTGAATTTTCAAACCCTTTTGTACTCAGCAGGTGACTATTTGAGCATTTGACACGATAAATTGTATCGTGTGCTTTGTTAAGATCCAAGCCTAAACTAGTCCAATCTTAATAAAACATGTGAAATTGTATGTAAATAATATTTTTAGGCGTCAAATCCTTTGACACTCAAAATTTCAAGTCTGGAATAAAAGAATACTTACAAACTTTACTGTCATCTAACTTGTGAAGATCTTAGACATGAATAAAATGCATGCATGATCATATTTATTTTTTTAAGGCATGTGTCAAACCCTTTTGCACTCAGCAGTTAGGATATGAGAAGAAAAAATCAGAATGTATTCTCATTTAATTTGTGAAGATCTCATACGTGAATAAGATGTGTGCCCTATCAGATCAGGGTTTTTTTAAACATGTGTCAAACCATTTGACACTCAAAATTTCAAGTATGAAATAAAATAATAATTATAGACTTTACTATCATCTAAATTGTGAAAATCTTGTTTGGCTCATCACCAGCATGGTATGAAGGGTACATTAATCTAGATTGGGAATTGGACTTTAACAGGAGTAGAGGCAAAGAATCTAGTCCCGAATCTTGGAAACTTAACAGGATTTGGAAGAGTGCAGGCTTCTCTATAGAGTATTCACATGTTAAAGAGAGATTGTTTGAAGATGAAGATTGCTCAAAGGCAGATTCGTGCTCAGATTCGGATACATTACCCTGGGAGTCGGACTCATCAGACCTCGATCGGTTTAGACCGAATCGGAGGAAAAAGGCACCAAGGAAGATGACGGACAGGCGCTAGCCCCTGTCCTCCCTTGCGACAATGTCTCTGGACTGCTCTATTTTGACGAGTTCATCCAGGCTCTAGTATGTACTGATTGGTGGTGTGCACCATTTCCCTTATTCTCCTGATTGCTATTCTGAAGGTGAACATAATGCTATGCGAGAAGGAGTGTATTGGGGATTGATTCACCTGATTTTCATCATGTTTTTTTGGTTGGGTCTTCTCATCGAACTGGTTGGGTGATAAAGTTTATAAACATTGTATATATTGTAGCTGTGCGAGACTGATTGTGCTTCAGATCAGAAGTGTAGACTGCATGAGACTCAGGGGTTAGCTGGAGTTGTCACCATCTTCTTTCTAAGACTGCACATTTTGTGGGTGGTCTTAATGCTTAGTGTAGTATCTTAGTTCTGTAGGGTGATGGAGCTCAATTTTTCTTCTTGTGTTTATGTTGGATACCTCCTCCTGGACTGTATGTTCCTTCTATTTGGATTTCTATTTTGTCGAGACTTCTTAGTAGGTCTTCTAGTCTTTTCTGTAATCCTGTAAAGGATTAGAGGGTATGACCTTGTATCTAAAGTTTGGTATCATCAATAGTAACAAGATTTTTGCAGACAAAAAACAATTGTGAAGATCTTAGACGTGAATGGAATTCGTGCCTAACATTTTTGCACTCAACGGTTAGGGTATGTTTTTTTATGAACATGAATATACATGATAATTAGCATCCAACTTGTAACAATTTTAGATGAGAATAAAATTCGTGTCAGATTAGAACTGAGATGATTTTAAAAAAAAGCATGTGTCAAACCCTTTTGCACTCAACAGTTAGTGTTTGTTGTTTTTTATGAACATGAATCTACATGATAATTAGCATCCAACTTGTAAAAACTTTATACGAGAATAAAATTTGTGTCTGATCAGATCTAAGATGATTTTTTTGAAAAGCATGTGTCAAACTCTTTTGCACTCAGCAATTAGGGTTTGTACTTAATGAACATGAACTATTAATAGACTAACTGTTATCATATGCATTAAGACATAAAAATAATTCATACCTCGTTAGATTTTCAATTAAAAAAATTCCAAGTGTCAACTGGTTTTGCACTAAATTTTTGTAAAAAATTTTGAATGCAAAACCAATCTGCACTAATATTTCCAAAATTAAAAAAGATAATATTGTCAATAAACATCAATTACATGTGATAATGAGAGTTATATGTACGTGAATGAAATTTGTGCCATGTTTCTTCTATCTCAGAGAAGAAGAGAAGAAAAAATCCTAGTGTGAAACTGAACTACACTGACAAGTGCCAAATCTATTTGCGCTAGCAGATAAAAAAATGCAACTTGAGTGTGGCGATTCCCCAACGATTCGCCATTTTGTTTTCATTGAAAATCAAAAACTAGAAAAAGGTTGGAGTCATCACAGGATTTTAGTCAGAAAAACCTGGAAAAACCAAAAAAATGACTTGTGTGCGGATGAGGAAGGAATTTGTGCAAGAATCTAAATTTGGCACACTCTTTTACAGATCAAGAAAGGGTAAGAAATTGGCACCCTGATCCTCCTGTCAAAACAGTATTGCAGGTATTTTAAATAAAATGGGGAAGAAAACAATTGAATGTTGCTCTCAGCTTGCTTTAGATTTCATGTGTGAAAGGTTTTGGTACTTTTGAGCACAGAGGGGTTTCACACTCCTGAGCATCGAGAGTCTCTGGTTGAAGAATAAGACGTTGATCTGAGTTGTACTCCCCAACACCTACTCGCTCGTACTTTTGAGCACAAATCGGTTTCACACTTCTGAGAGTGGAGGGATTTTGCACTCCTGAGCTCATAGGGGTTTTGGACTCCTCAGCGCCGATTACTTTTGTGCCAAGTCGAGGTTGTCTTTTTATTTCACTCTCGCTCTCTCTCTTCTCAGTCAGTCTGGGTCTCGGGAAGTGGAGTCAATCAGGGTCCTTTTCTCTACAGTCTCTCTCTCCTTTTCTAAGAGTCAAGGGAGTTGTCGAGGTGGTTTTTTCTCTTCTCACAACTAACGACCCACTCTCTCTCAGGGTGGTTCATCAGATGCCAAGTGGCCCTCACTCTCATTTTCCGAGACCATCATGTTCTGGGTGGGTGTGGATCTAGTTGCCACTTTCTCACACGAAAGGGTTTGGCGCCCAAGTGCTCATTTTTCAAAAGAAAAAAAACAAATATGTGTGAATTGGTTTCACAAATTTTTGTGTTAAACCCTTTGGCACCCAACCTGGCCTACTAAATGGGAACCCCAGATATGTGTGGTCTGGTTCGACACATCTGGGTGTGAAACCCTTCCACACCCAGATGTCCTTTTTCTGAGAATTAACAAAATGTGTTTGAACCGGTTTGACACATTTTGGTGTCAAACCCTTTCGTGCTCATTGTGATATGTAAAAGGAGACCCGGAATGTGTACGGTCTGGTTTAACATATTTAGGTGCAAAACCCTTTGACATCAAAATGAGATTCTTTTTCAAAAAATTCTAGAAAGGGTAAGGTTCAAATTTTATCTAATTTGGGTGCAAACTGAATTTGTGCCCATAGTCAGTAAGGTTGGATTATAATTTTTGTAGGTCTCACCTTAACCTATGTAATTTGTAAATTCTATCCATTAGGGTTTAAGACCCATTGGGATCAAAATTTAAGGTTTTACTAAGTTTGATGTTGGTCCACATCTTGGTTGAACCTTGTGCAAATCAGTTTCGCACTCCAAAATGTATTCAGTGGGCCCATGTTTGATTCCTTTATCGAAAATTGGGATTTTTACCCATTATAGTCTAACGCGATTGAAATTGTGTAAATAACCCAAATAGAAAGCATTTCACAAGGTCCCAAAAATGAGGTGTCAACAATAAGGAAACCCATCAAATTAGATATTAGTGAAACCATCGTTTGTCTTAGCCAAGCAAACCATCGATTGAGAAACTAAGTGAACCATAGATCTAATACTTAAGATAAAATAGTCCATGACCTCTTAGGATAACCATCAATTGTGAACCTAAAGAGTACCACTGATCTAACACTTGGAGAAATCAACAAATCAACAATTAGGATAGCCATTGATTGTGAATCTAGTGAGGCCATTGAATTAGCCATTGAAAGAGCATCAAAACCTTCAGTTGCAAGAGGAAACAAAGCAATCATTTTTAAGCACAAAATAAGATCCAAAACAGCAACTAAGTAACCTTCATCGGTAGACTAACCATTGAGTTATGGAAACAAGAGAAAATCATCTCAAAGCATTTAGAGAGAAACCATTGTTTGAGAGAGAAATAAGACCATTGACTTGAACCGCTTGGGAGATCACCATGACATTTGTTTCTCAAACATAAGAGAGTCCAAAATAGAAGATAAATCCAAACCATTAATTCGCAAAAAATGGTCAAACTAAATAACATCAAAACCAACTATCAGATTGAAACACAAGGAGGGAAAGATCTGCTCAAAACCCTACGAAGAACCATCATTCATGGAGCTTAAGATAATCATCAATTGTATAGTGATGAAGACAATATAATCATCATTTCTTGAGCTCATTGAAGTCATAAAAATAGTAACTAAAGTACCAAAACCATTCCTTCCTATTGGCCAACCCATTGGGTCACCCAACAAGTAAAAAAAACATTTTCAAGGAACCAAAAAATCATAGCTAGTTTCAACCATTCAAACACCATAGATTATTATGATTATGGAAGCCATCGACCAACCAGAGCTAAGAATATCATGACCATGGATTCTTAGGCATCAAATAAGGTCATCAAAATAGTAGCAACAAACCACCATAGTTCTACACAAAAGACTGGTCATCAGATGATGAGGCAAGGTAGAAATCAACTCAATTCGATCAAGAACAACCATCAATTTCCACCACAACAACTTCATCAATTCATAGATAAGCAAGGTATAAAGCACATCTCTCAAAATAGAGAATGTGCACAAGATGAAGGAGAGCAACCATAGAGTTATCTAATCAAAAATCATATATATATATATATATATATGTGTGTGTGTGTGTGTGTGTGTGTGTATACAGCTTAGCTAAAGATTCGAATTGCTACTCATTACTAGTTTTAGAGCAAGATTAGCATGGAAAGTTGAATGGTAAGCAATAAATGTGGAGTAAGTTATATAACTCGCCTCTAGAACAAATTTGTAGCTCCAAACAGTAAGAAACTTGAAGAAGAAGAAGGAAGAAAATCCTAGCTTTGAGATTCTCCATTCATCCATACTAGTTCCATCTCCAAGAATGAGAAATCCTAGATCAAAGGAGCAAGAAGAAGAGTGTCTTTTGTGTTTCTATCACAAACCCAACCATGGGGACCAGGGATCCAGCCAAGAAGAAGAGAAATGTAAAGACTCAATCTTTACAATAATATAAGAAAATAATAAATAATCTTTATTACAATAATGATTTTACATCATAGTCGTGGAAGCTTTAAACATGATATTACAAGATTGAAAATAAGAATTGGTTCCTTTCTAATCTTCAACAGTGGACAGCTCCTGCACGTCTCTTGTATTTTGTCTGTGTATCACCTATCCATGAGTTCCTGGAGGAACAAAACCACACATGGACCCCATTTAAGGGAAAATTAAGGTCAGCTAGGCTGGTACTAAATCCATTATTGAGTTGTTTTTAAAAATAAAGAGTTATGATATTAAATGTAGGTAATATTGCTTGGTGGACTATGGGGATAATAAAAGAATAGTCTAGATACCATGCTCATTTCAAAAAGATACAATAATTCGAATAGGCAACTAGAAAACAATAAAGAGATACCAATATTAAGATTTCAACAACGAACAATTTTTATCAAAATATCCAATTGTTCAAAATGCAAAGATTTATTCATTGGCACAATCAATCTAATATTTTGTCTTTGTCAGTGGCTAGGTGCCTAGTGTTCTCCCTTGTATGAGAGAACGACACTTCGCCTGTGGGGGTAACAGGTACTGGGGGAACTCTAATTGTCCATTATCCACTGCGCAGGGTTGGGCTTCGTAACTCGCCGAATCTAGTGAGACAAAGCTCTTAGCCAATATTTTGATTTTTTGTGCCAATATCAAAATCTAACAATAATTCAATTTCTCAATAATGTTCAATATTCAAAGTCTAATTGTGGTGAACTTCAACAAAAAGGGAAAGGCTAACAACAATATTTGTTCCCCAGTTTACAATAAAAAATATGAAACTCAAGAGGGAGGCAAATAGTTCAATAATAGAATAAAGAATTTTGTACATGTTCCACGTCAAACATTTCCAAATCAAGGTGTGCGCAAGGATCAAGATGACAGTTTGTCATGAATCTAGAAAAAGACAATATACTAGGGTTATTTGATAGTTCTTGGCTTGGAAGTCACTTCTTAAATTCTTATTAGGTGAAATTGTCATTTTACCCCTTAGTTAGTAGATTATTATTTTTTATTGGAATAACTTCCCATCCTGAAATCATTAGATTCATTCCCATTGTTTCAATTTCTAGGATTTCTAATTGGTTTATGTATATAACCAATCTTACATATAAGTGTATATAATCATAGTATTAATCACATAAATAGTTATCATGTTATCATATACTTATATATCACCTTTTCAAGGATCATATTTCCATATATACAAATAGGTTCCTAGAAGGGGTACGTGTATAGTTTAAAGATAAAAGGCTATATAAGATGAAACTCTCCATTATGTGCATAATTAGTAACAATAGTAAATTTGACATCAATTCGTGAATACTTTAAAACCATGAATTCTATTACTTTGGTCTTTCATTGATTCCCTTTGAATTCTAATGATATATAATTTCCTTTATATAATCATCTAGATCATACATATATGTATTGGATAAGATCACCATATATTTAGATCATGATATACATATATGATTATGGTTTTGATACAGATTTACCTTATATTTTACTGATGTTGGGGTCATGTACATACCCTTACGTACTAGATAAAGATGTGGACATGTGTATGGGACATGAGTGGGTGTATTTGATAATTAGGGCATGTTATAATGCATGTTAAACTACTCACATCTTGCTAGGTATATCTGGGTGAATTCTTAAATGTAATGTTACTAGTAATTTATCTAAGTTTAAGCAAGAGATTAAAGAATTAGGTGAGGGATGAGGTACCTTTCTAAGGACATGAGGAGTAGATGATCATTGCTCCTGGAGTTTGGGAAACCATGACGAGGTTGTGTGGTTACAGGAGGGGAGTAGACCTGATCAGAGGTATGTGGTACGGCTGCACTATGAGGGCAGTAGCACTCATTGAAGACATGAATGTTGGCTCTTCTTGGTTCAGGGTTCATGGAGTATGGGATGCCAAGGTCCAGGGTAGATCTGAGGTCATGGAAGACTAGTGAGGTTGGTATAGCAATGGTATTGGTACTATGACCTTGTAGTGATGGTTGTAGGTTTGATGTCATCATGATGAGAAGGTGGAGGAGCATGCATGTGGTGGTTGTAACCCGTGGTTGGCGGTTGTAGTCCAACACAGGTTGTTGGCGTAGTAGGTCGAGAAGGGGAAGGAGGAGCAGGTGGCATGTTGCATATCGTCACTGATGAGTGATAGAGTTGCAGCTTGCTGGTTAGTCCCTATTTCAGGGTCTAAGACTTCCACTCAAAGGCTGAGAGGTCAGAGTTGGTGTGTAGGTGGGAGCAACGAGGGCTTATGATGGTCACCAAAACAAAATGATTCCAGTTATGATGATCGCCATCATCGTTGGTGATTCCCAAGTGGTGGCGATGGGCATAGGAGGTGTTGGCGGATGTGTTGAGGTTTGTTGTAGATTGGATAGGTGATATTAGGAGAAGGCGATAGATTCATCTTTTGGCTCCATTGTTTTTTGTTTGTGATCGATCGCTAAGATGTGGAAGGAAATATCCACTAGGACATTTGCTTCTGAATGTGGGAACATATTATAGGTTGATGATGATCTTGGTTTGGGATTTATGGTTCCTATAGGACCAAGGTAGTGGATGGATTGATGATTTTTAGGTGGTGTATCTACTGACAAGGAGGAGAGAGGGTAACAAGGGTAGCTATTGGGAGAACTCTGTAACTGATTGAGGTTCTAAGAGGGTCCTTTACATATGGGTTGTTTCTAGGTCTTTGTAACTGACATTGACGGAGGAAATATGAGAAGGAGGAAGAGGATCGTGGGCGCCGGTCATGAGGGAGGAATATCATATCAATAATGATAGTTTTGGCACTATTTTAATAGAGGCACACAACTGATGATTGGTAACACCTGTGCGGGCATTTCTTCAACAAGTAGCCGTTGAGGGTGATGACAGCTCTAGGGCTTTGGGAGTGATGAGAGAAGAGAGAGAGAGGATGAGGGGGTGATGATGGCATGCTCTTGCCATTTTCCTTGTTGCAAGGTAATAGCCTCATGAGTAAGCCCTAGTCAGGGTGGCTAGGGATGACCAGTGCGGGGTCCTGGTCAACCGGGTCATTGACTCATTATTTGATTGGATTTAATTCCTAGTTAAGTGCTTTATGGTTGAAATATCAAAATGTTGTATCTCTTAACTCATCTATTTGTTTCTTTTAAAATTTTCAACAGTGATTTTATTCCATTATTCTAAATATTAAATATAGTAACTTCCATAGTTCATGAGTCTAAGATAGTTAAAATAATTGCTATCACCATAAATTCTAACATGAATATCTAAATATCCATAATATCTTTTAATGTGATTCTAAAGCCAAGAATCTTCATTGGGGTTCAATAGTTCAATTGGAGGTCCCAAGTGGGATGACTAGATCAAAACAATGATAAATTGCATTTTGGTGATCAAGTTTCAAGATATTTCAAATATGGTACAAATATGAGTCCAATTTGGAAAAACAAATTCAATTTTGGAGGATTATGAATCATATCTCAAAATTTAAATTTAGCACTGAATTTCAGTATGTTACAACTCTTCACCCCTTAAAAATGATTTCATCCTCAAAATCATAACGAACATGGTCTACTCTGATACTATTCTCCACCCCTTAAAAGGATTCAGCTAGAAATCTAAATAGGAAAATCACTATAATGTAATGTTCCTTTACTAACTCTAGGTCTTCACCTCTAGGGTTTTCATATACCTCTTTGATTGTGACTTAGATAAAAAATCATCGGTAAAATTTAATTATATTATTTTACTTTGTACGTATAGTATTATAATGAAAATAATTTCTTGATGAGATACATTTGATGCGAAACTGGAAAAATGGCCAAAATCAATGCAATGACTAAGTCATAATCACTTCTTATCAACATTCACCATACTACCTACTTGACTCAACTATTCACTTATGGTATAGGGAATATGGATGTCATTCACAAATCCAAACTTAGGCTTCTAGTTTTGCTGATCACCTTCCCATTATTCGGTTGTTCACATTTTCTAATACATGAACTCATCTCTACTAATATTATGATGTTTCATCTTCACTTATTGGTAAGTCATACGTCTTTATGAAAACTAACTCCACCTAAGTTACTAATTGCATTTAACTAGATAAGCTTAGCAAGACTAGGGTTGGTTCAAAACTACTTTACTGGGTTCTAGATATGCTAATTTTAACCCTAATTTCCATGAGACGTGCATGAGTGTCGACTGATAATGGCTCTGATGCCATGTTGTAAAGACTCAATCTTTACGATGAAATATTTAAAAAATAATATTAGAATTATAAACAATATTTATTACAGTCATGCTTTTACATTAGAGTCGTGGAAGCTTTAAACATAATATTATAAGATTGAAAATAAGAATTGGTTCCTTTCTAATCTTCAACAGAGGACAGCTCATGAACGTCTCTTCTATTTCTTCTGTGTATCACTTGTACATGAATTCCTAGAGGAACAAAACCACACATGGACCCCATTCAAGAGAAAATAAAGGTCAGCTAGGCTGGTACTAAATCCATTATTGAGCTATTTTTGAAAATAAAGAGTTATGATATTAAATCTAGGAAAGATTGCTTGGTGGACTATGGGGATAACAAAAAAATAGTCTAGCTACCATGCTAATTTCAAAAAGATACAATAATTTAAAGAGGCAACTAGTAAACAATAAAGAGATACCAATATTAAGATTTCAAAATGGATTTTTTTTCTCAAAACTAATATCATGATATCCAATTATTCAATATGTAAATATTTATTCATTGGTACAATCAATCCAATATTTTGTCTTCACCAGTGGCTAGGTGCCTATTGTTCTCCCTCGATGAGAGAACGACACTTTGCTTGTGGGGGTAACCGGTACTAGGGGACCTCTAATTGTCCATTATCCACTGTGCAGGGTTGGGGGTCGTGACCCGCCGAATCTAGTGAGCCAACGCTCTTAGACAGTATTTTGAATTTTTGTGCCAATATCAAAATCCAACAATATTTCAATTTCTCAATAATGTTCAATATTTAAAATCTAATCGTGGTGAACTTCAACAAAAAGGGAAAGGCTAACAACAATATTTGTTCCCCAGTTTACAAAAATTTTATATATGAAACTCAAGAGGGAGGCAAATAGTTCAATAACAGAATAGAGAATTTTGTACATGTCCCACATCAAACATTTCCAAATCAAGGTGTGTACAAGGATCAAGATGACAGTTTGTCACGAATCTAGAAAAATACCATATACTAGGGTTATTTGATAGTTCTTGGCTTGGAAATCACTTCTTAAATTCTTATTAGGTGAAATTATTATTTTACCCCTTAGTTAGTAGATTATAACTTTTTGTTGGAATAACTTCCCATCCTAAAATCATTAGATTCATTCCTATTGTCTCAATTTCTAGGATTTCTAATTGGTTTATGTATATAATCGATCTTACATATAAGTTTATATAACCATAGTATTAATCACATAAATAGTGCTCACATTATCATATACTTATATCTCATCTTTTCAAGGATCATATTTCCATATATACAAATAGGTTCCTAGAAGGGGTACGTGTATAGTTTAAAGGTAAAAGGCTATATAAGATGAAACTCTCCATTATATTCATAATTAGTAACAATAGTAAATTTGGCATCAAGTAGTGAATAGTTTAAAACCATGAATTCTATTAATTTTGTCTTTCCTTGATTCCCTTTGAATTATATTGATATATTATTTCCTTTATATAATCATCTAGATCATACATATATGTATTGGATAAGATCACCATATGTTTGAGTCATGATATATGTATACGATTATGGTTTCTATATTGATTTACTAGATAAAGATGTGGATACGTGTATGGGTCATAACTGGGTGTATTTGATAGTTAGGGCATGTTATGATGTATGTTAAACTACTCACATTCAGCTGGGTATATCTGGGTGAATTATTAAATGTAATGTTACTAGTGATTTATCTAAGTTCAAGCAAGAGATTAAAGAATTAGGTGAGGGATGAAGGTACCTTTCTAAGGACATGAGGAGTAGATGATCATTGCTCCTAGAGTGTGGGAAACCATGACCAGGTTGTGTGGTTGTAGGAGGGGAGTAGACATGATCGGATGTTTGTGGTGTGGCTGCACTGCGAGGGTAGTAGCACTCAATGAAGACGTGACTATTAGCTCTTCTTGGTTCAGGGTTTATGGAGTACGAGATGCCAAGGGCCAGGGTAGATCTGAGGTCGTGGAGGACCACTGAGGTCAAGATAGCAATGGTATTTGTACTATGACCCTATAGTGATGGTTGTAGGTTTGATGTCGTCATGATGAGAAAGTGGAGGAGTATGCATTTGGTGGTTGTGACTTGTAGTTGGCGGTTGTAGTCCAACTCAAGTCATTGGTGCAGTAGGTCGGGAAGGGGAAGGAGGAGCATGTGGCGTGTTGCAGATCGTCACTGATGAGCGATAGAGTTGCAGCTTGCTGGTTAGTCCCTATGTCGGGGTCTAAGACTTCCACTCAGCGGCTGAGAGGTTAGAGTTGGTTTGTAGGTTGGAGAAACGAGGGCTTCCGATGGCTGCCAAAATAAAATGATTCCAGTTCTGATGGGTGCCACCACAGCTGGTAATTCCCAGGTGGTGGAGATGGGCAAAGGAGGTGTTGGCGGCTGCGTTGAGGTCTATTGCAGATTGGCTAGGTGATATCATGAGGAGGCAATAGATTCATCTTTTGGCTCCATTGTTTTCTAGTTGTGACCGATCGCTGAGATGTGGAAGGAAATATCCACCATGTGATTTGCTTCTGAATGTGGGAACAATTTATAGGTTGACGATGATCTTGGTTGGGGATTGACAAGTCCTATAGGAACAGGGCAGTCGATGAGGGTGATGACGACTCTAGGGCTTTGGGGGGCAATGAGAGAAGAGAGTAAGAGGACGAGGGGGCGATGATGGTGCATTCTTACCATTTTCCTTGCTGTGAGGTAATAGTCATGTGAGGGACCCCTAGTCAGGGGGTTAGGGATGACTAGCGCGGGGTCTCGGTCAACTGGGTCATTGACCCATTATTTGATTAGATTTAATTCCTAGTCAAGTGCTTTTGGGTTTTAATTTCAAAATGTTGTATCTCTTAACTCATCTATCCGTTTCTTTTGAAATTTTCAACAGTGGTTTTTATTCCATTATTCTAAATATTAAAAATAGTAACTCCCATAGTTCATGAGTCCAAGATAGTTAAAATAATTGCTCTCACCATAAATCATAACATGAATATCTAAATATCTATAATATCTTTTAATGTGATTCCAAAGCCAAGAATCTTCAATGGGGTTCAATAGTTCAATTGGAGGTCCCAAGTGGGATGACTAGATCAAAACAATGATTGCATTTTGGTGATCAAGTTTCAAGATATTTCAAATATGGTACAAATATGAGTCCAAATGTGGAAAAACAAATTCAATTTTGGAGGATTATGAATCATAGCTCAAAATTTAAATTTAGCACTAAATCTCAGTATGTTACAATTCTTCATCCCTTAAAATGATTTCGTCATCGAAAACAACACGACCATGGTCTACTTCGATACTATTCTCCACCCCTTAAAAGGATTCAAATAGAAATATAAATAGGCATATCACTACAATGTAAGATTCCTTTACTAACTCTAGGTCTTCACCTCTAGGGTTTTCACATGCCTCTTTGATTGGGACTTAGATCAAGAAATCATCAATAAAATTCAATAAAATTATTTTTCTTTGTACATATAGTATTATAACGAAAATAATTTTTGATGAGAAACATTCGATGTAAAACTAGAAAAATGGCCAAAATCAATGCAATGACTAAGTCACAATCACTTCTTATCAATATTCACCACTACCTACTTTACTCAACTGTTCACTTATGGTATAGGAAATATGGATGTCATTCACAAATCTAAACTTAGGCTTCTAGTTTTGTTGGTCACCTTCCCATTACTATGTTGTTCACATTTTCTAACACAAGAACTCATCTCTACTAATATGGTGATGTTTCATCTTCACTAATTGGTAAGTCATACGTCTTTATGAAAATTAACTCCACCCAAGTTACTAATTGCATTTAACTAGATAAGGCTAGCAAGACTAGGGTTGGTTCTAAACTACTTGACTGAGTTCTAGGCATGCTAGTTTTAACCCTAATTTGCACGAAACGTGCATGAGTGTCGACGTTTTATGGCTCTAATACCATGATGTAAAGACTCGATCTTTATAATCAAATATTTACAAAATAATATTAGAATTATAAAAAATATTTATTACAATCATGCTTTTACATCAGAGTCGCGGAAGCTTTAAACATAATATTATAAGATTGAAAATACGAATTGGTTCCTTTCTAATCTTTAACAGAGGACATCTCCTACACGTCTCCTCGATTTCTTCTGTGTATCACATGTCTATGAGTTCCCGGAGGAACAATAAAGAGATACCAATATCAAGATTTCAAATGGAATTTTTTTCTCAAAACTAATATCAAGATATCCAATTATTCAATATGTAAAGATTTATTCATTGGCACAATCAATCTAATATTTTGTCTTCATCAGTGGCTAGGTGCCTAGTGTGTTCTCCCTTTGTGAGAGAATGACACTTCGCATGTGGGGGTAGCTGGTACTAGGGGACCTATAATTGTCTATTATCCACTACGAAGGGTTGGGGTTGTGACCCGCCGAATCTAGTGAGCCAAAGCTCTTAGCCAATATCTTGAATTTTTTTGCCAATATCAAAATCCAACAATATTTCAATTTCTCAATAATGTTCAATATTCAAAATCTAATCGTAGTGAACTTCAACAAAAAGGGAAAGGCTAACAACAATATTTGTTCCCCAGTTTGTACAATTTTTATATATGAAACTCAAGAGGGAGGCAAATAGTTCAATAACAGAATAGACAATTTTGTACCTATCCCACATCAAACATTTCCAAATCAAGGTGTGCACAAGGATCAAGATGACAGTTTGTCACAAATCTAGAAAAACACAATATACTAGGGTTATTTGATAGTTATTGGCTTGGAAGTCACTTCTTAAATTCTTATTAGGTAAATTTATCATTTTACCCCTTAGTTAGTAGATTATTACTTTTTGTTGGAATAACTTCCCATCCTGAAATCATTAGATTCATTCCTATTGTCTCAATTTCTAGGATTTCTAATTGGTTTATGTATATAATTGATCTTACATATAAGTTTATATAACCATAGTATTAATCACATAAATACTGCTCACATTATCATATACGTATATCTCATCTTTTCAAGGATCATATTTCTATATATACAAATAGGTTCTTAGAAGTGGTACGTGTATAGTTTAAAGGTAAAAGGCTATAAGATGAAACTCTCCATTATATGCATAATTAGTAACAATAGTAAATTTGACATCAACTAGTGAATATATATATTAGATAAGATCACCATATATTTAGGTCATCTAGATCATTCATATATGTATTGGATAAGATCACCATATATTTAGGTCATGATATACATATACAATTATGCCTTTGATATTAGTTTACCTTATATTTTACTGATGTTGGGGTCATGTACATACCCTTATGTACTAGATAAAGATGTGGATACGTGTATGGGTCATGAATGGGTGTATTTGATAGTTAGGGTGAGTTAAGATGCATGTTAAACTACTCACATCCAGCTAGGTATATCTAGGTGAATTCTTAAATGTAATGTTACTAGTGATTTATCTAAGTTCAAGCAAGAGATTAATGAATTAGGTGAGGGATGAAGGTACCTTTCTATGGACATGAGGAGTAGATGATCATTGCTCCTAGAGTTTGGGAAACCACGATGAGGTTGTGTGGTTGCAGGAGGGGAGTAGACTTGATTGGAGGTCTGTGGTGTGGATGTGTTGCGAGGAAAATAGCACTCATTGAAGACATGACTATTGGCTCTTCATGGTTCAGGGTTCAGGGAGTACAAGATGCCAAGGGCCAGGGCAGATCTGAGGTCGGTCTAGCAACAATATTGGTACTAACACCCTACAATGATGTATGCAGGTTTGATGCCATCATGATGAGAAGGTTGAGGAGCATGCATGTGGTGGTTGTGACCCGTGGTTGGTGGTTGTAGTCCAACATAGGTCGTTGGCGCAGTAGGTCAGGACGGAGAAGGAGGAGCAAGTGGTATGTTGTAGATCATTGTTGATGAGTGATAGAGTTGTAGCTTGCTGGTTAGCCCCTATGTCGGGGTCTAAGACTTCCACTCACGGCTGAGAGGTTAGAGTTGGTGTGTAGGTGGGAGAAACGAGGGATTTTGATGGTTTCCAAAACAAAATGATTCCAGTTCTGATGGGTGTCACCGTCGTTGGTGATTCCCAAGTGGGGGTGATGGGTAGAGGAGGTGTTGGTGATGCATTGAGCTTTGTTGCAGATTGGCTAGGTGATATCATGAGAAGGCGATAGATTAATCTTTTAGCTCCATTGTTTTCTAGTTGTGACCGATTGTTGAGATGTGGAAGGAAATATCCACCATGCCATTTTCTTCTGAATGTGGGAACAATTTATTGGTTGACGATGATCTTAGTTTGGGATGATCGAGTCCTATAAGACCAGGGCAGTGGATGTATCGATGGTTATTAGGTGGTCTATCTATTGAAGAGGAGGAGAGGGAGTAATAAGGGTGGTTGTTGGGAGAACTCTATAACTGATGGAGGTTCTGAGAGGGTCCATCACATCTGGGTTGTCTCTAGGTCTTTGTAACTGACATTGATGGAGGAAATTTGAGGAGAAGGGAGAGGATCGTGGGTGCCGATCATGGGGGGGATATCATATCAGTAACTATAGTGTTGGCACCATTTTAGTAGAGGCATACAACCGACAATTAGTAACACATGTGTAGGCATTTCTTCGACAAGTAGCCGCTGAGGGTGATGACAACTCTAGGACTTTGGGGGCAATGAGAGAAGAGAGCAAGAGGATGAGGGGGTGATGATGGTGTGTTCTTGTCATCTTCCTTATTGCGAGGTAATAGCCACATGAGGGAGCCCTAGTCGCGGGGGTTAGGTATGACCAGCTCAGGGTCTTGGTGAACCGGGTCATTGACCCGTTATTTGATTGGATTTAATTCCTAGTTAAGTGCTTTTTGGTTGAAATTTCAAAATGTTGTATCTTTAAAATCAACTATCTGTTTCTTTTGAAATTTTCAACAGTTATTTTTATTCCATTATTCTAAATATTAAAAATAGTAACTCCCATAGTTCATGAGTCCAAGATAGTTAAAATAATTATTCTCACAATAAATTCTAACATGAATATCTAAATATATGTAATATCTTTTAATGTGATTCCAAAGCCAAGAATCTTAAATGGGGTTCAATAGTTCAATTGGAGGTACCAAGTGGGATGACTAGATCAAAATAATGATAAATTGCATTTTGGTTATCAAGTTTCAAGATATTTCAAATTTGGTGCAAATATGAGTCCAAATTTGGAAAAAGAAATTCAATTTTGGAGGATTATGAATCATTGCTCAAAATTTAAATTTAGCACCGTAGATACACCAAAATGTGATAAATTTTATTACTTGGGTTCTATTATTCAAATAGATGAGGATGTCAAAAATGACATTTGTCATAGGATCACTATTATCATGTGATCAGAAGATCCCCCTCAGATTAAAAAGCAAGTTTTTAGAACAAAAAATACGGACGTCAAAACAACAAGCAAGAATAATGTCTCCCTGAAGTCACCAGAGGGGGGGAGGAGGCACCGGAAATGACCAAAGGTATAATGAACAATTTGGACCCTCTATTCAACTATCGAACTCCACCACCTCTGATAGACTATGAGGTACTTCATCAATGAATTACTATTAGATGGACGTATTGAAGGAGGTGTACATACAAACCTCTTTGAATCTGAAATCAAGGAGCAAGTGACTGAATGAGATGAGGGAAACATGCATAGGATGTTCAATGACACACCAACAAAACCAGACAACCATGTGTTTCTTGAGCCACCAGTGACAACCAGTCCAAGCTCGACAACATTTCCACCACTACCATGCAAGAGGAAGGACATGGATATGACATCAGTACAAGGAATGCTCCTATACGACATTCATGTCCTAGCTGCCATTCTAGATTATAATAAACCCAAACAAGACTTCGTCTAGTGCAACAACATATACAATCTGACGAGGGAAGATTTGCATTCAACCTTTTGGCATAAGGTGAACATCAACAGAGTGTTGTTCAAAGTCTTGTGTGGAAATACTATTGAAGAATACATGTACAAAGACAAAATAGGCACAATTTTCAATGCCACTTATAAATTGGCAGGCCAAATGTACAAGGACAACATCAACTCACTCTCGATTGAAGAGATAAAAGATACACTTTAAAAGACAAATAAGTTGGTGTGCATAACTTTACCATGTAAGGCCTTCAACCATTGGCTTCTCACCGTGGTGGATCTTTCCACAAGGCGGGTAGTCAATTACAACCTCTATGCAAAAGACATGCCATGTGGAAGTATGGTCTTTGAGAAACTAGAGCATAGGATAATACATGAAATCCCAACATGACTGAAATGTCTGATTCAAGGTGTAAGTGGGTTGTATCATCCAAACTGGAGGGAAATTTACATCAACTGCATTGTACCTCAGGAAACTTCAAACTTATGGGATAATGCATCCATTGCGCTACGGATAATTGAAGCAATATACAGTGGAGTCCCTCTAGAGTAGATTGTAGTTGAAGATTTCCATGCTCTATGAGGTAAATATGTCATGAAAGTCATATATTACAGGAGATTCTTCTATGATGCACACATGGAAGACATCCCCCGCAGGATGTACACTCTTGTACCTCTCCCAGAAAAAGACTCCATGCGGGGAGCAATTGAGAAACTTAGAGAAAGAAGTTGAAACCTCACCTACAAATGAAACTACAAACAGTCCAATGATTCCTCCTCCTCCATCACAACCACAGTCTCCTCCTCAACCAGAAAATTCTATCCCTCACATCCCACCCTTGAAAGAAACGGGGGCCAAATTCATGGCTTTCGATATAACTCCACCCTTTTATAGAGATATCAACAATCCACCTTCTCCATCTGACACACTAGGTACAACAACCATGAGTCCCCTGCCAGAAATATCAACCACTTCCCCATCTCAACAAGATACCCATTTACCGAAAGATGAGGAGGAGGTGACATATGACGAAGAAGTACAAGCCCCTACCACGTCCAACCAAGGGGGTGGAAAATAAGAGGTTGATAGAGAGATGACAGATCATGATGAACCATAAACAACAATACCTGCATATTTGATACAATCAACATTTGAAAATTTTGACATGGATTCTTGCTATGGACTATCTCTAGAAGATCTATTGTTCATCATGAAGGAACTCCAGATATAGGAAGACAAGATCGTCACAATATTCAAACGGGGTAGTGTCCAAGTCCTACAGTCTGACCTTTGTGAGGTACTTATGATCGGAGGTTATATGATAGTTAACGTCATGATTACATGTAAGTTGCTTTTAGCTGATAGGTTGGATGATGCCTACATGGCCTACTATGTCATTGTATGGGACATTTTATATAATAAAGAATCAGGGAAGCTACAATGACTTATTGATCATCTAAAGTACAACCTCTGATGCTTCATATTTGTCCCCATTCTACATGATGGACATTCAACACTTGTATTAGTAGACATAACAA
Source organism: Alisma plantago-aquatica (assembly GCA_963693085.1). Classification (NCBI taxonomy): domain Eukaryota; kingdom Viridiplantae; phylum Streptophyta; class Magnoliopsida; order Alismatales; family Alismataceae; genus Alisma; species Alisma plantago-aquatica. Next base: position 366,550,343 of record OY856411.1, on the reverse strand, counting down.
CTCAAAGGACGATCCTATATAATAGTTTGGATGCTCAATTCAGCTTAAATAGAGCACCTCTACATAAAACAGCCAAAAGGCCACCGTATAAAAAGTAGTTGAAGTGGTTACCAAAAAAATCGAGCTAATACGAATGTTTGGTGGGATACTTCCAAAAGAGGACCTCAAATTTGAGAAGCCATAGTTTTGCCATAGGTTTCTGCAACAATGACCACGGTCAAACGACTATGGCTTCTACATGTTGTTTTGGATGCAGATGTTGGCCAAAATGGACAAGAAGGTGGAGTTCTATCAGGAAGATTATTACCACCACCTTTGGGGGACTTATACTATGGAGATTTTAATGTCAAATTGGGCACTTACTGACTCACAACACTAAAACCACTTGTTTTTAATCAACCTCACTCTTTGACACCCTGAGGACATGGTATATGATAAGTTTGGGGTTCGAACAGGCAAACCTAATACATTTTCATGCCCTACATTTTAAATTTCCTACATTACTTTACTCTAATATCTCCTTGCTTAATTTGTGCAAAAAAAATAATTTTTCTAAATTTTTAAGTCAAATGACCAATTTTACCAATGTAAGTCTAGTATTTTTAACTTTAAAAGGAAAAAAATTTACACATAAGAAATCTTAAAAGCAAATTTTGAATCAAATTTTCCTAAATTTTATCATAACCCTTATCCTTAAAATTTCTTGTCTTCTGGCTAATTCTTAGCTCAAACATTCCAAGAGTAATATTTTGGGCTATTAATTCATCTAACAAAAACTTACTTGACCATACCTCCAGACCATTCTTATCTCAAGATGTTGCATGCAATAAAATAACACTACTATCCCAATTGAAGACCTCTAAAGTAAGGAGGATCCCTCCTGGAATACCCCCGATCGACCACCTGATGTCCCAGTACAGGTTAGAAAGTGTTAATGCCAGCAACAGAGGAAATGACTACCCCTTCCAATGCTAAATCCCAGCTTTGAGAACAAAAGAGGCTCGACAACCCACCTCTCCTTAAAAATCCCATCACCTAAAAAGTCTTGAGAGCATGAATAAAAGTTGAGTGTGAATAAAAGCATGAGAGTTGTTCCCAACAATATTCTGAAAGGCTCCGTCCGGTCAATATATTGTTGCGCTCGTAGATATGTCATGCACGATAGCTGAGTCTGGAAGAAAAACAAATATCCACATGTCTTTCAATGGCTACCTCATATAACCACCCAAAATTACATCAATATTGGAAGTTTGATAACATTGTTCTACAATACTCATGGTTGAGTAAGCTCTACAAAGATAGGAAACACAATCTGCCTTGACCCACCATTACACAATTAGCTAGACTACCCAAAAAAATAAAGGTTAGGTGTGAAAGCTACCTCTATGAAATTTTGCATAAGTACGGTTTGGAAAAGAGGATAAACACAATTCGTGAAGGGGACCCTCCTCCTCAAAAGAGGATACGTCGTGCATATGGGGTAATGTAACTCTAAACTAAAGAGGGTTGAATATGGGAGCGTAGTAAGTAGTCCAAGTTGTTCCATAGAAAAATCAACCTAAGGATGATATGAATGCATCGCTGACAAGTTAACAAAATGCTAAATAAATAAGGCCCCAACATTTTCTTGATGTCTTAATTCTATTTATTAGCTTGAGGACAAGCTAGACTCTAAGTTAGGGGGGCATAACATCCAATTTAGTGGATATTTCATGCTTGATTTTACTTCTAATCTCCCCTCTTTATGCAATTACCCTAATTTTCCCCCATGTTGCATATGTATCACTCTTATACCCTGGTTTGAAGATAAGTACTACTTCCCATGCAAGTGACTTATCAAATGATGGTTTTTACCATGAGGTAGGACGTTCATCAATTTTCACAAGTGATGGAGGCTACAACAAAGGTAGGGAGCCATCACTATACCAACTATCGGTTCCCAAACCGTGGTCCCCAACAAAAGATCAATGGATAAGTCAGATTGACCATCGATTCTCAACATCCAATGGCTAGTCAGACAACCATTCAGTATGGCCATCGAATGTCAAGAACCAATAGCTCGCCTAGACACCGCTTAACCTACCTTCTGTAACTCAACCATCAGATCCTTTAAATCAATCGTCCACTGAAGGCTAGCACTCAAACTGTCCGCCATCGATTCCCAAGAACCAATGGTCCTACTGAATCCATCAGTTGATAGCCACCAAAAGAGGGGAACAACTAATGGTCCACCACATCCTAGAACTGATGGTTGTACTAAATGGTCATTCAAGGTTGTTAAGCGTGTGCCCTGAGGCACGTGCCCAGACTTGCAGTGCAAGTAAAGAGCACATGACCAGAGCTAATAGCACACTTGGGGTACCAAGAATGGGAGTGCCATCCATGGAATACACAAAAGCACTATCGCAACCAACCTGCACCATTGACCAACCCCTTCACCGTTGGTTTGTGGAAGCTAGAGGGCAAAAATCTGAAGGCCTTCCCTGCTACTTGTTGTTGATCTGCTCAGACCTCTTCATTGAGGGAAGGGGAATGATGAGTAGGACCTTCACACTATCGCACCACCTTCAAATTGGAGAGTATGTCCATTGACCTTGGCCATTTATGGTCATTGTCGATGTATCCACTCCTTTTCTAAATTTGTCCACTCTCTATCCCCTCCATTCCATTTTGCCAATCCATCTCCATGTCTCACTATACTTGTAAATATGTGATGTTATTCATCACCATGAGTAGATAAACATATAGTGTGGGTTGGGAGTAGCCACTAAGGCTCCCCCAATATGTAAATACTTATATTAATTGAATACATTCTCTTATCAATGTTTATCTCCACTCTCTTGGTCTTAATCCTTCATTAGGATGCTTAGCTACCACCTTGTGTTGTTTGATTGTTAGTACCCCAAAAGAGTAGTATTAACCTATATCTAAGTGTTGTGGAGTTGCTTGAATGCATGAGAATGTTGGAATGCTTAAACTAATGATCATATGGTTTTATTGTGATTATTTGTTTGCCATCTCGAGAGAGAGAGACAACCTTATAATCTAGATCTATAAGCTCGAGAGAGGAGGGAATAGACATGTATGATGATTGTTTGTAAACTTGCTATGGGTATACAATGGATGTGAGTATTGCATGTTGGTGAGGGACCTTGGATGGTGAAACCCAATCCAAGTTTCTGATCCATACTTGATATCTTCTCTTTTGAGTTTCTTACTCCTTTATTTTTCTTTACTTCTTGGTTGATTTTATTTGTTTACTTTCTTGTTTGTTGAAGAACCATTGTTTTGTAAGGAATACCATACTTTGACTTACTCTTTAGATGATGCAACTAAGCTAAGGAACGCCATTAATAATAGATATTGCCCTTATCCCTGTAGATCTACCCTGATTTAGTACATCAAACCTTGTATTGTACTTGTGGGGGCATGAGTGTCAGGATATAAATTTAAATCCGATTACTCTAGATTTGCCCCTTTTTGGATGTGTAATTCAGATTAGTCAGAGAGGCATAGAGGGATAAGTAGAGAATGGTCTGGAGGTCAAAATGCTTGCAACAAATGGTAATACTGGAAACAATGACACCAACACCCATCTTATTGATGCTAGTAAGAAATCAAAGGAAAAACGGGTCAGGGGTAGTGCTTCCACCACCCCTATTAGTCACCCATATAGCATGAGAAGAAAACCCAAATAGGATTTGAGGACCAAGGAGGAAAAGTTGGAAATAACTATCAATAACTTTCCCCAATACCCAATATATCTTGATGAGTAATATAGTTGTATGGAATATTAGAGGTGTTGACCAAGCTAAAGGCAGGCACGCTCTCAAAAACATCATCATCGAGCACAAAATCAAGTTGGTTGCTATTGTTGAACCCCACATCTTAGGTGAGGGAGCCATAGCAACTATCAAATACCTTGTCTTCTCTAGATCACACAAAGTAGAGGCAAGAGGCTTTGTCAGTGACCTTTGGGTCCTTTGGAATGACTGGGATTGTGACATCAAAATCATTCAAAGTCATAAGTACTACATCAATGGAAACATTGATATTACCTTTGTATATGCGTATCCTAGACCAAGTGGTAGACCTATACATTAAGATCAATTACATTCAATTAGTATGCATACAAGGAAACCATGGATTGTGATGGAAGAATTCAACTACATGCTATCACTGAATGAAAAGATAGGGAGTAATAGATTCAGTTACAACGAGGCTATTAAGTTCCAAATGCACTCATCATAGGGCCCACCGACATTGTGAGAATTTGTTACACTAAATGAGATTACTCAAAACATAAAACACAATCGATCACTAATTAATCACGTACCCAAAAATAGGGGTAAATTAAAACTGATTTCAACATAAACACCCGCTCAGAAATGTTTGCATAAGAGCCTAACATATTTCTTGTATCCATACTATGCCAAGAATTTGATACAAATTGTTGTATCACCTTAGACATATATACACAAGAGAACAATATTTTTATATGCCACACAAACAAGCATTAACATGCTAACAAAAGTTAGATTTGTTTGAAACACCATATACAAACTTTTTCTGCCCGGACCTGAGAGTACATGGATGACTCTAGGAGACACTAGATATATAAACAACTTTCTCAAAGATTCATTATTGTAGTTCCTATTTACTTCCATGATTTTGTTGTCATCACTGTCGATTACCTAAAAAATGTGACAAACCACAAGGGGGGAGACCCATGTCCCAGCAAGAAATATAACCTCCAACAAAGCTTATTGATTGCACCATTTTAAATAGTAGATAACTAAGCTTTTGGAGTATTTAATAATCAAGTGAATAGATTGAACAATTCAAGTATGCTAAACATATTAAGAAAATAATCTTATCAACAAGAATGATTATCAATGTATATATAGGTAACAAATAAATCCATTTCTCTGGATAGATATTGTAAGGCCCCTAAACTTAATTAATGAGTTGAATAAGCTTAATTATTATAATTTAATTCTTATAACACTAATATAACCTTGTGATATGCTTTTGAATCATAATACAAGCTTAAGTTTAAAATTTGGTCCAATTTGGACATTGTTTGAGCAAGTTATGCAATTTATGCACATTTTGGACTTTTCTACAATTTACCTAATTGAGAGGTTTTCTTTGTAATTTATCACTTACATAATGTTCCTTGGATATTCTCTCAACATTATTGATTTTTTTGAGCCATGGGGCTCCTATTTTAAACTTTGTTTGAAGGTGTTTTCCTCAAGGGTATTTTAGGGTTTACCCCTTCATGGATGAGCTACCTTTAGTAGCTATCAACTAATGAATTATTTGTTTTGCTTGGAAATTCAAGGAAACGAGGGATAATCATGTCTCTATGGATGGTGTGAGATCTTCTTGTGTGTGTTCTTGTATATTCTTAATAGTTTAAGGCTATGGACACTTGGAAAGATACTAGAACTTCAACCTTTTCTTTTTCTTTATCTTAAAGCTTCATATACTTATCCCTAAGCACCAAAATGAGCCATTTTCTCTCCGCCACTTCCCTCCTTCTACAAACCTCGTTCTCCCTCTGTGCTTCTGTGAATTTCCTATCCAAGGAAGAAGAAGAAAGTGGGGACCTTCTTGAAAAAAGAATATAGGGTTGCAATTGACTTCCTTTTAGGGTTTAAAAAGCTTCCTTCTAGTGATCTTGACCTAAAAAAGTAAGAATCCTCTTCTTTCCTCAATTTATTTCTTTGTTATCCTTCCTCCTACCTTTCTCCATAATGAAACCTTGTTGTTCCATGGTAGAAATTGCTCTAAAGCTCTAAAACCCTACCTTTCTTGCTCCTTATGCTTAGGGTTTGCTCATTTGATGAAGAAAGGTGCTAGATGGACAAGTTCATAGCTTATTCTTGGATTTTCTACCCTACCTGCTCGAGTTTTCTTCTGTGTGGGGTTTCATCTTCTCATTAGAGGCAAGTTTTATAACTTGCTCCACGTTTATTGCTTACCATAAGCTTGCTAGCTCATGTTCTTGCTTGAAAATGATGACCCATGCACTAAAAAGCTATGCTTGACTTGGATTTCGATTTTTATAATGTTCCATGTTCTGATTTCAGTTCTATATGAACCTGTGATCATGTGTACATTATTCCTAAGGTATAATATGACTTGGATCAGGTTGGTTTGACAACCTATGGTGTTAAGCACCTATCAACCAATGGTCAATTTTAGGGTTTTAAGTTGATTTCTTCTATAAACCCATGACCCGATGATGGTACCATTGCAACAACCCTATGGTGTTGTATTCATGACAATTGATGGTGGTAACCAAGGGTGTCAACTGACGTTCACCCCTTAGGTCATGTTTTGGCCTAATTAGAAGCCTAGTGATTAACAACTAAGTACCTTAATGATGTGATCAATCAATGGTGATATTAGTTTGATATTTGATGATGATTAATGAATATAGTGTTGATCTAACAACCTATGGTGACTTAATGGTCACTAACGATGGTGGATAAGATCTCCAAAACCTATGGTGAGTTAATCATATATTTTTAGCATCAATTAATCCTTAGACTAATGGTTTCTTGGGTCACTAGATGCAATGGTTGGACCTATATTGTAATTGATAGTTTTAACATATGAACTTGACCCAATGGTCAAGATCTAATGTTTATTCCTCCAATAAAGTGGAATTTTGGATAATGTAATATTTTGGTCCTAATAATGTGATTTATATGGTTTCCTTAATATGATCAACTTAAGGATCTTATTTGTTGACAATGGATGGCTTGTTTTAACTGAACAGTCGATTGTGGGTTTTACCCTACTCTCAATGGAACTTCTTGTGTTGTTAATCAAGGTATGTCTAGGGTTATATGGTGACTCTTTCTAGAGCATAAATCAAGGACTTCATAGGTGGTTTATCCAAGGTGTTTACTTATGTAAACAACCAATGGTCTTACCTTTTAAACATCCACTGGTTCTCTGTGACATTGTGGTATGGTGATATTGGTTGATTGATGATGGAACAAATGGAGGGTTACCCTTAATAAGGTATTCTTACCTATTCACTCATATGAATAGAAGGAATGACAACCATATTGTGTTGATATGTAACCCTAATGAGATATATCTTTTTATACCTAGCTTTAATATAACTAAATGATGGTAATTGGGTATGAATAGTCCTTGAATGACTAATACAATCATGGAGTACTCTGTTACTATTGTTGAAACCCTAGTATGCTATAACTCGATGGTTACACCTTGATTTATGTGTGGATTCATACTTGATAATGGTATAGAATGTGATGGTGATGCTTCACCTTATGCATCCATGATCCAATGAGGATGTCATGAGTTAGGGTTTGGGTATAAGTGTTGATTAGTAACATTAATATAATTTATCTTGTTGAACCTAAATCTAATGCAAATAGATAAAGATGAATATTAATGTTTAACATTCTCATATGATGGAATGATGGTGGAATAACCTCCTTAATATGATCATAACCTTAATATGTTAATTGGTGGTTATCATAGCCACATGGTTGATACTTTCTTATGCTAAACATGTGCATTATGAATATGATGAGGGTTAATCATATCTATATTTCTTGCATGTTTATGTAATAAAGGAATGTTCTTAATGTTAATATAACCCTGCTATGATTTTCTATGAATATCTCCTAGCTCATTAATGCAATATTGAGATGATTTGGTGTATTATATGTAAGTGATGTTGTTGAGCCTTGTTATAAAGCATGGAAAGATAATGATGATCTTGTAGGGAATAGTATGATGGTCTTAATGACCTTTGGGAATGGTTGAGCCCTGAATGAGGTGTAATCCTCTTGTGTTGATAAGGGTTGATACATTGTGATATTGTGAAAAGGATTTATATCTTGTGATAGTATGATGACTAGTGTAGCCTCATGACTGACAAGTGAACAGTACCATGTAATGATGAGATGAGAAATTATGTTTCATACATTTTATATCTTTTGAAGTTGTGATATTTATATGCTCCTTAGAAGTGAATTAAGGTTTGTAGTTTCACTTGTTTGATGCAGCCTTAATTCACCCAGTTGGCATAACTAATCAAGTAAAACTCTAATCATGTAGTACCCTATGCCATAGATCCATCTGAGTGTCAAAACTTGCCAGATGGTGAAATGAATATTCCTAAGGGAAACTCAAAGTGCATACTGATGAGTATTTGGGGTGCTTGTCATCCTGAATTCAAGTGTTTAAGGAGGATGACTGCGGTCATACCTAGCCTTCAGTTTGAGAACGGTTGCGGTCGTGTCTCGATGATTATTTATGCGATGAGTTTGGAGGACAATTGTGGTTGTACCTTGGATGATAGGGTATGCGTACCCACCTCCTTTCACTAATGTCATGACATGTACCAAGGGCGGACTAGGTTGTAGCAGCTTGACCTTATGTGGCGTTGTGGCGGACCCATACTAAGCGAGGGCGGAGAAGATCTTAGGAGTCCAGCTCTTCCTAGATCTTGTATGGAACTGATTTCAACTTAGCAGTGGCCAGTTGGATTTTGATTGGAATCCTCAAATTCCTTAGGGCATAATAAAAGATGTAATACAGTCGTATAGCATATTTTTTTAGGGTTATACACAATGCTTCATATTGGATGATAACTCTTGTTTGCTTTCTTTTCACTAAGATCATGTATAGTACAATAAGAGATAATAGATATGCTTATGTTGTAGTTATACTCATGTTGTAAACATGCTTATGCTGTCAAATATACTGACAATGATGGTTAAGATGATGTTGCTAGCTATGTTTAATGTTGCTAGCCATGACTATGTAATTAGAAATGCTTAATGTGCTAATCATGCCTATGCAGTTAATTGTGCTATGATGTTAGTTCTACTTATGATATAGATTTATCCCCTTTATTTGAGATGCCAATATTGATAACCATGTTATGTTACTAGACATATTCATGATGTCAAGGATGTGTATGCTACTAGATTGATTGTGTTGTTATCAAGGAATATGATGATAGTCAGATTAATGATAATGATTGTTATTAGATGCAATTTGATGATATTTGAGTAGATATCTATCCAAAGAAATGGATTTATTTGTTATCTATAAATGCATTGATGATCATACTTATTGCTAATATTAATTGCTTAATTTGTTTAGCATACTTGAACTGTTCAATCTGTTCAATTGATTATTAAATACTCCAACTACTTAGTTATCTACTATTTAAAATGTTGTAATCAATAAGCGTTGTTAGAGGTTATATCTCTTGCTGGGACATGGGTCTCACCCTTGTGGTTCGCCACATTTTTTTAGGTAATCGGAAGTGACGAAAACATACATGTGGCAGCAAAGAGGAGCTATAGTAATGAATATGTGAGAAATTTGATTAGATGTCTAGTGTAACCTAGAGTCATCCATGTACTCTCAGGTCCAGACAGGAAAAGTCTGTATATGGTGTTTTAAATGAATCAGACTTTTGTTAGCATGTTAATGCTTGTTTGTGTGACATATATGAATATTGTTCCCCTGTGTATGTATATCGTGGCTAAGGCGATGCACCAATTTGTATCAAATTCTTGGCATAGTATGGATACAAGAAAAATGTTGGGCTCTTATGCAAATGTTTTTGAGCGGGTGTTGATGTTGAAATCAGTTTTAATTTACCCATATTTTTGGTTATGTGATTAATTAGTGATTGATTGTGTTTTATGTTTTGAGTAATCTCGTTTAGTGTAAAGGGTTCTCACAAGTTGGTATCAGAGCTTTAGGTTCATTGAGTCTGCAGGGATACTAGGAATTAAGACTAGGATGACATCTAAGTTAGGAACGTGGCACAAAAACATGGTGCATCTCAGTACTTGGATGCCCTGGCCAAGTATTCAATTATTGAAGAAAGGTAAGTATGGGACACTTAGATTGTTATGTTTCTGATTACTTTGATCAAGTAGTCATTTTGAGACAATCTAAAGAGCATAATGAATAAGAAATCATGGTGTGAATATCTCAATCCTACCTTAAATAATATGAGAATTGCATCATTATCTATCAAAACTTGAATGTTTGGTAAATATAAGAGAAAGATACAACACCATGAAATCTAAATCTGAATACAAATAAGGAAAAGAGGAGTTCTTGAAGATGTGATTCAAGAAGATAATAAAGTAAAAAATAGACAAGTCTATGCTTATAAATTGAATCAAGGTATGAAATCCACATAAGATAGAGAGCACTCCTATAACAAGTACAAAATGAGAAGATGAAGGGGAATAATGGCAAAGAAATAAGGTGGAACCTGAGTTAATCTCAGACCAACCTATGTGTGTAAGAAAGTGTTAATGAAAAATTAGCATGATATGTGAAAGAAATTAAGGGAGATGATCCATGTTTAATGAAGAAAATGTGGAATATGAGTATTTACTTGTTGATAAGTGGTTGAAAAATATAATAAAATAAGAGAACATACCCAAGTGTGATAAATATTCATCAAGGAAGGAGTAATGAGATATGTTAATCATGATGATTCCTATGCTAATGGCAAGGAACCTAAAATGAAAAAGGTAAAATGATACATAAGAAGTTGTAACCTACATAATGAAAATAGAATTGGTTACCTTTTTACTAGTGACCCTTGAACAATGTTGTTATGATGTGGGAAGTGTGTTTCCCTTTGTGTCTTTCCTTTCTAGGGCACAACTTTCAAGTGGATCATTGCCAGTTGGTATGTGTGGATTTGTTGTAAACATGAGGGTGGATGGCTTATTATAGCATAAGGTTGTTTGGAATATGGTTCCAAGATCATAAAGTTTGTGGTGAGTTTGCTTTTGAGCCTTCTTATAATTAGGAAGAGTCCTCTTATATGTCTTGATATTTTTTATGTTGGTAAAAGTGGATGAGATAATTATGTGAGTTCCTTATAGCACATGAGGTGGATACCAAGGTAATGAATCCTAGTATCCAAGATGTATCAACAGTATGAGAAATATGTGAAGGTTGGAGATGTTTATTTAATGAACATTCCAAGTATTCCTCTCCCATAGAGGGAGAGAGAGAGAGTTGATGATGATCCTCTAAATTTTGTTTGAAAGGAAAAATAAAAGTGATTCTATAATGTTGTGTATGGTTTGGTGATAGCTGGGCAAGACCACTATCAAGGATAGATGGTTTGTTGATCAGTAGACATGTGTTATCGTGTTCCTTTAAGATAACCTAGGATCAAAATATCAATGGATAAGAGTTAGAGTGGATGACACAAGTTACATGACCATGATGAGTTTAGGATTATGTCCTTTAGACTAACCAATGTACAAATATAATTTATGAATAGGAGGAACAGAGTGTTCCAGTCATGTCATACAAGCTATATCAAGCTTTGAATGATGACATGTCAAATTATTTCAAATATGATCAAAAATATGATCAATATTTCTTCAAAAACCTTACGGTTGCCGAAGCAGAAATAGCTATGAGACAAGTTGAACAAGAGTGAGATGGGATTGATTAAATGTCTTTATGGGATCATGATATGTCTTCTAAATAGGTTGTGTAAATCCTAGTAAGGTGAAGATAGTGTTGTTATTTAACCCCTAACAAGGTTGACTAGGAATGATGTTTCCTTGTATGGAATGATAGGTGCCAGCGTCAGCATTTCTTTTGATGCTGAAAAAGAACTGACAAGTGTTCTAGTGTCAGTGTATCTAGAAAAGAAAAAAATGATGGATACATCACTTTTTTTATGCTTCAAGGAATGGTATGGGACACATGCCATGATTGGTAAAAAGCTAGCAAGTATGACTTTTGAGTAATGTGTTGATAAAATAGATATAATTTTAGTATGATAGCTAGAATTTAAGTTGAACATTACTACTAGAGTTGTACAGATGATACAATAAGTTTCTACATTCCATATTGAGAGTGTCTTCTTATGTGGGGGGGTTTGTGCTGACCCAAGATGAGATATGTATGAATGATGTGACATCACCATGATATGCAATTAACCAAGTGAAGGTAATAGGATGAGGTGTAAAGGAAGTACACATCTTTGTTTACCTTGGATTTTGGGGGCGAAATCCCTATTACAGGTTTATAGTTGTAAGGCCCCTAAACTTACTTAATGATTTAAATAAGCTTAATTATCATACTTGAATTATTATAAACATAATGTAACCTTTTGATATGCTTTTAAATCATAATACAAGCTTAATTTTCAAATTTGGTCCAATTTGGACATTGTTTGAGCAAGTTATGCAATTTTATGCACATTTTGGACTTTTCTACAATTTACCCAATTGAGAGGTTTTCTTTGCAATTTATCACTTGCATTATGTTACTTGGATATTCTATCATAATTATTGAGCTTTTTTAGCCATGTGGATCCTATTTTAAACTTTGTTTGAAGGTGTTTTCCTCAAGGGTATTTTAGAGTTTACCCCTTCATGGATGAGCTACCTTTAATAGCTATCAACTAATGACTTATTTGTTTTGCTTGGAAATTCAAGAAACGAGGTATAAGCATGTATATATAGAAATTGGTGGATCTACTTGTGTGTGTGCTTGTATATTCTTAATATTTTAAGGCTATGAACACTTGGAAAGATACTAGAACTTCAACTTTTTCTTTATCTTTATCTTAAAGCTTCATATACTTATCCCTAAGAACCAAAACGAGCCATTTTCTCTCCACCACTTCCCTCCTTCTACAAACCTCATCCTCCCTCTTTTCTTCTGCAAATTTCCTATCCAAGGAAGAAGAAATAGGGGACCTTCTTGGAAAAAGAATCTAGGGTTGCAATTGACTTCCTTTTAGGGTTTGAAAAGCTTCCTTCTAGTGATCTTTACCTAACAGAGTACGAATCCCCTTCTTTACTCCATTTATTTCTTTTTTATCCTTCCTCATACATTTCTCCAGGTTGTAACTTTCTGTTCCATGGTATAAATTTCTCTAAAGCTCTAAAACCCTACCTTTCTTGCTCCTTATGCTTAGGGTTTGCTCATTTGATGAAGAAAGGTGCTAGATGGACGAGTTCATAGATTATGCTTGGATTTTCTACCCTAACTACTCGATTTTTATTCTGGGTGGGGTTTTATCTTCTCATTAGAGGCCATTTTTATAACTTTCTCTATGTTTATTGCTTACCATAAGCTTGCTAGCTCATGTTCTTGCTTGAAAATGATGATCCATGCACTAAAAAGTTGTGCTTGACTTGGATTTCAATTTTTATAATGTTTCCTATTCTGATTTTAGTTCTAGATGAACCTTTGATCATGTGTACGTTATTCTTAAGGTATAATATGACTTGGATCATGTTGGCTTGACAACCTATGGTGCTAAGCACCTATCAACCAATGGTCAATTTTAGGGTTTTAAGTTGATTTCTTCTATAAGCCCATGACCCAATGATGGTACCATTGCAACAACCCTATGGTATTGTCTTCATGACAATTGATGGTGGTAACCAAGGGTGTCAACTGATGTTCACCCCTTAGGTCATGTTTTTGCCTAATTAGAAGTGTAGTAATTAACAACTAAGTACCCTAATGATGTTATCAATCAATGGTGATATTAGTTTGATATTTGATGTTGATTAATGAATATAGTGTTGATCTAACAACCTATGGTGACTTAATGGTCACTAATGATGGTGGATCAGATATCCAAAACCTATGATGAGTTAATCATATAGTTGTAACATCAATTAAGCCTTAGACCAATGGTTTCTTGGGTCACTCGATGCAATGGTCAGACCTATACTGTAATTGATGGTTTTAACATATGAACTTGACCCAATGGTCAAGATATAATGTTTATTCCTCCAATAAAGTGGAATGATGGCTAATTTAATATGTTGGTCCTAATATTGTGATTTATATGGTTTCCTTTATATGATCAACTTAAGGAGCTTACTTGTTGATAATGGATGGCTTGTTTTAACTGAACAGACGATTGTGGGTTTTACCCTACTCTCAATGGAACTTTTTGTGTTGTTAATCAAGGGATGTCTAGGGTTATATGGTGACTCTTTCTAGAGCACAAATCAAGGAATTCATAGGTGGTTTATCCAATGTATTTACTTATGTAAACAACCAATGGTCTTACCTTTTAAACATCCAATGGCTCTAGGTGACATTGTGGTATGGTGATATTGGTTGAATGGTGATGGAACAAATGGAGGTTTACCCTTAATAAGGTAGTCTTACCTATTCACTCATATGAATAGAAGGGATGACAACCATATTGTGTTGATATGTAACCCTAATGAGGTATAGCTTATTATACCTAGCTTTGATATAACTAAATGATGGTAATTGGGTATGAATAGTCCTTGAATGACTAATACAATCATGGAGTACTCTATTACTGATGTTGAAACCCTAGTATGGTATAACTTGATGGTTACACCTTGATTTATGAGTGGATTCATACTTGATAATGGTATGGAATGTGATGGTGATGCTTCACCTTATGCATCCATGATCCAATGGGGACGTCGTGAGTTAGGGTTTGGGTATAAGTGTTGATTAGTAACATTAATATAATTTATCTTGTTGAACCTAACTCTAATGCAATTAGATAAAGATGAATATTAATGTTTAACATTCTCATATGATGTAATGATGGTGGAATAACCTCCTTAATATGATCATAACCTTAATATGTTAATTGGTAGTTATCATATCCACATGGTTGATACTTTCTTATGCTAAATATGTGCATTATGAATATGATTAGGGTTAATCATATCTAGATTCCTCACATGTTGATGTAATAAAGGAATGTTCTTAATGTTAATATAACCTTGATATGATTGTTTATGAATATCTTCTAGCTCATTAATGCAATATTGTGTTGATCTAGTGTATTATATGTAAGTGATGTTGTTGAGCCTTGTTATAAGGCATGGAAAGATAATGATGATCTTGCAGGGAATAGTATGATGGTCTTATGACCTTTGGGCATGGTTGAGCCCTGAATGAGGTGTAATCCTCTTATGTTGATAAGGGTTGATAGCTTGTGATATTGTGAAAAGGATTTATATCTTGTGATAGTATGATGACTAGTGTAGCCTCATGAATGACAAGTGAACAGTACCATGTGATGATGAGATGAGAAATTATGTTTCACACTCTTTTGAAGTTGTGAAATTTATATTCTTGTTAGAAGTTAATTAGGGTTTGTATGTCCACTTGTTTGATGTAGCCTTAATTCACCCAATTGGCATAAATAATCAAGTAAAACTCTAATCATGTAGTGCCATGTGCCATAGATCCATCTGAGTGTCAAAACTTGCCAGATGGTGTAATGAGTATTCCTAAGGAAAACTTGGTGCGCATACTGATGAGTACGTGGGGTGCTTGTCATCCTGAATTCAAGTGTTTAGGGAGGATGACTGCGGACATACCTAGTCCTCAGTTTGAGAATGGTTGTGGTCGTGTCTCAGTGATTATTTATGTGATGAGATTGGAGGACAACTGTGGTTGTACCTCAGATGGTAGGGTATGTGTACCCACATCCTTCCACTAGTGTCGTGACCTGTACCAAGGATGGACTAGGTTGTAGCAGCTTGACCTTATGTGTCGCTATGGCGGACCCATATTGACCGGGGGCGGAGAAGATCTTAGGAGTCCGGCTCTTCCTAGATCTTGTATGCCACTGATTTTGACTTAGCAGTGGTCAGTTGGATTTTGAGTGGTATCCTCAAATTCCTCAGGGCGTAATAAAAGATGTAATACAACCATCTAGCATATCTATTTAGGGTCATACACAATGCTTCACATTGGATGATAACCCTTGTTTGCTTTCTTTTCACTGAGATCATGTATAGTACAATAAGAGATAATATATATGCTTATGTTGTAGTTATACTCATGTTGTAAACATGCCTATGTTGTCAAATATACTGACAATGATGGTTAAGATGTTGTTGCTAGCTATGTTTAATATTGGTAGCCATGACTATGTAATTAGAAATGCTTAAACTGCTAATCATGCCTATGCAGTTAATTGTGCTATGATGTTAGTTCTACTTATGATATAGATTTGTCCCCTTTATTTGAGATGCTAATATTGATAACCATGTTATGTTACTAGACATATTCATGATGTCACATATGCTTAAGCTACTAGATTGCTTATGTTGTTATCAAGGAATATGATGATAGTCAGATTAATGATAATGATTGTTATTAGATGCAATTTGATGATATTTGAGTAGATATCTATCTAAAGAAATGAATTTATTTGTTCTCTATATATGCATTGATGATCACACTTGTTGCTATGATTAATTTCTTAATCTATTTAGCATACTTGAGCTGTTCAATCTATTCAATTGATTATTAAATACTCCAACTGCTTAGTTATCTACTATTTAAAATGTTGTAATTAATAAGTGTTGTTGGAGGTTATATCTTTTTCTGGGACATGGGTCTCACCCTTGTGGTTTGCCACATTTTTTTAGGTAATCGGAAGTGAAGAAAACAAACATGTGGCAGCAAAGAGGAGTTATAGTAATGAATCTTTGAGAAAGTTGATTAGATGTCTAGTGTGTCCTAGAGTCATCCCTGTACTCTCAGGTCTGGGTAGGAAAAGTTTGTACATGGTGTTTCAAATGAATCGGGCTTTTGTTAGCATGTTAATGCTTGTTTGTGTGACATATATGAATATTGTTCTCCTGTGTATATATGTTGTGGCTAAGGCGATAGACCAATTTGTATCAAATTCTTGGCATAGTATGGATACAAGAAAGATGTTGGGCTCTTATGTAAATGTTTTTGAGTGGGTGTTGATGTTGAAATCGGTTTTAATTTACCCATATTTTTTTATATGTGATTAATTAGTGATTGATTGTGTTTTATGTTTTGAGTAATCTCATTTAGTGTAATGGGTTCTCATAGATATCTACTCAAATTTCATCAAATTGCATCTAATAACAATCATCATCATTAATTTGACTATCATCATATTCCTTTCCAACATCACAAGTAATCTAGTAGCACAAGCATCCCTGAAATCGTGAATATAACATGGCTATCAATATTGGCATCTCAAATAAAGGAAACATATCTATATCATAAGTAGAACTAACATCATAGCACAATTAACTGCATAGGCACGATTAGCAGTTTAAGCATTTCTAATTACATAGGCATGGCTAGCAATATTAAACATAGCTAGCAGCATCATCTTAATCATAAGTTTCAGTATAGTTTTTGTACAACATAAGCATGTTTACAACATGAGCATAACTACATCATAAGCATATCTATTATCTCTTATTGTACTATACATGATCTCAATGAAAAGAAAGCAAATAAGGGTTATCATCCAATATGAAGCGTTGTGTATAACCCAAAACATATATGCTACACGGTTGTCTTACATAAATAATTATGCCCTGGGGAATTTGAATCATACCATCCAAAGTCCAACCGACCCCTGTGAAGGGCTATTCGATTTTGTACAAGATCTAGGAGTGTCGGTATCCTAAGATATCATCCCCTCGGTTAGTACGAGTAAAAAGGTAGTGACATGTCAGTCAATGCTACCACTACAACGACATATAGTCAAGTTGCTAACAACTAGTCCACCCTTGGTACAGGTCATGACACTAGAGAACATGCTCATGCATGGTCGTTCTATAAGAGGCACCTACAGTTATACTGTTGCCTTTCACATTTCACAATATCTGAGGCATGACTGTAGTCATCCTCCATAACCTACAATTGTGCATGACAAGGATATATCCTCAACTTGCCACTCCCACATACTCAACAATATGCGCTCCAAGTTTCCCTTAGGAATACTCATTTCACCATCCAGCAAGTTCTGACACTGAAAATTGTTATACGACACATGGTACTACATGATTAGAGTTTCACTTGATTAGTTATCTCCAATTGGGTGAATTAAGGTTGCATCAAACAAGTAGACATACAAACCCTAATTCATATCCATAAAGCATTGCTATATAACAACTTCACAATATATAAAGCATATGAGACATAATTTCTCATCTCAAAATCACATGGAAGTATTCACCTGTCAATCAAGAGATTATACTTCTTATAAAATCATCATCATATGATACTATTGTCTTTCCATTCATGAGACTATACTTGTCATCATACTATCACAAGATATAAATCATTTTCACAATATTATAGGGTATCAACCCTTATCAACACAAGAGGATTACACCTCATTTAGGGCTCAACCATGCCCAAAGGTCATTAAGACCATCATACTATTCCCTGTAAGATCATCATTATCTTTCCATGCCTTATAACAAGGCTCAACAACATCACTTACATATAATACACCTGACAACACAATATTGCATTAATGAGCTGGGAGATATTCATAAACAATCATAGTAGGGTTATATTAACATTAATAACATTCCTTTATTACATCAACATGCAAGGAATATACATATGATTAACCCTCATCATATTCATAATGCACATGTTTAGCATAAGAAAGTATCAACCATGTAGCTATGATAACCAACAATTAACACATTAAGGTTATAATCATATTAAGGAGATTATTCCACAATCATGTCATCATATAAGAAGGTTACATATTTATCTATTTGCATTAGAGTTCAGTTCAACAAGATAAATTATATTAATATTACTAATCAATATCATACCCAAACCCTAACTCATGGAATCCCCATTGGATCAAGGATGCATAAGGTGAAGCATCACCATCACATTACATACCATTCTCATGTACGGATCCACACATAACTCAAGGTGTAATCATCAAGTCATAGCATACTAGGGTTCAACCGCAAAAGAGAGTACTCCATGATTCTATTCATCATTGAAGGGGTTGTTCATAATCAATTACCATCACTTGGTTATATTAGGGCTAAGTATAATGAAACATACTTCATTAGGGCTGCCCATTAACTCATTATATTTATTATCAATTCTAATCATATGAGGGAAAAGGTAAGACTACATTATTAAGGTAAACCTACATTAGGTTTCAACATCACTCAAATTGTACAAACTTACTATAAGCATCATCCCAAAACATTGGATTGTTGAGAAGGTAAGACTATTGGTTGTTTACATAAGTAAACACCTTGGATAAACCACCTATGAAGTCATTGAGTTGTTCTCTAGAAAGAGTCAACATTTAACCCTAGACATCCCTTGATTAACAACATAAAAAGTTCCATTGAGAGTAGGGTAAAACCCACAAGTGATTGTTTATTTAAAGCAAGTAAATAAATGAGCTTCCTAAGCTTATCTCATAAAGGAAACCATCTAAATCACTTTATTAGGACCAACATATTACATTAGGCATTATTACAATTTATTGGATGAAGAATCATTAGATCTTAACCATTAGGTCAAGTTCATATATTAAAACCATCAATTGGAGTATAGGTCCAACCATTGCATCAAATGACCCAAAAAACCATTAGTTTAAGGCTTAATTGATGCTAAAACTACATGCTTAACTCACCATAGGTTTTGGAAACCTGACCCACCATCAATAGTGACCATTAAGTCACCGTAGGTTGTTAGATCAACACTATATTCATTAATCATCATCGAATGTCAAGCTAATGTCACTGTTGATTGAGAGCATCATTAGGGTACTTAGTTGTTGATAATTAAGATTCTAATTAGGCCAAAACCTGACTAAAGGGGTGAATGTCAATTGACACCCTTGGTCACCACCATCAGTTGTCATGAATAAAAAACACCATCGGTTGTTGCAATGGTACCACCGTTGGGTCATGTGTTTATAGAAGAAATCAGCTTTAAACCCTAAATTGATCATTGGTTGATGGGTGCTTAGCACCACCAGTTGTCAAACCAACTTGATCCAAGTCATCTTATATCTTAGGAGGAACATACATATGATTACTAGTTCATATAGAACTGAAATCAGAATAGGAAAAATCATAAAATTGAAATCTAAGTCAAGCATAGATTTTTAGTGCATGGATCATCATTTTAAAGCAAGAACATGAGCTAGCAAGCTTATGGTAAGCAGTAAACATGGAGCATGTAACATCCCTAACCTGGGTTATGCTTTAACCCTAGGTGTTTTGCTTAATAAAGTTGATTAGATGATTGTCCTTATCTCTTGAAAAGTAATTAAGGCTCAAGAGGAACTTATATTTCAATTTTAGTCCTTTTTGAATAATGTTGAAATAATGTTTTGCCTGTTTTGGACTAAAGTGCAATTTACCCAAGTTGAGGGGTTAATTTGCAAATGTTATATTATAATATGTTCCTCATGTATTGAATCATCATAAGTATGAGTATGATGCAGAGTTATGGCTTGTGATAGCCTGAGCACCAAGAAAGAGCTTGCTGAGCAATCTTTGTGCATTAAAACCCAATTTTGGTGTAATGTGCAATTTACCCAAAACCTAGGGTTCAATGTGCAGAATACCACCTCTATAGGGTCCCTCATTATTCTTGGCATCATGTAGAGAAAATAATTTTAGAGGGGCGCCTCATTTTAATCACTTTGGAGGAGAGAGAATCTTAATATTAAAATAATCAAGATTTAAGCATAATTAGAACTTTACTTCAAATTAATGCAAAAATAAATATATTAATTGAAGAGCCCTTCAACCAAAATGTGAGGTATGATTTTGCAAAAGTTTGGGCGAGCTTGTGCCTTGTAAAGGCACGAAAATATCATAAGTGAGTGGAGAGCCCACTCACATTAAGTTAATGAAAAGTAATATCCACTAAAAATGGGATATTAATATAATATGATTAAGGTGCTTAAATTGCTTTTATTTTAATTTGAGGATAATGAAGGGGAATTAAAGGAAAGTGAAGGTTCCTTCGTGCACAAGGGAAAGAGGGGAGTGTGTGGCATGATTTGGTGAGTTGAAGGATTTCCTTTCAACTTTCTCTCTCTTAGAAATTCCTTTATATATATTCTCTTTTCCACTCAACCAAAGATCTTTTTTTTTCAGATTTTCTTTCTTTCTTGCCTTGGACGAGATCAAGGGGACTAAGGAGCAATAGGAGGACGAGTTCCAACATGTAGGTAAGCTTCTTGATCACTTTCAACCATGATTTCATGGTGGAAATCAAAAATAAATGATGGGTTTCTTCTTTTCCTCCATCAACCTTCCTTTCTAGCCAATCCTTTTTACTCGAAAGCTTGAGGAACGAACCTTGTGGAGTTGAGAAAGCTTCTTCCACCATTAAATATGTGAAGTTGGAGCTTTGAATCACTCTTTGAATGTGGGTTATATAACTTGAACTCAATTACATCATTATTCAATTTCAATCTTTCAAGTTATGTTGATTTCTTCTTCTTCTTGATTAATTGCTTGTTATAATGGATGACTCTATGAAATAAGTAGTGAATGAACCTTAGAAACGAAGGTAGATGATGATGACATCATCTTGGACACTTTTCCCAAAAACTGCAACTCCATTCAATTTTCAACAAGTTGGTCATTCAGTTTCACCACCAAACGGTTTGGTGAAACCGTTTGGGAATTTGATTCCAAACTATTTGGACATGGTTGACCGAATGGGAGAGTTGACCATTTGGATGGTTTGAAATGGTATGGGAGAGCATTTCGAGGCTAGGTGTTGAGCTTTCCCTCTTCTATGATCCACCAGTGACCAGCAAGAGGCCAGGTGTTGAGATCGGTTGGGAAGAATTCAGGCGAGAATTCGTCAGTAGATATTTCCCTAAGACATATCTAGATGAGAAAATCTCTCTGTTTGAGAGGTTAAGGGAGGGACAGATGAACATTAGTGAATATGAAGCTAGGTTCATGGAGCTTTTGTGGTTCTGTCCGCATATGGCATCTACCGATGAGGAGAGAATTTGGCATTTCGAGAAGGGATTGAATGCTGATTTAACCACTCATGTGTCTGCTTTAGAGAACAAGGAGAGGTTTGCCGCCTTTGTGAAGTCCGTGAGACGGATAGAGAGGTCTGTGATTGAGAAGTGTTAGACCAAGAGTAAGAAGGAATATACTCAATTCCAAGGACAGAGTTCTAGAAGCTTTAAGAAACCAAGGTATTCTGTACCTACACCACCACCAAGATTCAATACCCAGACGCAGTGGACGTCAAGTAAGGGTAGAGGTCGTAGTTTACCACCGAAGGGAGCTCACAGCTCAGCATCAATGTCAGTAACAGGACCACCCATGCCACAATGGGGAAACATAACCTGTTATAAATGCGGGAAAGAGGGACATGTGGTGAAGGATTGTCCTGAGAAAGTCAAGAATATGACCCAACTACCGAGGCAGAGTCAGCAAGGGTCTCAGAGGTAGTAGTTTGGCAGTGTTGCTAGAGGACATCGACAAGCATCCCAAGTTGGTTCATCGGCACCCAACAACCGAGCACGGGGTCAACAACAAGCAACGGAAAGATTCTATGCAATAAATCAACCCGAACCAGTAGTCAACCCACTGGTTGTGACAGATCAAATGGAACTATTTTATTCAGATATATCTACACCCTGCTTCGTATCTATTTTAATTGATCTGGGTGCTACGCATTCCTTTATCACTCGATGAGTGATTCACGACTGCAACATGATTGTCAGTCATAGAGCAAATAGTTTGATGTTAGAAACTTCTTTGTTGGGATCTGCAGTGTTGCGGGTGGTGTGCTCTCCCTGCAATCTTTCCTTTTCTGATCATAGCATTCAGGTGGATCTTATACCACTTAAAATGCACAAGTTTGATATAATTCTTGGGATGGACACCTTAGAGAAGTATAATGTTGTCTTGGATTGTGATTACAAGCAGGTTGTGTTCACAGATGATGGTGACACATGGATCTTTCAGGGAGATAGAAAGATTCTTCCAACTTATCTTGTATCAGCTATGGTAGCTGAGAAGTTGAGATAAGGGTGCCTTGCATTTTTGGCACATGTGGTAGATACCACAATGGAGGGCTCTCATCCTTCTGAAGTTCCAGTTGTTAGGGAGTTTGAAAATGTTTTCCCTGAGGAACTTCCAGGTGTTCCTCCATCCCGAGAGATTGATTTTGAAATTAATCTAATCCTGGGCACACAACCCATAGCACAAACGCCGTATAGAATGGCACCTGCTGAGATGGCAGAGCTCAAGAAACAATTACAGGAGTTGCTTGAGAAGGGTTTTATCTGACAGAGCACTTCACCGTGGGGTGCTCTAGTTCTTTTTGTTAAGAAGAAAGATGGGTCCATGTGTTTATGCATCGACTATAGGCAGTTGAATAAAGTAATTATAAAGAACAAGTATTCTCTGCCAAGGATTGATGATTTGTTTGATCAGTTGTGTGGTGCAACTATCTTTTCTAAGATAGATATGAGGTCAGGATACCATCAGTTGTGTATCAAGGAGAGTGACATACCTAAGTTTGCCTTTAAGACAAGGTATGGTCACTATGATTTCATAGTTATGTCATTTGGACTAACTAATGCACCATCTGCTTTCATGGAACTCATGAATAGAATCTTCCAGCCTTTCCTTGATCAATGCATAGTAGTCTTCATAGATGATATCTTAATATACAGTAGAGATGCTCAACAGCATGAGCAGCACCTCTATCAGGCTCTAACTTTTCTAAGAGAGCATAAGTTGTATGCTAAGTTTAGCAAATGTGACTTCTGGCTACCAGGAGTTTCTTTTCTTGGACATGTAATATCTTCCTTAGGTATTCGTGATGATCCTAAGAAGATAGAATTTGTCCTGCAATGGGAACAGCCAAAGACACCAACAGAAATACGCAGTTTCCTAGGGTTAGCAGGCTATTATAGGAGGTTCATTAAGAACGGCAGTTCTATAGCTTTACCCCTAACCAAGTTGACCAGGAAAGATATTCCTTTTGTCTGGAATGACAAGTGCCAATAATCTTTCCAGTTGCTGAAGGAAAGGTTAATAAGTGCACCTGTGCTAGTGTTACCGGAGTAAGGGAAGGGGTACATAGTCTTCTGTGATGCATCTAAGAATGGTCTAGGATATGTGTTGATTCAGGATAAGCAAGTGATTTCTTTTGCTTCTCGACAGCTTAAGAAACATGAGGAGAATTATCCGACACATGATCTAGAGCTAGATGTTGTGGTCCATGCTTTGAATTCTAGAGACATTATCTCTATGGAGAGACATTCCAGATTTTCACAGACCATAAGAATTTAAAATTTATCTTCTCTCAACATGATTTGAATATGAGGCAACGCTGCTGGATGGAGTTAATCAAGGACTACGATTGTACAATTGATTATCATACAGGGAAAGCCAATGTAGTGTCTGATGCTTTAAGTAGAAAATCATCACCACCAGCTCTCGATAAAACATAGTTAAACTCCTTAGTGTGCTCTAAGAGAGATATGCTAATCTCCTTGAGGCAAAACAATGTATAGTTTAAGGTATCATTGTTAGCCGGGCTGTTAGCTGAGATGCAAGTGAAACCTACTCTGAGGCAATAGATTAAAGAAGCACAGCAAGCTGATATTGTGATTCAACATATCATGTTAGAGTATGGTAGTGAGAAATGAGATGGCTTCCATGATTCAGATGATCAAGTAGTCTACCATGGTAGGATGGTAGTACCTGATGTCGATGACCTAAGGAAGTTAGTTCTGGAAGAAGCTCATTCTTCGATGTATGCTATGCATCCAGGGAGCACCAAAATGTATCATAACCTGAAAGATATGTATTGGTGGCCTGAATTGAAGAAAGATATTATAGAGTTTGTTATGCGGTGTCTGGTGTGTCAGCAAGTTAAAGTTGAACATCAAAATCATGCGGGAACAATGCAACCTTTGCCTATACCGCAATGGAAATCAGATCATATAACCATGGACTTTGTGGTTGGTTTGCCTAGAACAACTAAAGGCCATGATTCCATATGGGTAATAGTTGATAGGTTGACAAAGACAACACATTTTCTTCCTGTCAAAACAACCTACACTATTGAGAAGCTTGCACAAATTTATATAGATGAAATAGTGCGGTTGCAGGGGGTTCCAGCTACTATCATTTCAGATAGAGGTCCCCAGTTCATGAGTCGTTTTTGAGAGTGACTCCATAAAGATTTGGGGTACGCAGTTAAGGTTTAGTACAACCTTTCACCCTCAGACAGATGGATAGTCTGAGAGGACTATACAAACTTTGTAGGACTTGCTTAGGGCATGTGTGTTGACTCAAGGTCAATTAGGTCAATGTTGACTCACGTCTAAATTGACTAAACCCTTGTTTTGATGATGACTAACCATTCCACATATTGGTGTCTAATGCTTCTACATTGAGTGATTTCAGATTAGGTTTAGACACACTCCAAATGCCCTAACTTGCGCATATCAAATTGGAGAAAAGACAAGTCAAAATAGCTACAAGTGTGCAATTTGGGATCTCTATGTAAATGACCTTAGAATTGCTTTGTAATCACTTGTAATGATTGTATGACTTGTAATTAAGCTTAGAAAAATTATTGGGACACAAAAATCCATCATTTGTATAGTCAAACGAAAATTCCAAAATACCCATAACAGGGATTTTGTCGGCCGAATTCCAAACTCGGCCGATCCATATATTCTGGAATTTTTGTTGCAATCCGCCGAGTTACTCAGCCGATTCCCGTTCGGTCGAGTTTCTAGCTAGGAAACTCGGCCGATCCACTGATCGGTCCAAGATGAAAGTCGACCGATCGGCCGAGTTTCTCCAAGGGAACTCGACCGACAGTCTAGCTTTCAGCCTTGTCTTTTAGTGGTTCGGCCGAGTTGCCTTTATATAAACTCGGCCGATCAGACTGTACGAAAAAGTGCAGAAAAGTGATTCTAGCCGTTGTGGAGTTGCAACAAGTGAAAATAGATCCGTTGCAAGCCACAAAACGGCTAGTTTTCGTTCTCATGTGTTCCCAAAGGCTAAGAGGCATCCCCATCTATAAATAGGACCCCTTGGGCTTCATTCTAAGGTTGAGCATTCATTGCAAACTCTTTGTGAGGTTCCTATTCTATAGTTGAGTGCTTCCTACAGGCTCCTCTCTCTCTCTAATCTTAATCACTTGCTACATCCATTAGAGTGAGTAGGAGATTTGTAAGAGAGCTAGTATTATTTGTATATCTTGTGAGGCTCTCACTTCCACCACCTCCCCATCTCTCATTTCCTATATTGAAGATGAAGGTTCTCTCTCTTGTCCAAGAGAGGTGAAGAAGAACAAGGGAAGGAGTCCCTTGGTGAAGATCAAGGCTGAAGACTTGGAGCTAGAGTGGGTAAGCCCTTGAGAAGGCAGAAGACTCAAGCTCAAGTGGGTAAGTCCTTGGTGGAAAGCTTCTCCGAGTGAAGGTTAAGTCAAAGGCGGAAGATCCAAGAAGAGTGGGTAATTCCTGCAAGGCCGAAGACTTGTGCAAGAGTGGGTAAGTCCTTGGAGAAGGCCGAAGACTCTTGCAAAGTGGGTAAGTCCTTGGTAAGGTTGAAGACTCTTTGTATTGGATAGGTAAGTCCTTTGTTGGTCATGTATTGTATGTCTTATTAATGAATATAAGAGTGCAATTGGTTGAAGTCCTAGAGGTTGACCTCTCTAGGCAAGTGGACTGACACACTTCTAGTTTGAAGTGTGGAACCACTCTAAATAGCTTGTCTAATTGGTGCATGTTCAATCTCTCTTATCCTTGCTATGCATGATTTAGTTGCACTCAAATTGCCTATTTAGCAACCTAATCTTGTCATATATTTTGAAGGTTTAATGAGTTTTGTTTAAGTGCTTTCAGCTCTATTCACCCCCCCTCTAGAGCATCTAATCACCCATCTAGGATCCAACAAGTGGTATCAGAGCGGGTCTTCTCCAAGCATACTTCAACAAGTAGGAGAAGATGGGTGACTACCTAGGAGGGAGACTCTCGACCAGCCTTCCAATCTTTGATGGGAGCAACTTCCTCTATTGGAGAAGAAGACTTCAATTCTTCATCCAAGGATCAAGTCTCGAGATGTGGCAAATGGTGAACAGCCCATACATTCTACCAAAGACAAACATTGAAGAATGGGATGAAGCCACCTTGATGAAAGCAACCTTGAATGCTAGAGCCATGCACATCCTATATGCCTCCATGACCCCCACCGAGTTCAACCGGATTTCCTCTTGTGAGACGGCCTATGAGGTATGGAGAAAGCTTTGCATCACTTATGAAGGGACAGATCAAGTGAAGGAAAGCAAAGTCTACATGCTCAAAGGGTTGCTTGAGAACTTCAAGATGGGAAAGGAGGAGAGCATAGCCAACATGTACTCAAGGCTCAACACCATCTTGAATGGTCTTGCTGTTCTAGGACATCCTATGTCTAGTGGAGAGATCAACTCAAAGATCCTTAGAACTCTCCCCAAGAGATGGGAATCCAAGGTGACTTCCATTGAAGAAGCAAGGTCGCTTAGGGATATTCCTATTGAAGAGCTCATTGGAAATCTACAAGCACATGAAGCCACACTTGACAAGAGGGAGGAAGTAGAAAGACAAGAGAAGAAAGAGCTAAAGAGAATGAAGAAGGCTGAAATGAAGGCTCAAATTGAAGCTATCATGGAACAAGTCTCTCCATCCTCTCAAGCTAAAGAATATGCCATGTACTCCAAAGGTCGACTCTACAAAGGCAAATCCTCCTCCATCCGGTGCTTCACATGTGGAAAGAAGGGTCACTACAAGGAAGATTGCCCACAAGGCAAAAAGACCCATCTTCACAAGAAGGAGAAATGGCACTCAAGCTCAAGCGGCTCCTCCAACTCAAGCTCAAGTGAAGATTCATGTGAAGGATCAAGCTCAAGCTCTAGTGATGAAGGGGAATGCCATTTTGCCCTTATAGCATCAACAAGTGAAGACTCAAGTGAGGTAAATCTAGACTCTTTAGATAAAGAATCTTTAATTGCTATTATTCATGACATTTGTGCCTCTTATAAGTCTTCTAAAAAGAAAAAGAAAAAGCTTGCTAAAATTGTTGATAATTTGCATATAGAACTAGATGATCTTGAATATGCTAATTCTTGCTTGCTTATTGATAAAAATGATTTTCTTAGCCAAGTAGACTCTCTTAAACTTGAAAATGCTAGTTTACTTGATAAGATTAAATTTCTAGAAGCTCAACCTCTCATGCCTAATTCTAATGAAGAACATACTTTAATTGTTGATTCTCTCATGCATGACATTGATGTTCTTAAATCTGAAAACAAAAACAAAGATTTTGTTTTGCATGAATTAGAACCAGAAAATGCCTCCTTGCTTGCTAAAATCAATGGGCATGAATCTTGTTCTAGTTCTACTAATAGAGAGAATGATGTTGTTGCTCTTCATATTGATAGAGATTCTTATTTAACTAAAACTCTTTGCCTAGAAAATGATCTTCTACATGCTAGAGATAACATTAATCAATTGTCTTCTACTATTGCTTCTCTTAAGCATGATAATGATAGTTTGAGATCTTCTTTGCAAAGATTCTTAGTGGGTAAAAAGAATCTTAATCAAATCCTAGACCATACTACTAAACAAATTGGTAGACATGGTTTAGGGTATGATAGTAGTCAAGGGAACAACAAAGATAAAGGACCTCCAATATTCCATGGAGAATCCTCTAGTTCCAAGACTATGGGCACATGCAACTATTGCAATGAATTAGGTCATTATTCTACTTGTTGTCCTTTTAGGAAAGCACCCAAGAGCAATAGGATTTGGGTTGCTAAGCTAACTCCTCCGGACCCAAAAACATGATTGGGGACCATTTCATCTTTCTTCTTGTAGGTACTTGCAAATGGATTGACTTGAGGTATTGAATTGCAAATTGACTTGTCAATCCACATAAAAGAAGAAAGGTGAGATGTGTAGAGGGTGACAACAAGTGGAAAAAGCAATGGTAAGCACAAAGGTAAAGGTTTTATTGATTATAACCATTTCTAACTTGTTTTTGTCAAGTTAGTGTGCACTATACATATGGTTTTTGAGTCAAAAGTGACATTTTGTGATTCTCTTCACACTCTTGCTCAAAAAAAACTATTTCTAATGCTTCTATAGTGCATTACTAACTTGCTTAGACATGTTTGGATATGGTTTGTATATTTAGCATGCCTCTAGATATGTTTTATGAAAAATATGTGCTTTTTCTACAGTAGTTTTGTCGGCCGAGTTTTGTCCTGTCTAAAACTCGACCGATAGGCACCAATGGGTGTTGCCAACAGCTGCGATTGGCCGAGTTGCCAATACACAGAACTCGACCGAAAACACTGTTCACAGAGTATACAGTTGGCTTATTGAATGAGAATTTCCTCTCAACTAGATTTTCTCAACCAATAGCCTTATTCTTTGGCACTCCATTTGGTACCTTTATATATGCATATCGCCATGTTCTAAATTGCCTATCTTGCTTACAACTCTATCTCTCTAATTGCTCTAAATTGGTATATCTATATGTTGCAATTACTTGCTTTGAGTTGTTTTGCAGGTTTTGATGATGATCTCTTTGGATCTCTTAGTTGTGTCTAAAATCGCTTCCGTTGTGCTCTAACTTGCTACATCTATCTAGGTGTATATCTTGTTTTGATACAACCTTGAGGTTCTTAGGGGTAATCATCTTATGGTAAGGATGCATATCTAGTGAGTTATATCCTCTCATGCTTCTAAACTGGCATATCTCCTTGTTTGGATATATCTCTTCATCTAATCATAGCTTGCTCTATCTTGTGTATCTTTTGGCATATCTTGCTATGATCTAGATCCTACTAGTAGTCCTAACTTATGATATCATCTACTAGTAGTTCTTATACATGTAGTTCTAACCCTATCAATAAGTGGTATACTTGATCATCTATATGTTATGTTTGTATCCTATCTTATACATGCTCAAGCTTGTTCCTTGAATTGCATATCTACTATCTTGAGTTGTTTGCATAACATTGTGATGCAGGGCACATAGAGCTACATTATATGTAGAAATTGGAGTATTTATGGATTTTAATGCATATTTTGCTCCAGTTTCAGTTTTTGGTGCAAGACTAGTGCTTTTCATGTAGAAACGACCTTCTGAGCAAGACTCATCGCTTTGCCATGAGCTCCGATGGTTTTTGGTCAAATTCCATCATCTTGAGGGTCAAAATTGTGATTTATTGTTTTTCTGCAGCACTTTATCTTGCATTTTTGGGATGTTCAAGTATATGCTTTAACTTGCTTTTCTTTCTATGCTTGGAGAAGCCCCTATCTGTGCTCTTCTACTCTCCTTATATAACTTTTGTTATCTTCTTTCTCTTAACAAGTGGTGTTTCTTAGTTTCTTCACACCCCCACCTTTTTGAAATGACAAAGGGGGAGAAAGATATGTCTTCTTTTGACAACAGGGAGAAGGCATGTCTTACATGAAGCAAAGAAGCGTGTCCATGTAAAGGGGAGAAGGTAAATGGGAGAAGACATATATGTGTAGAACATATATGAGTAGAAGACATAGTTTCTATAAATGTTATGAAAGCTAACCATGCAGGAGAAATAGCATCAATTGAGGGGGAGTATGAGAACTCCATGCGCATCAATTGAGGGGGAGCATATGAGTTCAATCCTATTGAAACCCCTAGGTTTCTCCGAAGGTATGATTTTACGTACAAGCTTTCAATACATTTATGGAATGGTTTGTCATCTTCAAAAAGGGGGAGAATGTTGACTCAAGGTCAATTAGGTCAATGTTGACTCACGTCTAAATTGACTAAACCCTTGTTTTGATGATGACTAACCATTCCACATATTGGTGTCTAATGCTTCTACATTGAGTGATTTCAGATTAGGTTTAGACACACCCCAAATGCCCTAACTTGCGCATATCAAATTGGAGAAAAGACAAGTCAAAATAGCTACAAGTGTGCAATTTGGGATCTCTATGTAAATGACCTTAGAATTGCTTTGTAATCACTTGTAATGATTGTATGACTTGTAATTAAGCTTAGAAAAATTATTGGGACACAAAAATCCATCATTTGTATAGTCAAACGAAAATTCCAAAATACCCATAATAGGGATTTTGTCGGCCGAATTCCAAACTCGGCCGATCCATATATTCTGGAATTTTTGTTGCAATCAGCCGAGTTACAAACTCAGCCGATTCCCGTTCGGTCGAGTTTCTAGCTAGGAAACTCGGCCGATCCACTGATCGGTCCAAGATGAAAGTCGACCGATCGGCCGAGTTTCTCCAAGGGAACTCGGCCGACAGTCTAGCTTTCAGCCTTGTCTTTTAGTGGTTCGGCCGAGTTGCCTTTATATAAACTCGGCCGATCAGACTGTACGAAAAAGTGAAGAAAAGTGATTCTATCCGTTGTGGAGTTGCAACAACTGAAAATAGATCCGTTGCAAGCCACAAAACGGCTAGTTTTCGTTCTCATGTGTTCCCAAAGGCTAAGAGGCATCCCCAGCTATAAATATGACCCCTTGGGCTTCATTCTAAGGTTGAGCATTCATTGCAAACTCTTTGTGAGGTTCCTATTCTATAGTTGAGTGCTTCCTACAGCCTCCTCTCTCTCTCTAAGCTTAATCACTTGCTACATCCATTAGAGTGAGTAGGAGATTTGTAAGAGAGCTAGTATTATTTGTATATCTTGTGAGGCTCTCACTTCCAACACCTCCCCATCTCTCATTTCCTATATTGAAGATGAAGGTTCTCTCTCTTGTCCAAGAGAGGTGAAGAAGAACAAGGGAAGGAGTCCCTTGGTGAAGATCAAGGCTGAAGACTTGGAGCTAGAGTGGGTAAGCCCTTGAGAAGGCAGAAGACTCAAGCTCAAGTGGGTAAGTCCTTGGTGGAAAGCTTCTCCGAGTGAAGGTTAAGTCAAAGGCGGAAGATCCAAGAAGAGTGGGTAATTCCTACAAGGCCGAAGACTTGTGCAAGAGTGGGTAAGTCCTTGGAGAAGGCCGAAGACTCTTGCAAAGTGGGTAAGTCCTTGGTAAGGTTGAAGACTCTTTGTATTGGATAGGTAAGTCCTTTGTTGGTCATGTATTGTATGTCTTATTAATGAATATAAGAGTGCAATTGGTTGAAGTCCTAGAGGTTGACCTCTCTAGGCAAGTGGACTGACACACTTCTAGTTTGAAGTGTGGAACCACTCTAAATAGCTTGTCTAATTGGTGCATGTTCAATCTCTCTT
The DNA here is from genome assembly GCA_963693085.1 of Alisma plantago-aquatica. Classification (NCBI taxonomy): domain Eukaryota; kingdom Viridiplantae; phylum Streptophyta; class Magnoliopsida; order Alismatales; family Alismataceae; genus Alisma; species Alisma plantago-aquatica. Next base: position 366,518,244 of record OY856411.1, on the reverse strand, counting down.
ATCCTTGCTATGCATGATTTAGTTGCACTCAAATTGCCTATTTAGCAACCTAATCTTGTCATATATTTTGAAGGTTTAATGAGTTTTGTTTAAGTGCTTTCAGCTCTATTCACCCCCCCCCCCTCTAGAGCATCTAATCACCCATCTAGGATCCAACAATGTGTTCTTCAATTTGTGGGAAGTTGGGATCTACACCTGAGCTTTATAGAATTTTCTTACAATAATAGATATCAACACATTATTGATATGGCACCATATGAGGCATTATATGGTAGACGTTGTAGATCTCCTTTATGTTAGTATGAAACAGGAGAATATCAACTTTTGGGTCCAGAGTTAGTGCAGCAGACAACTGAGAAGATTAAAGTAATACAACAACAGTTGAAAGCTGCCCAGGATAGGCAGAAATCTTATGCTGATAAGTGTCGAAGACCCTTAGAATTCCAAGTTGGAGACAGAGTGTACCTCAAGGTCTCACCTTGGAAAGGTATCCTTAGATTTGGGAAGGGGAAGTTAGCTCCTAGATTTATGGGGCCTTATCCAATCATTGAAAGGATGGGAAAGGTAGCCTATAAGTTGGAGTTACCACCTGAGTTGCATAGATTACACCCAGTGTTCCACATTTCCATGCTAAGGAAATGTCATCCTGACATAGAATTAGTTCTGCAACCTATGGAGGTATAACTAAATGATGATACATCATATGTTGAAGGACCTGTGTTGATTCTTGATAGAAGAATCAAAAAGCTAAAAAAGAAAGACATATGTCTTGTGAAAGTTCTCTAGCATCATCGTGGCATTGAAAAAGCTACATGGGATCTAGAGGAAGAGATGAGGAGGAAGTACCCTTCTCTTTTCTCTTGATATTTTCGTTGATGATTTCGGGGACGAAATCCTGGTAAGGGGAGGATAACTTGTAACATCCCTGACCTGGGTTATGCTTTAACCCTAGGTGTTTTGCTTAATAAAGTTGATTAGATGCTTTCTCTTATCTCTTGAAAAATAATTAAGACTCAAGAGGAACTTATATTTCAATTTTAGTCCTTTTTGAATAATGTTGAAATAATGTTTTTCCAGTTTTGGACTAAAGTACAATTTACCCAAGTTGAGGGGTTAATTTGCAAATGTTATATGATAATATGTTCCTCATGTGTTGAAGCATCATAAGTATGAGTATTATGTATAGTTATGGCTTGTGATATCCTGAGTACCAAGCAAGAGCTTGTTGAGCAATCTTTGTGCATTAAAACCTAATTTTGGTGTAATGTGCAATTTACCCAAAACCTAGGGTTCAATATGCAGAATACCACATCTATAGGGTCCCTCATGGTTATTGGCCTCATTTAGAGAAAATAATTTGAGATGGGTACCTCATTTTAATCACTTTGGAGGAGAGAGAATCTTGATATTAAAATAATCAAGAGTTAAGCATAATTGGAACTTTACTTCAAATTAATGCAAAAATAAATATATTAATTGAAGAGCCCTTCAACCAAAAGGTGAGGTATGATTTTGCAAAAGGTTGGGCAAGCTTTTTCCTTGCAAAGGCATGAAAATATCTTAAGTGAGTGGAGAGCCCACTCACATTAAGTTAATGAAAAGTAATATCCACTAAAAATGGGATATTAATATAATATGATTAAGGTGCTTAAATTGCTTTTCTTTTAATTCGAGGATAATGAAGGGGAATTAAAGGCAAGTGAAGGTGCCTTCGTGTACAAGGGAAAGAGGGGAGTGTGTGGCATGATTTGGTGAGTTGAAGGATTTCCTTTCAACTTTCTCTCTCCTAGAAATTCCTTTATATATACTCTCTTTTCCACTCAACCAAAGATCTTTTTTTCATATTTTCTTTCTTGCTTGCCTTGGACGAGCTCAAGGGGACTAAGGAGAAACAGGACAATGAGTTCCAACCTGTAGGTAAGCTTCTTGATCACTTTCAACCATGATTTCATGGTGGAAATCAAAAATAAATGATGGGTTTCTTCTTTTCCTCCATCAACCTTCCTTTCTAGCCAATCCTTTTTACTCGAAAGCTTGAGGAACGAACCTTGTGGAGTTGAGAAAGCTTCTTCCACCATTAAATACGTGAAGTTGGAGCTTTGAATCACTCTTTGAAGGCGGGTTATATAACTTGAACTCAATTACATCATTTTTCAGTTTCAATCTTTCAAGTTATGTTGATTTCTTCTTCTTCTTGATTAATTGCTTGTTATAATGGATGATTCTATGAAATCAATAGTGAATGAACCTTAGAAATGAAGGTAGATTATGATGACATCATCTTGGACACTTTTCCCAAAAATTACAACTCCATTCGGTTTTCAACAAGTTGGTCATTCGGTTTCACCAAACCGTTTGGTGACCAAACAGTTTGCAAACCGTTTGGAAATTTGGTTCCAAACCGTTTGGACATGGTTGACCGAATGGGAGAGTTGACCGTTTGGATGGTTAAATGGTTTCAAACCATTTGGACATGTTGAGTTGACCGTTTGGGTTGGGTAGACTGTTTGGGCAAGTAAGTTCAAAACCGATTGAAGCCTTAAACAGTTTGGACAAATAGATCAAAACCGTTTGGATGGTTAAACGGTTTCAAACCATTTGGATAAGTTAATACAAACCGTTTGGATGATCAATGGTTGTGATTAAAGGCTGAAGATCCAAGGATCATATAATGATGAACTTCGGTGATTAAATTAAGGAAGTGAATGATGATGCAAAACCCTAATCGGTTTGGTTTAATAAATACTCCTTTTTTAAAACTTTCAGTTTCAAGAGGGTTTGGACCAAATGGTCTTGAGACCGTTTGAGTCCAAATGGTCTTGAAACCGTTTGGGATCAAATGGTCTCAGGACCATTTGGATTCAATTGGTTTTAAACAGTTTGGAGAATCAATGGTCAAGATCGTTTGGGTGATTCAATGTGACCAAGTCAGCTGAAAATTTAATATGATGAAGGATCAATTGACCCTATGGTTGTTACTAATTTATCTCAAGGATAATTACTAGGGTTTTACCTTTAAGGTACGAAATGATTGGTAACCTTGGATGAATTATTCCTTAAAGCTTAAGTAAGCAATATTTTCATACATGTGTCAACCCTAATTGAATATACTTGGTTGAAGGGTTGGTTGATCTAACCTAACCAAGCTTGACATAGTCAACATCCTAGAGAGTATGAGAGAGAGAGAGAGGAATCCATACATGTATGATAATCATGTGATGGTTAAGCCTCAACACCTTCAATATGAATTAAAATATAAATTTAGGGTATGATTCTTGATGAAGAGATTATGAAACCCTAATTAAGGAGAATGATGAACCCTAACCCTAATTTAGGGCAATACTAGGTATAACCCTAATCTAGGGTAAGGATGTAACCCTATCTAGGGTGATGTTAGGTAAAACCTGATGCAATGATGTGATGTGAGATTCTAATCCAGGATAAAGCTATGAAAGGCTATATGAAACCCTAACATGAAATCCTAATCCTAACATAGGGTGAAGGTATGTGAAACCCTAATTCTGGGTTATAGTACATTAAACCCTAATCTTGAGCAATGAATAGTAAACCCTGACCCTAATTTGGGTAATGGGATGTGAGAAGCCCTAATTGGGTGTGAATGGTAAAACCTAACCCTAATGAGGGGATAAAGGTGTTACTCTTGTATTACAGATTATGATATGTAAATGATATGGCTGTTATTATATGTACTAACCATGCAGGTATCATGAGGTGATGAGCATAGCCAGGTATGAGCTATGATGCGTTATTTATTAAAAGTGTTTAATGTGCCTTGTGAGCCATTATATGTATTATTACCTAGTAAGAGGTAATATGATGGGCTTGAAAGCCATGAGGGATGCTTGTGTAACAAGTGTCATGTTTACCTTGGTCAGATGACCTAAAGGTATTAGTTACCTGATAAGTGGTAACAAGTGTTCTCTGATGAACTGAGGGTTTGAATACCCATATTTCCTAATCATGATGATGAGATGATGAGGGATAAGAATTCCCAGAGCTGAGATAAGGGACTGAGATCCTAATGTTTTATTAAGCTTTGAAAAGTACTGGATAGGAGTAATCTACATTCCTTGTAGCATTTGTTATAATAACTTATGTTTGAAAACATGACTGATGCTAAAAGAATATGGTAATGTACTTAATTAATCAAGTGAAATTCTTATCATGTAGAGCCTTGACCATAGATCCATCATCGTCAGAAGTTGGTGATGGTGAAACAGGTTTTCTTTTGGGAATCCCTGAGGAACACATATTGTTGAATATGTAGGGGTAATGGGCATGAATACCTTAGCCTTAATGAAGGAATTGATGTGAGATAAGCAATAGAACTCTCAATCCTTCATTGTGTGTGTCATGATGGATGTATCACGAATCTCCCGATGATGATAAATGTTGGATCGATATGAGATAAACATTAAATATCTCGAATGCCGATGAGAGTGCAGTTGCCGCTGTAACTTTGTAGCGAAGTTGCCAGTATACCCTGGAATGCTATGTTGAGCAGTTGATATGGTCCTGCTTGTAGTCTCACACTGACTGAGATGTGAGAGGTCATGGAATCTGGTTCTTCCTTTGACCTTGTATGGTACCAATTTCGACTTTGCAGTGGTCGGTTGGAGAATGAGTGATATACCTCATCTCCTCGAGGCATAAATATGATTGTAAAATGTAATCAGTCGTGTAGCGTATTTCCTTAAGATCAAAATGTGAGAATCATTGGTTGATGTTACATTGCTTAGTATATCCTAGAAGAATGAATGATATACATGTTTCTGCAATACCTTGTTGGATATGTAATATGTTGCTTTGTCAAGATAAAGTTGAATTACTTAATTAAGAATATTGTTCTAATCAGTTTAGATATTGATCTATCTGCTGTTGAATATACATAATTCCTCTGCTCAAGTTTTATTTCATTAAACTGCAATAATGATGTTTTTGGAGGAGAGTTATATCTCTCGCTGGGACATGGGTCTCACTCTGTTGGTCTCCAACACAAATTAGGTAGACGCGGAAGTAGAGGTAGAAATTCAAGTGCAGGGGAAGAACAACATCAGCAGCAATAGGGACAACAGTGAAATCTCAGGTGGAGACACTAGCTATCATGTTTTGTATATGTGTACATAGAGTCATATGTGTCGTCTCTGTACTCTCAGGTCCTTGGGGTCAGTAGTTAGTTTAATGAACCGATCTAAGATTTTGGCTTGATGCCTTAATGTTTTATGCTGCCTATGTACAGTTTTAATAGGACAGTTGATGTGTGTGATCCTTGAGAAGGAATGGTATAAGAGATGTACTTGTGAACCAGAATGTAATAAAATTATTTTGGTTCTTTTTGAAAGAGTTTTCCAATGAATGAAACTCTTTGAAAATGGTTTTAATTTTTAGTGATTTTTAGTAAATCCACTGCTAACAAACGCTTCTACTTAGTTAATGATGTTTTGTTTGAACGGTGTATCACAATTAGTGGTATCAAAGCTCTAGGTTCGCTGAGTCTACAGAGACATAGGATTAAGGTTGTTGAGTCTATTCTAGTGTCTTCCAGTTTATCTGATTAGTGTCTTCTGCTCATATAGGAGAAGAAGAACTTGAAGATGTCTGGATCACATGATGAACACACTGCTGAGAGCAGTGTTGTTGCACCAGGAGGAGGTGCAAGGGACCAAAATAGGGAGGAACCAGTGCTTGAACAACCCCAATTCAATCAAGCAGATATGGGGAACCCAGCCTTCCAAGCCATGTTTGGGCAGTTTATGGCAACTATGACTCATATGACAGATAGGATTCCATTACCTGCACCTAGGGCACCAGCCCATAACGAAGGACATGGAGCCGACAAGACTTTTGAACGGCTTAGGCGGGTAGGAGCCACAGAGTATGCTGGTATAGCTGATCGAGCAGATGCTGACCTATGGCTGACTGAGCTGGAGAAAGCCTTCAGAATTCTTATGATTCCTGAAGATGAGAAGGTGAGGCATGTTGTGTACTTGTTGAAGGGGAGTGCTGGTCATTGGTGGACCACAGAAAAGGGCAAGAGGCCAGGTGTTGAGATCGGTTGGGAAGAATTCAGGCGAGAATTCGTCAGTAGATATTTCCCTAAGATGTATCTAGACGAGAAAATCTCTCAGTTTGAGAGGTTAAGGCAGGGACAGATGAACATTATCGAATATGAAGCTAGGTTCATGGAGCTTTTGCGGTTCTATCCGCATATGGAATCTACTGATGAGGAGAGAATTCAGTGTTTTGAGAAGGGATTGAATGCTGATTTAACCACTCCTGTGTCTGCTTTAGAGAACAGGGAGAGGTTCGCCACCTTTGTCGAGTCCATGAGACGGATAGAGAGGTTTGTGATTGAGAAGCGTCAGACCAAGAGTAAGAAGGAATATACTCAATTCCAAGGATAGAGTTCCGGAAGCTTTAAGAAACCAAGGTATTATGTACCTACACTACCACCAAGATTCAATACCCAGACGCAGTGGACGTCAAGTAAGGATAGAGGTCGTAGTTTACCACTGAAGGGAGCTCACAACTCAGCATAAATGTCAGTAACAAGACCACCCAGGCCACAATGGGGAAACATAACCTGTTATAAATGTAGGAAAGAGGGACATGTGGTGAAGGATTGTCATGAGAAAGTCAGGAATATGACCCAACAACCGAGGCAGATTTAGCAAGGCTCTCAGAGGTAGTAGTTTGGCAGTGGTGCTAGAGGACGTGGACAAGCATCCCAAGATGGTTCGTCGACACCCAACAACCGAGCACAGGGTCAACAACAAGCAACGACGAGATTGTATGCAATAAATCAACCCGAAGCAGTAGTCAACCCACGGGTTGTGACAGGTGAGATGGAACTATTTTATTCGGATATATCTACACCCTGCTTCGTATCTGTTTTAATTGATCTAGGTGCTACGCATTCCTTTATCACTTGAGGAGTGATTCATGAATGCAACATGATTGTCAGTCATAGAGCAAATAGTTTGATGATAGAAACCCCTTTGTTGGGATCTGCAGTGTTGCGGGAGGTGTGTTCTCTCTGCAATCTTTCCTTTTCTGATCATCGCATTCATGTGGATCTTATACCACTTGAAATGCACGGGTTTGATATAATTCTTGGGATGGACACCTTAGAGAAGTATAAGGTTGTCTTAGATTGTGATTCTAAGCAGGCTGCGTTCACAGATGATGGTGACACATGAATCTTTTAGCGAGACAGAAAGATTCTTCCAACTTGTCTTGTGTCAGTTATGGTAGCTGAGAAGTTGATGAGACAAGGGTGCCTTGCATTTTTGGCACATGTGGTAGATACCACAATGGAGGGCTCTCATCCTTCTGAAGTTTTGGTTGTTAGGGAGTTTGAAGATGTTTTCCCTGAGGAACTTTCAGGTGTTCCTCCATCCCAAGAGATTGATTTTGAAATTAATCTAATCCCGGGCACACAACCCATAGCACAAACGTCGTATAGAATGGCACCTGCTGAGATGGCAGAGCTCAAGAAACAAATATAGGAGTTGCTTGAGAAGGGTTTTATCCGACCGAGCACTTCACCTTGGGGTGATCTGGTTCTTTTTGTTAAGAAGAAAGATGGGTCTATGTGTTTATGCATCGACTATAGGCAGTTGAATAAAGTAACTATAAAGAACCACTACTACAGAAACAACATTCAGTGTCGCTTTTCTGGGCGTCGGTTATTTAGGAAAACTGACACCTATAAATTTAAACATCGGTTGTTTATGCAAGCCGACGTCTATATTCGAAGACCAGCCAGACACGAGTACCGCTTTGTATTCAGCGTCGGCTGGTTATAACAGACCGACGCCTAAAATCACCCGCGAAATCCAATTTTCGAGCGAAAACATTTTAGGTCACCTACATCGTTCGTTTTTTAACTATTCACTGATGCCTATTTAAAATGAAAATTTGCGCGAAAAGTCCCACTTTCAGTGTCGGTTATCCTTAGCGCTGATAATGGTTCCTGCCAAATAATTTAGGGTAAAGGTTGTCTAGTTGGGCGTCGGTGTTTTACTATCAACCGACGTTAAATCATAATAGGCGTCGGTTTTGTAGATAACTGACGTTGTTGACCAACTTAATAAACCTGATCACCCTACTCTTCCCTCTTTCTTCCTGTTTCATCGCGATATTGTTGTGCTGCTGCTCGCCGCCGCTCTCCTGAAATCGCCCGACGACCCCGCTACTGCTCGCCGCCGCTACTGCTAGTGCTTCTCCGCTCACCGCCGCCACTACTGCTGGTGCGTCGCTGCTGCTGGTGCACCTCTACTCTCCGCCGTCACTGCTGCTGGTGTGACGCGCGCTGCTCTGCTCATTCCCAGTGCCACTATTGTTCACCGCCCGCCGCTCTGCTCTCTCTTCTTCCACCACCACTGCTGCCGTCGCTCACCGCCGTGCTTTCCACGCTAGCTCTAAGTAGCCCTACCTCTTTGCTTCCTTCTCCCTAGCTATTTACCAACAGCAAGCACGGCCATGGCTGTGTTGGCCTACCACGGCTGTGGTAGGCCAACACAGTCACGGTCGTGTTTGCTGTTGGTAAGGATATGAACAAATTTTTATGTAATGCTTTATGTAAATCCTAGGATATGAACAAATTTTTTGCTTGCATATATTTGTGCTTCTAATCCTAATGTTTGACTTAATTTAGTAAATTTTTTTGATGCATGTTGAAATAAGATTTAAACTTGTCAATTCTAGCATCCTAATTTGATTTGATTAAACCTAACATTGATGAAACCCTAACATCAATTGTGATGAAACCCTAACATTAATTGTGATGAAACCCTAACATGTACATATCTATTATTGTGTTTGTTGGCCTAAAAACCCGTCCAAGATTTACTCATTAGGAGTAAATCTTGGATAGTCCCCGGTTTGGGACTGTTCTTGAACACCAAATCTCACTTAGGATGTAAGTGTATAATGTGTATTGGGTTTTTGAGAAAATTTTGGTAGCATTTCCCCATTTGTTCTCTAAGTACATATGTAATTAGAGAACAGCGGGGAAATGCTGCCGAAATTTTCTTGAAAACCCAATACACATTATACACTTACTAGTGAGATTATGTGTTCAAGGATGGGATAGGTGGTACACATTTATTATATATAAGAATGACATCACATGCGTTCGTTGGCCTAGAAACCCATCCAAGATTTACTCATTAGGAGTAAATCTTGGATATTCCCCGGTTTGGGACTATTCTTGAACACCTAATCTCACTTAGGATGTAAGTGTATAATGTTTATTGGGTTTTCGAGAAAATTTCGGCAGCATTTCCCCATTTGTTCTCTAAGTACATATGTACTTAGAGAACATCGGGGAAATGCTGCCGAAATTTTCTCAAAAACCCAATACACATTATACACTTACTAGTGAGATTAGGTGTTCAAGGATGGGATAGGTGGTACACATTTATTATATATAAGAATGACATCACATGTGTTTGTTGGCCTAGAAAGTGAACAATCATTGTTCTTTATATTACTTGTACATTGGTATAAATTAGAATGAACAATCACTAAATTATATATTGTTTGTATGGAGTCCAGCTTCATTGTAGATAATAGGAGTAAATCTTGGATAGGATGTAAGTGTATACCCTAATCTTGTCCTAATATATACTTGTTTTATCTTTGATCATAGAATGGATAGATCATGGATGTCCATTCACAATCACTGCACCCCAGAGTTTATATCTGGTCTTGATCAGTTTATTAGATTTGCCGAGGAACATAGGAAAAAATCTACAGATAGGTTCTACTGTCCATGTAGGCATTGCGGTAACAACTTGAAAGTCAACACTGGTGAGGAAATCAAAAGTCATGTCATATGCAACGGGATTGTACAAGGCTATACAGAATGGCACTGGCATGGAGAGATTTCAAACTTGAAACCAATAGATGTCGATAGCAGTGCTTGGATGGAAGAAGAAATTGCCTCCGATGACGTAGATGTGAATGAACCAGTTCTAGTAGACATCGTTGATGCAATGCTGGATAGTTGTAGGGTAGAGCACAATGATCCACCTCCTATCTTTAGAAACATTGTGCATGATGTTGAGATACCGTTATACACAGGTTGTGCTAAGTTTATGAAGCTTAGCACTGTGTTGAGATTGTATAAGTTGAAAGCTAACAATAGATGGAGCGACAAAAGCTTCACTTCATTGTTGACTTTGTTGAAAGAAATGCTTCATGAAGGAAACGAGCTGCCAATCTTAACATACCGGGTAAAGAAAATGTTGTGCCCAATGGGAATGGAGGCCAAGAAGATACACGCATGCCCGAATGATTATGTATTATTTCAAAAGGACTATGTAGATTTGAAAGATTGTCCAAAATGTGGTGCGTCACAGTATAAATTGACGACTTCGGGGGAGTCCAAAACTGGTTCTCTTGCCAAGGTGTTGTGGTATCTACCTATAATATCACGGTTTCAACGCTTGTTTGCAAATCCGAAAGATGCGAAGAATTTGAGGTGGCATGCAGATGTTAAGAAAAATAATGATGGGATCCTACGACATGCGTCTGATTCCCCACAGTGGAAGAAGATTGATCTATTGTACCCCAAATTTGGTGAAGAAGATAGGAATCTAAGACTTGGGCTTTGTACAGATGGGATGAATCCGTACGGGACATTGAGCAGCCAACATAGCACTTGGCCAGTCATGCTTGTTATATACAATCTTCCTCCCTGGCTGTGTATGAAAAATAAGTACATTATGCTGTCGTTGTTGATATCGGGCCCTAAACAACCCGGAAATGATATCAATGTTTATCTTGAACCTCTGATTGATGACTTAAAGAAACTTTGGGCTGAAGGTGTGATAACCTATGATGCTTCAGGAAGAGAGACATTTTGTTTGCACGCTATGTTGTTTTGCACTATTAATGACTTTCTAGCATATGGGAATTTGTCTGGATATAGTGTCAAAGGAGCTAAAGTGTGTCCTATATGTGAAGAAAACACTGATTCAATAAGACTAAAACATGGCGGCAAGACTATATATCTTGGTCATCGAAGGTTTCTTTCAAAATTCCATCCGTATCGTAGGAAGCCCAAAGCATTCAATGGATGGAATGATGAACGGAGTGCACCTAAACCTATACCAGGGGATGTTGTTTATGAAAGAGTAAAAGACATTGTCAATGAATTTGGTAAGAAATCACAATGTAGTATGGCCACACGGAGTGACAATTCTTCATTCAAGAAGAAGTCAATATTTTGGGATCTTCCTTATTGGAGTTCTTTGACAATCAGGCATTGTATTGATGTAATGCACGTTGAGAAAAATGTCTATGATAGCATCATTGGTACTCTGTTAAATATACCAGGTAAGACTAAAGATGGGATAAAATCCAGACTGGACCTACGTGAAATGGGAATAAGGTCAGAATTAACAGAATTACATGAAATGGGTAATAAAAGAACATACTTACCTCCTGCTTGTTACACGTTGTCTAGAAAGGAGAAGAAAGCTTTTTGTGAATGCTTGGTAAATGTTAAGGTGCCACATGGTTACTCATCCAACATCCGTAGATTGGTATCAATGAAAAATATGAAGTTGATAGGTCTTAAATCTCATGATTGTCACACTCTAATGCAACAAATATTGCCTGTGGCAATTTGATCTATACTGTCGAAGCATGTAAGGTTTGCAATCACCAGACTTTGTTTCTTTTTCAACAGTCTATGCAACAAAGTTATTGACCCTGATACTCTCGATAATTTGCAAAGAGAAGTGGTTGTTACCCTATGTCAGCTTGAGATGTATTTCCCTCCTTCGTTCTTTGATATCATGGTACATCTTGTTGTCCACTTGACTAGGGAAGTGAAAATGTTGGGACCAGTTTTCTTGCATTGGATGTATCCCCTTGAACGATACATGAGTGTTTTTAAAGGTGATGTTCGAAACTATTATCGGCCTTAAGGGAGTATTATTAAAGGTTATGTGGCGAGAGAGGTTATGGATTTTTGCAATGAATTTCTGAGTGGTAATAACACTCCTGTTAATGACAAGAATATTGAGGAGGGCAAAGGAATTTTGGGATCACGGGTGAAAGTAATCAGCCGTGAGCAGTTGGAACAAGCTCACTTGTATATTTTACACAACATGGACGAAGTGAGTGTTTATATCGAGGAACATACCAATTTCATCAAGGGACAACATCCTCGAGCAAGTTCAATGTGGCTTTCTAGAGAGCATAATAAGACATTTACTAAGTGGTTTGAAGATAAAGTCTTACATCAACTATCTCAAACACCAAATGATATTACAGAAACTATCAAATGGCTTGCCTTTAAACCAAAACCGAATGTTATGTCTTATGAAGGGTTTGACATTAATAGGTTCACATATTACACAAAGCACCAAGATGATAAGAGTGTCATCCAAAACAGTGGGGTCACTCTTCAAGTGTCGACTATGTATTTTGTAAGTGCAAAGGATAAGAGTCCACGTGAAGCTAAAATGTCATATTACGGTGTCATTGAAGACATATGGGAGTTTGACTACATAGATTTCAGAATTCCGCTCTTTAAATGTAATTGGGTTGATAACACCAAAGGATTTATAGTGGATGAATTGGGTTTCACTTTGGTGAACTTTGAAGATTGGCGAGAAGGGTGAACCATTCATATTGGCATAACAGGCGAAATAAATATTCTATATCGATGATCGTGCAAATGATAAATGGTCGGTTGTTCTTCATGGTAAAAGACAGTTCATTGAAGGTCCTATAGATGAAGAAGAGTACTATGATAAGTATGATGACTCCAGTCCATTCTCAGTTGGGTTGCCAACTCCACAAAATATTGAAGCTAATGATGACTTATATGTGCGCGGAGATCACAATGAAGGATTATTAATTGATAAAAGATCACAATTTTAGAGGCATGTATGTTTATAAAAGATCACATTATCGTCTAGTTAATACAAATGCTAAACGTTTGCCTTTTTCTAGTTAATACAAATGCTAAATGTTTGCCTTTTTTTAGTTAATACAAATGCTAAATGTTTGCCTTTTTATAGTTAATACAAATGCTAAATGTTTGCCTTTTTCTAGTTAATACAAATGCTAAATGTTTGCCTTTTAATGACATTTTCAGATGGCTGACCATGATGAGCATGATGTCCATGATGAGCATGAAGTCCATGATGAGCATGCTGTCCATGATGAGCATGGTGAGGATACCAATGTAAGTTCTAAAAACATATCCTGTATTTCTATAAAATTCATTATCGTCTAGTTGTGTCATATATCCCATATTTCTATATTGCGCTAATTCAGTGGGTTTATTTTTGTCAAATTTTAGGTTGATGATGCACATGTACCCACTGAAGCACTGGAGCAACTTGATGCGCAGCAGCAAACACTTAACAAAAAAGGGGCATCACTCTGTTGAAGAAGTTAATAGCACTAAGTGGTAGTGGATCCAAATTGGTTGTGGAGTTTGATAATTGAGGAAATGTAATTGGAGTGAACTGCAATAATTTTGTAAACTATCTTGGGTGTGTCACTCGAATCCATTGTGGTGTTAAGTATGATAATTGGCATAAAGTTCCTCAGGGGAAGAAAGACTTCATATGGAAGGATTTATGCGTGAGTTATTATTATTTGCAATTCTATTTTGTAGATTACAAATTATATTATTTGCAATTCTATTTTTGGATACTAGTTAATAAGAATTCTATTTTACAGAATCTGTTTGCATTGGATGAGAAGTTGCATCGTAAAAGCGTGATGCAACGCGCTAGAAAGATGCTTAGGAACTATAGGACAAATCTCAACAAAGAATACATAAAAGATGGTGATAAGAAGAAGAAGTCAGCCCTTGAACAGTGAAACTTCTTGGACAAAGAAGATTGGGACAATTTTGTTGCTTCAAGAAAATCTGAAGAATTCAAGGTATTAGGTGTCACTCCCAATTTAATTAATATATGTTGTATTCACCTATTCAAGATTAACATTTAGTGCTACTAACCAAATCATTAATGTGCATACTAACTAGGCCCTCAGTGATGCGTAAAAAGCAAGGCGTGCACTGAATGTGCATGACCACACTATGGGTCCAAAGGGCTATGCAAGCGTTTTCCAAAGACTACAGGTGAGTCTGCGGCTACTCAGGAGTCTGCTACTACTCAGGAGTCTGCCACACCCATGCCTCGCCATGATATCTGGATAGCTGGGAGGCAAAACAAGAAGGGTGAAATAAAGAAGCCCGTAACTACTGAGGCGGCTGCGAAAATGGTAAAATACAACTCTTAGAGCAATCGTTTGAATATTGATTATTTGTGGTGTTAACTTACCCATTTCTGTTGATGGTGATTAGCGGGAGCTGCACGAGCAGAGGAAACAAGACACGTTCATCCCTCAGGGAATAAGGGATGAATTGATAGTTTCTCTGGGTAACCCAGAGCATCCTGGACGTGTTAGGGGTGTAGGTGCTGGTGTGGGCATCAAAGCATTCTTTGGGCCATCCTAGCGCAAACCCAGAACGGGACTTTCACAAGAAGAGGTAACCTATTCTTTTTTTAGAATGTTACTGCAAAAGGGAATTAAATAATAAGAAGCTAATGTTTCTTTTATCCATGTATAAGAGAATAAGAGAGTCGATGATATAGTTGCTAAGAAGGTCAATGATATAGTTGCTGAGAAGGTCAAGGAAGAAATAGTGCGGTGGCAGGCATCTCAGGCTTCCAATCAGCCTATGGCGACCCACTCTTCTCCTGATGCACAGACTGTGAGTAATCCTAGAGACCCATCGCATAACACGTCTTGTGTAAGTATTGTTTATGATATTGTAGCTAGTCTTTTCAAGATGATATGTATATATGTATAACATTCTTTACGTAAATTTGTAGGCATTGAAGCCATGTCGCTTAAGAATGCAAGACTATGTTATTGCAGAGGCGCAGGCTTACCAGTCCCTTCCTGGGGCAACGTTTCATGGGACTCCAATGCCGCAGGGCTACGTTCGTGTGAGCCCGATATGTGTATTACCCGATTGGAGGGAAGCTGCATTGTCATATGCCCACCCAGATATTGATACACTTGGTGAGGCAGAAGACGGGGTGATATTGTGGCCCAATGCAGATGTCGTCTACACTACTGAAATTGTAAGATAAATTTACATTACTTTAGATTGTTAATGTGTATATATGAGGTCAACTGATCTGAAATTATATATACAGGTTAAAAAGAAGATACCCGGAGCACCTAGGCCTCCACCTCCACTTCCTGCATTACCAAGTTGGGTTCCAACTGACCTAAAATACCCATTAGGTCCTGCTTGTAGGGGAATGGCATGTTGGCTATGGGAACATAATATACATTGCCCTATAATTGTTTCTTTAGAAGCAGATTATGCAGGTCAATCATACGATAGCTCTTTATTTATACAAGATATTATTGAGCTGTTTATGTATGATTGGCTGAATACATCAATGATAGAGACATGGATAAGGTGAGATCTTGTTTATACATCCATATACCTTGTGTAAGATCCGGTGATCTGGTTTCTTATATATTAATGCATACGTAATACATGTTTTGCAGCTACTTAGTCGAAGATAAATGCAAACAAATTGCATTTGATCATGTGGGTTTTTTTATTCCATCATTGATTAGTATGGTAGCTAAAGACCTTGATAGTGTTCAACAATACTGTATAGATGCTTTTACAATTTTCGGTCAGTAAAAGAAGACGATAATAATAGCTCCATTCAATGTCAAGTAAGTTTACTTTATTTATAATTTGGACTTAAGAAAATTCCATTTTATTGTGCGTTTTGAGTTATTAATTTTTAACTTTTTTACCTCTAGCGGTAGACATTGGGAGTTACTAGTTATTGTCCCCGGGACATTCACTGTTTATTATCTAGATCCTGCGGGAAGTACATTGAACACTAAAATTGGACACATATTGAGAATGCCATTATTCTTGTGAGAAATATTTCATTTTTATATCCATTAACATCTGTTATTACATTACTATTTAATTATGCAATTTACCGTGTTACATTAACATGTAGGGGTTTAGATGCATTCAAAAATGCTGGAGGAAATGTCCCAAGGAGAAAGAACCAACCAATAATTTGGGAGAACGTAAAAGTAAGTTCCTGACTTCAATGTATATATTATTTATGTGAACTGTGCTTAGTTGTATTTTTTTAATATTTTGTATGTTTCAATTTATAATGCGCTACACAAGACAACGACTGGGCATGCGCATACTATGTGATGCGATTTATGCAGATGATTATCTGACATGCCGCATTGGATATTAATACCATACATGAGGTATTATATATAGTCTCATTAGTTAGTATGAAATATATCAATCTTATTTTTATATTATTACTTATATATATACATCATTCTCTTTGCAGGTGTTTAAAACTGACCACACTATAGGTAAACGCTTAAAAAATGTACATGCTCCATATACGATGGAAGCATTAAATGAAGTAAGAGAAGAATGGGCAAAAGCCATACAAGCAGTGGTGATTGTAAGATATAATTGGGATGCTGATAGCGATGCTGAATGATATTTTGTAGATGAATATTTCTGAATGTTTATACATGTCTGAATGTTTCTACATGTATTTGAATGTTTCTACATGTGTGAATGTGAGAATTGAATTGATGTCTGAATGTATCTACTTGTGTGAAAAAATATTTGTTGATTTTGCAGGTTTGTGGCCTGTTTGTAGGTTGATATCAATGGATGTCGTAAACCTGCAGTTCAGAAAACTGAACTGTAGGTTCTCATCCTACTGACCAGCCACAGTAGGCCTGTAAACTGATAAGAAAAAAAAAATTTAAAGTATAGGCGTCGGTTATTTATAGAACACCGTCATCAAAGGCCTACAATGTCGGTTATTAGATAAAAACCGACGCCTAATATGACAAACAACCCGACCGTGTAGGAAATCACGAATGTGGTGGAAAAGGCGTCACTTATTCGTATAAAACCGACGCTTATAGTACTAAACACGGCCGTGCAGCGAAGCACGGCCGTGTCGTCTGGGAGTATGGCGTCGGTTGTTCAATTGTTAACCAACGCAAAAAGTGTCCTAGGTGGTGCCCTTTTTTGTAGCGCGAACCCTATAGACATCGGTCAACTATATATAACCGACGCCTATAGATCATATAGGCGTCGGTTAGAAAACCGACGCTGAAGAGTTTGACCTTTAGCGGCACCCACATAGGTGTCGCTTGGAAACCGTCACCAAAGGGGGTTAAACAACCGACGCCAAAGGCGTATTCTGTAGTAGTGAACAAGTATCCTCTGCCAAGGATTGATGATTTGTTTGATCAGTTGCATGGTGCAACTATCTTTTCTAAGATAGATCTGAGGTCAGGATACCATCAATTGTGTATCAAGGAGAGTGACATACCTAAGTCTGCCTTTAGGACAAGGTATGGTCACTATGAGTTCATAATTATGTCATTTGGACTAACTAATGCACCAGTTGCATTCATGGAACTCATGAATAGAATCTTCCATCCTTTTCTTGATCAGTGCATAGTAGTCTTCATAGATGATATCTTAATATACAGTAGAGATGCTCAATAGCATGAGCAGCACCTCCGTCAGTCTCTGACTTTGCGAAGAGAGCATAAGTTGTATGCTAAGTTTAGCAAATGCGAGTTATGGCTACCAGAAGTTTCTTTTCTTAGACATGTAATATCTGCCTCAGGTATTCGTGTTGATCCTAAGAAGGTAGAATCTGTCCTGCAATGGGAACAGCCGAAGACACCAACAGAAATATGCAGTTTCCTAGGGTTAGCAGGCTATTATAGGAGGTTCATTAAGAACTTCAGTTCTATAGCTTTACCCCTAACCAAGTTGACCAGGAAAGATATTCCTTTTGTATGGAATGACAAGTGCCAATAATCTTTCCAGTTGCTGAAGGAAAGGTTAACAAGTGCACCTATGCTGGTGTTACCAGAGCAAGGGAAGAGGTACATAGTCTTCTGTGATGCATCTAAGAATGGTCTAGGATGTGTGTTGATGCAGGATAAGCAAGTGATTTCTTTTGCTTCTCGACAGCTTAAGAAACACAAGGAGAATTATCTGACACATGATCTAGAGCTAGCTGCTGTGGTCCATGCTTTGAAGATCTGGAGACATTATCTCTATGGAGATACATTCCAGATTTTCACAGACCATAAGAATTTCAAATATATCTTCTCTCAGCATGAGTTGAACATGAAGCAATGTCGCTGGATGGAGTTAATCAAGGACTATGATTGTACAATTTATTATCATCCAGGAACAGCCAATGTAGTGGATGATGCTTTAAGTAGAAAATCATCACCACCATCTCTCGATAAAACACAGTTAAACTCCTTAGTGTGCTCTAAGAGAGATATGCTTATCTCCTTGAGGCAAAATAATGTATAGTTTAAGGTATCGTTGTTAGCCGGGCTGTTAGATGAGATGCAAGTGAAACCTACTCTTAGGCAACAGATTAAAGAAGCACAGCAAGCTGATATTGTGATTCAACAGATCAGGTCAGAGTATGGTAGTGAGAAACGAGATGGCTTCCATGATTCAGATGATCATGTAGTTTGTTACCATGGTAGGATGGTAGTACCTGATGTTGATGACCTAAGGAAGTTACAACTGGAAGAAGCTCATTCTTCGATGTATGCTATGCATCCAGGGAGCACCAAAATGTATCATAACCTGAAAGATATGTATTTGTAAAGAGGCGAGATCACCTCTTTACTAAAATTTAAAGGAAATACAAACATCCACGATTTTAACAAAATTTAGAGACTTTGAGGATGATTGCATAATATTCCAAGTAAATAAGCATGATTCCAGATACATAATAAAATGTCAATAGCAGCGGAAAGAAAGAAATAACAAGCATGTGCATGGCTTCATTGTTTATTACATAATTGATTTCTAAAAGAAAAGATAAGATAGATAAGAGGATCTAGCTATAGCAACCTAGCCATCCTTCTTGACAAGCTAACGATCAACTGCAGAGGAACCTTTCTTCAAGCCCTTCCTTCACCTTGCTCAGCACCAACACCTGGGTGGTTGGGAAGACACCCAGCAAGAGGGAAAACAAAAGAAGTATGTGTTACAAGAATATTCTAATAATGGCAATGAAAGTTGTAACAAGTAAATTAGGCTAGATATTTTGCGTAAAAAGAGATATCAAAGAGTATGAGGCTTTTTATAATGAAACTTACCAATAGCAAAATAAATAAAGGTTTTAGCATGTCAATTAATATGTCTATCTAACTAAGTAGGGTTGAGGCACCTACCGGACCTCTAACCTTAGGTGAGGGAAGAATAAAAACATTTCCAATCAGCTACAATTTATAATGGGGAGAATTATAAACATTCCCCTAGGGCGATTTTATACATGCCCTCTATGGGTGGTTGTACATAAGTACCACTACTTAAACATTAAATAGATCATTTAATTACATGCTAACAAAAGAGTTATGGAAAGGTTAAGCAAAAGAATATGTAACATGGCAGTGGGGTATGAATACCCAATCAAGAGAATACTACATCTACTTTTGAGGCAATAAGCAAATTAAGTTTCAGGGTTCAAGGATTTAGATCAAGTTAAACCTCATAAGAAAGTATGGGTAATGGATTAATGATTTCCCAACTGGAAGGTAGATGCACAAACAAAACACATACCTTAGCCTCAGGTGTTCTAGAATTTCTCTTTTCAACTCTTCACACGAATTATGAACCCACTTTCCCTAATACATCATTAGATTTATAAATTAGAATTACATGCATTCATTTAAAAGATTGAAAACCCTAATTCACTAACTTTTTGCGCAAACCATCGATTTAGACTCCAAAAACCTCATAACCATCTTAGTTAGGTTTTTCTGATCAAAATAACATATAATATTGTATATTTTGGAAATATAGATTCTTAGGGTTAATTTTAGTGATTTTAAGATAATTAAATCGACTTTAAAAATACATTTTCACAAACCTCAAAACCATAACTCAAAAAGATTTTTATTGAATAGGTCTCGTCTTCCTGATTTCAAAACACTATTTATTTTTAAGTTTTGACCACAAGATTAATTTTTAGAAAATGTTTTGTCTCGACCAATCACAGCCTGCCACGTAGGCAAGGCCAGATGGGCCGAGCGGTTGGGGGTGCTTGGCAGCGGTGACCCGCGCCTTGCGGTCGGTCGCCACCGGTCGCGATCGGGTCAGGCGATCAAAACCAACAGAAGAAAAGACGCGAACGTCCCTCGCGCAGAACAGAGAAAACGACCAGCCCGAGGGGCAAAAAGGTAAAATCACCGAGTCATCTTCTTCCCTCGCTCGCGACCTGGGCAAGGAATGACGAGAAGCAAAACTCGACCGATTTGGGCAAATCCACGATACCCAACGAAAACTCACGTTCAAGTATGCGAATGAAAGAGGAAGAAAAACTAAAGTTGGTGATACCTCTTAATTGAACGGAGGAGGAGCAACCGGAGAGGAAGAGGCGCCGCAATCCAGGCGTCGTCGGTGGCTAGTAGGTGGTCAGTTTGTCCACGAATCGTCGAATTGAAGACACGATCAAGTTGCTAAGACGATGGCGGTTGCGAGGGTTGAGATATATATAGACAAGGAACCCTAAACTAGTATATAGGTAGGAGCAAGGAGAGGAGGTCGGCAGCCAACTTGGGTGTTTCTCAAAAACACGACTAATCCCAAACTTTTTGGGATAAACCGGAGTGGAAACTTGCAAGGAATCCAACGAAACTTATTTGAGCAAAAATCATCGAGTAAAACTCGAGATACATCGATTTGAAAAATCGAAATCAAGAGACATGTTGCCTTAATCGGCTAGAGGTGGAAGACGACCGCGAGTCGTCCGATCGATGGACCCGAGTCCATCAAGGAATCTGAGCCGTCTGATCTCGCATTAGATTAGGAAAACAACCCTTAGCAAAAATCGATTAAATCCATTAAATTCTTAAATGTTTTTCTCTCTCTTTATTTAGAGGCTCAAACATCGTCCAAAAATTATCAAATTTTATATCCTGACTTATTTCGACACGTAGAATCCAAATATGGAGTTAGTTTTTCCTTTTGAGAAAATTTGATAGGTGAATTAATTAATATTTCATTTTCTCTTTCCTCCTTCAAAAGAGGTGATAACATTATCTAAAATTAGTATAACTTCACCCATAAGTCTCCTTAAAGATTTGGAATAAGATTTTGCAAATATCTTCACAGGTTGAGATTATCTTTTTATTTATTAAATAAATAGAACATTCTACACACTTTCTCTCTCTCCTATTTTACTCATTATTCACACATTATCCAAATTAGTTGCAAATTTGCATAGGGACTTATTTTTATGTTTAGAATACGAATTTGAAGTTATTTTCCTGATTTGAGAGCATTAAGTATTTTATTTCTCTTTATTGGCATATTTCCTATATTCTTTTGATAATGTTATTAATATTTATATTTAGGTTCCATATTAAATGATACTTGGCCCTTAAGTTACTTTTTTCTCAAGGAAACGAATTTTAGTGTCAAATTATCTTGATGCATTTCCAATTATATTATTTGGTGCAATATCTTTCCCATTATTTTCTTTACCCATTAATTTCCATATTATCTTGCATTTATCTTCTCCCTTAAATAAAATTCGGATTTTCTCTTATTTCTCTTATTCTAGGAAATGCTAGAAAGTTCTAGGACGAAACATTTTATTCTTTTTATTACTTGATGTGAAATTGCATACTAGACCCATTATCTAAATCTAACTGAGGTATTTGTGCATGCAACCTTGTAATAAGAATATATGGGAAACATTTATCCAATACCCATCATAATTCCTTTAAATCAAATCCAAAGACATATGGAACGAAAAGAAGGACAAAACTTATAGAAAAGAGTACAAAGAGGTACATAGAGGATTTCAGTATGTTACAACACTCCACCCCTTAAAAAGGATTTCGTCCCTGAAATCTCATACAAAGAGGGAAGGGTGAGTACGTAACATCTCATCTCTCAACTCCCAAGTGGTTTCTTCTAAACCATGGTATCTCCACAAAACCTTCACTAACTCTATCTCCTTACTCTTTAGTTGCTTCACTCGGAAGTCAAGGATCTTCACAGGAAGTTCTTCATAATTCAGATTCTCATTAATCTCCACAAGTTCAATGGTGAGTACATGAGACGGATCCTTTACGTACTTCCTCAACACAGAAACATGGAACACATTGTGAATCTTATCATAAGCAGGAGGCAAAGCTAGACGATATGCACAATCTCCCACTTTATCTAAGATCTCAAATGGTCCAACATAGCGAGGACTCAACTTGCCTTTTACTTTAGATCTTGCAATAGAATGTATAGGCTTGATCTTTAGAAAAGCATAGTCTCCCACTAAGAAACTTACATCAGACCTCTTTTTATCAGCATGCATCTTCTGTCTGTCTTGAGCAGCTTTCATCCGTTTCTTTATCAACTATACCTTTTCAAGCATCATCTGCATGTCATCAGTCTTTACTAGGGAACGTTCACCAACATCATCCCAGTGCAAAGGTGAATGACAAGGTCTACCATAGAGAGCTTCAAAAGGTGGCATACCAATACTGGCTTGGTAGCTATTGTTGTAAGCGAACTCTGCTAATGGTAGATATCGATCCCAGGCACCACCCCAATCCATCACACAAGCACGTAGCAAGTCCTCCAGAATCTGAACTGTTCTCTCAGAGTGACCATCGGTTTGCGGGTGGTAAGCAGTACTGAAACGCAGATCAGTACCCATCTCTTCCTGAATCTGACCCCATAAGCGAGAAGTGAATTTTGGGTCTCGATCAGAAACTATCACAGCAGGGACACCATGCAGACGAACTATCCACTCCACATACAACTGAGCCATCTCAGCAACTTTATACGTGGTTTTGAAAGGCAAGAAATGAGCAGATTTTGTAAGCCGATCAATCACCACCCAAACAGCATCATAACCTTTCTTGGACTTAGGGAAACCGGTAACGAAGTCCATTGTGATCTTCTCCCACTTCCATTCTGGAATCTCAAGAGGATGAAGAAGACCATCGGGTCGTTGATGTTCAATCTTGACTTGCTGACATGTCAAGCACTTCGCTACGAACAGAGCTATATCATTCTTCATGTTCTTCCACCAGAAGCTTCGCTGTAAGTCCTTGTACATCTTGGTTGTGCCAGGGTGAATAGTGTACTTGGAACCATGAGCTTCACTCAGAACCTTCTGTCTCAGATCACCAGCATTGGGAATCCACAACCTTTGTCTGAAGCGAATTGCACCATCCACTCCGATAGAGAAGTCAGATTGCGGCTTCTCAGATAAAGCTTTCAACTCTTCAAGCTCAGAACTCTCCAACTGTGCAGACACGACTTCTGAGATCCAAGTTGGTGTAACGGTCAAACTGGCCATATGAACACACAACTTATCTTCATCCACAGAATCGACAGACTGAGGTCTCCAACTGGCCACATGTTCAAGGTTTTCCCACACAGAACATCTCAGAGCAGCACAAACAGCATCCTTCTTGCGACTTAAAGCATCAGCTATGACATTTGCTTTACCAGGATGATAGGTGATGGTGAAGTTGTAATCTTTAATATATTCCATCCACCTCTGCTGTCGCAAGTTCAGATCCTTCTGAGTCAGCAGATATCTCAGACTCTTGTGATCAGAAAAGACTTCAAACTTTTCACCATAGAAGTAGTGTCGCCAGATCTTCAAAGCATGAACTATGGCAGCACGCTCCAAATCATGCGTAGGCCAATTAGCTTCATTAGGTTTCAACTGTCGAGAAGCACAGGCGATCACCTTTCCGTCTTGCATCAGAACACACCCTAAACCTTGTCGGGATGCGTCGGTGTAGATGACATAGGGTATGCCCTCAACAGGCAAAGCAAGCAAGGGAGCAGAAGTCAGACTCATCTTCAACTTCTGAAAACTGTCCTCACATTCAGGGGTCCATGAGAACTTGACCTCCTTCCGAGTCAGCTTGGTCAAAGGTAAAGCCAACTCAGAAAACCCTTTAATAAACTTCCGATAGTAACCAGCTAGACCAAGGAAACTACAGATTTCAGACGGGTTTTTCGGAGCATTCCACTTTGTCACAGCTTCTACCTTCGCAGGATCAACAGCTATATGGCCGGCAGAAATCACGTGACCAAGAAACATAACTTCCTTTATCCAGAACTCACATTTTGAGAATTTTGCATACAGTTGATTTTCTCGCAATGTGCTGAGTACAATCCGCAGGTGCTCGCGATGTTGTTCCAACGTCTCAGAATAAACCAAAACGTCATCAATAAACACCACTACAAACTTGTCGAGGTATGGGCGGAATACTCGGTTCATCAGGTCCATGAATGCAGCAGGGGCATTCGTCAACCCAAAAGGCATGACCATAAATTCATAATACCCGTAGCGAGTTCTGAACGCTGTCTTCGGGACATCATCATCCTTTATACCCATCTGGTAGTAGCCACTTCGCAGATCCATCTTGGAGAACACGGTGACCAACTTCAGCTGATCGAATAGGTCGTCGATGCGCGGCAACGGATAACGATTCTTCACTGTCACCAGGTTGAGCATGCGGTAGTCCATACACATCTGCAAAGAGCCATCCTTCTTCTTCACGAACAGGACAGGGGCTCCCCATGGGGAAACACTAGCGCGAATGAAGCCCATGTCGAGAAGCTCTTCAAGCTGTTTTTTCAACTCCGCCAGTTCGGCAGGGGCCAAGCGGTAGGGTGGCTTCGATATCGGTGAAGTTCCAGGCATAAGCTCGATGGAGAATTCCACCTCGCGAGTTGGTGGCAACCCGGGTAACTCCTCAGGAAAGACATCTGGGAAGTCCTTCACCACATCAACATGTTCTAGAGCAGGAGGTGTAGAATCGAGAACTATGGAAGCTAGAAAGGCTCTACACCCTTGCGATATGAGCTTTTCAGCTTTGATGGCAGAGATGACGAACTGTCACTCTCCTCGCTTCTTGCCCTTGACGCACACCCTTCCTTCATCAGGGTGAAACAGACTAACCTTGGATTCCTCACAGTACAAAACTGCTTTATACTTCTTTAACCAATCCATACCCAGGATGATGTCAAAGACGGTCATATCAAGCAAGACAAAAACTGTGGGAAACATTATTCCGGATATACAGAGGTTCAAGGTAGGAGTTTGGAGGTACGAGGAGCAGATTTTACCAGGAGTTTTTACATCTAACACATGATCCATAAACTCAGATTCGATTTCAAGCATAGAGGCAAACTGTCTAGATATGAAGGTATTGGAGGAACCAGAATCAAACAGGGCTTTTAAAGGATGCATATAAAGGTGCAGTGTACCTTCAATCACTTCATTGCCTTCACCATCTTCTTCAGCATTGAGAGCAAACACTCTCCCATTCTGCCTCTCAGATGGCGGACGCCTCGGGTTCTAGTTGTTGTTGTTATTGTTGTTGTTGTTCCGCGGTGGCGGGTTCTGTCTCGGCTGTTGCGGCTGCGGGGCATTATTCTACCCTTGCTGGAAACGGGGGCAGTTGGTTCGGATATGCCCAACTTGGCCGCACTCATGGCAGGTTGGTGGAGGACGGTTGCCATTACGAGCAGGTGCATGGTTGACGGAGCATCTTCCAGGAGGATGGTGGCGATTACATCTGTTGCAGTGATCACATCCACAGTTCTCATGCTAGTTTAGATTCTTCCTTTTGTTGTTGTTGAAGCCATTGGAAGCTTGAAATCCCGAATAAGACTCAATGGCGAGAGCCTTGTCCACCATTTGTTGAAACGTGAGTGGCAGTTGTGGAATGAGGCTTCGACCAACATGATAGTTCAGGCCCTCCAAGAACAAGGTCACTCTTCTATCAGCTCCAAGGTCGGTGGCGTAACGCTCTAACAGTAGAAAAATCTGAACATAGTCGGCCACGCTCATGCTTCCTTGCTTGAGACTGTAAAACTCAGCCTCCTTCTTCCTCAGGAAAGTAGGGCAGATATACTTCTCTCTGAACAACTTCAGGAACTGGGTCCACTCCATGGAGGAGGTGTCCCGAGTGCGGGCAACACTGTTCCACCAAACGCGCGCCGGTCCATCCAGCACGTACGTCACGAACCGAACCTTCTGGTGAGGAGGGCATGCCATACCCTCGAAGGTACAATCCAGGGCCAACACCCAGTCGTCGGCTTGTCCACCATGTTAGGCTCACTCTCACCCTTGAAGTAGGGTGGCTGCATCTTGATGAAATCGGTGAGGGTGAACTCCCTTAGCTTGGTAGCAACAGCAGCAATGGTGTTGAGTTGTCCCATCATGGTGGAAGACAACAACTGTCGCAACATCGCCAGTTCTTGCTCAGGTGTGAAGGCGGGAACACCAGAAGCTGGTTGGTTAACAGCAGGAGTCGCAGGAGTGTCGGGGTTGTCAGTGGTTGACTCCTGGTTTGTGTTGTCAAACAAGTCACCTCTCCTAAAAATAGGGTTAACATATAAAATACTAAGGAGTAAAGAATCATAGATGAGAGGGAATAGAAATAGAGATGAGAAAAAAGGATAACTAGAATGCTATTGCCTAAAAGCATACTATTCCGGGCAGTTCATTTCGGCGCAGGCCAGGCCGGATCATATGGGCATGGGAGTCCTCGTATACCAAGCTAGTGGTGCGGAGGAAAATCTTGCCAGCCCCCGATACCCTGATCCTTTCTAGACACCCTTGCCTCAACTGCATGCCCTAATAGTCGCCTAAAGGCTCTGATACCATGTTGTAAAGAGGCGAGATCACCTCTTTACTAAAATTTAAAGGAAATACAAACATCCACGATTTTAACAAAATTTAGAGACTTTGAGGATGATTGCATAATATTCCAAGTAAATAAGCATGATTCCAGATACATAATAAAATGTCAATAGCAGCGGAAAGAAAGAAATAACAAGCCTGTGCATGGCTTCATTGTTTATTACATAATTGATTTCTAAAAGAAAAGATAAGATAGATAAGAGGATCTAGCTATAGCAACCTAGCCATCCTTCTTGACAAGCTAACGATCAACTGCAGAGGAACCTTTCTTCAAGCCCTTCCTTCACCTTGCTCAGCACCAACACCTGGGTGGTTGGGAAGACACCCAGCAAGAGGGAAAAACAAATGAAGTATGTGTTACAAGAATATTCTAATAATGGCAATGAAAGTTGTAACAAGTAAATTAGGCTAGATATTTGGCATAAAAAGAGATATCAAAGAGTATGAGGCTTTTTATAATGAAACTTGCCAATAGCAAAATAAATAAAGGTTTTAGCATGTCAATTAATATGTCTATCTAACTAAGTAGGGTTGAGGCACCTACCGGACCTCTAACCTTAGGTGAGGGAAGAATAAAAACATTTCCAATCACCTACAATTTATAATGGGAGGAATTATAAACATTCCCCTAGGGCGATTTTATACATGCCCTCTATGGGTGGTTGTACATAAGTACCACTACTTAAACATTAAATAGATCATTTAATTACATGCTAACAGAAGAGTTATGGAAAGGTTAAGCAAAAGAATATGTAACATGGCAGTGGGGTATGAATACCCAATCAAGAGAATACTACATCTACTTTTGAGGCAATAAGCAAATTAAGTTTCAGGGTTCAAGGATTTAGATCAAGTTAAACCTCATAAGAAAGTATGGGTAATGGATTAATGATTTCCCAACTGGAAGGTAGATGCACAAACAAAACACATACCTTAGCCTCAGGTGTTCTATAATTTCTCTTTTCAACTCTTCACACGAATTATGAACCCACTTTCCCTAATACATCATTAGATTTATAAATTAGAGTTACATGCATTCATTTAAAAGATTGAAAACCCTAATTCACTAACTTTTTGTGCAAACCATCGATTTAGACTCCAAAAACCTCATAACCATCTTAGTTAGGTTTTCCTGATCAAAATAACATATAATATTGTATATTTTGGAAATATAGATTCTTAGGGTTAATTTTAGTGATTTTAAGATAATTAAATCGACTTTAAAAATACATTTTCGCAAACCTCAAAACCAGAACTCAAAAATATTTTTATTGAATAGGTCTCGTCTTCCAAATTTCAAAACACTATTTATTTTTAAGTTTTGACCACAAGATTAATTTTTAGAAAATGTTTTGTCTCGACCTATCACAGCCTGCCACGTAGGCTCGACCTATATAGACAAGGAACCCTAAACTAGGATATACGTAGGAGCAAGGAGAGGAGGTCGGCAGCCAACTTGGGTGTTTCTAAAAAACACGACTAATCCCAAAATTTTTGGGATAAACCGGAGCGGAAACTCGCAAGGAATCCAACGAAACTTATTTGAGCAAAAATCATCGAGTAAAACTCGAGATACATCGATTTGAAAAATCGAAAACAAGAGACATGTTGCCTTAATCAGCTAGAGGTGGAAGATGACCGCGAGTCGTCCGATCGATGGACCTGAGTCCATCAAGGAATCTGAGCCGTCTGATCTCGCATTAGATTAGGAAAACAACCCTTAGCAAAAATCGATTAAATCCATTAAATTCTTAAATGTTTTTCTCTCTCTTTATTTGGAGGCTCAAACATCGTCCAAAAATTATCAAATTTTATATCCTGACTTATTTCGACGCATAGAATCCAAATATGGAGTTAGTTTTTCCTTTTGAGAAAATTTGATAGGTGAATTAATTAATATTTCATTTTCTCTTTCCTCCTTCAAAAGAGGTGATAACATTATCTAAAATTAGTATAACTTCACCCATAAGTCTCCTTAAAGGTTTGGAATACGATTTTGCAAATATCTTCACAGGTTGAGATTATCTTTTTTATTTATTAAATAAATAGAACATTCTACACACTTTCTCTCTCTCCTATTTTACTCATTATTCACACATTATCCAAATTAGTTGCAAATTTGCATAGGGACTTATTTTTATGTTTAGAATACGAATTTGAAGTTATTTTCCTGATTTGAGAGCATTAAGTATTTTATTTCTCTTTATTGGCATATTTCCTATATTCTTTTGATAATGTTATTAATATTTATATTTAGGTTCCATATTAAATGATACTTGGCCCTTAAGTTACTTTTTGCTCAAGGAAACGAATTTTAGTATCAAATTATCTTGATGGATTTACAATTATATTATTTGGTGCAATATCTTTCCCATTATTTTCTTTACCCATTAATTTCCATATTATCTTGCATTTATCTTATCCCTTAAATAAAATTCGGATTTTCTCTTATTTCTCTTATTCTAGGAAATGCTAGAAAGTTCTAGGATGAAACATTTTATTCTTTTTATTACTTGATGTGAAATTGCATACTAGACCCATTATCTAAATCTAACTGAGGTATTTGTGCATGCAACCTTGTAATAAGAATATATGGGAAATATTTATCCAATACCCATCATAATTCCTTTAAATCAAATCCAAAGACATATGGAACGAAAAGAAGGACAAAACTTATAGAAAAGAGTACAAAGAGGTACATAGAGGATTTCAGTATGTTACAGTATTGGTGGCATGGATTGAAGAAAGATATTGTTGAGTTTGTTATGCAGTGTCTGGTGTGTCAGCAAGTTAAAGTTGAACATCAAAAGCCTGCGGAAACAATGCAACCTTTGCCTATACCGCAATGGAGATGGGATCATATAACCATGGACTTTGTGGTTGGTTTGCCTAGAACAACTAAAGGCCATGATTCCATATGGGTGATAGTTGATAGGTTGATAAAGACAACACATTTTCTTCCTGTGAAAACAACCTACACTGCTGAGAAGCTTGCACAAATTTATATAGATGAATTAGTACGGCTGCATGAGGTTCCAGCTACTATCGTTACTGATAGAGGTCCCCAGTTCACGAGTCATTTTTGGGAGTGACTCCATAAAGCTTTGGGTACACAGTTAAGGTTTAGTACAACCTTTCACCCTTAGACATATGGGCAGTCTGAGAGGACTATACAAACTTTGGAGGACTTTCTTGGGGCATGTGTTCTTCAATTTGTGGGAAGTTGGGATCTACACCTGAGCTTGATAGAATTTGCTTACAATAATAGCTATCAACACAGTATTGATATGGCACCATATGAGGCATTATATGGTTGATGCTCTAGATTTCCTTTATGTTGGTATGAAACAGGAGAATATCAACTTTTGGGTCCGGAGTTAGTGCAGCAGACAACTGAGAAGATTAAAGTAATACAACAATAGTTGAAAGTTGCCCAGGATAGGCAGAAATCTTATGCTGATAAGTGTCGAAGACCCTTAGAATTACAAATTAGAGACAGAGTGTACCTTAAGGTCTCACCTTGGAAAGGTATCCTTAGATTTGGGAAGAAGGGGAAGTTAACTCCTAGATTTATGGGGTCTTATCCAATCATTGAAAGGATGGGAAAAGTAGCCTATAAGCTGGAGTTACCACCTGAGTTGCATAGATTGCACCAAGTGTTCCACAATTACATTCTAAGGAAATGTCATCCTGACACAGAATTAGTTCTGCAACCTATGGAGGTAGAACTAAATGATGATACATCATATGTTGAAGGACATGTGTTGATTCTTGATAGAAGAATCAAAAAGCTAAAAAAGAAAGACATATGTCTTGTGAAAGTTCTCTAGCATCATCGTGGCATTGAAGAAGCTATGTGGGATCTAGAGGAAGAGATGAGGAGGAAGTACCCTTCTCTTTTCTCTTAACGTTTTCGTTGATGATTTCGGGGATGAAATCCTTGTAAGGGGTGGATAACTTATAACATCCCTGACCTGGGTTATGCTTTAACCCTAGGTGTTTTGCTTAATAAAGTTGATTAGATGGTTGCTCTAATCTCTTGAAAAGTAATTAATGCTCAAGATGAACTTATATTTCAATTTTAGTCCTTTTTTAATAATGTTGAAATAATGTTTTGCCTATTTTGGACTAAAGTGCAATTTACCCAAGTTGAGGGGTTAATTTGCAAATGTTGTATGATAATATGTTCCTCATGTGTTGAATCATCATAAGTATGAGTATGATGTAGAGTTATGGCTTGTGATAGCCTGAGCACCAAGAAAGAGCTTACTGAGCAATCTTTGTGCATTAAAACCTAGTTTTGATGTAATGTGTAATTTACCCAAAACCTAGGGTTCAATATGCAGAATACCACCTCTAGAGGGTCCCTCATGATTATTTGCATCATGTAGAGAAAAGAATTTTAGAGGGGCGCCTCATTTTAATCACTTTGTAGGAGAGAGAATCTTGATATTAAAATAATCAAGATTTAAGCATAATTGGAACTTTACTTCAAATTAATGCAAAAATAAATATATTAATTGAAGAGCCCTTCAACCAAAAGGTGAGGTATGATTTTGCAAAAGGTTGGGCGAGTGTGTGCCTTGCAAAGGCACGAAAATATCTTAAGTGAGTGGAGAGCCCACTCACATTAAGTTAATGAAAAGTAATATCCACTAAAAATGGGACATTAATATAATATGATTAAGGTGCTTAAATTGCTTTTCTTTTAATTTGAGGATAATGAAGGGGAATTAAAGGCAAGTGAAGGTGCCTTCATGTACAAGGGAAAAAGGGGAGTGTGTGGCATGATTTGGTGAGTTGAAGGATTTCCTTTCAACTTTCTCTCTCCTAGAAATTCCTTTATATATACTCTCTTTTCCACTCAACGAAAGATCTTTTTTTCGGATTTTCTTTCTTGCTTGCCTTGGACGAGCTCAAGGGGACTAAGGAGAAACAGGAGGACAAGTTCCAACCTGTAGGTAAGCCTCTTGATCACTTTCAACCATGATTTCATGGTGGAAATAAAAAATAAATGATGGGTTTCTTCTTTTCCTCCATCAACCTTCCTTTCTAGCCAATCCTTTTTACTCGAAAGCTTGAGGAACGAACCTTGTGGAGTTGAGAAAGCTTCTTCCACCATTAAAGATGTGAAGTTGGATCTTTGAAGCATTCTTTGAAGGTGGGTTATATAACTTGAACTCAATTACATCATTATTCAATTTCAATCTTTCAAGTTATGTTGATTTCTTCTTCTTCTTGATTAATTGCTTGTTATAATGGATGATTCTATGAAATTAGTAGTGAATGAACCTTAGAAACGAAGGTAGATGATGATGACATCATCTTGGACACTTTTCCCAAAAATTGCAACTCCATTCGGTTTTCAACAAGTTGGTCATTCAGTTTCACCAAACAGTTTGCAAACTGTTTGGGAATTTGGTTCTAAACCGTTTGGACATGGTTGACCGAATGGGAGAGTTGACCATTTGGATGGTTAAATGGTTTCAAACCATTTGGACATGTTGAGTTGATCGTTTGGGTTGGGTAGACCGTTTGGACAAGTAAGTTCAAAACTGATTGAAGCCTTAAACAGTTTTAAACCATTTGGACAAATAGATCAAAACCGTTTGGATGGTTAAATGGTTTCAAACCGTTTGGATAAGTTAATACAAACCGTTTGGATGATCAATGGTTGTGATTAAAGGCTTAAGATCTAAGGATCATATAATGATGAACTTCAGTGATTAAATTGAGGAAGTGAATGATGATGCAAAACCCTAATCGGTTTGGTTTAATAAATACTCCTTTTTTTAAACTTTCGGTTTCAAGAGGGTTTGGACCAAATGGTCTTGAGACCATTTGAGTCCAAATGGTCTTGAAACCATTTGGGATCAAACGGTCTCAGGACCGTTTGGATTCAATTGGTTTCAAACCGTTTGGAGAATCAATGGTCAAGATCGTTTGGGTGATTCAATGTGACCAAGTCAGTTGAAAATTTAATATGATGAAGGATCAATTGACCCTATGGTTGTTACTGATTTATCTCAAGGATAATTACTAGGGTTGTACCTTTAAGGTACTAAATGATTGGGAACCTTAGATGAATTATTCCTTAAAGCTTAAGTAAGCAATATTTCTATACATGTGTCAACCCTAATTGAATATACTTGGTTGAAGGGTTGGTTGATCTAACCTAACCAAGCTTGACATAGTCAACATCCTAGAGAGGATGAGAGAGAGAGGAATCCATACATGTATGATAATCATGTGATGGTTAAGCCTCAACACCTTCAATATGAATTAAAATATGAGTTTAGGGTATGATTCTTGATGAAGAGATCATGAAACCCTAATCAAGGAGAATGATGAACCATAACCCTAATTTAGGGCAATACTAGGTATAACCCTAATCTAGGGTAAGGATGTAACCCTATCTAGGGTGATGTTAGGTAAAACCTGATGCAATGATGTGATGTGAGATTCTAATCCAGGATAAAGACATGAAAGGCTATATGAAACCCTAACATGAAATCCTAATCCTAACATAGGGTGAAGGTATGTGAAACCCTAATTCTGGGTTATAGTACATTAAACCCTGATCTTGAGCAATGAATAGTAAACCCTAACCCTAATTTGGGTAATGGGATATGAGAAGCCCTAATTGGGTGTGAATGGTAAAACCTAACCCTAAAGAGGGGATAAAGGTGTTACTCTTGTATTATAGATTGTGATATGTAAATGATATGGTTGTTATTATATGTACTAACCATGCAGGTATCATGAGGTGATGAGCATAGCCAGGTATGAGCTATGATGCTTTATTTATTAAAAGTGTTTAATGGGCCTTGTGAGCCATTATATGTATTATTACCTAGTAAGAGGTAATATGACGGGCTTGAAAGCAATGAGGGATGCTTGTGTAACAAGTGTCATGTTTACCTTGGTCAGATGACCTGAAGGTATTAGTTACCTGATAAGTGGTAAGAAGTGTTCTCTGATGAACTGAGGGTTTGAATACCCATATTTCCTAATCTTGATGATGAGATGATGAGGGATAAGAATTCCTAGAGATGAGATAAGGGACTGAGATCCTAATGTTTTATTAATCTTTGAAAAGTACTGGATAGGAGTAATCTACATTCCTTGTAGCATTTGTTATAATAACTTATGTTTGAAAACATGATTGATGCTAAAAGAATATGGTAATGTACTTGATTAATCAAGTGAAATTATTATCATGTAGAGTCCTAGCCATAGATCCATCATCGTCAGAAGTTGGGGATGATGAAACAGGTTTTCTTTCGGGAATTCCTGAGGAATACATATTTTTGAATATGTGGGGGTAATGGGCGTGAATACCTTACACCTTGATGCAGGAATTGATGTGAGATAAGCAATAGAACTCTCAATCCTTCATTGTATGTGTCGGGATGGATGTATCATGAATCTCCCAATGATGATAAATGTCAGATCGATATGAGATAAACATTAAATCTCTCGAATGCCGATGATAATGCAGTTGCCGCTGTAACTCTGTAGTGAAGTTGTTAGTATACCCTGGAACACTATGTTGAGTAGTTGACATGGTCCAGCTTGTAGTCTCGCACTGACTGAGATGTGATAGGTCATGGAATCTGGTTCTTCCTCTGACCTTGTATGGTGCTGATTTCGACTTCGTAGTGGTCGGTTGGAGAATGAGCGGTATACCTCATCTCCTCGGGGCATAAATATGATTGTAAAATGTAATCAGCCGTGTAGCGTATTTACTTAAGATCAAAATGTGAGAATCATTGGCTGATGTTACATTGCTTAGTATATCCTAGAAGAATGAATGATATACATGTTTATGCAATACCGTGTTGGATATGTAATATGCTACTTTGTCAAGATAAAGCTGAATTACTTAATTAAGAATATTGTTCTAATCAGTTTAGATATTGATCTATCTGTTGTTGAATATACATAATTCCTCTGCTCAAGTTTTATTTCATTAAACTGCAATAATGATGTTTTTGGCAGAGAGTTATATCTCTCCTGGGACATGGGTCTCACTCCGTTGGTCTCCAACACTTTTTAAGGTAGATGCAGAAGTAGAGGCAGAAATTCAAGTGCAGGGGAAGAACAACATCAGCAGCAACAGGGACAACAGTGAATTCTTAGGTGGAGACACTGGCTATCATGTTTTGTATATGTGTACATAGAGTCCTATGTGTCGTCTCTGTACTCTCAGGTCCTCGGGGTCAGTAGTTAGTTTAATGAACTGATCTGAGATTTTGGCTTGATGCCTTAATGTTTTATGTTGCCTATATATAGTTTTAACATGGCAGTTGATGTGTGTGATCCTTGAGAAGGAATGGTACAAGAGATGTACTTGTGAACCAGAATATAATAAAATTACTTTGGTTCTTTTTGAAAGAGTTTTCCAATGAATGGATCTTTTTGAAAATGGTTTTAATTTTTAGTGATTTTCAGTAAATCTGCTGCTAACAAACGTTTCCGCTTAGTTAATGACGTTTTGTTCGAACGGTGTATCACAGAGCAAGCTATAAAACTTGCCTCTAATGAGAAGATAAAATCCCAAACAGAAGAAAACTCGAGCGGGTAGGGTAGAAAATCCAAGAATAAGCTCTGAACTCGTCCATCTAACACCTTTCTCCATCAAAGAATCAAACCCTAAGCATAAGGAGCAAGAAAGGTAGGGTTTTAGAGCTTTAGAGAAACTTCTACTGTAAAGAAGTGAAACCACTTCCTTATTAAAAATTTGAACAATAGAACCTCCAGTCCAAACATACTCAAAAGGTATGATGGAGTGGGTGTAAAATTTTCAAATCTTTATATAATGGTAATCAAAAGACCAATGTATAGCAGCGGAAGAAAAACATGACTATATTCAATTATAAAACAAAGGGTTACAAACTTACATCACAAGGATCCATGTAGAGGAAATCTAAACCACATCAAGATTGTCTCCAAGCTTCATCATCACAAACTAAGTCCAGGTCCACATGCCATGCATCCAAGTCTTCCACCTAGGGTTGGAAGCATACCCCAGCAAAAGAGAAACAAAAGGAAACATCAGCAAAAGCTGGTATGTGCATACTAAAAATAAAACTTTGAGCAATATAAAGAAATAGGGACATCAAAGTAAAAGGCTTCCCATGCAAGAGATAAGTACCACCCAAACTGGTATCAAGAGAAAAGATCATAACAAAAGGGATACTTGCCATAAATCAACATATAAAAGGATTGTGCCATAAATAAATCCACTACCATGATGGGAAACAAAGCACAAGTAGGGCACACACCCCACAATCAATATCCTGTATGCATGTGAGATAAACATAGCCCTAGAACAATATAAACACAATTGGCGGCCAATGCTTCACATCCTTGCAAACCTGATAGAGAACGACTCACCGCCAAACTCCCAAATATAAAATGGGTCAAGACACACATCTTGCCCTGGGTACGAGGTTCCTTGACGTCCTAAAAGAACAAAAACCAATGCACTTACACTACTCTAGTTCTACTATATCACATAGCATGTAAATATAGAGGCAAGTAGAAAAGTATAGTCAGAATTATCAAGGTTGCCATCACACAATGGACAACACAAACATATAAGCATCCACATCATAGTGGGCATATATCAACAAGTAAAATCCACATCACAGTGGGTATATATCATCAAAAGTCCAACTTGCACCAAGGCAATAAGATAAGATTCCAAGAGAATATCCATGATCACAAGATCAATAATAAAATAAGATACTTCACATGAAGCATGATTTCAAAA
Organism: Alisma plantago-aquatica; assembly: GCA_963693085.1. Taxonomy (NCBI): domain Eukaryota; kingdom Viridiplantae; phylum Streptophyta; class Magnoliopsida; order Alismatales; family Alismataceae; genus Alisma; species Alisma plantago-aquatica. The sequence goes on along the minus strand of OY856411.1, from coordinate 366,481,632 downwards.
GAACAAGACAATGTGTAGGCTAATGTCCATAGGACCAAAAGTAAGACAAAATATAGGTGAATTGCTCAACATGAAGTAATAGGGGATACAACATACATAAGAGAAAAGAATTGATCATTATGAATAATCAGAGATGCAACATACATAAAGAGAGATGAATAAGAAATTGCTCAATACATAATTAATGTGGGATGCAATCATACATAAGAGAGAAGAATTGCTCAATATAGAAATAATATGGGATGCAAGCATACCTCAACTTCAGAGTCAAATGATCCAAAGTCACATCTAGGTCCAAGCCTAGGCCTCCAAAGAACCTATTAAGCATATATGTGGAATTAGGGTTAGGTTTTATATTCATTTCATAAACCCTAAAAATACCTTTTTATTAATATATGAATTAGGTTTCCAAAATGATTCCATATTTTAAATTATATTTTCCTGAGTTCAAAACATATTTTATTATATTTTTCTGACTTATAAATATTTAGTTATGAATTTTAGAAGTTGATTCATCCTTAATTAGATCCATTAAAAACACATGTTTAAAACATCAGATTCAGGCGATAAAACCAACACCATAAGAAAGCTTGAATTTTTCTGAATCCAGCGACTATTTATTTATATTTTTGCGATCAGTTAATAATTAGTTATGGATTTTAGTAATTTGACCAATCAGATAATTACAAATAATTCGATCGCAGATAAGGGGCAGAGAATGTCCACGCGGACCTGGGCAGGCCAATCAGGGCCGCCCATGTCAGCGGACATCTTAAGCCAAGTCAGCGGAACCGGGCGCTACACAAAAGGAAAAGGAAAGCGCGAAAAGACCAAAATGCCCCTGGTCAAGAAACACAAAGAAAGGATGGAAAAGGGGGTAGAAGGGACAAAGTGCAGGTGCCTTTGTTCTTCACTGCTCAAGCACGAAGCCCAGCTAGCAGAAGCTCAAATCCCCGATCAAAGGAGGTCCTTTCGAGAAAACAACTACACCAGCGAGTTCGTGAGCGAAAGACCGACCAAAAGAGGTACAGATCGAGCGCAGAGACCAACCAGAGCGATAAAACGCCATGGTGATCGGAAACAAATGGAACAACAATTGAAAAGGGGGAAAACCAATTACCTCAGCTATCAGCCAAAACGAGTTGAGGGAAAGACTCGCGAGGTGCCCAAGAGCGGAACCGCACCAAAAGCGGGGCACACAGTGAGCAGGGGCTCAGAGATGACCCCACAGCGTCAAGCGGAAGCCGACGGAGTAGGGTAGCTATAGACGGAGTCCAAAGCAGGCAAACCAAAGCGCGAGAATCATGGCTGAGACCTCGGCGGGGGTTCTGGGACCTCTGGGTGATGGTCCGATGAAGCTGAGAGGCGAGGAGAAGAGAAGGCACGGAAAACAGGGGCGAGAACAGAGGACTCTCGCGGAGCCAGTGGAACAAGGAAAGGATGCCTCGAGCCCACGATTTTATAGGGTCATCAGGTGCGAGATGATAAGGGGAAGGTGAGGGCGAAGAAATCGTCGAAAAAGTTAATAATCGAGGGAGATATCCTCGTCCGAAAAACCCACAGAAGCAACCTGTACTCCTACTCTGATCGGAGCTAGGAGACAACTGTGGAATCGTCGGATCCAAAATCCACGGTCCAGATCAAGCGTGCCTAAATCAAAAGGTGTGACAAGGAAAATCGATCAAATGAATAAAGTAACATTTGCATTAAATGTATCTTTTTCTCTCTCTTCAAATAAGGGTTCAAACATTATCCAAATTAAACCAAATTTTGCACAGAGGCCAATAAAGGCATGTAGATTCTGATTATGTACTTAGTTTTGCCTTTTGGAAACTTTTAATGTGTTAAATAAATCAAATCATATTTTCTCTTTCCTCTTTCATTTATGGTATTAGGATTATCCAATTTTTATGAAACTTGACCCACAAGTTATAATTACTGTGTTGGATACGAATTTGGCATCAATTTTACATATTTGAGTTGTTTGAGTATTTATTTAATATTTTGAAGGTTCTACATACTTTCTCTCTCCTGATTTTACCTTTTAAGCAAACTTTCTCCAAATTGGATGAAAATTCACCCAAAGGCTATATTTATTATATAGATCACGAATATAACATTATTTTCCTCTTTTGGAGTCAATTATTATATTTATTTATTATTTAACCTTTTAGGCAATTTCTCTCTCTTAATATTACCATATTATTTCAAGGTTGTCCAAATTAAATGAAAATTGACATGTAAGCTTATTTTGATGTGTAGATTACGAATTTGAAGTTTATTTCCACTTTTAAGAATTTCTTACATGAGTTTTGTCATCTGGCCCATTAGAGGCCCATTAACTACATTACTCTTTCAATTAAGTTATTTATCATCTTATTATCACCAAATGAATTATATGACATATTATTTTACATGCATTATATTATTAGGATCACTCTAACCTCAACCTTATTTGGTCAAACCCAAAAGATTAAAGTTCTAGGGTAGGGTTCTAGATCTGGTATGTTACATCTACCATGGAACAACAAGGTTCCTGGAGAAAAATAGGAGGAAGATGAAAAGCAAAAGAAATGGGAAAGAGAATGTGAAACTTACTAAGTTAGGTCAAGAACACCAAGAAGGAACTTTAGAAACCCTAAAGGAAGAAAAACAAAACCCTACATGCTTCCACCAAGAAATTTGCCTTCTTCTTCTACCTTGGATAGGTCCTCCATGGATAAATAGAGAGGGAATGAGGTTTTTAGAAGGAGGGAAGTGGTAGAGAGCAAAACTTTCATTTGGGAGCTTAAAAGTAGATATGTAAAGCTTGATGGATAAGGAAAGAGAAGAAGCATGAGGTGTCTAAAAGCTCTACATGCATCCATGGCCTTAAACTATTAACAATATACAAGCATACACAAAAATAGTTGACCCACCATCCATGGATACATGCTTAGCCCTTGTTTCTTGATTTTGTAAGCAAAGCAAATAAACCATTTGCTTGATAGCTCCTAAAGGTAGCTCATCCATAAAGGAGTAAACCCTAAAATACCCTTGAGGAAAACACCTCCAAACCAAGGTTCAACTAGGTGCCCCATGGATCAACAAGCTCAAGAATAATGAGAGAACATCCAAAGAATATAATGAAATTGATAAATTGTAAGAAAAACCTCCCAATTGGGTAAATTGTGGAAAAGTCCAAAATGTACATAAAATTGCATAACTTGCACAAACATTGTTCAAATTGGACCAAACTTGAAGCTTAATCTTGTATTATGATTCCAAATCATACCACAAGGTTAGATTATAGTTCTAAGAATTCAATTATGATAATTAATTATATTCAACACTTTTAGCAAGGTCAGGGGTCTCTCAGACAGTGGAAGTCTTGGACATAAAATCACTTACAAGAAAGGATTTCTACATGAAAAGCTTGACAAGGCTTTTGCAGATACTAAATGGATACAAATATCACAATGACAAATTCTGTGAAAATAATCCCTTAGATAGTATTGGATCATAACCCAGTAGCTCTCTTAAAAATCCCATGAGGTAACCAGAAGTTCCACTTCAAGGCCAAGGCATCCTAGTACTCTCAACCTAATTTTATAAGGTTCTGAATACACATTGGGGAAAAGATGAAATGTTTCATGCTACATTTCAGAATGCTCAACAACCAATCATGAAATGGGACATAAATATTTCTAAGGCAAAGGAAAAATAAAAAAAGCAAACTCATGTCCAACATTAGCAACGTCCAAAAAGAGCTGGAGACGAACTATTGTACATCAAAAGACCAATACTACTCTCAATTGAAAGCTGAACTTGACAACTTACTTTTTGACAAGGAGGGGGGCTTGAAACATAGAAGTCACATTAACTGGTTGCAACATGGGGACAATAACATCAAAATTTTACCATGCATATGTCATTAGTCAGAGGAGGAGTAATCTTATTACTACACTCCATCAACCCAATGGTTGTTGGGTCAAGGGTAAGGAACTGTAGTGTCTTCATCACCTACTCATGCAGAATTAGACGCACTACCAGTACGTTTTAAAAACTTATCACCTAGTCAGACGAGAAAACTAGTTGTTGCTCCTACCAAGTTTGAAATATGGAGGATATTAAAAGAACTAAACACATACAAGGCATCCAACAACAGTGGTAATGCCTTCCTCAAGAAAAAATAGAAGATGATCAGATCCTTTATTTTCAAAACCACTAGATACATTCGATATGGGAGCCCAATTCCTGATAAACTGGGAGACACTTGCATCGTGGTCATCCCTAAGATCAAGAATCCAACCAACTACAATTAGCTACGACCTATCTCCTCGAATAACCCCTGCCTCAAACTGGTGTCCAAAGTTATTGATGAAAGAAACAATGACAAATATGATGGGTTGTGATGTGATCTAGTCTCACGTACTAATCAAAACCTTTTACTCTAACAAAAATATCGATGTTTCCTGACAACAATACTAAAAACTTGTTGGTTTGTAGTTCAAATGAGTTACATTTATGATTGTTTCCAACCGTCTGCCCCTGAAAGTATATGGGTTCATTGTAGCCAAGGTTGCTTCCCAAAGGATCAAAGGTTGTTAGGTGCAAGAGTGAAGAATTTCAACAATCTAGATCTATTTATTAAAATATGGTGTGTTTTTATTTAAGTTAACTAAACGATTTAAGAAAGGAAAGTACCAAAACATGGGTCATTTTAGTTGACAGATCAAATTTAATTAAAGATTGGGATGGGGTTTTACTACCATATTATGCCATGTGATAATAACAACTTCCAAACAAGTAAATATAATCACAAGGGAAGGTTCAAGTTCTACACCCCTCCCGGTAGTGTAGAACAATTCTAACTTTATATGGAACCACTGTGCATATATGTGGAATATAACTACCAAAAATCTTGAAATCCCAAACACTTCCTAGTCATTCTCGTGGTTAAGAAAATGAGACTATGAAAACATCTCCTTTTTTCAATGTATACCTCTCCAATACATACAAAAAGCATAAAATATACACACAATATGGCAAGTCAAGCATATATACACAAAAGATGACAAGTCAAACATATATGTAAAATAAACACCAATGCATCACATAACAATGATTAAACTAGCATTAAATACCAAGTTTGTTGTTCAATAAGACAAGCCAAGGGATTCACTCTTCCCCCATCCAAGATAGATAGATCTACTCGTCCATGACTAGAGAAAGAAGGTATGAATAGTAGCAAACAGAGTTGGACATCATATAAGAAAGAGATAAGATTGTATGTCCCTAGAAAAAGTAAGGCGGAATTAATCATTGGTCAAGGAGTCAAGATTTTGTTCTTGCTGACTAAACACACTCTAGGAACCTTCGCTCAAGGTGGATAGAAGAAATGACTGAAGATCTTTGTTGGAACTGAAGGTGGAGAAGGAAGATGAAGAAGGCAAAGACGGTTCTCTCTCGAGAAACCTCCTACGTCACCTCCAAATGCTCCTGGTTCTTTTACTATCTAGTCTTCCTCCAAATGATCCGTAGTAACCCTGATAATCGTCCTAAGATGGCTTGGGGACATATATATATATATAGAAGAGGAGCGATTATAGTCAAATTTGAGCGAATTCTGCCGCTGACATGGCGTATATTGTGGCTCACACGCCATGTCAGTTGCGTCTTCTGCAATTGTAACATGTCGATTTTGGATGATACAACATGTTGGTAAGTGACATGACACGTTGGGTAAACCTTAAAAATGTATAGTCTTAAATTAACACACAATGTCAATTTGTCTACACGCTGTGTTGGTTGCTTGCTATTTGAGGTTGATTTCCTACTATGAACACGACATGTCGAGAGGCCAACATTGCGTCTCCCTGACTATTTTTGTAGTTTTGATCTTCTGAGTTTGTGGATTAATGGGGAATAAGTCGACAAATGACATGATGGCCATTTTATCCACATTTTGATGCCAAAATATCGTACCTGTAATCAAAATCATGCAATAAGTAAAAATAGTATATACGTGAAATATCCACGATTAAAGACGTATTTAGGCAGAAATGGGTCTAGAAGTACATTCAAGAGTAGGCAAAAAGACAATATAAATTGTGCACATCTTTTGTCACGTGTAATTAGACATGGATAATAAAATTCACGTGTTAGTCCAATGTTGTTTTGTAAAACCTGCATAGGGAGATCTCTTTTGGGTTTTGTACCCCTAAAATCAGGATTAATTCAATCACGCTTGCTGCATAATTTTGAAATTCAATCTTAATTAACTCTTGTATTAGATGCTATTTTATCTTAATGCGAGGGTGACAACCAAACCCAAATCATGAAAAATTAAATTACTCTCAATATTGGCAATCAGATTGATAGATCAGACTTATCTTAATATCTGATTTAACCCCAATTAATCCCCTTTCAAAACAAAACTCCAACAAACCCTCAAATTTCAAAACCGCAGTCCCGTTCCCAAAGATGAGCATAAACTTGCTTCAATGACATGATAGTTTTATATAATCGAGTACGACACGAAAATCTTCTGGAAATAGATTTAAAAGATGCCACACTGCTGCCCGACACCTCCCCTTCTATTATGTTCCGCCTCTGCCAATGGATCTAGGGTTTTGGTTCTCGCTTCTGTTGCGCTAGTTTCTGGCGGGACGGATTCCGGAGCCCGCATCCTAGCGTCAACTTGCTGTTCGCCTTAAATTTGATATGGTGCATAAATCCAGGTAGCTTGTCGCCGTATGTGGTAAAAACGGCGGTTAATTAGGTCGGGCACGCTGAAAAGGGACAGATTGTAATTCTCGGGTTCGACCTTACACGGGAGAAGGTGACGCTGTTTCCCAGACATGGCGATGGATGTGATTGCTGGTAAAAGGAATAGAAACTCAGATACTCCAGGTAGACACGTGGGGGTTTCTGGTGTTCATACGGATGGGGTTTATTCCAGGGATGTTTCCAGGTCTGGAACTTTCGTCGCCGCAGACGAGAGGCAGTTCCGAACAGAGGCGACGCTCTCTTCTGAAGCTGAGGCGCAGCTGCTCCTCGTGCATGGGTTCCAGGCGGGAGACATGGTGTGGGCAAAGGTGAAGTCTCATCCGTGGTGGCCGGGCTACATATTCCAGGAGTCCCTCTGCCCTTCTGTTCACAGGACGAAGAGTGAGGGCTACGTTCTGGTTGCATTCTTTGGGGATAACAGCTATGGATGGTTCGACCCAGCCGAACTGCTGCCTTTTGATCCACACTTCGCTGACAAATCCTTGCAGTCGACCTCCAAAATTTTTTTAGACGCTGTGAAAGATGCCATTGACGAGGTATCTAGGAGAGGAGCACTGGGTCTATCCTGTTGCTGCCACAATCCTGATAACTTTTGTAAGGCATCCGTTCCAGGCTATATTGTTGTTGATGTTCTTGGTTACGAAAACAGCGTTGTGTATTCCAAGAGTGTAGTTGACAAGGCCAGAGAAAACTTCGTTCCTGCGGATGCTATGTCGTTTGTGAGTAAGTTAGCTGTTGGCCCATGCGAAGTTGATCTTCAGGATGTTGATGCGGTCAAGATGGTGGCCATTCTTGAAGCAATCCGCAAAGCAGAGCATTACAGGCTTATTGACAAATCCGTTAAAGTTATTGGGCCTGTACCAACAAGGCAACAAAGTGATCCACAGGGTATACTACAGCGGTCAACACTTAGAGAACCTAGAGGTATTCATCACAATTTCAATTTTTTAATGTTATATGGAATGACCTTGACCTGTAATTCGATCTGTTTTCTCTACAAAACGTTAGAAAACCTTCCAGCTGGACTAAATACTTGCCTGAACGTGAGGGATCAAAGAAAATATTTTCTGGTTTTGCATAAATACTTTCTCTGCAGTAACACATGCTGGTTATCATATTCCTCAACCTTCATCGGTTGTCAACTGATTTCCATTACCACCCATCATCCAATTGTCACTACAAGTTTGTTGTTGGTTTAGTAAACGCACTTGTGCTTGGATGCTAGCCAATCCATTAAAGATTTTTCAGTTTCCCTAGTCACACTTACCATAATAATTGGACTAAACCTATCTTTGTACATCAATTCGTTTGCCCTTCCCTCCGTACTTGTTCTTTAAACTTGCATTAGTTTGTTGAAATATCTGTTTATGCATAGTTTCATTGAGATTTCATTTAGAACCGTCCACTTTATTATAGTAGCCTTTATCCCAGTTAGTAAAATTATACTTTTCTCCTACTTTGCATAGTTCATGCCGTTGTAACACTTCCCACATTAGGGATTATCACATGTCCTTTACTTACATCGTTCGCTGAATAGTGAACTTAGTTTTACTCACTGTATTAAAAAATGGTCCTGGTGGCCTCTTAAGGGTTGACAGGTGCTGTCTGTGGAATCCGGGCCTGAGGCACCTGTCTGGCTCTTGGGCCGCTGAACCCGCCTAAGTGCCCGCTTCAACAGCTGTTTTGGGGGACCACTTTGACCTGCCTAAGTAAAAATTGGCTCCTAGAGGCCATGATATTGGATTATTTTTACGGATTTCTTTGTTGATTTCATACTTGTATGTATATTATTATATTATACTTATAGTGAATGATTCGTTTTACTGATTTCCTTGTTGCTTTCACTGATTACTGGTTTGTATTACTTTTCTGGCACAATACTGATTGCATGATTAGTATTACAGATTAGTAGTAAAGTATCAAATACTAAATCCATAGTTGGTTATTTATAATACTGATTTGCTTGCTGAATATAGCGATTAAAAACTTGGATTGGCAGTCAGTATTGATAAATGCTTAGTTAAATACTGATTTACTGATATGTTGCTTATTTTATCGATTGTTATTACTGATTACTAGTAAAGAGTTTAATAATTAATTCCTAATTGGTTATTTGCAATTACTGATTTGCTTGCTGCTTTTAGTGATTAGGATTAGTAAATTATTGATTAACACTTAATCAATTACTGATTAGATATGTTTAAAAGTTCATTAGAAATATAATTTTTCGACACAAATATGTGTGATTTTGTATAAAAATATATAAGAATTTAGGCACCCGTTTTCTCGAAAAGCGCCCGCCTGGCACTTAAGCAGTTAGGGGTGCTGTCCGCACGTCTCATGCTTCTTGCTTTTTAAAACATTGGTTTTACTTAATATCAATCTTTTTCGTAGTTAGGCTCATGTACTATGGTGCTAGACTCATGGACTTAAATATCAGCTGTATATAATTTATTATCTTTTAGATGGATTTAACACACACAAGCACTTGCTGCTTTTACATCATATATGGCTGATATATGTTGTTTTGAAATTAATAGAAAAAGATACATTGTCCAAACCTTGGGGCTCAAAACAAGTTCTAATATTTGCAATACAAATAATTAAATTGTCTCGGGTTTGGAATCTTTTAAAAAACCTATACAAAAGAGACAATGACTTCTTGACAAATCGATTTCCAACTAGAAATTTTATAGATCTTATAAAATTTTCTTATAGGAAAAGTGCATAATATTCTTCATATGATATAATACCACCGAGAAATTATATAAGTCGCCTCAGATGATGTAATCTTTCATATGAACTACAAGGACTTGTGTAACCTCAAATATAATTTGTCATGAAAATTAATATTAATTTGGCATGCTTAATATAGGAAATGTGGCAGCATTCTATATATGGACGCAAACCCAAGTTTAAGACTCAATGGTTTCTAGTTTCTACAAGCACGTGAAAAGATATTGTAGCTTACAATTAATATTTTTAGTGTTAAGCTTATGTTCCATGGATTCACTATCATCTTTAAGATGGATTCATCACAGAGGCACTTGCTGCTTCGGTAACCAATATGGATAATATTTTTTTAAGATAAAGTACAAAAGAGATGTTGTTCATAAACCCTAGGTTCAAAATTTGTTTTTTTGATAACGAGGAACCCCTCCTAGACAGGGCCACTATTGGACCCACCCTAGCAGGGTAAACCCTAGAACCAACCGCGTACTTGGCGGCACCACGATACGCTCAATACGTGGGGCCTTGTTGCACCATGAGGGTTAGCAACCAGAGTCGAACTTGAGCCCCTTCATTGGGGATTGCTGAGCCGCACCACCGGGTCCCTTCAAAATTTGTTTCGATATTTGCAATATAAATAAATGAAATTTTGTCGGGTTTGTTTAAAAAATCTTTACTAAAGAAGGCAATAACTTGTTGTTGAGTGAATTTTCAGTTAGAATATATTCAGCATAGTTCTCGTATAGATAAAGATTCATAATATTTTCCATCTCATGTATATTTTTAAGAAACTACACGAGTCACATGAGATGAATTATTCTTTCACATGAACTGCGAGTACCAATATTATTTCAAACAACATCATCTATCATGGAAATTTGATCTTGGTATGCTTAACTCACTGTACAGGAAATGTGGATGTATTTTAGACATGGACACACCCAAATTTAAGACTCGATGGTCTCTAAGGGGCACATAAAAAGATATGATAGCTTGCCACTGAAATAAACATATTGAACTTTGTCAATTGTACGTGAATATGAAGTATTAGTAAATCATTTGCTTAAGTGATGCTAAACTTTGGCAATTACACCAAGATTTCTAGGATTTTGAACACTTTGAACGGCTAACAAAACACTCATCCTATCTGGCCCTAAAGCACCAGGGCTTGGTGCTTTGAATGCTCATCATTATTTTGGTTTTTAGGCTATTCTTACCTATATTTACATTTCTATTGGGTTTAGTATAATAAATCACAAGTGTCGGTGTCTTATGGCTATTTTCCAAGATACACACTCTCTCTCTAACACACACACACACACACACACCCATATATATATATAGATGTTTGCACATTTTATATGAGTAACCCCCCTCCTGAAGTAAGCCCTAAACATGGAATCATATCTAAAATTGAATTATATTAAATGGCTATATGAATTCTTATAATATGCAAAAGGAAATCTACATAGGTAATCATCATCAACATCACCATCATCTAAGCCTCAATCCCAACCATGTTGGGGTCGGCTACACGGATCTTTCTTTTCCAATCAGCTCTGTGAAGCATACTCCGATCAAGATGTGAAGATTTAAAATGTCTTTATATAAGCTCTTTCCAAGTTAAAAGGAGATCTACATAGGTAATATAATATCTAATATTCCAGTGATTGCGTTGTTAAGGATAACACAGGCTTTGCATAATGCACACAACTTTCATTTTGTATTGGGTTTCTAACCCTCTTAAAATTCTTATACAAATATCTATGATGTGCAAGAGTAACATTGGCTTTATCATAAGTAGTTGATCCTCTCCATGTAGTTAGAAACCATAATAAAAATTGTCATCATTAAATTTGAAATCAAGGCAGAAATCCATGAGACTCACATATGGACAACAAGGGCATCAATCCCCAATGATAATAGTTTTGAGCCCTTAACATGGGAAAAATTTAGCCGAAGTCATTCAAGTAGGTGATTTGGCAAAGTTTATCGTTTATACCTAAGATGCTATATGTAAAAAACCCCGTTTTTATCATTTTCTTGGCACCACTCTTGTGAATTTACCCATATTTTCCATTTAGAATGGAGAATGGAAGAGTTATTGCGATTTATGCTACTTCCATCAATAATATCTATTTTGATTTTAAGAAACAGAACCACAACCTATAGTTGATTATTTACCCTCTATAGATAAGCTAGATCGCAGATCCATCCATCCCTGCTCAAAGCTACATCTATTTGTATTTACAATCTCCACACATAGCTCATACAGCTTTTTGCATCTTTGTATGTAGTACTTTATAGTATGTGATGGTAAAGTGGTATTGTATCTTACATTTGTAGTTTGTAACTCGTTAATCATGTGCTAGGGTTTAGGAGACTACCTACCTAGACAGTGGGAGTCGTGCATTTGTGATTGCATTATGGGGGCATGCAAGATATATGTAGCATATTCAAAAGTTGTTTATCAAATTTCACCATTTTCTTACAAAAACATCAAAGTTTCATTGAAGATTTGTGTAAACTTCTTTGAAGCTTTCTCAAACTTTCCACAAACTTTGACTTCCACACCCGACGAAGCCAAATCAAAGTTGATGTTTGTGCCTAGGTCTATATTGCCTCATTTTGAGCAAATTTACAATGATGGTATCATCAATTATTGTTTTGGCATTCGTGGACCTCCAAATTTCCTTGACTCTTGTGTACCGGTCAATTCACTGTCCTTTGTGGAAGATATCATGTAGCTGCATCATTAGATAGAGATCCCAGCTATAGTAAATGACTAAAGAGGAAAGTTGTGGCAGCAGCACATGCAACTGTATTTGGATAAAAAGATTTCTATAACTACAAGGAAGGAGTATGTTGAGGGATCCCAACCTGAGTGGTATGTCTTGATAGGAAAGAGAAAGATGGCAGAAAGGGTCTTCCTTGCAGAAATAATTGATCTTTGACATGGTTTAGTGGTGTGTTTAGCAAACTCAAAATATATTTGATGTTGCTTATATTGAGTAACAAAGTAATGTTAATGTATGGGAGCTCCAGGAGAGTAAGCCTTCGCCCATGGGACTGACTGTCAACAGGGGACATATTTACTATACCGATTAGGATGCACGTGTAGGGGATCTTTCTTAAGGCATATGTTCTACTTGACGAAATAGGGAAATACACGAGGGTGAGATAAACCTTGGTACTCACATTTTTTTTGGTGTCTAATGCTCTCCTACCTCTAATCAATGCTTTTGATTTAGGAAGATAATTGCATAATACGTCTGAAGTGTTTGATACATATATCTATTGCATCTCATTCATTTTGTCTAGTTGCAATTATCTGTATTGTTTGGTGGTCAATGAAATTCTCGTAACTTTTTACTGACTCTTTGATAATTGAAATCACTAATCAATAGAATATTATGTCGAGTTAATGAAATTGAAAATGAAATCTCCGAATATCAAGCTGTAAGTAGAAAAAAACTTTTAACTTTGTATTGTATTCAGAACTATGAATTCTTCCAAGGAACCAGATTAACTAGTTATTCTCTTTTTTTAAGGATCATATTTGTCCACTTTACAATTCGAGTGGGTTGTCGAATTTCCATCCTACGTAGGTCCTTATGTCTTTATACCCTTGTATAATTGTTATTTCTACATGAAATTGCATTATACAAGTGTATCCCTTAGTGTGACACTGTTCACTGGTACTCTAGCCCACACACAACTGGTACTCTAGCCCACACATAACGAAAACCATCACCATGCCTTGTTTATTCTCATGCACGAGAGAACTAGTTGGTCCTCACAACAGTTTAACGAATGAGTTCTTCAATCATGATCCCAATCTAAGGAGTGTGATTGGAATTTGGTTCTTCTAATTGTGCATGGTCTAGGTCATTGTAAGCATCAACTAATTCTGCGTCTTCATATCTTAATCAGGATTGTGAGACAAAAAAGGAAGAGGAAGGTGCAAAGGTGGAAATTTGACAACTGTATTTTCTGCCAATCTTAATTCCCATATCATGTCTGTACCATGTGGGGGCTATTACAATTAGTCTATCTGCATGACTGGTAAAGTCTCATCCAAGGACCAAGACATTCTTTCCCAGATGATGTCCTTTACCACCGACTCTACGAGGCCATGGTCGCTTGTCACTTCATATTGGTGCTAGATGTTATGCTCAGACAAACCAATCTACTTTTGACCTTTTGCCATCTTGGCTTGCTTATCTGACAATAACCAGTTGTCCTTGTATATGTGGTTTTGACCCTCTGTCTAACAGTATGTGAAGTTGTTCAATGCCCACATGCCCAGTCCTTTTCAACTAAGTGGTTGGTGAATTCTTGGATAGATGACTCCATCACGCTACATCTTGTCTAAATTGGATTAATAACTAGAAAATTTTTAGTAGTAGTTTAGAACTTGTGTATGAAGCACAGAGGGGTGAAACTCAATTGGTGAGTGCTTTTGAAGATCCATGCCCCATGTGGATGACATGGATTATGTTGAAGCAATTGGAAGGATTCAAGTGTCGGCATAAAGGAGCAAAGGGGAACTTTGCTAATTGAAACTGCAAGGTATTGTATTTCTAAAAGGTTGGCTTGAAGGCGTTTGACTAGAAGGTTGCAATACATATTCTACAGTTGTGTGAGGCACTGCACTTGGCAACCACCTTGACTTTGGCCGAAAGTTGAGTTTCTTTTCAGCATACCTTGACCGTTTAACCTACCAACACAATGACTTGTGGATTGTGTTATATTTTGACGTTTGTTTCACAAATAAAAGATGGTTGTGTAGGGGATCTTCTAGTGATAGGTGGATGTGGGATCTAGGGGAGGTCATTACTTTGCAAGATGTGGAAACATTTGAAGCGGATCTCACAACAACACTCATTGACCATGATGGTGTCCGCTCCCTTGTCTCCCACCCCCGTGATGACATCAATGCTTATGGCTTTGATACACATTTTAGGTATGACGAGATCCACACCATAAGCTTTGTCTTTGATTATGACTTTAGTTCCATCTGCTAGACAGATTATTTTGTGACTCAAGCGCTTTTGACACTATTGTCAACACACAATACTGAAGGAGGAAGGATCTTGTTCAAAAATTCACATGGGGTGCTTGGATTAGGTTTGGCAAAATCAACCGTTTAACCATCACCTGAACCAAAACCACTATAAATACACCATAAATCTCCACGACCATGTGCCCACTAGATTTTGGATCGGTTAAAATGAGAAAACCATTAGTTCATTACGGTTGATGTGGTTATCCGAACCACTTCTTTTCCTTTCTATTCTTTCTCGTCTAACAACACAAACACATCTCCAAGGTGTACAGTCTTGATGATTATCATTGACGTTAGGTTGCCGAGTAGTGGATCGACACCGACAAGGACAGTAGGTAGCATGATTCCTTGTTCTATAGGCAGGTACCAGATGTGGCATCGCGGTTTGTCTCTTCTACTCCGTCGGACATGACCACACCGGTCATACCACCGCTGCCGCTGTGGTACACCATGACCTGGTCCGACACCACTAGCTGCAACCACCTTGTTTTTGTTCTCTCCGACCTGTGTTTTGAATGGCTATTTTGTCCCTCTGCCTTCCACAATCATCCACTATTCAAGGCACTCCACTCGGAGCTCATGAACCGATCACCGTTCCACCCCCGTCCAAAATCTAAAACCAATGTCATCACCCCTCGCCGCCGTGATCATGGCTGCCTATGCAGTCCGTCCTCACGGCGCGGTCTCGTTGACGAGTTTCCAGTTTCCTAAATGACGACGGACCTCAACAACTTAGCCGTCTAGCTTCCCAGCTTCTGGTGGGCCGCTTCCTTGCCTGTATGTAATCTAGCAGTTGAGAGGAAGGCCACATCTAGAAGCTTTCGCAGCCAGCAGGTAGGTTAGGAAGCTGTAGGACCGAGGATTGTGAGAGGCTGGGGGAGAGGACAAGGAGCAGCTTCCGGTGGTGTTTGTTTGTTGACGATGATCGTGTGCTATAGTAATGGAAGACATCATCACCGATGAAAACCAGCAGATGCTTGACTTGTCACATCGTCTAGACCATGCATATAAAATACAAGAAGTGGGCCCATCACTTGTGCACACAGCAGATAACTGGTTTGGATGGTGACTGGTCCTCCGTGAAAACCCACTCCTGAAAATCCATCTCAACCGATCTAAATGGATAGGATATCCATTTTCATTTTGTGTTGACGGAGGGGTTTTTATGGTGGGTGATGGATGCGGTTGTCCGCATTTTGCCATCTCTAGCTTGGATGCCCTCCTCTTTTCTATTGGTCATTGCTGCAATGACCTTGCATGTGTGCTCCCCCCCTTGCGGATCTTGAAACTGGTTCAGATATGCCATCTGTTATAGGACCAGCCAATTTGACTAGTCATTTCTGTCCTGATAACCCTGTACTATTGATAATAAACTTCCATATTTTTATTTAGAGGGAATTAGGAATTAATCAGCAAAATGCGCTAACCATTTAGAAAAACTTTAAAAGCTTAGAAAAAAACAGGGTGCGTTGCTTACAGAAATCACATCACTCTATCTTTTGCAAGTGAAGGAAATGCCCAATCATATAGAAAAATCTCTTGGATCCTGTATTTCATTTTCAATTAACCTATGAGACTTCATATCTGATGGGGGTACCTTATTTGTTATGCCCATCCCTTTTCATTACATCCCTTATGTTATGGACGTCACCTGTCCTCTTTTTGCTATCTACACTGTTTTCGTGTGCGCTTGTTTAATACACACAAAATCCTTTGTTGTTTATGCTATCTACATTTTGCTGTTGCTTTAAACCGTGTTGTGGTTGTTTTAGAGGCTGGGAACTTACCCTGGTCAAGGAATTCCATCAGAGTAATCTATCTGGTATTTAGGGGTTAAAAAAGTATTTTGTATGACTGGGCAAATGCTTTGAAGGGCTATCACTTCTTCACCAACTAGCTGTACCACCAATGCTTCACAAGCAACTTCACGGCAGCCATGTTCAATATTACACATGCCAAAGGTCTAGATATGGATGTCTAAAGTAGCCGAGTCTTCTTTATACATCATTCTAATACTAGGCTCCAGACTCTTTTTGTAAGTTCTGTACCTAACTACTTTTCAAGGCAGGTGCCTAGGTTGAAATGGTTGGCCAGACAAATTAGGTGGGCTGGCCAAGCTGTGTACGTTTTGATGGGCAAGAATGGGTCCCCTTAAAGATCACCTTCCACTGCCCATGGTCCCATGTTTCTCTTACAGGTTGTGAAGTTCTTCCCCGTTTATCATCCACTGCTCATCACTTTTCTCTCATCCTCCTATAGGAGCTGCTGGTCTAAGTTCTGCAGGTCAACGTCCTAATCTACAGATGTCAACTAAGGTCAGTTACACTTCTGTCTCTTTTTTTCTTTGTTCTTTATCTTTTAATGCTGCTGTCACTGGCTTATTATATTATTCCTCAATTTTCTACATTCCTGCTACTGCCATTTGTTTCCCTTATTTTTTTTCTTGGATTCTTCCTGTGCCTCACTTATCCTACATCTCCTAGTCCTACTGTTGCTGTTGTTACACTCCTCTTCTGAATTTTTTATTCCTCTTACATCTAATAAGTTTACTGCTGCCGTTATCTCTCTTTCTCTCTTTTTTCTCTTGAAATATGGTTGTTCTTCAAATCCCCTACTCTCCTCCTAAGTCCTACTGTCGCTGCTATCACTCTTTTGCTTCCTATTCTTCTTCTTTAACTTTGGTTTCTCCCAAGACTCTTACTATTGATGTTTCTTCATCCACCTTTTTTCTTTCTTTCTTTCTTTCTCTTTTGTCTAGGCTTCCCGTTCCTTGCCTCCCCCAGGTCTCCTCCTAGTCCTATGGTTTTATAATGACTAGCTTTCTGCCAACTTTCTGATCCTCCTCATACTGCCATTAAGATTTAACTTTCTTATAGGACCCAATAACACCTAGGCATTAGGCGCTGTTAGTTGCGTTGACAAGTATGATATTCACTAGCAAAGGAATGCGTCTCTCCAATTCGTCTTGGTAGAATTGACCTCTCATTAGGTAGTAGTAAGGATTCCTAGTCTTGTATCTCAACCACATATGATGCATTATGGCATTTTCTAGATAACCAAGTTCGTGAAGTTTCAAGCAATAATAGAACTACTTCAAACTAGCAATAAACATGTTGATGATGCACTTCAAACTTGCAACTGTGTGTTTTTATATGCACTTTATTTTGTATTGGTGTACATTATTAAGATTTAACTATATGGACTCTTTAATTTTTTTTATTGCAATTAGCGGAACGAAAAATGATAAAGATGCAGGAGGTAGTTTTATGAGAGGGAAAGTCGATTAAGCATGCTTCATGATTTTCTTGTTATTATGGGGATACTAGGATTATCACATCTAAATAAAGAGTGATGTGAACGGGTGTTAACTTAACATCTGGTGCCATCTTATTTTTGTAAGTAAAATTATAGGTCAAAGATATGTTTGCAGACGAATCTTATCGGTGAACCACTAATTTTAATTTATAGGAATTGTAACAGTCCTGTCACAAAGATGTGGTTGGTTATCAACCAATATTGATATCTTGGTCACACACTTAGAGATTTTTTTTTAATTAACATTTGTATATTTGCAAGACACACACTAGCATTGATTTAGTGTTCATGTTTGTAAGGTTGAATCCATGTTTATGTGGTAACTCCAGGTTGTTATAGGTTTTGAGTGAAATTTTTTGATTGCATAAAGAAGGGGATTGGGCTCTTACTTGAATGTTTGTTATATGATATGTTTCATTACTTTGATTCTATTATACATATGGATGGCAATGCTTAAGTGACATGTGATATATTGCAACTTGAATAGTATGTTATCATTAAGAAATAAGTTGTATGAAACAACTATGCATCAAGAAATCTTTATAAGTGTTATCAAGATGAATGTGGCATGGATGTAAATAGTAATTCAAGGAACATTTAGTTTGGTGTAATGTAGTTGGGTGTAATTCAAGGAACTTCAATTCCAAATTGGTCCACTAAATTGACTTAAACTTGTAGCTTGTATTGCTCACTCTTCCATGATAGTGGGTATAGTTCAACAAAAATGGTTGCTTCTGATGATTCATTTCTTTATTACACATCTCTCTCTGTGTGTGAGATGTGGAGGCACCGATTAATCATATGTATCCCTAATTCCAATGGTAGATCTCTTATGCTTCATGAAAGGCGTTATTATCCTTTGTTTATGGGACGAATTAGTCTTGTAAATATGCCAAATCAACAAAAAGTTAAACTATAGTTGAGAAGCTATGTTGGATTCACATAAAACTAGAAGAAGATATTATAAGGGTTTGGGTTACATAAACTTAAATAACTCATTAAAAGTTCGAGTTACATAAGGATCTTCTCATCATACAATTTGTACTTTGTAATATAAGTTTAGGCTACCAAGTAGGGCTTTTTTGATGTGTGAAAGTTTGATATATAGATATAGAGAAGACTTCAGGGTCAACTTCAACTTAGCATTCCATGCAAACACATATTAGTCATCTTAGTTTTAGAAAGTAATTGCTTCATAATGTGAGCTATCCTTATGGTTAGAGCACTAAAGACTCGACCCTTTGTTTCCCAATAAAAGAATAACAAAAGTGATGACGTAAATTGTCAACCACAAAGCCTCCTACAATAGTCTTACCTTTGAAATAGGTACTTCTGAGAGATGCGTTGTCATGTGAAAATTGAATGTTTGCCATTTCTATGGAGACATGACGTTTTTGAACAAGTTTGAGCACACGACCGTTTAGTTTGTTTGTAGAGGAATGCTTTTTGATAAGAGAAGTATGTCCTTTAATTGGGTCAGATGATTATAATGCACCATTTCTCTTTGATTTGGATTATGACATTACAATAGTTTGCCAAATGACTAAAGCTCATCTCCCATGTGAATTTTCATGAGAACAATTTACCATGCTTTCTTGAGATCCACTTTATATTAATCATCAACTTATGTCGTTTTATCGATTATACGATGGCCCAATCACTCCTTATACCAAACACGTCAAAGAAAACAATCAGGGATATACCGAACAATTAGTTGGTCAACATATTAAGTGGAGGTACACAAATGACTGGAACCTCTAATGATAGATGAAACAACTAATTGACCGTCCAATCAACTATTTAGTCACACCATCAAAACACCAACAACCTACAATGAGCACACAAAAGGTTCATAATTACTCGATCAATTAGTTGGCTTTAGGAGATTCATGCATCTTTAGTCGATCAACTTTCCACTTGAGTTGATTGGTTGAACAACAACACTGATTAAAGCTTAGTGGATCAAGTGAAAGTCTCTTCAAACCAAGAGGATACCACCCCATTCGCTCTTTCGCTAACTAATTGTTTGTTTGGCGATCAGAAGGATAAATCCTTGGTTCCTCGCATTGTCATACTGCTGAACCCCTCATACCAAAACCTTATGTACCCCACCTAGACCACAAGATAGTGATCACTCGTTGAGTCGAGATGCCATTTTAGGAAGAAAAAACATCTAGAGCGGAAGCAAAAGTTGAAGAAATAGCATTTAGTAAATATTAGAACTCTAAACCAACTCGGAAAGAGAATAACCAAAATGTAATACTTATTCTCGATTGATTGAATTCCCACATTTTTGTTGATTTTTGATTGATTGCAATAAGATAGTAGTGGATTCTCATGAATTTTTTTTCTAGGCAATTCAATAATAATTTGGTACAAATTTCTTGCTCCATGTTTGGTTAATCCTAAAAATATGGCCATGATATTGTTCTCTTGCAAGGGATTGATGTTGTATGATTATCATAAGTTTAATTTTGGGATCACAAGATACACAATCTGAGTCGGATTGTGTGTTTGAAAAAATTGTGGTGGTTTAGCTCACATGAGAATACTCCCATACAATATCTAAATTTGGCTCAAGAAGTTGTGCTATCATATGTTAATTGCTTGAGTACAAAGTTATGAATGTGTACTCAGACATACCCGGATGGTGTACTTATTCGCTTCTTAGATCATCGACTTAGAGTAGAAGGCATATTTATATGGCTTCTTATGAGTGTTGTTGGAGGTAGTAGTTGTATACTCTTTACTTCCCTATGGTGACTACATGTCTTGAGTTGGAGTGTTGTATGCTCTTATACCTGTCAAACGGGTGGGTGGGTTGGGTTTGGGTTGGGTCATTGCGGGTGTGGGTCTGGCGGGTGCGGGTAAAAAAGATACACTTCTAAACGGGTGGAAGAAAAACACACCCAAACCCGACCCAGCAGGTTGTGGGTTGCCCGCGGATGCCCACATAAAATGTGTACAATCAACAATAAGTTACTAGTTGCTTTCTTTAACACTAAAAACAACATTTGAAACAACTTCTAACTATTATTTTTATGTCAAATATAGTGCAAAAAAACCAACCAACTACTATGTTTGATGTCAAACTATTCGATTAGTTTTTGATATATGAAAAAGTAGCCACTAGTTGTATGTTGATATAAATTAGGAAAATCGATGTAGTTTTCATAGATAAATACATATTTTTGTCATGTAACATTAGACATTCCTAATATTACAAGTACTTGTTATTGCCTATTGCAAACACAAAATAAAGAGAATACAATTGTTGTTTGTAAAGGTAAAGAATTAACTTGTACAAAACAAGCAACATCTTTTAATAAGTGTATGTGTATATTATGTATATGAATGTATTTGCTTCAATTAACTAGGTCACCCGTGGGTGTCCGCGGATCACCCACGAAATCCGCTTAATAAACAGGTGGGTATGGGTTTGGGTGATTTTCAGCGGGTGGAAAATTTTGTCATCCAAACCCAACTTAAACGGGTCGACCCATGGGCGCCCGTAGATTTTGACCTAGTTTGACAGGTCTATATGATCTGTACTTCTTTCTATTTAACTTCAGAAAGTGCTACCATGTTCAAGGTAATAATACAATGCTACGTGAAAATGTTAACTTAGATGGATTTATAGGAAAAGATCTCGAGTACATGATGTAGCCACCAATATCCCTCGCCCTAAGGTACCTTCTCCACATTGACATGACATTGGGTCTGTGGTAGATAATGGATCTAAGGAGTAATGCATGTAGTGTAAATGTGATGTTGCATGAAAGTTGACTGAGAAAAGTTGAGAATATTTAAAGAAATGGACGTCACAAATGCCACAAGTGTAGATATAGCGTCTAATGCTTGCTTCATATCCATGTGAAAATACAAAAGTTAGATGGTTCATGCTTGATTTCGAGTCGATCAAGACGAAATATGTTTTTTGATTTGTGTATTCGTTAACATTTTTGAGTAGAAACTTTAGTAACTCATATAATGTACTTTGAAAATATATCTCTAATAGATTATGTAGATATCCAAGAAAAGCAGTGAAAGAATAAAAGAGTCTTTGTAGTCAAATTGTGTTTCTGTACACTAAACATGAATCATGCCTTTGAATAAGCTTTAGTTGGTTGAGTGCCCTTTAATGGTAGTTATAGATCAATAAATTTGGAGAAGGTAAGTTTATCCATGATTTGATTAAGTTTTTGTCTAAATGTTTGGGTAATTTTTGAGAGTTAAGTTGGATTTCAAGATAACCATACTTCTTTGTGTTGTACTAAAAAATTGCATGGCACCAAGGTATGTACTCTCTCTGTTTGCGTGTGGACTGTTTTGCTCTTTGGGACCAGATAGGAAGGTTTGCATGAAACTCATGTTTAAATCCCAACCAAATATTTTAGATATGAATGACATACTTGTATTTGTCTTTATATATTGATAAATTATTCCCTTTAATGCCTTTTGATTCTTTCTTGGCTACTGACCTCTTTTCTAAAGCTTCCGCAGTTGACAAACGAACTTTCCTTCTCAAACATTTAACCTCTATGTGATATTACATAATAACCCAACGTTTTAGAACATAAATGGAGACACTCAATGATCTCTTCTAGAATGTTTGAACGATTAGTTGTCTGTTTGGGGATCTAAGATTAAAATTCTTACATGTTTCAACAGTAGCATATTGTTCCATGGAGCTAAGGTCAAAAATATGGAATAAACAAGTGTTTCCACGACTCTACCAACCGATGAATTCGATTATGTTCCACATAATTCTTTTTTCATGGCCACATCTTTACAACTACACTATCATACATGAACTTATTGCATGGGTCGCATGGAACTACTAAGACTGATTTTGACTTCCTAGTTTCTTACGCCTCTAAGCAATACGTACAATTGTATATCCTTAAGAGTTATGTCATTGGAAAAATATTGCAATATTGATGACAATATCTAGTTTTGAATTACAATTTAGTGGGGTTAAGATTCTTATCATTTTAACATGGGCTGATTGGACAAGCATTTTACCATGCTAAGGTGCAACCATGAACATCAATACAACACTTTTAGTTTTGGTTTTCATACTTTCTTTTAAACATTGAAGAAATGTGTTTCCAATTGTGCTCCACGACAATGGGAAACATCCATCACAATGTTTCAAAATGCATTTTTTATGTGGGGAATATGCGACCGCATATGCGGTGCGCCCCACTTGCTAGACCGCATATGGATATGCGGCCCATTATGTGGTCATGGCCGCTTATGCGGTTATATGCGGGGTATAAGCGGTCGTTTTTTCATTAGAAATTCTGTAGGTTTTTTTTTAAATTTAATTTGTTTCAATTTTAGTTTATACTACATACCCACACACCTGCATATATATATATATATATATATATATATATATATATATATATATATATATATTGATCTTCACCGTCATATTATAACTAGGCTACATACAAATTTTGAGCCAATTTGGATGAGTGTAAGTTACTCATCTAAAGGTAACAAATTCGACGCGCGAAACTAATTTGAAATGCATAATTTTTGTGGTGTTTATAACGTGACCTATAAACGTCTAAATGAGCTCAAATTTTGCGTATGAGCTATTCACCGGATGTTTAAAAAGATCAACAGATTATATTTTTGAAAAAAATATTGCATCATGAAAAACTGCTTGAGTGTATTGTACTCCGAATACACTCAACTGTATTCTAGCATGACTCTCTCTCTCTCTCTCTCTCTCTCTATATATATATATATATATATATATATATATATATATATATATATGGCTAAAAGAATTGTGTACCTGAGTACATGTAGTTTACATGTACCTACCTTCATTTATGATGATTATAATATTCTATTGACTACACCAACCTTATGGATGTAAAGTATACCCCTTAGATAAGATGTTTATATAAAATCACCACAATCTGATATTCATAGATCATCCAACGAAAGAAAATGTGTATTTTCTAATCAGCGGTAAGATGCAAATATTGCAGAAACCATTGAATGATATGTTACTATATCCTGTGATCTATATGAGACATGTTTATGATTTTTTAAACACATCTAATCTATATAGTGTTGACTCAATCCATATGGTTGGATTTTATCAATATACTCTACATGTGCTATTTTATTGGTCGGTACACGTAAGTTACATGTACCATCCGGTACACACTTCCTAAACTCTCTCTCTCTCTCTCTCTCTCTCTCTCTATATATATATATATATATATATATATATATATATATATATATATATATATATATATATATATATATATATATATATATAGAGTTTGGCTAGAATACACTCGAGTGTATCCGAAGCAGAATACACTCAAGTAGTTTTTCATGATGCAATATTTTTTTTTGAAAATCTAATGCGTTGAACTTCTTAAACATCTCGTGAACAACTCATATGCAAAATTTGAGCACATTTGGATATGTATAGCTCATGTTATGAAGATCGAAGAAATTATGCATTTCAAATTAGTTTCGCGCGTCGATTTTGTTGCCTTTGGATGAGTGACTTACACTCTTCTAAATGGGCTCGAAATTTGTATGTAGCCTAGTTATAGTATGACGGTGAAGCTCAACGGTTTACATTTTGAAAGAAATAGTCTTGATATGCAAACACACTTGATTGTATTCGTGTGATCCGTACACTCGAGTGTATTCTAGCCAGACTCTCTCTCTCTCTCTTTATATATATATATATATTTATATATATAGTCTGGCTAGAATACACTCGAGTGTATCCGGAGCGGAATACACTCAAGTAGTTTTTCATGATGCAATATTTTTTTTTGAAAATCTAATCTGTTGATCTTCTTAAACATCTCGTGAACAACTCATACGCAAAATTTGAGCACATTTGGATATGTATAGCTCAGTTATGAAGACCGCAAAAATATGCATTTCAAATTAGTTTCGCGCGTCGATTTTGTTGCCCTTGGATGAGTGACTTACACTCATCCAAATGGGCTCAAAATTTGTATGTAGCCTAGTTATAGTATGACTGTGAAGATCGACGGTTTACATTTTGCAAAAAATAGTCTTGATATGCAAACACACTTGAGTGTATTCGTGCGATCCATACACTCGAGTGTATTCTAGCCTGACTCTCTCTCTCTCTCTCTCTATATATATATATATATATATATATATATATATTGAAAGGTATTGATACATGTATGTATGTATGTATGTATGCATGCATGTGCATGCTTTATTAATGGTATGCTTACATATAATACACAAACATTTTCAAATGTGTAACACTCTATTTTATGTTTATGCATTTTGATATATATGAATATACATATATGATATATATTGACATCTACACACATTCACACATATATGCATATATTGTATTTACATTTACATGTAAATACGTATATATCTACACATAATACACATACATATTTTACACATGCTATTTATGTGTACACATATATGAATATTTAAATATATCATACAATATATTTGAATGGGTACTTATAAACATACATAATTTCTTGCTCTACAAATGAAATATATTTTCTATGCTTAATATATATTTTTTGTGCTATATCGAAAAATGCATATACTCCTGCATACCACATGTAATCTATTAAGGTGACCTCTCCGCACGCATAACACATACTTTTTTTTTTAAAATTATGATCCATCAATTGGATGTTCTTTGTGGGTGGTTGTTTTTAAAACAATAAAGGGGTGATCTTCTCTATTGCCTCAATAATTGCACAAACTTTAGGATGGATTGAGTGGTATATCAATGATGTAATTCCCACGAGTAGACATGTTGAATATGTGGGTGGGTAGGGTTTGGGTTGGCTCGTTGCGGGTGTCGGCCTTGCTGTTGTCAGTCAAAATGATTCAATATTGGACATGCGAAATAAAAGTAAACCTAATTTGATCGTGTTGTTTGTTGATCCGTAGGTGCCCGCATGTGGTATTTTCATTAAGAAATAAGTTGACAACGTTTTTCTTAATGTTAAAAAGTGAAAAAGGTTTTATAATTTTTTTGATGTCAGATATAGTACAAGGAAGGCAATAGACTATCACTTTTTACGACAAACGCAAGGAGTTCATTGTTGACTTATTTTCACATGAATTTGGAAGACAAAAGACCACCCGACTTCTGCTTTTTCATGGAACATGGGAAAATAATATACGACTCTTATAAATAATATTAAAAAAACACTACACTTTGTTAATTAACATTAGAGATTCCTAGAATTATACTTGTTATGGTTGAACCTGACGAGAAAAAATAAAGCGAATACAAGTGTTGCAATTGAATGTAAAATTTACATACGTGCTAGATTGGTAAAATCTCTTAAATGTATTTGCTTTACATGTATATTAATATATTAACTTGTGTAAACTGGGCACCTACATGTGGTCGTGGGTTACCATAAAACTAGCTAACGACATGGGTGGGCATAGGTTTGGGTAATTTAAGCGGGCGGTAAAATTTCATCACCTTAACCTAACTTAACTGATGACTTGTGAGTGCCAATGGATGTGAACCTAATTTGATAACCCTTACTTGTTAGGTGTGTTTGTTTGAAAATGGTTAAAGAGTACTTACCTTTGGGTGATGGACACTCACTTGTGGTATTATAGTTTCGATCTATTAATGGAATTAGGATAACAAATTCCTGTATCTATATGTCCAATGTAACTACTTGACTCTTAGTTTACTTGCATCACCAATCTAGAAGTTTTGATATACTAAAGTTTATCATCCAATTGTTTAACTTGAAATAACTTTTGTTCTCTATCTGCTATGTCTATAATTTTGCAACACATGTTCTACTACTTGTCTTATGGCATATTCTTCCATGTTGTAAATATATGTAAATTTATGTTATACTTGCTATAGACTTGTGACCTACCTAAGGGAATCAATAACTAAAGCCAATATGAACTTATTTATAGGCGTGCATACTTGCAATTTAGTTGTTTAACACTGTAGCAAAAATAATGCTGCAAATTGCTTCTTGTACATTTACACATTGCAAAAAATGTTATTTGTATTACTCATTGAACTTTAAGTTTCATGTAGTAGTATCATGACATAGGCTGACAATGTGATTTTTGAAGAGAACTACATGTTAGATTCTATGTTTGAATAGTATCTGAATTTTGGCAACTTTTTAAGTTGGTAGCCAATTTACTCTCATAAATGTCCCATTGATATTTGATGCATCAAGAATATATTCGTTTTATCTATTCTTTTGATAAAATACTGAATTCTATGTCATTTTTAGTAAGTAACGTGTATCAATGAATTGTCATTGTAGTGCCACCTGAGTGGTTAAGTTAATGTTGTATGACTTAGAGGTCACAAGTCCAAAACCCCATTAAATGTACATGATTGAAGACAATGCATAATAAATTAAAAAAAAATAAGGGTCACACATAGCTATCTGACGTCTTTCCTCACGTCCTTCATCTACCAATAAATCTAGGGTTCTAGGTTTTTACCTTGGGTCATACGAGTCTCTAAGAGATTTGAAGCATGCTTTTACGAATCGTTGCTAGAAAAGTGAGATGATGCATGCACCTAGAAGCATTATCGTTGTCTGTGGTAAAAAATGAGGGTCAATAAGGCTGGGTGTAGTTGGATGGGGGCGCATCATGTTTCTCGAATTTAGCATTGAGTGGTGGGTGATGTTTCCCGATCATTGTTATGTTTGGAGCACTGTACCCTCAGTCCTTTGCTTTGCAACGAAAGAATGGTAAAATCGATGGATGTGTCCTTGGCCTTCCTTGACCTCAATTAGTGTTTAGGAAATAGGTTTGTGTGGACGCATATAAGGCAGCTTGCAAGGTTGAACCATAGGCTGCAAGTGATGTTGCGTCCCAATCATCGTTTTGTCTGCAACAATAGACCCTCAGTCCTTTGCTTTGCCATGAAAGCATAGTACAAGTGATGGATGTGTTCTTGACCTTCCTTGTCCTCAATTAGTGTTTAGGAAATAGGATTGTGCTGAAGCATATACGACCGCTTGCAAGGTTGACCCATTGGCTGTACAAAATATGCCTGTGGCAAAGTATGCAACTGCTAGCCACATGCAGGTATACACAATCACCTCTTATAACAAGAGTATACTTGTACATGTTCTATTAATGCATATTGTGAATTGTATTCAAACTGCTTATAAACTTACACACTCCCACACCCACATCTACACCCACACCAACATGCACATTTATGTGTGGATATCCATATGTTTAGATTTCTATGTGTATTTACTTGTATATATTCTAATATGTTTACAAACATATACATACATTTCAATGTATTTGCATATTTATATTCATATGTATATTGGTAGACATTTACATACACATGTAATTTACATACATATACAATGTACACACCTTTCAACCCATATATTTACATATTTATATGCATAATTGACACATACCTTTCATACATACACAATGTACATATACCTTTCAACCCATAGATTTACATACATATACCTTTGTATTTGTGTATACACATTTTGATAAAACCACTTGTACAATTTTATACATGCATTTCATACATGTAGATGCACAAGCACACACACATACACATATATGTACATACTATATAATTATATATGTATATTTATAATGGCATAATTTGTAATATATATGACTTGAAAGTTTTAATATATAGTTGTTTCTATATAAAATTAATTTATCAATAAAATTGCAAAACTGCATATGGTCATGTTTATCACATCTTTATTCAATGCGTCAACCCTTCACCCATATAGTGCATCTTACTCATATTGCTTTTAAAAACCATGACATCAAGAATAATGCCTCCAACCATTGACTTATGGAATGTGTTACATCCTAAATAGTTGTATTTATTTACGGTTTCCAATGAGCCACACCTTTCTGCAATAAATTTTAGCACACCATTGTTTCGTTTGTTTGTTGAGGAGGAATTATTTTTTGGTAGGATAATTAAGTCCTTGGAAGGGTCAAATGTTTTGATGAACCTTTTGTCTTTTATTTTGGTTTAGGCGCCGTAGTAATTTGCCAAATTAGGAATGCTTCTCTCAAATAAACAATGTCTCACAATCATTGACTTTCCTATGAATCGTGTATTAATGAAGAAAACTTTGCATCCTAAAAAGTAATATTTGCCTTTTCCAATGAGCCATGACTTCCTTCAATAAATTTAGCAGATGACTCTTTCATTTGTTTGTTGAGGAGGAATTGTTCTTTTGTAGGATAATGAAGCCCTTCGAAGGGCAAATGTTTTTGGTGAACCTTTTGTCTTTTATTTGGATTAAGGTGTTATAGTAATTTGCAAATTAGGAATGCTTCTCCCAAATGAGAGTTTTGTTGAGAATTGTTTACCATATTCTCATGGGATCTACTTTTATTATTTGGTGAGTTGTGTCATTTTGATTTGATTGTGTGATGGCTTACATGGGAGAGAGCTAGGACGTCCATCAAAACTATTTGTACCCAAATCTATATTTCTTATATTACTTAAAGAGTATACAAGAAATCATCACCAGTTTGCTACATGTATATACTTAAATCTACCACAAGGCAAACCTCGTCAAAGATGACAAACATGGGAATGACGCCACAATATTGCCTCACACCTAAATCCATAAACTGATTATGTTGTTTTCACTCTAGAAAGAGTTTTTATTTTTTAGAATGCAAATATCATGTAATTTCCCAACCAGAATACCTCAATCAATTTGTTTGCTGCTAGGTCGACATGATACATGCCAATATTGAAGAATGTTTGTGTCCAAGGAAGATAATAGTAAAATGTAGCTCTGCAATGTATATTCCAAGTTCATTCTGATGTTATTAGTCTCTCCATTTCAGTAGATGATTGTAATGTAGTTTGTAAAGTGTCTTCTAAAACTCCATCGATTTTCTTCCTTGAATATTTTGTTTCTAAATGAAAAAGAAATAACTAGTTCTGTATTCTCAGAAATGCTTCGTAAAAGATAGAAGCGACTGACTTGTTGTCTCAGAACTTTTGAATTTGCCCAAAGGGATTACTATCAAATCCCTAGGAGATATTCCTCATCTTCAACACACCATGTGGTTGTAAAGCAAGGAGTAAATAGGGGCAAGAATTCTTAATTCTACACTCTTAGTAATAACCAAGGGCTTCAGATAGGAATATAGTTTAAAGGAAAGTATGCAAGAATTCTAGAATTAGTTCTATATCAAAACCATAAATGGAAACTATTAATGCACAAGTGGTGGTTCAAGATAAGCTAAGTGACAGTAATCCCTTAGTAAATAATGACTTTATCGACACTTGACTAGGCAACTAGGTAGTGACATTTAGTATTGGGGAACTTACCTTCCTAGTGGCTAGGTGCCACTACCTTAGGGGCCCTAGGCAGCACATTGTTTTTCTAATTTGAATACACATTTTGGATGGTTAAGATACAATTGCTAGATATATTTGTGTTTGTCATTCAGTACGTCCATATTAATTTTCTTTAATTTAAATCAATCTTGCATGGACTTCACTTAAATAGATGTAAACTAGACCTAGGTTGACCTAAATTGACTTAAAAAATACCTAACTTGACTCAAATCAAACATTTAATAATACTAGCTTTACCGAAAACATGAGCTAGCCTAATTTTGGGGTAAATTGACCTAAATAGATGTGGCACTCACCTAGTGCGCCTCGGACCTGGGTGCCTAGTGTTTGAAATCTCTCTAGCCGACCCTTAGGCGAGGGCTTTGATAACTACAAGTGTACCCCTTGCTTTTGTCATTGATACTGATTGCTACACATGCACACATTTGTCATCGCTATGTCTTGCTCCCCTTGTGATGACTATACGATTTTATGATGTAGTTGAACATGAAAAAGTGACAACTTTTTACCCTTATCTTACTTCCAATTCTGTAGCATGTTGTCACTTTGCTTGATTATAGTGTTGACTACTTGAGTGCCTTATTACATTAAGTGCCAAGTATTCAAACAACTATATACCTCATTTTGGAGTCTAGTCTATGTTTTGCCATGTGAACCCTGTTGTACCAAAACTAAACTTTCTTAAGTTGAGTGCACTCTAAACTAGACACAAGTTGTTATTCGACTAATGATGTAATCATACTTCAAATCATAACAATAAGTCTTATGTCTCTCTTTATTGATGATGTAGCTTTGTTTTGAACTATGTTTGGGTGTTTGTATGAGAAGGCCTCAACAAGACGAACTTCAAGTGATTGTTTTTGTCAACATAAGTAAATTTGTTACTTAACAGGTGCAAAATTACCTGCAAATTTCAATCTACCACATAATCAGATGGTTTTGTGGAGTAGACATGACTATTTATGGGGGTCAAGCATTTTGGAGAATACTTAATTGAGACAAATAAAATATCATATGATATAAATCTAATAGTTTTGATATGACTATGATTAAGTTAGTGAAGACTTGTTAGATTAATTGTAACTGAAAGTATAGACAAAAGGCTAGCTCTAGTACTAAGGCACCTCACCTCTCATAGACTAGGATATGAGTTTCCCTCCTTAAGTTCACAACTAATAAACATAATATGGACCTCATTTTTGTTCGTGCTTCTCAACTACTTATAGCACAAAGAACTATTCTTATATCAACTTTTTTTGGATTATCGTTAGAGTGTTTCTTAAAATTTTTGGTTTTATGTAGTTAGGAATATCTATTCCCATGCTATCTTAAAAAAACACCTTTAGTATGAACTGTAACGCTTCATCCATTTTCATTAAATGCGTTGAGGTGTCTAGGGTTTAAAAAACTAAGTAGAGACATACAATGACAATTTTAGAGTATTAATTGATCATTAACTTGAATTAATAAGATATCATGAACATAGTTTAGAGTTTAAGACAACATTAGTGAACCTAGAGTCCACCTCAATTATGTGATCAACACATGTAGAAACTATAGGAAACATATATATTTCTCTTAGATGCTTTAACTTCAAGTTAGATTTTCAAAGATGGACTTGTACCAAAGATAAATAGGTCATTAGACCACACTTCAAGCATTGTCTTTGATTTTGTTCATTTTTCTTGCTTTTATCTTTTAGATTCTTTTGCTTTTTTCTTTTTTCTAACTCCTAATTGATCCATGTTGTAATCATTATCTTCAAGTTGGGAATTACCCACTTAAGTGTAATAGCTTTAGATGGAGTTTGGACGACCACAACCTACTTTGAATTTATAAAATTTTAATTACAATTGGCACATTATGTTTATACATGCTTATGCAATAGAAGTTTAGAGAAAGGAATATTACCTTGGTGCTATAGGATTGTGGCTTGCTTATGGTTGTCTAGATTCATACAACCCCAAAAAGATTTTGGTAGTATATCTTTGTTGTTTATATGAATTGTCTCCATAGTTTGGCTGGTCTGTGTAATCATCTTTGTTAAAATTTTCATAACTTGGTCATCCTTCAAATCAAATCGTATCTCTCATGCGAATGCTAATAATCTAAAATAATTGCTACCTCAATGAATTCTCTCTCGGAGAGTGGAGTTTAGGCAAAAATGCCACAGTTACCTGAACAAAAAGTTCATTAAACAATTTCTTGCATAAACTCTTGAAATTTGAGCCTTTTGCTTATCCTCAAGCAAAAGTAATTGTAGGAAGATAAGTAGTAGATAAAAAAGACATCCCCAATTGCAACATTAATGAAAGCTCTTGCACATCAATGTTGTCATGAACTCGAAACATTTGTAAGATTTATTGTTATGTGTCATTCATATTAACACACAAATTTGATTTGACTGGTTATGACACATAATAAGGTTTAATTTCTTGTCGACTAGGTAATTTTTTTGTAGATGAAAAAAAACATCACCACTTCCTTGGTTGTGGTCTTAAATATTATGTCTGGACCATTCTGTCATTATTTTTTTCTGTCATTAAGTGTTTTGACATTTGATTGCTCATGTGGGCTCACTCTAGGGGTGCGTTAGGGATCACAAACACTCCTAAGCTCACGATATTAGGTATTACAAAGGCTTCAACACACAAGATGCCCCATGCATATGTTTTATCCTTTTCCAGATTCTATTTGGTTGATTTGTTTTTGATTCTTTTGTCCTACGGGTCTTTGTATTGGAAGCTGTGGGTCTTTGTATTGGAAGCTATGTTATCCTCACGTTTTTTGTTTGGACGCTAACTGACATATGGATCATTATGATATATGTTCTCTTCTTTTACTTGTATTCTAAATGATGGAAAAGTTTTGCTCATCCCTTTTTGCCTTCAATAATTTATTGCTTGCTTAAATTATGCCCTAACATAGATAGCAAGTTGATATTAATAAATAGTGTGGTATATGCATGTTTGTATCAGTTATTTTGATATTGTTTTGGCTTCTGGGCATTTAATCGACACTCTTAATAAACTCTTGATTCAACAAAATGTGGAATGAATTACATGACAAATTGACGTTTTTAACAATTGTTAATGACTTCATGCTTCTATTTGCCGATCTTTGCTCCATACATAAAAATTGCAACTAATCACTTTCAACGTAATAACATTCTTCAAGTCTCATGGAGAGGTACGAAGTTCACACCGCTAAGATTGTAGAATACGATTTGAGACAAAACTAACAAATTTCAAGGCACACATCATTAAATGATAACATTAGTAAATACGAATGAATAATAAAAGTACATTGATAATGATCAAACTAGCAAAAAACTTGTCATACATGTAACTTCCATTTAATTGGTTAAAGTATGAACCCAAAATTGTCCTCAATTTTAAACAAGTTCAGAGAAGAGATGACATGTCTCGCAATATAAATGTTTACTTGTGGTGGGCTTAGAAATAGATTTTCAATGGGTTTATAATTGTCTGAGGGATTGGTGAATGAACCCCTGCAGTGGTGGTTATATATAATAGCTTTGTTTGCAAGTGCCATTTATGCATGACATATATCATGTCATCATGTTCTCTCCGACCATTAATGATAGTTTTATGGTCATATCTCAACATCACTTGGTTACAATATAATTTTCCCCAAATAGTTTTTGAAGTTTTTTTCATCTATCATCCTCTCTATTCTAGGAAAACAAAGAGTATTCAAAGCATTTTAAAGATCCATTTTGCTGTAATTTGTTTTAGTGGCTCATCTTAGTATTGGCATGAATCTATGCATGTTTTTTGGTTTGTCGTCCATACAAATTGTCATCACACACTTCATTTTTCCTCTTCATTTGCAAGTGGTAGTTGTCGTTTGGTTGGGTTGCAAAGTTGCTTCACTATGCTTTTAAATGATGTGTATCATATTCATTTTCACTATAGTCTTGAGCTAATTCTAGAGGAACGTAACACAAGATATGCAATTAAGGAAAGCAAAATGATTAAGTGCAAGACCACTTGTTCTCAATAGAAGTTACACTTAAAATATCTTCTAATAGATTCTCTAAATGTATCCATTTGGAGGCATTTAAATGCCATGCATGAAGAATTGTTTAAAATTCTTTATATTAATAATTCATCATTTTTTTACATCTTTTGCACTGTCATACCTTGTAGAAAGAGCACATGCAATGACCATGTGCACACATTAAAACATTATTCATTTTTGGCTCCTTAGTAAGGATGTTTCTACCATTATGAATGCTTTTAATGCCATGTTACATGCACTAAAACCTTAAAGTTCAACATTGTGTACACCTCTCATTCTTCCAGTGGGTAAGAAAAAGCCATGGTGAATTTGATTCACTAGATTCATGATTGTCAAGTACGAAGTTGATTATCCCCTTTTCCCCACATTTACTAGCAAGTAGTAGAGAGCTACGAGCCTATGATATTCCTTTCTCCTGGGCAAATAATTTTTGTAAAAAGTTACTTGATATGTTTTTAAAACAAATGCTTGACAATGTCTTGATATTTGAGTATTTTTCTAATATTTGGATGCTCATTTATCTTGGAGAAAAATTTTCCATATTGGAGGATGACAAGTTGTTGTTTTGGTTGTTCATTCTTATGAGAACTCCCATTTGATTCTCTTTTTGGTGGTGGTGAAGGTTGTATAGTAAAATACTTGATGTTTAGTTAAGTTTCACGAGGGGACTATTGTCTTCTCAACCAAGAAGCTCTTGGTGGGTCCTCTTCATCATCGTCATGTTATTAGAAAAAAATCTTTTCCACTTTCTATAAATAATAGGGTCGAACACTCTTGCTCTAGTGGTTATGTGGTAATTATGTAAGTTAACTATCTTTTTGTTGTTGTCATTGTCAATACTAGTTAATCAATTAATTGCATTTTCTACAAGTTGGTTTCTACACTTAATCACTTGTGGAAGATATTATTTGTACTCATCTAAATTCAGATTCACCAACTTGTAATTTTTTTCCGCAAAACCAACTTGACTTTAAATAATTACATTGGAAGCAAAACATGCATTTCATCCACCCTAGAAGAGATGTGGGTTGCGTTAGATCACTATTCACATGGGATATAAAGGTGCATGTTTGTTCTTGATTTGTTAATGGAGTGACCAATATGCAATATGATCGATTGAGTTCCTCCACCCTAGTCGGGGAAGGGTATCACATTGGTTAATATGTGCATCTTAATTGTACGCACCCATCACATGTAGCATTATACCATACCATAGAGTATATTATCAAACTTCCTTAAAGATCTCAAATTTCTACTTGTGCATTAACATGTGAATGTTAGAGTTGGTGAGGTCCACCATTGCTCAAGCGTATACAAAGGTTCATATCTTAAGTACATGTAAAGATGAGGATTTGCGGCAATTACATGAAAATATAGGGAAGTGTTGGAGTTGCACCTCTTTTGAAGTAGCTTGTTCATGTTTGGGTGTAAAAACTAGAGGGAGTCAATTAGAAAAGATACCTTGTAAAAAACCATCAATTGCATAAAAGGCACCATCAAAATAAATTATTCACGGTTCAAGATAATGGTCAGGAGCTCAATAAGTCCTCCATCTCACCATGTACTGGGTATAAGTAGTAAACCAAAGTTGGAAAACAAACAAAACATAAAATAATCATTAAATGTCAAGGTTGAGTCATGATTAAAACATGGGACATATACATACTAAGTTTTATATGAAAATTCCTAAAATTATACCAATTTGGAAGAAAAAATAATAATAGAAACTCGATCATTAATCTAAAAGGATAAAAGCAAAACATGCTTATTGAGGGGAAGCATTAAGAAATGTTGTAATTATGTTAACTTGGCCATAAATTCAACACATAAAGTATCGTCATTGAGTTTGAAACTCAACAACATAAAATCTTTAGAGTGATATGTAAACTTTTCCTACCATCATAATAGTAGCTAATTAGCCCCGCGATATTAAATTCAAGTTATAAAGCGTAAGTCTCTATCCATTGCCACAATTGTAGGTAGTCACTTCCCTAATCAAGTACAAAATGTAACACATGATGTATTCCTAATGGTGACACAAAATTGCTTTCATGATTCTACTACCCTAATGTTATGGTTGTCATTATCAAGTTTGTGGTAAAATGTTGATGTGACGACCCCAATTTTTATATACTTTCCTTAGTGACATTTACAGATATGCGTGTACTCATATCTATAAATGTCAGAAGGAAAAATATAAGAGATTAAGGTAGCCAACTAAACCAGAGAAACAAGCCAAGATCGTTGTTCACAACACCATTGATTAGCCACACAAACATCCATTCATTGTAGATAATAAAAGTCATTACATAAATTTATTTGAGATAGAAGAGATGAATAATTCTATAGAAGGAAAACAAAACAGATAGGATTTAGAATATCCTATACATCATCTAGTCGAATAAGCAACTATCTAACTGAAAAGAGATAAGAAATGGAAATCTATCTATTTTATCCTCTGTGCTCATTTAATGATAGCTTCAGGTACTTTGAGATGCATTATTTGCTCCTTGTACCTAGAAAATATGAGAAACAAAAACCATCAACAAAAGTTGGTACGTGGTAAAAGATACAATAATATGGTTGCATGTATAAAAATACTTGAAGAAAGAAGAAAGAAAAGAAAACCATTGCTTAAGACGGAAAATTAGGTAAACACCTCTTTTATACTTTTCATTTGATGCAGTTGTACTACAATTTTACAAGCACTTCTCATACATCCAATATGGGCAAAATTAATTTATCATACATCTAACATGTGCAATTCATCATACATCCATGTTAGGCAATATTCATCCATACTGGGCCATGTGCACTAGTAGCTACAACTCATCACATTGTCCTTTTATGTTTAATTAAGTTTTGGCGAAGCTTATAGCATAGTAGTTCAACCAATCAAAGTATAAGCAAATAGTTCCACACAAGATACACCTTATCATAAGCAACCAAAGAAAACTAGTCTTATACTTAATAAGACCACGTACATGTTTTGATTAGATCTAGATTCCAAGAGTCTAGAAGAACAATAACAAGATCACCCTGAAAGGAAATCAAGGGTATATTTGTTACTATTGGTCCATATGACAATGACTAAGGTTTATTCTTTAGATATGAGTACTTTTATCTTATAATGATTAGACTAGGGATTATTCATGATTTTCATCTTATTTTCGGAGTCACAACGTCAGATGTTAAACTAAGGTCTCATACCTTTAATGATACCTTTTATCATCCAAAAGGAAAAGTCCACAATTAGGGTTTCTATTATGATTTAAATTATCAACGTTTACTTTCTAGGGTTCACATAGTACAAAGGATCAGAGATGGATCTTAGAGTTTCTAGGTCAGTCATGACCATGTCGGACCTTTAAATATTTAGGTTTTGACATGTAGATGCATGAGGTATACATGTAGAAAGAGAAAACTAGAATTTAGGTTGTTTCATAATTATTAATTCAAATATCTCTATTGGATTAGGGTTTCGAGCAACATGGTGATCATGGATTCAATTAGGGTTTTGGATGTCCACAAGTTAGATCTTAATCATGGATGACTTTTATTACAAAAAAGATAATGATACAAAGATCATTAGGGCTTTAAGCTATTACTTTTGAAAGAGGGCTTAGATCTAGGTCTTGATTATATTTTATTTGGATAGATCGCATTTTTCTGATGAAAATGGTATATAGGTTCACTATAATCCGATACTCTTAGCATTTTATATGATTTTCTTAAGATAAACCATTTCTTGGGTAAAAGAAAATAAAAAGAGAGGATTTTTACCTTGATCAACGGCCGGATCCGACTGGATCAACGACTCTCGTTGATTTTCGGATTTGCAAGGAATGGATTGGGTTGCTGACTTGGTGTTCGGGGATTGGTCAACCTAGGCGACACATCCTCCTCTCCTCCTTTGCTTGCGCGCGAGCAGGTTGCCTGGGGTAGCTCCGACGAGATTTCTCTCGCTCCTTAGTGGAGTTGGAGAGTAGTTAAGGCGTCGATCACCTTTGTGAACTTGTGCTGAATCCGGATAGCCCACCGACACGTCGTGGCTCCTTGTGGAGCTTAGAGTCGTTGCGGGGCAGGCGAGGTCACTGGTGATAGAGGGTTATGGGAGAGCAGGGTGTTTTGAGGTGGCAGGGTTGGCCCCGAAGCACGTCTGGGTTGAGGTGGACTTGATGGCGAAGATTAATTGGTGGGGCGATGTCTGTGGAGGTGTCACCGAGGCGGTACAGCGACGGAGGGGAGGTGGAATTGGTGGCGGTGCTCGGAGGTCAGGTGCCTTGAATTGAGTTTTGTGGGATCCTAAGGGAGGTCGGGCGGAGCTGTTGGAGGCCTTATATAGGCGCTTGAGGGTGAGGGCAATGAAACCCTAAATCGTCCACCGCCACTAGTGAGAGCAGCGAGGGAGTCGAGGTACGTTCTCCCTGATCCGAGGGCGAGGGGAGACGGGTGGGGGCTCGTTGACTCTATTTTGGCGAGACAAAACTATTCGTTCGGATAGATTTTCACGAGTACGGGTGAGGTGGCGCCTGGACGAGGCTCAGGTTTGTTCTCTCCTCCCCATCTTTTGCGGGAGGTTGAAGACGAGTCCTTGACCCTT
This sequence comes from Alisma plantago-aquatica, assembly GCA_963693085.1. Taxonomy (NCBI): domain Eukaryota; kingdom Viridiplantae; phylum Streptophyta; class Magnoliopsida; order Alismatales; family Alismataceae; genus Alisma; species Alisma plantago-aquatica. The sequence goes on along the minus strand of OY856411.1, from coordinate 366,442,695 downwards.
GGATCCCTGCGCGGATCCGTGGCCCTCAGATCGGACGGTCACGATTGCTCCCTGGTGAAAGGATCCGCGCCTAACCTAAAAAAGGAAAGCGTGACTCATATATGTCAAATGAAATTTGAAACTTAGGTCCTAAGGCTTAATAGATGGCATTATACACCCTATTTTCAAAAGTTTATAGCTCTTAATTGGCAAATCCAATTGTAATGAAATTTTAGGAGTAGCTTTATAATTTTGCCATGTAACCATGGGATAAATTTGGGGATCAAATTCGAAAGTTTGACATGGTTATTAACTAAATGTGTTTATGCCTATAGTTCTCATTTTTGTGACACTTAGGGTTTAGTATTATGTGAAATTGATAGGCCATTTAATCAATTTAGTGAGAGAGATGGTTGAGGGCATAATTGGAATAATCAAAATTATAGGAGAGAGAAAAATATAGAAAAACTCATTCTGTTACATTTTATTTCTTCCTACTATCACAATGATAAGGTGAAGTAGTCAACATATCAAGTTCAAATGGTGACATGTGGCATTCTTTGTACTGCCATAGTAGCAATGTAAAATACTCCCTGATAAGAGTTCACCAAGTCATTAACATTCATAATTGAGTTGCTTTCCAACTAGAGCAATATATGATTCATCAATTCTAGTCAACCTTAAAAATAATGGAGTAGTTGCATCCATGACATGTTTGTTCGTTAATCACATGGAGATTTGATCGAGAACATTGATATATTTTTTTAACCATGCAAAGACTAAAGCAATCAAGTAGAGTTTCATCTCAATTCTTGACAGATCAAAGCTAGGTTGTAGTTTCAATCCAGTTGATGACCATACAAGGTCTTGTTAGGGTTCTAAAACCAAATGTGACTAAATAGAGAAATTGATGATTTCAACCCCAAGAGAGTACCACATTAGAGACAATCAGAGTTTTGAACTCCATAGAAGAGAAAATAGGACATAGCGATCAAAATAAATATTTAAATCTAGAACAAAGTCATCATGGACATCAAAATATTTGTGTTGAAAGAAAAATCACCTAGAAAGGTCAGTATTTGTTGACTCATGATCTTAGATTCAAGCAAATGCATCTACCAAAAAAGCAATGAAGAAAAAAACCCAACATTTCAATCTAAGTGATCCATTATCTTCCTCATGAGTAGTTTAGGAAAAACAACACAACCCAAATTAGGATTTTAAGGTTTAATATGGTCATTTAGTCCTAAAAGGAACTATTAGGGTTTTATCATTCTAGGTATTATACACATCTATGGTGTCAACTAAGTGAAGATTGACATATAGGCATGTCACTATAGGGATAAAAACGAGATTTCATAGAGGATAATTGCCTTAACATTCTTAAATTAACATAAGTCAAAAGTGATATTGTCAAACTAAATAGAGTGAGAGAATGCAATATTCAACTAAATGAAGGTTTGGTCCATCACAAGTTTTTAATTTTTTAGTCTAGATTTGCCTCATAACCAACCAATAAATATATTATCTCATATATTCATCTTAATATTCACATTTTCGTGACCGGCAAAACATGTTCAATTTTACATCATTAATTTTGTTGTATGTTGAAATTTACTAAAATATCAAACTTCAATACTACTTGAGGAAGATGTTTAATTTTCTAAAAGGAATGAAAAAAGTGAACGATGGTTAGTGGGCAATCTGTGTCTAGCATGCTTGATTCTACAATGGATTAAGATTTCTAGAATATGTTTAACTAAGGAAGGAAAATCATGATGTTAGATCACATAATCCCTCTTCTCCCTAAATCCATTCCCTAAAAAGTGTGGGCATGTAGTCGCTATAAGGGGAAATGTCCAAACTACATATTTTGAAGGCAATATTGTACACAAAATCAACAGAAATAAGCCTTTTGTTCTACTTTCAATTTAGTTGGATGACCTAAGCATTGTTGATCACGTTTTTATTTTTCGATAATGTTGTCAAATCTTGCTACATTATTATTTCATTACATAATGTGATCATGTTTCCTGTGTCAATCCCCAATGATTCCAAGTAATATGATGAACAAAATAGATTACATAATGACTGTAATGTCTCACTATTTGGTGCCTTAGATAAAATGATCTTAAAAGGAATGTGTGGACTACCAATGTCACCAGGGTATACCTTTGCATGGAGCCCATCACTAACGAACTTTGTGGTTAAGCATGCTCAACACATGGATAGTACTAGGATGAGTGACTAGTTAGGATGTTTATACTGCTTGCACATGAGTGTGGACAAAGAAGCACAATTAAGGCTAGTGATAATCTGTTGGGCTTGTCGTCATTTTTGAAACTCGACTAGAGCCTTGGGTAGTGGGCTCAGACTTTACAAATAGTATCAAAGCCAAATCTCCTCCAATAGGTGGGGTCCACTTGGGCATTTGGCATGCCAGTCTTGAGCTGTGCGGTCCAAGTTTGTTGGAAAAGGCTATCCGTGGCGATGTAGCCATCCTTGCATTGGTATACCGTGATCAGGAGTTGGGTGTCCATGGTCCATTGTAGGCCTTTACTAAAATGGAGAAATATTATGAGGCCATATAGTTGAGCCCTGTCGAGGACGTCAAGAATCTAAGTTGGAATTGTCGTAAAGTTTCAAGATCTTAGGCCTCAAATAAAATGATGTTAAATGGAATGATTGGACTATTCATATCATAAATGTGCACTTTCTTTTCAGGGAGCTCATCACTAAAGAACTTTGTGGTTAAGCGTGCTCAACCCAGAATAGTGTTAGGATGGATGCTAATTAGGAAGTTTATTCTGGCTTCCGCGCAAGTGAGGACAAAGCACAATTAAGGCTAGTGACTATCTATGGGGTCAGTTGTCATTCAGGAAACTGTAGTAGAGCATGAGGCAATGGGCTCAGGCTTTAAAATGACCATGTAAGTGTATAAGGACATCACCAAGATAAGCAATTCAAATACAACAAACTTAATTAGGCTATATATATACATACATATACATATATACATATATGTATATATATATATATATATATAGTTTAGTCTAGAATACACTCGAGTGTATTCGGAGCAGAATACACTCAAGTAGTTTTCCATGATGTAATATTTTTTTCAAAAATCTAATATGTTGATCTTCTTAAACATGTTGTGAATAGCTGATACACAATATTTGAGCAAATTTGGACATTTATAGGTCATGTTATAAATATCGCAAAAATTATGCATTTCATATTAGTTTTGCGCGTCAATTTGGATGAGTGTAAGTCATTCATCAAAATGGACTCAAAATTTGTATGTAGCCTAGTTATAGTATAACAGTGAGGATCAATGGTTTACATTTTGCAAAAAATAGCCTTGATATGCAAACACACTTGAGTTTATTCGTGCGATCTGTACACTCGAGTGTATTCCAGCTTGACTCTCTCTCTCTCTCTATATATATATATACATATATATACATATATATACATATATATATATATATATATATATATATATATATATATATATATATATATATATATATATAAACTAATTGAAATGTATGATCTTTGCCTCCTTTAGATGCATGACGTATAAGTGTCCAAATGAGGTGAAATTTTTATATAGTATTCTTTTAAGATATTTAGCATGATCAACGATTTAGTTTTCTAAAAGAATTGCTTCATGATGAAAAATGACTGAAATGTATAGCGTCTCCAATACATTGGAGTGTATTCTTGCTTAACTCTCTATATGTCTCTATATATGTGTGTGTGTGTGTGTGTTTATTTGTATGTGTATGTGAAAAATAGCGAATTAAGGAAACCAAAAACTACAATGTAATTTAGGTAACCTGGATACTAAAAAGATTCATGGAACGTTGTTGAGCTTTTCATTGACTTGCTAATTGACAAGGGAAAGCAAAACTTCTTGTCGATGTGGCTTTGAGATATCGGAACCCTAATAAATGTGGAAGTAGTAGGGAGCTTCACAATGACTTGTAGAAGGCAGTGATAGGTAGAGGAGATAAAAATTATATTTGAAGAACTAATTGGATGGCAAAGAAGTTCCAAGGTATTTATAACCAACCTTCCTCGCCAGAGATAGAGTGTGGCTTTGACACAATATCTCCGAAACAAACTCAACAACCAGAAAGGTGTCCTTAGTTGTGAAGATGGTGAGGATAGTTTGTGAGGCAATATATCTACAAAAGTTTTCCTTGACCAAGAGAGCAAATTTACCTAGTATGACTCAAAATACCATGATTTGGGGTGGGGGATTCGACCAGAAGGCATTAAGGGTATAATTCGTGATCAATTGACACAATACAATCTTCTAAAATCAAAGGAATTGATTATAGAAAAGAAGATTGGGAGTTGCAAAGGAAAAAAAAACAAAGAAGAAGAGATGCCATATCAGGTCACACAAAGTAATCAGAGGAAGGAGCCAACGGTCCCTCCACATTTTGATCAAATAAGTGAATCCAAAAGATATAGTGATTATCAAATTAATTCAACAATGAAAATCTACATGATGATTTATGTATCTAGTCTTTAAAATAAAATGCTATTTTTTGTGATAGGTACATTCCTTGTTAATAATCTTGATTCCAAGTTGAATTTATTTTATAAATAATGATGCTTACATACTTCTTATAGCTAGTTGTTCACATTGTCCATTCTAATTGTTCAGATACTATAATGACCCTCTTACTCTATATAGATTAGAGATTTTATGGTTGAGTAACCTAACAAACCTTTATAAATGTAATTTTAAACATTGGTTTAATCTAAAGGGTATGTCTTAGCTGCAAAAATCCAATACAAAACCCTAGTTATTGTGTTTCTATTTTATGGGGCTAATTGGGAGTGGAAATACTTTGAACATGCATTTATGAAACAATTTCAGACTCTAGCTTGTTCGATGACATTCAACCATGCATTGAATTCTTGGTAAATTGGAATACATGTTGAAGGAAGTCTTTGTTATTGTCAAAATCTAATAGAGTATGTGGATGTCCATTAGTGGAGCCATTGGAGCCACAAAAGACCACAACACAAAGGATGTTAATGACTACTCTCACCAACAAAGTTAACACAACTACTTTAATGAATGTGGGGGTGATTTGCAGTTTGTTCTTACTTGAACTCTAAATGGATTTTTGATTGAATGATAGAACAAGTGACAACTTTGAAGATGAGAAGCTACACACTCATGTATAGGTATTGGGTGATGATGGGCACACCACTTAATAATTCCAATACATTACAAGCTAGCAAGTGGCGACGTCAATGGATTAGCCTAATGCAACACATCCTCTCAACAACATATTGAACATATATTGGCACACATATGCATATATATGGCAATTTTGAAGTAAGAAGACATTTCTTAGGATAGAAAAACCTTCCTAATTTTCCTGGCTGAAGGTCATAAGTTTTTTTAGCAATATGCTAGTGAATTGGGACTGTAACTTTGATGTCCTAGTGGAGTTTTTGAGGAGAACTCATCAACCATGACTCAACCCTAAGCGAAATGATAAAATTTTTAGTGCATATTGTAGCACCTAATATGACTAGCAGTAGTGATGCATTAAATATAAATTTAAAAATTATAGTCCATGATTAGATATGAAGACAAATACTAAATTTTGGTCTTCTTGGAGTCGATACCATTCCTTAGCAATTGCGTTCGACTTTGGGTGATTAGAGAAACCATGCATCGACTAATCCATAACGATTGTGCTCAATCCTGTATTTTAAAAGGATTAAGATTTGGACATGCTCAGACAACCTTACACGTGTTTCACTCACACCTAAACCACCTGCCCAAGTCACTCACCCCACTCACCTACCAGTTGTCACCCACTCCTCTCCCCACCTACCCATTGGTCTCAACAAGCTACGCCCACTCCTCTCCCCACCTTCCCACATGTCATCGTATTTTTCTTTTTTGTCTCCTTTTAATGAGAGAAAAATAAAAGAGTTGGGAAGTGAGGAAGAAAGAAGAGAAGTAATGAGGGAAGAAGAAAAAAGTAATGAGAAGAGGGGAGAGGAGAGGAGTAATTAAAAGAGGGGAAGAGGACATTAATCAGGGAAAAGGATGTAATAAGAGGGAAAGATGAAGGAAGCACTAGAGGAGGAAGTAATGTTGGAAGAGGAGGGGGAGAGAAGGGAAATTGTGAGATGGGAAAGAAGGGAAGTACCTACTAAAGCTATTCGATTAGTATAGAAATTTCAGTATTTTTGAGGGCATATTCACTGTTTTAGACATATTTTAGCCAATTTGGGCACACACGCCGCCTAATAATGTAGAATACACCACCCAGTAATGGTGAATATGCACCTATAAACGTGGAATATGTGCTTACTATTGTTGTTACAAAAACATGTATTTGTAACATTTTTGGGGATGTATTCACCATTTTTGGATGTGTTTGTCATTATTTGGCGCATGTGCTCATTTATGTGGAATACACATCTATTAATGGTGATTATGCGCCTACTAATGATGTTCAATAAGTAGGTGCATTCAACAATTTAGACGCACATTCACCTATTTTGGGCACGTTTTAGACATTTATGTAAACTTGCAGTCATTATATACTTGTGCCCACTTTTGATAAATTTGCGCCCATTTTGTCTTTTAACGCCCATTTTTTCACTTGACCTATAATATTCATTTTGAACACTTTTGATCAATAAGCCCATTCTTGATCTTCTGAATCCCATTTTTTATCACTTTATGCATAATAGTAAGTGTTATTCACAATATTTTGGACATGTATTAACCATTTTGAACGCTTTCAACCATTTGTGGGCACATTTTTATGTAACGAGCACATAGGCACACATATTCATCAAGGATAAGTACACCATTTTCAAGGTGCATATTCAATATTAGTAGGCTATTTTACCCCTTTGTGGGCACATGCCCAACGTAATAGGCACTTAGTCACTAAGAATAGGCGCACACATTCATCAAGAATATCTTCACAATTTTGTAGACATGTAATCACCATTTTTGGGGATTTTAGATATTTGTAGCCGCATGTCCATAGTAATAAGCGCTTTTCCACCAAGAATAGACACACATTCATTAGGAAGCGGCTATATATTTTGTGTATTTCCAATGTTAATGTTAAATTTACACCCCAAAAATGCCTACTTTATGTGTATAGTCGCATGTTTTAGCTCCTTATGCCCTAATTTATGTGTATTTGCACCATTAATGTTAAATTTGCATCAAATTTTGATCTATATGCACCCATTATTAGTCTTTTGATGCCCACTTTTTGTCATTTTATGAATAATATTTATTTTGAACACTTTGCACTCACATTTATCAATTTGCACCAATTGTTGACTTTTTGATGCCTGTTTTTTTTTCCTTCTGACGCTTGCTTTTGTGATTTCGGCGTTCCTCTATTTTGGATAGCATTGTCCCCATTTTTGGTCGATTTAAGACCACTTTTGGTCTTTTCACGCCTACTCTTGATTATTTTGCTCATGTTCTTTATTTTTTCATTACTTCTCTTTTAACTTTCCTCCTTTTATGAATGCTTCTCTCCTCGCTTATGTTCTCTTTCCCATTACTTAACTCTTTTTTCCCATCACTCCCTCCTCGCTTACTACAATTTTCCCATTACTTTCCTCCTAATTTTCAGTTACTTCCCTCCTCACTTATATGCTCTCAGATTATTGAACTTTTCCTTTTATTTCCCTTCTCTACTCTCATTACTTTCCTCCTCTTTCATTTTACTTCACTCTTCTATTTTATGTTATTTTATATTGCTTATATTCCTCTTTACTCCCCTCTCCTTTTATTTTATTTTACTTCCCTCCACCTCCTTTTCTTTCCTCCTTTCTTATTCTCTCTCTCCCAAAAAAGGGTCCACTCACTCTCTCTTCTTCCTCTCCCAATCATTCTCTCTCTGTCTCTCTCACTCTCTCTCTCTCTCTCTCTAGCCATCATTCATGTCATATTCTCTGCCATCCATAAAATACCTTGTCATACTATTGCTACATGACCCTCTCAAACATCTGAATACCATCACCGAAAAAGACAACTTCTTAAACCTTTGAATACTAATATAGAATAAGTCAAAACTTCTAAAACCACTAAATACCAACATTGTCCCCTACCCATAACAATGCAACGAAATCGTTTCCGATTTCAGAATACTCCTCCATGTCCATGTTGTCTAATTTGAACACATTTACAAAAGTGGTATTAACAATTCCCATTTTTTTGGTCATAATGGGTAAAATTATGTTATTCCACTGCGTTAGAAAGATGTGTGACCATAATGTAATGGAAAATCACATAGATTGCGTGTGTGAGTTGGTTGGGGGTGTTGTCTTCGTCCAATCCATGAAAACATGGTTCCATGCAATAGGACTGCTTACAATTAGCGAATATGAGCTTCTCTAGTGATTTTATATAAGGCACTTTCTTAATGGATTTGAATAAAAAAATGTGTCTCGGTCACGGTTTGTGGAGGTATTGTTTTGTTTTTTCTAAAGTAAAAAAAAAGTCTTTTTCTCATGTCTCCGTTCTTGAAGTCTCTTATCCAAGTTCACTAACCCCTTTACGTGTCCTAATAACGAAGTGTTAGAATAGTTTCCAAAAACCGTTTACTGCAACGCTAATCTATGCCCTTTTTTTCTTCTATTAAACCAAAGGGTCAGAGATATGTTTTGGTACGCTGCTGTTTTCACTTTCATAACCCGTAAATATCTTGTTTAATTCTCTTCTTTTTCAGAAACGCAACCCCTATGTTTATTCTTTAATATTTCCCAGCCCTAATTTGTCCGGCAATGCATACAGGCGAACCGGAGGTTCCAAGCGGCCACAGGAGCAAAAAAGCAGCGGCCGCCGCCCCCGACGACAACCGGAGGCCGAACCAGTGCCTCCTAAAACGCAGGGTGGACGCTCCTGTACCACATTCTTCCGCCGGAGCGTCTCCAACGTCCTATCCGCGCCTGGCAGGCGCACCAGCGCCGAAGCCCCTTGTGCCTTCTTCGGCTGCCACAGATCAACCCTCTCCCCAGAATGCTGCTCAGACGCTAGAGCTCCCAGACGCGGCACCGCCGGTCGCAGGGTGCCGCTTTGATGAGGAAGCCGGAGCGCCGGAGAGCGCTTCGCCAAAGCCGGAGCAGGAACAACCGCAGCGTCGTGGGAGCCGTGGATGGAACTTGTCTCCTGCAGTTGGTCAGCTTCGACCCCAGAATCGGCACGACCGCGCACATCCCGACTTTTCCGCCAAAAAGGAGGTGGCTTTAAAGATGAAAAGGCCCCGGGAAAATGGAAGGACGCCTTCCGCGGCGCTTGGGTCGTGGACGGATGACATGGAAGATGAAACGGAAGGGGAGATGATGGTAAGCGACTACGCCAAACCAGGTATCGTCGGGAAGACAGTGCTTCGGAAGAAGGCGGTGAGGATGTCCGTCGGCCTTCGTCCTTATCCAGCCCGAGTGACTTCGTTGGAGAAGGTGCAAAAAGTAGTCACTGGCATTGACGGCGAGGAACCACCCGCAGCGTGTGCTGTTGTTTCTCGTACTAAGCCCGCTCTCCCAATGCTGGAGCAAGAAGACTTGCTGAGTGGGCAGCGCGAGTCGTCGGCATTGGCAGGGCTGTTGGCGGACTTGAAGGCGCTTGGACTGAACCCATTCCATGGGGAGTCGGCTGGCATCCCCGATGCTGTTAGCCGATCAATACTCTTGTTTCGATCTAGGGTGAGTGGGAGGAGCACTCCTCGGAAGCAGTCCTCTCCTCCTGGAGAGCCTAATGTGAATGCATCAGCCAAGACTACGAAACGGCCGTTCAAAAATGCCGCAAAACAGGGTGTCCCGGAGGCGATCCGTGTGGCTACAGTTCATGTACCGCAGCCTCTCTCGCCGCCCGTTTCAGAAGAGGCGAAGAAGGGTTTTGATGAGGACTTGGGGAAGAAGCTGGGCGTTTTGGAGAGGGCAGATGGGCTGGATATGGGCGCCAAGAAGCTGAAGACGAAGCAGCTGGTGGGGTTGTTGGATGGGATTAGTGCTGGGACGATGGCAGAGGCGAAGGAAGCGCAGCCGCCCGTTTCAGAAGAGCCCAAGGGATTTGACGAGGACGTGGGGGAGAAGCTGGGAGTTTGGGAGAGGGCTGAGGGGCAGGAGATGGGCGCTAAAAAGTTGAAGACGAAGCGCCTGGTCAACTACGCTGCTAAGCGGGGTTTGTTGAATCGGATTAGCGCTGCGGCGATGGCAGAACCGAATGAAGCAGAGCTGCTATCAGCGAGCGTTTTAGAGGAGCCGAACACAGAAGGCGTCGGGAAAAAGTTGGCAGCTCGGGAGAGGGCTGAGTGGCAAGAGGGCATGGGGGTCGCTAAGAAGTTAATGAAGAAGATGAAACCGCCGATCAACGAGGGTTCTGAGCAAGGTGGGTTTCGGGATGATATTGGTTTGTTTACCACGCCTGAGCCGGCGAAGGTAGCACACACGCGACAGTTGGCGCCCGTTTCAGAAGAACCGAAGATGGGTTTTGAGGAAAATGTTGGGAACAAGCGGACAGCTCGGGAGAGGGTCGACATACAGGAGGAAAAGGTTGCCGCTAAGAAGGCAAAGATCGTCGCCCAGATGAAGGCTCTGGCGGCTGCGCGGAGACACCAAGCACCGCCGGAGTCCAGGAAAGTCTGCGTTCTCTTGGACGATACGCCACCACCACAACCGCCCGAGTCCATGTATGCAAAGTCCCTTCTGGAGGAGAAGAAGACAGCACCGCCAAGGTCGTCACCCACTCCCAGGGAACTCAAGATTGCCGCTGCTCTCGCTGCTGCAATGAAGGCGGAAGCTCCCACCACGGATACGACCAAGCCAGAGCGACGAGTACCGTCAATGAAGGCTGAAGGTCCCACTGAGATGATGAAGCCAGAGCGACGAGTACCGCTAATGAAGACCGAAGGTCGCAGGGAGACGACGAAGCCAGCGAGACTAGTATCGGCAATGAAGTTGGGAGGTCCCAGGGAGACGACGAAGCCAGCGCGACTTTTACCGGCAATGAAGGCGGGAGGTCCCACGGAGACTACGAAGCTAATGGAGGCGGGAGGTCCCACAGAGACGAGGAAGCCGTCGTTATTCGTAGCTGCAGCACAGCAAGTGGAAACTCCGCCTAGGCCCACTTACTTAGTATTGCGGTTTCCCCCTGGTTCGACCCTCCCTTCCGTGCCGTCCCTGAAGGCCCGCCTGGCCCGGTTCGGTCCACTCGACCCTTCCCGGTGCCGCGTGACATGGCGTACCCGCACGTGCCAGGTTCTGTTCCGTCGCCGCGCCGACGCTGCCAGAGCCTGCAAGCACATCTCCTCCGCGGAAGGAACAGGCCGGATGTTTGGGCCAGTGAAGCTGGCATGTGGCCTAGTGGAAGCCAACCCTCCCCCCGTGAAGTCCGCGAGTGACCTGGTAGAAGAAGCCGACCCTCCCCCCGGGTTCGAGGAAGCAACGCCGCCGCCTTCCCAGCTCAAGTCGTGTCTTAAGCAGCCAACGTCCCCGTCCCCTGTGGAGGATGAGCAGCAGCGCGGCGGAGGTGGCATGCGGGTGAAGTTCGTGCAGGAGGAGGATGGCGGCAATGTCAAGAAGATGGCATGCGCACCTTTTGGAAATGGACATGGGAAGGTTGATGATGCTCCTGCTGCTACGCCCTGGGATGCTTGGGAGGAGGTCAAAGTAGACCGCGCATCAGATGTTTCTGAGCAGATGATGAAGTTGCTTTGGAAGTGCCACGGCGTCGTGGATGGGATGCGGGATGCTCGGGGTTACTTGCCCTATCACACGCTTTGATTGAGTGCCAGAGACAGAGCAGCTCTGCCTTGAAATGAAGATCAATCTATCAGCTGTGCAGGTAGCGACTAGCAGGGCATAGAGATAGAAAAGAAAGATAGATGTCGACCATGGCTGGTTTCTGTTTTTTCAATCCTGCGTAGTAAATGGGTATTGAGGCATCTTGGCCCTGCAAAATTGCCACTGAACCTCTTGTGGTTATAATGCTGAGGTAATTAATGGACAACTCGTATTAGAACATCACTAGTAAGCTACTTTCCTGCCGGATTATCTTTCTAAAAACTTTGTTACTGGTAGCGTTTTACTAAATGGCTGGTGCTTTGTCACCTGGCTGTGCGCGCAAGCATACTAAATAATTGGCTGAGCGGTGTTTGATAAGAAAAATCCAATCCCAACCAAGTGGAATTTGAAATGGAAATCTAACGCCTCATCAATCTGTCACACACAAAACACTATACTCACGTTTACCCTCCCCTAAAGTTGTAAGCTATGCATAAAAACAAAAAGGCTCTTGTATAACTAAGGTTTCTTTCTTTCTCTAGACTGAAGACGCGCTCTTTACAAGTTCACTCGATTATCAATCTGCAACCGGGGAAATCTGCATGCGCATCCCCCCATCCGTATGCGGACCCAACGGAGCTGATCAACATCTTAGTTGAATGTCTAATGGCCAAATCTCCCATGCGTTTGCCATTGCACTGTTTTCGAATTGGCCAATCGCCATGCTGACAATTTACTTTCCGAATCCCGTTCTTATTGAGAGGCTTGCTGTCCAATCTGCGTGGCCTGGAATTGAAATATAAATACCAGAGATCACTTATGATGTATAGAGTTGTGTGGTCTGATGTTCGACAACATTGATTTTATCATGAGCTCTTTATCGTCAACCCCCAAATTTGTTTTTGGACAGAAACCGTTTATAATTTATTACTTATTAGATAAACAGAATAATGTATTGGTCAATTACGTTTCTAATAGGAATCTGTGGTTGGTTAGAGACTTTAAGTCTCTGTGGACTCGTTGAGCATGCCTGAAAAAGCGGATATATACCCGATCAGGGAGGCTGTGAAAGACAAATTTCCTAAAACAGAAAAAGGCAATAACAGATTTGTTCCGTTCGTCTTCCACCTTGCAATCATGGTTTGATAGACCACTATCTATTCTGGGTTCTGACTTATGCCTTCCTACCGGGCATGAGATCGGACTGGCTTCTGCCTTCCTATCGGGCATGAGATCGGAAACAACCGCTCACTACAAAAAAGCTGCCGATTTGCTTCCTTTTCCTCATACTCATAGTGGTACAGCGTATTCTCGTCACCAAAGACTCACGGAGCAACATTGAATACTTGAATCCTTATTAGTCATCACGCCCCAAGAACACCGGTTATCAAGGTAAGTACACATTGTTAGATTCTTAGAACATCTTGGGAAACAAAGGCTACCTGTGACTGATAAATTCGTATGCCTGATGCGATGTAGTATTTTTGATAAATAATAAAAAACCTTCCTTGCTGAACGGCTTGTTCCAAATAAAATAGTTTTCAACAATAACTTTGATTAGAGTTCACAAGTCTAATCTTATTCTTGGAAGTTTTCTATTAATTTTAAACCTTAATATGTTGGTGGTTCATCCATATACAGTAGTAGTGTGTTATAATTGTATTATTTGTTTAGTCATGCAATCTATCCCGTTATTGATTTAGATAAATATTTTACAACTTTTCTTATACTCGTCTTAGAAAATTCTAAATGATAGTAATATATACTAAACAAATACATAACTTATATTAGATAAGAACTTTAAGTAGTTTTCTATAGACTAAGATTGGATGTGCCACCTCAGGGACTGAATTTGTATACAAAATGATTTTTTTTTCAAACCAATTACAGAATGACGTACATTTGAGGAGTTCAATATTTGATGTGAGTACAAGTGCACACAATAAAAGTTTAGAGGACCTGGTTCTTATGAAGGTTCACTAGCATCACTGTGGCATTGAGGAAGCCATGTGGGAGCTTGAGGAAGTGATGTAGAGGAAGTATCCCTTACTTTTCTCTTCGAATTTCGGGGGCGAAATCCTTTTGTAGGTGTTTATGGCTTGTAAGGACCCCGACCTTTGTTTTGGGCTTACCCTATTTCTTTGCCTAGACCTTGTGTTTAGAGGCTTGCCTAATCACCTGATGTGTGATTAGGGTTGTTGTGCTTTGATGTGGGTATTTTTGGTGCAACTTGCAATTTACCCAAGTTCTAGGGTTTATGTGCAAGTTTGTCACCTTAAGAGATCTCTTTCTCTCTCTTTTCATCCTCTAGGGTTGAGAGGATGGGTTGGGGTGCCTTGCTTGAGTTGTTTGGGCCTCCTTTGGGCTGCTCGTTTAGTTTGAGCCTTGAGGTTTGGCCTTGTTTCCTTGTATCGAGCAAGAGAGCTTCCCTTGTTGCCTTATATCGGGCAAGGGTGGTGTATCAGCCAGGGGTGCTGGTGGGTGTATCGGGTTGCCACGTTGGGCGACACACACCCCTCCACCTAGCATCATTTGTGTCACCCCTTATGGACACTTGGTGCTTGTTTCTAGCAAGGTGGCAAAGTCTTGGACAAGTGGTGTTTGGGGTGCTAGCATGTTGCGCAGCCCCTTGCTCTCCCCCTTACCCTCTTGTATATATACCCCTCTCTTTGCTTTCTAGTGGTCCCTTTAACTTCCCTTGTTGCTCTCTTTCCCTTGGTGGCCGATATCCCTTGGAGAAGAGTGGTGGCCGATACAACTTGCAGCTGTGGTTCTCTTCTTCCCTAGTGGTGGCCGAAACCCATGTGTTTTTCCCCTTTCTTCTCTAGTTGGTGAGTATCTCTCTTCCTCCCCCCTTATACCATCTTCTTCCTTGTCTTTTGGCCATGGTGGTAATAGCGTTTCTCTTCTCTTCTTGAGGTGGCTGAAGGTGGTGCCTTGGAGCTTTGGAGCTTTGGATCTTGTAAGAGTGTGCTTGAGGCAGGTTACATAACTCCTAACCCTAACTATACTATCTCCTTTACATGTTGTTTTTCCATGTTATCTTGATCGGCCTTACATACCTTTCTAGTAATGCTTCTTGCTTTAGTTGGTTATGATGCTTCCCTACATGTGCCCTAGATCATGTTGGACGTTATGTGGTGAGTTGGTTTCCCTTTTGTGTCGGACTACCATTTGTATTAGGGGATCTTGAGCAAAACCCCTCTATCACTTTTATTGAGAGGTGAGCTTAGGGTTCCTTAGTTCAAAGGTGTGTGTAGTGTGTTCTTGGTAAAAAACCCTCTCTCCTTGGTCTTGAGAGGTGAGCCTATGCTCAAGTTGCTTGGGCAAAACCCTCTCTCTCCTTGGTCTTGAGAGGTGAGCATATGCTCTAGTTGCTTGGGAAAAATCCCTCTCTCTCCTTGGTTGTTGAAAGGTGAGCCTATGGCCTAGATGTTTGGGTGATATGTTGAGTTGGTTGTCCGATAGGGTGTTGTTCTACCCTTGTTGTATGATATGCTTGAGGTTGTGAAAAACCCATCTCACTTGGCTATTGAGAGGTGAGACAACACTATTGGCTGACTTTTGTCTATCCATGTGCTACTTTCAACTATTGTTGTATCACCTTGATCTTCTCCATTGTCTGTTGCACTAACTTAGGACCCAAAAGCTGATACTCGCCAAACTCATACCAACATAAAGGAGATCTGCACTTCCTACCGTACAATGCTTCATAAGGTGCCATATCGATAATTCACTGGTAGCTGTTGTTGTAAGCAAACTCTATCAAACTGAGATGCACGTCCCATATTCCTAGGAACTATAGAACACAAGCCCTTAGAAGATCTTCCAAAGTATGGATAGTCCTTTCAGACTATCCATCTATCTACGGATGAAAAGTGGTACTAAACCTCAACTGCGTTCCCAACGCCTTATGCAACTGTTCCAAAAAATGACTTGTGAACTAAGGACCTCTATCAGAGACTATTTTTGTTGGCACACCGTGCAAACGCACTATATCATCTACATATACTTGTGCAAGCTTCTCTAATGTGTAGGTTGTCTTCACAGGAATGAAATGAGCAGACTTTGTCAATATGTCCACTATCACCCAGATGGAGTCATGATTCTTAGTTGTCCTTGGAAGACCAACTACAAAATCCATGGTTACATGATCCAGCTTCCACTATGGTATCTGCATGGGTTGCAACGTTCCTGCCAGCTTCTGATGTTCTGCCTTAACTTGTTGGCATACCGCACATCTTGCCACAAACTCAGCTACATTTTTCTTTAATCTGGGCCACCAATACAGATCTTTTAAATTATGATACATCTTGGTGACACCTGGATGCATAGAAAACATAGACGTGTGTGCTTCCTCAAGTACTAACTTCCTTAGATTATCAGCATCGGGAACCATCATCCTACTATGATAACAAACTAGCACATCCTTGGACTCATGGAAACCATCGTGCTTCTCACTACCGAACTCTGATATGATTAGTTGCACTGTAGCATCAACTTGTTGTGCTTCTTTGATATGTTATCTCAACATAGGCTTCACTTGCATTTGTGCCAACAGTCCAGCCAACATAGAGACTTCCAACTTTACATTCATCTACCGCAAAAAGACAAACATATCCCGCCTATGGCATATCAAAGAATTCAATTGTGCCTTCTTCGTGGGAAGAGAAGAAGACTTCCTGCTAAGCGCATCTGCTACCACGTTTGCCTTACCTAGGTGGTACTTGATGGTGCAATCATAATCACTGATTAACTCCATCCAGAACTGTTGACGCATGTTCATCTCATTATGTGAGAAGATGTACTTCAGGTTCTTGTGATCTATAAAGATCTAACACACTTCCCCATAAATATAGTGTCTCCAAATCTTCAACACATGAACCATCACTGCCAACTCCAAATCATGTGTCGAATAGCTTTCCTCATGTTACTTAAGTTATCGAGAAGCAAAAGAAACCACATGATCTTTTGGCTTCAGCACACAACCTAAGCCCTTCTTGGAAGCGTCATAGAAAACAACATAGCCTTTCCCCTATTATGGCAACACTAACACTAGAGCACTTGTCAACTTTTCCTTCAAACTCTAAAAAGCTTGCTGACACTGACCATCCCAAACAAAAGGTACATCCTTCCTGGTCAACCTTGTTAAAGGCAACGCTATCACACTGGAGTTTCTTATAAACTCCAGTAGTATCCGGCTAACCCCAGAAAACTACGGACTTCGGTCGACGTCTTCAGTTGCTCCCACTCTGCTACTGATTCCACCTTCTTGGGATCCACCCTAATCCCTTCTGCTGAGATCACATGACCCAAGAAAGTCACTTCCTTCAGCCAAAACTCACACTTACTAAACGTGGCATACAAATGATGTTGTTGAAGAAGAGTCAATGCTTGTCGAAGATGATGCTCGTGTGGTTGATTGTCTCGACTATAGATTAAGATATCGTCTATGAAGTGTGGGCTCTGATCTCCAAACCATGACATAAACACGATTAAAACTTAGCGGAAGCGAATCGGTAATCAGCGGAAGACAAAAATCACGGGAAATTAAAACTTTTCGTGACAAGAGCTTGAATCCATAAAAGCTTCTTTCATAAAGGGAGATAAACTGTTTACATCTCAGGATAATTACTTCTTGAGTAATTATATACATCAAGATACAAAATCTCAAGATCACTATACAAAAGTCTCCAAGACCTGAGAGTACAGAGGACACATAGGACTGACTCTAACTACACCATATGGCAGGACAATCTCCACCTGAGATTACTGCTGCCCCTGATGCTGCTGCTGAGACTGATCACCTGTAGGCTGGTTCCTTCGTCTCCGACGTCCACCTAAAAAGTTGAAGCCTACGGGGTGAGACAATTATACATAATTGTCCCAGCGAGAGTTATAACTCTTCGCCAGAAGCTTTATTATAACATCAAAGAATATCTTAAACAGTAAAGCCTTCAAAGCATTCTGTAACAGTTGCAGGTATAACAAGATCTCTATAATTTAGGAGATGTGGAGAATATAAACATTATTGTAAGGTAACATCAATCAACTAACTTGGAGTCATCTCTAACAAGTTATACTACATGGTTGATTATGTTTTACAAACAACATTATGCCCTGTGGAGATGAAGCTTACCACTCATACTCCAACTGATCGCTGAGAAGCCGCATCAGTATCATACATAGGTCATTAAGAAAGCCGGATTCTCATGACCATCACCTTCCTCAGTTAGTAAGAGGATCACTTGTAGGACATCTCGTGTCTCTACTTAATATAGCTCACCAGGGTAAACTGGTCCTTCGCTATTCTAGAGTCACAGTGGCATTCTGTACTCTCTTCGTCATCAGGAGGTTTCATATTTACCTAACACTGATACAGATATCTGTGCTTTCTTCGTCATCAGGAGGTTTCATGTTTACCTACCACTGATACGGTATGAAAATATAGTGAAGGATGGATGGATTCCACATATACATCACTTTCCTACACTAGGATGTAAGGTTCTACACATCCATGTACCCCACATACTCAAAAGTATGTGCTCCAGGAGTTCCCTGAGGAAAACCTGTTTCACCATCACTTAATCTCTGACAATGATGGATCTATGATCAGGGCTCTACATTATACTTGATTAGTTAGGTACATTCAGTATTCTTTAACAGTATACATTGTTCTTCAAACAATAACAGTAGCATAGCAGCTATAAAAGAAGAATACTAAATGTAACAGGCCTAACTCATATCAGTCATCATTTCTCATTATCCTCATCATAAGTCATCTCTAAGGCATGACTTTGATGGTATTCATGGCTCTCACAGCCCATTATCAGTATAGGATGCCACTGACAAGACATCAGATTACTTTACTTATTCATAAGGCTAACAACATGCCTTTTATGAATATAACATCATCATCCATACCTGGATATGATTACCTTCATATCAGAACTTGCATGGTTAATACAACTGATAAAGGTAATACAAAAATGAGGAATATCCTTCCTACTCTTGTCATAAGAGTTTAAATCTCTAATTCTTATCAAATAGAGTTTAATATTCAAAAGCATGCCATTACCCTTGAATTAGGGTTTACTATTCACATTAAGGTGAATTGAACTCATAACATCATCATGTATGAGTAACATCTTCATTGATGATCTTAGATTAGTTAAAAGTTCATCATTTATCATAGTTAGGGTTTCTATGATCTCACACAGGTGGGTCATACCCTAATTATGCTCATTTCTGTGTATTGGGGATGCTTCAATTGAGTTTCCACTTAAAAAGGGTACTTTCTCTCTCTAGAAGTACTTTCTCTCTCTAGAAGTACTTTCTCTCTAATCATAAGCTTAGGTGATGTTAACATCACCCTAGATCAGGTCGGATTAAGTCATCATAGGCTAACATGGCTAAAACATCATCATCATGTGATCAGGGTTTGAATTGAGCAAGATATAACTCAATTGGCCCTTCAGGGGTATTTTGGTAATTCACCCCATTGATCATCATCATGGTCCAAACCTTAGTCAATTAACCCCTTAATATCCTAGGTTGTCATTAGGGTTCGATTAGTGCAACATTGGACCATTTATATCATCAATTGATTGAATGAAGTCTACCTTGAATCACATTGATTGATTTCAATTATCAACCTTCAATCGAATTGAGATCGTTTGAAAGTGTTGACCGTTTGCCCACTTTGACTTTCCAAGACCGCGAGCCCTCTTCTATCTTCAAGACCGCAAGCCTCCTTAGGTTTCAAGACCGCGAGCCTCTTCAAGTGGTTCAAAACCGCGAAGATCAAATTGAAGTTGAGACCGCGAAGAGATGTTGACCGTTTGCCCATCTTGACCTCAGGACCGCGAGGCCCTTCGCGGTCTTGAGACCGTGAGCCTCCTCTCGGTCTTGAGACCATGAGCCCCCTCACAGTCTTGAGACCGCGAGCCCCCTCACAGTCTTGAGACCGCGAGCCCTCTCTCGGTCTTGAGACCGCGAGGCTCTCAAGGTCTCAACCGTTTGGTCCATCAACAAAATCAATAATGCAATTGATGATGTCAACTGATGTTGAAGCCCTAAAAAGGTCAAAACTATGTTGACAACCTATGGATTGGGTCAATTAAGGTTATGCTTAACCAATTGGTCATTCAATTGACCCTCAATCATTGACCAATTAGGATTGAAATCGATTCAATTAGGGTCTATCAATGTTCACCCATCAACACTCAACAATGTGCATCAACACAAGGTTGAACCCTTCAATTGAGCTCCAATTGGGCCCAAACTTGGCCCAAACGGTCTTGAGGTCATGTGGGTGGACCCCACATGGTCTTGAGACCGTTTGCCCAAGATTTCATCAAAATCTAAAGTGATTTGATAGAGGTTGAACCATGATTGGGTCACCAAATCAGTATTTTGATCAATTGATAACTTATTTGCAATTAGGTCCTCAATTGGTCACATTACTTAACCCTAGACCTTCAAACGGTCTTGGGTGATTGTCCTCTCGGTCTTGAGACCGTTTGGATGAGTTCCAAACGGTCTTAAGACCGTTTGCCCATCCAATTTTGGATTCTAGTGCAAATTCATCAAGGTCTGACCCATTGAGTTGATGATCATGTCAATATTTTATTGCAATGTAATTTGGTGTAATTGTACCTTCAATTGGTCAACTAATCTTGACCCCAGACCTCCAAACGGTCATGGTTGATTGCCCTCGCGGTCTTGAGACCGTTTGGGTGACCCCTAAACGGTCTTGAGACCGTTTAGGTCAATCAACCCTAAAACCCTAATTAGGTCACCATAATTTCAGTACTGATTTTATCTAGGGTTAGCCCTAGTATTCACCCTTCAACTCTTAGCCCGTTTGGAATTAGACCATAAAACTTGGTGAGTTGTTAACTAACATTATTTTTAACAGTAATCTCATACGGTCAACGCTTAGTCAACGACCTTACACGGTCTTGAGACCGTTTGCCCAAAAAGGCAATTTCAGACCGTTTGAAAATCAGGAATAATTTCAAATAAAGTTGTTACTTAAAAAGGTCATATCTCCCGATTCCCTTGGAGTTAGCCTCCCAAATTTTGAGGGTAATTAGCCTATATAATTAGGAACAAATTTCTTATACGGTCTATGCTCGGTCAACGGAGACAAACGATCTTGGAGACCGTTTGCCCTGTCGCGGTCTCGAGACCGTTTGCTCACCTCGCGGTTTTGAGACCGAGAGAGCAAACTGGTGGGACCATTTAAGGAAGTGAAAAGTGGTGGGTTTTTCTTGGAAATCACGCCTTCATCTCCTAGATCAAGAACAGTACGAATATCCCATGGATTTTCTTGCAAAATATCAGGGAAAAGTAGGGAAACACTAAGAGCTATCATCAAAACGCATATAAAGATGCACATAGTAAAGCATGGGTTTAGAGTTATAAAACCCGCCTAAAGCTTGCTTCTTGAGCTCCAAGCTTTCAAGCTCCAAGATCTAATGGCGTCCTTGAGTTCTTACAGGTTGGCCAAGGTGAAAACTCCAAGGAAGGATGAAAAGAGACGGCTAGAAAGGTAGGGTTTCAAGAGTTAGCCATGAACATGACCTTGAATTCGAGTTTTAACCATGGAATTAGGCAAGAAGAGGGGTTTAAACCTACCTTGCACCCCTTGGTCATCCTCCTTAGCTCCAAGGCAGTCCTTGGTCGTCTTTGGTGAAATGAAACAGTAAGGGAACGAAGGTAAGTTCCCTTGCAACTAAGGGAAGGAGAGCTTATATACATGGGGTAGGATTTTCAACATTAGTTCATAAGTTGTCCATAATTCCAACTAGGTCCCTCCTTCTTTACTTGATCGTCCCTTCCTCTTTATTCTAAGGACAAACCTTCTCTTAAGGTCTTAGGAAAAGAAGGTAAAGGAGAGCAAGCTAATAATGAGGTACATACATAAAGAAATATTACACATATACCCTGATTATTCAATCACAAGGCATATCTCATAACTTGATAATTCAATTGAGGTGACTTCCTCATCATTTCTTCTCTTAATGATGGCAAGAGTCTAAAAAAGATACATTAGATGACATATTTCACAATTTGTATCCCTTAATTTGGGTAAATTGCATTTTACCCCAAACTAGGGTTTCAAGCACCGGGATTGCTTCCACAGCTGCACCTTGGTGCCCTAGCTTGGGAAATCCCTCAAACTTTACCAAAAAGATTCTCATGATGTCTCAACATCAGAGGAACATCTCAACATGTGGAAATTGCAAGCTAACCCTTTTAACTGGGTAAATTGCACATAGGTCCCTGTATATCAAAACAATGCTACAACTTTAATTAAAAAGGAGCAAATACTGAAATATACGTTTATGAGAAACTTAATTACATGCTCAGAGTTAATCACAAAGATTTAATTACATATTTAGGCAAAACACCTAGGGTTGACTCATAACCCAGGTCAGGGATGTTACAAATTATCCACCCCTTACAAGGATTTCGTCCCCGAAATCGATAAAACATACTACGAGAAAAGGGCAGGATACTTCCTTCTCATCTCATCCTCTAACTCCCAAGTGGCTTCTTCAATACCACGATGGTTCCAGAGGACTTTCACAAGACTTATATCTTTCTTCTTTAACTTTTTAATTCATTTATCAAGGATTGACACTGGTCCCTCCTCATAGGATATGTCATCATTCAATTCTACCTCCATAGGTTGTAGAACTGACTCGGTGTCTGGGTGACATTTCTTCAACATAGAAATGTGAAACACAGGATGTAACCTCTGTAATTCTGGGGGAAGCTCTAGTTTATATGCTACCTTTCCAATCCGTTCAATGATTGGATAAGGCCCCATATATCTAGGAGCTAACTTCCCTTTCCTTCCAAAACGAAGGACCCCTTTCCAAGGTGAGACCTTAAGATATCTGTCTCCAACCTGGAACTCTAAGGGTCTATGACGTTTGTCAGCATAAGATTTCTGCCTATCCTGAGCAGTCTTAATCTTATGTTGTATAACTTTAATCTTTTCCGTGGTTTGCTGCACCAGGTCAGGACCTAACAACTGGTGCTCACCAGTCTCAAACCAACACAAGGGTGATCTACAACGTCTACCATATAAGGCTTCATAAGGTGCCATATCAATACTATGTTGATATCTATTGTTATAGGCAAACTTTATCAAGCTTAGGTGTAGATTCCAACTTCCGGTGAACTGGAGAACACATGCTCGCAACAGGTCTTCTAAGGTTTGTATGGTCCTTTCCGACTGTCCATCAGTCTGGGGATGAAAGGCCGTACTAAACCTTAGCTTAGTGCCTAAGGCTTTGTGCAACTGTTCCCAAAAACGACTGGTAAACTGAGGACCTCTGTCAAAAACTATTGTGACAGGAACTCCGTGCAAACGCACTATCTCTTGAACATACAACTCTGATAACCTTTCAGCAGAATAGGTTGTTTTGACAGGTAAGAAATGTGCTGTCTTAGTCAACCTATCAACAATTACCCAAATAGAATCATGTCCTTTGCTTGTCCTGGGTAGGCCAACAACAAAGTCCATGGTCACATGGTCCCACTTCCACTGTGATATGGGTAAAAGTTGCATTGTTCCTACAGGCTTCTGGTGTTCAGCTTTAACTTGTTGACACACGGGACACCTCAGAACAAACTCTGCAACGTCCTTTTTCATCCCAGGCCACCAATACAGATCCTTCAAATTCCGATACATCTTGGTGCTTCCTGGATGCATAGCATACATGGAAGAATGGGCTTCTTCCAGGACTAATTTCCTCAAGTTGTCCACATCCGGCACTATCATTCTTCCATTATAACAAGCTACTTGATCTTTTGAGTCATGAAAACCATCTTGCTTCTCATTTCCATACTCAGATCTTATATGTTGAACTGCAGCATCACCTAGTTGTGCCTCTTTAATCTGCTCCCTTAGGGTAGGTTTAATATGCATCTCAGCTAACAAACCGGTTAACAATGACACCTTCAACTGTACATTGTCTTGCCTTAAAGAGATAAGCATATCTCTTCTAGAGCATACTAAAGAGTTTAGTTGTGCTCTATTCATGGTTGATGTTGCTGATTTCCTACTCAAGGCATATGCAACAACATTGGCCTTGCCTGGATGGTAATCAATTGTACAGTCGTAGTCCTTGATTAATTCCATCCAGCGACGTTGCCTCATGTTGAGCTCATGCTGAGAGAAGATATACTTAAGGTTTTTGTGGTCTGTGAAAATCTGGAATGTTTCTCCGTAGAGATAGTGCCTCCAGATCTTCAAAGCATGAACCACAGAAGCTAACTCCAGATCGTGTGTTGGATAATTCTCCTCGTGTTTCTTAAGCTGTCGGGAAGCAAAAGAAATCACTTGTTTATCCTGCATCAACACACATCCTAGTCCGTTCTTGGAAGCATCACAGAAAACTATATATCCTTTTCCTTGTTCAGGTAGCACTAGCACATGTGCACTTGTCAACCTCTCCTTCAACAACTGGAAAGATTGTTGACACTTATCACTCCAAGAAAAAGGAACATCTTTCCGGGTTAACTTGGTCAAAGGTAAAGCTATAGAACTAAAGTTCTTAATGAACCTTCGATAATAGCCAGCTAACCCCAAGAAACTTCGAATTTCTGTCGGTGTCTTTGGTTGTTCCCATTGTAGAACAGATTCTACCTTTGTAGGGTCAACACGAATTCCCGAGGCGGATATTACATGTCCAAGAAAAGATACCTCCGGCAGCCAGAACTCACATTTGCTAAACTTAGCGTACAGCTTATGTTCTCTTAGCAAGGTCAAAGATTGGCGAAGATGCTGCTCATGCTGCTGAGCATCCTTACTATAAATCAGAATGTCATCTATGAAGACGACAACACACTGATCAAGGAAAGGTCGAAAAACTCTATTCATGAGTTCCATAAATGCAGCTGGTGCATTGGTTAGTCCAAACGACATAACCGTGAACTCATAGTGACCATATCTTGTCCTAAAGGCAGACTTGGATATGTCACTATCCTTAATACGGAGTTGGTGATATCCAGACCTCAAGTCTATCTTTGAAAAGCCTGTTGCACCACACAACTGGTCAAAGAGATCATCAATCCTCGGCAGAGGATACTTATTCTTTATTGTTACTTTATTGAGTTGTCTGTAGTCAATGCACAACCGCATTGACCCATCTTTCTTTTTAACAAACAAGACCGGAGCACCCCAAGGTGAAGTACTCGGTCGGATAAAACCTCTCTCAAGTAGCTCTTGAATCTGTTTCTTGAGTTCTGCCATCTCGGCAGGCGCCATCCTATACGGAGTTTGAGCTATGGGTTTCGTATCTGGGATCAGATTAATTTCAAAATCAATATCCCGAGGTGGTGGTATACCAGGAAGTTCTTCAGGAAACACATCTTCGAATTCCCTGACTATAGGAACTTCGGCAGGATTGGAACTTTCCTTGGTAACATCTACCACATGGGCTAAGAATGCATAACATCCTTGCCTCAACAGCTTATCAGCAACCATAGCTGACACAAGACAGGTGGGCAGAATCTTTCTTTCACCTTGAAAGATCCATGTGCTGCTTTCATCAGCAAACACAGCCAACTTGGACTCACAATCCAAGACAACTCTATACCTTTCTAAGGTATCCATCCCAAGGATTATATCAAATCCCTGCATATCAAGTGGTATAAGATCCACTTGAATGCGATGGTCAGAAAAGAAAAGGATGCAGGAAGGACATACCTTCTGCAAAACGGCAGACCCACTCAACGGAGTCTCTAACAACAAACTATCTGCTCTATGACTAACAGTCACATTGCACTTACGAATCATTTCATGAGTGATGAAAGAGTGCGTAGCACCCAGATCAATCAGAACGGATACAACACAGGATGTAGACATATCAGAATATAAAAATTTCATCTAACCTGCCACTACCCGTGGATTGACCACTGCCTCAGGTGGGTTCATAGCATAGAACCTCGCAGTCGCCTGGCATTGAGGTGGTGCTGATGATCCAGTTTGAGACGCTTGTCCACGTCCTCGAGCTGCTCCTTGATGTTGTCTATTCTGAGATCCCTGTTGATTCTGTCTCGGGGTTTGTTGTGTCACACCGACAGGCCTAGAACGGCAATCCTTCATCAAGTGTCCCACCTTACCACAGTTGTAGCAACTCCTCTCCTATTGTTGTGGTCTGGGTGGTCCAGTGACTGACTCAGATGCAGAACTGTGCGTCCCTTGAAGCGGTTGACTCCGTCCTCTACCTCTGCTTGGTGTCCATTGAGTTTGAAAACTCGATCTGGGTGGTGGGGGGTTAGGTGCAGAGAATCTAGGTTTCTTGGAATCCCTAGATGAAGAACCCTGGAACTGTAGATATCTTTTATGGGTTTGTCTTTTCTCAACCACAAATCTCTCTATCCTTCGGACTGACTCAACGAAGGTAGAGAATCTCTCTCTGTTTTCTAAGGCAGACACAGGGGTTGACATATCAGAATTCAAACCCTTTTCGAATCTTCTGATTCTTTCCTCGTCCGTATCAGCCATGTGTGGACAGAACCGCAACAATTCCATGAACTTAGCTTCATACTCACTAATGTTCATCATACCCTGCCTTAGTTTCTCAAACTGAGAGATATTCTCATCTAGGAAGGTCTTTGGAAAATATCTATTGATAAATTCCCGACGAAACTCTTCCCATGAGAACTCTACTCCAGGTCTCTTCTGCTCTTCCATGTTCCACCAGTGACCAGCACTGTCTTTGAGAAGATAGAAAGCATGTCTAACCTTCTCAGCTTCCGGAATCATAAGAATCCTGAAAGCCTTCTCCAACTCTGTCAACCATAAGTCAGCATCTGTAGGGTCGGCAGTTCCGAAGTACTCGGTAGCTCCGACACGACGAAGTCGTTCGAATGTCTTACCAATACCTTGTGCTTCAGGCTGGACAGGTTCCCTAGGTGTAGGAATGGGCATCCTATCGGTTATATGTGTCATGGCAGTCATGAACTGCCCGAACATCGTTTGTACAGCTGGATCACTCATGTCAGCTGGGTCGAATTGGGGTGGCTCTCTTGGCGACTCAGGTGCAGGTTGTTCTATTCTCGGAAATCTTGCACCGCCTCGAGGTGCACTAGCACTACTCTCTGCCACGTGCTCATCACGATGTTCTGACATTCTTATGTATCTTCTTCTCCTAAGGAGCAGAAGATTCTATTAGATGAGGAAGGAGTACTAAAGGTAGACTCGACATCCTAAGTCCTATGCCTCTGTAGACTCAACTGAACCTGGAGCTCTGATACCACTAATTGTGGGCTCTGATCTCCAAACCATGACATAAACACGATTAAAACTTAGCGGAAGCGAATCGGTAATCAGCGGAAGACAAAAATCACGGGAAATTAAAACTTTTCGTGACAAGAGCTTGAATCCATAAAAGCTTCTTTCATAAAGGGAGATAAACTGTTTATATCTTAGGATAATTACTTCTTGAGTAATTATATACATCAAGATACAAAATCTCAAGATCACTATACAAAAGACTCCAAGACCTGAGAGTACAGAGGACACATAGGACTGACTCTAACTACACCATATGGCAGGACAATCTCCACCTGAGATTACTGCTGCCCCTGATGCTGCTGCTGAGACTGATCACCTGTAGGCTGGTTCCTTTGTCTCCGACGTCCACCTAAAAAGTTGAAGCCTACGGGGTGAGACAATTATACATAATTGTCCCAGCGAGAGTTATAACTCTTCGCCAGAAGCTTTATTATAACATCAAAGAATATCTTAAACAGTAAAGCCTTCAAAGCATTCTGTAACAGTTGCAGGTATAACAAGATCTCTATAATTTAGGAGATGTGGAGAATATAAACATTATTGTAAGGTAACATCAATAAACTAACTTGGAGTCATCTCTAACAAGTTATACTACATGGTTGATTATGTTTTACAAACAACATTATGCCCTGTGGAGATGAGGCTTACCACTCATACTCCAACTGATCGCTGAGAAGCCGCATCAGTATCATACATAGGTCATTAAGAGAGCCGGATTCTCATGACCTTCACCTTCCTCAGTCAGTAAGAGGATCACTTGTAGGACATCTCGTGTCTCTACTTAATATATCTCACCAGGGTAAACTGGTCCTTCACTATTCTAGAGTCACAGTGGCGTTCTGTACTCTCTTCGTCATCAGGAGGTTTCATATTTACCTACCACTGATACGGATATCTGTGCTTTCTTCGTCATCAGGAGGTTTCATGTTTTCCTACCACTGATACGGTATGAAAATATAGTGAAGGATGGATGGATTCCACATCTACATCACTTTCCTACACTAGGATGTAAGGTTCTACACATCCATGTACCCCACATACTCAAAAGTATGTGCTCCAGGAGTTCCCTGAGGAAAACCTGTTTCACCATCACTTAATCTCTGACAATGATGGATCTATGATCAGGGCTCTACATTATACTTGATTAGTTAGGTACATTCAGTATTCTTTAACAGTATACATTGTTCTTCAAACAATAACAGTAGCATAGCAGCTATAAAAGAAGAATACTAAATGTAACAGGCCTAACTCATATCAGTCATCATTTCTCATTATCCTCATCATAAGTCATCTATAAGGCATGACTTTGATGGTATTCATGGCTCTCACAGCCCATTATCAGTATAGGATGCCACTGACAAGACATCAGATTACTTTACTTATTCATAAGGCTAACAACATGCCTTTTATGAATATAACATCATCATCCATACCTGGATATGATTACCTTCATATCAGAACTTGCATGGTTAATACAACTGATAAAGGTAATACAAAAATGAGGAATATCCTTCCTACTCTTGTCATAAGAGTTTAAATCTCTAATTCTTATCAAATAGAGTTTAATATTCAAAAGCATGCCATTACCCTTGAATTAGGGTTTACTATTCACATTAAGGTGAATTGAACTCATAACATCATCATGTATGAGTAACATCTTCATTGATGATCTTAGATTAGTTAAAAGTTCATCATTTATCATAGTTAGGGTTTCTATGATCTCACACAGGTGGGTCATACCCTAATTATGCTCATTTCTGTGTATTGGGGATGCTTCAATTGAGTTTCCACTTAAAAAGGGTACTTTCTCTCTCTAGAAGTACTTTCTCTCTCATCATAAGGTTAGGTGATGTTAACATCACCCTAGATCAGGTCGGATTAAGTCATCATAGGCTAACATGGCTAAAACATCATCATCATGTGATCAGGGTTTGAATTGAGCAAGATATAACTCAATTGGCCCTTCAGGGGTATTTTGGTAATTCACCCCATTGATCATCATCATGGTCCAAACCTTAGTCAATTAACCCCTTAATATCCTAGGTTGTCATTAGGGTTCAATTAGGGCAACATTGGACCATTTATATCATCAATTGATTGAATGAAGTCAACCTTGAATCACATTGATTGATTTCAATTATCAACCTTCAATCGAATTGAGATCGTTTGAAAGTGTTGACCGTTTGCCCACTTTGACTTTCCAAGACCGCGAGCCCTCTTCTATCTTCAAGACCGCGAGCCTCCTTAGGTTTCAAGACCGCGAGCCTCTTCAAGTGGTTCAAAACCGCGAAGATCAAATTGAAGTTGAGACCGCGAAGAGATGTTGACCGTTTGCCCATCTTGACCTCAGGACCGTGAGGCCCTTCGCGGTCTTGAGACCGTGAGCCTCCTCTCGGTCTTGAGACCGTGATCCCCCTAACGGTCTTGAGACCGCGAGCCCCCTCACGGTCTTGAGACCGCGAGCCCTCTCTCGGTCTTGAGACCGCGAGGCTCTCAAGGTCTCAACCGTTTGGTCCATCAACAAAATCAATAATGCAATTGATGATGTCAACCGATGTTGAAGCCCTCAAAAGGTCAAAAATATGTTGACAACCTATGGATTGGGTCAATTAAGGTTATTATTAACCAATTGGTCATTCAATTGACCCTCAATCATTGACCAATTAGGATTGAAATCGATTCAATTAGGGTCTATCAATGTTCACCCATCAACACTCAACAATGTGCATCAACACAAGGTTGAACCCTTCAATTGAGCTCCAATTGGGCCCAAACTTGGCCCAAACGGTCTTGAGGTCATGTGGGTGGACCCCACATGGTCTTGAGACCGTTTGCCCAAGATTGCATCAAAATCTAAAGTGATTTGATAGAGGTTGAACCATGATTGGGTCACCAAATCAGTATTTTGATCAATTGATAACTTATTTGCAATTAGGTCCTCAATTGGTCACATTACTTAACCCTAGACCTTCAAACGGTCTTGGGTGATTGTCCTCTCGGTCTTGAGACCGTTTGGATGAGTTCCAAATGGTATTAAGACCGTTTGCCCATCCAATTTTGGATTCTAGTGCAAATTCATCAAGGTCTGACCCATTGAGTTGATGATCATGTCAATATTTTATTGCAATGTAATTTGGTGTAATTGTACCTTCAATTGGTCAACTAATCTTGACCCCAGACCTCCAAACAGTCATGGTTGATTGCCCTCGCGGTCTTGAGACCGTTTGGGTGACCCCTAAACGGTCTTGAGACCGTTTAGGTCAATCAACCCTAAAAACCCTAATTAGGTCACCGTAATTTCAGTACTGATTTTATCTAGGGTTAGCCCTAGTATTCACCCTTCAACTCTTAGCCCGTTTGGAACTAGACCATAAAACTTGGTGAGTTGTTAATTAACATTATTTTGAACAGTAATCTCATACGGTCAACGCTTAGTCAACGACCTTACACGGTCTTGAGACCGTTTGCCCAAAAAGGCAATTTCAGACCGTTTGAAAATCAGGAATAATTTCAAATAAAGTTGTTACTTAAAAAGGTCATATCTCCCGATTCCCTTGGAGTTAGCCTCCCAAAATTTGAGGGTAATTAGACTATATAATTAGGAACAAATTTCTTATACGGTCCATGCTCGGTCAACGGGTCCAAATGGTCTTGGAGACCGTTTTACCTGTCGCGGTCTCGAGACCGTTTGCTCACCTCACGGTCTTGAGACCGAGAGAGCAAACTAGTGGGACCGTTTAAGGAAGTGAAAAGCGGTGGGTTTTTCTTGGAAATCACGCCTTCATCTCCTAGCTCAAGAACAGTACGAATATCCCATGGATTCGCTTGCAAAATAGCAGGGAAAAGTAGGGAAACACTAAGAGCTATCATCAAAACGCATATAAAGATGCACATAGTAAAGCATGGGTTTAGAGTTATAAAACCCGCCTAAAGCTTGCTTCTTGAGCTCCAAGCTTTCAAGCTCCAAGATCTAATGGAGTCCTTGAGTTCTTACAGGTTGGCCAAGGTGAAAACTCCAAGGAAGGATGAAAAGAGACGGCTAGAAAGGTAGGGTTTCAAGAGTTAGTCATGAAGATGACCTTGAATTCGAGTTTTAACCATGGAATTAGGCAAGAAGAGGGGTTTAAACCTACCTTGCACCCCTTGGTCGTCCTCCTTAGCTCCAAGGCAGTCCTTGGTCGTCTTTGGTGAAATGAAACAGTAAGGGAACGAAGGTAAGTTCCCTTGCAACTAAGGGAAGGAGAGCTTATATACATGGGGTAGGATTTTCAACATTAGTTCATAAGTTGTCCATAATTCCAACTAGGTCCCTCCTTCTTTACTTGATCGTCCCTTCCTCTTTATTCTAAGGACAAACCTTCTCTTAAGGTCTTAGGAAAAGAAGGTAAAGGAGAGCAAGCTAATAATGAGGTACATACATAAAGAAATATTACACATATACCTTGATTATTCAATCACAAGGCATATCTCATAACTTGATAATTCAATTGAGGTGACTTCCTCATCATTTCTTCTCTTAATGATGGCAAGAGTCTAAAAAAGATACATTAGATGACATATTTCACAATTTGTATCCCTTAATTTGGGTAAATTGCATTTTACCCCAAACTAGGGTTTCAAGCACCAGGATTGCTTCCACAGCTGCACCTTGGTGCCCTAGCTTGGGAAATCCCTCAAACTTTACCAAAAAGATTCTCATGATGTCTCAACATCAGAGGAACATCTCAACATGTGGAAATTGCAAGCTAACCCTTTTAACTGGGTAAATTGCACATATGTCCCTGTATATCAAAACAATACTACAACTTTAATTAAAAAGGAGCAAATACTGAAATATACATTTCTAAGAAACTTAATTACATGCTCAGAGTTAATCACAAAGATTTAATTACATATTTAGGCAAAACACCTAGGGTTGACTCATAACCCAGGTCAGGGATGTTACAAATTATCCACCCCTTACAAGGATTTCGTCCCCGAAATCGATAAAACATACTACGAGAAAAGGGAAGGATACTTCCTTCTCATCTCATCCTCTAACTCCCAAGTGGCTTCTTCAATACCACGATGGTTCCAGAGGACTTTCACAAGACTTATATCTTTCTTCTTTAACTTTTTAATTCGTTTATCAAGGATTGACACTGGTCCCTCCTCATAGGATATGTCATCATTCAATTCTACCTCCATAGGTTGTAGAACTGACTCGGTGTCTGGGTGACATTTCTTCAACATAGAAATGTGAAACACAGGATGTAACCTCTGTAATTCTGGGGGAAGCTCTAGTTTATATGCTACCTTTCCAATCCGTTCAATGATTGGATAAGGCCCCATATATCTAGGAGCTAACTTCCCTTTCCTTCCAAAACGAAGGACCCCTTTCCAAGGTGAGACGTTAAGATATCTGTCTCCAACCTGGAACTCTAAGGGTCTACGACGTTTGTCAGCATAAGATTTCTGCCTATCCTGAACAGTCTTAATCTTATGTTGTATAACTTTAATCTTTTCCGTGGTTTGCTGCACCAGGTCAGGACCTAACAACTGGTGCTCACCAGTCTCAAACCAACACAAGGGTGATCTACAACTTCTACCATATAAGGCTTCATAAGGTGCCATATCAATACTATGCTGATAGCTATTGTTATAGGCAAACTCTATCAAGCTTAGGTGTAGATTCCAACTTCCGGTGAACTGGAGAACACATGCTCGCAACAGGTCTTCTAAGGTTTGTATGGTCCTTTCTGACTGTCCATCAGTCTGGGGATGAAAGGCCGTACTAAACCTTAGCTTAGTGCCTAAGGCTTTGTGCAACTATTCCCAAAAACGACTGGTAAACTGAGGACCTCTGTCAGAAACTATTGTGACAGGAACTCCGTGCAAATGCAC
Organism: Alisma plantago-aquatica; assembly: GCA_963693085.1. Taxonomy (NCBI): domain Eukaryota; kingdom Viridiplantae; phylum Streptophyta; class Magnoliopsida; order Alismatales; family Alismataceae; genus Alisma; species Alisma plantago-aquatica. Next base: position 366,409,703 of record OY856411.1, on the reverse strand, counting down.
TATCTCTTGAACATACAAATCTGATAACCTTTCAGCAGAATAGGTTGTTTTGACAGGTAAGAAATGTGCTGTCTTAGTCAACCTATCAACAATTACCCAAATAGAATCATGTCCTTTGCTTGTCCTGGGTAGGCCAACAACAAAGTCCATGGTCACATGGTCCCACTTCCACTGTGATATGGGTAAAGGTTGCATTGTTCCTGCAGGCTTCTGGTGTTCAGCTTTAACTTGTTGACACACGGGACACCTCAGAACAAACTCTGCAACGTCCTTTTTCATCCCAGGCCACCAATACAGATCCTTCAAATTCCGATACATCTTGGTGCTTCCTGGATGCATAGCATACATGGAAGAATGGGCTTCTTCCAGGACTAATTTCCTCAAGTTGTCCACATCCGGCACTATCATTCTTCCATTATAACAAGCTACTTGATCTTTTGAGTCATGAATACCATCTTGCTTCTCATTTCCATACTCAGATCTTATATGTTGAACTGCAGCATCACCTAGTTGTGCCTCTTTAATCTGCTCCCTTAGGGTAGGTTTAATATGCATCTCAGCTAACAAACCGGTTAACAATGACACCTTCAACTGTACATTGTCTTGCCTTAAAGAGATAAGCATATCTCTTCTAGAGCATACTAAAGAGTTTAGTTGTGCTCTATTCATGGTTGATGTTGCTGATTTCCTACTCAAGGCATATGCAACAACATTGGCCTTGCCTGGATGGTAATCAATTGTACAGTCGTAGTCCTTGATTAATTCCATCCAGCGACGTTGCCTCATGTTGAGCTCATGCTGAGAGAAGATATACTTAAGGTTTTTGTGGTCTGTGAAAATCTGGAATGTTTCTCCGTAGAGATAGTGCCTCCAGATCTTCAAAGCATGAACCACAGCAGCTAACTCCAGATCGTGTGTTGGATAATTCTCCTCGTGTTTCTTAAGCTGTCGGGAAGCAAAAGAAATCACTTGTTTATCCTGCATCAACACACATCCTAGTCCGTTCTTGGAAGCATCACAGAAAACTATATATCCTTTTCCTTGTTCAGGTAGCACTAGCACAGGTGCACTTGTCAACCTCTCCTTGAGCAACTGGAAAGATTGTTGACACTTATCACTCCAAGAAAAAGGAACATCTTTCCGGGTTAACTTGGTCAAAGGTAAAGCTATAGAACTAAAGTTCTTAATGAACCTTCGATAATAGCCAGCTAACCCCAAGAAACTTCGAATTTCCGTCGGTGTCTTTGGTTGTTCCCATTGTAGAACAGATTCTACCTTTGTAGGGTCAACACGAATTCCCGAGGCGGATATTACATGTCCAAGAAAAGATACCTCCGGCAGCCAGAACTCACATTTGCTAAACTTAGCGTACAGCTTATGTTCTCTTAGCAAGGTCAAAGCTTGGCGAAGATGCTGCTCATGCTGCTGAGCATCCTTACTATAAATCAGAATGTCATCTATGAAGACGACAACACACTGATCAAGGAAAGGTCGAAAAACTCTATTCATGAGTTCCATAAATGCAGCTGGTGCATTGGTTAGTCCAAACGACATAACCGTGAACTCATAGTGACCATATCTTGTCCTAGAGGCAGACTTGGATATGTCACTATCCTTAATACGGAGTTGGTGATATCCAGACCTCAAGTCTATCTTTGAAAAGACTGTTGCACCACGCAACTGGTCAAAGAGATCATCAATCCTCGACAGAGGATACTTATTCTTTATTGTTACTTTATTGAGTTGTCTGTAGTCAATGCACAACTGCATTGACCCATCTTTCTTTTTAACAAACAAGACCGGAGCACCCCATGGTGAAGTACTCGGTCGGATAAAACCTCTCTCAAGTAGCTCTTGAAGCTGTTTCTTGAGTTCTGCCATCTCGGCAGGCGCCATCCTATACGGAGTTTGAGCTATGGGTTTCGTATCTGGGATCAGATTAATTTCAAAATCAATCTCCCGAGGTGGTGGTATACCAGGAAGTTCTTCAGGAAACACATCTTCGAATTCCCTGACTATAGGAACTTCGGCAGGATTGGAACTTTCCTTGGTAACATCTACCACATGGGCTAAGAATGCATAACATCCTTGCCTCAACAGCTTATCAGCAACCATAGCTGACACAAGACAGGTGGGCAGAATCTTTCTTTCACCTTGAAAGATCCATGTGCTGCTTTCATCAGCAAACACAGCCAACTTGGACTCACAATCCAAGACAACTCTATACCTTTCTAAGGTATCCATCCCAAGGATTATATCAAATCCCTGCATATCAAGTGGTATAAGATCCACTTGAATGCGATGGTCAGAAAAGAAAAGGATGCAGGAAGGACATACCTTCTGCAAAACGACAGACCCACTCAACGGAGTCTCTAACAACAAACTATCTGCTCTATGACTAACAGTCACATTGTAGTTACAAATCATTTCATGAGTGATGAAAGAGTGCGTAGCACCCAGATCAATCAGAACGGATACAACACAGGATGTAGACATATCAGAATATAAAAATTTCATCTGACCTGCCACTACCCGTGGATTGACCACTGCCTCAGGTGGGTTCATAGCATAGAACCTCGCAGTCGCCTGGCGTTGAGGTGGTGCTGATGATCCAGTTTGAGACGCTTGTCCACGTCCTCGAGCTGCTCCTTGATGTTGTCTATTCTGAGATCCCTGTTGATTCTGTCTCAGGGTTTGTTGTGTCACACCGACAGGCCTAGAACGGCAATCCTTCATCAAGTGTCCCACCTTACCACAGTTGTAGCAACTCCTCTCCTGTTGTTGTGGTCTGGGTGGTCCAGTGACTGACTCAGATGCAGAACTGTGCGTCCCTTGAAGCGGTTGACTCCATCCTCTACCTCTGCTTGGTGTCCATTGAGTTTGAAAACTCGATCTGGGTGGTGGGTGGTGGTGGGGGTAACTATTCTTCAACTCTGCCATTTTTGCTGGAGCCATCCTGTATGGGGTATGAGCAACAGGATGTGTCCCTTGTACTAGATTGATTTCAAAATCAATCTCTCGAGGTGGGGGAACACTGGAAAACTAATTGGGAAACACATCTGCGAACTCTCTAATGACAAGCACGTCCTGAAGGCTAGGACCTTTTGCCTTGGTATTCACAACATGAGCCAAGAATGCTCTACAACCTTGCCACAACAACTTCTCCGCCACCATCGCTGATACCAAGCACATCAGAAGAATCTTCCTATCTCCTTGGAAGATCCACTTCTCACTACAGTCAGCAAACACCGCCTGCTTGGAACCACAGTCTAGGACAACCTTATACCTTTCCAAGTTATCCATTCCAAGGATTACATCGAACCCATGCATATCAAATGATATGAGATCCATTTGTATGTTGTGTCCCAAAAAAGATAGAACACAAGATGGACACACCTCTCAAAGCAACGCAGGATCAACAAGAGGGGTTTCTAACAACAATCTATCTTTCTTACAACTAATAGGTAAAAGACAGTTATCAATCATACTACGTGTGATAAAAGAGTGTGTAGCACCCAGGTCAACTAGAACATATATAAAGCAAGAAGAAGACAAATTAGAATGAAACAATCCCATCTGACCTGCCACCACTTGCGGGTTGACTGTCGCCTCAGGCTAACTCATAGCATAGAATTGAGTCATTGCTTGATGTCATATATGTCCTCTGCTTCCTGGAGAAGATGGTCCTGCTTGCAATGCTTGGTCATGTCCTCACCCTCTGGCACCATTAGACTATTGTCTATCCAGTCCTTGCTGACTTTGTTTTAGTTGTTGTGTCACTTCAACGTCTCTTCTTGGGAAATTTGACTTTAGATGCCTTGTCTGTCCACATGGAATGCATGACTTATCCCCTAGCTGTGGCCTAGACGGCCCTGTCATTGTTACTAAAGATGTACTGTAGGCTCTAGATGGCGAAAAACCACACCCTCTTCCTTTACTTGGTGACCACTGTGACAACGCACTGGAACTTTGCATCATAGAAGGTGCAGAAAGCCTTGGCTTCTTGGGGCCATCAAACCTCTATCTCTAAAACTGTACATGCCTCTTTTTGGACATAGCCTCTCACTTCTCCTTGACTGACTGTTCAATCCTTCGTACATACTCCAAAAATGTGGCAAACCACTCCCGGTTCTCTAAAGTAGCAACAAGTGTTGTCAGCTCGGCACTCAAGCCTTTCTCAAATTGTCTAATCCTCTCATCATTTGTTGCCTCCATGAGAGGACAAAACCTCAGTAGCTCCATAAACTTGGCTTCATACTCGGTTATTCTCAGAGGTCCTTGGCACAAATGCTCAAACTGGATGATCTTCTCATCCAGATATGTCTTCGGAAAGTATCGACTAACGAACTCCTGTCGAAACACATCCCAACCGATCACCTCACCAGGTCACTTCTCCTCCTCGATGGCCCACCAATGGCCAGCACTACCTTTCTGAAGGTAGATAACATGCTTGACTTTGTCTGCTTCGGGGATGTCGAGGATCCAGAAGGCCTTCTCAAGACCTATCAACCACATATCTACATCTGTTGGGTCAACCATTCTAGCATAATTCGTAGCTCCGACTTGTAAAAGCCACTCGAAGGTCTTCCAAATACCTAAAGATTCACCATGGGGAACCAGTTCTCTTGGCGGAGGAACAAGTAATCTCTCCACCATGTGATTCATCATAGCCATTAGCTGCCCCATAAGGTGTTGATAGGCAGGGTTCTCAAGAATGGCTGGATCAAACTGGGGGACCTCAGGCACCCGATCTTCATGTGCCTACACACTAGCTCTATGAACAGATGCAGCAGCACTGCTCTCGGCAGCACTGCTCTCGGCAGCATGTTCTTCATGATTTCCAGACATCTTTTAGCTTTATCTTCTGCTGGGGGCAGAAGTCATTATAAGAAAATCTAGAAAAATCACAAGAACAGACACAAGTCTAGTCTTAGATCCTTGTAGACTCAGCGAACCTAGAGTTCTGATACCAAAAACTATTGTGACATCCAACCATCACATAGACAACGAAATGCCACGTGAAAATGCGCAGGACCACCATAAACCACATATTATGAAAAAAAAGAGTTAATCAAAACCGATTGTGGAAAGCATCATAAGAATGGAACTATTACAACCAGATCCACATCCTGCAAGGAAACATGTTATATATACATAAGCATGATATATGTCCATCAACACACTGGATCCGTCTGTTCCATATACATCAAGGATGTGTCACCTATTTATATACATATCAGACCTAGCCAGGCCAACAACAGGTTACAAAAAGCCATACAGAGATCATACATTGTAAAACCTTGTCAAAACACCTCCAAGGACCTGAAAGTATAGGGAGCCTCTAAGACTCTACTACAAAACAACCACAACAACATATCCAACCTTGCCTTCTACTGATCTTCTTGCTACTCATATGCAACACTACGATCAACACCATGTATAGATCGATCACCTAAAAAGGCAAAAACCAACGGGGTGAGACACACAGTCCCAGCGAGAAACATAACTCCCCACCGAACTATAAAGCCTCAGAGAAGCTAGAGTAGTATATAGCAGATAACCAGACCATATATGAAATATGAAGAACAAGATTATATCTATGTTTAACAGCTTACCATGATACCTAAGAAGCATATAACTAGCTACAAGGAATACTTAGGGCATGTATATCAAACAATCATACATTAAGCAAGGCCTCAACCAATGTTCCATGTTTGCCCTAAGAAATTATACTATATGGTTGGATTACCATTTATTATTCCCTAAGTAAGTGAGCCGTACCGCCCAAATCAAACCTTCGGTTGTGAAACCCAAAGCTGTTGCCATACAAGGTCAATGGAAGAGCCAGATTCCATGACCCCACCTCCTCGTGGTCAGTTCATGATAACCAAAGCAGGACCACTGTCTCTTGCTTAAGTGACCTCAGTCACAGGGTTAGCTCCACAAGATACCATTTCTCTAGCCCACCTTGGTATAGGTAACAACGCTAGTATATCTTGAGCCACAGGCCTACTCACCGTGCTCCCGAGCCATGAACACATTCATGCTCTACCACACTAAGCCATGGGCCAGTTCACCATGCTCTGAGTCTACAACTGAGGTTGCACTCTAATCCTCCTATTTTTGTCTAGGAGAAACCCCACATATTCAACAATATGCACTCCAGGTTAACCCACAGGAGAGCCTGTTTCACCATCACCAGCTCCTGATGATGATGGATCTATGTCCAGGGAAAACTACATGAAAGTTTCATCTATAATTAATTAATACATTTTAAGTGGATTGTTGGGGGCCAACCAAGTTGTATTATGCAAACCAAAATCAAGAGTGAACAACATATATTCCATTAACTTATGTCACACTATTCCTACTATTCTCAATGCCATCAACATCATCATGATCCATCTCAAGGATCCAACATCACATGTTGCCACTTGGCATCTTGCCAATCATCATGATCCATCACAAGGATCCAACATCATAGGGATTCCATCCCATCATTAAGAACATGTTACCAACGCATAGGCAACACTCATCATGTATGATCATAGTTCTCATAGAACATAGTGTTCCTCATTATCTCAATATCAAGAGAATGTCACCAATGGCATCATTATAGATCATACTTGAGTACACATCTCAATTGATGAAACCTGCATGGTTAGTATGCTCAAGAGTAGATAAACACTTCATCATCGAGATATAGTTGTGCCACATTAGATGATCATGCATATACATAACATCCACATATAAACATTCCAAACAATATTAGGGTTACCAACAGAACTAAGAGTATAACCCTCACTAAAAGCATATAAGGTAAGAGATAACCCTCACCAAATGTACAATGATCCTTGCTAAAGGCATAATGTTCCTCACTATATTGGTTAACACTCAACAAACTCATATCGTCCAAGCAACGCCTATCAATTGATATCGGGCAACACCCTAAAACCACCATAATGGGTCAGCATCCAACCAAGCTAACACTAAGCTAATGTACAGACCGATAATGGGCAAAGCACCTAGCCAACTGACTTCAACAGGCCGATATCGGGCAAGCCTTGAGCCAACTGATATCGCCCAAGCAAACAAAGGTCATAACACCATAACGGATGATGCCACATCAGGAAACACAACGTCTCAAGCCAACTGATATCGGGCAACATTCTATATTGGGAAACGTGTCACAGAAGGCAGTGTCTCTAAGACAGAGTGTCAGGAAGCACACTCTACATGTATCGTGTAGAGCAGCAGCAACGTCGTGTAACCAAGTGCAATGCCCAATGCTCGGTGCAACACTCTATCGCCTAAGAACTCAAACAATCCAAGATCCATATTGGGTTACTAGGGTTAGAAGGTCTCAGCCTCATCACAACCTTTCACACCATATCGCCCAAGGATGCCAAGAGTGTTGTCTCTCCTCTCAACAACCAAGTGAGTGGGGTTTTGCACAACCTCAAGTATATCAGGAAACAAGGGTAGAACAACACCCTATCAGCCAACCAACTCAACATATCACCCAAACATCTAGGCCATAGGCTCACCTTTCAACAACCAAGGAGAAAGAGGGGTTTTGCCCAAGTAACTAGAGCCTAGGCTCACCTCTCAAGACCAAGGAGAGAGAGGGGTTTTGCCCAAGCAACTTGAGTATAGGCTAACCTCTCAAGACCAAGGAGAGAGGGGTTTTGCCCAAGAACACACTACACATACCTTTGAACTAAGGAACCCTAAGCTCACCTCTCAACTAAAGAGAGAGAGAGGGGTTTTTCTCAAGATCTCCTAATCCAAAGGGTAGGTCAACACAAAAGGGAAACCAACTCACCGCATAACATCCAACATGATCTAGGGAACATGTAGGGCAACATCATAACCAACTAAAGCAAGAAGCATTACTATAAAGGTATGTAAGGTCGATCAAGATAACATGGAATGTAAAGGAGATAGTATAGTTAGGGTTAGGAGTTATGTAACCTGCCTCAAGCACACTCTTCCAAGATCCAAAGCTCCAAGGCACCACCTTTGGCCACCTCAAGAAGAGAAGAGAAACCCTATTATCACCATGTCTAAAAGACAAGGAAGAAGATGGTACCAAGGGGTAAGGGAGAGAGATACTCACCAACTAGAGAAGAAAGGGGCAAGAACACTAGGGTTTTGGCCACTACTAGGGAAGAAGAGAACCACAGCTGCAAGTTGTATCAGCCACCACTCTTCTCCAAGGGATATCTACCACCAAGGGAAAGAGAGCAACAAGGGAAGCTAAAGGGACCACTAGCAAGCAAAGCGAGGGGTATATATACAAGAGGGTAAGGGGGAGAGAAGGGGGCATCCACTAAGGGGATGTGCCACATGCTAGCGCCCCAAACACCACTTGTACAAGACATTGCCACCTTGTTAGCAACAAGCACCAAGTGTCCATAAGGGGTGACACAAATGATGCTAGGTGGAGGGGTGTGTGTCACCCAACATGGCAACCCAACACACCCACCAGCACCCCTAGCTGATACACCACCCTTTCCCAGCACAAGGCAGTAAGGGATACTCTCTGGCCCGATACAAGGCAACAAGGCCACACCTCAGGGCTCAAACTAAATGATCAAAAGCCCTAAGGAGGCCCAAACAACTCAAGTAAGGCACCCCAACCCATCCTCTCAACCCTAGAGGATGCAAAGAGAGAGAAAGAGATCTCTTAAGGTGACAAACTTGCACATAAACCCTATAACTTGGGTAAATTGCAAGTTGCACCAAAAAGACCCACATCAAAGCACAACAACCCTAATCACACCTCAGGTGATTACGCAAGCCTCTAAACACAAGGTTTAGGCAAAGCAAACAGGGTAAGCCCAAAATGAAGGTCAGGGTCCTTACAATATAGAGCCTAAGGAACCCCCTACAACTCATCCTCCACCTCCTCCTCAAGATATTCAATTACCTAGTTGGCTTGCAAAGGACCTATTCAGCTTTCTAGGTCCTAATTGTAGGAGGATGAAAGTATAGATAGGAAACCTTGAAGAAGGGTCACCTATGGTGTTCCATATTATGGAGTACGTTGAAGGTCAACCTCATGATACTACTATATTTTTACAAGATGTTGTGGAGATATTTACTTATACTTGATTGAATGCATCTATGGTAGAACTTTGAATATCGTGAGATGTTATATGGTTAAATATGTTGTTTCATATATTGTGATCTATTTACTTATATATTAATGCATACATGATATATGTTTTTCCACTACTTACATAAGGTGTGTATAGAGTTCAAAATATTCCATGTGGCATTTCTAGTTCCATCATTGATTAACCATGTAAATAAAGACTCGACATCTGTTTCCAAATACTTCTCTATTGCATATAAATATTTTGGTAAAGTGAAAAATAATGTGATTATAGCTCTATTCAATGTTGAGTAAGTTTTGTTACTTTGCTTATAATTTTGACTTAAAAATTACATTTCATTATGGTTTTTTTGTTTTATTTTGTTTGCCTTATTTTCACTTAGGAATAATCATTAGGTGTTGTTGGTTATTGTACCCTCGATGCTAATTGTGTATTATCTAGATACTAAGGGTGACAAAGTAGACAATAGGGGACACAAAATGAAGAAGGCATTATTCACATGAGGAAATTTTTATATTTATATCCATTAACATATATTACTACATTACTATTTATTAATGCAATTCAATGTGTTACATAAATGTATAGGGCTATAAAAGATTTCAAAAGGGGTGGAGGAAAGGTGGACAAGAAAAACAAAGTGATAAGTTGATTGACTGTTGATGTTGTCTTATAACTCCAATGCATATTTAGGCCAACTATGCTTAATTTTATTTATTAACGTTTTGTATGTTGAAAATTGTATAGTTCCCCTGTACAAGATAATGGTTGGGGATGCAGATACTATGTGATGTAGTATATGGACACAATTTCCAGATATGGGGCACTAGACATCAACTACATACAAAATGTAATATATATAGTCTTGATCATCATAAGTAAATAGTCTCATTTGATAATATGAAAATATGAAACTCTTTAATTATGTCATTCTCTTTGCAGCTATTTGACACAGAAAAACCCTATACAATAGAAAAACTAGATGAGATATGAGAACAATGGGTACAATCCTTTGTTAAGGATTGATTTTGATTGGAATACGGAATGCGTTTTCTATACTTTGGCGTCATTATTTATATATATGTGTGTTGCTTATGACTTCTTGCAACTTTAAATTTGATGCGAGCAAATTATTGGTGTTTATGTGAGTGATGAATATATACATGTGTGTGAATGTGAAGAAGAATAAATACAATGAGAATTGGTTTTTACATGTCATGAGAATGGAATTGGTGCATATGTGAATGATGTATCATGTGTGTGAATGAATGTGAAGATGAATTAATAGAATTATATTTGTACATGTTATGAGAATGGAATTGGAGAATGGATCTTATATGTGGGTGGATTTTGTTTGTTATTGAAGGTTTGTTGGCTTGTTATTAAGTTGAACATAGGATGGAACATGCAATTCTACTGAACTATAGGTTCCAGACAATAGGTCTGCAGACCTACCACTTAATAAAAAGTTAACTATGATGTTGGTTGTACTGAGAAAACCAAAATTTTAAGTGTGAGTCGTCAGTTTCAGGTCAAAAACTGACACTATAGGACTACCCTAAAATGGTCGTGTTGGGAAAAATTATCTATAGGGTCCTAGTCATTGGTTGTATTGAAAATATCAACACTTTATCACTTAATCATTAGTTTTGCTTGTTGTAACAGATGACTAAGTTGCTAAAACAATGTCTGCTTATGGTAGAAACTGATGACACAAAGACCTTTACCATTTACAAATGTGGCCCGGTATGGCAGACGATGTCGATTGTCATATCAAAATTGATGACACAAAATCTTAACCATTTTGATTTCTTTTATCATAGAAACTAATGTTTGAACTCCGCCGTCACTTTGCACATCCCCAAATAACTGACATTGTAGATGCTTGACTGTGTGTCTCCCACTTAGATGTTAATAGGAAACCAACATTATAGGATCATCTTAACCGATACTAGAGGTAGTTTCTATACTAGTGTTAGTCACGATATGTGATATCAAGCCAAGCACATAGGTACAATGTATCAAACTGACCGACCATGAGAGTGACACATAGAAACCATTAAATGGTAGTCTGAATCATCTCTCATAGTAGTAGTGGTGATTGTGGTTCTTAGACCTTAAGTCACTACACACATCACATATCGTTTGTTGCACTTTGACATCATCGAATGTGATCTTGAACAAGGGTTTCCATAAAGGTGATGCTCAGGTACTCTGTGACACATGAGGATATATTGTGAGTGATGTAGATGGGATTTGTCTCTCCTACTAGGATTTTATGTCCGATCCACTTGATAAGAGAAACTGAGAAACGTATGACCATACTCATTTGAATCAATATATGATATGTGAGTTCACATGCATCTCAGATAGTATGCTCTAGTTCAAGGAACATGGGTTGAATATTGAAGAGGATGATGAATCCATGCCTCGAGTTCAATCTAGATATTAGAGACAAAGGAACTATATGATCATGGTAACAGTTATCATAGATTGTAGATTGAATTTATTCTCCAACTTTCCAATTACTTGGGTAGAAATGATCTATTGCTAGATACCTCTCATTGCTTATGATGTCATAAGTTAGTTATGGACATTCACTACCAATGTATTTGAGACCTATAGGGTCACACACATATGGCACACTTGGAATAGGAGTTTATTCATGAATGATGTTTAACTTGATTACTAAAGTGTTTAGATATTCAATTTAAACAAGATTGTAAATTTAAGCACTGCAATGATTGGTTCACTGAGTGAACTGATCAGTTCAGATACATGAACTGTTTAGAGGAAGTTATGAACTGACTGGTTGGTTGATCAATGAGATTGGATCAAGGATTGATGTTGATGTCATGTTGTGCATAAATTGAGTATTGAATTCTACTATAATTAAAAATACAAAAGCTAGTGAACCGATCAGTTCACCTATGAATCGACTGGTTCCAAAGTGAACCGATCCGTCTGTGGTTTAAAGAAAATTCATGAAATTTTATCTGTTTGACTCCCTATTTAATTAGAAACCCTAACCCTAGCCATCATATATAAAGGGGGGTAGTCTAGACTTTCAGAGACACACCAAGAAACTCTGACCATTGTTGTCCTCTCTGGTTATGGTAACCATGAGACCCCAAGAAAGTCTTACTCAAAAAGGGAAAGATAGAAAGGGAGAAACAACAAAGAGAGAGCTAGTGAACGCTAACACACTAACTTTTGAAGGGATGACTCCTTCCCATCATCCTTAGAGTTCAATGAGGAGTTCCCAATGGTTGCATGGATTACGTTAGTGGTGAGGAGGTCATTGAAACTCGCTAGTAGGATAACAACCACCAACCTCTGTCTATGGCAGTTTCATCCTGATAGTTGTCGATGTGCAACTTGCAAAAGAAGCACACCGTTGCTAGAGTTATTGTTGGACTTGCTCAAGGACCAGGTATCTCTCTTGCCAACTCCTTCCCAATCTGTAGTTATTGAGAGATCCATTGGACAAGGGGAATATTATGAATAATTTTCTTGTTCCGCTTCCATATCTAATGCTATATTTCCCTACAGTGGTATAAGAGCCATGTCAATCTACTATGTTTTGGTATTTAATCGATATGATTGGATTATTTTATCATTTATTTTATTGCATGTGATGTGAAAATTTAAATTGATTAATGTGTATGTACTATTAAATACCACATAAAATCCCAATAAATACACACACAAATATATATAATATAATATATATATGATATGGTATATATGCAATATATACACATTGCCTTAAATTGTTTTCATGGTTATTGAAAGCAAGGTTATGGACTATACCCCTTGGACTTGTGTGCTTAATTGAATGGTTTTTATTATAGTTTTATAAATCAATTTACATAGAGATCCTCTCTCTCTTTTTCCATGTTTAAAGGTATTAAATGCTTTCCTTCCTATACTCCCCTCCATTTTAACTCATGGTTTCCCTATTACAACGTAATAAGATAAATAGGAATAGGATAGCTTTATTTCCTTTTATGGAAAAAGGTGGCATTCTGCATCAGATTAACTGATCGATATTGACGACGAATCAATTGGCTAGAGGAGTGAGGAGGCTAGATGATAGAAGGAACTGATTGATTGGTGGCCCAACTGATTGGCTGGAGGACTCCAGACATTGCTTGAACTAGAGACCAGAAGACCATTTTAAGAAACCAATTAACCGACTAGGAGGCTAACCGATTGGGTCACGAGTTGAATTGATCATCCTAGATAGGTTCCAACACAAATTTCTAAAATATAGGTTGAACCATTGATGTGGACCTTAGGAGGTAGAAATTCATTGTGGCTCCAAGGAATTGCATTAGTATGGCCATAATCATTGCTAGTATTATTCTGATTGCATGCTTTCTTGTTTATGGTTATAACATGTACATGATACATACTATAAGTATGTGGTGATCAGATATGTATATGTACTTATGTAAATATAAAATCCCTCAATCCAATATTAAGTCATAGATGCATTCCATTAGCAACACACATGAAAAGCTTGATCGACCAAGTATAGGATACACCAAAGCATGGTGTGCCGTCTATCCTATGGTAGTGAGATGGTAGATATGTAGATCTACCAAAGCAAGGTGCATATTCTATCAAGTTGGATTTTTGATCTGACTTAACTAGGTGACCTTAATGAGAATAAGTACCTAGAATCATGAAAATGGATCATGACAAGGATTTGTGCACACCATCTATCGAAGAGTTGCACACAAATGCAATTGCAAATAGTTGCCTACCTAAATAGTCTAGTTGTGGGTGATGAACCAAAGTTGACTCATGAATTGATGAAATATGGATATTGGCTCACTAGTAGGTTATATATTGCAATATTCCTAACTGATAAGTGAGTCTTATCAACATTAACAAAATAGTGTGAGCCATAATTAATTAGAGGCCTAATTAATGTTTTTTATTAATGAAATCAAATCAAAAGGGTTTTTGACATATTGCAAATTTCTTTTATAGAAATAAATGGCAACCAACAACTATTTTCCTTTGTGACAGGTCCTTAAGAAAGATAAGTTGAATGTGAATAAATTTCATGACTGGTTCAAGACATAGAGAATTTCTCTCACACAAGAGTGCAAGCTCTATGTCCTGGAGACAACAAATTCAGATGAACCTCCTCCCACTGTGCCTAAGGTTGACATGGATGCTCACAACAAGCACTTTGAAGATTCCGTAGATGCCAAGCGCCTGATGCTATGCTCAATGAACTATGAGTTGTAGAGTCAACATGAGAATATGGATGTTATTGAGATGGTAACACATCTTAAGAACATGTACCTAGATCAGGCAAGATAAGTCTCAAAAGCATTGTTCAAGTGAAACATGGCAAAAGGAGATTCAATAGGTCCCCATGTACTCAAGTTGATTTGGTATGTAAAGAAGCTTAGTAGACTGGGATTTCCCTTGGGTTAAGAGTTTGCCACATATGTGGTTCTACAGTCACTACTAGAATCATAAAACCAGTTTGTCATGAACTACAACATGAACTATTTTGACAACCTATTATCAAAATTGCTTGGCACGTTGAGGACTGCTGAATTGCAAATGAAGAAGGACAAAACCCAAATTTGTGGTGATGACCAAAAAAGGAAAGGGGAAGTTGAAGGGAAAAGTAAAAGCTAAGAAGAGTTCTAAAGCTATCCAAAAGCTCAATTCTTCTACACACAAAGCAAAGGGAGGGTTGACCAAAGAGACAATTGTCACCACTATCACCAAGCTAGACATTAGAAAAGGAATTAACCCCTTTAATTGGAAGAACTGAGGAAGAAGGAGGGGATAGAGATCTCCACTTCAAGTATTTACATTATTGAGACAAATATGTCTACTTCATCATTTTGTCTATTAGATACCAGATGTGGATCTCACATATGTTCCATTATGCAGGATTTAAAAAGAAGTAAGCTTTGAAGAAAGGGTGAGGTCAAATTGTGTGTTGAAAACGGAGTAATAGTTGTTGCTGTAACAGTTGGAACCTATCATTTATCTCTACCCACGGGGCTTGTAGAAAAGTTAGAGAACTGCTATCTTGTACCCACTATCAATAGAAATATCATTTTTGTGTCTTGAATGGACAAAAATATATTTGAATTTCTTATAAAGAAAGGAAGATGTTCTATTAGTAAAGATGAGCTCTTTTATGGAAGTGGCCCCATTTCTTATGGTATTTATTTGCTATTTCTAGAGTTAATGTTTATAATGTTAATACCAAAATACCCAAACTCAATAACTCAAATAAAACATATCTTTGGCCTGTCATCTAGGGAAATCGATGAGAAACACACCTCAAGACTCCATAAAGATGGATACATGGACTCTTTTGATGTTGAATAAATAGAGACATGCAAATCTTGTTTGTTGGGCAAGATGACCAAGGCTCCATTCACTAGTCATAGTGAGATAGAGAGTGATGTATTGGGACTCATACATACTGATGTTCATGGTCTGTTTAGAACAAATGGTAGAGGTGGCTACTGATACTTTATTACCTTCACTGATGACTTATGTAGGTATGGTTATGTTTACTTGATGAAACATAAGTCAAAACCTCTTGAAAAGTTCAAGGATTTCATGAATGAAATACATAACCAACTTGGTAAACTATTAAGGAACTTCATTCTGATTGAGGTGGAGAGTTCTCCAGCTAGGAGTTTGAGGACCTTCTGTGAGATCGTGGCCTTATATCATAATGGAATCCACATGGAACACCACAACATAATGGTTTATTAGAAATAAGGAACTATACATTACTAGATATGGTATAGTTGTGATGGGTTTTGCTGATCATTTGACTTCCTTATGGGGTTATGATCTAGAAACCACAAAGTTTACACTAAACCATGTACCATCTAAATTGGTTCAAAATACACCATATGAAATATGGGCTGGGAAGCGTCCTAAAATGTCTTTATGAGAATTGTGTACGTGAAGCTTGTTTCAAGAAAATGTTTCCTGAAAAGCTTGGCCCTAGATCAAATAAGTGCTATTTTGTTGGATATTCCAAAAAAAACCAGGGGATACTACTTGTATAACCCATTTGACAAAAAATTTAGGGATCTATATGAAAACTAATTTATAAAATAGTAAGAAAAACCATTCAACCTAGCATACAAGTCCAAGGGGTATATGCCACAACCATGATTTCAGTCACCATCAAAACAACTTTAAGGTGGTGTGTATATATTATATATATAACATATCATATATATGTATATTTATTGGGATTGCATGTGGTATTTAATCTGATATAGACATTAACCAATTTAAATATTCACATTGTAGGCAATAAAATAAATCAAAAAATAAAAATCCAATCATATCTGTTAAATCCCAAAACATAGTAGATTGATGTGCCTATGATACCGCTTTAGGGAGATATGGCAGCTGAACAAAATATTTTGCTCGCCATATTCCCCTTGAACAATGGATCTGTCAATAACTATTGATCAGGAAGGAGGGATGGTAAGAGATATACCTAGTCCAGGAGCAAGTCCTACGACAACTCCTGTAATAGTGTGCTTCTTTTGCAAATTGAACGCGAACAATTATTGGGGTGGCACTATCCAACCTAAATAATACATCTTAAAAGGAGCGGATCTAGAGTAGTCAGACTCTTAAATTTATAAATCGACACTCAGACCCCCAAAAATATTATACAAGGCTCGATGTAGTAAATCAGGGTCCATCCACATGCACAAGGAGCAGTAACTGCTAAGGATGTAAAACCTTGTCTCATTTACACCAACCAAGAGAGAAGATTAAGTTTTTTATTCCTTAAGGAATTATGATGCTCCAACAAACAAATAAATCAAAAGAAGTAAAACAAAACAAGATTTAAAACAAGAGAGCAAGTAGAAATAAGGAGTGACAAAACAAGTATGGAAGGGAACTTGGATCAGATCTCACCAACATGCAATAATCCAACTCATTGTATACCCTTATAAAGATTACAAGCAATCATCATATATGTCTATCTCCTCCTCTCTTGAGCTTCGGATAGATCTAGATTATAAGGTTGCCCCTCTCTCGAGATGGTAAACAAACAATAAAAAATACAACAATATGATCATTAGCTTAGGCATTCCAATATTTTTCATGCATTTGCACAACTCCATAACACTTAGATAAGGTTAGCACTACTCTTTTGAGGCACTAACAATCAAACATCACAAGATGGTAGATAATCATGAAAGTGAAGAAATAAGAACAAGTGTGTGGAGATAACCATCGCTAGGGTCATCTATGTTCAAATGGATGTAATTATTTACATGTTGGGAGAGACTTAGTGGCTACTCCCAACCCAAGCAAGATGTTTAGCAACTCCTGGTAGTGAGAAAAATTATAGATTTACAAATACTCATGGGATTGGAGCACCTCTGTGAATGGAACGAAATGAAGGGGAATGTGATGGATAGGTTCAGAGAATAGGAGTAGAAAGATAACACCAAAGACAAACAAGGAATGGCCACAGTCGATGGTATGATCCTTCTTGTTGAATCTGGCGCGATGAAGATGAAGACCTACTTTTCATCCTCCTTCCTTTGAGGGATCACTTTGAATAGGGTGAGAGCAGAATGGAAAAACATAGACTCATTGGACTCTCATCATTCACATCCACAACTGATGGAGGAGGGGGGATGATTGATGGTTAGTAGTGGATCTGACATCGCTTTCACCTTCTTCATAATTATGACCCTTCTTATGTTCATGGGAGTCTCATACTTATAGGCCCCAGTCCAGTGCTCAGCGGACTAAGGGTTCCATTGCCCCCCAAGTACATAGAATATCTACCTCAGGTCACATGCCAAATGGTCTTGAATGATTGATCATCTAGTGCTCCCATCAATTCTTGGGACACCGAGTTACATCTGTTATGTTACGCCTTCGATTGACACTACTTGGGAAGATAGCTCTTGAGCGATGGTTTGCTCACAGTGGTACCATAGGTTCTTGGGTCTTAAAAATGATCAATAGGCAATCCCTCATAACCATCAGTTGACTCCATTGGGAGGCCATCGGTTCTCGAGTTATGGGAGTTCCATCGGTTGGTGAGCCTCTATGACCATCAAATGAGGTATGACTGTGACTACCGATGGCCACACATGTTTACCATCGGGTGTGAAACAATGGATGCAGAGGATGTCCTTTGGATGTGACTCGATGGTCATGCCAATGACTACTTTATGAAATCCACTAGTTGTGTGAAGTGATGGAGGTCCTGCTCCTTGGTGAAATGCTCTACTTCTTCAATCATCTTCATGAAATGTCTTGGTTATATTCAAGTAGAGGTAGAAGAAGTATTTATGTGCAAAATAATGAAAAGTAAGTATGAATTCACATGAT
This sequence comes from Alisma plantago-aquatica, assembly GCA_963693085.1. Lineage (NCBI taxonomy): Eukaryota > Viridiplantae > Streptophyta > Magnoliopsida > Alismatales > Alismataceae > Alisma > Alisma plantago-aquatica. The sequence continues at coordinate 366,391,197 of OY856411.1, read as the reverse complement.
GAGAGGAAACAAAAGGTAAGTGAAGGCATAGAATATCCACAAAATTATATGTTATCAACTCCCCCAAACTTAGAGTCTAGCACGTCCTCAGGATAACAAATAAAATTAAAGCATAGAGCATCTTCGAAGGGCTTTACCAAGTTATTGTTTTTGTGAGTGTGAAGAATGTCATAACTGTCAGCATTAAGTCAAGACACATGTATTGTCACTAGGTTTTTTCGATCCCAAGACTCTCCAACTTAGATCAGGAGTTGTGATACTCGTATTGCCCACTACGACCCTCATCTGCAGAAGGGTTTCTCCGTTGTGATACACGAAATGTAACATCCCAAAATTTCAAGAATAATTTAAAGCTTAGAATGTGGTTTTTCTTAAATAGAATTTGTTGAGGGTCTAAATATAAAAGGACCATGAAATAAAATTTCGTAAGAGATGATAAAGTTGGAAGAGAAAAATATGACTCAAAATGCTTTTTCTCTTTCATATGTACATTATGTGTTACAATAAGCTCAAAGATATAAATGTTGGTTTTCCTTTTCTCTCTCCACCAAAGAAGTTAATCTAAAAGGCATAAAATATAAATAAAATAACTTTTGAGTGGACAATAAGTAATTATCTCGAAATTTGACTCAGGGAATCACAAAGGGAAGTATTTCTCCAATTGTCTAATGTATTAATTACATTTAAATGACTAATAAAGAATTGTGTGGAATTTTCTAGAAAAAGTAGGTTGAGAGTAACAAATAAACATAATTTGATCCTAACTTTCACCCAAGAGAATACTTAAATAGGAGTCCTTTCCAATTTTGGATGGAAAGAGAAGTAACTTAATGTATTAAATAAATCAAATATGCCTTTTACTTAAGGGGCAAGAAAAGGGTATCTAACTTTTGTTTTTTGGCCCCAAATCTTACCCACACGTATATTTAAATATTAAAAGATATCCTCTAAAAATTGGGACCAATTCAAATTAAGAAGAAAAAGATATGAATTATTTAGTGTTTCATAAAGTGAAAGGGTGAATTGATAAAAGATATTAAATTTCACAATTCTAATCGGATTAGGAAAATATACCCAGACCCTTTTATTTTGTTATGTGTTTTATGACCCTAGGATCCAGATCCAACGGTCGGGAGATTGTCTCCCACCTCCAACCCATCAAGGAAACTAGGAACAATCCTCTCCTCTTTGTTCTCATGAAGTTCTCTATCTCTGGTTTGGGAGCCACTCCTAGAAACAATCTCTATGCCATCGGGAGGCTTTTTTACATAGGGAAACCCTTGGTTTGGTCTCCTTTGGAAGGCTATTGAGGAATCCTCCAAAACACAAAATAGCAATCGGCCAACTCTCCATAGCCGCGACATGTATAAAAGATTGGATGCCCCTTTGAGGGTGTGTTTTGTTTCGAGAGACTTACCCACACTCAAAGGAATTCTCTCTGTCCTCAATTTTTCCTGCTAGCCCATTGTTCACCCATCATATTCTCAAACCTAGTCGGTGAATCCTCTAGTTGTTCTCCTCTTCCCTAACCTCCTCCAGAGAAATTGATGACATTGGCAAGTTTGGCTTGTTGAGTCGGATGTGTTCACACCATTTCCTGCCACTCAGGGGACTGAGATCACAAAGTGAACCATTGTGTTGACCGCCCAAACAACCTGCTTGTGATGATATGTCAGATCGATGTAGAAGATGAAGACCGATCAGTTTACCAACCTACCCTCAACTCGTACAGTATATATCAAGGGAACTTTCATATTTTGGACCTTTTTATCAAGAGTCACCCATGTCAACATCCCTACCGATGTGGCTGCGAGCTATTGGCTACACTGAGCCCGTGTGGCCCAGTAAGGTAATTGACCTTTTCTAATGTGTCCTTTACTCATTGGCCAATTAATGATAATATTGCGTGAATTATAGTAATTACTAGGATAATAAAATTATGACATGTTATATATGAAAATTGATCACAAGAATGCAAGTAATGCAATAAAAAAAGTTTCAACACCTAGATCTGCTTCTAATAGGAAAATTACATACTGTTATCAACTTTAAAGTGCTAGATGTATAAAAATCCTAATTCCTTAGTTTTAATGACCGTGTTATGTTTAAATGATCCTAATAGTCAAAGTCTAACCAAATTGGATAAAAAGATCATCTTGGATCTAACTCAAGATTAATAATTCATATGTTATAAAACAATTAGAGTTTTAGGTGATAATTGGAATACAAATTGATATATTAAATGTTATGAATAGGGTATTTAGGGTTTTCAAATGCCAAGAAAATGATTAGCTTTTACTGGACCTAGGAAGGGAGATCAAATATTCTTTAAGTGCAAGATAAGTGGTCCATGGACTTTGAACTTTATTATTGATTGGTTTTAAGTATATGTGTAGAATGAATGCTATGAATGATTATTTACTATTTCAATTGTTAAAAGTAAATGATTTTATAAGAAATTAAATGTCAGGCTTTTCTGTCAATATCTATTGTACCATCTTCCATGAACATTAAGAGTAATGACAAGATTAAGATTCTAAGAGAAAGTTAAGAGTTTTAAAAGAAAGATAATGATTACATGATAACTTTTATAATATCCTCACCAAGAGGCACCTCAAAGAAAAACTAAGAGGCACTTCGTTGCATAAGAGAATAGGCACTTAGGTGCAATCCAGGAGGCACTTCCATGCACAAGTGAAGAGGCACTTCTATGCAAAACTTGAATTTTCTTATATAAGTCAAGATAAAAGAAGTAATTTAAAAGAAATTGTGTCCCTTTTCCAATGTTTAATGTTCAAAGTTTATTTTTAGTTTACATGCTTTCTTTAAATTATAATATGTTCAATTCCACTTACCATTGGTTTAATGCATGGATGGGGGCACGATACCCGCAGGTAAGGAGCAAGCTTAGGAGGGAGAAACATTTTGACATGCAAAGAATAGCTCAAGAAATCTTACAGAAGAAAATAGCTAGTGGGGTTCCATTTACCAAGACGATCCAAAATTTTAGATATCTTTTACATGATGTATAATCTTGTTATCAAATTAGATTAGATGAACTTGATGTAGATTTACCTTTTCCTAGATATGTATGAATCTGGTCTCAAATGCAAAGTGTTCCATTTACTCTAAATTGCAAATTATAGCATCTTGTAACACCACCTTGAGTAAAGTACTTCGGCTCAGTGATTTTTACATGTGATAAAAAGTGGGGTGTTACAATATGGTTTCAGAGCAATTGGTAAATGGCCACTAGGCAAATATGGTTCACATAGTCACCCTAGAATGAAGATATGAGATTAAGGTATAGGAAAGGACTCCAACGAAGAGTATCAAACCCTAAGTTAATAAGAATTTTCACCATAGAGTAAAAATATATATTAGGGATAGGTGTATATCTAGATTAGATCTTAGGTATTGACCTAATATTAGCTAGTGGCATATCCTCTCTTATCTCAACTGTTGATGCACACCATGTGAAGAATGTAGAGGGATGTCATAAGCATTAGACTTATTGTGCATCTTTCCCCTTCCTAATAGTATGTGTGGTATGGGACATGTGTACTATTAGGTTGGTGAAGGGTAGCATAATAGGATCTCTCATGGATGGGTATGTGTCTGATCAACACCTACCTGGGGATGTCAAGAAGATGGGAAATACAAAAGACCTAAAATAGATTGTCATCTACACCTAATGTTAGAAAGTCATGGCCTAGGTACAATTATGAGTTCGTTTCTAAACCCTAAGTATAAGTTGATAAGATGAAGAGTAAAGTAATAGTTAATTCACGTCCACATAAACATAATGAAATTTAGACATCTTATGATATTTTATTTTATGAAAAATTGTGAACATAAATGAATCTTGAAATGTTAACTATCATTAAATGAAGACGTAAGAAAAACCCTAAGGTGGCTGGTAGCCTAATGAAAATTTCAAGGGTGACATTTAATTTAAGGTGGGTAGAATTGTAACATCCTAAAATTTCATGAATAATTTAAACCATAGAATGTGGTTTTTCTTAAAATAGAATTAGTTGAGGGTATAAATGCAAAAAGACCATGAAATGATATTTATTAAGAGATGATGAAGTAGAAAGAGTAAAATAGGACTTAAAATCCTTTTTCTCTTTCATATGTACATTATGTTTTACAATAAACTTGAAGATATAAATGTTGGTTTTCCTTTTCTCTCTCCTCCAAAGAAGTAACTCTAATAGGCATAAAGGATAGATAAAAAAAACTTTTGAGTGGAAAGTAAGTAATTATCTCAGAATTTGACTCAAGGGTTCACAAAGGGATGTATTTCCCCAATTATTTAATGTATTAATTACATTTAAATGAGTAATATGGAACTGTGTGGAATTTTCTTGAAAAATTAGGTTGAAGTAACCAATGGGAATAATTCGTACCTAACATTCACCCAAGAGAAATTTACCCTTAAATAGGTGTCCTTCCCAATTTTGTATGGAAAAAGATGTAACTTAGTGTATTAAATAAATCAAATATACCTTTTACTTGAGGGGCAAGAAAAGGGTATCTATCTTTTGTATTTTGCCCCCAAATCTTGCCCAAATGTAGATTTAAATATTGAAAGATATCCTATAAAATTTGGGACCAATTTAAATTAAGGAGAAAAAGATATTAATTATTTAGTGTTTTGTAAAGTGAAATGGTTAACTGATACAAGATATTAAATATCACAATTAAAATCGGATTAGGAAACTATACCCGGACCCTTTTATTTTGTCACATGTTTTATGAACCTAGGATCTAGATCCGACGGTTAGGATTTTGTCTCCCACCACTAGCCCAACAAAGAAACTAGGAATACTCCTATCCTTTTTGTTCTCACAAACTTCTCTCTCTGGTTCGTGAGTACTCCAAGAAACAATCTCTTTTCCATCAGGAGTCTTTTTTGCACAGGGAAACCCTTGGTTTGGTTGCCTTTGGAAGGATTTTGAGGAATGCCAAGAAACACAAAATAACAGTTGGCCAACTCTCCAAAGCCCCAACTTATATAAAAGATTGGATACCCCTTTGAGGGTGTGTTTGTTCCGAGAGGCTCACCCGCTCTCGAAGGACTTCTCTTTTCCCTCAATTTCTCCTACTAGCGTGTTGTTCAACTATCATCTTCTCAAAACCCAGTCGGTGAACCCTGTAATCATTCTCCTCTACCCTGGCGTCCTCTAGAGAAATAGATGACATAGGCAATTCGACTTGTTGATTCTGATGTGTTCGCACCTTTGCCTACCGCTCATTGGCCCGAGATCTCAAAGTCAACTGTTGTGTTGACTACCTAGGTAGCCTGCTCATGGCGATGTGTCAGACCGAGGTAGAAGATGAAGACTGATTAATTTACTGGCCTACCCTCAACTCGTACACTGGATATCAAGGGCACTTTTGCCTTTTGGGCCTTTTATCAAGAACCACTAGCGTGGACAACCTTGTTGATGCGGTTGTGAGCCATTGCCTGCACCGAGCCCGCATGGCCCAATAAGGCAATTGATCTTTTCTGATGTGGTCGGTTCTCATTGGCCAATTAATGATAATCTTGCGAGAGTTATAGTAATTACTAGGACAATCAGATTAAGACATGTTAATATTAACATTGATCAGAAGAATGCAATAAAATGGTTTCAAGACCTAGATCTACTTCTAATTGGAAAAGTACCTAATGTTACCAACTTTAATGTGCTAGATATATAAAAATCCTAATTCCTTAGTTTTAATGATCATGATATGTTTAAATGATCCTAATAGTCAATGTCTAACCAATTTGGATAAAAAGATCATCTTGGATCTAATTCAAGATTAATATTTCATATGTTATAAAAAAAGTAGGGTTTTAGGTGATAATTGGAATACAAATTGATATATTAAGTGTTATGAACATGGTATTTAGGGTTTTCAAACACCAAGGACATTATTAGGGTTTACTGAACCTAGGAAGGAAGATCAGATCTCTGCTATGTGCAAGGTAAGTGGTCCATGCACTTTGAACATTATTATTAATTGATTTTTAGTATATGTGTACAATGAATGCTATGAATGATTATTTACTATTTCAATTGTTAAAAGTAAATGATTTTATAAGAAATCGAAAGTCAAGATTTGTTGTCAAAATTTATTGTACCATCTTGCGTGAACATTAAGAGTAATGAGAAGATTATGATTCTAAGAGAAAGTTAAGAGTTTTAAGAGAAAGATAATGATTAAAAGATAACTTATATAATATCCTCACTAAGAGGCTCCTTAGAGCAAAACTAAGAGGCACTTAATTTCATATGAGAAGAGGAACTTAGGTGCAACCCAAGAGGCACTGCGGTGCATAAGAGAAGAGGCACTTCTGTGCAAAACCCAAGGTTTCTTATATAAGTCAAGATAAAAGAAATAATTTAAAAGAAATTGTGTCCCTTTTTCAATGTTTAATATTCAAAGTTTTTTTTCAATTTACATGCTTTCTTTAAATTATAATATGTTCAAATCCACTTACCATTTTTTTATGCATGGACGGGGGCATGATGTACGTAGGTAAGGAGAAAGCTTAGGAGGGAGAAGCTTTTTGACATTCAAGGAATAGATCAAGTAATCTTTAAGAAGAAAACACCTAGTGGGGTGCCTTTTACAAAGACAATCCATAGTTTTAGATATCTTTTTCAGGATGTATAATATTATTATCAAAGTACATCAAATGAACTTGATGTGGATTTCCTTTTACCAAAGCTATATATGAATCTGATTTCAATTAATGCAAAGTGTTTCATTTACTTTAAATTGCATAGAATAGCATCTTGTGACGCCCCCTTGAGTAAAGTGCTTCTGCTCAATGAATTATACATGTGATAAAAAGTGGGGTGTTACACTAAGGATCCTTTTCCTGGTCGTACTTGCACAAGGTTCCAACTGAGGTATCTTTCACACCCAACTTTTATTTTTTAGGAAATTCTAACTATTGTGTGGGGTAGGCTAAAGATGCAGTGTTTCCTACCCTTTTTAGGTTCCCTTAACCATTTTTACTGTTGTAATGATAGTGTTACCTAATTGGGTCCTGATAATGTCTAATGGTTTTTTTAGGGTTCCCTCATAAGGCATGTGTTAAAAGTTTGGCTTCCACTCTCCACTATCAGGCACGACATATCTGCATTCTTGAGTGCAGCAGTACACCAGCTAGGTGAAGACTTTCAACTTCTTACCAGGCACAACTCTCATGTTTTTGTTCCCCTCAACTTTTATTCTTTCTCGCAAGCTTGGGGATGATAGGATATTAGGGAAGTTTTGGGCACCCAAGCCTCTTTTGATCTCAAAGCTAGGATTTTTGCACTAGATGGGGTAGTTGTTCCTCCTTACCAGGGTTATGTGCTTTTCTACCTGTACTTGGGAATAGGGTGATCAATGAGGAGTGTGTAAGACTAAGTCCTCCTTACTTTGGGTATTAATCTTGGGGAACAAGCATCTTTTCACATCCTACATTATCTGAGGTAAGCTTGATGATGTTAAGACGTTAGCATACTCAAATTTTTAGGTGGATTAAATAGACAAAATCGATAATTCTTGAATTAATTATTCTAAGAGTTAGCCTAAAAACAAGAAAGCCTAAGAAAAGAAGTTATGACTATATCTAGAAAAATTGAATCCAAAATTTGCCTTTTGAACTGCTCGTGCATAACATATTTCTTCAAAAAGAATAGAATATATGCATGTGCAAAGTTTTAGCAAAAATTGGCTATTTAGGAAGTTCAAATTTCCAAATTTGTTTGTCAAAATTTGTCCGAGATTAAGCAAGAAATAGGGGTAAGGTCAGATAAAGAAATGCATGAAGAATTGAAATACAATTAGAATGATAAGTGTAAATTCATACCCTGTCCTCCTATTCAACCCCCCTAAACTTATCATCGAACGTTCCTCAAGGTGGCAAAGAAAGAGTTTGATCTAGAACATGGGGATTATAGTTGGTCTTTTAAAAGTTCCCATTTGGAGGATAAGATTTTCATTGCTTATTGGCCTCAAAGATGGTGATATTCACCATCTTGGTAGTGTTCCACTTTCTGCTTTGACATGGCTAGCATGTGAATCTGGAAGAGTACGTAGAATCCAGAGTCATTTGATAGAGGTTGTTTTTGTGCGATCTTGTAACAAAACTGTGACTTCTCACACTTTAGATCATCTGTTATGTCATAGTCGTACATTCATATCAGTTCCATTATTTTAGTGGAAACTTGGGCAACCTTTTTCTCTATGATAGTGTTAGTAGTTTTATGGTATCTCGTGTGTTTCATGCTAAACATGGAGTCAAAACTTTTGTTAAAAATGGTTATTTTGTTCACAATATCAACTAGTAGTAGTGCCCAATACCCATCATGCAAAAGCGACACAAATATCCACCTTGGGACATTATATTATAGATTATCAATTAGTCATTGCAGTTCACTTGACTCTTTGTTTAGGATGATGTCCCTCACTATTTCATAGAAGGCCATGTACACATCAAGGAGCTCGTCATCTAGAAGTAACTGACATGTTGTCATAACATTAACACTCATGTAACCTTCAATTGTGAGTATATCTTGAAGGTATGACAAAAATATTTGGACATCTTCTCGCTCAAAGATAGTTATGAAGTTGTCCTCCTACATTTATAGTTCATTCAATAGAAAGGTGACTTCTTCAAATGACAACCCATAACATGTGAGTTCGTCAAAGTTTTTGAAAGTGGCCATGATCATGTCTGTCAGCTGATTATTGGGTTCATCTTCTTTAGCAAGCACTTCTCCCTCTTATCTTCCTTTTGTCATTGGTGACCTCTATATTATCATCACCTTTTTCTTCTTCTACTTCTTTCTCTTTTCATATCACACCTTGTTAGGTGAAGGAATGGTTGCATTTGTATCACTTGGAGGAGTCATTGGAGGGATACTTGGGTTGATTGGTTGGGGTATGTTTTCTTCTAAAGTAGTGTCTCCCTCTTCTTCTTTCATCTTTTCAGTTTCTCTCTCCACATTTTTATAGGTATTGGTATCAGAGAGTACATCCTTTTTGGTATATCTTCCATTTGTGCGTCCTAGAAAAATTGTCTATCATGAATTATTTCTGAGACATATTTCCCTCTTAATGAATGGAAGTCTTCATTGACAGTTTACTCGAGTGGGATTCCCCTGTTATTGGCCTCTATCATTCGGAGTGCTATGAATACACAATCCTCCCCGAGTTGTGCTTTTCCTAGGTCATGTTGCAATCACTATAGATTTCTTTCCAATTTGGACGATACCATCTACCAAATCTTTGTATTAAATTCTTTAGATGAGTTGGGACTTCCAGAATCATCATGTGCTCTAGTTTTTTGAAGATCATCCTTCCGCAAGGTAGGTATTTCACACTAAAGTTATAAGTGATGACTTTTCATTCTGAAAGGTCAACCACAATTAGGAGTCAATGATGTAGAGTAATGAACTTTAAGGCTTTTGTTCTTTTCAGGGTATCCTAAAGTTCTTTGATTGATGTGTCACATCCCTTCTTTCCTTGTACAGTTGGGATACTAGAATGGAAGTTGCATTGGAAACTAGCCTAGTTTTATCTTTGTACATGAAATCATCTATTATTGTCCCCTAATAGACCTTGAAGAAGACTATGCTTATGTTTGCCTTTTTTTTAAGTTGAATGTAGGTCTTTCCTCAATAGAGTATATGGGTTATTGTTGTAGATTACATCTTGTCCTGACTTATTGTAATCAAGGATGTCAACTAAAACTTGTGTGTCATGTACCAGCATTCCTAGAACTGAGGTCATGTTCATTTCTTTCATATTACAGAGTAGTAGAGCTGGTGTCGTTGGACTTGATATGTCTCTATAGTTTGTAGGCAGATCAAGAAATATTGGGTTTGCTTGTTTTAGAGGTGCGTCAGCAAACATATGATCCAACTTTCCCTCATTGCCCTTTGATTCCATCTATTCTATTTCAACTTCAAATGAGACAGGGATTTCCACTCCTGTGATGGATTCATCTAACAATAACTCATTCATAAATCTCTCATAATTAGATGGGTGTAGTGGATCCAGTTCGTCCATCACATCTTTGGTAGTTTCTATTATCTCCCCCTTGCTTCTGATGATTTCATCTTGACGTAGTTCTCTCCCACTACTTCTGCATCTTCAACGACTGTCGCTTGTTGTGTCTTCTACAAGGCACCCTGATTTGTTAGTGTTTCGGACCCCTTTTCTTGGTTGTTGTTGGTGGAATGCCCTGGTGAGGCTAGTGATGTGGTGATATTTGCATTCCTAGTGGCAACTCCCTTGCTTCCTCTTGATTCTTCTTGTTCTAGAGGAAGGTTGCAATCAAAGTTTGCTTCTTCTTGTTGGATATAACCCTGTCATTTTTTCACAACTACCATTAACATATCAACCCTGAGGTGCATGTCCACATCAATTGGCACGGAAGATGATGGTTCCTCGGTGATTGTACCTTGTCTTGTCGTGGGTTCCTCACTACTTGTCATAGCAGTTTCCATCCTTTTTGCTGCTTTTGCTTGTAGTTGTGGGTTTTCCTAGCGTAGATCTCCCCATTCTTTCCATATAATGGCAAATTCATTCGTCATTCCTTCCAACACTTTCATAACCTATATTTGGTTCATAGCTAGATATTTCATCTGTTAAGGTTGGCTAAGTATTGGTTGAATATCAGTCCTTATCTTCTGTACCTATGAGGTTAACACATGCATGTTTGTAGTTAGTTTAGATAAATTTAGAGCAGAGGTTGAGACAATCTCATATAGGTCATCTATCTCCTTCCCTATCTCAATGAACTTGTTTGCAATATGCTCTCATTGTTTTTGTTTTGGTTTGTTGATAGAGCTCGCTTCATGCCCCACCTCGCATGCTTTGGAGAATTCTCCGTGTTGTCCCATGAGACTGTTGCTATGATTCGATAGTGGTTTCTACTTCTCTGGGGTCTCTTCTCGTGGCTTCCATCCTTCAGATATATTGAAGGATGCATATGATATGTTTTCGGTTGCTTCCTCATCACGTTCATTATGGCGTGAGGCAGTAATCATTTCTGGATATTTTTCCTTTTCTGAATTGGTTTCTTTTGTTGTTGCTCCATTGTGGATGATAGTTTTATGTTCATATACCATGGCCTATGGTATTGTGGTGATGGTTGGAGTATTCATCACTTATGATTCAGTTTCATCCAGATCTATTACTTTAACCGTAGGAGATTTTTTTTCTTCTATGGTTGGGTGGTCAACCTTTTAGGGAGACAAAAGATTACCCTCTTCCTTGTTATTTTCTTCATGGCCACTTCATCTGGTTTCTTCCTTGTTTGATTTTTGGACTTACTCGTGCTCATATTCTATTTAGATGTGATCCATATAATCTCCTCCTCCTTAAATACATACATGTCGTTGTTGTAGCTTCTTATCTCTGGGAGAGGCAGACAATGTTTTACCCTACAGAACCTGTAGGAGTATGTTTGTGTCTACTTCTACCTTGTCAGAATGTTGGTAGGGGTTAGGTACTTTGCTTCAATTAGGACATCTCCCTCCGAACAAAGGAAATATCTTAGATTTTTGGGGTACCCTAGTCGGTGTGCTATGTAGGTTATTGGGCCTCCCATGCAGAAATCTTGGGGACCCTCCTATCCTACTACCACTTCCATCTTATGAATAAGAATCTTTCCTATGTTCAGGACCTTAACTTCCATCATACACCATATTATATGGAGATCCATCCTAGTTACATTGCTTGTATCTGATCTGCAGGTAAGAGTGTTGGTGAACATCTTGCGCACTACCCTCATAAAGCTAGAATGCATCATGGCAGCTTTAGACTACCCACAACTATATCTTTAGTCTCCTGATAATTTTTCCCAAGTTTAATATGTTAGAAAGCCTATAGCATCCATCTCTCTGTGTGCTTTGTTGGATCATTTTTCTTTCTCACCAGATTCTATGAAGATTGAATTGAGCCATCTTTCTTTCAAGATATAATCTTTCTTCATGATGCGTACTTGTAGCCTATACTCCCCCGCACTCTATTGTTTGTTATTTTGTTACTTCCATCTTCCTTAGAGAGGACATAAATTCTTAGGTGATATCGTCATAAGAAGTCTTCCTATTGAAATAGATTTTATAGATTCCCAACTAGTCCAGATTATGTTTCACCCTATCATGTATTCCCAATTTTTGTAGGGTATCCACATCGCCGAACCTGGTGGCCTTGAGCTTCTTCTTCTGGAACATGTCACACTAGATTTCATTGTGTTCCTCATCCCTTGCCAAGAAATGATTGTCAGACTGGTCCTTGTGTACTATTGATGATGGTTGAGGGTCAATGCTTACAATCACTATTTGCTGGGGTATTGTTGCTTCTGTAGTTGTAGCCTCTTCAAATGTCTTGGATACTTTTTTAGGACTCTTTTAATCATGATTGGGTGCATCCCTTTTCCTCATATTTTGAACCTCGTCAAATGGTGTATACTCAGAGATGCTGGTCCTTATTTGTTCCTCATCACTTTCCAAATCCTTAGGTATTGGCTCAGCTAGCCTGCTGAGCCTACCTGCTTCTAAATCCACCTTGATCCTTTCTTATGTGGATTCACAATGAATTTTCATGTAGACTATTGTTTTGTCTTTTAGTTTTTCAATCCTCTCCTTCTCCTCTAGAGTCATTGATGCTTTAAGTTTTTGGGTGTATTCATACTCTTGGATTTCTTAGTTCCTACTCTAATTTCCTACCACAAATATCCACTTAGGTCGCATCATCCTCGACTCCCCACTTTTACTCATATCTCGGGGTCTAGGCTTCCGACCTTCTTGCATGGTTCCTACTCTCTCTATCTAGAGCTAACCCTATAAACAGCCTCACTACCAGAGGTTCTCTCTCCATGAAGGTGGATCAAACTCGCAAACATACCCCTACATGGGTGATACTTATGTTCAAACTTATGTTTGCTCAAGGTTATCCCTAGCCCCTTATGCTTATCTCATCACCTATCCAATATACTCCCTTGGCCAGGGTTTCAACCTACTGCTTGCATTACTGATGTATTCTGGGTGCCTACTATGCCATGCTCATATAAGCTCATGGGGTTTCTATAGGTCCTTCCCTGGCCTCATCAATGCAGTATTTATCCTTCATTCTAACATGCACGACCCTCCCCAGGGTTGGGACGCTGAAGGTAATCGGTCATCCAATCTCTCATGGCTCATATGGCATCCAAAGCATGTCTATCCAAACACATGGTCTACCATGAAATATGACTCATCATGTCATCTCTCTCTCTAACCTTCACTTAGGGTTAGGGTTAACATCATTCTTAGAGAATGTGCCAGGGCTCCACTTTTAATGGAGGTCTCTACCTCCAAGACTAACTCTCTTTACTTATCCTCCTGACAAGAAGGTCTAGCGCCAGGTCTCTCCGGAGGGCATGACAACTTATGTCATACGGCCTAAGCATGTATCTATTCTTTTATGCTTAATCTATTAAGCTTATGTCCATGACATCTTATTTACATGTTTTTTATTAATTTGGTGGAGGATTCCTTAATCCTTATCAACCTTACCCATACCTCAAGGGGGTGAGGAAAATAGAGAAAACCCTAAACCTTATAATCTTTAACAACATATGAGTTGAGAAGGGATGAACAAGGTGAGAGAGTCCTAAAGGTATCTTATTTTCAGTCAAATCTTGACACATTGGCCAGGCAGTCACACTAATCCAGGAGTCCTCGTATTTCGACTAGCGGTGCGGAGGAAAATCTTGCCAGCCCCCAGACGTGTTCCTTTACTAGACACCTCTGTCTTTTGGAAAATCCTCTAATAACTCCCTTGGGTTCTATAGAGTTTGTAAAATTTAATAATTATTAAAGATTAAATGAGGAACCTATGCTCGGATACCAAATGTAACAACCCCGCCTCCCAATAACCCCCAATTAAGGAAAACTAAGAGGTCATAGTCGTTATCCCAATTTATGGATCAAAGGTTCAACAAATAATCAATCAAAATTATCAAATTCTACCAAACTAAACTGAAAGGCAGTAATAAATTTTAACTTTTCATACCTTTTTTAAAGCTTGGATATCTTCTTCCATCCACATAGAGTCTATTCTAACTAATCCTCCTTTGAACTTTAATTCATTTTTAATTCCACATATGTCACTTTATTGTTTATTCTTTTCACTTGTACCTAAAATGCCGACAAACAAAATGTCGGTCAGCATAAAGCTGGTATGTGGGGGAACAAAAAACGTGCAATTAATAACAACATATTGCAGTCAATTACAGTTTAACAACCAACTTTACGTTTTAAGTATAACTATGTGATCCACACATATCATATTCTCTGTGTTGTCCCTGTAGTGGACCTGGATGCTACCTTCCTTATGGTAGATCCCCATTAAACCCTTCATGATCCTACCTAACAGGTAAATCAGTTTCTAGGGTTGAGTCACATGGAACTACTCATAGGTAGCCCACTCCTTAACTAATGGCATGCTATAGAGTCTCATGGCACTACACGTGGGTAGCCCAATTTCTAACTCATGATAGCCTAGACCTTACTCTAGGTTACCCTTTTTAGCATTTGCAAAGCCACAGAGGAGGATCCGGATCTAAGCCAGTTATATACATATACATGTATAGTGATAATCATAGTCACTTAATAGTTGCATGAAATAAAAGTCATCCAAGTAGTTTATTTCAAACAACTGATAAAATTTCTGGGAATCGCCGTGAAACTAAGGCGGTTATTCATAAACGTAACCACATACCTCATCTGATGATTTGAGATAGAATAATCCAATCAAGAAATCCAAATAAGCAAGCACACTATGAGATCCTGAAATATGCATACAATTTCCTATTATTGATCATGCCATCAAGATCTATTAAACCTAGCTCGCTTCCTAGGGTATCTAGTCCACTTTTAGGGTTTTCATCGCAATTAGGGTTTCCCTTCATCATTTACTATTTTAAACCCTAATTTTATACAATTATTCTCAAACCCTAATTATCTCAACATCTAATCCTCATTTTCAGATTAAAGGCATAATTAACCATTAAATGAGTTCATTAAGCCTCTATTAAAACTACCATTTTTATCATTTTAATCCATGACAAGATCATTATGCTCATTTATCATTAATTCATAGTTCATTATGGTCTAATTCACATATGAACTCTACTTGTCATTAATTCTACCTTTATCCATTAGAAAACCCTAATTACTACATTAAGGGTATTTATCTACAATTAGGAACCTTTATACTTGAAATAGTTTGGAATCATCATATCTCAACTTTATTCATGAAATTGATCAATTAAAGCCATTTACAATCTCATTCACTAATATTAGGGTTTCAAGACCCATTAAAGCATATTTACGCACATGAAACTCCAAATTGACCAATTCTGTGCAAAGTTCATCCTTCTTGTTCTTAATGTACCTTTTTACAATTAACAGGTTAATATCAACTTTAATCATCCATTAAACCCATTAAATACATTAATCATCTCAAAATAGGGTTTCTTAATCTTTAATTCATTAAAGTTAATAACTTACACTACTTTTCGAATTGCAAGAGGATTTATCCTATACAACCATTTTGAATGAATTCCACTCATTTTTCTGAGAAAAATACATATTTTATGTGTATCCATCCGAGCTGCGGTTAATTAGATATTAATTATGCAAAATTAACTTACTTTGCGACAATCAGCGGCGCCACGTCTCCTCTATCATGCAACATTGCTTTGTAGCTAGAAAACATTTCCAAAAGACCCTTTCACCCTTGGTCAAGTTGGCTGGCTCTTCAGCCCGTGGAGGGAAAAACCATCCAACGCATCTCTACTCTTCTTCAACCTCGAGCAGGTTGATTACAACCACCCTATCCGCCGATCTGCAGCCTTGGCACAACTCTCTCTGGGCCGCGATCCTTGCCGGAAGTTGCTCCTCTACCTCCGCCACTTCCTGGCACACATGGGGCACCCTCAGTTCTTAGACATGGTGGTTGTTATCTCTCTCATCAAGCCAGGTATTGGCAGTCGTCACTACAGCCTAGATGTTGCTGGTGTGCATGCTTCGGGGCATGGCCTCGATGGCTCTGTTGTTCCTTGGCAATGTGGTACCCCAGGCTTCCCTTGAAGCCCAACGTTGGCTCCTTCTAGACTCGTGCTCAGGCCGCTCCTCATAGATAGGGTTGATGGATGAAAACATGGAAGAAGAGGGAAGAAAGATGTGTAGGATCCTCTGGACTCGACCCAAGATCTTACCCCCCTTTATAGGTGAGGGTAACAATGCCCTACGATGCTTGCTGACAAAGAAAGAAGGTTCTTTCCTACTAGGAATTTGATTCCTTCATTAGGAAGTAAGATTTTCTCTCCTAATTACCTCTTTAATATCCTTTGTAACCCCAAATGCTTTGTTTATTAGGAAATTCGAGAATTATCTCTTTTTATCTTCCTTGTGCTTGGCTTTAAACCCATTGTCACATAATTCTTATTTCTTAAAGCAAATAGTATCACTTTTTGATAATATCAAAAACTCATTAATGATGTATCACATTATCGTCTTATTTTGTTTTATTTGCCTTTTTTCTTTCTTTTTTCTCCATTGGAGCTCCTTGGACACCAAGAAACTCCAAGATTTTGAAATTCCTTTATAAGGATACTTATTATCCTTCTAGATGCATCAATATTCATTATCTCACATTATCTTGTTTATTTCTTATTAAAATATCTATTTTTGAGGATTTCTCTTTCTTTTTATTTTCCTCATTGGCATCCCATTTATCATTAGGAATCCTTTGCATACGAAAATCCATCAAGGGTAACTCAAATATACCCCTTTTCACTTATTTTCCACATTTTATCATTGTTTTCAATTTCTTTCTTAATAAAGAAATACTTAATTGATCTTTTCTTTTCTTTTTGCATTATCTTTGCAACTTTGGAGTCATTGGGACCCGAGGAACCCAAAAGGCACGAAATCCACCTTTGGATTAAATTCTTTTGCCTTCTAGAGGTTTCTACATTTTCATTTTCTCCATTTCTTATTTATAATGGAGTTTCTTTTGTATTTTTCTTGTTATTGGGTCCAATAGCTAATAAATCCCACAAAACAACCAACAAGGCTATTGTAAACAAAATCCATTTATTCAAAACAAATTATATCGTTATTTGTTCAAATATCTTTAATATGAGAAATTACATTTTTCACCAATTGAACCCAAAAGTTGGGGTTGTAACATCCTTCCCCTCTTATAGGAATTTTTCCCTCAAAATTCCATCAAGCAAACAAACAATTTAGGATAAGACTTTTCCATGTCCATCATTGGCCCCTATGTGGCTTTACCTTATCCATGGTGCTTCCAAAGAACCGTTATCATCACATATTCTTTTCTATGAGTTCTTTCACCTTGGCATCTATAAACCTCACAGGTGACTCAGGTCATTTCAGCCTCCCTTGGGGCTCACTAGGTTCATTGCTCCGCACATGGTCCAGATACCTCACGTAGTGCTCTAAACTGGACACATGAAACTCATCACACATCACATTATCTTGAGGGGTAAGGGAAAACTTAACCTTCTCCACCAAACCATGTCAAAAGAACCCATGCATCGGGGACTCAGCTCCCTTAGTTATAATCTTAGAGAGGTCGGATTTTTGTGTCACATATTCCCCCATAGTGAACTGCATGGCAGTCTATTTTGCATCAGCTTACAACTCATGTCACTTCTGGGATCCTTTCAACCATTGCATGATCAAAGCAACTTCATCTACACACACTGTGGTCCTTTCTTGACCTTCGCGAGGTCCCTTCACCAACATCATCTTAATGAAGTGGTGACTGACACAACCTCCTTTGCAGAGCTTCTTTACATCCTGATACTGGCTATGGTGGTTATCATCACATCTTACAAAGGACAAAAAAAATTGTCTCTATGTATCTCCCTGAACGAGCACACATGCTCTCATCATACACTCTAGTCTGGATCGTACTAACCATTAGTTAGGGGTGATAAACTATACTAACATTGAGTTCTTCATGTACCTACTTCCACCTTATGGAAGTGAACCTTTAGGTCATACTCAAGAACTTTTGAACTCGTATCATGGTGTAGTTGAACCATCTCTCTCATATGTAGTTCAACCGGATCGGTCCCTTGATAGCACTCTTTCTTTCTCATGTCATATAGGTAAGGCGATCTACCATAACCCATATTGCATCTTGACCTTCCTTGGTCTAGGAGAGACTTACCACAACATCCATAATGATGAACTCCCATTCCTTCTTAGGGACTCTTTTATCCTCTATATCGATACACTGGGTTACTGGTGTTTGTCCTTCACCTCCTGGCTTGCATGGAAACATACCCCATGCAACTTCATCTTAAGCATCCAAAGTACTATTGTCACTTGTTATCTTGGTAGTACCATGGTATATGGTAATCTTAAATCATAATCTCCTGTATTGTCATGATTCCTTAGGATCGATTCCTCAGAAGCCCTAAACCACTCTCATCAGGGTTTTATCACCTTCTTTTCCAAAGAAGTGCATCTGAGGTACTACCGCCATCCTTTCGTTGCATCAGGGACTAGGCTGGCTAACCAAACAACCTTTAACTTGATCAACCGATATTGTTACATCTGAGTGTTAGCCAAACTTATCTCTTTTCCAAGTGAGGGTTAACCTAACAACCTCTTCTAGCCTCCATCTAAATTAGGCAGCTTTATCACATCCACAACATCCATTACCACTTCACATCCTTATGTGTTAGGTAACGTTGAAGACATACACCTCCATGTATTCACTTATCATCTCATCTCATCTCTATGTCTATCTTCATCAAGAAAACTCTGAGCTTATTCTCCTAGTTTTTTGAACTCAAACTTGTATAACTCATAGCTCATGATAACAACATCCTCATAAAATGACTACATTATTCCTCTTAGTGATTGTAAACCATCCATGTATCGTTCATTCTACCAGGGTATGTTATCATCTTTGTCCTCATACCTCATGGCAACATTCCAACTCACATCACCTTTTATCCTCGGTGTATGGCATGTGTATTGTCCTATCTCACTCCCATAACAAGAGGAAATAAGCATTTGGCTGCAGTCCAAATACAAAGTTCTTTCTGTTCCAAGAGTAGAGATGGTACATCCCACCTTACCAGTACACCTTTAAATCTTAGTTGAAACGTGGAACTTATGCCTCTACATCCCAATCATCTTGATAACAAAGTTACTCCCATGGAAACTAGTCTCGATCCTACTTGGGTCCACACACAATCCTTGGTCATCTCCTCTAGGTCTATAGGGTGCCGATACTTTTGGGGTCATCCCTCTTCCCTCATGCATCCAGAGAGTGCCCTACTCATATGCCCTTTGGGTCCCATGAGTTCATGAAGGTGATGAATCTCCTAACCCATGGCCCTCAGACAATGATAGTTGTTACCTCCCGACCCTATGGTCATGTGCAACTAGGGAATTAGGCAACTCCTACTTCCATCGGTCTTATCCCTACCTGACCCTAGGATAAACTTAGGATTCTATTATAGTACATGTCCAGCTTAGAACCTTACCCAAGACTTCATCATCTCTCTCTCTGCATT
The DNA here is from genome assembly GCA_963693085.1 of Alisma plantago-aquatica. Taxonomy (NCBI): domain Eukaryota; kingdom Viridiplantae; phylum Streptophyta; class Magnoliopsida; order Alismatales; family Alismataceae; genus Alisma; species Alisma plantago-aquatica. Next base: position 366,371,582 of record OY856411.1, on the reverse strand, counting down.
CATGGGCTAACTCACATCCTTTCATAGGGTCATGGCAACCTGCCTACCTTGGTCAGGCCCCATACCGATTACCTCCATGGTAACACATCCACATGCACTTAGAGATGGTTATCTATGGGTCTACAGGTTCATTCTCATACCATGTACTTTTCACTTAGCTTCTCAAGATCCTATGAGACCTCTTTAGGTTTCCTCAAAACCAATAGAAATTGGTGTACACCTTATAAAAGGGTCCCCCTCCCAGAATGGGAGGAAACTATCTCTTGACAACAAGGTCACAAACATCCTTAGGGTTTACATCCATATGAGCATGCTTAACCCACCAGCTACTAAGGCACACACAGACCACCTACTAAACCATGCTAGGTCATACTTGTTCTCATTCCTTAGCATTAGATCAAGATCATACCTTCCCTTGTCATCAACTTAGTTGTGAGGAGTTCATCAAACATACCTTAAACTTAAGGGGTTTCCCTTTCCTCTAAACATGAGGAGTACCATGCTCGAATCTATAGGAACTCATATCTCATCATGATCATCGGGTACACCACTTCCCCTCTTATAGGCCTAGGAACCCTAGGTTCACTTCTCTGATGTCCAAATGTTTGCTCAACCTCTTAACCCCAAACCAAACATGTACCAGGTATGACATGCACTTCCTGTCATCCTTCTACTCAAGCAACACTTCAGAGATGAGTCCTCCTCAAGGACAAACAACAAGGTACAAATCCTCACAACCTGTTACTAAACCTCTCCAAGTCTAAAGAACTCTTCTTCCTATCTTAGAAGGTAACCACCTATACCATGGGAACCTAGGTACCAGAAACCTCATCTTCTCTTAAGCGTTTTGTTCCTCCAATGGCAACCAAGATATCATCAGCCTCCAAAGATCAAGCATGAGGCAACCAAAAACATCCACTTAGGTCGCATCATCCTCAACTCCCCACTTTTCCTCATATCTCAGGGTCTAGGCTTCTGACCTTCTTGGATGGTTCCTGCTCTCTCTCTCTAGAGCTAATCCTACAAATAGTCTCACTACCAGAGGTCCTCTCTCCATAAAGGTGGATCAAGCTCACAAACATACCCCTACATGGGTCATACTTATGTTCAAACTTATGTTTGCTCAAGGTTATCCCTAGCCCTTTATGCATATCTCATCAGCTATCCAATATACTCCCTTGGCCATGGTTTCAACCTACTGCTTGCATTACTGACGTATTCTGGGTGCCTACTATGTCATGCTCATATAAGCTCATGGGGTTTCTATAGGTCCTTCTATGACCTCATCAATGAAGGAGTTATCCTTCATTATAACATGCACGGCCCTTCCCAGGGTTGGGTCACCGAAGTACTCAGTCATCCAACCTCTCATGGCTCATATGGCATCCAAGGCATGTCTATCCAAACACCTGGTCTACCATGACATCTGACTCATCATGTCATCTCTCTCTCTAATCTTCATTTAGGGTTAGGGTTAACATCATTCTCAAAGAATGTGCCAGGGCTCCACTTTTAATGGAGGTATCTACCTCCAAGACTAACTCTCTTTACTTATCCTCCTGACAAGAAGGTCTAGCCTCAGGTCTCTCCAGAGGACATGACAACTTATGTCATACGACCTAAGCATGTATCTATTATTTTACACTTAATCTATTAAGCTTATGTCCATGGCATCTTATTTACATGCTTTTTATTAATTTGGTGGAGGATTCCTTAACCCTTATTAACCTTACCCATACCTCAAGGGAGTGAGTAAAAGAGAGAAAACCCTAAACCTTATAATCTTTAACAACATATGAGTTGAGAAGGGATGAACAAGGTGAGAGAGTCCTAAAGGTATCTTATTTCAAGTCAAATCCTGAGACATTAGCCAGGCAGTCACACTAATCTGGGAGTCCTCATATTCTGACTAGCGGTGCAGAGGAAAATCTTGCCAGCCCCCAGACGTGATCCTTTTCTAGACACCTCTGTCTTTTGGAAAATCCTCTAATAACTCCCTTGGGTTCTATAGAGTTTGTAAAATTTAATAATTATTAAAGATTAAATGAGGAACCTATGATCTGATACCAAATGTAACGACCCCGCCTCCCACTAACCCCCAATTAAGGGAGACCAAGAGGTCAGAGCCATTATCCCAATTTCCGGATCAAAGGTTCAACAAATAATCAATCATAATTATCAAATTCTACCAACCTAAACCGAAAGGCTGTAATAAAATTTAACTTTTTATACCTTTTTCAAAGCTTGGATATCTACTTCCATGCACATAGAGTCTATTCCAACTAATCCTCCTTTGAACTTTAATTCATATTTAATTCCACATATGTCACTTTACTGTTTGTTCTTTTCACTTGTACCTAAAATGCTGACAAACAAAATGTCGATCAACATAAAGCTGGTATGTGGGGGAACAATAAATATGCAATTAATAGCAACATATTGCAGTCAATTACAGTTTAAAAACCAACTTTACGTTTTAAGTATAACTGCGTGATCCACACATATCCTATTCTTTGTGTTGTCCCTGTAGTGGACCTGGATGCTACCTTCCTTATGGTAGATCCTCATTAAACCCTTCATGATTCTACCTAACATGTGAATCAGTTTCTAGGGTTGAGTCACATGGCACTACCCGTAGGTAGCCCACTCCTTAATTCATGGCATGCTATAGAGTCTCATGGCACTACATGTGGGTATCCCAATTTCTAACTCATGATAACCTAGACCTTACTCTAGGTTACCCTTTTTATCATTTGCAAAGCCACATAGGAGGATCCGGATCTAAGCCAGTTATATACATATACATTTATAGTGATAATCATAGTCACTTTATTGTTGCATGAAATAAAAGTCATCCAAGTAGTTTATTTCAAACAACCGATACAATCTCCGAGAATCACCGTGAAACTAAGGCGGTTATTCATAAACGTAACCGCATACCTGATCTGATGATTTGAGATAGAATAATCCAATCAAAAAATCCAAATAAGCAAGCACACTATGAGATCCTGAAATATGCATACAATTTCCTATTATTGATCATGCCATCAAGATCTATTAAACCTAGCTCACTTCCTAGGGTTTCTAGTCCACTTTTAGGGTTTTCATTGCAATTAGGGTTTCCCATCATCATTTACTATTTTAAACCCTAATTTTATACAATTGTTCTCAAACCCTAATTATCTCAACATCTAATCCTCAATTTCGGATTAAAGGCATAATTAACCATTAAATGAGTTTATTAAACCTCTATTAAAACTACCATTTTTATCCTTTTAATCTATGATAAGATCATTATGCTCATTTATCATTAATTCATAATTCATTATGGTCTAATTCACATATGAACTCTACTTGTCATTAATTCTACCTTTGTCCATTAGAAAACCCTAATTACTACATAAAGGATATTTATCTACAATTAGGAACCTTTATACCTGAAATAGCTTGGAATCAACATATCTCAAATTTATTCATGAAATTGATCAATTAAATCCATTAACAGTCTCATTCACTAATATTAGGGTTTCAAGGCCCATTAAAGCACATTTACGCACATGAAACTCCAAATTGACCAATTTTTTAGAAAGTTCATCCTTTTTGTTCTTAATGTACCTTTTTACAATTAAAAGGTTAATATCAACTTTAATCATCCATTAAACCCATTAAATACATTAATTATCTCAAAATAGGATTTCTTAATATTTAATTCATTAAAGTTAATAACTTACACTACTTTTCGAATTGCAAGAGGAGTTATCCTCTATAACCATTTTTAATGAATTCCTCTCATTTTTCTGAGCAAAATACATATATTATGCGTATCCATCTGAGCTGCGGTTAATTAGATATGAATTATGAAAAATTAACTTACTTTGCGCCAATCAGGGGGCGCCACGTCTCCTCTATCATGCAACGTTGCTTTGTAGCTAGAAAACATTTTGACAATACCCTTTTGCCCTTGGTTAAGTTTTCCGGCTCTTCAGCCTGTGGAGGGCAAAATCATCCAACGCATCTCTACTCTTCTTCAACCTCGAGCAGGTTGATTACAGTCGCCCTAGCCACCGATCTGCAGCCTTGGCGCGACTCTCTCTCTTTCTCTCTCTGGGCTGCGATCCTTGCTGGAAGTTGCTCCTCTACCTCCGCCGCTTCGTGGCGCACACAGGGCACCCTCAGTTCTTGTCCATGGTGGTTTTTATCTTGCTCGTCAAGCCAAGTATTGGTGGTCGTCACGGTAGCCTAGCTGCTGCTGGTGCGCATGCTTTGGGGCACGACCTCGATGGCTCTATTGTTCCTTAGCACCGTGGTACCCTAGGCTTCCCTGGAAACCCAGTGTTGGATCCTTCTAGCCTCGTGCTCAGGCCGCTCCTCATAGATAGGGTTTATAGACGAAAACATGGAGGAAGAGGGAATAAAGATGTGTATGATCCTCTGGACTCAACCTAAGATCTTACCCCCCTTTATAGGTGAGGGTAACAATGCCCTACGATGCTTGCTCACGAAGAAAGAAGGTTCTTTCCTACTACGAATCTGATTCCTTAATTAGGAAGAAATATTCTCTCTCCTAATTACCTCTTTAATATCCTTTGTAACCCCATATTCTTTGGTTATTAGGAAATTCGAGAATTATCTCATTTTATCTTCCTTGTGCTTGGCTTTAAACCCATTGTCAAGAAACTCTTATTTCTTAAAGCAAATAGTATCACTTTTTGATAATATCAAAAACTCATTAATGATGTATCACATTATCTTCTTATTTTGTTTTATTTTCCTTTTCTCTTTCTTTTTTCTCCATTGGGACTCCTTGGACCCCAAGAAACTCCAAGATTTAAAAATTCCTTTATAAGGATACTTATTATCCTTCTAGATGCATCAATATTCATTATCTCACATTATCTTGTTTATTTCTTATTAAAATATCTCTTTTTGAGGATTTCTCTTTCTTTTTATTTTCCTCATTAGCATCCCATTTATCATTAGGAATCCTTTACATACGAAAATCCATCAAGGGTAACTCAAATATACCTCTTTTCACTTATTTTCCACATTTTATCATTGTTTTCAAATTCTTTCTTAATAAAGAAATACTTAATTGATCTTTTCTTTTCTTTTTACATTATCTTTGCAACTTTGGACTCCTTGGGACCCATGGAACCCAAAAGGCACGAAATCCACCTTTGGATTAAATTATTTTTCCTTCTAGAGGTTTCTACATTTTTCTTTTCTCCATTTCTTATTTATAATGGAGTTTCTTTTGTATTTTCCTTGTTATTGGGCCCAATATCCAATAAAGCCCACAAAACAACCAACAAGGCTATTGTAAACAAAATTGATTTATTCAAAACAAATTATATCATTATTTGTTCAAATATCTTTAATATGAGAAATTATATTTCTCAACAATTGAACCCAAAAGTTGGGTTGTAACACAATTCTTGAAATTAAAAAATGTAATCTCACATTTTCTTAATTTTATTCTATGTACACTAGTAACAATTAGTGCCATACAAGATCTAGGAGGAGTCACACTCCTATGATCTCCCACACCCTCAGTCATCCTGAGTCTGACACGGTGACATATAGAGTTCCAACTTCAAAACAACCTAGTCTGCCTTAGTATATGGGAACAACACTTGTGAAAATTGAGTTACGACACAGCCGCACTCTTGCAAAGGTATGACTGTACCCATCCTCAAAATATATCATATATATACTAAATCACATTATCTGAGATATGACCTCGATCATTCTCCTGTCAGGGTGTGACTACAACCATCCCTGTGAACATGCATATACTCAACAATATATGACTTTATGCTTCCACTGAGACAAAACCCGTTTCACCATTCAGTAAGTACTGACACTGAAGATGGATCTATGGCACATGAAAACTACATGATTAGGGTTTCACTTGATTAGTTAATACAATTGGTTGTCTTTTAGTGTCAATCAAGTTAGAACGTACAAACCCTAAACAAACTCTACAAAGATAAGGGTATGTTGCGACATTAGGATTACAAAACGTATTGTGAATCAAGCTAATCATACAACCATGTGGGATTGATATTGTCTTATTGCCTTATACCAGGCCATCATCATCATTATATCACCACGGGATAACCATCCCTCATCTCATTATTAGAGGGTATCACCTCAACTAGGCATAAAGCCTCTGCCAGGTCATAACACCCAATCACATAGTTCCTGCATAACATCACATTCTCATCATGCCTTATAAGGGCTCATAATCATCACCTCGACTTATATCAAATACACCATAGCAACCACTAGATATTGTACTTATTCCACCTACAAGATTAGGGTTATACAAGTAGGAAAGAGAAAACACCATTTCATGCTAGTCACTTTAAACATGATAAGCATTACATTCATACACTAAAATAGGGTTAGGGATTCTCATATAGCATGTATCATTGTACTCCATGGTACATCATTCCCACATTCTTGCAGCACATTAGGGTTAAGCATTAATATCATAAACAACCATTTATGAGAACATCAACATGTGTCGACCAAACCACATAACGACCACATGCCCACATGTGTAGCGACCACCAAAGAACAAAGTGTAGAGACCATACCATGTAGCAACCTCCACATCAACACCACTTGTAACATCCCTCAAGCTAGGTTTATGGTTAGCACATAGCCATGTAGCGACCATTGTTGTGACCATCCAAGAACAAAACCAAGTATAGCGTCTAACACCAAGATCAACATGTAGCGACCAACATAAGGGTCAACATGTAGCAACCCACAAAACAGCTTGTGTAGAGACCATAGTGGCTTAGGGTTAGTATTATGGTGACCGAACCAAAACCCTAGCACATCATCAACATGGTCAAAACAACTCCTAGGAACAAGGAAAGAACGTCGACCAAATCAAAAGTTTAGCATCAAGAAATCAAGCGTCATCAAGATGAAACTCAAGAAAGAATGAGCATTAAAATCCTAGAAAAGATCATCATAAATATCAACAAAGGGAACCATTCTAAGAAATAGAAAACCAAACGTCCCATACATGTACATAAAAACAAAAACCTCCATCTAACACATGATGGCCGAAACATAAACATGGTGATAAAACCAACAAACATAGTGAATGTAACAAACATCAACATCGACCATCACTAGGGGTTTAGATTCATGAATTACAATTAAGAGAAAGAGGAATCTAGAAAAGAACACTTCAAAAACTTAAACCCTAAAACAAGATACAATTATCCATCAACTCTTGATCATGTTTTAGATATAAAACAATAGCACGCAAGAAAGATAAAGGTGTGATAATAGTAGAGGGGAAAGTTATATAACCCCTCTTAAGATGAAGATCAAGCTCCAAAGCCACGAGCTCCAAGAGAGAGAAGTAAGCTCCAACTAGGATCAGCTCCACGGCCAACAAGATCACTTCAAGAGATGAAGAACACACCAAGGTCGGTCAAAAGAGAAAGGATAGAAACCTTAAGCCGAAAAGAAGGAAGAAACGAGGAAGCTTCATTTCACTCAGGTACTACCATGGTCAAACCATAGTATCGACCTCTATTGGAGAGAAGATCCTCAATATATCCACCATGGTGATCCATAATCTCACAGCTAAGAAGGAGAAAGGGGGGTAGGGTTCAAAGGAAATGAGATCAAGGGCATGAGACTAATTACCAAGATCAAAGATCACCAAGAATCACCACAAAGCATATGATCAAACCCTAGATCACCATGTGCAAAGGTGATCGGTCACCAAGCTCCAAGATCAGCACCTTCTCTTGCACCACCAAGCTCAAGGAAAAACTCAATCAAGAAAAGAGGAAGAAGAGAGATAAAGGGGATACTTGCATGTGAAAGAAAGAAAATATATATTCAAGGGTAGGAGGGAGGTAAAGATCATGAGGTGTCAAGATATAAGAGCACCAAAAGGACATGTGTCCCACAAAGCCACTGCCATGCAATCACTCTAGGCATGCATGCAAAAAAGGGTGATACAAACAAAGCTTGGTAGCAACCACTTGGTCCACTACCTACCTTCGGTCGAAGCAACTCAAAGAATGGTTTGATCCTAGATGGGTGATTGGATGCTCTAGAGGGGGTGAATAGAGTTGAATGCACTTAAACAAAATTCATTAGACCTTCAAGATATATCACAAGATAAGGTTGCTAAATAGGAAATTTGTGTGCAACTAAAACATATATAGAAAGGGAGAGAGAGATTGAACATACACCAATTGACAATCTATTTAGAGTGTTTCCACACTTCAAACTATAAGTGAGTCAGTCCACTACCTAGAGAGGTCAACCTCTAGGATTTCTTAACCTTGCATCTTCATTATATTCATTATAAGAGATACAATACATGACCACCAAAGGACTTACCTATCCAATACAAAGAGTCTTCAACCTTACCAAGGACTTACCCACTTTGCAAGGAGTATTCCGCCTTCTTCCAAGGACTTACCTACTCTTTCACAAGTCTTCAGCCTTGCAGGGATTACCCACTCTTCTTGGATCTTCCACCTTTGACTTCACCTGCACTCAGAGAAGCTTCCGCCAAGGACTTACCCACTTGCGCAAGGAGTCTTCTGCCTTCACCAAGGGCTTACCCACTATTGCTCCAAGTCTTCAGCCTTGATCTTCACCAAGGGACACCTTCCCTTATCCTTCTTCACCTCTCTTACCCAAGAGAGAGAACCTTCATCTTCATGATTGAAATGAGAGATAGGGAGGTGGTGGAAGTGAGAGCCTCACAAGATATACATGTAGGAATAGCTCTCTTATAGAATTTCTACTCACTCTAACAAATGTAGCAAGTGATTAATATTAGAGAGAGATAGGAGGTTGTAGGAAGCACTCAACTATAGAATAGGAACCTCACATAGAGTTTTGCATTGAATGCTCAACCTTGGAATGAAGCCCAAGGGGTCCTATTTATAGCTGGGGATGCCTCTTAGCCTTTGGGTACACTTGAGAACAAAAACTAGCCATTTTGTGGCTTACAACAGATATATTTTCACCTGTTGCAACTCCACAACAACTAGAAGCACTTTTCTACACTTTTTCGTACAGTGCAATCGGTCGAGTTTCTATAAAGGTAACTCGACCGATAGAGTAAAATACAAAGCCGATATTCAGACCATTGGTCAAGTTTGTCTTGGGGAGTACTTGACCAATTTGATTTTCATTGGTCGGCCGAGTTTGTCCTAGGGAAACTTGACCGACCAATGAAAATCAAATTGGTCAGGTACTCCATCGGTCGAGTTTTGTGAAGTGTAAACTTGACCGATCAAAAGTCATTTTCAAGATCCAATCAGGATCGGTCGAGTTCTATGTATTGACAACTCAACCGATGAACAACCTGATGTGAATTTTGGAAAATGGCTTTTGAGTGCTTAAACATTCGATCTAAGTGCTCCTAATTTTTTCTAAGCTTAATTACAAGTCATACAATCATTACAAGTGATTTACAACATGATTCTAATGGATTTACATCATATCATAAAAACATGCACTTGTATTGACTTTGACTTGTCTTTTCTCCAAGTTGATATGCGCAAGTTAGGGCATTTGGAGTGTGTCTATACCTAATCTAAAATCACTCAAGTAGAGACATTAGACACAATTAATTGGAATGGTTTAGTCATCGTCAAAACAAGGATTTTGTCAATTTAGGCATGAGTCAACATTGATCTAATTGACCTTGAGTCAACATTTTCCCCATTTTTGAAGGTGACAAACCATTCCATAAATGTATTGAAAGCATTTAAGTAAAGTCATACCTTTGGAGAAACCTAGGGGTTTCAATAGAATTGAGTTCATATGCTCCCCCTCAATTGGTGCTAGTAGAGTTCTCATACTCCCCCTCAATTGATGCTATTTCTCCTGCATGGTTAGCTTTCATAACATTTATAGAATACTATGTCTTCTACTCATATATGTTCTACACATATATGTCTTCTCCCATTTTACCTTCTCCCCCTTACATGGACATACTTCTCCTCTTCATTTAAGACATGCCTTCTCCCTATTTTGTCAAAATAAGACATTACCTTTCTCCCCCTTTGTCATTTCAAAGAGTGGGGGTATGAAGAGATAAGAAACACCACTTTTTAAGAGAAAGGAGATAACAAAAAGTTATATAAGGAGAGTAGAAGAGCACAGATATGGGCTTGTCCAAGCATAGAAAGAAAAGCAAGTTAAAACATGCACTTGAACAACCCAAAATGCAAGATGAAGTGCTGTAGAAAAAAAATAAAATGCAATTTTGACCCTCAAGATGATAGAATTTTCCCAAAAAGTGTCAGGGCTCATGGAAAAGCGATGAGTCTTGCTCAGAAGGCCGTTTCTGCATAAAAACACTAGTCTTGCACCGAAAATTGAAACTAGAGCAAAATCTGCATGAAATCCAAACATGCTCCAATTTCTATATACAATGTAGATCTATGTACCCTACATCACAGAGTTATGCAAGTAACTCAATATAGTATATATGCAATTCAAGGAACAAGCTTGATCATGTATGAGGCAAGATACAAGCATAGCATATAGTGAAATACCACTAGATGAGCAAAGATACCAATTATAAACAAGGTTAGAACTACATGTATGTGAACTAATAGTAGATGTTATCACAAGTTAGGACTACTAGTAGGATCTAGGTCATAGCAAGAGATACCAAAAGATACACAAGATAAAGCAAGGTATGAGTGGCTGTAGTGATATATCCAAACAAAGAGATAAGCAATTTTAGAAGCATGAAAGGATATAAATCACATACAAATATGCATCATTACAAAAGGATGATTACCACTAAGAACCTCAAGGTTGTATCAAAACAAGATATACACCTAGATAGATGTAGCGAGTTAGAGTATAACGGAAGCAATTTTAGACACAACCAAAAGATCCAAAGAGATCATCATCAAAACTTGCAAAACAACTCAGAGTAAGTAATTGCAAGATATAGGTATCCCAATTTAGAGCAATTAGAAAGATAGAGTTGTAGGAAAGATAGGAAATTTAAAGAATGGAAATATGCATATATAAAGGTACCAAATGAGAGTGCCAAAGAATGAGGCTATTGGTTGAGAAAATCTAGTTGAGAGGGAAATTCTCATTCAATAAGCCAAATGTATATATTCTGTGCACAGTATTATCAGTCGAGTTCTATGCATTGACAACTGGACCGATGACAGCTGCTGGAAACACCCATTGGTGCCTATCGGTCGAGTTTCAAATAGGACAAACTCAACTGACAGAGCTGCGGTCAAAAGGCACATATATTTCATAAAAACATATTTAAAGGCATGCTAAAAATACAAATCATATCCAAACATGTCTAAGAAAGTTAGTAATGCACTATAGAAGCATTAGAAATAGTTTTTGAGCAAGAGTGTGAAGAGAAACACAAAATACCACTTTTAACTCAAAAACCACATGCATAGTGCACACTAACTTGACAAAAACAAGTTAGGATAGGTTATAAGCAAGTAAACATTTACCTTTGTTCTTACCATTCCTTTTTCCACTTGTTGTCACCATCTACACATCTCACCTTTCTTCTTTCATGTGGATTGAAAAGTGAATTTACAATTCAATAACTCAAGTTCATCAATTTGCAAGTACCTACAAGAAGAAAGATGAAATGGTGCCCAATCATGTTTTTGGGTCTGGAGGGGTTACTTTAGCAACCCAAGTCCTATTGCTCTTGGGTGCTTTCCTAAAAGGACAACAAGTAGAATAATGACCAATTTCATTGCAATAGTTGCATGTGCCCATAGTCTTGGAAGTAGAGGATTCAATATGGAATATTGGAGGTCCTCTACCTTTATTGTACCTTTGACTACCATCATACCCCAAACCATGTCTACCAATTTGTTTGGTGGTATGGTGTAGGATATCATTAAGTCTCTTCTTACCAACTAAGAATCTTTGCAAAGAAGATCTCAAACTATCATTATCATGCATAAGAGAAGTAATAGTAGAAGACAAATGATTGATATTATCTCTAGCATGCAAAAGATCATTTTCTAATCAAAGAGCTTTAGTTAAATAAGAATATCTATCAATATGAAGAGAAGCAACATCATTCTCTCTACTAGTAGAACTAGAACAAGATTCATGTACATTGATTTTAGCAAGTAAGGAGGCATTTTCTGTTTCAAGCAAAGCAATCTTGGAAAGATAAACACCATTTTCAGATTCTAATTCTTGCAAAATAGAATCTTTGTCCTTGTTTTCAGATTTAAGAACATCAATATCATGCATGAGAGAATCAACAATTAAAGTATGCTCTTCATTAGAACTAGGCATGAGAGGTTGAGCTTCTAGAAATTTAATCTTGTCAAGCAAACTAGCATTTTCAAGATCATTTAGTTCTGCATGCAAATTATCAACAATTCTAGCAAGCTATTTCTTTTTCCTTTTATAAGACTTAAGAGAGGCACAAGTATTGTAAGGACCCTGACCTCCGTTTAGGGTTTATCCTGTTTGCTTTGCTTAACCCTGATGCTTAGTTGCTTGCTAATCACCTTTAGTGGTGATTAGGGTTTGTCGGTGCTTTGTTGAGAGCTGGAGGTGCTACTTGAAATTAACCCAAGTATAGGGTTTGTGGTCAAGTTTGCCACCTTGTGAGGTGTTCCTCCCTCTGCTTTCTTCCTGTAGTGTTGAGAGGAAGGGTTGGGCTCGTTGCTTGAGTTCCTTTGGGCTTGGTTGAGCTTGTTGGGCCTTGTAGTGCGTTGCCTTTGCTTCTTTGGACCTTGTGTCGGGCAAGAGCATGCTTATGTCGGCCTGGGTGTGTCGCCCAGGATGTGTGTCGCCCTGGTGGTGTGTCACCCAGGGTTGTGTCGGCCATGGAGTGGGTGTGTCGGCCATGGCATGGAGGTGTGTCGCCCATGGACCTCTTTGACTCTCATTGACCTCGTTTGTGTCACCACTAGTGGACACTTGGTGCTTGATGCTTGCATGTGGCAATGGCCTTGGACATGTGTTTAGAGCATGTTAGAGTGGTGGTTTTGCACATGGACAAGTGTCCCTAGGTGGGCGACACCTTGCCTTGTCTTTCCTTGGTTTCTCCTCCAACCCCTTCTATATATGTGTTTCCTTTCCCTTACTAAGGATCCCTTTAGTTCCTTAGTCTCCTTCTCCTTTGGTGCACGACATCCCCTCTCTTCCTTTACAAGCTTGGTGGCCGATCCTTATTGGAGTCTCCTTCTTCCTCTAGTGGTGGCCGAACCCTAGAGTGTCTTACTCTTCTTCTTGTGGTGGTGCTTGGAGCTTGGACCTTGGAGCTAGGAGCTTGGAGCTTGCTTAAGGCGGGTTACATAACTCCTAACCCTAACTACACTACCTTCTTTTATGATTTTACATGTTGTTATGATCATATCGGCTATGCTTGTTGCTAGTTTAGTTTCTTGCTTAGTTGTACCTTGTTGGCCGAACCTGTGTTCTAGGGTTTCTTGGTGAGAAATACCCCTTTTTCTCCTAGGTCTTGAGGAGTGAGCTTGAGTTCTAGTATCATGGGAAACACTCCTCTCTCATTTAAGTTGAGAGGTGAGCTTGTGTTCTAGTTACTTGAGAAACACCCTCCTCTCACCATGGACTTGAAAGGTGAGCTATGCTGTGGTTATGCCTTGTTGTGGTTGTTCCTTGTGTTGCCTGATTGGTAATAAGAGATGTGCAAGACCCCTCTCTCTTAGTTGTTGAGAGGTGAGCCATCTTCTTGATCCTTTAGGGTTTGTTGCCCTTGTGCTTGAGGTTGGTGGTGACCCTGTCGGGTTGCATATTGATCGTTATGATCTTGAGGGAGGTGATGCCCGATATCCTTATTGATCTTGAGCTTTGGACAATACACATTGTGACTATGCCAGGTGTTTCCCTTGGTCCCTGCCCTATGTGTGTCGGGCAACATACTTTGATGAGTAACCTGCGTGATACATGTGTGAAGGTTTGGCATCGTTATGCCTTGTTGTGGTGGAGCATTGCTAGCTAGTCTGTGGTGTGCATCACCCTTTGGCCTTAGCTCTATGTGTGTCGGCCAACAGCACGACACCTTAGTGCCCGATACATGTGTTGACCGATATGCCTTGAGGCACGACACACCATTGCTTGACACATTTCTTTGGCTAGTGCACGTTTGGTTGCCCGTTATCCTTGATACCTGACGTAGCGTTGCATGACATGGTGCACGATACACCTTGCACGACATGCCCCTTGGGCTCAGTTGCACGATAGACCCTGCTGCACAACACAGCGTTGCATGGTACTCCTTTGTTGTTATGCTTGGCCTATATGTGCTGGTATGCATTTGAGTGATGAACGATAGGGGAGAGTACCCTACCCGATACCACCTCTAGAGCGGTGCCCTACCCGTCACACTTCTTGTGAGGGTAGTAGGCACTTCTAGTAAGGGTCTTGTCTCTTATGGAAATCTATGCGCTAGCTCTTTTTCATGAACCACGTTAGTTTTGATAGTAACTCTTGACATGCTTTATGGTAATTGTGATAGTAGATTACATCTATGTATCTTGCCATGATAGTACTTGTGTTTATGATCATCTTGAATCACCTGTATAATGATAAAGAAATGTTAAGCATGTAAGAAGCCTTGAAGGATGATATGACCTATGCCAAAGGTCACCGGTTGAGGCATGAATGATAACATATATAATCATCAATGTTGCCCAATGTTGATAATATAATTCTTATGTTAATCTATGGTAATTGAGTATACTAACCATGCAGGTGATGCATAGCCAGGTAAAGGGCTATGAGGTATATATGATGAGTAATATTGCGTTGTTATATTACTCTTGATGATGAGATAACATGCATGATTTGTTTTGGTCTGAGGACCTGAGTTTGATTAAAGTGATGCGATTGTTATCCCCTATTGATGATGTAAGCCTTGAGAGGCGGTGACACTATGTGATGAGGTATTGAGATCCCATGGCAATGTGATGATCCTTGAGATGGATCTAGATGATTTGGCAAGAGCCCAAGTGATAACATGTAATGTTGGATCCTTGTGATGGCTCAGGATGATGTTGATTACAATAAAAGCATAATGTTGAGTTTCATGTTGTTTATTCTTGTTATAGTTTACATGTTATATATATAACTTGGTTGAATCTTGCAATCCACCTAAAAGATATTAATTAATCACAGCGGAATGTATCATGTAGTTTTCCCTGGCCATGGATCCATCATCGTCAGGAGCTGGTGATGGTGAAACGGGTTCTCCTGCGGGTTAACCCAGAGCGCATATAATTGAATATTCGAGGTTTCTCCTAGCCTAAAATAGAGAGGGAATCGAGTGCAACTGTGGTTGCAGACTCGAGATATGTATGTGAGCATGGTGAACAGGCCCATGGCTCAGGATATGTGATATGAGGAGCATGAATGCGTTCATGGCTCAGAGCACGGTGAACTGGCCTGTGGCTCAGATATACTAGTGTCGTGACCTGTACCAAGGCGGGCTAGAGGAAGGGTAGCCTATGGAGTTGACCCTGTGGATGAGGCCACTTAAGCACGAGACAGCGGTCCTGCTTTTGTTCTCGTGCACTGACCACGAGGTGGGAGGTCGTGGAGTCCGGCTCTTCCATTGACCTTGTATGGCACCAGCTCTGGGTTTCACAGCCGTCGGTTGGATTTGAGCGGTACGGCTCATTTCCTCAGGGCATAATAATATGTAATTCAGCTCAATAGTATTTACTGCATAAGGCAAAATACGGAACATTAGTTGAGGCCTTGCTTGCGTAGTTAATCTTGCTATACCTTGTAGTTACTTAAACAATCTTGTGGTATGTGGTAAGACCCTATAAATCTTATCTTGTTAATCATGTTCCATAAAGAAATACTTTGGTATTATGCCTTCCGTACTTCTGGTAAGTTTGATAGTATATATATATAGCTTTGCTCTATAGACTGCTCTTATTATACTTTTCATCAGTATCTTCTTTTTTTGATTTCATCTTTCTGAGGTTTTGTAGTTTCGGCGGGGAGTTATGTTTCTCACTGGGACTGTGTGTCTCACCCCGTTGGTTTATAACCTTTTTAGGTGTTCGAGCTAGGCGTGGTGGTGGTCACGGAGTTGTGGCCGAGCAGCAAGAAGAGCAGTAGAAGGCAAGAGATGGACATGCTGTTGTTTTGGTTGTTTTGTAGTAGAGTCTAGAGTCATCCCTATACTCTCAGGTCCTTGGAGGTGTTTTGACGTTGTTTCACGATGTATAGCTGATGATGTTTTGTATATCCTGCTGCTGGCCGGATGTGGGCCGTGATGTATGTATAAATAGGGGATGAACTCATGTGATGACTAGACAGCTAATCTCCTAAGTTGTGGACAAGTGTCAAGAGCTAGTAAATGTTTTATGTAACATGTTTCCTTACATGATGAGGACCTAAATGTAATAGTTTCTCAATTTATCCTCTTTCTGAATTTGGTTTTAATTAACCCGTGTTTTTGGTAATTTGTGGTTTATGGTGAATTCCGCACGTTTTCGCGTAACACCTCACTGTCTATGTGATAGTGGGATGTGTTGCCACAAGTTTGGTATCAGAGCCATAGGTTCGCTGAATCTACAGGGATTTAGGACTAGATTGTGTTTGTTCTTGTGAGTTTTTCCAGATTTTCTTACAATCATCTTCTGCACTCACCGAAAGAAAAGCCAAGATGTCTGGAAACCATGAAGAACATGCTACTGAGAACAACAATGCTGCATCAGTTGATGGAGCTATAGGGCAGGCACATGAAGAATGGGTGCATGAGGTCCCCCAACCTGACCCAACCATTCTTGAACATCCTGCCTATCAACAGCTTATGGGGCAGATGATGGCTACGATGAATCTCATGGTAGAAAGACTGCCAGTGCCTCCGCCAAGAGCACAGGCTCCCCATGGTGAAACATTGAGTATTGGGAAGACCTTTGAGCGGCTTCACTGAGTCAGAGCTTCAGACTATGCTGGAACGACTGATCCAGTGGACGCAGATCTGTGGCTGACAAGTCTTGAGAAGGTTTTCCGGATCCTCGACATCCCCAAAGCAGACAAAGTAAAGCATGATGTCTACCTTATGAAGGGTAGTGTTGGTCACTGGTGGACCATCGAGGAGGAGAAGCAGCCTGGTGAGGTGATCGGTTGGGAGGTTTTCCGGCACGAGTTCATCAGCATATACTTTCCTAAGACATATCTAGATGAGAAGATCAGTCAGTTCGAGCATCTGCACCAAGGAACGATGAACATCACCGAGTATGAAGCCAAGTTCATGATTCTGTTGAGGTTTTGTCCTCACATGGCAGCGACAGATGAAGAACGGATCAGACATTTTGAGAAAGGTTTGAGTGCTGAGCTAACAACACCTGCTTCTGCGTTGGAGAACCGAGAGCAGTTTGCTACATTTGTGGAATCTGTCCAGAGGATTGAATGGTCAGTTAGGGAGAAAAGAGAATCCATGTCTAAGAAGAGGCCTGCTCAATTCTAGGGACAAAGGTTTGGTGGCTTCAAGAAGCCCAGGTTTTTAGCACCTTCCGTGATGCGAGGTTCCAGTGCACCGTCGTAGTGGTCTCTAAGTAAGGGAAGAGGATATGTTTCTTCACCGTCAAGGGCACATAGTACAGCTTCTGTAACAGTGACAGGGCCATCTAGGCCACAGTTTGAAGATAGGTCATGCCATCTTTGTGGTCAGATCGGTCATTTCAGGTCAAATTGCCCAAACAGAGATGTTGAAGTGACGCAGCAGCCGAGGCAGAATCAACAAGGATCAGATAGACAGCAGCCCAGTAGTAGCATAGGGCGAGGACGCGGCCAAGCGTCACAAGAAGAATCATCTGCTCAAGGAAGCAGAGCTCATGGACAGCAAGCAATGACTCGATTCTATGCTATGAGTCAGCTGGAGGCAATAGTCAACCCGTGAGTGGTGACATGTCAGATGGAGTTATTTCATTATGATATGTCTTCTTCTTGCTTTATATATGTTCTGGTTGACCCGGGTGCTACACACTCTTTTATCACCTATAGTATGCTTGAAAAATGTCATTTACCTGTTAGTTGTAAGAAGGATAGCTTGTTGTTAGAAACCCTTCTTGATGGTTCCTCGATGCTTTGAGAAGAGTGTCCATCATGTGTCTTATCTTTTTCGGGACACAACATACAAGTGGATCTTATACCACTTGATATGCATGATTTCGATGTTATCCTTGGGATGGATACCTTAGAGAGGTATAAGGTTGTTTTGGACTGTGGTTCCAAGAAAGTTGTTTTTGATGATGGCGGTAGGAAGTAGATCTTCCAAGGAGATAGGAAGATTCTTCTGACATGTCTGGTATCAGCTATGGTGGCTGAGAATTTGCTACGGCAAGGATGTGAGGCATTCTTAGCTCACGTTGTGGATACCGTTGTGGCTACCAAGGCAAAAGGTCCTAGCCTTGAGGAAGTGACAGTTGTCTGAGAGTTTGCTGATGTGTTTCCTGATGAGTTTCTTGGTGTTCCTCCACCATGAGAGGTTGATTTTGAAATCAATCTGGTTCCAGGAACGCATCCAGTTGCACAGACACCATATAGGATGGCTCCAGTAGAGATGACAAAGCTTAAGAAGCAGTTGCAAGAGTTGTTGGAGAAAGGTTTCATCCGACCGAGTACGTCGCCTTGGGGTGCTCCAGTGTTGTTTGTTAAGAAGAAGGACGGATCGATGTGGTTATATATAGATTATCGATAGTTGAACAAGGTCATGATCAAGAACAAGTACCTGTTACCAAGGATAGATGATCTGATCGATCAGTTGCGTGGTGCTACAGTGTTTTCGAAGATCGATCTACGGTCCAGATATCATCAGTGAAGGATTAAGGCGGATGACATACCAAAGTCAGCTTTTAGGACAAGGCATGGTCACTTCGAGTTTGTAGTTATGCCCTTTGGGCTAACCAATGCACCTGCTGCTTTCATGGATCTAAGGAATCGAGTGTTTCGTCCATTCCTAGATCAGTTTGTCATAGTCTTTATAGATGATATATTGATCTATAGTCGGGACAGGCAAGAGCATGAGCGACATCTTCAACTAGCGTTGACTCTTCTTCGCCAACACCAGTTGTACGCCAAGTTTAGTAAGTGTGAGTTCTAGTTAGAAGAAGTGACTTTCTTGGGTCATGTGATATCTGCAGAAGGAGTTAAAGTGGATCTGAAGAAAGTGGAGTCTGTTGCAGAATGGGAACAACTGAAGACGCCGACAGAAGTCCATAGTTTCTTAGGTTTGGCAGGATACTACTGGAGGTTTATCAAGGACTTCAGTACGATTGTGTTGCCAATGACGAAGTTGACTAGGAAGGATGTACCTTTTGTTTGGGATGATCGTTGCCAGCAAGCTTTCCAAAGTTTGAAGGAAAAGCTGACTAGTGCTCCAGTACTAGTGCTGCCAGAGCCTGGGAAGGGCTATGTTGTCTTCTGTGATGCTTCCAAGAAAGGTTTAGGTTGTGTGCTGATGCAGGAAGATCATGTGGTCTCTTTTGCCTCACGACAGCTTAAGAAATACAAGGACAACTACCCAGCTCATGACTTAGAGTTGGTGGCAGTGGTTCATGCGTTAAAGATTTGGAGACACTATCTTTATGGGGAGGTGTGTCAGATCTTTACGGATCATAAGAATCTAAAGTACATCTTTTCACAACATGAGTTAAACATGTGACAGCATCGATGGATGGAGTTAATCAATGATTACGATTGCACCATCGAGTATCATCCTGGTAAGGCAAATGTGGTAGCTGATGCACTTAGCCGAAAGTCTTCTTCTCTCTCTTCAAAGAAGGCACAGTTGAGTTCCCTGGTATGCCATAGGTGGGATATGTTTGTCTCTTTGTGGCAGATGAATGTGCAGATGGAAGTTTCCTTGTTAGATGGACTTTTAGCACAGATGCAAGTCAAGCCTACGCTGAGACAGCAGATCAAAGATGCATAGCAAACAGATGATACAGTACAGTTGATCAGATCAGAGTTCGGCAGCGAAAAGCGTTATGGGTTCCATGAGTCTGAGGATGGACTAGTTTGCTATCGTGATAGGATGGTGGTCCCCGATGTGGATGATCTGAGGAAGTTAGTACTCGAGGAAGCACACATGTTGATGTATTCTATGCATCCAGGAGTCACCAAGATGCATCATAATCTGAAGGACTTGTATTGGTGGCCCGGCTTGAAGAAAGATGTAGCCGAGTTCGTGGCTAGGTGTGCGGTTTGTCAGCAAGTCAAGGTTGAGCATCAAAAGTCTGCAGGTACGTTACAACCCCTATCAATACCGTAGTGGAAATGGGATCATATAACCATGGATTTTGTAGTTGGTCTGCCCAGGACAACTAGGAATCATGATTCCATTTGGGTAATAGTAGACAGATTGACGAAGTCTGCCCATTTCATACTAGTAAAGACAACGTTTACAACTGAGAGGCTCGCTCGAGTATATGTGGATGAGATAGTACGTTTGCATGGTGTACCAGTGACGATAGTCTCTGACAGAGGTCCTCAGTTCATGAGTCATTTCTGGGAATAGTTGCACAAGGCGTTGGGAATGCAGTTGAGGTTCAGTACCGCCTTCCACCCACAGACAGATGAACAGTCTGAGAGGACTATTCAGACTTTGGAGGATCTCCTTAGAGCTTGTGTTTTGCAATTCCTAGGGAATTGGGACATGCATCTCAGTTTGATAGAGTTTGCCTACAACAATAGTTATCAGCGGAGCATTGACATGGCTCCTTATGAGGCCTTGTATGGCAGGAAGTGCAGATCTCCTTTGTGTTGGTATGAGTCTGGTGAATATCAGCTTTTGGGTCCTGAGTTAGTACAACAGACGACAGAAAAGATCAAAGTGATACAACAACAGTTGAAAGCGGCACAGGATAGGCAGAAGTCTTATGCAGACAATCGTCGACGACCTTTGTAGTTCCAGGTAGGAGACAAAGTGTATCTTAAAGTCTCGCCGTGGAAAGGTGTGCTAAGGTTTGTCCGGAAGGGTAAGTTAGCACCCAGGTATATGGGGCCATACCCGGTCATAGCGTGTTTTGGAAAGGTAGCTTACAAGATAGAGCTGCCGCCAGAGTTGCACATGTTACATCCAGTATTCCATGTCAGTATGCTGAAGAAAAGTCATCCGGATACATGAATAGTGATACAGCCAGTCGAAGTTGAGCTTGATGAAGATGTGACCTACGAGAAAGGTCCTGTGGCGATCCTTGATAGAAGAGTTAAGAAGCTAAAGAGGAAGGACTTGGTTCTTGTGAAGGTTCTTTGGCATCATCGTGGTGTTGAGGAAGCCACGTGGGAGCTTGAGGAAGAGATGAGGAGTAAGTATCCCTCGCTTTTCTCTTCAAATTTTTGGGGACGAAATCCCTTTGTAGAGGGCTAGTTTTTAAGGACACTGACCTCCGTTTAGGGTTTATCATGTTTGCTTTGCTTAACCCTGATGCTTAGTTGCTTGCTAATCACCTTTAGTGGTGATTAGGGTTTGTTGGTGCTTTGTTGAGAGCTGGAGGTGCTACTTGCAATTAACCCAAGTCTAGGGTTTTTGGGCAAGTTTGCCACCTTGTGAGGTGTTCCTCCCTCTCCTTGCTTCCTCTAGTGTTGACAGGAAGGGTTGGGCTCGTTGCTTGAGTTCCTTTGGGCTTGGTTGAGCTTGTTTGGCCTTGTGGTGCGTTGCCTTTTCTTCTTTGGACCTTGTGTCGGGCAAGAGCATGCTTGTGTCAGCCTGGGTGTGTCGCCCAGGATGTGTGTCACCCTGGTGGTGTGTCTCCCAAGGTTGTGTCGGCCATGGAGTGGAGGTGTGTCGCCCATGGACCTCTTTGACTCTCTTTGACCTCGTTTGTGTCACCACTAGTGGACACTTGGTGCTTGATGCTTGCATGTGGAAATGGACTTGGACATGTGTTTAGAGCATGTTAGAGTGGTGGATTTGCACATGGACAAGTGTCCCTAGGTGGGCGACACCTTGCCTTGTATTTCCTTGGTTTCTCCTCCAACCCCTTCTATATATGTGTTTCCTTTCCCTTGCTAAGGATCCCTTTAGTTCCTTAGTCTCCTTCTCCTTTGGTGCACGACATCCCCTCTCTTCCTTTTCAAGCTTGGTGGCCGATCCTTCTTGGAGTCTCCTTCTTCCTCTAGTGGTGACCGAACCATAGAGTGCCTTGCTCTTCTTCTTGTGGTGGTGCTTAGAGCTTGGAGCTAGGATCTTGGAGCTTGATTAAGGTGGGTTACATAACTCCTAACCCTAACTACACTACCTTCTTTTATGATTTTACATGTTGTTATGATCATATCAGCTATGCTTGTTGCTAGTTTAGTTTCTTGCTTAGTTGTACCTTGTAGGCCGAACCTGTGTTCTAGGGTTTCTTGGTGAGAAATACCCCTTTTTCTCCTAGTTCTTGAGGAGTGAGCTTGAGTTCTAGTATCATGGGCAACACTCCTCTCTCGTTTAAGTTGAGAGGTGAGCTTGTGTTCTAGTTACTTGAGAAACACCCTCCTCTCACCATGGACTTGAAAGGTGAGCTATGTAGTGGTTATGCCTTGTTGTGGTTGTTCCTTGTGTTGCCCGATTGGTAATAAGAGATGTGAAAGACCCCTCTCTCTTCGTTGTTGAGAGGTGAGCTATCTTCTTGATCCTTTAGGGTTTGGTGCCCTTGTGCTTGAGGTTGGTGGTGACCCTGTCGGGTTGCATCTTGATCGTTATGATCTTGATGGAGGTGTTGCCCGATATCCCTCTTGACCTTGAGCTTTGGACGACACACGTTGTGACTATGTCGGGCGTTGCCCTTGGTCCCTGACCTGTGTGTGTCGGGCAACATACTTTGATGAGTGACCTGCCCGATACATGTGTGATGGTTTGGCATCATTATGCCTTATTGTTGTGGAGCGTTGCTAGCTAGTCTGTGGTGGGCGTCACCCTTTGGCCTTATCTCTATGTGTGTCAGCCAACAACAAGACACCTTAGTGCCCGATACATGTGTTGACCGATTTGCGTTGAGGCACGACACACCGTTGCTTGACATGCTTCTTTGGCTAGTGGACGTTTGGTTGCCCATTATCCTTGATACCCGACGGAGCGTTGCACGACATGGTGCATGATACACCTTGCACGACACGCCACTTGGGCTCAGTTGCACGATACACCCTGCTGCACAACAAAGTGTTGCATGGGACGCCTTTGTTGTTATGGTTGGCCGATATGTGTTGGTATGTGTTTGAGTGATGAACGATAGGGGAGAGTACCCTGCCCGATACCACCTCTAGTGAGGGTTCCCTACCCATCACACTTCTTGTGAGGGTAGTAGTCACATCTAGTAAGGGTCTTGTCTCTTATGGAAATCTATGCGCTAGCTCTTGTTCATGAATCACGTTAGTTTTGATAGTAACTCTTGACATGCTTTATGGTAATTGTGATAGTAGATTACATCTATGTATCTTGCCATGATAGTACCTGTGTTTATGATCATCTTGAATCATCTGTATAATAATAAAGAAATGTTAAGCATGTAAGAAGCCTTGAAGGATGATATGACCTATGTCAATGGTCACCGGTTGAGGCATGAATGATAACATATATAATCATCAATTTTGCCCTATGTTGATAATATAATTCTTCTATTAATCTATGGTAATTGAGTATACTAACCATGCAGGTGATGCATAGCCAGGTAAAGGGCTATGAGGTATATATGATGAGTAATACTTCTTTGTTATATTACTCTTGATGATGAGATAACATGCATGATGTATTTTGGTCTGAGGACCTGAGTTTGATTAAAAGTGTTGGGGTTGTTATCCCCTAGTGATGATGTAAGCCTTGAGAGGCAGTGACACTATGTGATGAGGGATTGAGATCCCATGGCAATGTGATGATCCTTGAGATGGATCTAGATGATTTGGCAAGAGCCCAAGTGATAACATGTAATGTTGGATCCTTGTGATGGATCAGGATGATGTTGATTACAATAAAAGCATAATGTTGAGTTTCATGTTATTTATTCTTGTTATAGTTTACATGTTATATATATAACTTGGTTGAATCTTGCAATCCACCTAAAAGATATTAATTAATCACAGTGGAATATATCATGTAGTTTTCCCTGGCCATAGATCCATCATCATCAGGAGCTGGTGATGGTGAAACGGGTTCTCCTGCGGGTTAACCCGGAGCGCATATTATTGAATATGTGAGGTTTCTCCTAGCCTAAAATAGAGAGGGAATCGAGTGCAACTGCGGTTGCAGACTCGGGATATGTATGTGAGCATGGTGAACAGGCCCATGGCTCAGGATATGTGATATGAGGAGCATGAATGCGTTCATGGCTCGGATCACAGTGAACTGGCCCGTGGCTCAGATATACTAGTGTCGTGACCTGTACTAAGGCGGGCTAGAGGAAGGGTAGCCTATGGAGCTGACCATGTGGCTGAGGCCACTTACGCACGAGACTGCGGTCCTGCTTTGCTTCTCGTGCACTGACCACGAGGTGGGAGGTCGTAGAGTCTGGCTCTTCCATTGACCTTGTATGGCACCGAATCTGGGTTTCACAGCCGTCAGTTGGATTTGAGCGGTACAGCTCATTTCCTCAGGGCATAATAATATGTAATTCAGCCGAATAGTATTTACTGCATAAGGCAAAATACGGAACATTGGTTGAGGCCTTTCTTGCATAGTTAATCTTTCTATACCTAGCAGTTACTTAAACAATCTTGTGGTATGTGGTAAGACCCTATAAATCTTATCTTGTTAATCATGTTCCATAAAGAAATACTTTGGTATTATGCCTTCGTACTTCTGGTAAGTTTGATAGTATATATATAGCTTTGCTCTATAGAGTGCTCTTATTATACTTTTCATCAGTATCTTCTGTTTTTGCTTTCATCTTTTTGAGGTTTTGTAGTTTTGGCGGGGAGTTATGTTTCTCGCTGGGACTGTGTGTCTCACCCCGCTAGTTTATAATCTTTTTAGGTGTTCGAGCTAGGCGTGGTGGTGGTCGCGGAGTTGCGGCTGAGCAGCAAGAAGATCAGTAGAAGGCAAGAGATGGACATGCTGCTATTTTGGTTGTTTTGTAGTAGAGTCTAGAGTCATCCCTGTACTCTCAGGTCCTTGGAGGTGTTTTGATGTTGTTTCACGATGTATAGCTGATGATGTTTTGTATATCCTGCTGCTGGCCAAATGTGGGCCGTGATGTATGTATAAATAGGGGATGAACTCATGTGATGACTAGACAGTTGATCTCCTAAGATGTGGACAAGTGTCAAGAGCTTGTAAATGTTTTTATGTAACCTATTTCCTTGCATGATGAGGACCTAAATGTAATAGTTTCTTAGTTTATCCGCTTTCCAAAATCGGTTTTAATTAACCCGTGTTTTTGGTAATTTGTGGTTTATGGTGAATTTCACACGTTTTCGCGTAACACCTCGCTATCTATGTGATAGTAGGATGTGTTCCCACAAGTATCATGAATAATAGCAATCAAATATTCTTTATCTAAAGAGTTTAGATTTACCTCACTTGAGTCTTTACTTGTTGATTCCATGAGAGCAAAATGACATTCTCCTTCTTCACTAGAGCTTGATCTTCCACTTGACTCTTCACTTGATTCTTCACTTGAGCTTGAGTTGGAGGAGTCACTTGAGCTTGAGTGCCATTTCTCCTTCTTATTGTACTTCTCTTTTCTTCTCTTATGAAGATGGGTCTTTTTGCCTTTTGGGCAATCTTCCTTGTAGTGACCCTTCTTTCCACATGTGAAGCACCGGATGGAGGAGGACTTGCCTTTGTAGAGTTTACCCTTCCAGTACATGGCATCTTCTTTAACTTGAGAGGATTGAGAAGCTTGACCAAGAATAGCCTTGATTTGAGCTTTGATTTTAGCCTTCTTCATTCTCTTGAGTTCTTTCTCTTCTTGTATTTCTACTTCCTCCCTCTTGTCAAGTGTGGCTTCATGTGCTTGTAGATTTCCAATGAGCTCTTCAATAGGAACATCCTTAAGAGACCTTGCTTCTTCAATGGAAGTCACCTTGGGTTCCCACCTCTTGGGGAGAGTTCTAAGGATCTTTGAGTTGATCTCTCCACTAGACATAGGATGTCCTAGAACAACAAGACTATTCACAATGGTGTGGAGCCTTGAGTACATGTTGGCTATCTTCTCCTCCTTTCCCATCTTGAAGTTCTCAAGCAGCCTTTTGAGCATGTAGACTTTGCTTTCCTTCACTTGATTTGTCCCCTCATAGGTGATGCCTAGCTTTCTCCATACCTCATAGGCTGTTTCACATGAAGAAATCCGGTTGAACTCGGTGGGGGTCATGGAGGCGTAGAGGATGTGCATGGCTCTAGCATTCAAGGTTGCTTTCTTTAAGGTAGCATCATCCCATTCTTCAATCTTTGTCTTTGGTAGCTTGTATGGGTTGTTCACCATTTTCTACATCTCAAGACTTGATCCTTGGATGTAGAATTGAAGTCTTCTTCTCCAATAGAGGAAATTACTCCCATCAAAGATTGGTAGGCTGATCAAGTATCTCCCTCCTTGGTAGTCACCCATCTTCTCCTACTTGTTGAAGTATGCTTGGAGAAGCCCGCTCTTATACTAATTGTTGGATCTTAGATGGGTGATTGGATGCTCTAGAGGGGGGTGAATAGAGCTGAATGCACTTAAACAATATTCATTAGACCTTCAAGATATATCACAAGATAAGGTTACTAAATAGGAAATTTGTGTGCAACTAAAACATGCATAGAAAGGGATAGAGAGATTGAACACACACCAATTGATAAGCTATTTAGAGTGGTTCCACACTTCAAACTAGAAGTGAGTCAGTCCACTACCTAGAGAGGTCAACCTCTAGGATTTCTTAACCTTGAATCTTCATTATATTCATTATAAGAGATACAATACATGACCACCAAAGGACTTACCTATCCAATACAAAGAGTCTTCAACCTTACCAAGGACTTACCCACTTTGCAAGGAGTCTTCCTCCTTCTTCAAAGTACTTACCTACTCTTGCACAAGTCTTTAGCCTTGTAGGGATTACCCACTCTTCTTGGATCTTCCACCTTTGACTTCACCTTCACTCAGAGAATCTTCTGCCAAGGACTTACCCACTTGAGCAAGGAGTCTTCTACCTTCACCAAGGGCTTACCCACTCTTGCTCCAAGTCTTCAGCCTTGATCTTCACCAAGGGACGCCTTCCCTTGTCCTTCTTCACCTCTCTTAGACAAGAGAGAGAACATTCATCTTCATGATTGAAATGAGAGATAGGGAGGTTGTGGAAGTGAGAGCCTCATAAGATATACATGTAGGACTAGCTCTCTTACATATTTCCTACTCACTCTAATGAATGTAGAAAGTGATTAAGCTTAGAGAGAGAGAGGAGGCTATAGGAAGCACTCAACTATAGAATAGGAACTTCACATAGAGTTTTGCATTGAATGCTCAACCTTGGAATGAAGCCAAAGAGGTCCTATTTATAGTTGGGGATGTCTCTTAGCCTTTGGGAACAATTGAGAACAAAAGCTAGCCATTTTGTGGCTTGCAACGGATATATTTTCACTTGTTGCAACTCCACAACTGCTAGAAGCACTTTTATGCACTTTTCCATACAGTGCAATCGGTCGAGTTTCTATAAAGGTAACTCGACCGATAGAGTAAAAGACAAAGCTGATATTCAGACCATCGTTTGAGTTTGTCCTGGGGAAACTCGACTGACCAATGAAAATAGAATTGGTCAGGTACTCCATCGGTCAAGTTCTGTGAAGTATAAATTCGACTGATCAAAAGTCATTTTCATGATCTAATCAGGAACGGTCGAGTTCTATGTATTGACAACTCAACCGATGAATAGCCTGATGTGAATTTTGGAAAATGGCTTTTGAGTGCTTAAACATTCGATCTAAGTGCTCCTGATTTTTTATAAGATTAATTACAAGTCATACAATCATTACAAGTCATTTACAACATGATTCTAATGGATTTACATTATATTACGAAAATGTGCACTTGTATTGACTTTGACTTGTCTTTTCTCCCAGTTGATATGCGCAATTTAGGGCATTTGGAGTGTGTCTATACCTAATCTGAAATCACTCAAGTAGATACAATAGTCACAATTAATTGGAATGGTTTAGTCATCATCAAAACAAGGGTTTAGTCAATTTAGACCTGAGTCAACATTGACCTAATTGACCTTGAGTCAACAAGAACAACATGGTAGCGACCACTACTCATGTCATCTAAGACATAGGTTGAAGCACCAAGGCAGCAAGCCAACCCTAGTGACCAAAACCAAGGACAAGAACATAGGACAAAACAAACCAACCAAGGCAAGGTGGTTTGGTAGAATAACTCCAAGAAGACACAACACCATGGTCGCTACACTCAAGAAAACTCAACATGGTCGACACCACTCCCTGTGCAAAACCATGCAATCCCTGGATCGATACACATGATGCCACCTCATCATCCAAGGTCCAACAAGGCACTCTATGCATAATTCTCTCTCTCTCATGATGCTAAGGAACAAACGACACAACCTACATGTGATAAATTGCAATATAAACCCTCAACATGGGTAAATTGCAACTTGGTCTAAAACAAGTGTAACTTGCTCAAACATCAACCAAATAGGACCAAATTGAAAAAAACAAGCTTGCCACATGTTTGTAAAGCATCTCAAGAGATTATATTAAGGTTTAAGAATCTTTTTAAGCAAAGCAAGCAAGATCAAGCACTAAACTAGGTCTGGGGTCTTACACCTAGGATATCATACTCCTATAGGAGGGACAAATCCTATCTACATCACTCACATACAGTCCCCATGTGTTACAATCACCCAATCATCATCGTTATGACAACCCTTATTCAGGATTACGTTGGATGATGTCAAAGAATACTGAACGACATGTGATGAGTGTAGTGATTTCAAATCTAAAAACTACAATCACCACCAACACAATAATAGCTTATTATGACTACAGTTGTAATGGTTTCCATGTTTCAATCTCATGATGGATCTTCCCTATACACTATTCTCTAACATGTATATGTGTGCTTGGTTTGATATCACATATCATGACTAATGAGATTATGTCATCAACCAACACACACTCTAGTCTTATGTGTTACTATTGTATATCTACCTTCCACAATAATAGTCGACCAGGGACATAATGAGAATGTATATACTTTTAACATCCATATGATCTCATTGTTCAAGTCACGTACTTAAAGACATACATCCTTGAGTAATATCATTCCCTAGAAATTTATTATGTTACATCATTATCTCATAACTGAATAAAATAAAATAAATTGGAAGCTTTCCTTTTATATTTAATCAAATCATTTACATATTATGCCATTACGATAATCATATGATTGGATCTCTAGGCATACATACCAACAGATACAATTCATCCCAGCGGGTACCATTGGGAGACATTTTGTATCCTAAGTTTCCATGATAGGAGTGGGTAAAGATATGACAAAGTATCTCAATGACATCAAGTTTGGAGTCAGTGTATCCGACAAGGTAGATGCTATTTTGCATAATGTCTCGAGGTTGTTAAATAATAGACATGAAGATGGGTCTCTCTCTATGCTTAAAGTGGATTTCTCTAATGCTTTCAACATGTTGGATAGGTCAGTGTTTCTCCATGAGGTGAGGGATGGGTGCCCATCTATTTCTTTGTGGTGGAGTTCTTTTATGATTAGGATCTAGGTTATACATCGATGACAAAAATATTTGGTCAGCTAGTGGAGAGCAACAAGGTGATCCTTTGGGGCCACTTCTTTTTTCACATGTATTGCTTCCACTTATTCATGAGATTAGAGATAACTACAACCTTCTACTCCATGCTTGGTATCTTGATGATGGGACCATCATAGCACAAGGGAGGTGTCCAAGGCACTTGGCATAATTTACTACATGGGTCCTAGGTTTAGAATTAATTTGAATATTCATAAACTTGAGTTTTTTTGTCTACTTGCGATGGGAGGGAACTTCATAAGGGACTATTTCTTGGAGACATTTCAAGGACATTGTTGGGAGTAAAGTTACTGCCAGGAGTTGTTAATAGGTATAAATATTTTATTGAGGGTTTATGCATGAGAATGTGTAACGACCCCGCCTCCCAGTAACCCCCAATTAAGGGAGACCAAGAGGTTAGAGTTGTTATCCCAATTTCCAGATCAAAGGTTCGACAAATAATCAATAATAATTATCAAATTCTACTAACTAAACTGAAAAGTTGTAATAAAATTTAACTTTACATACCTTTTTCAAAAACTTGGATATCTACTTCTATCCACATGGAGTCTATTCTAACTAATCCTCCTTTGAACTTTAATTCATATTTAATTCCACATATGTCACTTTATTATTTATTCTTTTCTCTTGTACCTAAAACGCCGACAAACAAAATGTCGATCAGCAGAAAGCTGGTATGTGGGGGAAACAATAATCGTGCAACTATGATAATAACATATTACAGCCAATTATGATTTTAAACAAATAGCTTTACATTTTTCACATAACTGCTCAATCCTTACATACCCTAGCCTCTGCGTTGTCCCTGCAGTGGACCTGGATGCTACCTTCCTTATGGTAGATCCCCATTAAACCCCTCATGATCCCACCTAACAGGTGAATCAGTTTCTAGGGTTGAGTCACATGGCACTACCCGTAGGTAGCCCACTCCTTAACTCATGGTATGCTAAGAGTCTCATGGCACTACACATGGGTAGCCCAATTTCTAATTCATGATAGCCTAGACCTTACTCTAGGTTACCCTTTTTAGCATTTGCAAAGCCACAGAGGAGGAATAGGATCTGAGCCAGTAGGCACATATCTTATGTGATAGTCATATCCGCATTATAGTTTGCATGAATTAAATTCATCCAACAATTATTTTCAAGCAACCGATAAAAATATTCGGAAATCGTCGTGAAGCTAAAGCGATTATTCATGAGCATAACCACATACCTGTCAGGCTGATTTGAGATAGAATAATCCATGCAAGTAAGAAATCCAAGCAAGAAAGCACACATAACAAGATCCTGAAATAATCATGCAACTCCCTTTTATTACTCATGCAATCAAGATCTATTAAACCTAGCTCGCTTCCTAGGGTTTCTAGTTCACTTTTAGGGATTCCTTTGTAATTAGGGTTCCCCTTCATCTTTTACTATTTTAAACCCTAATTATCTCATCTATTCTTCACTAAAGATATTAAGGTTACCTTTTAACAACATATAACATTAATTTCGGATTAAAGGCACACTTAACCATCAATTAAGCTCATTAAGCTTGTTTTACATTAAAGCTACCATTTTTATCCTTTTGATCCATGACAAGATCATTATGCTCATTTATCATCAATGCATAGTTCATTAGGGTTTAAATCACACATGAACTCTATTTGTCATTAATTCTACCTTTATCCATTAGAAAACCCTAATTACTACATTAAGGGTATCTATCCACAATTAGAAACCTTTATACTCAAAATAGCTCAGAATCATCATATCTTAGCTCTATTCATGATTTTGAATAAATAAAACCATTAAAAGTCACATTTACTAATAATAAGGTTTCAAGGCCCATTAAAGTGTATTTATGCACATGAACAACTAATTACGTGCAAAGTTCATCCTGTTTGTTCTTAATGTACCTTTTTGCAATTAATAGATTAATATCAACTCTGATCAATTTTCATATATTAAGTTCCTTCATCTAACCTTCCTACTAATTACTACGCTTTTTGCAAGAAAAAGGCATTTCCTAGATTTTCTAGTTAGAGAGGCAAATTACTTGAGTTTTTCAGAAATTGGCATCCGTTGGATCGTGGGTCTCCATTGACTGCACATGATCACATGACTCACAACACTTGCGCCCACCAACGACTTACTGAAGTCGCAAAGAAACCAGGGTCATTGATCCCTGCCTTGGGTCCATGGTGGATTTTAATCGAAGGGCAACTGCTCTTCGTCCTCTCCCGATTAGTAGAGCATGCCGTGGTGGTGCTGCATCCTGAAGCTCATCGAAGCATAGCCAAGCCAAGGTTCCGGGACACAAGGGAAGAGGGAAAAAGGCCGGTTGCGATCATGAGATCCTTTCAAAGCCGATCAGGGTCCTATTTATAGGATCGAGGGTCAAATATAGGGTTTCCTAACCCCCGCCGCCACCTGCCCTTTGAAGCAAATAGGCATTTCTTCTAGATGCATCCATAGCTTGAAAAACTAGGGTCTATGATGTGCGGAAAGCCCTCCCAGATTCAACTATGAGATCTCTATCTTCACACATGCGAAGATTCGCAAGAAAAATGGGTGGAAAGATCCTTTGTTCACTGCCTGAGTCCTAGTTCATTTAGAAATAGATGATGAGTGTCCTCCGTTGGATCAAAATCCAATGGTCCATATCGTCTGGGCTCAAACAAAAGAGGATCTAGCTTCTATTTTAAGAAAAACCCTTTTTATTTTAAGATAACTTGGAAAAATCATTACTCTCTAACCATATCTCTGTTTAGTCCCAAATTTTAAGGGAAACTTAGTAACGATTTAATCTACCTCTCTGCCAAAATTGGGCTCATTGTATAAAAGAAAACATGCCTTTTCTTTAGTTGCAAGCTATCACTTAATTATATATATTTCTCACCTATTTTCTCTTTCCTTTGCCATAAAATTATTATTCTGGGTTCCTTAGACCTCAAGGAACCTTAATGGCTCGAAATACCATCTTGGGAAAATACATTAGCCTTTTACTTATCTTTTATCTATTTCTCTTTCTTCTTATTCATTTCTTTAGTAAAATATCTCTTTTCAAGGATTTCTCCTTCTCTCTCTTTTTATTTTGCTTATTAGAATTCCTTTTAACATTAAGAATCCTTTGTATATGAAAATCCACCAAGGATAAATCAATTATACCTCCTTTCTCTTATTTTCCACATTTTATCATTGTTTTCAATTTCTTTCTTAATCTAGAAATATTTAATTGATCTTTTCTTTTCTTATTGCTTTCTCTTTGCAACTTTGGACTCCTTGGAACCCAAGGAACCCAATAGGAATGAAATCCCACTTTGGATTACATTCTTTTGCCTTCCAGAGGTTTCTACATCTTTCTTTTCTCCATTTCATATGAACAATGGAACTCCTTTTGTCTTTTCCTTGTTATTGGGCCCATAGCCAATAAAGCCCACAAAACAATCATTAAGGCTATTGTAAATGAAATTCATTTATTCAAAACAATTTATATCTTTATTTGTTCAAATATCTTTAATATAAGAAATCACATTTCTCACCAAATGAACCCAAAAGTTGGGGTTGTAACATCCTTCCCCTCTTATAGGAATTTTGTCCTCAAAATTCCATCAATCAAATAAACAATTCAGGATAAGATTTTTTTCCATGTCCATCATTGGCCCCTATGTGGCTTTACCCTATCCATGGTGCTTCCAAAGAACCTTTATCATCACATATTCTTTTCTCCGAGTTCTTTCACCTTGGCATTTATAAACCTCAAGGTGACTCAGGTCATTTCAGCCTCCCTTGGGGCTCACTAGGTTCATTGCTCCGCACATGGCTCGGGTACCTGATAACACTAAATTTTGTGATATTTTAGACTGTTTTTCTGTTATCAAAACTGCCCTTTTATGCTATTTTCCTCTATTTTATTAGTATTTTCGCAATAATTGGCCAAGCAAAGCTCTTAATCCAATACTTCCATCTTTTGCAGAATTTTCCTTCCATCTTGACCTAATAAGGCCGTCCCGGCCCACAATCAATAAGTCCAACCTGCATCGGCCTTCCAACGCCTGATACGACCTCTCTGCCCGACAGGGTGGAGCAACACAATGACGCGCGACAAAGGGATGCCGCACAAGAAGAAGCTGATGGACGACACACATCTTACCCGACAGGGAGCTGAGCTCGCCACGACAACCCAAGCTTGTCGCGCGACACCGGCCACCCACCGGCAGGCGCCGCCTGTCACGTGACTGACAGCCAACATCCCTGCGCCGGGCGATATGTGTATTAGCCGTCCATCAAACTCGCGAATACGTAGGACACGTGGCGCTGCGAGCACCATAACTTCCCCCAACCGCTGCCTATAAATAGCAGCTACAGGAAGTCGAAAAGACAGTTCGGACAGGTCGGAAGGTCAGAACCTTGTGCAAGTTTCCTGAGGAGAACTGCAAAGAGTGAGTATATCGTGCTTCAGTGCTGTGACGGGCGATCCTAGGTGAGCTTTTCTCCATCCCGAGAGGGAGGTGAATGGTTCACTTAGGGGCATCCCGGGCGACACTGCAAGCCGATATCGGCCGACATAGATCTCCACCTTAAGTGGCCGATAGATGGTCACTCTAGCCTGGCACGATATCAAACCCGATACGCTTCGCTCGTCACAACTTGCCGCCCGAGAGGGTGCGCCGCCCGACATGAGCGTATCGGCCAGGGTCCTTGAGCGATTCAGTCGGCCGTCACAGTGTGCCGCCCGAGAGGGTGTGTCGCCTGACACTGCTATATCGGGCTAGGCTCTCGACCCGTATCGGGCTGGAGGGTCCACTGTAGTCCATCATCCTTCTACATCAAGAAGGAAACACCTATCTTTACGTCTGTTATTTAATTCTTTAATTCCTGCATTGTAATCAAACCTCTATATGTTTATGGAAATAGAAAAGCTTAATTATTTGCTGCTCTATGCTTGGTGCAATGTGTTGGATGACTGCTATGTTTGATATCCGAACTCTAGCTTGCACGTTTGGATCGCGTTTCTCTTAGCTACCGAATCGTGTTTTCCCGTCGCAACAACTTCGAGAGTTGTGTTGTGGCTCTAGTGTTTGGTCCGATTCTGGAGTACAAGAGTGCCTGGAACAAAGTTGTTTCAGTAACATTCCACTCTAACTTAAGACCAACAACCTCGAGAGGGGTGTTGGTGCTTGGTTAGAGGTACCCGCTCTGAGAGGAGGGGTGCATGATGTTACTGGTGCCGCTTGTTTTACTGAAGTCTTATCCTTCGTACCTTGCCCTAGCTCTAGTTTTATCTTTCTATTTCTGTTGCATGAAAACCCCTAAACACTGCTAAATGACTAAAAACCTTAAATCTCTCTAGTAGCTCCAGTTGGAGATAGTTTTCTCGTTTTGTTTGTGACATCTTGTTGTTTCCCTTTTGGGGAATTTATTATCTCTTTATATCTGCTGGAGTGTAGCATGTCGATTCTGGGTTCTCAACACTACCCCCCTTGTCCCTGTGTTCGACCCTGTATATCTACTTCGACCCCGTAAGAAAAGTTGCGGGGGACTAGAAGGATTTGGGTTTATAAATGTAAAAGCTCGACTACCTCAAATCTGCCTCCACTTTTGGACGCGCGATTTAGGCCGGTCAGTACCTCACATAGTGCTCTAAATTGGACACATGGAACTCATCACACATCACATTATCCTGAGGGGATAAGGGCAAAACTTAACCTTCTCCACCAAACCATGTCAAAAGAATCCATGCATCAGGGACTCATCTCTCTTAGCTATAACTTAGAGGGGACGGATTTTCATGTCACATATTCCCCCACAGTGAACTGCATGTCAGTCTACTTTGCATCAGCTTACAACTCATGTCATCTCTGGGCTCCTTTCAGCCATTGTATGATCAAAGTGACTTCATCTGCACACACTGTGGTCCCTTCTTGACCTTCATGAGGTCCCTTCACCAACATCATCTTAATGAAGTGGTGACTGACACAACGTCCCTTACATAGCTTCTTTACAACCCGATACTAACTATGGTGGTTATCATCACATCTTACAAAGGACAAGAACTGTCTCTATGTATCACTTTGAATGAGCACACATGCTCTCATCTGACCCTCTAGTCTGGATCACACTAACCATTAGTTAGGGGTGATAAGCGGTACTAACATCGAGTTCTTCATGTACCTACTTCCACCTTATGGAAGTGAACCTTTAGATCATACTTAAGAACTTTTGAACTCGCATCATGGTTTAGTTGAACCATCTCTCTCATGTGTAGTTCAACCCGATCTGTCCCTTGACAGTACTCTTTCTTTCTCATGTCATATAGGTAAGGCGATCTACCATAACCCATATTGCATCTCGATCTTCCTTAGTCTAGGGGTACAACATCCATAATGATGATCTCCCATTCCTTCTCAGGGATTCTTTATCCTCTATGTCAAAACATTGGGTTACTGGTGTCCGTCCTTCACCTTCTGACTTGCATGGCATCACACCACATGCAACTTTATCTTAGGCATCCAAAGTACTATTGTCACTTATTATCTTGGTAGTACCATGGTATATGGTGATCTTAAATCATGATCTCCTATATTTTCATGATTCCTTAAGATCGATTCCTCAGAAACCCTAAACCACTCTAATCGGGGTTTCATCACTTCCTTTTGAGGTTTACAACCTTCTTTTCATTGCATCAGGGACTAGGCTGGCTAACCAAACAACCTTTAACTTGATCAACCGATATTGTTACATCTGTGTGTTAGCCAAACTTATCTCTTTTCCAACTGAGGGTTAACCTAACAACCTCTTCTAGCCTCCATCTAAACTAGGCAGTTGTATCTCACCCACAGTATCCATTACCACTTCTCATCCTTAGGTGTTAGGTAATGTTGAAGACTTACAACTCTGTGTATTCCACTTATTATCTCATCTCAGCTCTACGTCCATATTCATCAAGAAAACTCTGAGCTTATCCTCTTGGTTTTTCAAACTCAACCTTATATGACTCATATCTCATGATAAAACATCATCATAGGATGTAAACCATCCATGTATTATTCAATCCATAAGGTTATGTTATCATCTTTGTCCTCATACCTCATAGCAACGTTCCAACTCACATTACCTTTTATCCTTGGTGTATGGAATGCATATTGTCCTATCTCTCACTCCCATAACAAGTGGAAATAAGCATTTGGCTGCAGTCCAAATACAGAGTTCTTCCTATTCTAAGAGTAGAGATGGTACATCCCACCCTTCTAGTACACCTTTAAATCTTAGTTGAAACGTGCATCTGATGTCTCGACATCATTCTTGATATCAAAGTTACTTCCATGGGAAAACTGGTCTCGAACCTACTTGTGTCCACACACATTCCTTGGTCATCTCCTCTAGGTCTATAGGGTTCCAGCACTTTTGGGGTTATCCCTCTTCCCTCATGCATCTAGAGAGTTCCCTACTCATCTGCCCTTTGGGTCCTATGAATTCATGAAGGTGATCAATCTCCTAACCCATGACCCTCATACAATGATAGTTGTTACCTCCCGACCCTATGGTCATTTGCAACTAGGGAATTAGGCAACTCCTACTTCCATCGGTCTTATCCCTACCTGAACCTAGGATAGACTTAGGATTCTATTATAGTACATGTCCAGCTTAGAACCTTACCCAAGCCTTCATCATCTCTCTCTCTACATTCATGGGTTGACTTTATCCTTTCATAGGGGTCATGGCAACCTGCCTACCTTGGTCAGGCCCCATACTGGTTACCTCCATAGTAACACATCCACATGCACTTAGAGATGATTATCTATAGGTCTTACAGGTTCATTCTCATACCATGTACTTCTCACTTAGCTTCTCAAGATCCTATGAGACCTCTTTAGGTTTCCTTAAAACCCACAAACTGGTACACACCCTACCAAAGGGTTCCTCTCCCATTATGGGAGGAAACTACAACTCTTGACAACAAGGTCACAAACCTTCTTAGGGTTTACATCCATATGAGCATGCTCAACCTAGCAGCTACCAAGGTACCAATAGACCACCTACTAAACCATGTTAGGTCATACTTATTCTCTTTCCTCAATGCTGGATTAAGATCATACCTTCCTATGTCATCAACTTCACTGTTAGGGGTTCATCAAGCATACCTTAAACTTAAGGGCTTTCCCTTTCCTCCAATCATGAGTACCATGCTTGAATCTATAGAACTCAAACCTTGTCATGAGCATCAGGTACACCACTTCCCCTCTTAGGCCTAGGAACCCTAGGTTCACTTTTCTAATGTCCACTATCTGCTCGACCTCTTAACTACGATCTAAACATGTACAAGGCATGGCATGCACTTCCTATCATCCTTCTACTCGAGCAACACTTCAGAGTTGGGTCCTCCTCAAGGACAACCAACAAGGTACAAGGCCTCACAACCTGTTACTAAACCTCTCTAGGTCTAAAGAACTCTTCTTCTCATCTATATCATAGGTATAGAGGTACCAATAGACTCATCCTCTCTCTAGAGTTTGGTTCCTCTCATGGAAACCAGGACATCATCAGCCTCTAGGGGTCAAGCATGAGGAAACCACTATTATCCACTTAGGTCACATCCTCCTCAACTCCCACTGCTCCTCATATATCAGAATCTATGCTTCCAACCTTCTCGCTTGGGTCCTTCTCTGTCTCTCTCTTTCTAGATCTAAACCTACAACCGGCCTCACTATTAGAGGTCCTCTCTCCATGAAGATGGATCCAGCTCACAAGCATACCCCCTACATGGTGAAACCTATGTTTGCTTAAGGTTATCCATAGCTCTTTATGCTTATCTCATCAGCTTTCCAACATACTCCCTTGGCTAGGGTTTCAACCTACTGCTCACACTACAGATGTATTCTGGGTGCCTACTATGCCATACTCATATAAGCTCATGGGGTTCCATAGGTTCTTCTCTAACCTCATCAGTGAAGGAGCTATCCTTCACTCTAACATGCACAACCCTTCCCAAGGTTGGGTCGCCAAAGGTACTCAGTCATCCAACCTCTCATGGCTCATATGGCATCCAAGGCATGTCCATCTAACTCATCATGTCATCTTTCTCTCTAACCTTCACTTAGGGTTAGGGTTAACATCATCCTTAGAGGATGTGCTAGGTCTCTACTTGTAATGGACATCTCTACCTCTAAGACTAACTCTCTTCACTTATCCTACTGACAAGAAGGTGTAGCCTCAGGTCTCTCCTGAGGGCATGACAACTTATGTCATACGACCTAAGCATGTATCTATTCTTTAGTTTACGCTTAATCTATTAAGCTTATGTCCATGACATCTTATTTACATGCTTTTCATTAATTTGGTAGAGGATTCCTTAAACCTTATCAACCTTACCCATACCTCAAGAGGGTGAGGAAAAGAGAGAAAACCCTAATCCTTAAGGTCCTTAACAACATTTGAGTCGAGAAGGGAAGAAAAAGATGAGAGAGTCCTAAAGGTATCTTATTTTGAGTCAAATCCTGAGACTTTGGCCAGGCAGTCACACTAATCTGGGAGTCCTCATATTCTGACTAGCAGTGCAGAGGAAAATCTTGCCAGCCCCCGGACGTGATCCTTATCTAGTCACCTCTGTCTTTCGGAAAATCCTCTAATAACTCCCTTGGGTTCTACAAAGTTGGTAAAATTTAATAATTATTAAGGATTAAATGAGGAACCTATGCTCTGATACCAAATGTAACGGCCCCGCCTCCCAGTAACCCCCAATTAAGGGAGACCAAGAGGTCAGAGCCGTTATCCCAATTTTTAGATCAAAAGTTTGACAAATAATCAATAATAATTATCAAATTTGACTAACTAAACTGAAAAGCTGTAATAAAATTTAACTTTACATACCTTTTTCAAAAACTTGGATATCTACTTCTATCCACATGGAGTCTATTCTAACTAATCCTCCTTTGAACTTTAATTCATATTTAATTCCACATATGTCACTTTACTGTTTGTTCTTTTTGCTTGCACCTAAAATGCTGACAAACAAAACGTCAGTCAGCATAAAGCTGGTATGTGGGGGAACAATAATCGTACAACTATGATAATAACATATTGCAGCCAATTATGATTTTAAACAAACAGCTTTACATTTTTTGCATAACTTCTCAATCCTTACATACCCTAGCCTCTGCGTTGTCCCTACAGTGGACCTAGATGCTACCTTTCTTATGGTAGATCCCCAGTAAACCCCTCATGATCCCACCTAACAAGTGAATCAGTTTCTAGGGTTGAGTCACATGGCACTACCCGTAGGTAGCCTGATGCGATGATTTTGAGTCACATTTATAGACTTTTTTGATATGGGCTTTATGCATTTATTAGTCATTTTTTATGGTTAATGTTGTATAATTCATTCACTTTGGTCTAAGCTACTTCTTTCTGTCAAATTTCCCCTATTTCAAGCATTTTGAGTATTAATTATCAAAAGAATATGTTTTGTGTGAACTTATGTGGTTTCGTGTGTTAATTTCAGTAAAAACAAGTATCTGCTACCGTCGATACCATCGACGGTGGTCGATACCATCAACCGGACCACAAGTTCCTAGCCTCAAGGACCAGAAGAAAGTCGATACTATCGACAAGGATGTCGATGGTATCGAGATACCATCAGGTTGCTGGTGAAAAGTGAGTCGATACTATCGACCCATATGTCGATACCATCGACTAGTGGAGCTACAACGACGATAAAAGGACAAAAACGACACCTAAGAGATTCGATATCATCGACCCTCGTCGATGGTATCGAGCTAGCATCAGTCGCGATAAAGAAAAGAAAAGAAGACCAGCCGATACAGTGCATCGTTGATACTAGCGACTCGCGTCGATGGTATCGACGCCGTCAGATATGAGTTTGATTCATATTGATCTTAATCAGACGGCTGTGATTAATTGGCAACCTAATTCGGGAAATATACCTAATGACGGTGCCCAAGAGGGAAGGATCACGTCATTAGCCGCTGCACACATCCCGAGAAGAGGTGGAAAGAAGAACGGAGTCCCAGAGCACGCCCCAGCCGATCCAGACACTGAAGAAGACGATTTCCACCACCGAAAGGCGGGAGAACACGTATTCTATGCCAAGGATCGTTTGGATCTTCTCATTCAGGGGTTTCACCACTCAATCACGTTTTTCTCCATGTTTTCCTTTTTCAACTCCACGTTTTGCTCTGAGATGAACATGCGGGGCTAATCCCCTTTGTCTTTAGGACCGGGAGTAGCCTGGGAATTCATTGTATGACAATTTTATCGTAGTAATTCATATCTTATCTCTTAAATCAGTGGTATAATTTCGTTTTCTCCAATATGTTGTTATGCTTGATCACCATAATAATAATCTAATACCCTTAATTTCTTTGAAAGAAGAATTAATGGTTGAAAAGAGACGGAATTTACATTAATTGAAAAATCCCTTGAATAAGGTGGTGTAAGATTAATGGTGGATACCGAGAGGTCGTTTTTAATGCACCTAGTTTAGGGTATAGGTTACTACGACGGTGGAACCGACCTAGACATAGGTAGTGAATTGTACCACAATAGTGGACAATTCTGATTTCAGGCCACTACCCGGATAGATAGATAAAATTGGGTGACTATATAGAATTTAATACAATGAAAACCCGCGGTGAAACCGCAATCCTAAAGATCTCCTTTTGAATTGATTAAACCAAACATTTAATTGATTGCTTTGTTTTGTTTCATTTTTATTTTCTTTTAATTTTAACAACAACTCTCAACTTTTTAATAGGCTTATCTAATCGTGAGTAGTTAGTAGGAGTCTCCGATAATTTCATGTATCCCTGAGTTCGACTCAGGCCTCACAAAGGCCTATATTACTTTGATGCGTTCACTTGCGTTTCTGTGCACGGTAAATTTGCGTCAAGTTTTTGGCGCCGTTGCCGGGGATACGGTGAATTGTCGGCACTACGAGTGCTACAAGCGGCCACTCTAGGCCACATTTTTTTTAATTTCAAAAATTCATAATCTATGTTCACCGCCAGGAGAAAGGTGAACTTGCAACATCTGCACCGCTCCAACCTCATCCTTCTTCGAGATGGTTTGGCGTATGCGCACTGCCACGTCAACCATGCTTACCAGGAATGCTCGCTTCCCGATCCGGTCTTCAACATCGAAGGGGCGCAACACTTCCGATGGCCTATAATATCCATCGCTAACTCTGATGAAGATGGCGGCAACGACGACGACGACAATGACGATGAGGATGAAGAGGAAGAGGAGGCCTTCACACCTCTTCGGGCTCGAGTGGCACCACGGAAGCGTACTCACATGCATATGGGTGCATCTTCATCATCGCAACCTCCACCACCACCACCGCCCTCACAGCCAAGCGAGGATGCCTACTCGATGCAGGGCATGTATGCTATGCTGCAAGATATACAACAGACGCAGCAACATCACATGGCGATGTACACCGGTAATCAAGACACTACAAACCAGTTACTGGACAATCAAAGGGCAATGTTCGAGAATGAGCGTCTTCTCCTCGACAACCAACAACAAATTCATGATCGGTTGCATAGGATGGAGATGCAACAGTAGCCCTTTTACGACCACTATTGGAGCCAAAATTACTTTGGAGGCTATCCACAACCTCCACCTAGGGCCCAGTTTGATCTGAGTTTCCAGGGGGAGTATCCTTCTTGGGACCCTACGGCTCCGCAGTACCAGCCTCCACCTGAAGAGTAAAGCGGTATCTCTGTTCCAACCTCTAAGATTGTTTTTGACTATGAGGCCATAGTCGAATTCAAGCTTGGGGGGTGTTGGAATAGCTCTATCTTTTATTTTCTCTGTTTTTAGTTTTCTTGCTTTTGTTTCTTGTCATTTGTTTCCTGCAATTTTAGTTTGTCTGTAGGATCCACATGCTATCTAGTGTAATCGTGGATGTCGTTAATCTTGAGTCATCTCAGCTGCATGTGCATGGAATTAAGGGGAAAACTAAAAAATTTTGAGTGTTCGCAAGCTTGAGTGTTGTTCAACTTTGATCACTTAACTTAGAAAATGATTGGTTTTGTCAACTTTAAAACAGAAAATCACAACTGTATATTCCTAATGATTCATGAAAGTGGACGGAATTGGTTGTTTGAGCCTAAACTGACCAAATGATAATGAGACTCTAATTTGAAGTAAGAGAGAAAAACCTCTTAACTACTACACAGGTCAGTAAGGAGGGACACATAATACTTTTCAAAGGTTCAGTCAATTAGTCTTGTGATCTGTCCACCTCATTGCTTTTCACAATCCACCAAGACTTGGAAGTAAAGTACGGTTTTAACCTTTTTGATTGCATGTCATGTAGATAGGACTTGCATTGCAACCACCTTCATATGTTTTGCATGAAAATAAAAAAAATATAGAATAGGTATACATGCACATTACCCTTAGGTGCATGTCATGTAGTTGCATTCATAACTTTTATGCATAGAGTATATCATGTACCTCATTTGTTCTTTAATGGTGAATTAAATTGTTCCATACCTTCTAAAGAGTGCAAATATCGAGTTATGCAGAAAAAATAAGCCCAATAAAGCATTCATTGTCAATTATGGATATAAGGGCTTAGAAAAAAAAGAAAAAAATCTGAAATTGAAAAAAAAGTCATTTAGAAGCAACTAGAATAAGAAGGAGAAAGGAACATAATCTCACCTGCATTTTAAGATGGGTAAGTACATGACATAGCTTAATTAGATATCCATCTCGTTTTGAGATGGAATGTTAGTGC
Source organism: Alisma plantago-aquatica (assembly GCA_963693085.1). Lineage (NCBI taxonomy): Eukaryota > Viridiplantae > Streptophyta > Magnoliopsida > Alismatales > Alismataceae > Alisma > Alisma plantago-aquatica. The sequence continues at coordinate 366,328,067 of OY856411.1, read as the reverse complement.
ATGCATCATTCCACCCAATCTTATGCATTAGGGAATTTTTCATGTGCATTTGCTTCATTTAGGGCATTTTTGTTTTATGCATGTTGAAACCATATAATACTTCTACTTCTTCCATGAGCCACCCATTCCATCCACTCGTTGCTCAAATTGGTAGGCCACCATGAACTTCTCCTCACTCGTGAATATCAGGAGAACTGCTTCCATGTAGATGGTAGTTAGGGCGAGCAACGTAGTATAGGAGATCACAAGATGCATTAAGTCTGGACCGGTGAATTTTATTATGTTAACTGCCTTATGTGATAGTGTTCATCAATTTTGAGGTTGATATCTTTTATGGATGATTATTGTTACCTTTAGGGTAATTATCATTTTGTGGATAGCGAGGGCCGGTATGTGAATGTCCGGTGGGAGTCATATGGGATGTTTGTTGTGATGCTTTGTTCTTTAGTTGACTCTGGCAATTCTATTCTAAGGTTTATTTGCTCGAGTGCGAGCAAGGTTCAAGATTAGGGGAGTTTGATGCGATGATTTTGAGTCGCATTTATAGACTTGTTTGATATGGGCTTTATGCATTTATTAGTCATTTTTTATGGTTAATGTTGTATAATTCATCCACTTTGGTCTAAGCTAATTCTTTATGTCAAATTTCCCCTATTTCAAGCATTTTTAGTATTAATTATCAAAAGAATACGTTTTGTGTGAACTTATGTGGTTTCGTGTGTTAATTTCAGGAAAAACAAGTATCTGCTACCGTCGATACCATCGACGGTGGTCGATACCATCGACCAGACCACAGGTTCCCAGCCTCAAGGACCAGAAGAAAGTCGATACTATCGACAAGGATGTCGATGGTATCGAGATACCATCAGGTTGCTGGCGAAAAGTGAGTCGATACTATCGACCCATATGTCGATACCATCGACTAGTGGAGCTACAACGACGGTAAAAGGACAAAAGCGACGTCGAAGAGAGTCAATACCGTTGACCCTCGTCGATGGTATCGAGCTAGCATCAGTCGCGATAAAGAAAAGAAAAGAAGACCAGCTGATACAGTGCAGCGTCGATACTATCGACTCGCGTCGATGGTATCGACGCCGTCAGATATGAGTTTGTTTCAGATTGATCTTAATCGGACGGTTATGATTAATTGGCAACCTAATTTGGGAAATATACCTAATGACGGAACCCAAGAGGGAAGGATCACATCATTAGCCGTTGCACATATCCCGAGAAGAGGTGGAGAGAAGAACGGAGCCCCATAGCACACCCCAGCCGATCCGGACGCTGAAGAAGACGATTTCCACCACTGAAAGGCGGGAGAATGCATATTCTACGCCAAGGATCGCTTGGATCTTCTCCGTTCAGGGGCTTCACCACTCAATCACGTTTTTCTCCATGTTTTCCTTTTTCTACTCCACGTTTTGCTCTGAGATGAACATGCGGGGCTAATCCCCTTTGTCTTTAGGACCGGGAGTAGCCCGAGAATTCATTGTATGATAATTTTATCGTAGTAATTCATATCTTATCTCTTAAATCCGTGGTATAATTCCGTTTTCTCCAATATTTTGTTATTCTTGATCACCATAATAATAATCTAATACACTTAATTGCTTTGAAAGAAGAATTAATGGTTGAAAAGAGACAGAATTTACATTAATTGACAAATCCCTTGAACAAGGTGGTGTAAGATTAATGGTGGATACCGAGAGGTCATTTTTAATGCACCTAGTTTAGGGTATAGGTTACTATGACGGTGGAACTTACCTAGACATAGGTAGTGAATTGTACCACGACAGTGGACAATTCTGATTTCAGACCACTACCCGGATAGAGATATAAAATTGGGTAACTATATAGAATTTAATACAATGAAAACCCGCGGTGAAACCGCAATCCTAAAGATCTCCTTTTGAATTGATTAAACCAAACATTTAATCGATTGATTTTTTTGTTTCATTTTTATTTTCTTTTAATTTTAACAACAACTCTCAACTTTTTAATCGGCTTAGCTGATCACGAGTAGTTAGTAGGAGTCTCCGACAATTTCACGTATCCCTGAGTTCGACTCGGGCCTCACAAAGGCCTTTATTACTTCGACGCGTTCACTTGCGTTTCTGCGCACGGTAAATTTGCGTCAAGTTTTTGGCGCCATTGCCGGGGATACGGAGAATTGTCGGCACTACGAGTGCTACAAGCGGCCACTCTAGGCCACATTTTTTTTTAAATTTCAAAAATTCATAATCTATCTTCACCGCCAGGAGCAAGGTGAACTTGCAACATCTGCACCGCTCCAACCTCATCCTTCTTCGAGATGGTTTGGCGTATGCGCACTGCCACATCAACCATGCTTACCAGGAATGCTCGCTTCCCGATCCGGTCTTCAACATCGAAGGGGCGCAACACTTCCGATGGCCTATAATATCCATCGCTAACTCTGATGAAGATGGCGACAACGACGACGACGGCAATGACGATGAGGCTGAAGAGGAAGAGGATGCCTTCACACCTCTCTGGGTTCGAGTGGCACCACGGAAGCGTCCTCGCATGCATCTGGGTGCATCTTCACCATCGCAACCTCCACCACCACCACCACCCTCACAGCCAAGCGAGGATGCCTACTCGATGCAGGGCATGTATGCTATGCTGCAAGATATACAGCAGATGCAGCAGCATCACATGGTGATGTACACCGGTATTCAAGACACTACAAACCGGTTACTGGACAATCAAAGGGTAATGTTCGAGAATGAGCCTCTTCTCCTCGACAACCAACAACAAATTCATGATCGGTTGCATAGGATGGAGATGCAACAACAGCCCTTTTACGACCACTATTGGAGCCAAAATTACTTTGAAGGCTATCCACAACCTCCACCTAGGGCCCAGTTTGATCTGAGTTTCCAGGGGGAGTATCCTTCTTGGGACCCTACGGCTCCGCAGTACCAGCCTCCACCTGAAGAGTAAAGCGGTATCTCTGTTCCAACCTCTAAGATTGTTTTTAACTATGAGTCCATAGTCGAATTCAAGCTTAGGGGGGGTGTTGGAACATCTCTATCTTTTATTTTCTCTGTTTTTAGTTTTCTTGTTTTTGTTTCTTGTCATTTGTTTCCTGCAATTTTAGTTTGTCTGTATGATCCACATTCTATCTAGTGTAATCATGGATGTCGTTAATCTTGAGTCATCTCAGTTGCATGTGCATGGAATTAAGGGGAAAACTAAAAATGTTTGATTGTTCGCAAGCTTGAGTGTTGTTCAACTTTGATCACTTAACTTAGAAAATGATTGGTTTTGTCAACTTTAAAACAGAAAATCACAACTGTATATTCCTAATGATTCATGAAAGTGGACGGAATTGGTTGTTTGAGCCTAAACTGACCAAATGATAACGAGACTCTGATTTGAAGTAAGAGAGAAAAACCTCTTAACTACTACACAGGTCAGTAAGGAGGGACACATAATACTTTTCAAAGGTTCAGTCAATTAGTCTTGTGATATGTCCACCTCATTGCTTTTCACAATCCACCAAGACTTGGAAGTAAAGTACGATTTTAGCCTTTTTGATTGCATGTCATGTAGATAGGACTTGCATTGCAACCACCTTCATATGTTTTGCATGAAAATAAAAAAATATAGAATAGGTATACATGCACATTACCCTTAGGTGCATGCCATGTAGTTGCATTCATAACTTTTATGCATAGAGTATATCATGTACCTCATTTGTTCTTTAATGGTGAATTAAATTGTTCCATACCTTCTAAAGAGTGCAAATATCGAGTTATGTAGAAAAAATAAGTCCAATAAAGCATTCATTATCAATTATGGATATAAGGGCTTAGAAAAAAAAATCTGAAAAAAAATCTGAAATTGAAAAAAAAAGTCATTTAGAAGCAACTAGAATAAGAAGGAGAAAGGAACATAATCTCACCTGCATTTTAAGATGAGTAAGTACATGACATAGCTTAATTAGATATCCATCTCGTTTTGAGATGGAATGTTAGTGCATGCATCATTCCACCCAATCTTATGCATTAGGGAATTTTTCATGTGCATTTGCTTCATTTAGGGCATTTTTGTTTTATGCATGTTGAAACCGTATAATACTTCTACTTCTTCCATGAGCCACCCATTCCATCCACTCGTTGCTCGAATTGGTAGGCCACCGTGAACTTCTCCTCACTCGTGAATATCAGGAGAACTACTTCCATGTAGATGGTAGTTAGGGCGAGCAACGTAGTATAGGAGATCACAAGATGCATTAAGTCTGAACCGGCGAATTTTATTATGTTAACTGCCTTATGTGATAGTGTTCATCAGTTTTTAGGTTGATATCTTTTATGGATGATTACTGTCGCCTTTAGGGTAATTATCATTCTGTGGATAGCGAGGGCCGGTATGTGAATGTCCGGTGGGAGTCATATGGGATGTTTGTTGTGATGCTTTGTTCTTTAGTTGATTCTGGCAATTCTATTCTAAGGTTTAGTTGCTCGAGGGCGAGCAAGGTTCAAGCTTAGGGGAGTTTGATGCGATGATTTTGAGTCGCATTTATGGACTTGTTTAATATGGGCTTTATGCATTTATTAGTCATTTTTTATGGTTAATGTTGTATAATTCATTCACTTTGGTCTAAGCTACTTCTTTATGTCAAATTTCCCCTATTTCAAGCATTTTGAGTATTAATTATCAAAAGAATACATTTTGTGTGAACTTATGTGGTTTCATGTGTTAATTTCATGAAAAACAAGTATCTGCTACTGTCGATACCATCGACGGTGGTCGACTCCATCAACCGGACCACAGGTTCCCAGGCTCAAGGACCAGAAGAAAGTCGATACTATCGACAAGGACGTCGATGGTATCGAGATACCATCAGGTTGCTAGCAAAAAGTGAGTCGATACTATCGACCCATATGTCGATACCATCGACTAGTGGAGCTACAACAACGGTAAAAGGACAAAAGCGATGCCTAAGAGAGTCGATACCATCAACCCTCGTCGATGGTATCGAGCTAGCATCAGTCGCGATAAAGAAAAGAAAAGAAAAGAAGACCAGCCGATACAGTGCAGCGTCGATACTATCGACTCGCGTCGATGGTATCGACGTATCAGATATGAGTTTGTTTCAGATTGATCTTAATCGGACGGCTGTGATTAATTGGCAACCTAATTCAGGAAATATACCTAATGACGGCGCCCAAGAGGGAAGGATCACGTCATTAGCCACTGCACACATCCTGAGAAGAGGTGGAGAGAAGAACGGAGCCCCAGAGCACGCCCCAGCCGATCCGGACACTGAAGAAGACGATTTCCACCATCGAAAGGCGGGAGAACGTGTATTCTACGCCAAGGATCGCTTGGATCTTCTCCGTTCAGGGGTTTCACCACTCAATCACGTTGTTCTCCATGTTTTCCTTTTTCTACCCCACGTTTTGCTATGAGATGAACATGCGGGGCTAATCCCCTTTGTCTTTAGGACCGGGAGTAGCTCGGGAATTCATTGTATGACAATTGTATCGTAGTAATTCATATCTTATCTCTTAAATCCGTGGTATAATTTCATTTTATCCAATATGTTGTTATTCTTGATCACCATAATAATAATCTAATACCCTTAATTGCTTTGAAAGAAGAATTAATGGTTGAAAAGAGACAAAATTTACATTAATTGACAAATCCCTTGAACAAGGTGGTGTAAGATTAATGATGGATACCGAGAGGTCGTTTTTAATGCACCTAGTTTAGGGTATAGGTTACTATGACGGTGTAATCGACCTAGACATAGGTAGTGAATTGTACCACGACAGTGGACAATTCTGATTTCAAGCCACTACTTGGATAGAGAGATAAAATTGGGTGACTATATAGAATTTAATACAATGAAAACCCGCGGTGAAACCGCAATCCTAAAGATCTCCTTTTGAATTGATTAAACCAAACATTTAATTGATTGCTTTGTTTGGTTTCATTTTTATTTTCTTTTAATTTTAACAAAAACTCTCAACTTTTTAATCGGCTTAGCTGACCGCGAGTAGTTAGTAGGAGTCTCCGACAATTTCACGTATCCCTGAGTTCGACTCGGGCCTCACAAAGGCCTATATTACTTTGACGCGTTCACTTGCATTTCTACGCACGGTAAATTTGCGTCATAGCCCACTCCTTAACTCATGGTATGCTAAGAGCCTCATGGCACTACACGTGGGTAGCCCAATTGCTAACTCATGATAGCCTAGACATTACTCTAGGTTACCCTTTTTAGCATTTGCAAAGCCACAGAGAGGACCATGATCTGAGCCAGTAGGCACATATCTTATGTGATAGTCATATCCACATTATAGTTTGCCTGAATTAAATTCATCCAACAGTTATTTTCAAGCAACCGATAAAAACGTTCAGAAATCGTCATGAAGCTAAATTGATTATTCATAAGCGTAACCACATACCTATCAGGCTGATTTGAGACAATAATCCATGCATATAAGAAATCCAAGCAAGCAAGCACACATAACAAGATCCTAAAATAATAATGCAATTCCCTTTTATTACTCATGTCATCAAGATCTATTAAGCCTAGCTCGCTTCCTAGGGTTTCTAGTTCACTTTTAGGGTTTCCCTTCATCTTTTACTATTTTAAACCCTAATTATCTCATCTATTCTTCACTAAAGATATTAAGGTTACCTTTTAACAACATATAACCTTAATTTTGGATTAAAGGCACACTTAACCATCAATTAAGCTCATTAAGCTTCTTTTACATTAAAGCTACCATTTTTATCCTTTTAATCCATGAAAAGATCATTATGCTCATTTATCATCAATTCATAGTTCATTAGGGTTTAAATCACACATGAACTCTATTTGTCATTAATTCTACCTTTATCCATTAGAAAACCCTAATTACTACATTAAGGGTATCTATCCACAATTAGGAACCTTGATACTCAAAATAGCTCAGAATCATCATATCTTAGCTCTATTCATGATTTTGAATAAATAAAACCATTAAAAGTCACATTAACTAATATTAAGGTTTCAAGGCCCATTAAAGTGTATTTATGCACATGAACAACTAATTACGTGCAAAGTTCATCAATTTTATTCTTAATGTACCTTTTTGCAATTAACATGTTAATATCAACTCTGATCAATTTTCATATATTAAGTACCTTCATCTGACCTTCCTACTAATTACTACACTTTTTGCAAGAAAAAGGCATTTCCTAGATTTTCTAGTTAGAGAGGAAAATTACCTGAGTTTTTCAGAAATTGGCATCTGTTGGATCGTGGGTCTCCATTGACTGCACACGATCGCACGACTCACAACACCCACGCCCACCAATTACTTACTGAAGTCACAAAGAAACCAGGGTCGTTGATCCCCGCCTTGGGTCCACGGTGGATTTTGATCGAAGGGCAACTGCTCTTCATCCTCTCCCGATTAGCAGAGTCTGCCGCAGCGGTGCTGCAGCCTAAAGCTCATCAGTGCATAGCCAAGCCAAGGTTCTGGGACACAAGGGAAGAGGGGAAAAGGCCGGTTGTGATTGTGAGATCCTTCCAAATCCGATCGGGGTCCTATTTATAGGATCAAGGGTCAAATAGGCGTTTCTTCTAGATGCATCCATAGCTTGAAAAACTAGGGTGTATGATGCACGGAAAGCCCTCCCGGATTCAACTATGAGATCTCTATCTTCACACATGTGAAGATTCGCGAGAAAAATGGGTGGAAAGATCCTCTGTCCGCTGCCTGAGCCCTAGTTCATTTAGAAATAGACGATGAGTGTCCTTCGTTGGATCAAAATCCGACAGTCCATATCGCCTGCGCTCAAACAAAAGAGGATCTAGCTTCTATTTTAAGAAAAACTCTTTTTATTTTAAGATAACTTGGAAAAATCATTACTCTCTAACCATAGCTCCGTTTAATCCCAAATTTTGAGGGAAACTTAGTAACGATTTAATCTATCTCTCTGCCAAAATTGGGCTCATTGTATAAAAGAAAACGTGCCTTTTGTTTAGGTGCAAGCTATCACTTAATTATATATATATATTTCTCACCTATTTTCTCTTTCCTTTTCCATTAAATTATTATTCTTGGTTCCTTGAACCTCAAGGAACCTTAATGGCTCAAAATCCCATCTTGGGAAAATACATTAGCCTTTTACTTATCTTTTATCTATTTTCTCTTTCTTCTTATTCATTTCTTTAGTAAAATATCTCTTTTTGAGGATTTCTCCTTCTCTCTCTTTTTATTTTCCTTATTAGAATTCCTTTTAACATTAGGAATCCTTTGGATACGAAAATCCACCAAGGATAAATCAATTATACCTCTTTTATCTTATTTTCCACATTTTATCATTGTTTTCAATTTCTTTCTTAATCAAGAAATATTTAATTGATCTTTTCTTTTCTTATTACTTTCTCTTTGCAACTTTGGACTCCTTGGAACCCAAGGAACCCAATAGGCATGAAATCCAACTTTGTATTACATTATTTTGCCTTCCAGAGGTTTCTACATCTTTCTTTTCTCCATTTCATATTAACAATGGAATTCCTTTTGTCTTTTCCTTGTTATTGGGCCCAATAGCCAATAAAGCCCAAAAAACAATCATTAAGGCTATTGTAAACGAAATTCATTTATTCAAAACAATTTATATCTTTATTTGTTCAAATATCTTTAATATAAGAAATCACATTTCTCACCAAATGAACCCAAAAGTTGGGGTTGTAACAGAACGGCTACCAAGGATGTTGACTTGATGCATCTTCTCCATAGCTGAATGACCCACAAAGTGATATTCTTTTGCTATGGTCCTGCATGGGTATTTCCAAACTTATGTTCAATTTAAGGACATGCCAACTTGCATACTTGGAGGAAGTTGCAACCTACTTTGATAGGGGATTGCATGGGTTAATAGGATATTATGGTATGTGGAGGTCCCTTATTTTGGGACCATCAATTGCAGTTGGCTTCCTTACCTATTAAACTTGGTGGTCTGGGTATATACTCAACAACAGAGACTTCTTCATATGCTTTAGTGGCATCCAAGGTCTAGTCTTGGTGCTTCAAGATCATACTTTATGATACGACAGAATACATGGTATGGACTCTGATTTGACTATGATTTTTATTCTCTGTGTGTTATGATTCCATCATTTAGTCTTAGTTGTTTTGCAAATAAGGACATTGTCTCCACTAAAGCCCAAAATGCTTTGGTGAGTGTCCTTTTTAGTACATTTTCTAAGGAGATGGATGTTAAGTTTGACACGACCATTAGACTAAATGCAGTTTTCATGTGTATACAAGTTGAGCACACTCAAGATTTTCTTCCAGATATTCCTATTGATGGGCTTGGAATGCGTATGTCACCAATAAAGTACCGTACTATCTTTAAGTATCACCATATGATCCTTCTTTTATCGGTTGATGAGGTATGTCTTGTTTGTCATAACACATACATGGACACTTTTGGCGAGCATGCAGTTCATATCATGGAGCTCCCATGCTTTAAGTATAGACATTATCTTGTTAGAGATGTCCTCTATGATGTACTTAGACATGCTAGAGTTGTTGTTAAAAAAAGAACATGTGGATTTCTTGATTGATCCACGTGAGGGGAGATCGACACTTGTTGCGGCCAAAGTGTTTAAGCATGTGAAAGCACACATAAAAAATCAGCATGTATTTATACCTTTTGGGTTAGAATTTTAGAATTCTTAGCACCAGAAGTAGTGGAGCTTCTTAAAAAGATCCAAACAAATATGCATAGTAATATTATGGATCCTAGGTCTATATAGATATAGTTTTTCAGAGGATTGGTTTTGCCATCCAAAAGGAACTAGAGGCGCAACTTATTGCCATGTTTATCTTCTATTTCATCGTAGTTGTATTGCAATCTCTCTATAATATATCTTTTTAAATTCGAAATAATTAGTAATTTAATTTGTTTTGTATATGTATTGCGATCTCTCTATAATATTTTTTTAAATTCAAAGTAATTATTAATTGATTTTTTTTATAGTTTGCAATTATTAGAAATCAATATCAACATATTTTTATTAGAATATATGTTTACATTTTCATGTACTTTCTTGAGATATTTTTAGCACATGAATGCAGTGGTGGATCCAAAAATCTACCATACGTGGTGTTGGGATAGTATGAGAAGTGACAAATATTTAATATACATATAGACGGGAAAGATAATACTTCTTTAGATAAAATTGAAAAAATACACCTAACATATTGTCTCATGACCTCTAATATACAAAAAATAAGCTATTCATAAAATATACAAAATATAAAGTAATGACATGATATAATTAACTATATCAATGTAACACATTTGTTTAGATGGCATGGTTATAAATAATACTTTACATGTTTTTCATATAAAATAACTAGATGATCAACAATATAATCATATTTCATGATCACTTGATCAATGTAATGTCTATAATATTAGTAATATATAAGAATCATACTAATTATGTAGAAATTGGGAACAAACTCACCCTTTCGGTGGAGAGAAAGTACCAAATTATAATACGACGCCATTTAGTTGATGGTGTCATACTATTAAACCCAAAAAATATTGCCGCAGTCACATCTTATATAATAAAGGATATAAGTATAATGTACTAGGTACTACTAATTCGTCTTAAGATCTTGAATAAGGATTGGTATGATGGAAATTTCCAAAAGAAAGAAGAAGTATAATATGTAGGTTTGTTGCATAAATAAGCATGTGATGGACAAGGAAAGTTGAGTAATGGAAATTGAAGAGAAATGATCCATGCAAATATTTCATTGCTTTTTATTTAAAAGTTGGATAGGAGAGGATCTAAAAGAAAGACTTTATATGTCATCCTTCTTTTTCTCTCTTAATTTGATTAAAATTATATCTACAAGATGGATTTCTCTACCTTTTCTTCTCCTTCTTACCTCACATTTCACATTTTTTTCCTACTATTTTTTACATTATGCCAAATATAAAATTTATTTGATAGAATCTTTTTCTTTCATTTTATAGATATAAATATTATCATTATCTTCTCAAATTCTTGTAAAACTGTAACTATTGATATTTGAATTGTTTTTTTAATATTTAAATTAATCATGTAACTAAGATTTTGTAAAATACTATGTAATAATAAATATTGTTTGGATCTATTTTTATATAGGAACTTGGATCTTATCTTAATTCCAGAGTGATTTACTAATAAAAAACTGAAAATAATATTTAAATATAAAATGGTTAGTTGTGCATTTATGATTATCATTTTTCCAATTATGTATAATTATAACTGAGTGTACTGAATCAAGTTATAGTTAGTATTATTTATTTTTCAACTAATAAGTCAATGACATTAGATTCCAACTAATATGTCGACATGTTGCATGGTATTTTTTATATAATTTGTATTATATAATTAAATTCATATTTTAAGGATATATGGGACCCCTAAACCCTGTAGAATCTGCTTATAAGTATGGCGGGAGTTGCGTAAGTTTTGACATAGTTAATATGAAATTACTTAGTAAAATTTAGTAGAAGTGGAATCAAACCTCTAAAATAGTATTTGATGACATCTATGTTAGGATTAAAAAAATGTATGATTTGTAAAGGAATAAGAAACACGACCCTCAAATATATTGAGTTTAAGATCTAAGTAGTTTTCACAAAGAAGGTTGATAGAATTGGTTAAAATAATAATATTAAGATTAAAATTCACATTTTATGTGGTGAAATAAATATTTTTTTAAAAATTAATCTGTACACGGTGTCATAGTAATAATGTCATAGTAATAACAAAAATATTTTTTAGAAGGGAGCCTCATCCTGAACAACCCCTCTCTCCCCTACATAGATGCATTATTAAAAGTTGTTGAAGTCATTTTTACCTTATACATAAATTCATGTATTTCACATAGCTTCATTTGAACAAATGTGCATTGTAGCTTATCCTATTACGCATTCGATCCGAACATGGGTTGAAAAAATTATATCTTACATTTGCCACATCTTATCCTTTGTTTCATCTCTTTTACGTACTTTCTCGCGAATTAAATGATGTGTAAAAGAATTCAAAAGGAGATCCAAGCAGCTTCGGACCAAAATATGCGTTTACTTAGATTTTAAGAGACAAGCGATCAATTCATCATCTAGTACTAGACAATGGGCCCCGTAACAGATTGGCATTATTACACATTCCGATATTTACACATACAAAAACGAATTGAAAAAAAAAAAGGTAGGGAGAGACCGATCGAGCAAATGTAATAGATTTCACCGAATTACAGAGACAAGAAGTTCACGGACCACCGCGGTAAACCGTCGGCAATGTGCCCCTCCTAATTCCCATCGATCTCAACGTCACCGCTGTCTTCGACAGCCTAGAAGTCTAGACTGCCACCATCGGCTGCGTCTGCCATGGCGTCGCCGAGGATGATCCCCCCGAGGGCTCCTCCAAGTAACCCCATCCCAAGGCCCATTCTGCCACCCCTCTTGTTTGACACCGGCGGCCTGGCGGCTGCCGCGCGGTAGGTGTAAGCTTCGAAGGACGGAGGAGGGTAGCCGTATCCGGCCGGGTGTGGTTGAGGAGGAGGCGGGCCGTAGCTGTACGCGAGATGTGGAGGCGGGTAGCCAGGGTACCCCGGGTACGGGTGTGGCGGCGGGTACGGAGCTGCACCAGCAACAGGGTGCGGAGGAGGAGGGTAGACACTGTGAGCAGTTGGGGAGGAGACCGGGTACGCCGTGATGGGCTCGTCATCGTCCATCTTGTGGGGATGATGCAGGTATGGTGCAACTGCTGCTGGTGGAACATCGGCGGCGGTCTGAGGTGCGGGGAGTGCAGTGTCGAGGAACCGGTATGAGAAGTTGAGCACCCCCTTCCCTCTCCCCGACGGCCTCCTGACCTGGTAGCTGACAAACTTTGGTCCCGCACCAACGGCGCTGTCGGCCTCGAGCTCAGCGAGCGGGACGTGCACCTCCCCTACGACGCGGTCGCCGAACGCGCGCTCGGCTCGCAGGACGAAGTGCAGCGCGTGCGGGCCGCCGCGGAAGCCGGTGCTGCCATCCTGGTCGGTGACGGGGACGGAGAAACGGAGCGGGCAGTTCCAGGTCGGGTTGCGCCGTCCCTCGCGGTCCGCTGGCGTTCGCTGCCGTTGCTGCTGGTTGTTTGGCCGTGAAGTTGCAACGTCAGGCCTCGCGGCGGATAGCGTGGCGACGGTGTAGACGGAGAGACGGGAGAAGAAGTTGACATTCTTGAGGTCTTTGGCGGAGATGAGAGTGATCTCGAGCGTCCTCAGGGAAGAGGACGCCGCCATGGAGAGGATACAAGGGGGTTTAGGTGTAACCTGTTGGAGTGTGATCGGAAGCCGGGCCGTCGGGGCTAGGGCGGTCGGAGTCCGGAGAGGTTGTTGCTGATAGGTTATATAAAAGGCCACGCCAATGGGACTCGAGGGGTTTTTTTCCTTGTTGGGCAAAAGCTAACAGTTGTAACCGACTAACGAAGATGCGGGAAGAGAAGTTACTGTAGCCAAGTATTGGTAACCAGACAGCGCATTGGAGATGGAAGAGACACCCACACCAGCTGCTAAATTTGGCGAGCGCAGCAACGCAACTGGCTTTTGCTACAAATAGGAGGACGGCTTTAAATGACAAACACGAAAGATTAATCCTATCCCACCTCTCTAAAAAGGCTAACATAAACTACCTGCTAAACATGTGAATTGTAATTTAAATCACACATCAAACGTGAGACAAAAATGTTGAATTATATATACTTTTCAAACACACTTTAACGGCGATCTTCATGTAAACTGATTTTTTGGACACCTCTTATAAACATTTTCTTAATGTTCAATTTTGCGTTTACAACTCTATAGAAATATAGTCCGGTTTGGGCATTTTGTCTAGGATCATATAACACCAATTTGAAACTATTTTTCTACACCCGAACCAATATTATTATGTGTTGCGATGAATATAATATTCTAACGTTCCTAACCAGGACGGTCATGAGTTTTATACTCAATATTTATGCTAAGCTCAATGTTTATTTAGTATTTACTTACTAACGCCTTCATCATCACTTCTCACACCTACTTATTTACTTGTCATGCCGTCCTAACAATGAGCACAATATCGGGATTTAGGCTTTAAGAAATTAAATCAAATAGAGACACAAGATAAAAAAAAACATCATTATAAAATTCATCTTATTATTGTTCTAGTAAGTATAGACGACTATAGAATATAGGTTAAGTTCCTAGGTAGGCATCACAAAACTACGTCCAAATTTAGGTTCTAATTGTTTAAAATTCTAGTTCTGGCTTAGGCAATTCGTAGTCCTACGTACATGTCTAACATAGAACCAATCTAGAACTAATTTTTTGACACCTCTAGCCAGCATGACCATGATCTCTAGTTATGTGTTTACCACTTTATGAAAATTCCATTTCTAGGATGGACATTGAGTCGTCGATCAATTTACTTGACTAGCTAGGATCAACTTTAAATTAACTTTTGTACACCCCTAAACAACAATATCATGAGTTGTAATACACATGCAATGCTTATTGGAAAATAAAAGATAGAAAGCAAGATTTTGAAAAGCAGACAAACAAATATGAGATTTGCACCCAAATTAAATCAAAAACAAAAAAGGAAAAAAGTGGACCACTAGTACCCAAAGGCTAGACTAGACCCTAGACTAGTTAAACTAACCCGCAGGAGCAAGTGGACCACCAGTAAATAACTATGATACCTAGCATCTGTCTCGATGGGTTTAGTACCACCATAGCTCGAACACTGACCTATCTTTAATTAGCCAACTCATGAGGATCATAAGATAGGCTTTAAGAATAAATGTGTGACCATTTTTAAACTATTCTAAATATTCTTATATAATCTGTTATGTAGGTCTGTTTTGCCTATTTTGTGACACGCCGTCACACTAAATGAGATTACTCAAAACATAAAACACAATTAATAACTAACTAATCACATAGCCAAAAAAGAAGAATAATGGAAACTGATTTCCAATATCACAAACATGTTCTGAAATATTTACATAAAGGTCCAACCTTTCCATAGTTCATATACCATACCAGGTATTTATATCTGAATCTAGTGGCCTCATCCACAACTTGTATACAAAAGAGGTATTTCACATGTACATGCCATACATACAAACACTGACACACTACCAAAAACTTGTATTGGTACATATATATCATCTGCAAAACACATCCCATGCCCGGACCTGAGAGTACATGGATGACGCTAAGACTCTACTATTGTAACTACAACTGTCCCACCTTTGGCGTCTACTAATCACTAGGTTGCTCCTCTTCTACATCACGATCTCGACCATGTCATCGACGACCACCTAAAAAAATGTGGTGACCCACGAGGTGAGACTCATATCCCAAGGAGAGATATAACTCTTCACAATGATTATTGATTACAACGGATTATTTAATAGTAAACAAACTGAGCAGATTGAGTATTTAATAAGAAATTGAACAAATTAAACAATTCTAGCATACTAAGCAAATTAAGCAGATAGGTTTAGCAACCAGCATGAGTATCAGAATCCATAATGGAAATAGTTAAATCTATTTCATCCAACCAAATGATCTCTTAGATTGCATAAGATTGCATTTTATAACAACTATATAGTATAAAGGACATGGCAAGGGTTAACATCCAATGTGAAGCTTATTTAACCTTATTAGATATATTAAATGACTTGTATTACATCTTTTATTGTGTCCTGGGGAGTTTGAGTCATACCACCCAAAGTCCAACTGACCACTATGAAATTGGGATCAGTTCCACACAAGATCTAGGACAACTTGAATCCTAAGATCTCAACTATGCCTGGTCAGTAGGGCTCAAATTGTGGGCTCCAATCTCCAAACCACGATATAAACACGATTTAAACTTAGCGGAAGCATTCGATTAACAGCGGAAGACAAAAATCACGGGAAATTTAAACTTTTTGAGATAAGAGCTTGAAACCACAAACCTCTTCCATAGAAAAAGGATTTAAACTGTTTACATCTCTGATAATTACTTCTTGAGTAATTATACACATCATGATACAAAATCTCAAGAGTTAAAACAAAATCTCAGACCAATATCTTCTAGGACCTGAGAGTACAGAAACGGCATAGGACTAGCTAACAACATGACTCAGCAGTCAGTATCTCCACCTGAGATTCACTGCTGCTCCTGTTGTGGCTGCTGCTGCTGGTTTTGGTCACCTGTATTCTGGTTCCTCCGTCTTCGATGACCACCTAAAAAGTTGAAGTCTACGGGGTGAGACAATTTTAAATAATTGTCCCAGCGAGAGTTATAACTCTCCACTAGAAGCTTTATATAACAATTCAAAGAATAACTTAAGCAGTAAAAGCTTCCAAAGTATTCAACAGTAGTTTGGTAATGAACAAAAGTTCATCATTTAAGAATTATGAAGAATACATGCACTATACATTGTAACATCAATCAAGTAACTCGTAGTTAATCCTAACAGATATACTATGCTGTTGATTATGTTTTTCAAACATTATTATGCCCTGCGGAGATGAGGTATACCGCTCATACTTCCAATCGATCACTTTGTTAAGTCGCATCGATATCATACCTAGGTCATCAAAAGAGCCGGATTCTTATGACCTCATCTTCCTCAGTCAGAGTGAGGATAACTTGCAGGACATTCTGTGTCTCTGCTACTATAGCTTACCAGGGTAATCTGGTACTTCACTATTTTTAGAGTTACAGTGGCGTTCTGTACTCTCTTCATCATCGAGAGGTTTCTCGTTTACCTCTTATCGATGCGGTGTTTGTGTTTCCTCGGATGTTACAGCATGTAGTGAAGGGTTGATGGATTAAGAAACATCTACATCAATTCCTACACTAGGATGTAAGGATTTACACATCCATATTCCCCCACATACTCAAAAGTATGTGATCCAGGAGTTCCCTTGGGAAAACCTGTTTCACCATCATATTGCTTTCTGACAATGATGGATCTATGATCAGGGCTTTGCATGGTATGATTATACTTGATTAGTTAGGTACATTTCAATATTCTTTTCACATCATACATGTTCTCAAACATTTAATCACTAGCATGGCAGCTATGAAAACAGAATACTAAATGTAACACGTCTAACTCACATCAATTATCATATCTCAATCATCACATCACAAGTCATCTGTTAAGCATGACCTTGATGATACTCATGGCTCTCACAGCCCATAAATCTCATTAGATGCCACTAATAAGGCATCGGGATATTTTACTATTCATAAAGCTAAGGCATGCTTTCAATGAATATAGTATCATAATCCATACCTGGATATGATCATCATTTCATGACAACCTACATGGTTAATCCAACTGATAACAGTAAACAATTCATTCTAGAAGTTATACTTTCAAACTCTTAGAAGAGTCGAGTTCCTCAATTTTCATCAATTAGGGTTTACTATTCATCTTATGGTGAATTGAACTCATTACCTCATCATGTATGAGAATCACCATCATTAAAGTCCTCAGATAAGATTAATATTCATCAATTATCATAATTAGGGTTTCCATGATCTCACACAGGTGGATCATACCCTAATCATGCACATTCATGTGTATTGAAGGTATTTTACTTGAGTTTCCACCATAAAAGGGTACTTTCTCTCTCCTATGATACTTTCTCTCTCCTCTTACTAGTAGATGGTGATTCCACCATTCTAGATTGGGTTAGGTCAAGTCCTCATTGACTATCATAAACCAAAACATCAATATCAAGTGATTAGGGTTTGATTAGAACAAGGTATTACTCAATTGAACCCCTCAAGGGTATTTTGGTAAATTACCCTATTGATCACCATCATGGGTCAATTCATTAGTTACTTAGTCCCTTAATGTCCTAGGTTATCATTAGGGTTTAGATCAAACCATTATTGAACCAATTACACCTTCAAGTGATTAAGTATAATTAACCTTGAAAACCTCCAAACGGTTTCAACCTTCAACCACCAAACGGTTTGAAACCGTTTGGGTGTGTTGACCATTTGCTAAATTTGACACCAATACCGCATGACCTCAAGGTCATTTTCCCAAACCATTTGGGTGCGTTGACCATTTGTAAAGTTTGACTTCCAAACCGTTTGGGCTTATGCGGTTTGAAACCGTTTGATCAAATTGTCTTGAGATCGATTGGTCCAAACGACCTTGAGATCGTTTGAGCCCAAACGGTCTTGAGACCGTTTGGCCCCAAATGGTCTTGAGACCGTTTGGCCCCAAACAGTCTTGAGACCGTTTGGCCCCAAACGGTCTTGAGACCGTTTGGATCCAAACGGTCTTGAGACCATTTGGTCCAAATGGGCTCAAACCGTTTGGACCTCCAACATGGTTCAAAAGTTACAATCGATTATGGTGATGTATGTTGAAGTCCTCAATTGGCCAAAGCCATGTTAGCCACTTATAAATTCAGTCAATTAGGATGAGCCTCAATCAATTGGACACCAAGTTAACCCTCAATTGAAAGTCAATTAGGGTTAAGTCCATCTCAATTAGGATTTCAATCGGATAATCATCAATGTTCAACAAGGTGAATCAAATCAAGGTTGAACCCATCAATTGACCTCCAATTGGGCTCAAACTTGGCCCAAACGGTCTTGAGGTCGTTTGGATGACCTCCAAACGGTCTTGAGACCGTTTGCCCAAAGTTTGACCAAAAACCAAATCGGTTGGTTAAGGGGTGAACCCTAATTAGGTCTAAAATCAGCAATTTTATCAATTCATCAACTTATTGCAATTGGACCCTCAATCCATCAAATTAGCTCAACCCTAGACCTTCAAACGGTCTTGGGTTGTCACCAAACGGTCTTAAGACCGTTTGGATGAATCCCCAAACGATCTTGAGACCGTTTGGGTCCTTCAACCCAAAACTCAACAAGATCTATATTTAAAAACAACAATTTCAACCCGATTAGGGTTAGGATGTTGAAGTACCTTCAACTCTCAATTGGTTAAGAATTAAACTTTGATTCTTTGCAGGAATGAAATTCAATATATTACCAACAGACCCTCAAACGTTCATCCCTTGGTCAACCCTATCAAATGGTCTTGAGACCGTTTCAATCCAAATGGTCTTGCAAGGTCGTTTGAGATCAAACAGTTTGAAACCGTTTGGATCAAAAGGGTCCAAGGTCGTTTGATAAAGTAACCTAGGAATCCACGCCCATCATCTTCAACCTCTGTCAAGGTCGGTTATTCCACCGTTTTTCTTGCAAAAGTGCAAGGAAGAAGGGAGGTAGAAGAAGAACTAAATGCTAAATTGCAAGAACAAAATATGCATATAAAGCAAGGAGTTTAGAGTTATAAAACCCGCCTTAGAATGTTGTTCCTAGAGCTCCAAGCTTCCAAGCTTCAAGCCTCTAATGGTATCTTGAGCTCCACAACCCGGTCAGAGGTGATTCTTCAAGGAAAAGATGGGGATGATCGGCTAGAACAAGGAATCTAAGTGAGTTAACCATAGAACCAACCTTTTAAGAAAATTCCTCCATGAATTCGAGCTAGAAGATGGTTCCTACTCACCTTAGAACTACTTGGTCATCTCCCTGAGCTTCAGAGCTTTGCCTTAGACGTTTTTAGAAAGATGAGAAATGAAGAGGAGAAGTGATACGTTTGGTTGGTTTGCAAGGATTCTAGCTTATATACTTTAGGCTATTTTACACCATAAGGACCTCTAGAACTTGAAATTCTCATCCAAGTCCCTCCTTATTCAAGGGCACGTCCAAGCTCATCTAAACTTATGCAAAGCTCATGAAATCTCAAGATCTAAGGGTGAATAAAGCCAATCTACAACTAGGGTACATACATGAAAGGTCTCCATACCCATATTAGGTGATTTTTACCACAAGGATCATCTTTCTTATCTGATTATTCATTGATGTGTCCCTTTCACCATTTCTACTCTAAATGATGACAAGAGTCATAAAAGATGTTCTAGATGGTGCATTTTACAAGTTGCACCCCTCAATTTGGGTAAATTGCACTTTACTCCAAATTAGGGTTTTTAAGCACAAGGATCATTCCACAAGCTGCATCTTGATGCCCAAGCTTGGGAAATCCATCATACCTCATCATATTCACTCATATGATGTCTTATTATCAAAAGAACATCTTAACCTGTGAACATTGCAAGTTAACCCCTTTAACTGGGTAATTTGCACATAGGTCCCTACATTACAAAACAATGCTACAACTTTGTTTATAAAGGAGCAAAACTGTAAGTATATGTCTCTGAGGAACTTAATTACATGCCAGGGAGTATTCACAAGTATTTAATTACATATTTAGGCAAAACTTCTAGGGTTAGGTTATAACCCAGGTCAGGGATGTTACACAAATGCAATGACATATTAGTCAACTTGCCAAAAATGACATATAGTCAAGTTGATAACACATAGTCCTCCCTTGGTACAGGTCATGACACTAGCCACCAGGGTATGTAAAGCAAAACCATGTCACATGAGGTGCAGTCGCAGTGTATTAGGTCCCATCATCTACATGAAGTATATGAGACACGTCCTTAACCATCCTCAACAACCTCGAGATTAGGATGTCAAGGATGTACACTCACTTGCACCCCACATACTCAAAAGTATGCACTTTGATTTTCCCTTAGAAATACTTGTTTCACCATCCAACAAGTTCTGACGCTAAAAATGGTTCTACTACACATGGCACTACATGATTAGGGTTTCACTTGATTAATTATGCATATTGAGTGAATTAAGGTTTCATCATACAAGTGAACATACAAACCCTAATTCATCTCCAGAAAGAATTGATATATAACAAATTTAAAAGATATAAAATGTATGAGGTATAGTTCTTAATCTTCATTTCCATTCATGAAATTACACTTGTTATCATACACCATAAGATAGAATTCCACATCACATTAATATAGGGTTCCAACCCTTATCATATTACGAAGAGGATTACACATCCAATAGGGTTAAACCATGCCCAAAGGTAATTAAGACAATCATATTACTCCCTGTAAGATCATCATTAACTTTCTATGCCTTAGAACAAGGCTCAACAGTCATCACAACGCATGTGACATATCAATTTAACATAGAAAGGAACTATGATGCTTAGATAGCACCATATTATGGTTTCAACAACCATAAGAGAGTATTTCATTATCACATTAATCATTCAAGAGAACTAAACATGATTAATCACCCTTACTTACTTACATGAGGGTTAGGTGTGACAAGCTAGTTATAATATGGTTACATATCAAATCATCATAGTGATTATCATTTTTATTCATTCAAGGGAAGAGGTAAAACAACAAAATTAAGATAAATGACCCATTGAATTTCACAATACCAAAACCAAACATTACACCATGGCTTCACCCAAAGCCAAAGGATATTGAGGCATCAAATAGTAACCATTAGATCATGTTATTTATTCAAATCATCATTTGAAGTATAAGTCTAACCCTTGAATCATTTAATTAAGAAACCATTCGATTAGGGCTTAGAAAGATCACCACTTAACACTAAATCTGACCATCAGTTATGATGTCCGAGGCCACCATCGGTTGTGACATTTTGTGTCACCATCGGTTGAGGCCATCTGATCGTGAGTTAAAAGAAACCATCAGTTGAGACCCAAAACAACCATTGGTTGATGACCTAGACTAGTCATTGGTTGTGGGGCTCAATGAGGCCATCGGTTGACACAACAGGTGGAACAAAGTTGATCCAAAGTAAAAAAGAAACCATCGTTTGTTATTGTAAGAAAACCATTGTTTGAGCCACTACTTACAAAGACCATCGAATCATGGGACCCTAACCATCATTTGTCCAGGGGAATTCATACCCATTGTTTGTGTTCAAGAGAAAGAATCCAAACAACAAAAAAGATACCACTATCGGTCATTGCACAAAATCCGAGCAAAAAAAACAAACTAGCTAATCCATTAGGTTAAGCACCAAGGTGGAAAACAACCCACAAACCCTAAGGATAACCCATCGTTTGAGAGGTACTAAGAATAATAATTTGACATGTAAGCAAGGTATAAGGCTTCCTCTACCTTAAGAAGGTCATCAACAAGTTTTTAGGTTTATTTATGGCTATAAACTACTCAAGGAGATGCATTTAAGCTTAAACCCTAGACAAAAGACAGCTTCTTTATGCATAGATCTTTGTTTTAGAGAAAGAACATGAGCATATAAGATAGTGGTAAGAAATAAACGTGAGGAAGGTTATACAACTTGCCTCTAGGAAGAAGAAAAAGCTCCAAACAAAAAGATATATTGAGCAAAGGCGGGTAGGAAACCCTATCTTTAGCTCTAAACTCAGCCAACCTAGCTCTTTCTCTACAAGGGAAGCAAACCCTAGGTCAAGGAAGCAAGAAATATATGTTCTTTATGCTATAGAGAAAGATTTACCATGAGAAACCATGGTTCTATACAGGAAGAATAAAAAAGGAGATAGAGCATCAATAGAAATGAAGAAGAGAAGGAAGAACTTACTTTCTTAGGTCAAGAGCAAGCAAAGGAATCTCCACAAACCCTAAAGAAGAGCAGATCTGAGCTCTAGGCACATGTACAAGGAGATCGCCCACCTTCTTTTACCTTGGAAACTCTCTTTGCTACTAAATAGGAGAAGACAAATCTATGGATAGGAAGGAAGTGATAAGGATCCAAGGGTTTTGTTTGGGTGCTAAAGGAAGGGTATATAAAGCTTATGGATAAGGGAGAAGAGAAGCTTGAGGTGTCCTAGTAGGTTTGTCATGTGTCTGTGGTCTATAGCTACCACGACCATGCATGAAGTAGCTCCATCAGTTATGGGAGTCTGGTAGGCCACCTGATGATGACCTCCCAGGATGTCCATCGGTTTCCAACACATGGTGACCATCGATTCTTGAAACCCTAGGTCAGTAGGTGGTAAACCATCACTTGATTACCCTTTCCAAGCAAACCAATGGTCCAAGGGACCCCAAGAGAGAAAACCATCGGCCTACCACCTATAGATATCACCATTCTTTTCACAACATGTTGATGACCATAAGATGCCACTCAAACAGGAGGACCATCATTTGATGGCCTCTCAAGGTTGCTCATCCATGAGGGGGTAAACCCTAACTCACCCTAGAAGGGTAACACCACCAAACCAAGGTATAAATATGAGCCCCATGGACCAAAAAGCTCAAACATGATAAGAAAACATGTAAGGAACATAAATAAATTGACAAATCACAAAGAAAACCTCATATATGGGTAAATTGTAGAATAGCCCAAAATGTGCACAAAATTGCATAATTTGCACAAACAATGTCCAAAATGGACCAAACTTGAAGCTTAAGCTTTTCATATGATATAAAAATCACCTCATATGAATTTATTAAGGTTATAACTACCAATTATGATAATTAGACATGTTCAACCATTTAATAAAGGTCAGGGGTCTTACATATTCTACCTAAATAAAATCCATAGAGAATCTAGGAGAGGAAAATTGACATTTTTGAAAGATTGGAAGAGAGAATTGGAAAGAATTGTAAGAACATATAGCCCAACTTAGTATTAGCATATAATCTCATTTTCTTCTTCTATATTTTACTATTGGGTGAAGGAAACCATCCAAAATGTACAATTGTAGTTTCTTTCCTCTCTCTCATTCCTTTTTCCCTCATTGGAAAATGATCTTATGTATATGAAGGCTAGATGAATGAGCTTTCTGTATTTTCAAGTTTCTTCTTGACATGTGAATTAGATAGTTGAGTGTTGATCGCATAAAGGTTACACAACTAGTGAATGAACACTACTACATAAGCAACATTCAACGTCACTTTTAGAGGCGTCGGTTTTTTAGTAAAACCGACACAGTTAACATTAAATGTCAGTTAATAAGGACATCTGACATCTATATTTGAAGACCAGCCAGACACGGGTATCACTTTTCATTCAGTGTCGGTTGAAGAAACGAAACCGACGCCTATAGTAGCCCGCGAAATCTAATTTTTTCGAGCAAAAAAAAAATTTGTGCCAAAGTATCAGATACAACGTCAGTGTTTTACCTAATAACCGACGATGAATGAAGATAAAATTTGTGCCAAAAGTTCCAATATGGGTGTCGATTTTCTTAGAATAACCAACGTGATAAGGGTGCGCGTGCCGTCCCCACCAAAAAAATTAGGGTAAAGGAATGTCCAATTGACATCGGTTGTCTTTGGATAACCGATGCTTAATAATAAAGGTCTCGGTTGTTATGGATAACTGACACCTTTTAGTAACTTAATAGCCCCCACGGACAGCGGACTCTTCCCCTTTCTTCTGTTTCATCGATCGATTTTGCTCCGATTCTCGACCCCTACTGTGTCGCCATTGTCTGCCTCCGCACCGCCGCCTGCTGCTACTGTAGCTGCTCGCCACTACCGCCGCCGGCCTCTCCTTCTCTGCTCGCCGCCAGCGCCTCTACTGCTGCTGCTCTCCTCGCCGATGATGTTTCTACTCTCCTCATCGGTGGTCTCCTACTCCTCCTGGTCCTTCTGCTCCTCCTTCCGCCGGTTGCCCTTCTCTCCTCACCGGTTGCCCGAAGGTACTTGCTCCCACTCTTCTTCCTCCGCCCTCAAGTAGGTACCCTGCTCTGTGTGGGATTTCACCTCTTCTTCTTCCTCCTACTCCCTCTCAGATGGTTGTTGGATTAAAGCAAGGTCATGACCGTGTGGGCTGGCCACGGCCATGGCTGTGTTGGCCTACCACGACCGTGCTGGCCAGCACGGCCGTGGTAGGCCAACACAGCCACGGCCGTCGCCAGCCCACACGGTCGTGGCCTTGCTTTAATCCAACAGCCATCTGAGAGGGAGCAGGAGGAAGAAGAAGATAAATTTGCAATTGAATACTAATGCTTGACCTAATTCTGTAAATTTTGATGCATGTTGAATTAAGATATTAAAATCCTAATACACATTTCACCATAATCTTGAATTAACTATATTGCTGAAATCTTGTGATCAATTTATGTAAGATATTAAAACCCTAATGTTAAATCTCTAATTTTGTAGTGATGTGCCACCCTAACATCTACATGAATCCCTAGTGTATGATGTAGATTGATGATAATGCATGAGCTAGTTTGAAATATTGAAATCAATTATGAATCTCTCCATCCCTAGGTCATACTAATTTATGTGTAATCTTTATCTTGATGATGAACATGCATGGATACTTGAAATGTTGAAATCAATGTTATAGAATGACAACACATGTATTTGTTGGCCTAGAAACCCGTCTAAGATTTACTCATTAGGAGTAAATCTTGGATAGTCCCCGGATTGGGATTATTCTTAAACACCTAATCTCACTTAGGATGTAAGTGTATAATGTGTATTGGGTTTTCAAGAAAATTTCGGAAGCATTTCCCCGTTTGTTCTCTAAGTACATATGTACTTGGAGAACAGTGGGGAAATGCTATCGAAATTTTCTTGAAAACCCAATACACATTATACACTTACTAGTGAGATTAGGTGTTCAAGAATGGGATAGGTGGTACACATTTATTATATATAAGAATGACAACACATGTATTTTTTGGCCTAGAAACCCGTCCAAGATTTACTCATTAGGAGTCAATCTTGGATAGTCCCCAATTTGGGACTATTCTTGAACACCTAATCTCACTTAGGATGTAAGTGTATAATGTGTATTGGGTTTTTAAGAAAATTTCGGCAGCATTTCCCCATTTGTTCTCTAAGTACATATGTACTTGCAGAACATCGGGGAAATGCTGCAGAAATTTTCTTGAAAACCCAATACACATTATACACTTACTAGTGAGATTAGGTGTTCATGAATGGGATAGGTGGTACACATTTATTATATATAAGAATGACAACACATGTATTTGTTGGCCTAAAATTTTAACCATGCAAAAACTCTAATCTGTTAACCCTAGACCCTAATCTTGTTGTAATATATACTTGTTTTCTCTTTGATCATAGAATGGATAGATCATGGATGTCCATTCGCAATCGTTGCACCCCAGAGTTTATATCTGGTCTTGACCAGATTATTAGATTTGCCGAGGAACATAGGAAACAACCTGGAGATGGGTTCTACTGTCCATGTAGGCATTGTGGTAACAACTTGAAAGTCAGCACTGGTGATGTAACACCCCGATCTCACACTAACCACTAATCACGAGATTAGGGCGCGACGGAGGGATTATCACATAAACAAATCACTGAGAACTTTTTCTTTTTAAAACCTCGTAATGATATCCGGATTATTGCTGTAAACTAAAACATGATAAACTATTGCGGAAGCATTTCAATTAACCTGGCTAGAGAACATAAACAGAGTTTACAACATGTAACATTGTTTAACAGAAAGTAAACATAACAGTTAATTTACATCTTTTACACATTCTCCATACATACTTTCTCTCACACACACCATGTCCCAAGGACTGAGGGGAAAGGACTAAGAGACCACTATCTAACTAACTACATATACCTTCTACTGACTAGGGTGGTAAGATCTTTCATATTTCTGGAACTGTCGCTGACCTGAAAATGTTTGAGTAGAGGGATGAGCCTACTCGCTCAGTGAATAACATTTCATTTAGCTATCACTAAACAACTCATCAGATATATAAAATTGAAATAAAGATAAGTGCAGTACTAAGCAGGGAAGTTCTAATGACATAGCAGATTTACAGATAACAATTTCATTTCTATGCAACATCAGATATTTTAAACAAATAAACAATTATAGAGAATTGGCACAAAAATTCAAATCTCTCAACATATTAAGTTTACTGTGATCCTATATGATTACATTTTTTATATTATTATGCCCTAATCATATGAAGTGTACTCTGCATACAAAGATCTGTAGCGAACTACGATCCCACCGTACAAGACTTAGCGACACACCCGGGAAATGCTAAGTCTGACTGCCAGCCCTGTTCTGCTATAGGACCACAGGCTCTCCGGCCTCACTGCACTAACTCCGAGTGCTCTAGACTCCTCCTCTAACCTGAGCACACAGGCAGAGAGTCTGGGTTACCACCGTGACTCCGCACGGATTATTGTTGAATAACCCCTATTTACTCCAGTGCCACCGTGACTCCGCACGGATTATTGTTGAACACTGCCTCTCTGTCCTCGTGCCGCTAGAATTACTCAACCGGTTGATGTTGGAAGCGAGTTTCACCCCTAAGAAGCAGACCTCTCAAAGGGGTTCTACGGTGTTAGGGTACCTAAGTCTATTAACTGATTAACATATAAACACTTAAATAGGAATATCACATTTACTGATTTCATATCAGATCACAATACACTGTCATTCTAAACCGACAGAGCAATATATTTCAAATCATTGTAATTTCTGAGAAATTCGCATACCATGCATTCAGACAAATTAGAAATGCATAAATAACCCAACTTATTTCAATTTGGCACATACATAGCGAATTTACGCAATTGAACATCTTATTGCACAAATTAAAGAAATTTACTTCACATATGAGAATCATACTCAACAATTATCAATTCTCTAAAATTCTTGAAAAACGTGCACATTAACCCAAATCCTGGTTTGTGCATCACTTAACTCAATTAAGAGTTAATTACATATCACAATGCAATTTAATAACAATACTTGAGAATTTCTGGTAATATTTCAGAGAAATGTGCCATTTCATGTAAATATCAATTTACACATATTAACGTCAAAAGATATATGCAATTAGGGTTTTCATGCATATTTTATTTATTCATATCAACTTTGAAATCGTACATCTGATAATTTATCAAAAATCTTCATTGTCTGGGTTCATACCCAAATCATACCATTTTCAGACATGAATTTCTAATTTCAACATTCCAATGAGCAATTTAGGTTCCAATGAACCATATAAATCTACTGATTCAATCCATACCGTTCAAATGCTAAATTTAATCATATAACAGTGTCTAGAAGCATTTTATGAACTAAAAAGGTCGGGCGACGCCAAACGCTGCCCGACGCCTGATAACGCATGTTATCAGCGTAATTCGCGCACAAAACAGAAAATATTCAAACGCCTGAGTTTATTAATGATAAATAAATGAAACCCTACTCACATTGATTTGGACTATTCGGATTCATCCGGAAATGCGTCCAAGGCCTGATTCTGGGCGATTCTAGGTTGTCTTCAACCTTTAATTGCTCTGTTCACATTCCTGCAACCTGTCAGAGAACTCCTTCACGTATTGATTGAATACAGGCTAAATAAATGGCTGAATGGTGGCTAGGAATTGCGCACCTTTGTTGTGTTCTCAAATTCGGAGCTCAAGGGAGGATTTTCCTTGCTCAGGCGCACCAAGATCGCCCCCTCCAGGCCACGCTCGGCAGCCGCAACCTGCTGCTGCTTGCCGCTGGTCAGGGTTGCTAGGCGGCTAGCTTAGGTGGGCGGGTGGCTGCGGATTCCTACTCCTTCCTCTTAGCCGAGCTCGGAGCTGGCCCATACATGCTATTTCGTGCGCCCAAGGGCCTCTAACCAGAGCCGTGCAGCAGCGCAGCTGCAGCTCTACAGGTCGGCGCCTACTAGGGCGGGGTGAAGGAGAAGGAAGGAAGGAAAGGAAGAGGAAGAAGGAGGGTGGACGGAGGAGAAGAAGGAGTTGGCGCTGCAGGATCGGGGATATGGGCGCTCAAATCGCCCATGCGATCCCCCCTGTCCGCTGCGCTCAAGCGCTGGGTGCCGCCCTCACTACTGATATATCAGAAAGAAATAAGGAAGAAGAGGGGGTAGCCGACCCTCTTAAAGGAAAAAAAAATAAATCAATTACTGGGAAAAATTGCAGCCAGGTCCAAAATCCTTGAAATAGTCATAACATTTGCCTCGAATGTCCGATTGGAGTGATTTCTCTTTCAAACTGCCAAGCACGGAATCCACTACAATCTCAAAGTGAATAATCATGCTAATTATACTGTCTCACTGGATCAAAGAACTCAATGCATCAGCAAGTACTTAATTCAACTTAATGAACTTAATAATCAACATTGCTATCATCATCAATTATCTCATATGAGTAAATCTCAACTATTGATTCATGACATAGCTTATATTGATTAACCATGCTATTTAATAATATACTCAACACTAATCAAGGTGTTTCATGCTAATTGAGGTATTTACTGGCTAACCTCAACGTGGGTCATAACAATCTCCTTCCCTTATAAGAATTTCGTCTCGAAATTCCTAAAAGAGAAAAAGAAACTTGTTACGCATATCTGACCCAAAACTCCCACGTGACATCCTCTAGGTTGTGGTTTCTCCACAAAACCTTCACTAACGGTATCTCGATTCTTGAGCTCCTTGATTTCTCCGATCAACTATCTGTATTGGTCCCTCAACATAGGACACATCAGGTCTGAGTTGTACAGGTTCTGGGTCCACTATCTCCTCTAGACCAGGGTAACACTTCTTCAACATTGATACATGAAACACGTCATGTAAATTGGGCAACTCGGATGGCAAATCCAACTTATGGGCTACAAGTCCAATCCTCTCAATGATAGGATATGGGCCCATAAACCTAAGAGTCAGTTTGCCTCCCTTATCAAACCTCAATACTCCTTTCCATGGTGGAACTTTCAGATACACGTCATCACCAACTTGAAACTCAAGAGGTTAATTCCTATTCTCCGCATAACTCTTCTGCCTATCATGTGTAGCTTTCAACTACTCTCTGCATGTCCTCAAGAGTCTGAGTGGTCTTCTCAGACTGACCATCCGTTTGTGGGTGATAAGTTGTACTGAATCTTAATTGTTTATGCCCAAAGCACAAAGCAACTGATTCCAAAACCTGGATGTGAGCTTAGGATCTCTACCTGATATAATTGAAACTGGAATACCATGCAACCTGACTATCTTATCCACGTATATCTTAGCCAACTTTAGGACATCAAAGGTTGACTTTAACATGAAGAAAGTGAGCAGACTTAGTCAGTCTATCCACAATCACCATATCGAGTCACAACCTTTGGGTGTCCTGGACAACCCTATCACAAAATCCATTGTGGTATGTTCCCACTTCCACTTTGGTATAGGAAGAGATTGCAAGGTACCTGCAGGTTTCTGATGCTCAGCCTTAACCTGCTGGCACACACTACATCTAGCCACGTACTCAGCTACATCCTTTTTCATACCTAACGACCAGTACAACTCCTTGAGATTCATGTACACCTTAGTGTTACGTACCAATTTTTGTGACATTTTTGCCTTTTATTCTGTTATCAAAACTACCCTTTTCTGCTATTTTCCTCTATTTTATTAGCATTTTTGCAATAATTGGCCAAGCAACGCTCTTATTCCAATTTTTCCTATCTTCTACAGAGTTTTCCTCGTTTTTGTGCA
Source organism: Alisma plantago-aquatica (assembly GCA_963693085.1). NCBI lineage: Eukaryota > Viridiplantae > Streptophyta > Magnoliopsida > Alismatales > Alismataceae > Alisma > Alisma plantago-aquatica. The sequence continues at coordinate 366,297,622 of OY856411.1, read as the reverse complement.
ATAAGGCAGATTCCGACCCACAATAAGTCTAAGCCCGTCTCGACCTTCCTGACGCCCGATACAACCCAGCCCGACAGGGGCTGGGCGACACGAGAGTGATCGGTGGAGAAGGGCGCTGCGCAAGAAGGACGTGTCGGCCGACATACCGTCTACCCGACAGGGAGCCAAAGCCGCATCGACGACCAAACTCGTTGGGCGACACAACCACCCACCGGCAAGCGTGCCGCCAGCCACGTGACCGATAGCCAGCACCTCGCGTCGAGACATACCTGTATCGGCCGTCCACATCCATCGACCGGTGTATAAGGGAGCTACGTGGCGTTTCCAGCACCATAACTCCTTCAACCGCCGGTATAAATAGCAGCTATAGGAAGCCGAAAAGACGGGTCGGGAGGTGGTCGCCAGACTAGTCGGAGAGTTGGAGAATTCGGACAAGACAGTTTGAGAGCCACCTTCGAAGGTAGCTGTGAGAGCAAGAGTATCGCGCCCCAGTGCTTGTGCCGGGCGACACTAGGTGAGCTTTCCCTCATCCCGAGAGGGAAGGGATGGTTCACTTAGTGCTGTCCCGGGCGACACTGCGGGCCGATATCGGCCAGTGAAGACGAGCGACACGAGTGCCCGACAGTAGACTCGGAGCTCTTTGCCCGACACGATATCGAACCCGATACGCTCCGCCCGTCATGCGTGTCGCCCGAGAGGGTGTGCCGCCCAACATGAGCGTATCGGCTAGGGTCCTTGAGCGATACCGTCAGTCGTCAGTCGGCGCTGCCCGAGAGGGGGTGCCGCCTGACACTGCCGTATCGGGCTCGGCTCCTGACCGGTATCGGGCAGGAGAGCCACAGTAGTCTGTCGTTCTTCTACATCAAGAAGGCGACATCTATCTTTAATTCTGTTATTTAAATTCTTAGCTTATGCATTGTATTAAGACCCTTATTGCTTATAGAAATAGAAATGCTTAATGGCTATTTGTTTAATGCTTGGTGCCTTATGATTGGGTAACTGCTGTGTTGGATATCCGAACTCTAGCTTGCATGTTTTGGATCGCGTTTCGCTTAGCTACCGAATCGTCTTTCCCGTCGCAACTACTTGGAGAGTTGGGTTGTGGCTCTAGTGTTTGGTCCGGTTCTGGAGTACGAGAGTGCCCGGAACGGAGTTGTTTTAGTATCATTCCACTCTAACTTTAGCCCAGCAACCTCGAGAGGGGTGTTGAAGCTTGGTTTGAGGCACCCGCTCTGAGAGGAAGGGTGCAGGGTGTTACTGCTACCGCTTGTCTTACTAAAGTCTTATCCCTTGCATTACGCCTTAAACTGCAGTTTATCTTTCTATTTTCTGTTGCATGAAAATTCCTAAAAACTACTAAATGACAAAATCTTAATCTTTCTTGTAACTCGAGTTGGAGATAGTTTTCTTTGATTTAATCGTGACAGCTTGTTGTTCCCTTTCGGGGAAATTTAATATCTCTTTATACCCATCGGAGTGTAAAGTGTCGATTCAGAGTCGTCAACACGACCCACCTTGTCCCTGTGTTCGACCCCGTATGACTGCTTCGACCCCGTAAACAAAGTTGCGGGGGCCTAGAAGGATTCGGGTTATAAATGTGAAGGCTCGACTACCTCAAATACGCCTCCAATTTTAGGACGCACGATTTAGGCCGGTCAGATGCATAGCATACATCGATGCATGTGCTTCCTCAAGAATCTTTTCTTTCAAATCACTGTCTCGAGGTACACAACATATCATGCTAATACAACACACCATCATCTGAAAATCTAAACTTTGGTCTTTTCCCCCTGTCATGTCATGTACGATCTGCTGCAACCCACTGTCACTCTGCTAAAGTTCTTTAATTTGGTCATAAAAAGTAGGCTTGACTTGCATTTTTGCAATCAAACCACTTTGTTCTGTCACCCCAAAGTCTAAGTTCAACTTTCACATTTCCACTAGCATGTCTCTTTTGAAACATGCCATGGAAAATACATCCACTGTTGAACTAGACTTCCTACTTAGGGCATCAACTACCACATTCTCCTTCCCAAGGTGACAATCTATTGTCACATCATAAAGATAGTGACACTGTGTCATAAGAGCATGAACTACAACAACTAACTTCAGATCATGTATCGCGTAGTACTCCTCATTCTATGCTACTACTTATTGTTACATTTAAAATTTATATCTTACTCTTTTCTCCAAGTTATTTTCATATTGTTTATCTACCTTTAAACCCTAGATTTTATTAATGTTAGCTTACCTTTCATAGAACAAATCTCATGATCTTGTTTTATAGAGATGCTAGTATTCAAGGTCAAATCACTAGCGACATCCCTTAAACTACTTCAACTCTAAACATTCTAGGGTTTGGTCCTTATCAGTAACATAGCATTATTGTGGTGTGACTTTGCTTCCTTAGTTTGAAATCAAACTTTAGATCTCATAAGTTCATCCATCTACTTGTAATGAATACAACAGATATGAATAATCATCAATGAACTATAGATATATAACAGAAATGTAACATCAGCCAAGTTCTCTAGCATAACTTATTAACACAAATGCTACAAATAAACATGATACTTGTTACCCAAGCATCACACATGGCTCACAGGGCCATTCATATCTTGTCACCTCTCACTAGGCAACAACTTATTCACATGGTTCATAAGGACATTCACATCTTGTCACCTCTCACTAGGCAACAACATATTCACATGGCTCATAAAATTCGTACACATTATTACTTTTATTAAGCAACAACAACATCAACACACAAAAAACCAATCAATCATTTATTATATAAATGTCACAGCCCAAACTTGGCTATATTCATCACCTCATCATACCTGCATGGTTATTAGGCATGATAACAGTCATACAAGATATTCATCACATCATGTGATACAATAGTAATACCATCATTCCTTAACCAGGAATTAGGGTTCACTATCAAACATGGCTTATCATTCCCTTTTTCCCAAATTAGGGTTAGGGTTCCCCATTTCTCATTAATTCAGACCCTCTTGAGTTAACCAACTTTATCTTGTATTAAGGTATTTCCCCTCTTAATGCATTCCATCACAGAATACTCACCCTTAGCATATAATGCATAGGCCACACATTAGAATTGTCCAGCTATCTCACATGATATGGACTTATCTTAGTTTAAGGCATAACTTTATTATAAAGTTGCCTATAAACAATCGCAATGATACACCCTCAACTAGGGTTTCACAAGGATACACCCTCAACCAGGGTTCACAATGATACACCCTCCACTAGGGTTTACTAATCATGTATTGGATCCATGCATTTGTTATGCATTATTGATTAGTACCATTAAGGGTATTTCTCACCTAATCATTAAATTTAATCTGACCCTTATTGTGTTCCTTTATTTCTAATTAAGGATTGCTCATATGAGGTCCCAATGTTGGGTCTCCGATATCAGTTCCAACTAATTCTTAGTTGTTCTAATCTTTCTCTTATATCTCAACATCTTAGTGTATATACATTTTTCACCATGATTCGGGTCTAAATTATCCAGAATCTACTTTTATTATATTATTAATAGGAGTCATTAGATCTCAGTAACGCATCCTGCCAGCCGGACCAGGCCGAACCTGTAGTCCTGAAGCCAAGAGCTACTCAGGATTAACCAACTCCTATTAATCTCAAACATGTGGAAAGAATATCCAATTAGGGCAAACTCATTTAAACATAACTTCTGGTATACTTAATACAAAGAATATAAACAATAACTAAATCACTTCATGACACAAAACAATATAAAAGAATCATATTTATTCTATAAACTAAAAATCTAAATCCATACATATAAGAGCATTTCTAATGATTTCCAATCAAATAAGCAATATAAAGCAAGAGTTGCATCGCATCCTATGTTTAATCTCTTACTCCTGCATAAATTTCTAGTTTCTTAACCCTAAGATTTCTAGGGTTTCTCTCTAGCCTATCCTTCCTCTGCATACCTGGCCAGGGCATCCAGAGAAGAATAGACAGAGTAGCTTGATACTGGTCAATCTAAGTATTCAGACACTTGGCCAGGGTATCTAAACACTCAGACCTCCCAGAGCTAAAGACATATCACTTCTTATTTTCCTCACTTATAACTTTATCTTTTGATCCTAATGATCCCTGATGACTCAGCCTAAGCTCTCTACTTGGTTCTCGTGACCACATCCTCTTCCTTCCATCTGCAATAGTATAACAAAACACTTCCTGTTAGAAAATTGCAGTTAGAAGGAAGACACTTAAGTCCTAATCCTATTGGTCTCTTATCATCCCCTGACCTTGACTTAGAGTATTCATATACTCAACCTATGCTCTGATACCAAGATGTAACACCCCGATCTCACACTAACCACTAATCATGAGATTAGGGCGCGACGAAGGGATTATCACATAAACAAATCACAGTGAACGTTTTCTTTTTAAAACCTCGTAATGATATCCGGATTATTGCTGTAAACTAAAACATGATAAACTATTGCGGAAGCATTTCAATTAACCTGGCTAGAGAACATAAACAGAGTTTACAACATGTAACATTGTTTAACAGAAAGTAAACATAACAGTTAATTTACATCTTTTACACATTCGCCATACATACTTTCTCTCACCCACACCATGTCCCAAGGACCGAGGGAAAAGGACTAAGAGACCACTATCTAACTAACTACATATACCTTCTACTGACTAGGGTGGTAAGATCTTTCATATTTCTGGAACTGTCACTGACCTGAAAATGTTTGAGTAGAGGGATGAGCCTACTCGCTCAGTGAATAACATTTCATTTAGCTATCACTAAACAACTCATCAGATATATAAAATTGAAATAAAGATAAGTGCAGTACTAAGCAGGGCAGTTCTAATGACATAGCAGATTTACAGATAACAATTTCATTTCTATGCAACATCAGATATTTTAAACAAATAAACAATTATAGAGAATTGGCACAAAAATTCAAATCTCTCAACATATTAAGTTTACTGTGATCCTATATGATTACATTTTTTATATTATTATGCCCTAATCATATGCAGTGTACTCTGCATACAAAGATCTGTAGCGAACTACGATCCCACCGTACAAGACTTAGTGACACACCCGGGAAATGCTAAGTCTGACTTCCAGCCCTGTTCTGCTACAGGACCACAGGCTCTCCGGCCTTCAGGCTCTCCGGCCTCACTGCACTAACTCCGAGTGCTCTAGACTCATCCTCTAACCTGAGCACACAGGCGGAGAGTTTGGGTTACCACCGTGACTCCGCACGGATTATTGTTGAATAACCCCTATTTACTCCAGTGCCACCGTGACTCCGCACGGATTATTGTTGAACACTGCCTCTCTGTCCTCGTGCCACCGGAATTACTCAACTGGTTGATGTTGGACACGAGTTTCACCCCTAAGAAGCAGACCTCTCAAAGGGGTTCTACGGTGTTAGGGCACCTAAGTCTATTAACTGATTAACATATAAACACTTAAACAGGAATATCACATTTACTGATTTCATATCAGATCACAATACACTGTCATTCTAAACCGACAGAGCAATATATTTCAAATCATTGTAATTTCTGAGAAATTCTCATACCATGCATTCAGACAAATTAGAAATGCATAAATAACCCAACTTATTTCAATTTGGCACACATAGCGAATTTATGCAATTGAACATCTTATTGCACAAATTAAAGAAATTTACTTCACATATGAGAATCATACTCAACAATTATCAATTCTCTAAAATTCTCGAAAAACGTGCACATTAACCCAAATCTTGGTTTGTGCATCACTTAACTCAATTAAGAGTTAATTACATATCACAATACAATTTAATAACAATACTTGAGAATTTCTGGTAATATTTCAGAGAAATGTGCCATTTCATGTAAATATCAATTTACACATATTAACGTCAAAAGATATATGCAATTAGGGTTTTCATGCATATTTTATTTATTCATATCAACTTTGAAATCGTACATCTGATAATTTATCAGAAATCTTCATTGTCTGGGTTCATACCCAAATCATACCCTTTTCAGACATGAATTTCTAATTTCAACATTCAAATGAGCAATTTAGGTTCCAATGAACCATATAAATCTACTGATTCAATCCATACTGTTCAAATGCTAAATTTAATCATATAACAGTGTCTAGAAGCATTTTATGAACTAAAAAGGTCGGGCAACGCCAAACGCTGCCCGACGCCTGATAACGCCTGTTATCAGCGTAATTCACGCACAAAACAGAAAATATTCAAACGCCTGAGTTTACTAATGATAAATAAATGAAACCCTACTCACATTGATTTGGACTATCCAGATTCGTCCAGAAATGCGTCCAAGGCCTGATTTCGGGCGATTCTAGGTTGTCTTTAACCTTTAATTGCTCTGTTCACATTCCAGCAACCTGTCAGAGAACTCCTTCACGTATTGATTGAATACAGGCTAAATAAATGGCTGAATGGTGGCTAAGAATTGCACACCTTTGTTGTGTTCTCAAATTCGGAGCTCAAGGGAGGATTTTCGTTGCTCAGGCGCACCAAGATCGCCCCCTCCAGGCCACGCTCGGCAGCCGCAACCTGCTGCTGCTTGCCGTTGGTCAGGGTTGCTAGGCGGCTAGCTTAGGTGGGCGGGTGGCTGCGGATTCCTACTCCTTCCTCTTAGCCGAGCTCGGAGCTGGCCCATACTTGCTATTTCGTGCGCCCAAGGGCCTCTAACCAGAGCCGTGCAGCAGCGCAGCTGCAGCTCTGTAGGTCGGCGCCTGCTAGGGTGGGGTGAAGGAGAAGGAAGGAAGGAAAGGAAGAGGAAGAAGGAGGGTGGACGGAGGAGAAGAAGGAGTTGGCGCTGCAGGATCGGGGATATGGGCGCTCAAATCGCCCATGCGATCCCCCCCTGTCCGCTGCGCTCAAGCGCTGGGCGCCGCCCTCGCTACTGATATATCATAAAGAAATAAGGAAGAAGAGGGGGTAGCCGACCCTCTTAAAGGAAAAAAAAATAAATCAATTACTGAGAAAAATTACAGCCAGGTCCAAAATCCTTGAAACAATCATAACATTTGCCTCGAATGTCCGATTAGAGTGATTTCTCTTGCAAACTGCCAAGCACGGAATCCACTACAATCTCAAAGCGAATAATCATGCTAATTATACTATCTCACTTGATCAAAGAACTCAACGCATCAGCGAGTACTTAATTCAACTTAATGAACTTAATAATCAACATTGCTATCATCATCAATTATCTCATATGAGTAAATCTCAACTATTGATTCATGACATAGCTTATCTTGATTAACCATGCTATTTAATAATATACTCAACACTAATCAAGGTGTTTCATGCTAATTGAGGTATTTACTGGCTAACCTCAACGTGGGTCATAACAGGTGATGAATTCAAAAGTTATGTCATGTGCAACGGGATTATACAAGGCTATACAGAATGGCACTGGCATGGAGAGATTTCAAACCCGAAACCAGTGGATGTTAATAGAAGTGCTTGTGTGGAAGAAGAAATTGCCTCCGATGACGTAGATGTGAATGAACCAGTTCCAGTAGACATCATTGATGCGATGCTGGATAGTTGTGGGGTAGAGCACACCGATCCACCTCTCATTTTTAGAAACATTATGTATGATGCTGAGATATCGTTATATACAAGTTGTACTAAGTTTATGAAGCTTAGCGTTGTGTTGAGATTGTATAAGCTGAAAGCTAACAATACATGGAGCGACAAAAGCTTCACGTCATTGTTATCTTTGTTGAAAGAAATGCTTCCTGAAGGAAATGAGTTGTCAATCTCAACATACCAGGTAAAGAAATTTTTGTGCCCAATGGGAATGGATGCCAAGAAGATACACGCATTCCCGAATGATTGTGTATTATTTCAAAAGGACTATGTGGATTTGAAAGATTGTCCAAAATGTGGTGTGTCACGGTATAAATTGACGACTTTGGGGGAGTCCAAAACTGGTTCTCCTGCCAAGGTGATGTGGTATCTACCTATAATATCACAGTTTCAACGCTTGTTTGCCAATCTGATAGATGTGAAGAATTTGAGGTGGCATGCAGATGTTAAGAAAAATAATGATGGGATCCTACGACATGCGTCTGATTCCCCATAGTGGAAGAAAATTGATCTATTGTACCCTGAATTTAGTGAAGAAGTCAGGAATCTAAGACATGGGCTTTGTACAGATGGGATGAATTTGTACGGGAGATTGAGCATCCAACATAGCACTTGGCAAATCATGCTTGTTATATACAATCTTCCTCCCTGGTTGTGTATGAAAAATAAGTATGTAATGTTGTCGTTGTTGATATCGGGCCCTAAACAACTTGGAAATGATATCGATGTTTATCTTGAACCTCTAGTTGATGACTTAAACAAACTCTGGGGTGAAGGTGTGATGACCTATGATTCTTCACAAAGAGAGACATTTTGTTTGCAAGCTATGTTGTTTTGCACTATTGATGACTTTCCAGCATATGAGAATTTGTCTAGATATAGTGTCAAAGGAGCTAAAGTGTGTCCTATATGTGAAGAGAACACTGATTCAATAAGACTAAAACATGGCGGTAAGACTATATATCTCGGTCATCGAAGGTTCCTTACAAAATTCCATCTGTATCATAGGAAGTGCAAAGCATTCAACGGATTGAATGAGGAACGGAGTGCACCTAAACCTATACCAGGGGAGGTTGTTTATGGAAGAGTAAAAGACTTTGTCAATAAATTTGGTAAGAGATCACAATGTACTATGGCCACACGGAGTGACAAATCTTTATTCAAGAAGAAGTCAATATTTTGGGATCTTCCTTATTGGAGTTCTTTGATAGTCAGGCATTGTATCGATGTCATGCACGTTGAGAAAAATGTATGTGATAGTGTCATTGGTACTTTGTTGAATATACCAGGTAAGACTAAAGATGGGATAAAATCCAGACTGGACCTATGTGAAATGGGAATAAGGTCAGAATTAACAGAATTATGTGAAATGGGAAATCAGAGAACATACTTACCTACCGCTTGTTACACATTGTCTAGAAAGGAGAAGAAAGATTTTTGTGAATGTTTGGTAAATGTTAAGGTGCCACAGGGTTACTCATCCAACATCCGTAGATTGGTATCAATGAAAGATCTGAAGTTGATAGGTCTTAAATCTCATGATTTTCACACTATAATGCAACAAATATTGCATGTGGCAATTCGATCTATATTGCCGAAGCATGTAAGGTTTGCAATCACCAGACTTTGTTTCTTTTTCAACAGTCTATGCAACAAAGTTATTAACCCTGATACTCTCGATAATTTGCAAAGAGAAGTGGTTGTTACCCTATGTCAGCTTGAGATGTATTTTCCTCCGTCGTTCTTTGATATCATGGTACATCTTGTTGTCCACTTGACTAGGGAAGTGAAAATGTTGGGACCAGTTTTCTTGCATTAGATGTATCACTTTGAACGATACATGAGCGTTTTTAAAAGTGATGTTCGAAACCGTTATTGGCCTGAAGGGAGTATTATTGAGGGTTATGTGGCGAGAGAGGTTATGGATTTTTGCAATGACTTTCTCAGTGGTAATGACACTCCTAGTAATGACAAGAATATTGATGAGCAATTTGGCAAAGGAATTTTGGGATCACGGGTGAAAGTAATCAGCCGTGAGCAGTTAGAACAAGGTCACTTGTATATTTTACACAACATGGATGAAGTGAGTGTTTATATCGAGGAACATATCAATTTCATCGAGAGACAATATCCTCGAGCCAATACAATGTGTCTTGCTAGAGAGCATAATAAGACATTTATTAAGTGGTTTGAAGATAAAGTCTTACATCAACTATCTCAAACACCAGATGATATTACTGAAACTATCAAATGCCTCGCCTTTAAACCAAAATTGAATGTTATGTCTTATGAAGGGTATGACATTAATGGATTCACATATTACACAAAGCGCCAAGATGATAAGAGTGTCGTCCAAAATAGTGGGGTCACCCTTCAAGCGTCGACTATGTTTTTTGCAAGTGCAAAGGATAAGAGTCCATGTGAAGATAACATATCATATTACGGTGTCATTGAAGACATATGGGAGTTTGACTGCATAGATTTCAGAATTCCGCTCTTCAAATGTAATTGGGTTGATAACACCAAAGGAGTTATAGTGGATGAATTGAGTTTCACTTTAGTGAACTTTGAAAAGATTGACGAGAAGGGTGAACCATTCATATTGGCATCACGGGCAAAACAAGTATTTTATATCGATGATCCTGCAAATGATAAATGGTCGGTTGTTCTTCATGGTAAAAGACAGTTCATTGAAGATCCTATAGATGAAGAAGAGTACTATGATAAGTATGATGACTCCAGTCCATTCTCAGTTGGGTTGCCAACACCAGCAAATATTGAAGCTAATGATGACTTGTATGTGCGCGGAGATCACAATGAAGGATTGTTAATTGATAAAAATTCGCAATATTAGAGGCATGTTTATATTTTTTTTATATGTTTTATTTTTCTAAATGTGAACTTTACAATGTGAATTACTTTACAATGTCAAAGTGAACTTTATAATGTGACTTTTACAATGTGAATTACTTTATAATGTGAACTTTACAATGTGAATTACTTTACAATGTGAATGTGAACTTTACAATGTGAGCTTTGCAATGTGAATTACTTTACAATGTGAACTTTACAATGTGAGCTTTACAATGTGAATTACTTTACAATGTGCAGGCACTGGTGTGGGCATCAAAGCGTTCTTTGGGCCATCCCAGTGCAAACATGTCCCAAAATCGGGACTTTCACAAGAAGAGGTAACCTATTCTTTCTTTATAATGTTACTGTAAAAGAGAATTCAATAATCAGAAGCTAACATTTCTTTTATCCATGTATAGGTAGATAAGATAGTTGATAGGAAACTCGAAGAAGCAATGAGCAAGTGGCAAGCATCTCTGACTGCCACTCAGCAGACAGTACCTATGGCGTCCCACTCTACTCCTACTATAGAGGTTGGGAGTAATCCTGTAGACCCACCACCTAGCACATCCGTTGTAAGTATTTTTATGACATAGTAACTAGTCTTTTCAAGATGATATGTTTTCAAGATGATATGTATATATGTATATAACATTCTTTATACAAAAATTTGTAGGGGTTGAAGCCATGCCGTCTAAAGACTAAAGAATTTGCCGTTGCAGAGGTGTCGGCTTACCCATCCCTACCAGAGGAAATGTTTCATGGGTCTCTATCACCAACTGGTTGGGTTCGTGTAAGCCCGGTACATATATTCCCCAATTAGATGGATCTTCTATTGCCATATGCCCACCCAGATTGTGAAATGCTTGGTGAGGCAGAAGGCGGAGTGATATTGTGGCCAAAAGCGGATGTCCTCTTTACTGAAATTGCATGGTAAATTTACATTACGTTAAATTGTTAGTGTGTCTATATGATGTCAATTGATCTGAAATTATATATATATATATATATATATATACAGGTTAAAAAGAAGACACCCAGAGCATCTAGGCCTCCACCTCCACCTCCTACATTACCAAGTTGGGTTCCACAGGACCTACCTGTCCCGTTAGGTCCTAATTGTAGGGGTATGGTAATATGGTTAGGCAAACATGATATAAATTTCCCTATAACTATTTCTATAGATGCGGATGTTGCAGGTCAATCATACAAAAGCAAACTATTTATACAAGATATTTTGGAGTTGTTTTGATATGTTTGGTTGAATACATCTGTGATAGAGCTATGGATAAGGCGAGATCTTCTTTATACATCCATATACCTTGTGTAGGATCTGGTGATCTGGTTTCGTATTTATTAATGCATATGTAATACATGTTTTGCAGCTACTTAGACAAGATATGTGCAGATTTTTCATTCGAACATGTAGGATTTTTGATTCCATCTTTGATTAGTCTAGTAGCTAAAGACCCTCCGCCAGTTCAACAATACTGATGTGATGCTTTTACAAATTTTGCTCAAAATAATAAGACGTTGATAATAGCTCCATTCAATGTGGAGTAAGTACTACTTTGCTTATAATTTGGACTTAAGAAAATTACATTTTTATTGTGGACTTTGAGTTATTAATTTTTAACTTTTTTACCTCTAGTGATATGCATTGGGAGTTACTAGTTATTGTCCCTGAGACGTTCACTGTCTATTATCTAGATCCTAAGGGGAGTAAATTGAATTCAAAATATGGACACAAAATGAAAATGGCATTATTCCGGTGAGAAATATTTCATTTTCATATCCGTTAACATATGTTATTACATTACTATTTAATTATGCAATGTACTGTGTTACATTAACATGTAGGGGTTTAGATGAGTTTAAAAAGGCTGGAGGAAAGGTCCCCAGGAAAAAGAACCAGCCAATAATTTGGAAGAATGTGGAAATAAGTTCCCGACTGCAATGTATATATCATTTATGTGAACAATGCTTAATTAGTTGTATTTTCAAATATTTTGTATGTTTCAATTTATAGTGTGCTACACAAGACAATGTATGGGCATGTGTATACTATGTGATGTGATTTATGCACATGATTATCAAATATGCCGCAGTGGACATCGATACCATTCCTAAAGTATTATATATAGTCTCATTAGATAATATGAAATATATCAATCTTATTTATATATTATTAATTATATATATACATCATTCTCTTTGCAGGTATTTAAAACTGACAACACTAAAGGAAAGGCCTTACCAGATGTACATGCTCCCTATACGACGGAAGAATTAAATGATGTAAGAGAAGAATGGACAATAGCCATACAAGTAGTGGGGGTTTTAATATATAATTGGGATGTTGATAGTGAATAATGACTAAAGAATGATATTTTGTAAATGAATTTCTTAATTATAATATGTGTGAATGTTTCTACATGTCTGAATGTTTCTACATGTGTCTGAATGTTTATACATGTGTGAATGTGAAAATGAATGAAACTGTTGGTTGCTATATTAATGTTTCTACATGTGTGAATGTGAAAATGAATGGAACTGCAGATTGCTACATAAATGTTTCTACATGTGTGAAAATCAAATGGAACTACAAGTTCCTAAATGTGTGAAAATTAATGTTGTTAATTTTGCAGGTTTGTGGCCTGTTGCTGGCTGATATCAATGGATATTGTAAAACCTGTAGTTCATAACTGAATTGTAGGTTTCTCATCCTGCGACTAGCCACAGCAGGCCTGCAGACGGATAAAAAAAACATTAAACAAGCATTGATTATTTGTTTAAAACTGACGATAAATGATTGCAACGTCGGATAAATACTTATAATCGACGCCTAATGCTTGTGATGTGGCTAATAAACTGACACTGATGGTTCTGGCGTCGGTTTCCCTACTAGTTTCCCTAATGAGGCCAGACACCACGGCTGTGCTGGCCAGTACGGTCATGGCAGCGGGCCAGACACCACGACCGTGCTGGCCACCTCAGTCGTGGCAACGGACCAGACACCACGGCCGTGCTGGCCAGTACGGCCGTGGTAGCGGGCCAAGCAACACGACCGTGCTGGCCAGCACGACCATGGTAGTGAGTGAGATGGCATCGGTTATCACTAATAAACCGACGCTGATAATGCCCTAGATGGCGTCCTTTCTGCGGTGTGAAGGTTTATGGCGTCAGTTTCATAGCTAATAACCGACACCTATACCCCCTGCTGGTGCATTTTCGGTGACGCGCGAAGGGTTGTGGTGTCGGTTTGAGAACCGATGCCTAACGGTTGACCTTTTAGCAGCGCCCACATAGGTGTCGCATTAAACCAACACTAACGGCCTTAAATAACCGACACTAAAGGTCGGTTATGTACTAGTGAAACTACTTTTCTAAATGGAAATTTGTAATGCAAAATTGGAATTCTAGTTCTAATTACACGTTGTTTCTATTATTGTTTGAAATTAAAACTTAGCAAGTTTTGTGTATTTCAAAGATTTAGATGGTGGAAATTGTATAGAATATGAATTGTTCTAGTTTTAGAGTACTTAAATGAAATTAAGTTTTGTATCCATAGGGAGTGAAATTTGAAGACACTGGTTTACCCGTGTTTGTGTAAATTTCACATAAACAAAATTCATATATGTTAATAAGACATAATATGTCTATTTCTTGTAAATATGATATCAAGTTTCTAATTATAGTTTTTTATGTTTATTAAAAGATTAGAAACTAGTTAAGAATTTATATATAGTGATAAAACCCAATGATTGTAGGAAGTGAGATACAAATAATTGAAAATTTATGTGAAGAGAATATAAGTAAACTGTAACAGAAATGTAGAATGTGAATCTAGATGTATTAACAATCTCATTAAATATTAGATGACAAAAAAATTGTAGAATGCTTTGTGAAAGATCTGTATGTATGAAATGACTTACCCAATGTTAGTTCCAAGGTGGAGGTAGTTGAAGTGCAACATAGGGGTGTATGAGATCTTATATAGTGTGAAAAGATTTTGAACTATTGTTGGAGTATCCAAGATAAGTCAAAGATTCTAGTGATACCCAATGGTTTGCCCATTAGTGTAATGATAGGATGTACTACTCCTACTCATTACACACCATTTAGTGTGTGATCCTTAGTGTAACTATTGTATTGTCGTTCCACATGAGTATCCAAGTTTAACAGATCTGTCCAATTTATCAACCAAATGTGTTTTCCATTGAGATCATATATGACGATCCTCATTTTAGACGGATAGATAGTGTAGGAGTGTTAGAGTTCCTAGGTTTTCAATTTAAGAGTTGGATGGTGAGTTTGTAGTCTAAGTGTGATGCTTTAACATGAATGCACTACTACAGAAAATGCTTTTTACAACGGGAGATAGACAACAGTTCTCATGATTGTGTTGTAGTTAGCATACTTATCACAACAATCCCATTTTTGTGTTGTATATTGTATATTTTATACAACACAAGTCATTTACAACATGCCAAACCTGTTGTAGTATAGGAGGATACTACAACAACTGCTAAAGTGTTGTAATAGGTTGTAGTATCACAACATTTTCAAAACCGTTGTAAAAGATGTTATTTACACAACATATTTTGACCCGTTGTAATAGTCACATGTTGTAATAGACCATCATTACACAACGCAGACTCACCCGTTGTAGTATGTATTAATTATACAACAGGCCTTTACATGTTGTATTTGGTACATGTTGTAATAGACCACCATAATACAACATATTAAAACTCGTTGTTATATCCCAACATGAGACAACAGACTCCCACCTATTGTTATATATTATAATTACACAACATGTTGTAACCTGTTGTAATATCCACACATAAAACATCGTTGTAATAGACATCCATTATACAATGTAAACTAAACCATTGTAAGATACTATAATTACACAACATTATATCACCTGTTGTAATAGCTACATATTGTAAAAGACCATAGTTTAACAACACATCATATTCACATAATTCTCTGAATTTTTCAATTATTCGCGTATAATATATGTGTGTGTATCCATTATAATATTCACATATAATATTCACTTATATATATATATATATATATTAATTCTATAGTTTTAAACATCACTATATAATTTTGATATTGTATCCATTAATTTTAAATATTTCTATCTGCATTTATATTTCATTAATACATAATATTTATAAATCCAGAAAGAAGTAGTTAAAATTAATATATAAAATATTAAAATTATATAGTGATGTTTAAAACTATAGAAATAAAACATATATATATATATTAATTCTATAATTTTAAACATCACTATATAATTTTGGTATTGTATCCATTAATTTTAAATACTTCTATCTGCATTTATATTTCATTAATTCATAATATTTATAAATACAAATAGAAGTATTTAAAACTAATGGATACAATATTAAAATTATATAGTGATGTTTAAAACTATAGAAATAAAACATATACATATATATATATATTCTATATATATATATATTAAATCTATAGTTTTAAACATCACTCTATAATTTTGATATTGTATCCATTAATTTTAAATACTTGTATTTGCATTTATATTTCATTAATACATAATATTTATAAATATAGATAGAAGTATTTAAAATTAATGGATACAATATTATAATTATATAGTGATGTTTAAAACTATAGAAATAAAACATATACATATATATATATATATATATTAATTCTATAGTTTTAAACATCATTATATAATTTTGATATTGTATCCATTAATTTTAAATACTTCTATCTGCATTTATATTTCATTTATACATAATATTTATAATTGTAGATAGAAGTATTGAAAATTAATGGATACAATATTAAAATTATATAATGATGTTTAAAACTATAGAAATAATATATATATATATTAAATAAATAATTTAAACATCACTATATAATTTAGATATTGTATCCATTAATTTAAATACTTCTATTTGCATTTATATTTCATTAATACATAATATTTATAAATGCAGATAGAAGTATTTAAAATTAATGGATACAGTATTAAAATTATATAGTGATGTTTAAAATTATATAGTGATGTTTAAAATTATATAATTAATATATATATATATATATGTATATATGTTTTATTTCTATAGTTTTAAACATCACTATATAATTTTAATATTGTATCCATTAATTTTAAATACTTCTATCTGCATTTTTATATATATATATATATTAATTATATAATTTTAAACATCACTATATAATTTAGATATTGTATCCATTAATTTTAAATACTTCTATCTGCATTTATATTTCATTAATACATAATATTTATAAATGCAGGTAGAAGTATTTAAAATTAATGGATAGAATATTAAAATTATATAGTGATGTTTAAAACTATGAAAATAATATATATATATATATATATATATATATATATATATATTAATTCTCTAGTTTTAAACAGCACTATATAATTTTGATATTGTATCCATTAATTTTAAATACTTCTATCCGCATTTATATTTCATTAATACATAATATTTATAAATGCACATAGAAGTATTTAAAATTAATGGATACAATATTAAAATTATATAGTGATGTTTAAAAATATATAAATAAAACATATATATATATATATATATATTAATTATATAATTTTAAACATCACTATATAATTTTGGTATTGTATCCATTAATTTTAAATACTTCTATCTGCATTTATAATTTTGATATTATGTATATTTCATTAATACATAATATTTATAAATGCAGATAGAAGTATTAAAAATTAATGGATACAATATTAAAATTATATATTGATGTTTAAAACTATAGAAATAAAACATATACATATATATACATAATATTTATAAATGCAGATAGAAGTATTTAAAATTAATGGATACAATATTAAAATTATATAGTGATGTTGTTTTAAACTATAAAAATAAAACATATACATATGTATATATTAATTCTATAGTTTTAAACATCACTATATAATTTTGATATTGTATCCATTAATTTTAAATACTTCTATCTGCATTTATATTTCATTAATACATAATATTTATAAATGCAGATAGAAGTATTTAAAATTAATGGATACAATATTAAAATTATATAGTGATGTTTAAAACTATAGAAATAAAACATATGTATATATATATATATATTAATTCTATAGTTTTAAACATCATTATATCATTTTGATATTGTATGCATTAATTTTAAATACTTCTATCTGCATTTATATTTCATTAATACATAATATTTATAATTGTAGATAGAAGTATTTAAAATTAATGGATACAATATTAAAATTATATAGTGATGTTTAAAACTATAGAAATAAAACATATATATATATATATATTAAATAAATAATTTTAAACATCACTATATAATTTAGATTTTGTATCCATTAATTTAAATACTTCTATTTGCATTTATATTTCATTAATACATAATATTTATAAATGCAGATAGAAGTATTTAAAATTAATGGATACAGTATTAAAATTATATAGTGATGTTTAAAATTATATAGTGATGTTTAAAATTATATAATTAATATATATATATATATGTATATATGTTTTATTTCTATAGTTTTAAACATCACTATATAATTTTAATATTGTGTCCATTAATTTTAAATACTTCTATCAGCATTTATATATATATATATATATATATAAATTATATAATTTTAAACATCACTATATAATTTAGATATTGTATCCATTAATTTTAAATACTTCTATCTGCATTTATATTTCATTAATACATAATATTTATAAATGCAGATAGAAGTATTTAAAATTAATGGATACAATATTAAAATTATATAGTGATGTTTAAAACTATGAAAATAATATATATATATATATATATATATATATATATTAATTTTATAGTTTTAAACATCACTATATAATTTTGATATTGTATCCATTAATTTTAAATACTTCTATCCGCATTTATATTTCATTAATACATAATATTTATAAATGCAGATAGAAGTATTTAAAATTAATGGATACAATATTAAAATTATATAGTGATGTTTAAAACTATATAAATAAAACATATATATATATATATATATATATATTAATTATATAATTTTAAACATCACTATATAATTTTGATATTGTATCCATTAATTTTAAATACTTCTATCTGCATTTATAATTTTGATATTATGTATATTTCATTAATACATAATATTTATAAATGCAGATAGAAGTATTTAAAATTAATGGATACAATATTAAAATTATATAGTGATGTTTAAAATTATAGAAATAAAACATATACATATATATACATTATATTTATAAATGCAGATAGAAGTATTTAAAATTTATGGATACAATATTAAAATTATATAGTGATGTTGTTTTAAACTATAAAAATAAAACATATACATATATATATATATATATATATATATATATATATATTAATTCTATAGTTTTAAACATCACTATATAATTTTGATATTGTATCCATTAATTTTAAATACTTCTATCTGCATTTATATTTCATTAATACATAATATTTATAAATGCAGATAAAAGTATTTAAAATTAAAGGATACAATATTAACATTATATAGGGATATTTAAAACTATAGAAATAAAACATATACATATATATACATACTATTTATAAATGCAGATAGAAGTATTTAAAATTAATGGATACAATATTAATAGAAGTATTTTAAATTAATGGATACATATTTATATATGCAATGTATATGATTCATGTAGGTTAATAATTATTCTGTAATAATATCACATAAGGGTGTTAAATAATTGTTAGTTCTGGGTAAAAAAATGAACCGGCCTAGTTAATCTCAGACCCAATATAAAATTGAATTTTAGATTGGGACCCGGGTTCGACCCTCGGCGAAAATCCCTGGGGTGCAGTTAAGGCCCCATGTTATTGAGCGCGCCGCGGTGCCCCATGTACGCGGCTGGTTCTGGGGTTTACCTTGTCTGTGGAAGTCACAAAAGTGGCGCTCGTGCGAAAGGGTTCCTCTTCATAAAAAAAATATATGACACGAGAGGTTAATAATTATACATTGATAAACACTTTCAAGGAAAAAAATTCCCGGGCTTCCTTTTTTCCTCCGCGCGCCTGGTTTCCCCCCCAAAAAAAATTTCACGGCCGCACAAACTTTCCAGCCCTTCCACCCCCGCCCATCTCACACCCTCTCACGGACGGACGACGGACGACGACTCACAACGCCCACCCTTCTCACAGCACCGAGCAGCCGTCCCAGAGCGCCGCAACCGTCCCTGAGCGCCGCAGCAGCTGCCCGGACGACAACCCCACGGACGACGACCCCACGGAAATTGTCGCTGCCCTCTGCTCTTCGCCAGACGGACGACGACCCTCCCCCCTCACTTCTCCAGAAAGCGCCGCTGCCCCACGGACAGACGACGGACGGACGACGACCCCGTTGCTTTGAGCTCCCTTCAATCCAAGGTAAACTCTTACTTAGCATTATTGTTGATTAGTGAAACCAAGTAAGTATGCATCGCCTCTCAGTCAAATGGAGATTACTATTAAGGAAGGTCATATTATCTTCCCTAAATCCAAACTCACTAAGAATGTTGCACGAAAGAGGTACTACTTAGCTGTCTATATTGTCAATTTCGTTCCTGATATGCATCTACCGCATCAACATCTACTCAAGATCTATTAACCCAATGGAACAATAGAGGTTTTACATAAGGGCCATGGCTTATTTGTCTTAATTAGATACCTCTTAAATTGTGGGATATCAAGATGTCTGATTGTATCAAGATATCCGGATTTAGTAAACAATCCAAATAGTCTCATTTTTACAAGTAAAACTAAACTCTATTTTCATATGAAGTTGAAGTCTAATTGCATCACCTTGAGTAATTTGTTGATCAAATCTATCTATTTCGTTTCATATATTGTGTGATTACTTATTTCTTCAGTGCCTATGAAAACATCATTTGGCTTGATGATCTTCATGAAGATGTTCTCCATGTATCAGTATTTCTATCACACTAATACCAATGAAGCAGTTGGGTTGGATGCTAGACTGAGAGCATTGTAAGATACCATTAGCCTTTCTCTTGGATGGCTATAGATTGTAGGAGTGCCTTCATATGTAATTCTAAATGGAGTGGTCCCATGAAAATTGCAAGTTCATCGTGGTTGTAGTGACTTTATACACATATATATAGGTATAACTTTATAGTGCTTGATTTCTGGTTAAAAGCCCTATAAATATCAGCTTTGATAAATATGATCCTTCTATACGGAAAAACAACTGTCACCATAATCTGTTTCTCCATAGTCAGACATCTCTTGGATAAATTAGCAATCTATAAGCTATTAATATAATAATGTGATGCCATACATCTAACCTAACCAAGTAGGTTCCTCTAGTGGTTTTCTCAAGTAGAGTCTTACTAGATACACCACAGTAACTTCCTCTTAGAGGTAGGGAGGGTTCTCAAAGCCTAAGATTGAACTTAAAATACCAAAAAGCATGTTGGTAGGATCAGAATTAGAATACCAAGTCTACTTGGATGCTACCAACCATTGCTAGACTGAAATGCCTAGATTTCTATGTGAACAATTTAAGATTGAAGAGATGCAAAAGAGACGAAATGTTACATATATAGTAGCAGTATCAATTATTTACAATCTGTGTAACATATTTAACAGAAGAAAAGATAAGACGGGAAATCAACGAGTTTGACTGTATCCAACCAACTGCAGGCCCTTAGTTTTGAATCAAATTTTTCAACAATCACAAACAAACACACATTACAGATACCTTGGAGGGAACAAATTTAGTTTTACGCATTTCGAATAACTTCGGTGTAGGAACTTACTTTTCCGCTTGCCTGTCTGAATAACACAGAACATTTCACCTTCAGCAACATGTCTCACCTAAGGGGAACATATACTTCCACTCAGCTACTGGAAAAATAATATGCAATGAAACAGTGACTATCAAGGCTGATCTAGGTAGAGGTGTTAATTGAACTCACCTTAGGCAGGGGGACCTCCCATTTCCCTGCTTTCTCCTTTCTTTTCTGTTTGATGGCGTTACTAAGCTACGAGAACATCTAGGAATGTTGTAATTGGCAATGATTTTATGGGTAGAAACACAAAAGCTTCTAAGATCATAATTGAAAATATGGATGAACTAATGGTTTTTGGTTTTTCTAGAACTGAACCTACCCTAAGCATGGGCATTTTTCCTATTTCATGGCCATTGTTCTATGAAGATTCTTGATCATCTTAGAGACATTCAGGAGATATTCAGTCCAACATTTGTTGTGTACCTAAAGATAACCAATTTGTAAAATTACACCTTCAATCTGTGTTGCATCATACTCAAAAAATTATTACTGTTAATGTTTCTTTGATTCAGTTTGCCTTTTATATCAACATGTCTTATTCCAAAGGCAAACATCATACAGGAGACATTCTTGGTATCATCATCTTAGAAGTTGGGCAGGTTTCTAGTTTTCGTGTTGTGCTTTATGCTTCCGCCATTGGGACTTAACTTGCCTATGACCTCTGCTCTTTGGCTTGCGTTTATAAAAATTTTTACTTGATCAACTCAGGGTTGATTCTGAGTTCTTAGGATGCCTGCTCTGTATACTCCTGGTGAAGACTGGTTGTCCAGTTGTGAACCCTTTAAGCCCAAAATTCAGCTTCATTTTTGCCTACAGATCAAATCCCTTGTTAGACCAGAATTAATACTGAGTGATTAGTAGGCTATTTTTACTGATTTGATTGTTAGATCAAAGAAACTATTTTACTAAACTTTAAGGCATGGGATGTTTGAATAGAGGACCCATGCTCTGCGTACGAGTTGAATTTTGAAATCATAAAGCACTTCATCTTTGAATAAAACTACGCTAAGATCATTTGGAAGAGTAGGCTTGCACTAATAATAGTTGTCACTTGCTTTGATTTTTGCACTTGGTTGGGCTCGCTGCTCACTAAACTAAATGAAGCTAAGTTGGCCATGATAACAACATGATATCCAGCTTCTTTGCTATTTTTAATAGTAAAATGCTTAGCAATGATAGTGTTTGTCCAATCATCACATCCAATTGGTTAATGGGGCAGAATGTTAGTGATCCAGGAGGCCGATAGAGAGAACCCAGAAGAATGCAGGAAATAAGTTAAGCTAACTTTTGATCTTTTGTATTGACTCGTTCCATATGTGGCTATGGGATTGTGAGTTTCTTTGGTTCATGTATAGGTTGTGGGTTTCTATGGGATTTATTCATATCCTGGTTCATAGAGGAATGATAGAGTAAGAAGCAGCCATTAAGTTGGAAATTAAATAATTTCTAAGTTCCTTCGGGTGGATACATAAGAGGTATTTAAATAGTCCTCCTTAAGAGATTCTATGGAGGAAAGGATCTTCCTTGATATAATTTGTCATATGCCTATTCATACTAATCTTGTTAGTGTACTTTTATCGTTGATACTAAATAGGGACCACATAGAGAGCTCTCTGAAAGCACCCAATGTGTGACTTTCATTCTATAAGTCATACATGTTCATATTTGAGTTGGGGGACATGCCAGAAATATTTGACAATTCAAAACTTGACACCACGAAAAGTATAGTTGTGCACTAGGAAGCACGGATACAGATGATGATACCAAGAATGTCTCATGTATGATGTTTGCCTTTGGAATAAGACATGTTGATCATACAGGAAGACATTCTTGGTTCGGTTCGAGAAAAACCAAAAACCATTAGTTCATCCATATTTTCAATTATGATCTTAGAAGCTTTTGTGTTTCTACCCAGAAAATCATTGCCAATGACAACATTCATAGACGTTCTCGTAGCTTAGTAACACCATCAAACAGAAAAGAAAGGAGAAAGCAGGGAAATGGGAGGTCCCCCTGCCTAAGGTGAGTTCAATGAACACCTCTACCTAGATCAGCCTTGATAGTCACTGTTTCATTGCATATTATTTTTCCAGCAGCTGAGTGGAAGTATATGTTCCCCTTAGGTGATACCTGTGGCTGAAGATGAAATGTTCCGTGTTATTCGGACAGGCAAGCGGAAAAGTAAGTTCCTACACTGAAGTTATTCGAAATGCGTAAAATTAAATCTGTTCCCTCCAAGGTATCTGTAATGTGTGTTTGTTTGTGATTGTTGAAAATTTTGATTCGAAACTAAGGGCTTGCAGTTGGTTGGATACAGTCAAACTCGTTGATTTCTCGTCTTATCTTTTCTTCTGTTAAATATGTTACATTGATTGTAATGGATGGATACTGCTACTATATATGTAACATGTCGTCTCTTTTGCATCTCTTCAATCTTAAATTGTTCACATGATGGGGGCATAAAGCAAAATGTCACCCTACCTTAGCTCTCTACAAACTGCCAACTAAATAGGGACAGACTCCTACAAATATTCTGCCTCATTTTCTTGTAGTCTTGTTCATCCCATTTTGAATCATATTTCTTGTAGGGCTCCCTTTATTGGAGGGTTGTTTGCAACTATGCCTTGTTTGCAACTATGCCTTCCCTACAAGAACTATCCACATATTTGTACTCACCCCTTTTATCGTTGTGCATCAATGGATCGAAAGTGGATGTCTTCAAATCGCTTATCTGAAGAGTATGAAAAAGGAGTGGATGAATTTGTAAGGTGTGCAATTGAACATGCAGGAAACGATACTAGACTTCTTTGTCCTTGCACAAAGTGTGATTTCGGTAAGCGGATTAACAAAGACGCATTGCGTCATCACTTATTTCGAGACGGCATTGATACCACTTACACACGATGGATACATCATGGCGAGAGGGAAGATTTTCATATTGTAGATCAGAGTGAACAATTTGAGGGAGGCGAAGGAGACACATTGCAGGACATGGCTTACAATGTAGAAGAAAAGATACGAGACTGTCCTAAAATGTTTGAAAGGTTAATGACTGACTCTGAAACACCATTATACAATGGCTGTGTCAAGTTCACCAAATTATCTGCTGTTTTAAAGTTATATCACCTGAAGGCGAGCAATGGTTGGTCTGATAAAAGTTTTACGACCTTGCTACATCTCTTGAAAGATATGCTTCCCGAGGATAATGTGCTTCCTCATCGCACTTACGAGGCAAAGAAAGTTCTTTCATCCATGGGCCTTGATTATGAAAAGATAAATGCATGCTCCAATGATTGCATTTTGTATCGAAATGATCATGCTTTGAAGGACAGTTGTCCAGTCTGTGGAGAACCACGATACAAGAAGGATGGAAGCCCTAGTAAGGTGTTGTGGTATTTACCAATAATACCGAGATTTAGGCGCTTGTTCAATAATGCTGATGATGCGAAGAAGTTGGTTTGGCATGCTGAGGATAGAAAAAGAGATGGTTTTCTTAGACACCCTGCAGATTCTCCGCAATGGATGACAATCGATAATATATTTCCAGAATTTGGTGGTAATCCTAGAAACTTAAGACTGGCACTTTCTGCAGATGGAATGAATCCCCATAATTCTGGAAGTCATAGTACATGGCCTGTAATTTTGGTTATATATAATCTTGATCCAGATGTATGCATGAAACGCAAGTATATGCTTTTGACTTTACTGATTTCAGGACCAAAGCAGCCTGGAAACGATATTGACGTTTACTTGGCTCCACTTGTTGAAGATTTAAAGATTCTCTGGGACAAGGGTGTTGAGTTGTATGATGCATACCGCAAAGAGAATTTTAATATGAGGGCGATGCTATTTTTTACGATTAATGATTACCCGGCATATGGAAATCTATCTGGGTACAGTATCAAAGGACATCTTGGTTGCCCTATCTGTGAAGACGAGACCTCTTTCTGTCAACTGAAACATGGGAAGAAAACTGTTTATCTCGGCCATCGCAGGTTCTTGCCTAAGGATCATCATTATCGTAGAGTGAAGAAAGCTTTTAATGGAAAAGTAGAACTACGAAGAGCTCCACGACCATTAACCGGACAAGAAATCTTCACTAAGGTGAAACAGTTGAAAGTAAAATTTGGAAAAAAGAATAAATCTCCAATTCTCAAAGGTCTCTACAAGAAGAGGTCTATATTCTTTGATCTTCCTTATTGGAAGTCTTTATATGTGAGGCATTGTTTAGATGTGATGCACGTAGAGAAGAACATATGTGATAGTCTGATTGGAACATTACTTAATATCCCATGGAAGACGAAAGATGGCCTCAAGGCAAGATTAGACATGGTTGACATGGGTATTCAAGATAGATTGGCTCCACAAATGAGGGGAAGTCAGACCTACTTGCCCCCAGCATGTTACACACTTTCAAAGTCTGAGAAAGCTGTATTTTGCGGGTTCCTAAAAGGAGTTAAGGTTCCAGAGGGATATTCTTCAAACATGAGTAGATTTGTGGATATGAAAGATTTGAAACTGTTGGGCTTGAAATCACATGATTGCCACATCTTAATGCAATAGTTTTTGCCGTTGGCTATCCGTTCCATTTTGCCTAAGCGGGTTAGAAATGCAATCACTAAACTTTGTATGTTCTTCAATGCTTTATGCTCAAAAGTCATTGACCCTGAGACGTTGGACTCATTGCAAAATCATATCATCATCACTTTGTGTCAGCTTGAGATGTACTTCCCTCCTTCATTCTTTGATGTAATGGTTCATTTGACTGTGCACTTGGTTAGAGAGGTCAAACTATGTGGTCCGGTATTTTTACGTTGGATGTATCCGTTTGAGCGATATATGAAGCTATTAAAGGGGTATGTGAAGAATAGATATCGACCCGAGGGTTGTATGGTGGAAAGCTACATAGTAGAAGAGGCTATTGAATTTTGTGTCCAACATTTATCCAATGTTGAAGCCATTGGTCTTCCTAAATCACGACATGTCAGAAAAATTGATGGACAAGGCAGTACAGGATGCAAGTTTGTACGACTTTCCACTGATGAATTACACACAACACATATGTATGTCCTTCGTAATACAACCGAGGTTGAACCATATGTTAAAGAACACATTGATTTTTTACAAACTCGTTACCGATATAAGAATGAGAAGGATATAATGAACTTACACATCCGTTGTTTTGCCGAATGGTTAAAGAATCGTATTAGTGAACAGATTGAGCATTCACCAAATTCTGTTTCAAAGACCTTGAAATGGTTATCTGTGGGGCCTAAATCAACCGTGTTGTCATTTTCTAGTTATTTTATAAATGGATACACTTCTATACAAAATGTCAAGATGACAAAAGCACAATGCAAAACAGTGGGGTGTCTTTGGTATCCGAAGCTTTGCACATTGCTAGTGCTAAAGACAAAAATCCAGTCTGGTGTGACATGTCCTATTATGGTGTGATCCAAGATATATATGAGTTGGACTACAACACGTTTCGAATTCCTATTTTTCGTTGCAAGTGGGCTGAAAATGATAAGGGTGTACGCACAGAAGATGGATTCATCTTAGTGAACCTAGATAGGGAGGGATGTAAACACGATCCATTTATAATGGCATTACAGGCAAAACAAGTTTTCTATGTGACAGACACAGCTAACAAGGGCTGGTTTGTTGTCTTATCTCACAGAAGAAGGCCCCATGAAGGAGATGATGATGACGATGACATCGTTTTAGAAGAAGAAACTTCTTTGTCTTCAATCATTCCATCTGTGTCTGTAAATGATGATCTTGTTGTTGAAGAAGAAGAGATATGTGCTCGAGAAGATCATAATGACGGGACATTTGTTGATGATGCCAGTGTGCATAAAAATAAAAAACGGCGTACGGATAAGTGAGAGTAAGTAGTGGCATTTTCTTGATGTGCACTAATATCTTTCTGTCATGAATGTAAATATGTCTTAAATTTTGTAAGATTTTATTATGTTGTTTTATATGCAGTTTGCTAATATTTTTTTGTACCAAATTTTGTTGTAGATGTCTTCCAATGAAGACGACTCAATGACCACAATGATTAGTAGGGGCCGTACCACAATGCCTAAAGTTTCGAGAAAGAGACGTAAAGGACAAAAAATTCAATTGGAATGGAATTCAGAAGGACAACCAATTGGGAAAACCCGAAACATTTTTAGCAGCTATATTGGAGTCGCATCCAGAGAGCGAGTTCCAATCAACATCGATACTTGGAGTGATGTGGGAGAAGGTCTCAAGGACCTTATTTGGGAAGAGATTGAGGTATGTAGACGTTAATATTTTTTGTATAAAATATTATATTATATTTTATGTGTATGTGATTTTGGTATTTGTAGGGTGTTTTTTTGATTGGATCTGTCAGAAAGCAGTGGGTATTACAAAGAGCCAATGATAGATGGAGGGAATTCAAATCTCAGTTATCAAGAAAATTCATGAGGGACGAAGATGGAAACATATGCAAACACCCACCCAAAGAATATGATTTTATATCTGCAGATCAATGGGAGGATTTTGTCATGAGTAGATTGACCGAAGAATTTAAGGTGATAATATAAACTAGTGTACTTTTGTTTTTTTGCTTGTAAGACATCTAAATATATTTTCATATTTATTGTTCGTAAAAATAACCAGAGAAGAAGTAAGGCTGGAAGAGAATTATCGTCAAAGAATGAGTATCGGCCTAGAATTTCTCGTAAGGGATATGTTGGCCTAGAGCAAGAAATTGTAAGATTTGATTCATTTTAAAGCGATTTGTGAAATTTCATATAGAGGTATAAAAGTATTGTGGTTTTATCATATTATAAACAGATCAGTGAGAATAGTTTAGATCCGGTTATTTCAAAGATTTCTAGAGCAGAATTATGGAAAAGAGCTAGAATGGACAAAACTGGTGTTGTTACTAGTGACAAGGTCAAGGAAGTGGTGTACAAGATTGTAAGTTTAATTTTTTATCTCATTGATTTTTCATCACAATATATAGTTTTTATTATTTTTACATATGTATGTTTTATATTTTGCAAGGATGCTCTATCTCAGGAAGTTTCTGAGGGACTCATTAGTGAGAAGGGATGTAATGATGTGTTAACAATGGCATTGGGAAAAAAAGATCACCCAGGACATGCGAGAGCAACCGGACCAGGAATAACAATTACAAAATATTGTCAAAGTGTGGCTCGAACAGATGATCAACCATCCCATATGCTGTTACAAATGCAACAGACCATTAAAGCTTTGGCCATGAAGATCAAGTATCTTGAAGGGAAGAATACGAGCAAGGATCTCAACAATGTTGGGGATACAGACCAATACCCTACTTCCAAATCTAATTGTCCACTTGCACAATTCACACATCTACCTGAGGTAATCAGCAAGTATGTTATGTAGTAAATGTTAGAGATAGTCATTTCTCATGTTGACAATATCTATATTTGATTTTTGTAGGGCTATCACAAGTGTATTTTGATGTTGGATAATCCATTACGTTCAGTAGCTGATGGAAGGGTGTATATATCTCATACAAATGAGCCAATTATCCTTCACAATGTGGCATTGGATCCAAAACACAAAAAAGTGATAATTGATACCCCGTTGATGCCTGAAGAAAGTGTGCCAATACCTTTAGATATGGCTGAAGTTTATCAAGTTTGTCAAGGCATAGGCACCTACCTTCCTTGGCCTGCAGAATTGATCAAAATAAATATGAAGGTATATGCGATAACTTGACAGTGTTTTTATTAATTTATCGAAATGAATCATGTATATTAATAAACTATATTTTTTATTTTTATAATCATATGCAAGGAATCCCAAGACTCATTGTCTCAAAGAAAAGTGAGGGAATCAATAAGCACACAAACAGGAAATTAAAAAACTAGAAAAAATTGTGATGAAGTCTCAAGTCCCGTCAAGCCAACATGCAAAAAGCCTCCAACGAAGCTGAAACTGTTGATGGTGTATGTGGAAGATGATGACAATCGTAACATCTCTCTTCAGATGTCTGAAGATGTAGTAGGTTACACACATGAGCTGATTATCACACCAGAATTGGTTAAAATATGCCATGATAAAGACCAACTAGAAGCCTCACACATATCAGTGTACATAAAGTAAGTTTCATACGAGTAATATGTGTTTCTATACAAGTTTCTATACAAGTACAAAGACTAATTATGTGTTTCTATACAAGTACAAAGACTAATTATGTGTTTTTTTGTAGGCATTTGTTCAACAAAGTGACATCCGGAAATATATTTAATATATTTGGATTTATATGTCCACATTTTATAGATCTGTTATACAATGATAAAGTGGAGACTCGGGCGCAGTACATAGAAGATCAGTTCATTAGAGGGAAGAAACAAAGATTAGAATTGTTCTTTATACCTTATAATGTGGGGTACGCATACATTTTGTCGATTGTCTGTTATTTGTTTACTTTAAATGTTGCTTAAAAATACATTAATCTTAAAATGTAATACTCATGTATGCGTAGGGGACATTGGATACTTTGCGTCTTCGACCCTATGTGGGGTAAGTGCCACTATCTTGATCCGTTACGAGGAAAATTACGTGGGAACGTGGAAAAACTCATGGAGTTGTAAGTACTTCATAAAACAATTTCAATTACATAATACATGTATTGAAAGTTCCATATATAGTTACTAATGCATAGAATTCTTGATATGAATTTGAATAGGACTCATAAAGTTTATCAAAAGAAAGATGTGCAATATAGGAAGAATTTGAAATGGGAAATTATCAAGGTAATTTACAATTTTGATCCAGAAAAATATTGCTTTCTGATTCACCAATAGAAGTGTTGTTCTAGTTTCTTGCATTCTACTAATAATATGGTCATACAGTTATTTCTTGCATCTTCCATTTGTGATTGATACCCCTAGATATATCCCCAGATCAATTATGATGCTAGTTTCAGTGAAGGGGAGCCTAAATTTGACTATAAATCTTAATGAAAGAATTGATTACAGAAAGGATAACCAGTTGGTGCCTGAGAATTAGTAAAATCAAAATGACCTTCACTAAGTTTATCAATTATCCTTTCATGATTCTACAAAAGAAAGCATGAGTAACAAAGAGGAGTGAGTTAGAGTTAATAGGTATATACCTTCGACCCTTTGTGTATGTGTGGTAAAATGCAGGACAAATCTCTTCTAAACATTTTTAGATGTTTCAATTTCCCATGGTCGAACTGATCTCCTATTCTATTGAACCTCAACATGCCAAGATGAAGCTTTTGTAAGACTGTGTGGCTATACAAGTTGATTGTTACATAGCATTTTCTATATTAGTTTCTAGAGTCTACTCAATCTCAGATTCTATAAGATTGTATGTCTTTTCAACCATAACAGCAGGTCAAGGCAGCTAGAGTCTACTCCCCCTTATGCATCAAAAATCAATAGTTATATCCTTTGTATCTCCCTCTTCTTATAAGGTTGATGTTCTAGAAAAGAGACCCAATGAAATCCCAAAGACATCTATCTACCAATGGTCTGTGGGTTCCATTTTGATCTAGTACCCATCTGTGGTTGTGATTATCATGCCAATCTTGCACATCTACCACATGGTTCTCTTCATCTTTGATACCTATAGCTGGGATGTCATTGCATCAATGTCGGGGCCCGAGATTGGGTACACTGTCTCCAGGGCCTCCCTAAGGATGCCAAGGTCCAGCCTTACCTTATTGAGAGGTAATACTATTGAACATGATGGCGACAAAGGAAGCTCCCAAGAAAAAATCTTTCTGTAAGATTTCCGTTAAAGCTAGGTACAGATGTACTAGGATTAGAAAGGATTCCAAGATCTACCCTAGGATTGTCTTAAAGACAACTTTAACTTATAAGAGTGTTTTTTTAATAGATGAGTAAGCCCCACTTCTGTGAAAAAAGATTTCAAAAGCAAATCAGAATTTACAGACCTGGAATCAATTTGAATATTACTACAACTTGCATTTACATGCATATCCATATGTAGGTATGTTTAAATATGACACTACATACTGTTTGGAGGCTAGAAAATCCTTGAAAAATATTGAATCCAGAGACGTCAGAGAAAATAGGCATACCACACATTATCCAGTTCTAACCACAAGAAGGCAATAGTAGTTGTAGTACACAAAAGAAAATTAACAATTGTACTTTGGAAACGTGTGATAATATGCATTTTTTATGGGAGTGAATAGCATATTCCATTTCACATTTTTTACCTTCCACTAACAAGAAACGCAGACCTTGAGAGATATCATGGTTCCAACCAAGAATGTGTTATCTAACATGAGATATTTGACATATTTCGTGTACATAGAAAGTCATTTGTATCTCAAGGCTGCTTAGCTGTAAAAAAATAAACTATATGATATAACATAGGCTTTTAACTTAACAACTAACAAAGAGTGCAGGTATTATGATACATATATAGAAGAAATGTTAATAATTCAGAATCTGAATACCGATGAACTTGAATCCAAAGTTTCATCCCCAAGTAAACAAATCTGAATTTAAGGCACAAGTTGTACAATCTTCAGAAAATAAGTATGTCCAGTCAAGTATCCCACGCACCTGTTTATACATTAAAAACAATTCATAAAGATTTTGCATAAATTTGTATGAAATACAGATTTCATACCTTTTGATTTTAGAGTTTAAAAAAAAATTACATGTGTAACCATAAGGAAGTCGTTGATGACAAGTTAGTCAGACAGGGTGGGCAAGCCCCATAATGACATTTGTGTTTGTATCATAAGCACAAGAGTAAATTAATTCATGAAAAAAAGAAATCACAAGATATCATTTTAAATATACATTAAATCAATTACATTCAAAGTGGTTGTTATATGTAATGCCTAATTATTATTGTCACATCATTTCTGTTTAGTTTGTATCTGTTTCCTTTTACAAGTATACACATGGATCTAAAAAATTAGAAAAGTTGGGAAAAGTTTCACAGATTTTGTCTGGAAGTAAGCAGCTTACTTCCAGAAAATATATTGCATACAATTGTGACAGGCAGTTGATACTCGATTCAAAGTGATTGATATATCCCCTTCTAGAGTTAAGATTACTTCACCTAAACGTAGTTTCAGCTATATCCCTTTACAACCAAGAACATGGATCAAAGCATAGTCACCAAGTAAGAAACTAAAACTCATAGTTGCATCTAAAACGTCAAATTTTTAAATTTTTGCATACTTATCAGGTTGAATTCCAGAAAATAGTTTGATGAGTACAGAACAATATAAATATCTAAAGGTCTAAAACTACAACCTACTTGCTCGATGTGGCCTTAAGGGCCAGTCACCCTTTGCAATATTTATAGACAGGTACAGATGTATTGGCTTTGGTACATGATAAAGAGACACGTTTTTTTTTACATTGAATAGCTTTTGGTGGCTAGGCAGCTGCAATCAAGCTGGAATCATCCTCATCTCAAATGTGAACCCAC
This sequence comes from Alisma plantago-aquatica, assembly GCA_963693085.1. NCBI lineage: Eukaryota > Viridiplantae > Streptophyta > Magnoliopsida > Alismatales > Alismataceae > Alisma > Alisma plantago-aquatica. The sequence goes on along the minus strand of OY856411.1, from coordinate 366,264,705 downwards.
CTAGTGACAGCAAAAGTAGATATAGCCTTACATGGGAAAACAAACCAAGGTCTGACTTCAGTACAGCCTCAAGAGTGAAAAAAATAAAAGACAACCCAACCTCATATCAAGCTACAAGAAAATGAAACAAAGAAGCAAAATTACAACTAGAGGCGTCAACTTGATGCCAATCAATCAGACTACCCTCTATGAACCAAACTGAATGCACCTCGTATAAAAGGAAAGAATTCCACAATTCAACCACTGAGGAAAAAGGACCAGCAACAACAATTGAATTGAGAGAAACTGGTAACCACCATGACAGCTTTTGAGGTCAGCCTCCTTACCCCTTTATTTCCATCACTCCAGAGTGTCGAACATGAGATCCAGCTGGAACAAAGAACAGCCACTGCCCTCCTGCAGAGATAAAGGTGGACGGGGAGGTGTTGGGGGCTTGACGGACATGCTCAACCGAAGAGTGCTAGTCCAGGATCAATATCAGGACAGTCCTGTAATCACATATCTGCTCTATTGTTTCTACTTCTAGAAGTTAACACCACACTGCTTGGACCTACATGGCACGCCACCACGAAAGAAACAGGAAAGAGCACTACAGAATATAACAGCTTGCTAGTCTAAGCTTAGAAAGCTGACATAGGTAAATCATGGTTTGTTTTTGGTCCAAAATGGAATTTGGAACCCAAATTTTGGTACCCACCTGAATAAATTTTCTCTTGGACCCAAACTAAAGGTACTCCGATAATCCGATTTATTTGGTTTAGTTCAACCCAAAGTTTACATCATCCCCAACAGGATCTTGAGCTCAGACTGGTCCGATCTCAAGTTTGTTTTCTTTCTTTTCCTCTATATTTCGGCTGCTAGAACGTTTCCATCATGTCATCAGTGATCAATAAGTTGAAGCTACTCATCGAGCAGTCTTGCCTATATTATCTCCGTAAGCCGTTCTCATTTTTGGTGTTTCAAACAACATTTGATGTCTACCATAATGTGACAGGCAGTTTATGAAGCTGCTTACTTCCAGAAAATATATTGCATACAATTGTGACAGGCAGTTTATGAAGCTGCTTACTTCCAGAAAATATATTGCATACAATTGAGATTTTGGTGTTTCAAATAGCATTTGGTGTTACTCCCATTGGCAGTTCTGGCAAAAATATATTGCATACAATTGAGATTTGGAATTATAAAGATGCTTGAGTCTGAGTCTTGGAGTTGTATCGTGAAGAGCCTTAAATAAGAAATATGTGAAGCCCCGTGTTCGCCACTGCCATTATCCGGGGAAGCCATAAACCATGCCTTTTTCACTCTTATAGCATTTTTTATCCTGTTTACACATACCTTTTATTAAGTTTTCTGGCTATTTATACCTTTCCATCCTCTTATTTGCTAACAAGTTCTCAAAATTATTTGGATAACAAATTAATATTTATTTTGTATAGTGTCCAAAGCAGCCGAACAATACAGATTGCGGGTATTATGTGCTGAAGTATATGAAAGACATATTTGATGTGAGAAATAGAAATATTCCTGAATGTGTAAGCCACTTAACATTATATTCTTTTAGTTTGTTCAAATTTCTAAATAAATTGAAAATATCACAATATGTTGATATATTTGTCATATGATTGCAGTATTATTCGAAGTATATTGGTCGTTGCTTCAACCAAGAAGAAATCGATGAGGTCCGAAACGAGTGGGCGACATGTGTTCTTGAGCACACATAAGATTATGTGACATGTGTGGGAGACATTTGTTCTTTACCATAGACCAATGTGTGAAACTTTTTTAGTTAGTTTTCAGTTCGATTCTAGAGTGGATACTCAATACTTTATATTATTGAATCGTTGTATGGATGATTTAATATTAATTAAATTTAGTACGAGTTTCTTTTAAGGTTTGATGGAAATTTTGTTCAACTATGTGTTTGTTTGTAAAATGAAAAAGTATAATTGCATATTTATTATAATTTATTAATAATATGGTTAATTTGATCAATACAATTGGTGCGATATATGACCTTTCAAACTCTAATCAAAGACAACAGTTAATAATATGTTGTAAAATGTATGATTCTACAACAAACAACACATGTTGTGTTATCCACACCTATTACAACAGGTTTGTCTGGAAAAAATACACCTATTACAACAGGTGTTTCTAGTGAACTACAACAAGCATAACATGTTGTATAAGTTGTGTATATTACAACAGACACACACCATGTTGTCTAAACAATCTTACTACAACGGTTAAATGTATGGAAAGACAACATACTCCAACTGTTGTATAAATATGTATATTACAACAGGTGCACTGCATGTTGTAATAGACCTACCTATTACAACGGGTGTGTTTAGTGAAAGACAACATGCTTCGACTGTTGTATAATATATATTACAACGGGTGAACTGCATGTTGTAAAAAATACCCCTATTACAACGGGTGTGTTTCGCGAAAGACAACGTCGTTCAACTGTTGTATAATATATATTACAACAGGTGCACCACATGTTGTGTAAAATACCCATATTACAACAGGCCATTCCTTAAAAGACAACATGTTTCAACTATTGTATAAAATGCATCTATTACAACATGCGATCACATGTTGTGTAAAGCACCCCCCATAAGACCACGCGATCTAATACAACGGTTAACACCTGTTGTAAATTGAGAAAAGGAACTGTTGTAAAAAGCATTTTCTGTAGTAGTGATGGTACACCTCATATGAGGTCTAGGGTATATAATAAATGGAGAAGATTTAAAATGTTTAGGAATGTAAAAGTTGTAAAATGATGATTTATCTCATTTGATTGACACTACTCTTAGTTGACGCATATCATGTTTGGATGCAATTAATTTGCCTTTTTTCTTATATACAAATGGTAACTTTTATGAATGGCATCCACTTTGTTCTCATTGATATTTAATTTTATAAATGTTTATAATGTCTAATTATGGTTAAGTAGAGATTTTACTCACTAAGTCAATAGCTGACACATGATTGAAAAGTATTTTTACGTCACAGACAACAACATCAGGAGGCATCAGGAAAAGTCCATTGACAATATTATTAAAAAAACTAAGGTATTTTTTGTATAGATAGTAACACTTTTAGTTTGAGGTCTCTTGTCATTCTCTGGTCTTGAGCTTGAGTGGGAGAACAGAAGTAATTTGACAAACGATGTTTATTAATTCTAATTTATGCGGGAGAATTGATATGATATATTTACTTTCCACTATAAGTTCTAATATATAGCCGTAGTTAATGTTCTAAATTCAACACTTTCTTGTATATAACATGTGCAATTTTGTTTAAATTGTAGTTGAAGAGTTAAATGTTGTCTTTTTCTTAGTGGTGTTACCCCCACTTCATGCATATCTCTGGATGGCTAGTGTTAGTTGCTCATGTAAGTTGATTTTAAAGCTAGTTCCATTAACGTCTTCAAGGTTGTCACTAAACAATGCTTCAAGTATGTCCAACAAGCCCCTAGACAACGTCAACTATGTGTTTGACAAAGAGAGTAAAGCGCGTCTTCCATAAAGCTAACATAATTGACACTCGCAAGGTGACTAGATTAAGCAGCTTACGCTAATGGCATGTTTGGTTAGGTATAATCAGATGTCAAGCTATTAATTCACAAAGTATTTCTACTCAGAGAAATCATTATTTTGGACACAGTTTTATAATATGAAACTAGCCTTAAAGTGATACCATACCGATAACAAACACTTATTTTCTTGTAAGTGAAAGCAATGGGTTCGTATTCAATTAGCACTCCAAATTCGTACGTTCTTTCTTCATCATTGTCCATCCTATTCAAGCTGTAAATCCAGATTTTTCTTACACACATGAGCTAGCGGTGCTAACCAATTATATATTTATGGTGTGACTACACTCGCACATAACCCTAGTTAGATTATTAATCTTCCGTTTGATATAGTCCCCTCCCTAGTGACTCAGCCGAGTGTTCAAGCCCATCAATTGAATACGGAAGTCTTCTTGTCCTTGTCCTTAAGTCTTCCGGACCGAACGCTGCCCAGCCTGTCTTGCGCTTTCAGTGATTGAGAAATGTAGACGAGTAGCTGTGTTTCCTTTAAATTCCAGTCAGCACCAGTAAAACGAACTTAGACGAGTGACTTGGTCAACAGTGAGACGACTGGGGAACTTGACTTGGTCAACGATTCCTCACAAGACGATGACAAGACATGTGTTGGAGAAAGCACAACGCACGCTGACATTCAAAATGTCGCTCAAGTTCTCTTCAACTCATCACAACTTGACCAGTTAAATTAAGGCAGAATCTGTTGATATATATGAGTGACTCTAAAAAACACACCGTCCCCCAAAAGCCCAAAATACTTTGGTGAGTGTTCTTTTTAGTAAAATAACTGAGGACATAGAAGTTAAATTTGACATGACCATTAGACAGAAAGTCATTTTCAAATGTCTACAAGCTGATCACGCTCAAGATTTTCTCTTTGTTATTCCAATAGATGGACTTGGTCTGCATATGTCGCCAGTGGAGTACCGTAGTATCTTAAAATACCGTCTGATGATCCCTCTATTTCTAGCGGATGAGGTATGTCCAATCTGTCGTAAGACATGTTTGGACACTTTTGGAGAACATGCACATTGCAGAGAGCTTCCAGGTTTTAAATACAGACATGATCTTGTTAGAGATGTTCTTTTTGATGTACTCAAACGTGCAGGTATTGCTACTAAGAAAGAGGCGCCTGTAAAATTTTTAACTGATCCACAAGAGGGAAGATCGACACTTAGGCCTGCTAATGTCTTGATTTTTGGGTGGATAGAAGGGAAACATGCATGTGTGGACCTTACAAGAGTTTCTCCACTGGTGGGATTGAGGAGTGGAGCTTTAACAGCGGGACATGCTGCCCTTAAAGCTGCTTCAGCCAAAGTGGGTAAGCATGAGAAAGCATGTATTGAGAATCAACATGCCTTTATTCCCTTTAGATTTGATACTTTTGGATTCTTAGCACCAGAAGTTGTGGAGCTTCTTAAAAGAGTCCAAAAAGTTATGAATAGTAATGTTATGGCTCCCAAGTGTATGGATGTTGTATTTCAGAGGATTGGATTTGCTATCCAAAAAGGACTAGCGGCGCAGCTTGTTGCCCGCCTGTCATCTTCTTCAATGTAAAATTGATTTGATTATCCAAATAAAATGACCATATAGGATGAGTGACTCATTTGAACCGGATTTGGGTACTGTTACCACCGGTTAAAAATGCCTCAATCCTGTACCTACCCATATAATTGGCTAGTTTCACAAGTGGCTCATAGGCACCCATGGGTGATCTGTATAATTAACTGGTGATTTGTTTAATTAAGTTAATCATAGTAAAATTAGTATAATGATTTACTACTACTAAAACAAATATGACGATCTAGTACTACCATTAAATATTAAGAAGTTTCAGTCTATATTTGAATTTGTCCAACAAAAAGTAATATCTTAGCGAGGAAAATGGGGAAAATAAATTAGTGATTACTATATTTTCTAATTGTTCTATCAAACTCGTCGTACAACAACTTATTACTCGTAGTCCTTTGAGCATAATTTTACATTAGAAAATTTTGTCATACATTAGAGGATAGTACCCAAAAAAGGATGAGTGATTGAATAGTTGTAAGAAAATGAACTGATTTTTTGTTTGATAGCATTAATGTGTAGTTGGTTTGTTTTGCTATATTTCATGTAAAACACAAGAGAATCGTGATTTTCTAATATTAGAGTGTCATCGTGCAAAGCAATCTTCTTAAACACATATTATACAAGCACACGTGGACCTACTCTCAACTTGTTGGGTCAACTTTGAGTTCATCTTTGGTTTACCCATTAAAAATACGCACTTACGAGATGCAAATTCACATGGACTTCTACCGCCCATTCATCTATTTGACAAATTAAGTTAAAAAAATCAACATATAGCTAAACCCGCAGATGGGGGAATGCAAATCTTCTAGTTGCAAGTCGGTCGTCAGGTTTTCAAGTAGGCAATGTGGGCAATTTGATATGTGAACTTGAGAAGGCCGTCTGCAGTTTAGAAAAGGAAGGGTAATCAAGAGTTTTTCTACATGTAGCTTATACTTCTAGCGGAAGGTAAACACGGATATGGGTTCCCGGGTTACCAATTGATGAAGCGGAGAGATGAATAGAAACTCTTCCTTTTACCGATTCCAAATCGTGAAGCCATAGATGATGTAAATGTTAGATAACTGATTACCGTAGTTGTTAGTTACGTAACTGCTGTAGCTATTAGCTAGTTACTGTAGCAGCTCATTACTGTAGCTAGGCTATTGTGGTAATCACTTATTTAACATGGGTTAAGCCCAATGTAGTGCAGCAAGTACATGTGAGAATGTAGTGTTGTTTCTAGTACAAATGGCAAAGAAGTTTTATCCCATATTGCTCACACCTAGAACTTTTGTGGTCCTCATATGTAGGACCACATGGGGCACTAGTGTCCAAAGGAGTCATAGGAAGGAGGTATGCTCACCTCCTTGGTGGGTGGGGTTACCACATCACAACGCACGCACGCACGCACGCGCGCGGCATGCCACGCCTCGCCTGGCCGGGCCGGGCCGAGCTCGGGCTCGGGCTCGGGCTTGTGGATTGTGGATTGTGGATTGTGGAGAATGTCTTCCGTCTTCTTTTTGCATTAGGATACAACTACGTAATTAATTACTCGTGCAATTAATTGTTGCTTTCTTATTTAGATTTCTTAAATCCTAATTAGAAAGTGTTTCTCTTTTACGGATTATTCCGTATTCTGTACGAGAGCAACCGAGTGTTGCGTCTAACTGGGAATAGGATTAGGGACGTGCGTGACTATTTATATGACTCCGGTCATTAGGGTTAAACACACCGAAAATAATTTTCCTGCCGCCGTGTGTTTTGTGAGCCCTAATCCCGAGTGCGAGAGTCGTCGTCCCCGGAGTTGCTTTGCGGAGTTGTCCTCCTGTGCGAAGCGAGACTTGTCCTTCCCTTCCGACGCAGCTGTCAGGCGGTGGTACCTGCGGTGGCTGTGCTGCACTGGTAGCAGTGCGACGTGCGCGAGCAAGACGTGCAACTTCTAGGTTCGTGCCGGATCGAGACTGGGAGAAACGGTGCCTATCCGCGAGGATTGTCGGGCACTGGTTTCTTTAAGTAACACGTTCGTTTCTCAACGAACGATCTGGTTTGCGAATCTAACTCTTATTTTTATTCTTCTGCATTGCTTGTTCTTCGAATCTTATTTTGGATCTGCCTGCACTGTTAATTAAATTGCACCTGTCGCTGTTGCATGAACGACAATAACCTATATTTCCAACAGTCTTAAAGAAACCATATTTTCTGTCGTTAATTAACATGGCCGGTCAGGATAGTTCGGGATGTAGGATTGATACAACCAATATGCCTGAAAAGTTTACTGGTACGAACTTTACCCGTTGGCAGAGTCGTATGGAAATTTGGCTGAATATTGCGGGATATGATCAGTATTTAATTGAAACTGAACCTGTATCTGATGACACAATTCCTGATAATGCAAACATTATTGCTAATTGGAAGAAGGGTGATAAAACATACCGCAGGTTGATTCTGTTTGGTTTAAATAACAAACTGTATGATTCTTACTCAAAGCCGCCAGTCACTACGTCCAAGGTTTTATGGGAATTGTTAGTTAAGAATTTTAGCACTGAAAATCAGGGTGTTGAAAAATACTGTGTGTCAAAATTTCTTAAGTTTCAGATGGTTGAGGGTAAATCAGTTTCTGATCAAACACACGATCTACAACTCCTAGTTCATGAACTCTCAGATGCCAAGATGGTGTTGCCTGAGAAATTCGTTGTTATGTCTATCATAGAAAAATTCCCTAAGTCTTGGGAGTCGTTTGGTATGTCTCTGAAGCATCACAAAGGGACACACACCATGGATGAATTAATGATGGATATTAATATACAAGAAGAACACTTAAAGGAGAAAGGGGTCAAGGTGCCTACTGATGCTAATCCAACTGTTAATCTTACTTCTACGAAAAACACCAAAGATAAGAAATCTAAGAATGCACATAAACCCAAGGCAAAGATCCAAAAGAAACCGAAGAACAAACCTTGTTGGACTTGTGGACAGGTTGGCCACTGGAACAAGGATTGTCCTACTAAGAAGGCAAAGAAAGCTACCACATCTGCAACTGAGGAGGCTGTGGTCAACATGATGACTGCATCCTTGAACCTCAATGATGGGCACATGTCTATTAAACCTGAAATTCTCTCTATATTTGAACCACTTTACTGGATAATTGACACTGGGGCTAATGTACATGTATGTGCTGATAAATCCCTGTTTGTGTCTTATCAGGCCTCTCGAGGTCGGTCCGTGACTTTGGGCGATTCTAGCTCTGCAGAAGTCAAAGGCGAAGGACGGATGGACTTGAAGTTCCCTTCGGGGAAGGTTTTGACTCTTAACATGGTCAGACATGTTCCAACCATTCGACGCAATATCCTTAGTGGCGTCATATTAGTTAGAGAAGGTTATAGAGTAGACTGCAAATGTAATAAGGCTATTATTACACGCCTTCGTGATTCTTTATTTTTTGGCAAGGGGTACTTATGTGATGTGGAGAACTTGTTTAAGATTCATGTTGAACCTGTTTCAAATTCCGTTTTAAATTTGAATGATTATAGTTTTGTTTGCATGAATCTTGTTTCATTCGATGTATGGCATTCACGTTTGGGACATGTTAATGTTGCCTCAATGAAGCGTATGATGAATCTAGATTTGATCCCTAAATTTGAAGTTAGCAACAATAAATGTGAAATCTGTGTACAAGCTAAATTTCCTAGGAAGCCTTTTCATTCTGTGAATAGGAATTCGGAAATTTTGAATTTAGTCATACAGATATCTGTGAATTTAATGGTGTTGCTACGAGAGATCAAAAGCGTTATTTTATAACTTTTATTGACGATGCGAGTAGATACTGTTATGTCTATTTACTTAGAAGTAAAGATGAGGCATTGGATAAATTTCAAATTTATAAGAAAGAAGCTGAAAATCAAACCGGTAAAGTACTTAAGCGATTAAGGTCTGATAGGGGAGGAGAGTATACCTCAAATTTGTTTTTGGAATTTTGCCAATTACATGGTATAGTTCATGAGGTAACTGCTCCTTATTCACCACAATCAAATGGGATAGCTGAACGTAAAAATCGAACCTTAATAGATATGGTAAATACCTTACTCCAAACATCTGGATTACCCAACTTTATGTGGGGGGAAGCTTTGAATACGGCTTGCCATATTCTGAATAGAGTTCCCCATAAACATTCAGAAAGTAGTCCGTTTGAGTTATGGAGAGGAAGGAAACCGAGTCTTAAATATCTTCGAGTGTGGGGGTGCCTTGCTAAGGTACTTGTCCCTGAACACAAAAGGAAGAAATTAGGACCGAAAACGGTTGATGCCATATTCTTAGGTTATGTAGAGACAAGTTATGCTTATAGATTCCTGATTGTAAAATCAGATATCTCTGGCATTGAGGTCAATACAATTGTGGAATTACGTGATGCCACATTCTTTGAGGATGTGTTTCCTATGAAAACGGGTGTGCCCAATGAAGTTTCTCAAGAAGATTCATTTACCACATGTTCCATTCCCGAGCACGTGGAAAGGATGACAAATGTGGGGGGCGACTCAGAACAAGCTATTTCTGAATCTGATGATTCTGAAGAAATAGTTGAACCAAGGAGAAGTAAACGGCCTAGGACATCAAAGGACTTTGGAAGTGAGTTTCTCACTTACAATGTTGAGGATGATCATGTTACTTTCAAACAAGCTATGGAATCTCCAGAAGCTAAGTTTTGGAAAGAAGCCGTTAATGATGAAATCCAATCAATTCTCTCGAATGGAACTTGGAAATTGGTGGATTTGCCTCCTGGTTGTTCTGCAGTTGGTTGCAAATGGATTTTTAAGAAGAAACTTAATGCAGACGGGACAATCAATAAGTATAAGGCTAGGTTAGTTGCTAAGGGTTACACACAAAGGGAAGGAATAGACTATTTTGATACATATTCACCTGTTTCCCGCATGACCACAATCCGAGTGCTACTAGCATTGGCTTCCATTTATAATCTCTATATCCATCAGATGGATGTAAAGACCGCGTTCTTGCACGGTGATCTTCAAGAAGAGATATATATGGAACAACCTGAGGGATTTGTGGGTCGTGGGAATGAGTCCAAAGTGTGTAAACTTGTTAAATCATTATATGGATTGAAACAAGCCCCTAAGCAATGGCATGAGAAGTTTGATTCTGTGATATCATCGTTTGGCTTTATTTCTAATGAATTTGATAAGTGTCTCTACTGCAAGGTTGTCGATAATGGATTCATTTTGTTATGCTTATACGTCGATGATATTCTGCTTTTTGGTTCCGATATGAAAGTAGTAAAAGAGACAAAGTTATTCTTGTGTAGCAAGTTTGAGATGAAGGATATGGGTGTCGCTGATGTGATTTTAGGGCTTAAAATCATAAGGTCTACTGATGGTATAACTCTCTCTCAGTCTCACTATGTTGAGAAGATACTGGAGAGGTTTGAGTACACATCACGTAAACCTGTTAAGACTCCATATGATTCATCCAAACCCTTGTTCAAGAATGAGACTGGGGTTCCAGTGTCTCAATTATGATACTCTCAGATTATCGGAAGTTTGATGTATCTTATGAACAGTACACGTCCAGACATTGCGTTTGCCGTGAACAAGTTAAGTAGATACACCAGTTGTCCCGACAAGACCCATTGGGAAGCTCTTGACAGAGTTCTGAGGTATATCAAGGGAACACGTTCCCTTGGGCTGCATTATGGTAAACATCCTTCCGTAGTCAAAGGATATAGTGATGCAAGCTGGATTGCCGTGAATTCTGGGAGTAATGGTGTCTCAGGATATGTATTCCTGTTGGGAGGAGGAGCTATTTCCTGGAGGTCTAAGAAACAGACCATATTGTCTCGGTCCACTTTTGAAGCATAGTTGTGTGCTTTAGATGAAACTGGATTGGAAGTTGAATGGCTACATGGACTTATGTCTAGTTTACCTATGGTAATGAAGCCGCTTCCTGCAATTTCAGTTCATTGTGACAGCACTACAACTATTGCTAATATAAAGAGTTCCAAGTACAATCAAAAACAGCGTAGACACATCCAAGTCAGATTGAAATCTGTAAGGGAGTTAGTATCTAATGGGGTCGTGGCTGTGGACTACGTCAGTACCAAAGATAATACAACTGATCCTTTCACTAAAGGTCTTACTTTGGCTTTAGTGGAAAAATACAGGTTGGGAATGGGACTGAAACCCCTATAGATTTGCAGGCAGTAGCAACCCAACCCAAAAGAGTGGAGATCCCACAAATTGGGTTCAATGTGGTAATAACAAGCTGTCGGGTAAATCATATGACACTATGTATTCTTGTTTGATGCTTCTTGCATCTGTGTGTCTATTCCCTGGGAAACCTGTTAGTGTCATGACTGCAAGTTAGTAAGAGAGTAGTCTCTTAATGGTGTCAAGTCTTAGGACAGGATGTTAGCAGTACATCTTTGGAGACTCCAGCTAAGTGATTGATGTTGTGTAGGCCGCAACAGGAGAATTGGGTTGTTCTCTGTTATCAATCATGATTTATATTTTGTATGCATGGCCTTAATGCATTGTTTTTCTTTACTACCATGTCTTTATTGTGTTGTTACCAACCTATACTCTTGTACCCAAGGTTCAGGTTCAAGACTTTTGTTCACCTAGTTCCTACAGGGGTCACAGTTGGATAACTCAGGTAGATTCAAACCGAAAGGTATCTGCTGAAAGCACAGTATGGAGGACTGAATGGTAGAGCACACTACACATTGGACTTTGTGGGGGATTGTTAGATAACTGATTACGGTAGTTGTTAGTTACGTAACTGCTGTAGCTATTAGCTAGTTACTGTAGGAGCTCATTACTGTAGCTAAGCGATTGTGGTAATCACTTATTTAGCATGGGTTAAGCCCAATGTAGTGCAGCAAGTACATGTGAGAATGTAGTGTTGTTTCTAGTGCAAATGGCAAAGAAGTTTTATCCCATATTGCTCACACCTAGAACTTTTGTGGTCCTCATATGTAGGATTACATGGGGCACTAGTGTCCAAAGGAGTCCTAGGAAGGAGGTATGCTCACCTCCTTGGTGGGTGGGGTTACCACATCACAACGCACGCACGCACGCGCGCGCGCCACACCACGCCTGGCCTGGCCGGGCCGGGCTCGGGCTTGGGCTTGTGGCATGTGGATTGTGGATTGTGGATTGTGGATTGTGGAGAATGTCTTCCGTCTTCCGTCTTCTTTTTGCACTAGGATACAACTACGTAATTAATTACTCGTGTAATTAATTGTTGCTTTCTTATTCAGATTTCTTAAATCCTAATTAGAAAGTGTTTCTCTTTTACGGATTATTCCGTATTGTGTACGAGAGTAACCGAGTGTTGCGTCTAACTGGGAATAGGATTAGGGACGTGCGTGACTATTTATATGACTCCGGTCATTAGGGTTAAACACACCAAAAACAATTTTCCTGCCGCCGTGTGTTTTGTGAGCCCTAATCCCAAGTGTGAGAGTCGTCGTCCCCGGAGTTGCTTTGCGGAGTTGTCCTCCTGTGCGAAGCGAGACTCGTCCTTCCCTTCCGACGCAGCTGTCAGGCGGTGGTACCTGCGGTGGCTGTGCTGCACTGGTAGCAGTGCGACGTGCGCGAGCAAGACGTGCAACTTCCAGGTTCGTGTCGGATCGAGACTGGGAGAACGGTGCCTATCCGCGAGGATTTCCGGGCACTGGTTTCTTTAAGTAACACGTTCGTTTCTCAACGAACGATCTGGTTTGCGAATCTAACTCTTATTTTTGTTCTTCTGCATTGCTTGTTCTTCGAATCTTATTTTGGATCTGCCTGCACTGTTAATTAAATTGCACCTGTCGTTGTTGCATGAACGACAATAACCTATACTTCCAACAGTAAAGACAACCCACGTATGATTAGACCAAGACTTTCACGTCATGTTCATCAGCTTTGAACTTTTCAAGATGTTTCCAACCTCCCTATGCTCATCAATGTCTCAACTACCTATGAGCCCCACCCATAAATGTCTAGCTGTGTTATCACACGTGCTACCACCTACAAAATGAGTCTGATGTGTGCAATGTGATGTATTGAGAACTTGTGATTTAGTAGGAAAAACAGGACGAACACCGTCATGTTGTTTTACCGTCGGTAATATCTCATGATGCACTATATCAAGGAGGGGATTCTTCAGGCTCATTAAAAGAAATACATCTCAAATCGAATGATGATGCTAAACTCTCTAACATCAACTAGGTGATGGCATTCAAGGGTTTTGAGAAGATGGACGAGAGGAAGGCAAAGAAGAGAGAATGAGAGACAGCGGCAGGAGAGCGATGATATCTGTGACACCTCATCACGCTAACAAGATTACTCAAAACACAAAACATGATCAACTACTAATTTATCACATAGTCAAAAATGTAGAAAATTAAAACTAATTCCAACAATGTAAATAAACTCTAGAACAATTATAAAAGGTTCATCATTCCATTCTCATATACTGTAATAAGTATTTACATATGGGTCCAAAGACCTCAGTCACATCCTGCATACAAAAGATATTTCACATGTACATACCATATATTTATAAACATTGACATACTACCAAAATTTCGTGTCGATACAAGTATATCATGTAGAAAACACATCTCATATCCGGACCTGAAGTACATGGACGACACTAAGACTCTACTACTAACATCTACAACTAACCAACTTTCTGAATCTATTGATCACCAGGTTGGCTCTCTTAAACAGTGCGACCTCGACCTCGTTGTCCGCGACCACCTAAAAAAAATATGTGGTGACCCACGGGTGAGACCCAGTCCTAGCGAGAGATATAACTCTCTCCAATATATATTGATTATAACATATCGATTGACAGTAAATGAACTAAGCAGATACAATAATGAATAAGAAATTTAATCAGATTGAATAGGTTAAGCATACTAAGCCATTAAGAAAATTAACTTGAGAAGAAGTATAATTACTCAAAGGTCATATGATATCATCTTGTAAGCATTGAATAGTATAAAGACAAGTTAAAGACTAATCAAACAATGTGAGACATATTTAACCATAGTTAGTATACTACACGGCTTATATCACTTCTTTTATTACATTGCCCTGAGGGATTAGAGAAATACCACTCAAGTCCCAACTGACCACTACTAAGTCGAAATCAGTACCATACAAGATCTAGGAAGAGTCGGACTCCTAAGATCTTCTCCGCCCCCGGTCAGTACGGGTCCGCTACAATGACACATAAGGTCAAGCTACTAACAGCCTAGTCCATCCTTGGTATATGTCACAACACTAGTAAAAGGAGGTGGGTACGCACACCCTACCATCCGAGGTACAACCACAGTTGTCCTCCAATCTTATATATATATATATATATATATATATATATATATATATATATATATATATATATATATATATATATATATATATATATATATATATATATATATATATATATATATATATATATATAATCACTGAGACACGACCGCAACCGTTCTTAAACTGAGGGAAAGATATGACCACTATCATCCTCCCTAACACTTGAATTCAAGATGACAAGCACCCCACATACTCATCAGTATGCGCTCCGAGTATCTCTTAGGAATACTCGTTTCACTATTTGGCAATTTCTGACACTCAGAGAGATCTATGACACATGGCACTACATGATTAGAATTTCACTTAATTAGTTATGCCAATTGGGTGAACTAAGGCTAAATCATACAAATGGACATTCAAACCCTAATTCTTTTCTAATAAGAGTATATGTATAATAAATTCAAAAGATATAAAACATTTGGGATATAAATCTTAATCACATTACCACATGCTATCATTCATTGCAAATTAATGGACCACATTTATCATGATACTTTTACAAGATACCAATATCTTATCACAAGTTCTAGGGTTTTAACCCTTATTGGAACATGAAGGGGATTTCACCTCAAACATGGCTTTAAACATGCCCAAAGGTCGTTAAGACCATCACATTATTCATAGTAAGGTTATAATCATCATTCATTGACATAAACAAGGCACAAAAGATCATTAAAACATATGTGTCCATATATATTAACATGGTAAGGCAATATGATATTCAAATAGTACTACATTGTGGTTTCAACACACGAAAAATGTAATTCATTATCACAATAATCATTCAAGAGGTCTGATTATGTAACATCCCTGACCTGGGTTATGCTCTAACCCTAGATGTTTTGCTTAATAAAGTTGATTAGATGCTTGTTCGTATTTCTTGGAAAGTAATTAAGGCTCATGAGGAACTTATATTTCAATTTTAGTCCTTTTTGAATTATGTTGAAACATTGTTTTATTTGTTTTGGACTAAAGTGCAAATTACCCAAGTTGAGGGGTTAACTTGCAAATTATAGATAATAATATGTTCCTCAGATGTTAAAGCATCATAAGAATGAGAATGATGCAGTGGTATGGTTTCCACAAGCTTGAGCACCAAGATAGAGCTTGTTGAACAATCCTTGTGCATTAAAATCTAGTTTTGGTGTAATGTGCAAGTTACCCAAAACCTAGGGTTCAACATGCAAACTACCACTTATAGAGGGTCCCCCATGTTTCTTGGCATCAAGTAGAGAAAATAAAATGGGAGGGGCGCCTCATTTGAGTTGTTTTGGAGGAGAGAGAATCTTGGTACTAAAATAATCAAGATTTAAGAATAAAAGGAACTTTACTTAATTTAATGCAAAAAGATATATATTAATTGAAGAGCCCTTCAACCAAAAGTTGAGGGATGTGTTTGAAAAGGATTGTACGTTCTTTGTGCCTTGTAAAGGCAACGAGAATATCAAAGTGAATGGATAAATCACTCCCATTATTAAAGGAAAACGAAATATCCACTAAAGAGAGGATATTAATATAATATGTTTAAGGTGCTTAATTCCTTTTCTTTTAAATCCTTGGATAATGAAGAAGTTTTGCAAGTGAATGAAGGTGGCTTTGTGTCCAAGGAATGGAGGGGAAGAGGCGGCACTAATTTTGGAGATTAAAGGAATTAATTCCATTTTCTCTTTCCTTGGAATTCCCTTATACATATCTTATTTCCTACCCACTTAAGGAATTTTTTTCGGAATTCCTTTTCTCTTCTTGCTTGCAAACCGACCAAAGGAGCTAGGAGCAGCTGGAGGACGACCTCCAACCTGTTGGTAAGTTCTTGATCTTCTTTCACCTCGATTTCATGGTGAAAATCATAAACAATGCATAATTCTTCTCTATTTCACTCCCTATTCAATCCTAGCCAACCTTTTCATCCAAAAAGCTTGAGAACGGACCTTGGGAAGTTGCAAAAGCTTCATCCACCATTGGAGTCATGGATCTTGGAGCTTGGAATCATATTAGTGTTGGTATGTATGCCCTGAGAGCCAATCATGTGATGATTGGTGGGATACAATAAGATTGATTTGATAGACATCAAAGGCAAGCTTCCAATTCTTTCTGGTTCAGTCATATGAGATAGTGATAGAACAGATTGAATGTCTAGAGAATGACAGTACTCAATGACGTATGCCTTCAGGTTCAGGACCTGAACGATGAGATCATACGGATGCTAAGAGTTTGTACATTCTTGTTATGTCCCTAGTCGGATGTCATTGTGGAAGGTAGATAGACAGCAATGACACACAAGACTAGATTGTGGTGTTGGTTGATGACAGAATCTCATTAGTCATGATATAGAGATATCAAACCAAACACATAGGTACTTGTTAGAGAACAAGGTACCGGACAGACCCACCGTGAGTTTGACACATGGAACCATGAGATGGTAGTCACAGTCAGTACTCACAGTGATGGTGGTGAGTGTGATTCTTAGACCTGAAATCACTACACTCAACACATGTCGTTGGGCACACTTTGACATCATCAAACGCAGTCCTGAAACATGGGTTGTTATAAAGGTGATGATTGAGTGGCTTTGACACATGGGGCTTTTGAGGGGTGAGTGATAGATATGGGATTTGTCCCTCCTGAGGGAGTTTGATATCCATGGCCACTTGATGAGTAGGATTGAGAAAGGCGTGCATGCATGTGTGAATCAATATGTGATACTGATGTCATACATATCTCTTCCAGTCTACTCTGAGATCAAGGAAGTGAATGAACATTGACAGGATGACTGTTCCATGCCTCGAGTTCATTCGGGATATCAGTGATAAAGGAATTATACATTCGCTGTAACACCATTCACGGATTGTAGGATGAAAGTTGTTCTCCAACTTTCTACTTTCACTTGGGTAGCACTGATGTGTGACTAGGCACCGCTCTTTGCTTGTGAAGTCATAAGTGTTATGGACTTTCACTGCCAACGTGAAATGGACCTGCAGGGTCACACACATAGGATTTACCTAGAAGAGGAGTTTTGTCCACAAAGCAATGTTTAGATTGATTACTAAAGGAGTTTAGTAGTTCAATTAAACACTCAATCAGTCGATGGCTCAATATCGTATGGTTCAAGGTGTTGGACGCATTGATTGGAGTATCGGATTGATTGAAATCGCAATTGACTGATTTTGCCCAACCTGTGCTCCCAACCGACCGGTTCATGTGATGAACCGGTCGGCTGAGGTTGCTGAACCGGTCGGCTGGAGTGTCCAAGCCGATCGGCTCATGCCCAGGTTGAAACGACCGGTTCAAGAGTTGAACCGATCGGCTCAACTGGTGCAACCGACCAGTTGGGAAAGTCATGTCAGCAAGAATTTTCCTTTGGTTTCTAATTGCCCAATTCGATTGGGAATAATATTGGTATTCGATACCAATTGGGAAAGAAACAAGGAAAGTCTTTTTGAGCCGGATTAGGACCATGAACCGATCGGTTCAGGGCACCAACCGATCGGTTGGAGTGCCCCAAACGATCGGCTCAGGTCCAACCGATCGGCTCAATGGCCGAACCGATCGGTTCAGTTGTGAACCGATCATTTCAAGTTGCGAACTGGTTGCTTTTTGTGGAAAATTCTCGAACCCTTCTACTCCTGCTTTAGTCCCGCATTGCTCGGGATGGAGAACCCTGTCCCATGACTCTCCTATATATATAGGGGTATTGGGGGCTTTTCAAAGTACAGCTCAGTGCAACCAGTTGCTCTGCAAGTTGTCGTTCTCTCTGGTTTTGGTAACCGTGAGAGAGCCCGAGCAAGTGCTTCCCGAAAAAGGGAGGTGCAGCAAGGGAAGGACAACTGCAGTTGCAACAGGAGGCAGGAGAGCGTGTTGGCGACTAGTACGTCAACAGGAGGGTGCAACTCCTTCCACTTCCTTGTGGGACAAGGAGAGTGGAGTTCCAAGTGGTCCGTGTGGACTACTAAAGAGGCGGGAGGACACTGCCGCTTAGGAGGACAACTGTCATCTGACAGTCCGGTTCGAGTAGGAGTTGTCAGTCCCGGTGCGACCAGGAGCTGCACAGACACCGTCGAAGTCCGGAGTTGAAGACTGCGCATTGCGCGAGGTATTGTCGCCGAGCAAGCCTCGGGACAAGGTATGATTCCACAAACCATCTTTTCCTATTATATAGACGTTGACGCGTTTCCTCGGTATGGGTTGGGGGAGAAAGTTTTTGTTTCCGCTGCCTTCTCTGTCTCCCCTAAAACCCAACAGTGGTATCAGAGCCACGTCAACTGCCCTATGTTTTAGGAATATCGATATGATCGATTTTGGTTTGTCGCCTTTATTTATTGCATGCGATGCGAATAATATCGGCTTTATGCATGTCCAATTCTAAATCCACAAATCCCTAATTACATATATGATATGTATTAATGCACTCAATACGCGTCGCCCTTAAACGAGTTTTGTGGTGGATGTATGTAGCGTGATTATGGCCTATAAACCCCTATCTGTGTGTGGTTGTTTGTGGTTGTTTGCATCTCGGTCTGCGCACCGATCTTCCCTCTCTTATTCCCGATGTAACTCGAAATAATTCGAGATTCTTTCCTACCTTTTCTCCCCCCGAATGTAACTCGGGGTTTCCTTTTTAAAGCAATGTAATAAATAGAATAGGATTTTATTTCCTGTTATGTCAAAGACCGGCGGACATCATGACGACTTCTCAGACGGTCGGTTCAAGGAGTGAACCGATCGGTTGACCTTCCAGACGGTCGGTTCAAGGAGTGAACCGATCGGTTGATGACCGGTTTGAGGAGCGAGACAAGCGGGTGGCGGACATGACGAGATGCACGACGACCAGGCAAACCGATCGGTTGGAGGAGCCAACTGATCGGCTGGTGGCACCCAGACGACCGGCTGGAGAGTACAGATCATTTATGTGATGAGTTGATCAACTCGGATGGCAAGGCACAGAGTTCATCTTGTACAGGTTGCATGTGATGTTGACCTAGATGACCGTGATTCCTCTTGGCTCGAGGAATCACATTAGGATGGCCATAATCATCGCTTTTTATCGTTTGTGCATGTTTTCTGTGGGATATAGCATGTATATGATACGTACTATGTATTGTGGTGATTGGATATGTATATGTATATAAAACCAAATCCCTCATTAAAATATTAAGTTTTAGATGCCTTCCAAATGCGACACACGTGAAAAGCTTGTTCGACCAAGTGTGGGCACGCCCTAGCGTGGTGCACCGTCTACCTCGTGGAAGCGTGAAGGATGAATGTGTGGGTCTGCCCTAGCAGGGTGCATGTTCATCGTGTTTGCTTTGGGTCGGACTTAACAAGGTGATCTAGATGGGATCTAGTACCTTGAGGCATGGAGATGATCATTGCAAAGAGTTGTATATGACATCTTATCAAGAGTTGCATATGATGCAATTGGCAAAAGTTGCCTACCTGAGAGATCTATGTTGTGGGTGACAGCCCTAGCTGGTCCATGGCTTAGAGGATTTCAGGATCTTGCCCACTAGAAGGTTGTACGCTGCAATCTTCCGAATTGATGGTGAGGGCTATCGATTTGAAGTAAAATAGTGGGAGCGATAATTAATTAAAGGCCTAATTATATCGTCAAATTTTCAAATCAATCAAATAAGTCAAAATGAGTTTTGGACTAAAATTGCATATTTTCCTTTTGTAGTTCAAATGGAAACAAACAACAACAACTTTTCTTTGCGATCGGTCCTTGAAAAGGACAAGCTAAATGGGACAAACTTCCACGACTGGTATCAGACATTGACAATTGTTCTCACTCAAGAGCGTAAGCTCTATGTACTGGATACTCCAATTCCAGAGGAACCCGCTCCTAATGCACCAAAGGCAGAAAGGGATGCTTACAAGAAGCATTCTGATGATGCCATTGATGCAAAGTGCTTGATGCTATGTTCAATGAACCATGAGTTGCAGAGGCAACATGAGAACATGGGTGTCATAGAGATGATTCTGCATCTCCGGAACATGTATGAAGATCAGGCACGGTAAGATAGGTACAATGTTTCTAGGGCGTTGTTCAAGTGCATCATGACAGAAGGAGATCCAGTTGGTCCTCACACACTCAAGATGATTGGGTATGTGGAGAACCTGCAGAGACTGGGATTTCCACTGAGCCAAGAGTTGGCTACTGACGTGATACTGCAATCGTTGCCAGAATCTTACAGTCAGTTTGTGATGAACTACAACATGAACAACTTTGATAGGCCACTGTCAGAGTTGTTGGGCATGTTGAGGACAGCCGAGTTACAGATGAAGAAGGACAAGCCTAAGTCCGTGATGGTGATCACGAGCAAGAAAGGCAAGTCCAAGCGCAAGGTCAAGGGCAAAGCTAAGAAAGGTTCTGAAGCTAGCCAGGAGTCCAAGCCATCTTCAGCTCTCAAGGCCAAAGGAGGCGTGACCAAGAAAGGAAATTGCCACCATTGTCAAAAGCCAGGACATTGGAAAAGGAATTGTCCTCTCTACCTGGAAGAACAAAAGAAGAAGGAGGCGACTGAAACCTCTACTTAAAGGTGTCATGAAAGTAAACTTGTAACACTTTTGAGATATATGATATCAAGATGTAAAGTGTAAAGCATTCTTACTTGAGGCAAGTGTTGCCTTTATAGATAGGAATACTTTAGTTTATTTTCAGCCAATAAGGCATGTAATACAGTTATGAACTGCTATTTCATACTTGCCAATAGATAGAAACACTTTATTTTTTGCATATTGTATGACAATGATGGCAATCAATAAAGTTGTGTTTTCAATCTTAAAAGATGTGATCTTTGTGGCAATGCCTTATTTATCTTGTGATATTTGATATGCATAAGATAAGACGATGCCTAAAAGTTATAGATAACTCAAACAATTTAATTAGCATTAATCATGAGAAATTCAATTCTAGTTTCCATGTGATGGATAAAACTAGACTCTTTTGGTTAGAGAACCAGTAAGGGACATGAATATCTTGGACATGATTAATCAATCTTCACTAATGTAGTGGGAGAGTGATTATCCTATTAGGTATAATACATGTGATGTATTTACATACCTATTGGAATAAATGCTAATACTTCAAATGGTGTTTAGAGAAATACCAATATGAATATCTTGAAGTGTTCAAGATTATCATAAATGAAGTACAAATTTGGTAAAGTATTAATTCCTGATGAGATCAATGAATAAAATACTTGGACCAATGTTTGAGATCCTTATGAGTGATTATGATAGTGTATCATAGTGAACT
Source organism: Alisma plantago-aquatica (assembly GCA_963693085.1). Classification (NCBI taxonomy): domain Eukaryota; kingdom Viridiplantae; phylum Streptophyta; class Magnoliopsida; order Alismatales; family Alismataceae; genus Alisma; species Alisma plantago-aquatica. Next base: position 366,242,915 of record OY856411.1, on the reverse strand, counting down.
CATGATTAAGGCATGGTGATGTCTGAATCAAGAAGGAATCGTACTCTAAGGAGTTAGAGAATGATTATCAAATAACTGAATTCTTCTTAATAAAAGAATACCCCACACTAATAAAAGAAATTAAGAATCACAAGGGTTGTGAGTTCTTATATCTTTAACAGATACACCTCAATTATCTATGTGATGAGTTGTTCATGTGATGAGTCAACTATCAAGATGAATATGAGGAACTGAATCTTGAGTTATGGTTTAAAACCATTACATCCTAAATGACTTCCATGTGAACCATAAGGTATGACCTTGATGGTAGCACTCATTGGATCATATCCATAAGTGCAAATAAGTCTTAAGTGTTAAGACACATGGATAACATTTTGACAAGGATGATGCTTGTTGATTGCAACTTAATGACTAAGACATTTGGCATATGGATACTAAAACCGCATTCCTATGAGGAATAAAACCATGATGTGTACGTGACACAGCCTATAAGGTTTATGAATCCACTAATGCAAATGAAGTCTATAAGTTACAATGGACTAATCAATGTGATTGATTGAGTACAAGCAACTCAAAATTGGATCTTTATTTTGATGATATAGTCAAAGGGTTTGACTGATATGTCAAAGATAAAGAAGGGATCTGTGATTTAGTGGGAGCGTGTTCACATTCCACATGTTGATGTGAAATGGAAATGTTCTAGATTGGAAATGCGAATGTGGAAATTATCTTTAAGGAAGATAGAGATGTTTCTTATGTGATAGGAATAGAGATCTATAGAGATAGTTCTCGAAAATCTCTTGACCTGAAAAGAGAGAGCATACATTGGCAATCTGTACTGAAGTGTTCAGTATGCACAGATTCAGTGGGAGAAAACTTGTCCATGTTACATGGAGTTAGTATCCCAAGGCCAAGTGTCCAATTCTTATTAAGAATGGGAACACTAAGAATAGATATGGATCTATCATGTATGTAATCATCCCATTATCTTGCATGTATGACATGGCAAGAATAAAATGCATTCATCATCTTGTATGTAGGACATGGCAATATGATGTGCTCATCCTGAAAACTCGTATGTGGGACATGACGAGTGGATGTTTGTCTGCTTCCAGTAAGGGTTATTGGAATACCATGAGAACTTGATAAGTGCTTGTGAAGCACTAGTTCTATGGAGAAGAGTTCGATGTAAAGAGTTACATTGATGCGAACTTCCGAAAGGACAGAAAATTAATCGCAATATATATACATGAGATGTATAAAAGTGAATGTTTGTTGATAATTGGAAGTGTTCCAATAAAGCCATTTAAAAGGGAAATGTCGAGTATCTATGTGTTAGTAAATAGCAGTGGATACTATATGGATCTGAAAGTTCATGAGATGAACTTATATTCCACTCATTGATGACAAGTCTGGAATCCTTGATCATGCAATGTGGCTAAAGGTTAGCAAATGGAATACAAGATCGCATATTACGACAACTCCATCTCATACGTGTGACGTACAATGAAGAGATGAGAGACATGCAATTTGTACAGACTTTGGCAAGGTGTTGTCATTACTCACTATGTTGGCACTAGAGCACAGTAACATGTGAGACATATCTGAAGATCACTATGAATATGATTCAAGGGTGATTGGCTCGCAGTGCAAGTGGGAGTCTGTTGGTATGTATGCCCTGAGAGCCAATCATGTGATGATTGGTGGGATACAATAAGATTGATTTGATAGACATCAAAGGCAAGCTTCCAATTCTTTCTGGTTCAGTCATATGAGATAGTGATAGAACAGATTGAATGTCTAGAGAATGACAGTACTCAATGACGTATGCCTTCAGGTTCAGGACCTGAACGATGAGATCATACGGATGCTAAGAGTTTGTACATTCTTGTTATGTCCCTAGTCGGATGTCATTGTGGAAGGTAGATAGACAGCAATGACACACAAGACTAGATTGTGGTGTTGGTTGATGACAGAATCTCATTAGTCATGATATAGAGATATCAAACCAAACACATAGGTACTTGTTAGAGAATAAGGTACCGGATAGACCCACCGTGAGTTTGACACATGGAACCATGAGATGGTAGTCACAGTCAGTACTCACAGTGATGGTGGTGAGTGTGATTCTTAGACCTGAAATCACTACACTCAACACATGTCGTTGGGCACACTTTGACATCATCAAACGCAGTCCTGAAACATGGGTTGTTATAAAGGTGATGATTGGGTGGCTTTGACACATGGGGCTTTTGAGGGGTGAGTGATAGATATGGGATTTGTCCCTCCTGAGGGAGTTTGATATCCATGGCCACTTGATGAGTAGGATTGAGAAAGGTGTGCACGCATGTGTGAATCAGTATGTGATACTGATGTCATACATATCTCTTCCAGTCTACTCTGAGATCAAGGAAGTGAATGAACATTGACAGGATGACTGTTCCATGCCTCGAGTTCATTCGGGATATCAGTGACAAAGGAATTATACATTCGCTGTAACACCATTCACGGATTGTAGGATGAAAGTTGTTCTCCAACTTTCTACTTTCACTTGGGTAGCACTGATGTGTGACTAGGCACCGCTCTTTGCTTGTGAAGTCATAAGTGTTATGGACTTTCACTGCCAACGTGAAATGGACCTGCAGGGTCACACACATAGGATTTACCTGGAAGAGGAGTTTTGTCCACAAAGCAATGTTTAGATTGATTACTAAAGGAGTTTAGTAGTTCAATTAAACACTCAATCAGTCGATGGATCAATATCGTATGGTTCAAGGTGTTGGACGCATTGATTGGAGTATCGGATTGATTGAAATCGCAATTGACTGATTTTGCCCAACCTGTGCTCCCAACCGATCGGTTCATGTGATGAACCGGTCGGCTGAGGTTGCTGAACCAGTCGGCTGGAGTGTCCAAGCCGATCGGCTCATGCCCAGGTTGAAACGACCGGTTCAAGAGTTGAACCGATCGTCTCAACTGGTGCAACCGACCAGTTGGGAAAGTCATGTCGGCAAGAATTTTCCTTTGGTTTCTAATTGCCCAATTCGATTGGGAATAATATTGGTATTCGATACCAATTGGGAAAGAAACAAGGAAAGTCTTTTTGAGCCGGATTAGGACCATGAACCGATCGGTTCAAGGCACCAACCGATCGGTTGGAGTGCCCCAAACGATTGGCTCAGGTCCAACCGATCGGCTCAATGGCCGAACCGATCGGTTCAGTTGTGAACCGATCATTTCAAGTTGCGAACTGGTTGCTTTTTGTGGAAAATTCTCGAACCCTTCTACTCCTGCTTTAGTCCCGCATTGCCCGGGATGGAGAACCCTGTCCCATGACTCTCCTATATATATAGGGGTATTGGGGGCTTCTCAAAGTACAGCTCAGTGCAACCAGTTGCTCTGCAAGTTGTCGTTCTCTCTGGTTTTGGTAACCGTGAGAGAGCCCGAGCAAGTGCTTCCCGAAAAAGGGAGGTGCAGCAAGGGAAGGACAACTGCAGTTGCAATAGGAGGCAGGAGAGCGTGTTGGCGACTAGTACGTCAACAGGAGGGTGTGACTCCTTCCACTTCCTTGTGGGACAAGGAGAGTGGAGTTCCAGGTGGTCCGTGTGGACTACTACAGAGGCGGGAGGACACTGCCGCTTAGGAGGACAACTGTCATCCGACAATCCGGTTCGAGTAGGAGTTGTCAGTCCCGGTGCGACCAGGAGCTGCACAGACACCGTCGAAGTCCGGAGTTGAAGACCGCGCATTGCGCGAGGTATTGTCGCCGAGCAAGCCTCGGGACAAGGTATGATTCCACAAACCATCTTTTCCTATTATATAGACGTTGACGCGTTTCCTCGGTATGGGTTGGGGGAGAAATTTTTTGTTTCCGCTGCCTTCTCTGTCTCCCCTAAAACCCAACAATTAGAAGGCGGGTTCTATAACTTAAACCCTTAAACATTGATATTGCATTCAATTCTCCATGATTTGTTATTCATCTTGTTCTATTTCGAACTCCCTTTGATTCATTGTTGTAATTTCCATGAAAACGGCAGTAGTTCTTGGATGAACGAAGGAATATGATGATGACATCATCTTGGACACTTTTCCCAAAAAAATCCTACTTCAAACGGTTTCAAAAAATGTGTTCAATTGGTTTCCACAAGACTGTTTGAACTCAAACGGTTTCATCAAATCGTTTGGGAGTAAATGGTTTCAAACCGTTTGGAAGAGTTGACCATGGTTGACCATTTGGAGATTTGATTCTAATGATGATGTTTAATGACCTATTAAGTTTATTTGATTAACTCCAAAGGGTTGATTAGTTGAAGGTCCATCAAGTAGCAAACCCTAATCGGGTTAAGTGCTTATTTTGTATTTATTTGAGTTAGAACTTTGGGTTGATTGACCCAAACGGTTTCAAAACCATTTGGGGATCACCCAAACGGTCTCAAGACCATTTGGAGGTTAACCAAGACCATTTTGAGGTCTAGGGTTGAGTATGGTTAGGTATTTGAAGATCCAAAGATACCAAATTGTAATGCAATCAATTGTTGATTTGATAATCAATCCAATGATCTAAACCCTAATTAGACTTTACCAATTTTGATGATAATTGGGGAAAATGGTCTCAAGACCGTTTGGAGGTCATCCAAACGACCTCAAGACCGTTTGAGTTCAGGTCATGCCCAATTTGATTGGTGATCCAATGATTTTAAAGTAAATTGTTTCACAATGCCTAATATTAAAGGTTCATCGATTTCAACCCTAATCCAATTGGGTTCAAACCCTAATTGATGATCAATTGAAGATTGAATCAACTAAAGGATGATTCATTAATCTCACTTGAAGCATGGTGCTTATGTTCAAATTGATTAATAAGTACATGGATTTAATGAACGAAGGAGTTAACCTTGGAAACCCTAAATCGATTAGAGGGGTTGAGACCATTTTTGGTCCATTCGGTTTTGAAGAGGTTTGGACCAAACGGTCTCAAGACCGTTTGAGTCCAAATGGTCTCAAGACTGTTTGGGACCAAACGGTCTCAAGACCGTTTGGGACCAAACGATCCCAAACTGGTTGAGGCTCAAACATTTTCAAATGCTTACTTTAGCAAACGGTTTCAAATGTTCACTTTAGCAAACAGTTTCAAGTGTTCACTTTAGCAAATGGTTTCAAATGTTCACTTTAGTAAACAATTTCAAATGTTTACTTTAGCAAACAGTTTTAAGTAACTACTTTGGTAAACGATTTCAATTGTTAGACTTAGACAGTTTGAAGGTTATCCATGCAAGACCGTTTGAGGTCTGACCGGTCAAGACCGTTTGGGGTCTAAGTGACCAAGACCGTTTGGAAGTAATTAACCCTAAAACCGCATGAACAATTAAAGTGCTTAAAGGTAAATTATTTAATTGATTAATTTATGATGCCATCCAAGGGTAATTATACCCTTAATAAGATAGGGTGATTAATACCTTGTGAATGATTAATCCTTAATGATTAAGGAAGTAATAACATAATACATGGTGTCAACCCTTCAATCAAGTTGAGTGGACTTAATTCAATCAAGACTGGTGTAGATATCATTCTATAAAGGATGAGAGAGAGAATTTATTACATTAATGATAATCATGTGGAGGTTAAGTCTCAACACTTTCAACATATATGAATGTGTAATTAGGGCATGATCCTTGATAATGAGACCATGAACCCTAATTAGGAAGATTAATGAGCCCTAACCCTAGTTAAGGGCAATGATAAGTGAAACCCTAATCCATGATGATAGTAACCCTAGTTGAGGGAAATAAAAGGTGAAACCCCAATCTATGGTAATGATACAACCCTAATTAAGGGTGATGACATGAGAAGCCCGAGTTTAGGGTATTTTAATAATAAAATCTAATTGAATGTGAATAGTAAACCCTAACTAAGGATGATGTTATGAAAAACCCTAATCAAGGGTGAAATCATGTGAAACCCTAAAACAAGGGTGATGTCATGTGAAACTCTAGATAAGGTTAAAGTCAAAATGAAATCCTAATGCAAGGATGAGATGTGAAACCTGATTCAAGGTGATACTATATACTGGTATGTAATTCTTTGAAGTGAAATCCTATACCAATGTAGGATAAAGATGTGTGAAATCCTAATCTTGGGTTGTTTTGTATGAAACCCTAACTTTGGGCAATATGATAATAATCATAACCTAAATATGGGTAATGAGATTAAGTATTCCTATTTGATATAAATTGGGGAATCTTAGCTCTAACAAGGAAATAGTGATGATGCTCTTACATACATAGTGTTGATTGGTAATTGATATAATTGTTATTATGTGCACTAACTATGCAGGTTTCATGAGATGGTGAACATAGCTAGGTATGAGATATGATGCTTTCATATTGAATCTTCTTTATGGACCTTGTGAGCCATAACATGTTGTGTTGCCTAGTGAAAGGTAACAAGACATATCCTTGTGATTTAAGAGCCATGTGAGATACCTGCACTGCAATTATTATGTTTACATTGATCAGTTCACCTGAAGGTATTAAGTTACCTAATAAATTGGTAATAAGTGTTTGATGACTTGAGGGTTTGAATACCCATGTTTGATAATCATGATGATGAAATGACAAGCGATGAGATTACCCTGATGTGATAAGGGATTGAGATCCCAATGTTTAGCAAAGCTTTGAAAAGAACTTGATAGAAACAATATTCCTTCCTTCTAGCAAATGCTAAAATGTTTTATGACTGAAAACATGCTTGATGCTAAAAGAATACTGTAATGTATTTAAATAATCAAGTGAAACTGTATCATGTAGATCCCTGACCATAGATCCATCATCATCGGTAGTTTCGGTGATGGCGAAAGAGGTTTTCCTAAGGGAACTCCTGGAGGGCATACTTTTGAGTATGTGGGGGTTATGGGCACGAATATCCTTACACCCTAATAGAGGAATTGATGTGAGATAAACATTAAATCTCTCAATCCTTCATTATATGTGATGGGATGGATGCATCACTAATCTCCCGAATGTCGGGATGGATGTACCATTAATCTCCCGATGATCTTAATGCCGGATCGATGTGAGATAATTATAATATCCCTCGATTGCGAAGAGAGTATAACATGCCACTATAACTCTAATAGCAAAGTTGCCAGTATACCCTGGAAAGCTATTTGGCAGAGACACAAGATGTCCTATAGTTGGTCCTCACACTGACTGAGGAAGATGAGGTCATGGAAATCCGGCTCTTCTAGTAACCTATGTATGGTACCGATTTCTATTTCGCAATGGTCGGTTGGAGTATGAGCGGTATACCTCATCTCCTCAGGGCATTAAGTATGATTATAAAATGTAATCAGCCGTGTAGCATATCTGCTTAAGGTTGAAATATGAGAATCATTGGTTGTTGTTACTTTGCCTAGTATGTCTAATGGACAAATGTTATTTGTGCACTTAAATTCCTTATTGGATAAGTAATATGATACTTTATCAAGTTATAAGTGAAATGTTTTGAATAGACATTATTGTTCTAATCTGTTACATACTGAATTACCTGTTGTTAATTACTTATGAATCTTCTGCTCAGTTATATATCATTAGCTTCAATAATAATGTTTCTGGCAGAGAGTTATATCTCTCATTGGGACAATTTTCAATTGTCTCACCCCGTGGGATTCAACTTTTTAGGTAGACGAAGAAGAGGCAAGAACCCTACAGCAAGGGAAGAACAGCATCAGCAACAGAACCAAGGACAACAGTGAAATCTCAGGTGGATACATTGGTTGTCATGTCATGTATATAGAGAGTCCTATGTGTCGTCTCTGTACTCTCAGGTCCTAGGAGTCAGTAGTTAGTTTTATATCGATCTGAGATTTTGGCTTCATGCCTCAAGATTTAAATTATACTGCCTTTGTATAGTTTAACAGGGCAGCTGATGTTTGTGACTCTCAAGAAGGAAGGGTACACGAGATGTACTAGTAAACCAGCATGTATTTGAAATACTTTGGTTCTTTTATGAAAGAGTTTATCAGCTTATGGATCTCTTTGTAAAAGTTTTAAATTTTAGTAATTTTCAATAATTCCTCTACTAACGATACGCTTCCGCATTAGTTAATCCTGCTTCAAAAGTTAGATGCCATAGATTATAACCAATCAACATCATATATTTACATTAAGGTTAGGTATAACAAGCTAGATCACATGGGAGTTACACATCCACTTATTATAGAGATTTATCAAATATAACTATATAATGGCAAAGGTAAGACTACAAATTAATGATATTGAACCATTGAATTATCTTCACTAGGACTCACATATAATACCATGTGATTTATTCTAATCCATTGGATGTTGAAGCATCCAATATTATTCATTAGATCAGGTTCATTGTTCAAGGTTATCAATTGAAGTATAAGTCTAACCATTAAATCAATTGAACCAAGGAACCATTGGTTTAAGGTTTAGTCAAATCTACAATTACATTCCTAATTCATCATATATGGTGATGACCTAATCCACCATTAATTGTGATCATTAGGTCACAATTGGTTGCTAGATCAGTAATACATTTAGTTAACACCATCAAATATTAAGCCAATATCATCATTGATTGATAACATCATTAGAATACTTAGTGGATGATAATTAAACGTATAATTGAGTCAAAACCTTAACTAAGGGGGTGCCCATAGGTTGTCACCATAAATTTGACACCCTTGATCATGAACATCAGTTGCCAAGATAGCAACACCATTGGTAGTTGAATGGTATGACCATCGGTTGTGTGATAGGGAAGGAAATAGCTTGACAACCCTAATTTGAACCATCAATTGTTTTGTGCTTAAGCACCATAAGTTGTTGCTATCAACCTATCCCAGATCATGTTACATATTAGAAAGGTTGTATACATGTTTACAAGTTCATATAGAAATGGAACAAAATAGGGAACACCACAAAAATTCATAATTCTAAACAAGCATGGTTTCTCTATGCTTAATTCAAAACATTAAGGCATAAACATGAATTAACAAGCTTCTAGTAAGCAATATAAGTGAAGAATGTTATATAACTCTCTTCTATTGAGTAGGTCTGATCTCAAACAGAAAGAATATCAAGCAAATAGGGCAAGAAAACCTTGGATTCAGATCTGAACTTGGCCAAATAAGCACTTCTCCCTACAAGGAAGCAAAACCCTAGAAAAAGAAACAAGAAGGATAGATTTTTTAGTTCTAGAGCCACTTTAACCATGTAACAACAATTTTTTGACCTGGAGGAAGGTCTAAGGAAGGAAAAAGCAAGAAAAATGGATAAGGAAGGAAGAAAACAGCTTTCCTTGTCCGAATTCCCTAGAAGATTACCTTGGAAACCCTAGGTAGGGCTAGATGGAGCTCTAAGAGATCTTCTTCTCCAAAAAGGGGTTGTCTTCTACCTTAGAGAACTTAGTTCCACAGAAAAGTAGAGGGGATTCGTTGATCCAGGTTAGAGGAAAGAGAAAGCAAGCATAGTTTCATACTTGGGCAAGGAAGGGGTAAATATAGCCCATGGATAAGGATAGAAGCAAGCACGAGGTGTAAAAGTAGCTTCCCCATGTGTCTATGGCCTTAAATTATTAAGAATATACAAGTACACACACAAGCAGCTCCCCCACCGTCCCTATTGACCTGATTAGATTTCCTTTGTCGAAACTCCCAGTCAATCACGTAATTCATTAGTTGATAGCTACTAAAAGTAGCTCATCCATGAAGGGGTAAACTCTAAAATACCCTTGATGAAAACACCTTCAAACCATGGATCAAAAATCTCAAGAATGATAATATAACATCTAAGGAACATAATGTATGTGAAAAATTGCAAAGAAAACCCCTCAATTGGATAAATTATAGAAAAGTCTAAAATGTACAAAAAATTACATAACTTGCTCAAACATTGTCCAAATTGGACCAAATTTGAAACTTAAGCTTGTCTTATGATTTAAAAACAATTAAAACAGTTAGATTAGGGTTATAAGAATTCGATTATGATAATTAAGCTCATTCAACTCATTAAGCAAGTTCAGGGGTCTTACAATTGTAAACCCCTAACAAGGATTTCACCCCGAAATCCTATGCAAAAAGAGATGGGTATTTTCTACGCATCTCATTCTCTAGTTATCATGTGGCTTCCTCTATGATACGATGATTCTAAAAAACTTTCACTACTATTATATCTTTTCTCTTCAGTTTTTTCACCCTTCTATCCAGGATCAACACATGATCCTCAACATAGGAGATATCCTCATCTAACTCAACCTCTACTGGTTGGATTGTCTGGTCAGTATCTAGATGGAATTTCCTCAACAGAAAGATGTGAAAGACATTATGCAATCTATGTAACTCTGGTTGTAGCTCCAACTTATATGCTACCTTTCCAACACGAGCTAGGATAGGGTATGGTCCCATAAATGTAGGAGCCAAATTACCCTTCTTTCCAAACCTCAACACATCTTTCCAAGGATAAACCTTAAGATATACTCTATCTCCCACTTGGAACTCAAGTGGTCTGTGTCGGTTATCTACATAAGATTTATGCCTGTCCTGGGCTACTTTCAACTATTGTTGTATCACTTTAATCTTTTCTGTAGTCTTTTGTACTAGCTCAGGACCCAAAAGTTGATATTCACATGTCTCATACCAGCAAAGAGGAGACCAACATCATCTCCCATACAGAGCCTCATAAGGAGCCATATCTATGCTTCTTTGATAGCTATTGTTGTATGCAAACTCTATCAGAGTCAGATGTACATCCCAACTACCAAGAAATTGCAGCACACATGCCCTCAAGAGATCCTCTAAAGTCTTAATAGTCCTTTTAGATTGGCCATCGGTCTGCGGATGAAAAGTTGTGTTGAATCTCAGCTGTGTTCCCATTGCTGAATGCAGATGCTCCCAAAAATGACTTGTAAACTGTGGACCTCTGTCAGAAACTATAGTCACTGGAATGCCATACAAACGAACTATTTCATCAATGTATATTTGTGCCGATTTCTCTATTGTAAATGTCATCTTAACTGGCAGAAAATGAGTTGACTTAGTCAAAATGTCTACTATCACCCATATGAAATCATGACCCTTGGCTGTCCTAGGAAGACCAACCACAAATTCTATAGTAATATGATCCCATATCCATTGTGGTATTGGCAAGGGTTGTAATGTCCCTATAGGATTCTGGTGCTCAGCCTTCACTTGCTGACAAATTGGACATTTGGCAATGAACTCTACCACATCATGCTTTGGACCTAGCCACCAGTACATGTCTTTCAAGTTTTGGTACATCTTGGTACTTCCAGGATGCATTGCATACATGGAGGAGTGAGCCTCCTCAAGTACCATCTTCCTCAACCCATCAACATCAGGAACTACTGTCCTATTGTGGTAACAAACTGTACCATCATCTGCCTCATGAAAGCCATCATATTTTTCACTGCCAATCCCTGAACGGATATTCTGTATTACAATATCATTCTGTTGTTCATCATGAATTTGCTATCTCAAGGTAGGTTTCACTTGTAACTATGCCAAAAATCCTACTAGCAAGGAAACTTCTAGCTGTACATTCATCTGGCAAAGAGACACTAGAGTATCTCTCTTATGGCATATCAAAGAGTTTAATTGTGCATTATCTACCATTGATAATGAAGAGGACTTTCTACTCAATGCATCAACTACCACATTTGCTTTCCCTGGATGGTACTCTATTGTGAAATCATAATCCTTAATCAACTCCATCCATCTCCTCTACCTCATATTCAGCTCCTGCTTTGAGAAGATATATTGTAGATTCTTGTGGTCAGTGAAGATCTGACACTTTTCTCCATAAAGACAATGTCTCCATATCTTTAAGGCATGGACCACACTGCAAGCTCCAGATCATGTATTGGGTAATTCTCCTCATATTTCTTAAGCTATCTTAAAGCAAAAGAAATCACATTTTTATCCTGCATCAACACACATCCCAACCCATTCTTTGAAGCATCATAAAAGACATTATAGCCCTTTCCTTACTCTAGAAGTACTAACATCGGTGCACTAGTCAAATTTTCTTTCAAAATATAGAAAGAACGTTGACACTTGTCATTCCAAGAAAAAGGAACATCCTTCTTAGTTAACCTAGTTAGGGGTAATGCTATAGAACTGAAGTCTTTGATGAACCTCCAGTAGTAACCTGCCAGACCTAGGAAACTATGGATCTCTGTCGGTGTCTTTTGTTGTTCCCATTCTAGTACATATTCCACTTTCTTGGGATCAACACAAACACCTTTTGTAGATATAACATGGCCTAGAAAAGACACTTTAGATAATCAGAATTCACACTTGTTGAACTTAGCATATAGTTGATTCTGCCTCAACAAAGTCAATGCTTGGCGAAGGTGTTTCTCATGATGTTGACTATCCTTGGAGTATATCAGGATATCATCTATGAACACGACCACACACCGATCAAGATAAGGTCTAAACACCCTATTCATTATATCCATAAAAGTTGCAGGTGCATTGGTTAGCCCAAACATCATAACCACAAACTCATAATGACCATACCTATCCTAAAAGCTGACTTTGGTATGTCATAAGCCTTAATTCTCAAAATGATGGTAACCTGACCTCAGGTCTATCTTTGAAAACATAGTGGCACCTCTCAATTGATGAAAAAGATCATCAATCCTTGGAAAATGATACTTATTCTTTATTTTCACCTTGTTCAACTGTTTGTAGTCTATACACAACCTCATTGAACCATATTTCTTTTTAACAAACAACATGGGATCACCCCAAGGGGAAGTGCTTGGAATGATAAAACCCTTCTCTAATAGTTCTTGTAACTATTTCTTTAACTCCTGCATCTCTGCTAGTGTCATTCTGTATGATGATTATACTATGGGTTGTGTTCCAGAAATAAGATTGATCTCAAACTCAATCTCTCTAGGAGGGGGAATGCTAGGAAATTCCTTGGGAAAGACATCCTCAAATTCTTGCACCACTGGTATCTCCTAGATACTAGGACCTACCACTTTGGTATCCACAACATGAGCTAAGAAAGCATCACATCCTTGTTTCATCAACCACTCAGCTGTCATAGCTGACATCAAACATGTAGAAAGAATCTTCCTATCACCCTACAAAATCCATTGTATATCTCCATCATGGAACGTCACCACCTTAATACTATAGTCCAAGACTACCTTTTATTTTTACAAGGTATCCATACCTAGGATTACATCAAAACCATGCATGTCAAGTGGAAAAAGATCCACTTGAATTTTGTGTCCAGAGAAAAAAAACACAAGAAGGGAACACTTCCCACAACTCAACGGAATCAACCAAAGGAGTCTTTAGCCGCAGGCTATCAGATCTAGGACTACCAGGTAGATAACAACTATCTATCACCTCTATGGTGATAAAAGAGTGCATCACACCCGGATCTAACAACACATATATGAAATAAGAAGAAGACAAATCAGAATGAAATAATTCTATCTGACATGTCATTACTCGTGGATTGACCACTACTTCCGGCTGGGTCATGGCATAGAACCTAGTTGTCGCCTACTTCTGTCCATGTCCTATGCTCACATGTCCTAAGGATCCTGCATGGGACGCCTGACCACGTCATCTGCCACTACCAGTATCAAACTATCATTGTTGTGATCCCTGTTGATTCTTCCTTGGCTTCTGAGTCACCTCCTCAACCTTCATAGGGCAATTCCATCTAATATGCCATGTCTGTCCACATTGATGACACAGTCAGTTATCACTATGTGGTCTAAATGGCACTGTAACTGAGACTGATGATGAACTGTGAGCTCCTGTTGGTGGAAAACTGTGACCTCTACCCCTACACATGGTCCACTGTGACAGTGCATGTGATCTTGTTTCAATGAAGGTTGACCTTGGTTGGGACGACAGTGGGAAAAACCTTGGCTTCTTAAAGCCTCCAGATGATTGGCCTTGAAACTGCATAGGTCACTTCTTAAAGCCTCCAGATGATTTCCCTTGAAACTGCATAGGTCGCTTCTTAGCATTAACTCCATAATTCTCTATGGAAAACCTCTCAATCCTCCTGATAGATTCCACAAAGGTGGAAAACCTTTCCCTATTCTCCAAGGCTGATGTTGTAGTAGTCAACTCTGTACTCAGTCCCTTCTCAAATTGTAACATCCCTGACATGGGTTATGCCTTAACCCTAGATGTTTTGTTAATAAAGTTAAATTATATGCTTTCTCTTATCTCTTGAAAAGTAATTAAGGATCAAGAGGAACTTATATTTCAATTTTAGTCCTTTTTGAATAATTTTGAAATAATGTTTTGTCTATTTTGGACTAAAGTGCAAATTACCCAAGTTGAGGGGTTAACTTGCAAATTGTACATGATAAAATGTTCCTCAAGTGTTGAATCATCATAAGAATGAGAATGATGTAGAAGTATGGCTTGTGGTAGCCTGAGCACCAAGAAAGAGCTTATTGGGCAATGTTTGTGCATTAAAACCTAGTTTTGGTGTAATGTGCATTTTACCCAAAACCTAGGGTTCAATATGCAAAATTTCACTCCTAGAGAGTCCATCATGCTTCTTGGCATCATGTAGAGAAAATAAAATGAAAGGGTTGTCTCATTTAAATCACTTTGGAGGAGAGAGAATCTTGATATTAAAATAATCAAGATTTAAGCATAATTGGAAACATAATTCAATTTAATGCAAAAATAAATATATTAATGGGAGTGCCCTTCAACAAAATATATGAAGGTTGAATTTGAACAAGATTGGACGTCTTTGTTCCTTTCAAAGGCCACGAAAATATCCTAAGTGAGTGGAGAGCCCACTCACATTAGTTAACTAAAAAGTAATATCCACTAAAAATGGGATATTAGTATTATATGAATTAAGGTGCTTAATTTCTTTTACTTTAATTCATGAATAATGAAGAGGAATTCGAAGGTGGGTAAGATATCTTTTCATGCAAGGATTTGAGGAGGAGATGTGGCACCATGTTTGGGGAGTTGAAGGATTATGATAAGACTTTCTCTCTCATTGAAATTCCCTTATAAACACTTCATTTTCCACCCACTTGAAGACTCTTTTTCGGATTTTCTTTCTCTCCTTTCTTTGGTTGAACACAAGGGAGCTTAGGAGAAATAGGAGTACGTTCCCCAACCTGTAGGTAAGCTCCTTAATCATCTTCAACCTTGATTTAATGGTGGAAATAAAAAATCAATGCTTGATTTCTTCTTTTCTCCATTCAATCTTCAATCCTAGCCATTTCTTTTCACCCAAAAGCTTGAGGACAAACCTTGGGAGGTTGAGAAAGATTCATTCACCATTGAGTATGTGAAGGTTTAAGCTTGGATTCGATTTTGAAGGCGGGTTATATAACTTGAACCATTAAAACGTTATTATTTCATTCAATTCTTCACCACTTGTTGATCATTTTGTTCTTCTTGAAATTCCTTGGAATAATTGACGAAATTTCCATAAGAATGATAGTAGATTTTGAAGGATCAAAGCTTGATGAGGATGACATCATCATAAGAACACACCTCAATGAATATCTTGGGCAAATAGTTTCACTCTTGAGACTAAACGATCTCAAGATCGTTTGGTGAGCAAACGGTCTCAAGACCGTTTGAGGTCAAACGACCTCAAGACCATTTGAGGTAAGATCATTTCATGGTTGAATGGTGACTCAATGGTTTCAATTGAATTAGTTCCAATGACATCAATAATTGATGGTTTCTTGATTTCAAAACCCTAATAGATGGTTTCTTGATTTCAAAACTCTAATTGATGGTTCAAACAGTTTCATCAAACCATTTGGTCATGTTGACCGTATGGAAGAGTTGACCGTATGGAAGAGTTGATCATATGGAAGAGATTACCATTTGGGAGAGTTGACCATTTGAGTTCTAAATAGTTTCAATCCGTTTGAAGTGTTGATTCAAAACCGTTTGGTCATGTTGACCGTTTGGGAGAGTTGGCCATTTGAAGTTATAAATGGTCTCAAACTATTTGAGGTTCAATCGGTTTCAATGTTGAGATGTCCATTCAGTTTCAATGCAAAGGTTGATGATTCAGTTTCAAGATCAAATGGAGGTAAGTACCTCAAGACTGAATGGAGGTAAGCACCTCAAGACCGAATGGAGGTAAGAACCTCAAGACCGAATGGAGGTCAAGCACTTCAAGACCGAATGGAGGTCAAGTACCCCAAGATCATTTGAAGGATCAATTAATCTCAAACCTAAATGAGTGATTATAGAGTATCTCAAGGTTGATTATAATAAAAGAATCACTAAGGTACTTAGTGAGTAAGTATGCTTACAATAACTAACATTTGACGCTTATGGAAGCAATGATCTAATACTCTAAGTAAACTCTTCACTCAAGTTGATTCAAATCTAATTGAGATTAAAGTAATTAACCTACTAGAGAGGATGAGAGAGAGGAACTTATACATGAATGATAATCATGTAGTGATTTAACCTTGACACTCTCAACATAACTACAATATGTAATTAGGGTATGATCCAGGTTGATGAGATCATAAAACCCTAATCTAGGGTGATGGTGTAACCCTAATTTAGGGTAATCATATGATAAACCCTAATTCAGGGTATTGAATTGGTAAACCCTAATTTAAAAGAGGATGTTTCATGAAACCCTAAATTCGGGTAAAGCTTCATGAGATTCGAATTTGGGGAAATGTTGTAAGAAACCCTAATTCAGGGTAATGATGTGTAAAACCCTAATACATGGTGATGTAATGTGATATGAAACCCTAATCCAGGGTGATTCTATGTGTTACTATATGAAACCTTAGTTTGAAACCTTAACCCTAATACAGGGCAAAGGTATGAGAAACCCTAATTTTGGGTTATAGCACATGAAACCCTAATTTTGGGCAATATGATGATTAACCGTAGCCCTAATGATGGATAATGGGATGAGTATTTCTAATTGACATGAATTGGGAAACCTTAACCCTAATAAAGGATTAGTGGTGTTACCCTTGTATAGCATGATGCTGATATGTAACTGATATAGCTGTTGTCATGATTACTAACCATGCAGGTATCATGAGATGATGAGCATAGCCAGGTATGAGCTATGATATTTCAATTATTAAAATTGTTAATGGGCCTTGTGAGCCATAACATGCTTTGTTGCCTAGTGAGAGGTAACAAGAGATGAAATGGGCTTTGTGAGCCATATGAGATGCTTGTGTAGAAAGTATCATGTTACCTTGTTCAGATGACCTTAGGGTATTCAAGTTACCTGATAAATGGTAACAAATGTTCTTTGATGAACTGAGGGTTTGAATACCCATTTTCTATAATCACGATGATGAGTTTGTGAAAGGATGAGAATGCTTCTGATGAGATGAGGGATTGAGATCCCAATGCTTTATTAAAGATTTGAACAGTACTTGATGAAAGTATTACACATTCTTTGTAGCAATTGTTAAAATAATTTTTGTTTGGAAACTTGTTTGATGCTAAAAGAATATGGTAATACACTTAATTAATCAAGTGATATCATATAATGTAGTTGCCCTGACCACAGATCCATCAGTGTCAGAATTTGCTGAATGGTGAAACGAGTTAAACTCGGAGCACATATTTTTGAATATGTGGGGGTAATTGGGCAATTATATCCTCATGCCCCATGGGAATGGCTGCGGGCTATATCCTATGCACAGGATTGGTTACGGACCATACCCCAGCATGAGTATGGCTACGGGCCATGACTCTATCATATGATACCAGACATTGTCTGCGGGCCATAACCCTGAAGAGAGTATATGCTACAGGCTATAACTCTATAGTGAAGATGCCACTATACCATGGCAAGCTAATTGCAGTTTGACACGTGATGTCTCTGCCATGTAATCTCATACTGACCGAGAAGGTTGAGGTCTTGGAGTCCGGCTCTTCCATTGACCTTGTGTGGTAATGATGCTTTACGTAATCGTGGTCGGTTGGAGCATGAACGGTATACTTCATCTCTTCAGGGCATTAAGTATGATTGTAAAATATAATCAGTCGTGTTGCGTATTTTCTTAAGTTTGAATACGAGAATCATTGGTTGATGTTATCTTGCCTACTATATCAGATAAAAGTTATACATGTTCTTCATATTCCTTATTGGATAAGTGACATGCTGCTTTATCAAGTTACAGCTGAAATACTTTGAATAAGAATATTGCTCTAACCTGTTTAGACATTATTTAACTGTTGTTGAATATATATGTTTCCTCTGCTCAGTTTTATTTTTATAAACTGCATTAATAATGTTTCTGGAGGAGAGTTATATCTCTCTCTGGGGCAATTTCAATTGTCTCACGCCCGTGGGATCCAACATTTTAGGTAAACACAGACGAAGAGGCAGAAACCCTATTGCAGGGGAAGAGCAGCAACATCAGTAGGGACAACAACGAATTCTCAGGTGGAGACACTAGTTGTCATGTCTTGTATATAGATTCCTATGTGTCGTCTCTGTACTCTCAGGTCCTCGGAGTCAGTAGTTAGTTTAGTAAATCGATCTGTGATTTTGGCTTGATGCCTTGAGGTTCTTATGCTACCTATGTATAGTTTTAATAGGGCAGTTGATGTACGTGATCCTTGAGAAGGAATGGTACAAGATATGTACTTGTGAACCAGAATGTAATTGAATTTCTTTGGTTCCTTTTGAAAGAGTTTTCCAATGTTTGGATCTCTTTGTAAATGGTTTTAATTTTTAGTGATTTTTAGTAATTCCGCTGCTTATGTTTTATTGCGCAATTAATTACTGTGACGGTCTTATTTAGTATCAGATCATCTCACAAATATCTAAATCCTTTCCTTGTCAGTTGTTGTCATGTGCAGGAAGAACCTCAGAAGTTCCAAAAACTTTGATTCATACTCATTGGTAGCCATAGCTCCCTAATGAATCTTCTCGAACTGAGAGATTTTCTCATCTAGATAGGTCTCTGGAAAATATCAGCTAAAAAATTTTCTCTAAAACTCCTCCCATCCTATCACAACTCTTGGCCTTTTCTCCTCTTCTATGACCCATCATTGGCCAGCACTACCCTTCAATAAGTATACCGCATGCTTAACTTTGTCTTCTTCAGTGATGTTTAGGATTTTAAATGCCTTTTCCAGCTCAGTCAATCACATATCAGCGTCTGCATATTCAATAGTCCCAACACGTCGAAGACATTCAAATGTCTTCCCGACACCTTGGGACTCCACATTAGAGGCGGCTACCCTAGCTTGAGGTGTTGGCGCTCTGTCAGCAATATGTGTAATTGTGGCCATCGTCTGTCTAAACATATGTTGAAACTCAGGATTAGCCATAATTGTCATTTCTAGATGAGGGATTGCGGGCTTCTCTAGCCCTGCTTCTGGCACTCTCTCATCACATGCCTGCCTCCCAACACCTCCTCCTAGTGCTACATAGCTACTCTCAACATGTTCTTCATGTCCTCCAGACAAATCTGCATAAGCATAAACTATGATCAGATATGTTGGATACATAAGAACAGACTCAAACCTAAGTCCTATGTCCTTGTAGACTTAATAAACCTAGAGCTCTGATACCAACTTAACTGTGATACCTCGTCACGCTAATGAGATTACTCAAAACACAAAACACGATCAACTACTAATTTATCACATAATTAAAATGTGGAATAATTAAAACCAATTCCAACTATGTAAATAAACTCTAGAACATTTATAAAAGGTCCATCATTAAATTCTCATATACTGGAAAAAGTATTTATATATGGGTCCAAAGACCTCAGTCACATCCTGCATACAAAAGATATTTCACATGTACATGCCATATATTTACAAACATTGGCATACTACCAAAATTTTGTGTCGATACAAGTATATCATCTAGAAAACACATCCCATACCTGGACCTAAGAGTACATGGATGACACTAGGACTCTACTACTAACATCTAAAACTAACCAACCTTCTGAATCTATTAATCACCAGGTCGGTTCTCTTCCACACTACGACCTCGACCTCATTGCCCGCGACCACCTAAAAAAATATGTGGTGACCCACGGGTGAGACCCAGTCCCAACAAGAGATATAACTCTCTCCAACATATATTTATTATAACATATTGATTAACAGTAAATGAATTGAGAAAATACAGTAATGAATAAGCAATTTAAGCAGATTGAATAGGTTAAGCATACTAAGCCATTAAGCAAATTAACTTGACAAGAAGTATAATTACTCAAAGGTCATATGATATCATCTTGTAAGCACTGAATAGTATAAAGACAAGTTAAAGACTAATCAAACAATGTGAGATGTATTTAATCATAGTCAGTATACTACACGGCTTATATTACTTCTTTTATTACATTGCCCTCAGGGATTTGAGAAATACCACTCAAGTCCCAATGGACCACTATGAAGTCAAAATCTATGCCATACAAGATCCAGAAAGAGTCAGACTCCTAAGATCTTCTCTGCCCCCGGTCAGTACGAGTCCGCCAAAGTGACACATAAGGTCAAGCTGCTAACATCCTAGTCCGTCCTTGGTATAGGTCACGATACTAGTGAAAGGAGGTGGGTACGCATACCCTACCATCCGAGGTACAACCATATTTGTCCTCCAATCTCATCATATATATATATATATATATATATATATATATATATATATATAAAATCATTGAGACATGACCGTAGTTGTTCTCAAACTGAGGGCTAGGTATGACCACTATCATCCTCACTAACACTTGAATTCAGGATGATAAGCACCCTATATATTCATCAGTATGCGCTCTGAGTATCCCTTAGGAATACTCATTTCACTATCTGGCAATTTCTAACACTCAGATAGATCTATGGCACAGGGCACTACATGATTAGAGTTTCACTTAATTAGTTATACCAATTGGGTGAATTAAGGCTAAATCATACAAATGGACATTCAAACCCAAATTATTTTCTAACAATAGTATATGTATAACAACTTCAAAAGATATAAAACATTTGAGATATAAATCTTAATCACATTACCACGTGCTATCATTCATTGCAAATTAATGGACCACACTTATCATCATACTTTTACAAGATACCAATATCTTATCACAAATTCCAGGGTTTTAACCCTTATTAGAACATGAAGAGGATTTCACCTCAATCATGGCTTCAAACATGCCCAAAGTTCGTTAAGACCATCACATTATTCATAGTAAGGTTATCATCATCATTCCATGCCTTAAACAAGTCTCAAAAGATCATTAGCACATATGTGTCCATAGATATTAACATGGTAAGGCAATATGATATTCAAATATTACTACATTGTGGTTTCAACACAACAAGAGTGTAATTCATTATCACATTAATCATTCAAAAGTTCTGATTATAACCAATCAATATCATATAATTACATTAAGGTTAGGTATAACAAGCTAGATCACATGGGAGTTACACATCCACTTATTATAGTGATTTATCAAATATAACTATATAATGGCAAAGGTAAGACTACAAATTAATGGTATTGAACCATTGAATTATCTTCACAATGACCCACATATAATACCATGTGATGTATTCTAATCCATTGGATGTTGAAGCATCCAATATTATTCTTTGAATCAGGTTCATTGTTCAAGGTTATCAATTGAAGTATAAGTCTAACCATTAAATTAATTGAACCAAGGAACCATTGGTTTAAGGTTTAGTCAACTCTACAATTACATTCCTAATTCATCATATATGGTGATGAATTGATCCACCATTAATTGTGATCATTAGGTCACCATTGGTTGCTAGATTAGTAATACATTCAGTTAACACCATCAAATATTAAGCCAATATCATCATCGATTGATAACATCATTAGAATACTTAGTGGATGATAATTAAATGTCTAATTGAGTCAAAACCAGAACTAAGGGGGTTACTATAGGTTGTCACCATAAATTTTACACCCTTGATCACGAACATAAGTTGCCAAGATAGCAACACCATTGTTTGTTGAATTGTATGACCATTGGTTGTGTGATAGGGAAGGAAATAGCTTGACAACCCTAATTTGAACCATCAATTGTTTTGTGCTTAGCACCATTGGTTGTTTCTATCAACCTGTCCCAGATCATGTTACACCTTAGAAAGGTCATAGACATGTTTACAAGCTCATATAGAACTGGAACAAAACAGGGAACACCACAAAAATTCGTAATTCTAAACAAGTATGGTTTCTCTATGCTTAATTCAACACATTAAGGCATAAACATGAACTAACAAGCTTCTAGTAAACAATATAAGTGAAGAATGTTATATAACTCTCCTCTATAGAGTAGGTAAGATCCCAAAAAGAAAGAATATCGAGCAAATAGGGCAAGAAAACCTTGGATTCAGATCTGAACTTGGCCAAATAAGCATTTCTCTCCACAAGGAAGCAAAACCCTAGAAAAAGAAACAAGAAGGATCGATTTTTGAGTTCAAGATCCATTGTCACCATGGAACAGAAGGGTTCCGACCTGGTGGAAGGTCTGAGGAAGGATAAGAGCAAGCAAAATGGAGAAGGAAGGAAGAAAACAACTTGCCTTGGTCGAATCCCCTAGAAGATGACCTTGGAAACCCTAGTTAGGGCTAGATGGAGCTCTAGGTGACCTTCTTCTCCAAAAAGGGGTTGTATTCTACCTTAGAGCACTTGGTTCTACAGAAAAATAGAGTGTATTCGTTGCTCCAGGTTAGAGGAAAGATAAAGCAAGCATAGTTTCATACTTGGGCAAGGTAGGGGTAAATATAGCCCATGGATAAGGATAGATGCAAGCATGAGGTGTAAACATACCTTCCCCATGTGTCTATGGACTTAAATTATTAAGAATATGCAAGAACACACACAAGCAGATATCCCAACGTACCTATTGGCCTGAGTAGCTTTCCTTTTTCTAAATTCCCAGACAGTCACATAATTCATTAGTTGATAGCTACTAAAAGTAGCTCATCCATGAAGGGGTAAACCCTAAAATACCCTTGATGAAAACACCTTCAAACCATGGCTCAACTAGGATCCCAATGGCTCACAATTCTCAAGAATGATAATATAACATCTAAGGAACATAATATATGTGACAAATTTCAAAGAAAACCCCTCAATTGGGTAAATTGTAGAAAAGTCCAAAACGTACAGAAAATTGCATAACTTGCTCAAATAGTTTCCAAATTGGACCAAATTTGAAACTTAAGATTGTATTATGATTGAAAACATATAAAACGGTTATATTAGGGTTATAATCATTCAATTATGGTAATTAATCTCATTCAACTCATTAAGCAAGTTCAGGGGCCTTACACTATCCTTCTATTCAATGAAATGTTTGAAATGAATGTCTTGTGACTTGTACTTAGTCACACAGTTCATGTATATACAAGAACATGGAAAAGGTCCATATAAATACAAATGGTCAAGACCCAATCAATTAAAATTAGGACTAAGGATTATATTAGCCAATATTGTTTTTCAAACTAGTAAAGCCATTGTGAAGTCCTAGTTTGCTCCTAAAGTTGATATGGAAAAGATTCAGCAGCGCTTTGGTAAGCACAACAACAACTTGATCTTTAGTAAAAACATGAGAGATGACAATGTGATTTAGATTAAACTTATCCCACACATGAAACTAGTAGGGATAATATTGATTTAGAATTTCAACTAGATAAAAGTAAAAGGATGACAAGAAAGTATATGGCATGGAATATGGAATCATACACAAGAGTGAGAAACATGATCATAAGAGATAAGAAAAAGTTAATGATGACATAGGAAGGAGTAGCAAATAGGAAGCCATATACTTAACATGAGCATGCATGACTAAATTAATAAATAGTTGAATAGTACTCTTATTCTCACATAATAGTTGAGCTATAGTGAAGGGCACCACATTAAAATAAAAAAGAACAAGAGGTGTTTGTTGGATATATGGCTATTGAATTCATTTATCTTCATGGGTTAAGCTCAATGTAGTACAACTAGTATATAGAGAAAAAGTAGTTTTATCTTTTGGACAAATGGGAAGAGCCTTTAGTCTCACATTGCTTGCTCTTAGAACTTTTTTGGTCCTTATATGTAGGATCACATGTGACACTAGTATCCAAAAGGCTCTAGAGGAGAGTATGCTTACCCTTACGGGGGATGGTGACAAAAACACACACAAGCGCGTGCACAGGCTCAGAGTTGTGTGTTGTGGGATGTGAGAATTGTCTTTCATCATCCGTCTTATTTTTGTTAAATGCTACCACTACGTAATTAATTATTAATTTAATTTATTGTTTCTTGATGAAACAGATTTATTAATCTTAATTAAAAAGTGATTATCTCGCAATTCTCTATTACATGTACAAAAGCAATCGTGTGATCATGTCTGTAACATCCCAAAATTTCACATATGTAATTTGAAAATCATAATGGAGTTTTAATGATAAAGGTTAAACAATTGAATTAATAAAAATATTCATAATTTATGAAATTTCAATTCAGTAATGTAAAATAATACACCTTGTTCCTTTAGGCATTAAATAACTTGACATTATCCTAATATGAAAAGAAATGACTAATAACTCCCCTCTCTCTCTCTTAAAATGATTCCTTGATTTATGCGTTAAAGATAATATGAAGTCCTTTTTTTCCAGAAAGTCGGAGGGCTATTTATTCATCCTGCCCCTCTCCTGCAAGCCATATCAAGTGCAGTTACATTATACACATCATACACATTTGCGGTATTATTGCTACCACCATTTCCAGATTCCCGGTTGAGGATTTCAACCAGATCAATAGGTGGACTTCTATAGTGATAGAATCCACTGTGGTTTTTTTGGTGATGCTTAGCTAGTCGGTCAGCTGCTTCGTTCCCCTCTCTTTTGATACTCGAGCACTGCCACTTTGTTTTCCACTTCCTATTCATTTCCACCAGCCATCTAGCAAGCTTTGGATTGTCAGAAATCTCACCCTGGATAGCCTCGCACACCCTTTTTGAATCTATTTCAAAGTACAGCCCATCACAATCCAAATTTTGTCCCACTTCCGCTGCCAACTTAATGGCTTGGATTTCAGCTTCAAGCATGCTTTCTATGTGGACCTTGTTTCCCCAGCCGCCTCGCTAGTGACCCTCCTTATTGCGACAGACCACGGCTATAGATGATTGATTCGTGCTCGCATTATAGGTGGCGTCAGTATTGATTTTCAGTTTTCTATCTAGTGGCTTTCTCCAAGTTGTGGGGATGGTTGAATCAGGTTATTCGCCTTCAAAATCTCTTTCCCACACCGTCATGGTGTAGGTCGTCTCCTTACGTATGATAAAAGATACGTATCGGCTTGGGCGGTCAGTATTTTTGAAGACCTTGTGATTCCTTGCCTTTCATAATTCCCAACAGCCTATCATAAATAGGATGTTATGGGGAGTTTCTGGTGACATGTTCTTAGCTAGACAATTCCACAGATCTGGTTCAGTGAAGAAAGAGCTCCATGTCCTTCGATCGAGAGTATTTTTCCAAACTTCAGTTGTGAATCGGCAGTCCCGTAGGATGTGAAGTGTAGTTTCTACTGTTGCTCCGCAAATGGGGCACGAACTGTCTGTCGTTAAGTTCCGTGCAACTCGTCGGCTATTTGTTAGAATATCATTGTGTCCAACTAGCCATAGGAACGTCTTCACTTTCATGGCTACCTTGGTCTTCCATATGATATCCCATTTTCTTGAAGTTCTGACATCCTTGTCCATCCTGAAAACATCATAGGCAGTCCTGGTAGAGAAGGTACCCGAGTCTGTGTGGTTCCAGGCTCGGGCATCATGGTCTTCCGTAGAGCATGGCAATGCAATTTTGGTAACTTTTTTCAACACCTTTGGAGGAAGCCATTGTTTAAGGAAGTCATTGTCCCAGCCATTCTTGAAGTTCACCAGACTCGAAACTTTCAAGTCAAGGAGATCAGGAGGAATAGGTTTGGATACAACTTCTGCTAAGGTGCAATATTTACTCCACCATTTATCGTACCATACAGTGGTATCCAATCCACTTATAGGGATCATACTAGAGTTCTCAGATATGAATTGCTTGTATTTGAAAACTGCACGTCCTAACCTTGATATCTGGGGTGGGGTTCCTCTTTCGAAGTTCGTATACTTTGAATAGAGACCTGCACTCCACATTGAACTCCTACATGTACTTAAATCCCAAGCTTTCTTCAAAATCAATGCCATATTGAGTTCCCTCATGGACTTCAAGCCTAATCCTCCATGTACCTTGTTACATGTGATTTTGTTCCATGCAACTAGTGACATAGGATGCCTATTGTGATTGCTCCCCCACACAAAGGTTTGGATACTACTATCAATCTGGTCACAAATTTTCATTGGCAGGATGGCACTTTGCATAGTTTAGTTGGGGATCGCCGTAAGTGTGACCTTCGTGAGGCATACACGACCTGCTAGGCTGAGCGTATGAGAAAACCAGGAGTTTATAGAAGTGCCAATTCTTGTTAAGATGTCATTGTAAGTATCATACTTTACTCTCCCGTGTAACAAGCGAACCCCAAGGTATTTTCCCATATTGTTAGACTAAGTGAAGCCGCTAGCTTTGCATATTCATTTGCACAGCCGTATGGGTACACTCTGCACAAAGTGAATGCAAGACTTAGTCACTGAAATAGCTTGTCCAGAAACTAAACCAAATTTAGTAAAGCATTTGATAATGGTGTTCATTTGATTTACATTTGCCTTTGCGAAAAGAAACATATCATCAGTGAAACATAGATGGGGTATGAGAGGCGTACATCTCTTATCACGTACAAGGCTTTCGATAGACTGGCACAGACGTTCTAGGCACAAGACAAACAAGTAGGGTGACAGGGGGTCTCCCTGTCATAGACCTCTAGTTGCCTTAAACGACCCAGCGAGCTTCCCATTCCATAGGATAGAAGCTTCCCCCCTGATATAGAGTTTAGAATATAGTTTCTAATGGGGGTAGGAAATCCGATTTTGACTAAAGTGTCTGAGATAAAAGGTCAGGTCATCTTGTCATAGGCTTTTGAAAGGTCTATTTTTATAGCCATCATCCTAGCTGACGTCTTCCTCCTCATGATATGAATAATTTCTTATGCAACAATGATGTTGTCGGTTATTCTACGCCCAGGAACAAAAGCACTTTGAGAAGGGGATATCCACTATGCGAGGTAGCTTTTCATTCATTCAACAATGACTTTGGAAGCAACTTTTAAACTGATGTTGTTAAGTGAGATTGGCTGGAAATGTTCGCATGAAACTGGTTTGGCAATCTTGGGAATTAAGACAATGCTAGCATTGCATAGTCTTCCATCTAGAGTAGCACCCAATAAGGCCATGCCTATGGTGTTGAGCAGAGATATCTTGATAGTATGCCAGTTCTTTAGGAAAAATGACCCATCTGGCCGTCTGGACCAGCATCTTTGTGTGGGTTGGATTTGGAGAGGATGTTGTGTATCTCCTGTAGCATAGGCCTCTCCATGATGGCCATGTATTGAATAGGGATACACTATCAATCTTGAAATTTAACTCAACTAGTTCTTTAAAGAGAGCATAATTCACTTAATTTCATATTTTAATACATGTACACTAAGATAATGACCTATACAAAATTCATGGACAAAAGGTTATCAAAACCTAGATCTAATTGGATAGATGGATACTAGACTCCTAGTTTACCCTAAATTTGAGGTCAATAAGAGTTTGTTTGACACTCCAAATCAAATAGGGAAGTTAAGATACAGTTTTAATTAAATATCAATTGAATATTTTATTTATATACTTGTGTAAACTAAGATCACGGCTATTTAAATGCCACACAGATTATGTATCAATTTTTTCCTATAGTCCTGTGTCACACACCCTTTACAATCATGCTCTTTTTTCAACCCTTAAATGGGGAATCTTGCGGCTCTGAGGTTATCTCCTTCCTCGAGCAGGAGTCCATGTTATAGGCAAATAGTACAAGCATCACCTCTCTTCTCAGTTCCCTCTCACTGATGTGTCCTTACCTGAGTAAACATCTCAAACATCTTTGCCTTAATGCCCCAATCGTGAGGATCCCTAGTTTTTGGGGACTTCCTGCCCTAACATAGAAATGTCCAATGGGATTGGAACTCTCCTCACCAACCCTAGTTATCAGGACCCCCTTTCTTTCCATCACAATAGTATTTAAGGGTGCCAAAAGCACTGATAGATCAAGAGAATTGCTTCCCCATAGTCAATTTGACCCCTTGTGCCCCAAGGCACCTCAGCCTACTCGACTTGTCTTATTTGGTGAACTCAACCCCGCCTCCACCTCCTGTGCTCATCTGGGGAAATTGATGGTGTGGTAAGGTTCCCTGGTTTCCCTTCTTCATTTCCAAACTACCAGTTTGCCATGTGATTCCCCCAGTCATATTGACCTATAGTTTGCCACTTGTTCCACGTCCGCGTACATCGTTAGACCGAGCCAATGGCTTCTGGAGCCCAATTTTTTATTGGTTTGATACCAAGAAGTCCCTATGAGGTTTTTCCTAGTTCTATTTAGAGTCTTTGTGTTGTATTTTTTCGTGTTGAGCGACAAGCTTCTTGCCCCTATTTTGGCCATGGCGGAAGTCACCCATGGAGTTTCTATTACCACAAAAGCCAGATTCTTGGTGACATCACCTGGATCATGGGATCACGTATGCAGGGTCGGCTGCTCAAGATCACCCTTGAAATCTCTAGTTTTGACTTGAGTTTTCTGCCTAAAGATCATCATTTTCTATGTCATGTGATTGAAGAAGCCTAGGGGTAAGAATCCCCGATTTCCTTGTGTGCTAAATCAAATGATCACATTAACAAGGGTGTTTTTAGGTTTTCCATGCCTACTTTTTTAGCCACACATATGACTTAAGAGAGAGCCTGGGACACTTGGCTGCTCCCTATCAGTCCATCTCAGCAAGCACTATTGTTCCAGTAGATCTAAAACTAATTATGTGGCTTACCAGATTTATTTGATTGGTCAATTTTCAAAAATTCATAGTAAAGCAATTGTTTATCAGAAAAATACTCAAAAATACATTTTGGAAATGATTTTTCAAATAGAATTCGGTGCAATATTTCCAAACCCTAATTCCATCATCTTTGACATGTTTCTTTAAAAGACATAAATTAGTATTTAAGATAGTGTTTAAGGTGATAATTAATACAAACCATGTAAGTTCAGGAACATAGGAGTCACTCAAGATCAAGAAGACTAAATTCGGATTTGCTTTGCTCCAGGTAAGTGGGTCATGCCACTATACATAAGTATTTTGGATGAATTGCATATTATGTAAAATTTAGGATTGTACTTCAAATTCCAAGTTAATGAATGAAACTAAGATAATGATGATTCCTCAGATCATATTATTGCATGTTGTTTGTTACATTCATTAAGTCACATGCTTATCATTGATGCTCATTAGTTTAATTCTATGCTCATGTAATGATTAAGAAATTGAAGAAGGAATTATGTAAATCGTGTAAGGTTAATGTCAAGATTAAGAGGGATAAATCTCATGATGATTAAGATAATGTACTTAAGTCGTGAATTGCTCCTCTTTATGTTAATTTGTCTTTATGGCATTGATGAGCACTTTGGTGGAACTAAGATGAGCCTTAACCAGCCTGATGAGCACTTTCATGCAATTATTAGATGAGGACAATTTACATTGATGGAAAGATAAGAATAATGATGTTAATGATTAGGATAAGAGAATTAAGTAACATATTATATGTTTATCACAATGATGGACCTTTATGGTTGTTACTGGATTCCTAGTGATGATGGGATTTTCGAGCATGATGGGCCCCACATGGGAAGTTATATAGAGAATGCATACACTAATGTCCTTAATTCATTGATGTAATGAAAGATAAAATGTAATGATAATTCATAATATTAAGTCATGTCAAGTCTATTTTAGTTCAAGTATATATGTTTACTTTTCAGTTCTTATAAAGTGCATAGTGTCACTTACATACGTTGTTGCTTTGTTTCACATGGTCGTGAGACAAGATGTCCCTAGATCAAGGAGAAAGGAGGGAACTGAAGTAAGTCCTTCATAGTAGCTAACACCAAGGGAGACTTTTGCTTGGTGGGGTGCCATATACCACTCAGTAGATTCTTTAGTCTAGTTTTTCTTTCCATGTTTTAGATTTTCTTAGTTTACATGTATTAGGTTTGAGATCAAGATGAGACAATTTATGTTTTTATCCTTTTCAAAGAATAGTGTATGAATATATATATTGAGTTAATGCATGGTGTTTTCATTTATCTTATTGCTATGCATATCATGTTTTGTAATGTTCCTTTAAACCAAGTGACCCATGTTGTGGAAAACATAGGGTTTGCTTCCACTATCATGTATGTACTTGGAGGGGTGTTACAATATGGTATTAGAGCAACGAGTAGATGGCCACTCAGTTATAGATTAATAAGTTCTAACCCTAGGTATAGAAGAAGTAGGTGAAAGATATTAGAAACTAAAGTAGAGGTCTAGTCAAGAGACATAGGTTCAGA
This sequence comes from Alisma plantago-aquatica, assembly GCA_963693085.1. NCBI lineage: Eukaryota > Viridiplantae > Streptophyta > Magnoliopsida > Alismatales > Alismataceae > Alisma > Alisma plantago-aquatica. The sequence goes on along the minus strand of OY856411.1, from coordinate 366,212,347 downwards.
TAAGGATTAGGTTTATGTGCCTAGAATTTTGAAACTTTTATGTTAACTCTAGAATTGTACATAGCATGCTCTCTCTTTTTCCCACATGTTTGTGGTATGGGACATAGGCTCCTGGGGTTTTTTAAAGAGAATGTTATGTGCATAATCATGCTTGTCTTATCCTTTCAAGTGCATATGTTATGGGACATGTGTATGAGGGAGGTCCTAAGTTAAGCATGATAAAATATGTCACATCTAAATATATGACTGGACACATGTATTCAAAGGAGATAAAGAAAACAAGAGTTGCATTAAAAGTTTGAGACATATAGTCACATAAACCTAGTCTTGTTTATAGTACGACCAGACATGCATACAAATGGTGGATAATTTGACATAGTTAAGTTAGATCCAGGGTAGAATCAAAACCCCTAGAGAAGAGGTAGAAAAGTCCCAATGATGGTGAGATAGATTCATCAGTATTATAGACACAAGTTGATTTTGACAATGAGGCTTAGATGATGTTTACACCGTGAGAAGGTTGTATCCTAAGTATGATAATGAGACTTTAAGATGACATTAGAGATTAGGATACACATAATAAGTGAAACCCTAAGATGGGTAGTATATGGAAATTTCAAGGATGAAATTTATTTAAGGTGTGTAGAATTGTAACATCCCAAAATTTTACATATATAATTTGATAAATATTAATGAAGTTTTCATGATATAGGTTAAACAATTGATTTAATGGAAATATCCACAATTTATGAAATTTCTATTCATTAATGTAAAATAATGCACCTTGTTCCTTTTTAGGCATTAAATTACTTGGCATTGTCCTAATATGAAAATAAATGAGCAATAACTCCTCTCTCTCTCTTAAAACGATTCCTTAATTTATGAATTAAATATAATATGAAGTCCTTGAATAGGGGTACAATATAAATCTCAAAATTTAACTCAACTATTTCCTTAAAGAGAGGATAATTCACTTAATTTCATATTTTAATACATGTACACTAATATAATGACCTATACAAAATTCATGGACAAAAGGTTATCAAAACCTAGATCTAATTGGATAGATGGATTCTAGACTCCTAGTTTAACCTATGATTCAAATTTGAGGTCAATAGGATATTTTTTTTACCCTCCAGATAAACTAGGGAAGTTAAGATATAGTTTTAATTAAATACTCATTGAATATTTGATTTATACACTTATTTAACCTAAGATCGTGACTGATTAAATGTCACATATATTATGTATCAATTTTCTCTTATAGTCCTGTGTCACACATCCTTTACTTATAATGCTCTTTTTTCTCAAACAGGAGTCTGTGTTAGAGGAAAATCATGTGAGCACCCCCTCTCTTCTCAGTTTGCTCTCACATATGTGTTCCTACCTGAGGAAACATCTTAACATATTTACCTTAATGCCCCGATCGTGAGGATCCATAGTTTTTGGGGACTTCCTGCCCTAACAGAGAAATGCCCAATGGGGCTGGGTCTATCCTCGCCAACCCTAGTTATCGAGACCCCCTTTTGGTCAATTATAAAAGTATTTCAGGGTGCCAAAAGCACTGATAGATCGAGAGAATTGCTCCCCTATAGTCAATTTGATCCTTTGTACCCCGAGCCGCCTCCACCTGCTCGACTTGTCTTCTCCAGTGAACTTGACCCCGCCTCCACCTCCTATGATCTTCTCGAGTAATTGACAATGTAGTAAGGTTCCCTGATTTCCCTTCTTGGTTTATGAACTTCCATTTTGCCTTGTGATTCCCCCAGTCATAGTGACCTATAGTTCGCCACATGTGCCTTGTTGACATTCATCGCTAGACCAAGCTAATGGCTTCCAGACCCCAATTTTAGCTTGGTTTGATACCAAGAATACCCTGTGAGGTTTTTTTGGTTTTATTTACAGTCTTTGTACCTAGCTTTATCAATCAACCACCAAGCTTCTTGCCCCTATTTTGGCCATGGCGGAAGTCACCCATGGAGTTTCTACTACCACAAAAGCTAGATTCTTGGCTCTTTGCGATCGCCTTGATCATGGGATCTTGTATGCGGGGTTGCCTGCTCAAGGTCACCCTTGAAATCTCAAGTTCTAATTCAAGTTTTCTGCCTGAAGATCATCATTTTCCATGTCCTATGATCGAAGAAGCCTGGGGGTAAGAATCCTTGATTTCCCTTGCGGGCTAAATCAAATGATCATGTTGACAAGGGTGTTTCTGGGTTTTCCATGCCTATTTTTTTAGCCACAAGTCTGACCTAAGAGAGAGCCTGGGACAGTTGGCCACTCCTTATCAATCCATCTCAGCAAGCACTATTGTCCCAGTAGGACAAAAACTAATTATGTGGCTTAACAAATTTATTTGCTTGGTCAATTTTTAGAAATTCATAGTAAAGCAACCGTTTATCAGAAAAATACCCAAAAATACATTTTGAAATGATATTTTTGAAAAGAATATGATTTCAATGTTTCCAAACCCTAATTCCATTATCTTTGACATGTATTCATAAAAGACCTAAATTAGGGTTTAGGATGATGTTTAAGGTGATAATTAATACAAACCATGTAATTTCAGGAACATAGGAGTGACTCTGGATCAGGGAGACTAAATTAGGATTTGCTTTATTCCAGGTAAGTGGGTCATGACACTATGCATATGTGTTTTGGATGAATTGCATGTTATGTAAAATTTAAAATTATGCTTTAAATTCCAAGTTAATGAATAAAACTAAGATAACAATGATTCCTCAAACCATATTATTGCATGTTGTTTGTTATATTCATAAAGTCATATGCTTATCACTAATGCTCATTAGTTTAATTCTATTATCATTTAATGATTAAGAAATTGAAGAAGGAATCGTGTATGGTTAATGTCGAGATTAAGAAGGAGAAATCCCATGATGATTAAGATAATGTACTTAAGTTGTGAATTTTTCCACTTTATGTTATTTTGTCTTTATGGCATTGATGAGCACTTTGGTGCAACTAAGATGAGCCTTAACCAGCCTGATGAGCACTTTGGTGCAATTATTGGATGAGAACAATTTACATTGAGTGCAAGATAAGAAAAATGATTTTAATGATTAAGATAAGAGAATTAAGTAATGTATTATATGTATCTCACAATAATGGACCTTTATGGTCATTATGGGCTTCCTAGTAATGATGGGTTTTATGAGCATGATGGGCCCCATGTGGAAAGTTATATAGAGAATGCACATAGTAATATTCTTAATTGATTAATGTAATAAAAGCTAAAGTGTAATGATAATTCATAATGTTAAGTGATGTCAAGTCTATTTCAGTCAAAGTATATATGCTTACTTTTTAGTTCTTATAAAGTGCATAGTGCCACTCACTTACTTTGTTGCTTTGTTTCAAATGGCCGTGGGATGAGATATCCCTATATCAATGAGCAAGGGAACTGAAGCGATCCCTTTGGGGTAGCTGATACCAAAGGAGACTTTAGCTTGGTTGGGTGTCATCTACCAGTCAGTAGATTCATTAGTCTTGTTTATCTTTCCATGTTTTAGATTTACTTAGTCTACATGTATTAGGTTTGAGATCAAGATGAGACAATTTATGTTCTTCCCCTTATCAAAGAACATTGTATGAATCTATAATTTGAGTTAATGCATGGTGTTTCATTTATCTTATTTCTATGTATAGAATGGTTTGTAATGTTCCTCCAAGCCAAGTGAGCCATGTTATGGACAACATAGGGTCTACTTCCATTGCCATGTATGTACTTGGAGGGGAGTTACAATATGGTATTAGAGCAATGAGTAGATGTCCACTCAATTAAAGATTCACATGTTCTCACCCTAGGTATAGAAGTAGGTGAAAGATATTAGAAACCAAAGTAGAGGTCTAGTCAAGAGACATATGTTCAGATAAGGATTAGGGTTATGTGCCTAGAAGTTTTTAACTTTTATGTTAACTCTAGAATTGTACATAGCATGCTCTCTTTTTTTCGCATGTGTTTGTGGTATGGGATACAAGCTCATGGGGTTTTGTAGAGAGAATGTTATGTGCATAACAATGCTTGTCTAGTCCTTTCAAGTGCATGTGTTATGGTACATGTTCATGAAGGAGGTGTTAAGGTAAATGTGATAAAATATGTCACCTACAAATATATGACCGGTCGACGTGTATTCAAAGGCAACAAAGAAAACAAGAGTTGCCTTAAAAGTTGACATATACTCACCTATACCTAGTCTTGTTTTTAGTACGAACAAATATGCATACAAAGGGTGGATAATTTGACATAGATAAGTTAGATCCATGGTAGAATTAGAACCCTTAGAGAAGAGGTAGAAAACTCCCTTATCATGTTAATTAAGGTGAGATAGATTCATCAGTATTATAGGCAGATGTTGCTTTCAATAATGAGGTTAGATAATGTTTACACCATGAGAAGGTCATATCCTAGTATGATAATGAGACTTTAAGATGATGTTAGATATTAGGATACACAAAATAAGTGAAACCCTAAGGTGGCTAATATATGGAAATTTTGTGGATGAAATTTATTTAAGGAGGGTAGAATTGTTACATTCTAAAATTTCACATATGTAATTTGAAAATCTTAATAGAGTTTCATGCACTACTTTAGAAATAGCTTATAACGTCATATATAGAGGCATCGGTTGTATCCAAAAAACTGACGCCTAAACCCTACAACGTCGGCTGAAAACACAAATCGACATCTATATGTGAAGATCGACCAGATACAGGTATCACTTTTTATTTAGCGTCAGTTTCTCAATAAGAAACCGACACCTAAAATTGCCCGCCAAATCAAATTTTTCCAGTGCAAAAAAATTACCGCCAAAATTTCACATACGGCGTCAGTTGTTTACCAAATAACCAACGACTAATGATTTTTTGCGAGATAGAAATCGGCCCCATTTTTTTCATCATTTTGCTTACAATAACTGACGTTGATGTGCATTCACGTGCTGTCCCCACAAAAAAATTTACCTCCCTTTGGCGTCAGTTTATTATGGCAATCGATGACTATTGAACTTAGGTGTTGGTTTCTGAAACAACTGACGACGATGGTAAACTTGATAGCACCCGTGAAACAGAGTCTTCTCCATTCTCTATTTCATCGCAATTTCACCAGCGCCGCTTGGTCTCTGGCGATTCTACTCGTCTGCCACCGCCGCCTATCGTCGTCTGCTCGGTCGCCGTCGTCTGTCACCATCGCAAGGAGCTTGGTCAACCTGTCACTCGTCTACCACCGTCACTGCCTACTCATGTGCTCAACGACGTTGCCTGCTCGTATGCTCAATGTCGCCGCCGCCTGCTCGTGTGCTCAATGCCGCCAGACTGCTTCCCCTACTGCTATAGGTAAGGAAATCGTGAATGAGAACTAGAATGAGAGCCGATAAGGCTTGCTGGTGAAACCGGATATTATCGGGTTGCCCTCCGTGTGCAGGCAGCTGTGAGTAGGAGGAGGATCGCTCGACACGTCGACCTGATTACGATTTATAGGGGTTGGCTAAATTCCAAGTAAGTTCCAAAACTGTGAATGTATGTGAAGGATATATTGATAAATTGTTCATAATTTACTGCAAGAAGTACATTATTTCTATATGGTTTCTTTTTCTCATATCTTCAAAATTTTGCAACAACATCAGGTTTGTAACTTTATATACTTGCTATCAATTAAACTCTGAAGATGATGTTCCAGTTGCTACTGTGATTTTCCTGTTTTTTTTATGTGACGGTGTCAGTCATATATGTTTTTTTTGGTCGGTCAATCATATATGTTAGGAGCATACAAAATTTCAATTTTGGTAGTTAAGTTATATGAAATGAGGCTTATTTTCAGATTTTGTGTCATGAAAATATGAAAAAAAATTAGAGAATATATGTTAGTTTGAAATTTTGAAATAAATGATGAATGATAGGATACCTACATTTGTGTGCAATGATTATCTTGATGATGAACATGCATATACATTGGAGATGTTGAAATCAATGTTATAGAATATGATACCTAGACTAGGGTATGATTAAGATTGCAAGATGTTGATATTGTAAATCAACCTAGGATATGAAAAAATCTTGTGATTGCATATATTTGTGCTTCTAATCCTCATGATTGACCTAATTCAGTAAATTTTGATGCATGTTGAAATAAGATTCAAACTTGTCCATTCTAGCATCCTAATTTGATTTGATTATGTGCTTTGAACCTTGAAACATGTGTGTTAAAGATACATTAATGTTGAATCTCAGACTTAACTCACATGTGGGTCTTCTATTTCTAAAATGATTATGTGAACTCCTAAATCAGTAACATATATTATTCTTTGTGCACCCAAATACCTTGTGAATCATGTATGCACCCTAAGGTGATTAAATGCATAAGTCTTGACTTGAAATATGACTTGAAAACCCAATACACATTATACACTTACTAGTGAGATTAGGTGTTCAAGAATGGGATAGGTGGTAAACAGATTGTAGGTATAAGAATGACAACATACATGTATTTTTTGGCCTATAAACTCGTCCAAGATTTACTCATTAGGAGGAAATCTTGGTTAGCCCTGGCTTGGGATTGTTCTTGAACACTTATAATATCACTTCGGATGTAAGTGTATAATGTGTATTGGGTTTTCAAGAAAATTTTGGCAGCATTTCCCCATTTGTTCTCTAAGTACATATGTACTTGGAGAACAGTGGGGAAATGCTGCCAAAATTTTCTTGAAAACCCAATACACATTATACACTTACTAGTGAGATTAGGTGTTCAATAATGGGATAGGTGGTACACATTTATTATATATAAGACCTTAAACCCTAAACTTTTAACCATAAACCCTAATCTTTTAACCCTAGACCCTAATCTTTTAACCCTAAACCCTAATATATACTTGTTTTCTCTTTGATCATAGAATGCATAGATCATGGATGTCTGTTCCAAATTGTTGTACCCCAGAGTTTATTTCTGGTCTTGATCAGTTTATTAGATTTACCGAGGAACAGAGGAAACAACCTAGAGATAGGTTCTACTATCCATGTAGGCATTGCGGTAACAACTTGAAAGTCAACACTGGTGATGAAATCAAAAGTCATGTCATGTGCAACAGGATTGGACAAGGCTATACAGAATAGTACTGGCATGGAGAGATTTCAAACCTAAAATCAATGGATGTTTATAACAATGCTTGTGTGGAAGAAGAAATTGCCTCTGATGACATAGATGTGAACGAACCAGTTCCAGTAGACATTGTTGATGTGATGTTGGATAGTTTTGGGGTATAGCACATCGATCCACCTCCCATATTTAGAAACATAGTGCATGATGCAAAGATACCATTATACACAGGTTGTACTAAGTTTACGAAGCTTAGTGTTGTGTTGAGATTGTATAAGTTGAAAGCTAACAATAGATGGAGCAACAAAAGCTTCACGTCATTGTTGTCTTTGTTGAAAGAAATTCTTGTTGAAGGAAACGAGCTGCCAATCTCAACATATTAGTTAAAGAAATTGTTGTGCCCAATGGGAATGGAGGCCCAGTTATATGATAAGGGGTTAATATCCCCAGTGATGTGATAATAGTGATCAGCCATGAAAGTAATCAACTGTGAGCAGTTGGAACAAGGTCACTTTTATATTTTATACAACATCGACAAATTGAGTGTTTATATCGAGGAACATACCAATTTCATCAAGAGGTAATATCCTCAAGCCAATTCAATGTGGCTTACTAGAGAGCATAACAAGACATTTATTAAGTGGTTTGAAGATAAAGTCTTACATCAACTATCTCAAACACCAAATAATCTTACTAAAACTATCAAATGCCTCACCTTTAAACTAAAATTGAATGTTATGTCTTATGAAGGGTTTGAGATAAACATATTCTTGTATTACACAAACCATCAAGATGATAAGAGTGTCATCCAAAATATTGGGGTCACCCTTCCAGCGTCTTCATTGTTTTTTGCAAGTGCAAAGGATAAGAGTCCACGTGAAGCTAAGATATCATATTACGGTGTCATTGAAGACATATGGGAGTTTGACTATGTAGATTTCAGAATTCCACTCTTGAAATGTAATTGGGTTGATAACACCAAAGGATTTATAGTGGATGAATTGGGTTTCACATTAATGAACTTTGAAAAGATTGGTGAGAAGGGTGAACCATTCATATTAGCATCACAGGATAAACAAGTATTTTATATTGATGATCCTACAAATGATAAATGGCCGGTTGTTCTTCATGGTAAAAGACAATTCATTGAAGATCCTATAGATGAAGAAGAGTACTATGACAAGTATGATGACTCCAGTCCATTCTTAGTTGGGTTGCCAATGCCACCAAATATTGAAGCTAACAATGACTTGTATGTGTGCAAAGATCACAATGAAGGATTGTTAATTGATAAAAGATCGCAATATTAGAGGAATGCATGTTTATATTTTTTTATATGTTTTATTTTTCTAAATGTGAACATTACAATGTGAATGTGAACTTTACAATGTGAATGTGAATTTTTAGATGGTTGAGCATGAGTATGATGACTGTGATGATGATTACCATGAGGGTAAGGATATCAATGCACCACCTTACAATGTAAGTTTTAAAAATATATCCTATATTTCTATCTATATGTCCATTTATAGTTATATTATGTAAGTGTGTTTATTTTGTCATATTTTAGGTTGATGATGTACCCCCTGAAGAACTTGGGGCACTTGATGAGCAGCAAAAAAAATTGAAAAAGTGAGGGGCATCACTATGATGAACAAGTTACTACAACAAAGGGGAAATGGACCCAAACTGGCTGTGGATTTGATCATGTAGGAATTCCAGCTGGAGTGAACCACAACTCATTTATTTCATATCTTGGGGTTCTTACTCATAGCCATTGTAGTCCTAATTTAGAATCTCGGAACAAAGTTCCTAAGGGGAGGAAAGAATTAGTATGGAAGGAACTATGTGCTAGTTATTATTATTTGCAATTCTGTTTTGTAGATTACCAATTTTTGGATACTAGTTAATAGCAATTCTATTTTGCAGAGCATATTTGAACTGCATGAAAAGTTGCATCATAAATGCATGATGCAATGTTGTGCGAGGGTCCTAAGGAACTATAGGACAAATCTCACCTGAGATTACATACGAGATGCTGAGAAGAGGAAGAAGAAAGCCATTGAGCAATGGAACTACCTAGACCCCAATGACTGGGAGGAGTTTGTTACCAAAAGAAAAACTAATGAATTCAAGGTATTAAGCGCCACTCCCAATTTAATTAATATACATTCTTATGTATTCACCTATTCAAGATTAACCTTTAGTGTTACTAACCAAATCAATGTGCTTACTAACAAGGCTATCAGTGATGCTCAAAGAGCAAAGTGTGCACTAAATGTGCATGACCACACGATGGGTCCAAAAGGTTATGCAGGCATTTGCCAAAGACTATAGGCTGAGTCTACTGCTCAGTCTATTGCTACTCAAGAGACTGCAGAGTCCTCTACTATTGGTCCCACACCTCTGCCTCGCCATGCTATGTGGATAGCTGGGAGGTAAAATAAGAAAGGAGATATAACCAAGCCCGCAACTGTTGAGGCGGCTACAAAATTGGTAAAATTCAACTCTTAGAGCAATCAATATTGATTATTATTATGTTTACTTGCCAATTTCTATTGATGGTGATTATCGGGAGCTTCACGAGTAGAGGAAGGAAGGCAAGTTCATCCCTAAGGACACAAGGGATGAATTGACAGTTGCTCTTGGTAATCCAGAGCATCTTGGACATTTTAGGGGTGCAGGTGCTGGTGTGGGCATAAAAGTGTTCTTTGGGCCATCACAGTGCAAACCTATCCCAAAAGCAGGATTATCAAATGTTGAGGTAACCTATTATTTTTTTAGAATGTTATTATGAAAGGGAATTCAATAATCAAAAGCTAGTGTTTCTTTTATCGATGTATAGGTAGATGAGTTAATTAATAATAAAATCCAAGAAGCAATGGTGAAGTGACATGCATCTCAGGCTGCCACTCAGATAGTACCTATGGCGTGCCGCTCCTCTCCTACTGCAGTGGTTGGGAGTAATCTTATAGACCCACCTAGCACGTCCATTGTAAGTATCTTTATGACATAGTATCTAGTCTTTTCAAGATGATATGTTTATGTATACATGTATATAACATTCTTTACGTAAATTTGTAGGGGTTGAAGCCATGCCATATAAAAAGTCAAGAATATATCGTTGCAGAGGTATAGGCTTACCCAGCCCTTCCAGGGGACATGTTTCATGGGAATCCAGTACCAGCTGGCGCGGTTTGTGTGAGCCCGATACATGTACTCCCCATTTGGAGGGATCTTCCATTGCCATATGCCCACCTAGATTCTAAAACACTTGGTGAGGCAAAAGGCACAGTGATAATGTGGCCCAAAGTGGATGTCGTCTATACTAATATTGTATGGTAAATTTACATTACGTTAATTTGTTAGTGTGTATATATAAGTCAATTGATCTGAAATTATATATACATGTTAAAAGGAAGACCCCCGCTACATCTCGGCCTCCACCTCCACATCCTGAAGTACCAAGTTGGCTTCCAAGGGACCTACACACCTCGTTAGGTCCTAATTGTATGTCAGTATGGATAGGCAAACATGATCCAAATTTCCCTATAAATGTTTCTATTCCAGAGGATGATGCAGGTCAATCATACGATAACAAGATATTTATACAAGATATTTTGGAGTTGTTTCATTATGATTGGCTGAATACATCTATGATAGAGCTATGGATATGGTGAGATCTTGTTTATACATCCATATACTTTGTTTTATATACGGTGATTTGGTTTCTTATATATTAATGCATACATAATACATGTTTTGCAGACACTTACACACGATATGTACAGATGTTTCATTTTCCCATGTGGGATTTTTGGTTCCATCTTTGATTAATCTTGTAGATAAATACCCTTCTTCGGCTACTTCATACTATTGTGCTGCTTTTAAATATTTTGGTAAAAAAAAGAAGACGGTGATAATAGCTCCATTCAATGTTGAGTAAGTTTAATTTTCTTATAATTTGGACTTAAGAAAATTACATTTTTATTGTGGATTTTGAGTTATTAATTTTTAACTTTCTTACATGTAGTGGTAGGCATTGGGAGTTACTAGTTATTGTCCCCAAGACATTCACTGTCTATTATCTAGATCCTGCGGGGAATGAATTGAATACATTATATGGACACACAATGAAAAATCCATTATTCCCATGAGAAATATTTCATATTTTATATCCATTAAAATCTATTATTACAATACTATTTAATTATGCAATTTAATGTGTTACATTAACACGTAGGGATTTACATGAGTTTAAAAGAGCTGGAGGAAAGGTCCCCAAGAAGCCACTAATTTGGGAGAATGTGAAAGTAATTTTCTTGACTCCAATGTATATATTATTTATGTGAACTGTGCTTATTTGTATTTTTTAATATTTTGTATGTTTCAATTTATAGTGTGCTACACAAGACAACAACTGGGCATGTGCATTCTATGTGATGTGATTTATTAACCTAATCATCAAACATGCCACAATGGAAATCGATACCATACATAAGGTATTATATATAGTCTCATTAGATAATATGAAATATATCAATCTTATTATATATTATTAATTATATATATACATCATTCTCTTTGCAGGTGTTTAAAACTGACTTGACTACAGTGGAAAGTTATTAGATGTACATACTCCCTATACAAGGGAAGAATTAGATGATGTAAGAGAATAATGGGCAAAATCCCTACAAGTAGTGGAAATTTTTAAATATGATTGGGATAGTCATGGTGATAATGACGATGATGAATAAAGAATGATATTTCTAAACTTTGTTCTCATAATTATTTTTTTGTGAATGTGAATGAATTTTTCTGAATTTCATATGTGTGAATGTGAAGATGATCAATACATGAATGTTTCTACATGTGTCTGGATGTAAAAAGAGATGAAATGAATGGAACTGCAGGTTGCTAAATGTGTGTGAAAATGGAGGAAATTTGAAATGGAACTACTGGTTTCTACATGTGTGTGATGAAAAATAATATGAATTAAATGTTTTTATACATGTGAGTGATCATAAATTGTTGTCCATCTTGTTGATTTTGTAGGTTTGTGGCATGTTGTTGGCTTATATTAATGGATGCTATAAACCTGCAGTTCAGACCTGAACTGTAGGTTCTGCATCCTGCTGACCAGCCATACAGCTGGCCTGCAAACTGATAAGAAAAAAAATCAGAACATGGGCGTCAGTTATTAGTATAAAATTGACAACAAAGACATACAGTGTCGGTTATTAGCAAAAAATCGATGTCTATATGGATATAGTGTCAGTTATATATACAAACCGACGCCGACACCGATGGTGCCCTTGCTAGCACATTTTATTGGTGATGGGAAGGGTTGTGACATCGTTTTTTGTGAAACGCTGGCGTCTTTGACCTAGATATAGTGTCGGTGTTATTAAATAATCGACGCCTATAGTGACCTTGCTGGTGCATTTTTTATGACAGGAAGGGTTAGGGTGTCGGTGTTAAAACCGACACTGAAAGTTTTGACTTTTAGCGGCGCCCACTTGGGTGTCGCTTTGAAACCGATGCCAAAGGCCTTAAATAACTGACACGAAAGGTCGGTTCTGTACTAGTGATGATAAAGGTTAAGGAATTGACTTAATGGAAATATCCACAATTTATGAAATTTTGAATTATTAATGTAAAATAATATACATTGTTCCTTTAGGCATTAAATAACTTAGCATTATCCTAATATGAAAAGAAATGGGCTATAATTACTCTCTCTCTTAAAATTATTCCTTAATTTATGCATTAAATATAATATGAAGTCCTTGATTAAGGGTACATTATCAATCTCGAAATTTAACTCAACTAGTTCCTTAAAGAGAGGATAATTCACATAATTTTATATTTTAATAAATTTACACTAAGATAACAACCTATACAAAATTCATGAACAAAAAGCTATCAAAACCTAGATTTATTTGGATGTATGGATTTTAGACTCCTAGTTTAACCTATGGTTCAAATTTGAGGTTAATAGGACTTTGTTTGACCCTCCAAATCAACTAGGGAAGTTAAGATATAGTTTTAATTAAATATTAATTGAATATTTGATTTATACACTTATTTAACCTAAGATGCAGCTATTTAAATGTCACACGGATTATGTATCAATTTTATCCTATAGTCATGTGTCACATGCCATTTACTTATCATGATCTTTTGTAGACCCTTGGATGGGGAATTCCTGTGGCTCTGAGGATATCTCCTACCTTGAGCAGGAGTCCGTGTTAGAGGCAAACAATGTCAGCATCTCCTCTCTTCTCAGTTCCCTCTCACTGATGTGTCCCTGCCCAAGGAATCATCTCAAACATCTTCGCCTTAATGCCCTGATCGTGAGATCCCTGGTTTTTGGGGACTTCCTGCTATAACAGAGAAACATCCAATGGGGCTAGGACTCTCCTTGCCAACCCTAGTTATCGATATCCCCTTTCCATCCATCACAACAATATTTAAGGGTGCCAAAAGCATTGACTGATCAAGATAATTGCTTCCCCATCATCAATCGACCTCTTGTGCCCCAAGCCACCTTAGCTTGCTCGACTTGTGTTCTCTAACAAACTCAACCCCGCCTCTACATCCTTTGCTCTTCTTGGTCAATTAATGATGTGGTAAGGTTCCCTAGTTTCTCTTCTTCATTTCCAATCTGCTAATTTGCCATGTGATTTCCCCAGTCATCATGACCTATATGTCTCCACCTGTTCCTCACTGACATTCATCGCTAGACTGAGCCAATGGCTTCCGGACCCCAGTTTTTGCTTGGTTTGATACTGAGAAGTCTTTGTGAAGTTTTTCATTGTTCTATTTAGAGTCTTTGTGCCTAGTTTTGTCACATCAAGAACCAATCTTCTTGCCCCTATTTTTTCCATGATAGAAGTCACCCATGGAGTTTCTATTACCATGAAATTCAGATTCTTGGCTCTTTGAGATCGCCTGGATCATGGGATCTCATATGTAGGGTCGGCTGCTGAAGATCACCCTTAGAATCCTAAAATCCCAAGTTCTAATTCAAGTTTTCTACCTATACATCATCATTTTACTTGTCCTATGATCAAAGAAGCCTGGGGTTAACAATCCCCGATTGTCGTTGCAGGCTAAATCAAACAATCATGTTTACAAGGGTGTTTTTGGGTTTTCCACGCCTATTTTTTAACCACAGGTCTAACTTAAGAGAGAGCCTGGGATAGTTGGTTGCTCCCTATCGGTCCATCTCAGCAAGCACTGTTGTCCAAGTAGATCAAAAATTGATTATGTGACTTAATAGATTTATTTGATTAGTCAATTTTTAGAAATTCGTAGTAAAGCTACCGCTTATCAGAAAAAAAACCTAAAAATACATTTTGGAAAGGATTTTTTGAATAGAATATTATTTCAGTGTTTCCTAACCCAAATTTCATTGTCTCTGATATGTTTCCTTAAAATAACAAAATTAGGGTTTAGTACGATGTTCATGTAATTTTAGGAACAGAGGAGTGACTCAAGATCAGGGAGACTAAATTAGGATTTGCTTTGCTCCAGGTAGGCGGGTCATGGTACTATGCATATGCATTTTGGATGAATTACATGATATGTAAAATTTAAGATTATGCTTTAAATTCTAAGTTAATGAATGAAACTAAGATAATGATGATTCCTCAGATCATATTATTGCATGTTGTTTGTTATATTCATAAAGTCCTATGCTTATCACTGATGCTCATTAGTTTAATTCTATGCTCATATAATAGTTAAGAAATTGAAGAAGGAATCATGTATATCATGTAAGGTTAATGTCAAAATTAAGAGGGAGAAATCCCATAATGATTAAGATAATGTACTTAAGTTGTTAATTGTTCCTATTTATGTTAGTTTGACTTTATGGCATTGATGATCACTTTGGTGCAACTAAGATGAGCTTTAACTGGACCGATGAGCACCCTGGTGCAATTATTGGATGTGGACAATTTACATTGATGGAAAGATAAAAATAATGATGTTAATGGTTAAGATAAGATAAATAAGTAATGTATTATATGTTTCTTGCAATGATGGACCTTTATGGTCGTTATGGGCTTCCTAGCAATGATGGGCTTTCTGAGCATGATGTGCTCCACATGGTCAATTATATAGATAATGCATATAGTAATGTTATTAATTCATTGAAGTAATGAAAGCTAAAGTGTAATGATAATTCATAATGTTAGGTCATGTCAAGTCTATTTCATTTCAAGTATATATGCTTACTTTTCAATTCTTATAAAGTGCATGGTGTCACTTACTTGTGTTGTTGCTTTGTTATGCATGGACGTGGGCCAAGATGTCCCTAGATCAAGTAGCAAGGAGGGAACTGAAGTGAGCCCTTCAGAGTAGCTGATAGTAGAGGAGACTTTATCTTGGTGGGGTGCCATCTACCACTCAGTGTTTTAGATTTTCTTAGTCTAGTTTTGAGATCAAGATGAGACAATTTATGTTTTCCCCTTTTCAATGAATAGTGTATAAATCTATATTTTGAGTTAATGCATGGTGTTACATTTATCTTATTGCTATGTATATCATGTCTTGTAATGTTCCTCCAAACCAAGTGACCCATGTTATGGACAACATAGGGTTTTCTTCTACTGTCATGTATGTACTTGGAGGGGCATTACAATGTATTACTGGGAATAGGACATGGGATAGTGAAAGGGTTATAAATAAGTCTCTGGTCATTAAGGTTAATCACATCTTCAGTAAAGCAACTGTTGATGTTCATATTTGAGAAACCCTAACCCCCGTTGCTTCATTTTTCCACTATCGCTCCCAAACTACCTCATATATATTTCTCTCCTATACAAAGTGAGTTCGTCCTTCCTCTCTTAAAAGACACAATCTCTCTGGGTGGTGGTACCTATGGTCATTGGATTGCACTAATAGTGCATGCTAACCGTCATCTAGCAAGTACACTAGATGACTAGCTGCTACAAGTTTGTGACTGAGTCGACTAGAAGAATGACACTCATCTTTGAGGATTGTGAGCCACTTATTTCTAAAGTATCACGTCCATTTATCAATGGGTGATCTGCTATGAGTTTCTAACTCTGCTTTAATATTGTTCTCCTACTATGTTTGTTCAACGTGTTTCTTATCTAGATATTGACCGATACTGTTAATCTAATTGCAACTATTATTGCTGCATATAAAAAAATAATAAATTATATCCAACCATATTAAAGAAATCATTTACTATGGTTAGTTAACAATGGTGTACCATGTTATTGGCATTAAAATTGACACATTGAGTATGCCTAAAAAGTTTACCGGTACCAATTTTTCCTATTGGAAAAGTCGGATGCAAATTTGGTAGAATATGGTGGGTTACAATAAGTTCTTAGAAGAGGATGAACCTAAACCTGATGAAACTGTCACTAATAATGTAAAGATAAATTAGAAATTGGAAGAATGGTGATATAGACATGTCGAGAGTTAATCATGTTTGCTTTAAATAACAAACTATATGATTCTTACTCTAAGCTTCCAATTACCACTTCTAAGGTTTGGGGGGCGTTAGAAAAGAAATATAATATTAAAAATTAGGGTGATGAAAAGTACTATCTTTCCAAATTTTTAAAGTTTCAAATGGTTCAGGGTAAATCTATTTCTATCAAACTCATGACTTTTACTCTTATGTCATGAGATCTTAGATGCAAGCATGGTTTTGCCTGATAAGTTTGTTGTTATGCCCATAATTGAGAAATTCCCTAAATCATGGGAGTCATTTGGTAGGACTCTTAAGAATAAAAAAAGGAGTCTTTTCGATGAACAATATCATGAGGGACTTACATATAAGAAGAGCATTTGAAAGAGAAGAACCTAAAGTTACCTACTGATGTAATCCTAACTATCAATTTTGCTATTTAAAAGAATAAAATAAAAATCAAAGAATGCACATAAACCTAAGGCTACAATCTAAAGGAAACCAAAGACAAAACTTGTTGTACATGTAGACAAGTTGACCACTGGAACAAGGACTATCCTTCGAAAAAGGCAAAGAAGGCTTCCGCTTCTACAATCGAGGAGGTTGTAGTTAACATGATGGATGGATCCTTGAACCACAATGATGGGTATGTGTCTATAAAATCTAAAATCTTTTTAATCTTTGAACTATTTTATTGGATCATTGGTGTTGGGGCTAATGTACATGTTTGTGCTGACAAGTCCCTATTTGTGTCTTACTAGGCATCTATAGGTCGATCAGTGACTTTGGGTGACTCCAACTCTGTAGAAGTCAAAGTTGAAGGATGGATGGACTTGAAGCTTCCTTCGAGAAAGGTTTTGGAACTTTATAGAGTCAAACATATTCTATCTATTTGACACAATATCGTTAGTGGAAAAATTCTTCTTATGGATGGTTTTAGAATAGAGTCCAAAGTTAACAGTAAGTGACTCTTTGAATATGTGGCTCTGGCGATCGGCCAGCGACTGAACTACGACTTCTGCCCGCAGCCATCCTCTAGCTTGGGGGAGTGGGTTGTGATTGGCGCGCCCGACTCGTCTCCCCCCGGGCTCTTCCTTGACCTCTCCCCCAGTAGAGTTCCCACTTTGGGGGAAAAAGCTTAGTCTCCTGGTGGCAGCACCCTCGACTCTCCTCCGTGCCCGAGTTTGTCCGGCAGAAGCCGGTGATGAGGACGCTTTGGACGGTGATCCAGGGGTGCTTGCTGCTCCTTCGAGCTTGCTGCTCTGGCCAGTAACCTTGCTAGGTGAGGGGTTTATTTTCCCCCTTTCTATCTTATTAGCTTTATTAGTAGGTTGTCCTTTGGTTTTTCCTTTCTGGTAAGGCTACTTCTCTATTATCCTCTGTTTGTGGTGGCTTTCCTCCATCATTGGTGATGGTTCCCCTCCCTATTGTGGAGGCCGACAGGAAATGGGTTCCTCCCAGATCTCTGTCTAGGTTCGAGGTTTACCCTCGATACATTTTGATGTACATAGATCTGCTATGTTCTTGTTGGATTACATATCAAGGAAGCTTTATGGAAGATACTCTTACATTTGTGGCTCCAGTTTATGCACGGGTAATTAAGCCATTCTCAATTTGGAAGATGCTTATGCACGTCAACTAGGAATCCAAGCTGAAGCTTGTCACCTATTTCCAATCTCATATTTGTAATGTTGGTGTGCTCTTGTTCCCAATATGGTGTAACCACATTCTCCTTTGTATATGTCATATGGCGATCTTGATATAATATCATCTGTGTTTTTATCAAAAAGAAGAATAGAGTCCAAATATAATGAGTCTATTATTAGACGCCTTTCTGACTCTCTATTTTTTGGCAAGAGGTATTTATGTGATATCGACAACCTATTTAAGATTCTTGTTGAACATGCTTTAAATTCTATTTTTATTTGAATTATAATATTTTTGATTGCATGAATATTGTATCTTCTAACATATGGCATAGTCATTTTGCACATCTTAATTTTGACTCAATGAAATGAATGATGAATCTAGAATTAATTCCTAAATATGACATTAATGTTAGTAGATGTGAAATTCTTGAGAAAGCTAAACTACCTAGTAAGTATTTTAATTATGTGAATAGGAATATGGAAATCCTTGATTTAGTATACACTGATATTTGTAAGTTTAATGAGATTACTAATAGGGATGAAAAATGTTATTGCATAACTTTTATTGACAATGCAAGTAGATATTGTTATGTCTATTTACTTAAAAGTAAAGATGATGTACTAGAGAAATTCAAAATCTATAAGAAAAAATATAAAATTCAAACTTGTTAAATAATTAAACCATTAAGGTCAGATAGGGGAGGAGAGTGCACCTCAAATGACCGCTCCTTATTCACCATAATTCAATTGGATTACAAAATGTAATAACTGAAACCTAATAGATATGCTTAAAAACATATTCAAAACCTTAGGTATACCCAACTTTATGTTTTTTAATACAGCTTGTCATATTATGAACATAGCTCCCCATAAACATAAAGAAAGTAGTCTGCTTGAGCAATGGAGCAGTCAAAAACTGAGTCTCAAATATCTTCAAGTGTGATATGCCTTGCTAAGGCACTTGTCCTTGAACACAAAGCAAAGAAATTGGGACTAAAACTAGTTTATGTTATCTTCTCAGGTTATTTGGAGACAAATTATGTCTATACATTCTTGATTGTAAAATCTAAAATCTCGAGCATTTATATCGGTACAATTGTAGAACTATGTTATGCTACATTATTTGAGGAAGTGTTTCCCATGAAATTTGGTGTGCATAAAGAATTATCTCAAGAGGATTCATTTACCATAGGTTCCATTCCCTCTCATGTGGAAAGGATGACAAAAGTGGGGGCGACTCAAAACATATTATTTCTAAATTTTACGATTCTAAAGAAATGGTTGGACCAAGGAGAACTAAATAGCCAAGGACATCCAATTTTTTTGGAAGTGAGTTTCTCACTTATAATATTAAAGATGATCCTATATCTTCAACATGCTATGGATTCTCTTGGAAAGAAATCATTGACAATGAAATCAATCAGTTCTCTCGAATGAAACTTTGGAAAAGTGGATTTACCTCCTAGTTGTTCTGCAATTGGATGCAAATAGATCTTTAAGAAGAAACTTAATGCAAATGGGAAAATAAGTATAAATATAGATTGGTTGTTAAGGGTTACACACAAAGGGAAGGAATAGATTATTTTGATATGTATTCTCATGTTTCCTATATGACCACAACCCTAATGCTTATAACATTAGATTCCATTTATAATCTACCTATCCATTAGATGGATGTGAAGACCGCATTTTTACATGATGATCTTCAAGAGGAGATATAAATAGACCAACCTGAGGGATTTGTGGGTAGTGACAGTAAGAGTCCAAAATGTGTAAACTTGTTATCATTATATGACTTGAAACAAGCTCCTAAGTAATGACATGAGAAGTTTGATTCTATGATATAATTGTTTGGCTTTATTTCTCATCATTTTGGTAGATGTGTTTGATCAGCCTAAATCATAGGTCCAAAATGGGGTGGATCTACAATAATTGGAATTTCAAATTTAGAACTCGACATTCTGGCCTCCTAAACTATAATATGGGGTCCTATGTAGTAAATTAGGGTTGATCCACAGGGAGGTGGTATGTGTTAAGTATTAAGAGCCTTAACTTAGTTATACCAAACAAAGGGGTGAGATAAAGTTTAATGTTCCTTATAGAATGCTGATACTTCAACAAACAAGCAATAAGAAAGTAAAAAAAAACAAGAAATGAAATAAAAGAATAAGAAAGTCAAAAAGTAAAGTATCAAGTATGGATGGAAAACTTGGATTAGGTTTCACCATCTAAGGTCTCTCACCAACATGCAATACTCACACCCATTGTATAGCCTTAGCAAGTTTACAAAAAATCGTCATAAGTGTATATTCTCTCCTCCCTCAATCTTAGCATAGATATAGATTATAAGATGGTCTCTCTCGAGAGAGGGAAAACAAACAATCAAAGAAAAACTATGTAATTAATGTCTTAAGCATTCCAACATTCTCATGTATTCGTGCAACTCCAAACACTTAGATATAGGTTGATACTACTCTTTCAAGGAATCATCAATCAAAAGACACAAGATGGCAGCTAATAGTGCACGTGAAGAACTAAGAACAAGAGTATGGAGATAAACATTTCTAAGCTCATATATTCAATGGATATAGTATGTACATGTTGGAAGAGACTTAGTGGCTACTCACAACCTAAGCTATATGATTAGAAACTCATGATAATGAATAGCTTTGTAGAATTACAAGTATGGTGAGACATGGAGCTGGAAAATGAAGTGGGATGAAGGGAATGTAAGGAGGGGGACAAATTTAGAGAAGAAGGGGAAAGATACACCAACAGTAACCATGGACTGGTCAAGGTCAATGGACAACTTCTCCCTCTAAATCTAACATCAGTGGAGAGGATGGCTGCTCTGTTTCCCTCCTTCTCTCAAAAAAGATGTCTAGAAATGCTCCGAGGGGTGGGGGTATGTTGCCCCTTGGATTCTCATCCTTGGAGACCATGAATCAATGGAAAAATGGCACAACTCAGAGGTTAATGGTGAGGTAGCTGTGAGGCAACACTCCATCATATCCTTCACATCACGGTGCCATTCCAATTGCATGGGCTCTTATATTTATAGATCTTAGTCCAGTGCCCAAGAAAGTGTTTTGGATTACTTTACTTGCACTGCAAATACTCTGACCATCAGTTTGTGTGACCATCGACTTCGAGATCCAAATATTGTAGATTGATGCACCATTAAGTTTGGGCATATGATGAATGGATATTCATCCCAATTTAATTGCATTTCCTAGACTAACTTTACATTCTAGTGTATCACTTTATTCCATAATTTAGTCCATTAGGCTTCAATTGTCATAATTGTTAATAATTCGGTTTTTCCATCTTTTTAGACAATGTGTGGACTGTTTTAATTAAATCCAAAATTTTGCCTCTTTTTTTGAGAATCCATTAATTTTGTTAATAACATTACTTTTGTTTTATGTAGGGAGTGTTGATTTATTCATAGCTATTTCCAATTAATCAATAAAAAATGAAGACAATGAAATCCATACATGGCATTTCTTTATTTATCAATAAAAGGAATTCATTTATGTGCCATCAAGTTATTTCTTTAACTGGGTGCCAAGAAAACTAACCAAATAGTTTCCTTTACCAGCTATCAAGATGAAAATTTGGAAAAGAAATTGGAAGTTAATGTTCATAACGCTATTGTTTTGACCGAGCAAGAAGCAACCGAGTGCAAAAGTGAAAATCTTTTGAAGTAGTGGATTAATACAACCAAAAGACTTGGTCAAATAGCCATTTTATATCCTTTATCATCTCATATGCTGCCAAAATTTCAATGATCATTCTCCTTTCCATTATTTAATACTTCACCCAAATGCCATCTCTCTCCCATTGCATTGTCCACAAGGCACTTGGTGTAATGAAAACTATCGTTACATTTAGAGTAAAGGCATTTAATTATTTGGAGAG
This sequence comes from Alisma plantago-aquatica, assembly GCA_963693085.1. NCBI lineage: Eukaryota > Viridiplantae > Streptophyta > Magnoliopsida > Alismatales > Alismataceae > Alisma > Alisma plantago-aquatica. Next base: position 366,190,212 of record OY856411.1, on the reverse strand, counting down.
CCCAGCCTATGGAGCTCCACATATGCCTATCAAGCACAAGGAAAAATATAGCAATCGAGGGAGCAAGGTAGTGTGAGATACTAGCAAGCAAAGTAATTAAGAATAAATCCTAGTCTCATGAGTTTTCCAACTCACGTCTAGATCCAGTCAAAATTTAAATTAAGAAGGCCATTATTGCAGTCAAAGTTCATTCAAAGAAGATCCACCAGTCGTCACTACAACAAAGCTTCATGTCTAAATTTGTTGGCCCCTCCTTTCTCCCTATAAAAGGAGGGGGGCTTCAAGGAAAAGGGCATCACTTTTTCCATCAACTTTTATACCTATTCCTATAGGATTTCTATTATAATATTGTTCATTTACATTATGTTTGAGTAGTTCTATCATGGTGCATGGGGAGTAGCCCCATATCCTGATTTCTGCATTAGTTGTACTAACTCCATAATTTTATCTAGTTGTTTTGTTTGTTATAACCTATGTGGAAGCGATCACCTGATCTATGAGTTAGAATCTTGGAATAGAAATCACATATCTTGAAGCAATCACCTAAAAGATTTATATTGGATGGTTGGTCGAGGATCCTCAAATGCCATGACCTCAGGTTTGAGAGAATTCTAGCATTTGTGTGATTTGTGCTCTCATGGAACACAAATCTGCATAATCTTGATTCATTCAATGACATAAGGAGTTGGATTAACTAATGTAGGAAGGTGATTGTTGGTGGTGATCTTCCAGATGCCTAGTTCTTTCTATCTTTGATTAGTTAAAATTTATTTCTGCACTTCTATTTTCTATTCTTAGCATAATCAAACTCTCAAACTAAATTACCTTCTTGTTCTTGTGATTGGTTTTGTATTTCAACCATCCTTTTCCTCCAACCTTTGGATCGATACCTTACTACCATAAGGTTGAATCATTGGTTGCAATGAGTTAACTACCTCTCTAGAAGGTTAAACTCTCAGAATTTTCTAGTGATTTGGTGTGCAAATGACAAACATCAAATTTAGCACCATTGTCAGTAACAACACTCATTATTTTCCAAACCCGGTCCCTTATATATATAGGATTTCTCTTTTTTCATTTATAATTTTAGTTTGGTTTTATAATTTTTAGCTTGTTTCATAATTTTAATATTTTTTCATGATTCCTTAGTTTGTTCATAATTTTTAGACTTGTTCTATAGTTTTTTAAGTCTTGTTTTTATAATTCTTAGTCTTATTCCATAATTTTCTTTCTTAGATTTTTGTAATTAAATTGCCAACCAAGTCCCATTCTTATTGTGTATCTCCTCCTTCTACTGAGTTTTCATTCCAATAGTACTACTTTCTAGTTTATTTTGTAACTTTAGTTTCTTTGTAATTTGTAGTTTTGTTCTATAATTTTTTAGTCTTGTTTAATATTTCTTAGTTTTGTTAAATATTTTTTTAGATTTTATTAGTTTCCTTTTTAGATCTTTGCATTTTATTTCAAAACTTCCTACGGAGACCCAAACCAGTAGTGTATCTCCTCTGACTACTGAGTTTCCATTCTAGTAGTATCGCTTTCTAGTTTGTTTTGTAACTTCTAGTCATGTTTATAATTTCTTAGGTTATATTTCAAATTTTTGGTTCTTTTGTAATATTTAGTAAACTCCTTAACTTATTTTGTAAATTTAGTTTCTTTTCATAATTTTTAGTTTCTTCTAGTTTATATCTTTTTCCTTTCTTTCGATCTTAGATTCCTTTTTGTAATTTATTTCTTTCAGAAAAAAAATCTTTCCAAATGAAGTGGTAATAAAATCTTTCCAAATAATATTGTTTATAATTTCTTGGATTATCTTTGTGATTTTTCGTTCTTTTATAATTTTTTTTGAGATATCCCGGGCCCTATTTTTTCATCTTGCGGCCTGACACAAGCAAAGTTAAACCCATTACATATACTAAAATCTGGCAGTCTGCCATTAGACTATTTTTCAATGAGTTAATCCCTCATAATACAGTTTCGAGGGTTTCAAACCATTCCTGGTTCAAGGTACTTCTAAGTTGGGCCATGGCCAGCCCATTCGCAATTATATTGCCTTTACATCGCCCATATTGTATCTTGGCGTTGGTCGGTTTCCTTGTCTTTAACTTTGTCATCTAGTATGCACAACTGGGATGGTTTACTTCTTCTTCCTTCAACAACTATATTGATGTCTGTCTATCTGTCTCAACAAAAGCCCACGTCCACGCATTCCTTTGGATTTGCTCACAGGCTAGTTGAATTTCAGCTAGTTCTGTCGCTATAATTGATGTAACATGTATCCTTTTTGACCATCCTCCTAACCAACTACCTTCAGCATCCCTGGTGACCACCGTCACTGCCGCTTTCTCCCCTTTAACTGCAGCGTCAACATTGAGTTTGACGGCGTTGTGGTCTGGTTTTCTCCAGTGCTCAGCGGTCATCGAGTGACTGATATTGTTATTGTAGGTCGGCCAGGCCTCCATGTTTAGCCCGATGGATTTTTTGATGCAGTAGATTTGGTGATTTAGTTGTTTGTATTCCCCCTCGAAGATCTCAGTGTTCCTGAATCTCCATAAATGATTGCAAATGATCCTAAATGTCTCGATGGAGATAGAGGTTTGTCTGTGAACAACCTTCAGACATCCTTCAATGTTCATCGGGTGAAAAAATATAGTCTGCTCTGTTGTCATAAAAAAAGCGGCCCATACGCCTTTAACCTTGTCACGGTCTTGTAAAACATGGACAATAGACTCATTCGCCTTCCTATATCTAGTGCAAAGCCCGGAGTCCGACAGATGCCTTTTCTGTCTTCATTCATTTATGAGTAGGGCCGAGTGCAAAACCAGCCATGCGAACATTAATCTTTGTCGGTAGTTTTAGTTTCCAAATGTCATCCCAGGTTCCTTTGCTAATAAATTCTTTATGTTGTCTGATGATTTGGTAAGCCATGCTCGTGGAATAAGATTCTTCTGCATTGTGGTTCCAAACTCTGTAGTCCATATGTTCCTCCCCGAATGGGGTAGCCACCATCTTAATATGTTGGACCACCTCATCATCAAACTAGTGTGACAAGAATGCATAATCCCACATCCATGTGTCTAGGACCAAGCCATTAATAGTCAAATCTTCCAGCTCAATTGGAATTCAATGCTTGGTATGATCAGGTAGTAGTAATCCTAGCTTAACCCACATGTCATTCCAGACGTTAATCAAACTTCCTCCTACTGGGCACATAGTTGAATTGTCCATTATAAATTGTTTCCCCTCTATAGTAGTTTTTCCTAGTCTTTCGGTGTTAACCAGCTTTCCAGGTTCTGCTTTCTCGAACCTCTTCCTTAACATATTGCACCAGATTGAACTTCTGCCACTCGCTATGTCCCACGAGTTCTTTAGCACAGTTCTTGGTTCCAGTCACGCATCGACCTAATACCCAGACCTCCATGCTTCTTTGAGATTTTCACCTTCCGCCATGCGACTAAGGGTATAGATTTGATTTTTTAGCCACCTCCCCAGATAAAACACCATATGGTGCCATCGATTCTGTCACTTAGGCTGAGAGGTAGAGTAGTTGTCTGCATTACATAAATAGGGATGGCATATAGAGTGGATTTAACAAGGCAAGCCCATCCTTCTAGAGACAAATTCTTCGACACCCAAGACTGAATTTTACTCTCCACCTTATCGATGATGTATGAATAAGTCACTTTAGTAACTTTAGAGTGCAGAATGGGAACCCCCAGATATCTACCCAGATTCTCAGTGGAATTGAATTTGTTGATCTGCTGGATTTCTCTTCTGACTGAAGTAGGGACACTATGTGAGAAAAAAAATGTGATTTTGTGGCAGATATGGCTTGGCCCGAGGCATTTTCCAACTCTTCAAAACATTATAGGATGATTCTCATCTGGGATTTGCTTTCCTCTGCAAAGAAAATTAGGTCATTTGCGAAGCAAACGTGGGCTATAGAAGATCCTGACCTGCCCAATTTCAAAGGTCTCAACCTCTTGTTAGATACTCTAGCCTAAATCATCTAAGACAGGCGTTCAAGACAAAGGATGAAGATGTATGATGCTAACATATCACCCTACCTAAGACCACGACTAGCTTTGAAAGGTGTTGCTTGCTTCCCATTCCATATAATCGTGGAGTGACCCCCAGTGATTGAGTTCATGACAAAATTCTGAACATTTGGGGGTAATCCGACCTTTGTCAGTGTGTCTTCAACAAAATGCCATGACATACGATCGTAGGCTTTAGAGAGATCAATTTTGATTGCCATAGTTTTTGCTCTGATTTTTCTTTTCATGCCATGTATGATCTCCTGGATAAAGGCAATATTGTATGTAATCCTTCTCCCCAGAACAAAGATGCTTTGTTCGGGTGATATCCATCCAGGCAAGAAATTTTTGAGACGTTCCACAATCAACGTAGATGCTAGTTTGAGAGTGGTATTGTTCAACGAAATGGGTCTAAGATGTTCACATCTTTTAGGATATTTCACTTTAAGGATGAGTATGATTGATGTGTTACATGCTTCCTCACTAATCAGATCTCCAGAGATCATATCTTGAATCCTCTGAGTCACTGATTGGCCAACTGCCTTCCAATTCCCTTGTAGGAACTCGACTGTGATCCCATTGGGCCCTGCAACCTTGAATGGTTTCATAAGTTGCAGGTAGCATGAACCTCTTCGCCCAATGGCCTTGAGGAAATGGTGTTGTAGTCTTTAGAGTTTAACCTACAGAAATAGCCAGGAATGTCCGACACACAGTATGAGGAAGCACCTATAGGTTTAGTGAGAATGTCCTTAAAATGTGTCACCACCAGTTCCAGGATGGTTGCTTCATTTGACTCCCACTGCCCTGCAGAGTTTTTTAGAGAAGTGATTGTGTTATGTCTTCTCCTTTGATTGACCCATGCCTGATAAAATTTTGTGTTGTTGTCCCTATTTTGGAGCCAGTGAATATGGGCCTTCTATTTCCAGTCCTCTTCATCCTTATTAACAACACACTGGAGATCAGCCTGCATATCAGTACATATTTTATCAGTGATAGCATCATATGTGTCCGCCAACATATGTTGAAGTCGCATGATATTGTGTTGTAGTCTCTTCTTATCACGGAAAGAAGCATGCCTTTGCATTTCATCCAGCTTCAAGATATCTTGTTCAGCATCCTGGAAAGTCGTATAGAAATTATTAGAGTGTGCCCATTTCTCAGCCACTAGTAGCCGCATAGCTTCGTTATTGTTCCAAGAAGCCTTTGACACAAACCTACTTTCTTTGGGAGAACCACGTGCCCGTTTTAACAGGAATGGGCAGTGATCAGACAAATATCTAGGAAGACGCTCAATAATCCAGGAAGGAAATTTGGAAAGGAAAGCTTCATTGGACAGAGCACGATCAAGTCTTTACTACAGGTGACCATGTTTGTAAGTGTAGCGTACGCCACAAAAGCCCAAGTCTATCAAGCCTATTGGTGTGTATGCCCTAAGAGCCAATCATGGGATGATTGATAGGATACATTAAGATTGATTTGATAAACATCAAAGGCAAGCTTCCAATTCTTTCTGGTTCAGTCATATGAGATAATGATAGAACAGATTGAATGTCTAGAGAAAAACAGTACTCAATGACATATGCTTTCATGTTAAGGACATGAACGATGAGATCATACGGATGCTAAGAGTTTGTACATTCTTGTTATGTCCCTAGTCAGATGCCATTATGGAAGGTAGATAGACAGCAATGACACACAAGACTAGATTGTGGTGTTGGTTGATGATAGAATTTCATTAGTCATGATGTGGATATATCAAACCAAACACATAGGTACTTGTTAGAGAACAAGTGTATCAAACAGACCCACCGTGAGTTTGACACATGGAACCATGACATTGTAGTCATAGTAAGTTCTCACAGTGATGGTGGTGAGTGTGATTCTTTGACCTAAAATCACAGCACTCAACACATGTCATTGGGTACACTTTGACATCATCAAACGCAGTCCTGAAACATGGGTTGTTATAAAGGTGATGATTGGGTGGCTTTGAGACATGGGGCTTTTGAGGGGTGAGTGATATATATGGGATTTGTCCCTCCTGAGGGAGTTTGATATCCATGGCCACCTGATGAGTAGGATTGAGATAAGTGTGTGCATGCATGTGTGAATCAGTAAATATTGATGTCATACATATCTCCTCCAATCTACTCTGAGATCAAGAAAGTGAATGAACGTTGAAAGGATGATTGTTCCATGCCTTGAGTTCATTCGTGATATCAGTGATAAAGGAATTATACATTCTCTATAACACCATTCATGAATTGTAGGATTGAAAGTTGTTCTTCAACTTTCTATTTCACTTGGGTAGCACTGATGTGCGACTAGGCACCGCTCTTTGCTTGTGAAGTCATAAGTGTTATGGACTTTCACTGCCAACGTGAAATGGACCTGTAGGGTCACACACATAGGATTTCACTTGGAAGAGGAGTTTATCCACAAATAATGTTTAGATTGATTACTAAAGGAGTTTAGTAGTTCAATTAAACACTCAATTAATTGATAGCTCAAAATCATAGTATTCAATGTGTTGGATCGATTGATTAAAGTATTGGATTGATTGAAACTGCAATTGACTGATATGCACAGTCTGCACTTCCAACCGATCGGCTCATGTGATGAACTGATCGGCTCATGTGATGAACTGATCGGCTCAAGACAGGATGAGACGACTGGTTCAAGGGTTGAACCGATCGGCTCAACTGGTCTAACCGAGATCATTTGGAAAGTGAGAAGACTATTTTGCAAAAATAATTTGTTTCACTTGTACAAATTCGATTTGAACAAGGATTAATATTTGATTAATCAGAAAAAAATATGAAAGTCAATTTGAGTTGGACCAGGACCACGAACCGATCGGTTGGGAAGTAAACTGATCGGCTCAGGTGCTCCAACTGATCGATTCAGGTGTGAAACGATCGACTCAGCTCCTCAACCGACTGTTTCATGCTTGAAACGATCAGTTCAGGTGGCGTTGTTGGTTGTTTTGTGGAAAATCTCAAACCCTTCTACTCCTGCATTAATCCCACATTGCCCGGGGTTGAGAACCCTATCTCATGACCCTCCTATATATATAGGGGTATTGGGGGCTTCTCATAAACAACAACTCAGTGCACTAGTTTCTCTGCAAAGTTGATGTTCTCTCTGGCTTTGGTAACCGAGAGAGCCCGAGCAAGTGATACCTGATAAGGGAGGCACAATAAGGGAAAGACAACTACAGAAAAGCGAATGGTGGTAGGAGAGTGTGTCAGTGACTAGTACGCCAATAGGAGGGTGTGACTCCTTCTGATTCCTTGTGGGACAAGGAGATCAGAGTTCCAGGTGGTCAGTGTGGACTACTTCAGAGGCGGGAGACTTCTACCGCTCGGAGGACAGCTGTCAATCCCGACAGTCCCGGTGAGACCAAAAGCCGACAGTCTCGATGAAACCAGGAGCTACACAGACACCATCTAAGACCGGAGGTGAAGACCATGCAAGCTACGATGTAATGTCACCGAGCAAGCCTCGGGACAAGGTACACCTCTACAAACCATCCTTCCTACTGTATAGATGTTCATGCGATTCCTTTATTCTGCGTTTGGGAGAAGAAAATTTTTGTTTCCGTTGCCTTCTTTGTCTCCCCTAAAACCCAATTGTGGTATCAAAGCCACCTCAACTGCTCTATACTTTAGGATTATCGATGTGATCGATTTTGGTTTGTCACCTTTATTTATTGCATACGATGCGAATAAAATTGGCTTTATGCATGTCCAATTCTAAATCCACAAAACCCAATATTCATATATGATATGTAATATTAATGCACTCGATATGCATCGCCCTTAAACAAGTTTTGTGGTGGATGTATAGTGTGGTTATGGCCAATAAACCCTACGTGTGTGCTTGGTTGTATGTTGTTTCTTGCTTCTCGGTCTGCGTACCGATTCCCTACCTCCTTATTCCTAATGTAACTCGAGATAACTCGATATTTCTTTCCTACCTTTGCTCCCCCCGAATGTAACTCGGGGTTTCCCATTTAAATGTAAAATAGGATAGATCTTTTATTTCCTATTATGTCAAAGAATGGCGGACAACCTGATGACAACTGAGATGATTGGTTCAAGGTATGAACCGATCGGTTGGTGATCCAGACGACCGGTTCAAGGAGCCAGACGATCGGGTGGTAGCTATGAGGAGATGCACGATGACCAGTCGAACAGATCAGTTGGAGGAGCCAACCGATCGGCTGGTGGCACCCAAACGACTGGCCAGGGTGAGCAGGTTATTCATATGATGAGTTGATCAACTCGGACGGCTATAGCACTTCATCATGGACATGTTGCATGTGATGTAGACCTAGATGACTGTGATTCCTCTTGGCTCAAGGAATCACATTAGGATGGCCATAATCATTGCTTTTATCATTTCACATGTTTTCTGTGGGATATAGTATGTATATGATACATAATATATATTGTGGTGGTTGGATATGTATATGTACCTATAAAAACCAAATCCCTCATTAAATATTAAAGTTTTAGATGCCTTCTAAATGCGAAACATGTGAAAAGCTTGATCGGCCAAGTGTGGGCACGCCCTAGCGTGGTGCACCGTCTATCTCGTGGAATGGAAGCGTGAAGGATGAATATGTGGGTCTGCCCTAGCAGGGTGTGTATTCATCATGTTGGATTTGGGTCGGACTTAACAAGGTGACCTAGATAGGATATAGCACCTTGAGGCATGGAGGTGATCATGGCAAGGAGTTTCATATGACATCTTTCAAGAGTTGCATATGATGCAATTGGTAAAAGTTCCCTACCTGGAAGATCTAAATTGTGGGTGACATCCCTAGTTGGTCCATGACTTAGAGGATTTCAGGATCTTGACCCACTAGAAGATTGTACACTACAATCTTCTGAATTGATGGTGAGGGATATCAATTTGAACAAAAATAGTGGGAGCGATAATTAATTGAAGTCCTAATTATATCGTCAACCTTTCAAATCAATCAAATAAGTCAAAAATGAGTTTTGGACTAAATTTCATGTATTTCCTTTTGTAGTACAAATGACAACAAACAACAATCACTTTTTGTTGCAATCAGTCCTTGAGAAGAACAAACTGAATGGGACTAACTTCCATGACTGGTTTAGGACATTAAGAATTGTTCTCACTCAAGAGAGAAAGCTATATGTCCTGGATACTCCAGTTCTAGAGGAACCTGCTCCTACCGCACCAAAGGCAGAAAGGGATGCTTATAAGAAGCATTCTAATGATGCCATTGATGCAAAGTGCTTGATGTTGTGCTCTATGAACCATGAGTTGCAGAGACAACATGAGAACATGGGTGTCATTGAGATGATTCAGTATCTCAAGAACATGTATGAAGATTAAGCACGGCAAGAGAGATATGATGTCTCCAGGGAGTTGTTCAAGTGTGTCATGACAGAAGGAGATCCAATTGGTCCTCACAGACTCAAGATGATTGGGTATGTGGAGAACCTGACAAGACTGGGATTTCCCCTGAGCCAAGAGTTGGCTACTGACGTGATACTGTAATTGTTTCCAGAATCATACAGTCAGTTTGTGATGAACTACAACATGAACAACTTTGACAAGTTGTTGACAGAGTTGTTAGGCATGTTGAGGACAGTCGAGACATAGATGAAGAAGGACAAGACTAAGTCTGTGATGATGATCAGTAGCAAGAAAGGAAAGTCCAAGCGCAAGGGCAAGGGCAAAGCTAAGAAGGGTTCTGATGCTAGCCAGCAGCCCAAGGCGTCTTCAGATCTCAAGGCCAAAGGAGGCGTGACCAAGAGAGGCAATTGCCACCATTGTCAAAAGCCAGGACATTGGAAAAGGAATTGTCCACTCTATCTGGAAGAACTAAAGAAGAAGGAGATGACAGACGTCTCCACCTAAAGGTGTCATGAAATAAACTTGTAACATTTTTGAGGTATATGATACCAAGATATAAAATGTAAAGCACTCAATACATGGGGAAAGTGTTGCCGCCATAGATAGGCGTACTTTAGTTTATTTTTAGCCTTGAAGGCATGTAATAGAGTTATGAACTGCTATTTCATATTTGCCAATGGATAGAAACACATTATTTTTTGCATATTGTATGACAATGATAGCAATTAATAAAGTCGATGTTTCAATCTATGTGGCAATGCCTTGTTTATCTTGTGGTACTTGGTATGCATAAGATAAAATGATACCTAAAAGTTATTGATAACTCAAACAATCAAATTAGCATAAATCATGAGAAATTCACTTCTAGTTTCCATGTGATGGATAATCTAGACTCTTTTGGTTAGAGAACCAGTAAGAGACATGAATCTCTTAGACATGATTAATCAATCTTCACTAGTGGTAGTGGGAGAATGATTATCCTATTAGGTATAATACATGTGATGTATTTACATACCAATTAGAGTTAATGCTAATACTTCAAGCGGTGTTTAGAGAAATACCGATATGAATATCTTTAAGTGTTCAAGAATATCATAGATGAAGTACGAATTTGGTAAAGTGTTAATTCTTGATGAGATCAATGAATGAAATACTTGAACTAAATGTTTGAGATCCTTATGAGTGATTATGATAGTGTATCATAGTAACCTCATGATTAAGGCATGGTGATGTCTAAATCAAAAGGGAGTCATACTCTAAGGAGTTAGAGGATGATTATCAAATAATTAAATTCTTCTTAAATAAAGAATATCACACACTAATAAAGGATATTAAGAATCACAAAGTGTTGTGAGTTCTCAAAATTCCTTGATAGATACACCTCAATTATCTATGTGATGAGTTGGTCATGTAATGAATCAACTATCTAGATGAATGTGAGGAATCAGATTTTGAGTTATGGTTTATGACCATTACATCCTAAATGACTTCCATGTGAACCATAAGGTATGACCTTGATGGTAGCACCCATTGGGATGAAATACATAAGTGTGAATGAGTATTAAGTGTTAAGACACATGGATAACATTTTGAGAAGGATGATGATTGTTGATTGCAACTTATTGACTAAGAAATTTGGCATATGGATATGAAAACCGCATTCCAATGAGGAATAAAACAAGGATGTGTATGTGACACAACCTATAAGGTTTATGAATCCATTAGTGCAAATGAAGTCTATAAGTTACAATGGACTAATCAATGTGATTGATTAAGTACAAGAAACTCAGAGTTGGATCTTTACTTTGATAATATGGTCAAAGGGTTTGACTGATATGTCAAAAATAAAGAGAGATCTGTGATTTAGTGGGAGCATATTCACATTCCACATGTTGATGTGAAATGAAATGTTCTAAGAATGGAAATCCAAAGTGGAAATTATCTTTAAGGAAGATAGAGAAATTTCCTATGTAATAGGAATAGAGATCTATAGAGACAGTACTCGAAAACCTCTTGACCTGAAAAGAGATAGCATGCATTGGCAATCTATATTGAAGGGTTCAGTGTACATAGATTCAGTGGGAGAAAACTTGTCCATGTTACATGGAGTTGGTATCCCAAGGCCAAGTGTCCAATTCTTATGAAGAATGGGAACACTAAGAATAGATATGGATCTATCATGTATGTAATCATCCCATTATCTTGCATATATGGACATAGCAAAATAAAGTGCATTCATCATCTTATATGTAGGACATGACAATATGATGTGCTCATCCTGATAACTCGTATGTGGATGTATGTCTAGTTCCAGTAAGGGTTATTGGAATACCATGAGAACTTGATAAGTACTTGAGAAGTACTAGTTCTATGGAAATAAGGAAGGGTTCACTGTAAAGAGTTACACTGATGCAAACTTCCAGAAAAAGGACAGAAGATTAATCGCAATATATATATATGAGAGATATATAAAAGTGAATGGTTTTTGATAATTGGAAACGTTCCAATAAAGTTGTTTAAAAGGAAAGGCTGAGTATCCATGTGTTTGAGAACATTAGTGGATATTATATGGATCTGGAAGTTCATGAGGTGAACTTATAGATATTCCGGTCATTGATGACAAGTAAGAAGTACTTGGTCATGCAATGTGGATAAAGGTTAGCAAAGGAATACTATATCGCATATTACAGCAACTCCATCTCATACGTGTGATGTACATCAAAGAGATGAGAGAAATGCAGTTAATACCAACTTTGGAAAGGTGTTTACATAACTCACTATGTTAGCACTAGAGCACGGTAACATGTGGGACATGTGTGAAGATCACTATGAATATGATTCAAGGGTGATTGGATCGTAGTGCAAGCGGGAGTCTGTTGGTATGTATTCCCTGAGTGCCAATCATGGGATGATTGATGGGATACATTAAGATTGATTTGATAAACATCAAAGGCAAGCTTCCAATTCTTTCTGGTTCAATCATATGAGATAATGATAGAACAGATTGAATGTCTAGAGAATGACAGTACTCAATGATGTATGCGTTTAGGTTAAGGACCTGAACGATGAGGTCATACGGATGCTACGAGTTTATACATTCTTGTTATGTCCCTAGTCGGATGTCATTGTGGAAGGTAGATAGACAACAATGACACATAAGACTAGATTGTGGTGTTGGTTGATGACAGAATCTCATTAGTCATGATATGGAGATATCAAACCAAACACATAAGTATTTGTTAGAGAAAAAGTGTATCGAACAGACCCACTATGAGTTTGACAATTGGAACCATGACATGGTAGTCATAGTCAGTTCTCACAGTGATAGTGGTGAGTGTGATTCTTTGATCTGAAATCACTGCACTCAATACATGTCATTGGGTACACTTTGACATCATCAAACGCAGTCCTGAAACATGGGTTGTTATAAAGGTGATGATTGGGTGGCTTTGACACATGGGGCTTTTGAGGGGTGAGTGATAGATATGGTATTTGTCCCTCCTGAGGGAGTTTGATATCCATGGCCACTTGATGAGTAGGATTTAGATAGGCATGTGCACACATGTGTGAATCAGTATATGATATTAATGTCATACATATCTCCTCCAATCTACTCTGAGATCAAGAAAGTGAATGAACGTTGAAAGGATGATTGTTCCATGCCTTGAGTTCATTTGGGATATCAGTGACAAAGGAATTATACATTCACTGTTACACCATTCACGGATTGTAGGATTGAAAGTTGTTCTCTAACTTTCTATTTCACTTGGGTAGCACTGATGTGTGACTAGGCACTGCTCTTTGCTTGTGAAGTCATAAGTGTTATGGAATTTCACTGCCAACGTGAAATGGACCTGCAGGGTCACACACATAGGATTTAACCTGGAAGAGGAGTTTATCCACAAACGATGTTTAGATTGATTACTAAAGGAGTTTAGTAGTTCAATAAAACACTCAATTAATTGATAGATCAAAATCATAGTATTCAAGGTGTTGGATCGATTGATTAGAGTATTGGATTGATTGAAATTGCAATTGACTGATTTGCACAGTCTGTACTTCCAACTGATCGGCTCATGTGATGAACCGATCGGCTCATGTGATGAACTGATCGGCTCAGGTTGCTGAACCGATCAGCTCATGTGATGAACCGATCGGATCAAGACAGGATGAGACGACCGGTTCAAGGGTTGAATCGATCAGCTCAACTAGTCTAACCGAGATCGTTTGGAAAGTGAGAAGACTATTTTGCAAAAACTATTTGTTTCACTTGTACAAATTTGATTTGAACAAGGATTAATATTTGATTAATTGAAAACAAATATGAAAGTCAATTTGAGTTGGACTAGGACCACAAACCGATCAATTGGAAGGTGAACCGATCGGCTCAGGTGCTCCAAACGATCGTTTCAGGTGTGAACTGATCGGCTCAGGTGCTCCAAATGATCGTTTCAGGTGTGAAATGATTGACAGCTCCTCAATCGACTGTTTCATGCTTGAATTGATCGGTTCAGGTGGCGCAGTTGGTTGTTTTGTGGAAAATCTCAAACCCTTCTACTCCTGCATTAATCCCACATTGCCCGGGGTTGAGAACCTTGTCCTATGACCCTCCTATATATAGGGGTATTGGGGGCTTGTCAGAAACAACAACTCAGTGCACCAGTTGCTCTACAAAGTTTTCATTCTCTCTAGTTTTGGTAAGTGAGAGAGCCCAAGAAAGTGCTACCCAATAAGGGAGGCACAGCAAGGGAAAGACAATGGCAGATAAGCGACTGGTGGCAGGAGAGTGTGTCAGTGACTAGTACGCTGACAGGAGGGTGTGACTCCTTCCGATTCCTTATGGGACAAGGAGATCGGAGTTCTAGGTGGTCCGTGTGGACTACTTCAGAGGCAGGAGAATTCTGCCGCTCGGAGGACAGTTGTCAATCTCAACAGTCTTGGTGAGATCAAAAGTTGACAGTCTCGGTGAAACTAGGAGCTTCACAGACACCGTCCAAGACCAGAGGTGAAGACCGCGCAAGCCGCGAGGTAATGTCGTCGAGCACGCTTCGGGACAAGGTACACCTCTACAAACCATCCTTCCTACTGTATAGATGTTGATATGATTCCTTTATTTTGGGTTTGGGAGAAGAAATTTTTTTGTTTCCACTACCTTCTCTATCTCCCCTAAACCCCAACAAAGCCAGCCTCCATTAATGTGTCTTTGAACAATCTGGCTTCGGAGAAATCATATCTATCACTTACCAACTTCTCTGATGGATCTAGAGTTGTGTTAAAATCTCCCATGACAAACCATGGGGTAATGGTTTGTGCGCTCACTTTTATAAGATGCCTCCATAAGAGCTTCCGCACTGCAATGTGTGGGTTAGCGTATACAAAAGTTACCATGGCGTTGTTAGCAATTTTGTAGGTGACAAATTGCATGTGGCATTTAAGTATTTGGACTTTCTTTTCTTCACCTTTCCAGCAAACCCATATGCCCTCGGCAAAGCCTCGCACTTCCACTCTATGGGAGTGAGTAAAGCCCAATGTTTTAATGGTGATGATCGCATGTCTTCCAATGATCCTCGACTCTAACACAGCTACAACTTCCAATTTATGTTCTCGCATGATATTGGATAAAGTTGAACAGTGGTCCTTATTTTCAATGCCTCTAACATTCCAACACAATAAACACATGAATATTAGATGGGTCAAAAAGTTGGCAGACCTGGGCAAGCTAGCACGCGGCCTCGTTAGTGGTAAAAGTTCCTTCTGCTACTCCCTCAACCAAACTTATCTCCACCCCTTCTGATACATGATTAAAGTGTGGTGAATCTATGCTTAGGCGTGATTCAACTTCTACTTCAGATGCAAGTATCTTGAGACGTGGGCTCATCCTCCTCAAATCCACCGTATCTGGTGGTTTTGACCTCCCATTCCTCTTCATATTGAGCTCATTGCTTGAGCTTGATCTGTGTGGCCCTAGAGCATTCTCCTTTCTTCGAGTTTCCTTCCTTGCTTTATCCTTCCTCAAACGATTTCCAACAAAAACATTGCTTTGGCTTATTTTACCAAATAATAGAAAATTATTTCCATTGATTCAATTATCATTTACAAAATGCTTCCATAAAGAGTTACATGAATTTCTTTCATTATAATTGTGCATATCAGAACTATATTAGAAGAAGTATCTATATAATCCTCCTTACTATTTAACTTCAATGCCTTCAAGTAATTTCATTTGTCCATCATATCTTGATATCATCTTATCTACCATGTACCTAAAATTCCGTGAAACAAAATCACAAATCATCATATCAAAATATATTGTGTATGTGGGGTGCTTGCAAAAGTGTGCGAGTACATAAAAACATATATTCAATCAATTAATTGCAAAGAAGAACTCTCATTTTATTCACATAATTTTCTTTTATGTGATACTCATAGTGGCATTATAATTGAACAAAATGCAAATAAACATCCAACAGTTTAGTTGTGCAATCTTTAAGAAATCCTTAGGAAACACTGACAAACTAATGTGGGTAGTTATAAGTGTAACATGGTTCCTCGATGGGGAGGCATGAACATTATCATGCAAAATACACTTCAATTATGTTCAAGAAATCCAATCAATGAAGATGAATGTAGGCAATCACATTATATTTGCATGTATGTACATCCTGAAGTGTCTTCATCACATTAATCATGTTAAACTTTACTTGGCCCTAATCTAGGGTTTGGATTTCCTTATTATCGAGTTATCATTAGAGTCATGGTTTGAAATCTTAATTTATGTGTTCATTTGTTAATGAATTAAGAATCCTTATTCATATTAAGTGTACTCATGATTATCAAATCTACAACGTTGTTATACCAAATTCAATTATGTTCCTTTACAATATTGCTAGATATGATCTTTAACCCTAATTATTATATTCAACATAACCTTCATGATGATCACTTATACTTGATTAGATTCATTATCAACTTAGCAAATTTTAATATTTTAACCCTATTCATCATATGAGTGATTATTCCCATCAGAAACCTTAAGTGTTATCAACATGGTCATGATTATCTTGGATCATCATTATCTTCAGCATTATTTGATTCTAACATGGTTTGAGAGCATTAATATATTTAACATGTTAATACACCAATATAGGGTCTTCATACACTAATCTCTTACTAATAATGTATTCAAGGAACTTTTAGGATAGGAAATAGATTTAAGTCTGAATTCTATTTCAATTGTGTTCCTTTCAATTTTTCGATCAAAATCATATATAATATTGTTATTTTTGGACTATCCTAGCATTTACTTCCAATTAAGCAAAAATAACCATTATCACTTAGATTTGGGCCATGTGGAGCTTCTCCATTGGTCAGTGTCAGTGCCATGTTGGTTAAGTGGAGGCACGACCCATGATGTCAGGGCCAGTACCAAACCATCTGATCCAGGGTCTTTTCCATTCGCCTAAGTTGGATCAGGGTCCTCCTCTTCTGCCTTCGTTCTTGTGCAACATCCTTCGTGGATGAGAGGTCAACGTCGGCGCATGACTGCCAGTGCACCCCCACCCAGGTCGGCCCTCCTTTCCACCACAATGCTCTTTGTTCTCCTCCAATCCTCCCTCTCCACTACAAGATTCTAGTTCACCTCCCCTCCCTTCTACACCATCACCGGCCTGCTCTAGCGGCACATGGTCTACAACTTAGGTTCTGTGAGTGCAGTAGTCATACTCGCAACATCCTTCAGTGAGCACATTGTCTAGCACCTTGAGGGTGTCACTAGTTACTGATATGGTGTAGGCAAGAGACTTAGGTTTCTTGATTGGTTTCTTTTACATGTACGTCGAAGGCATGCTCGACACAACCCGTGCACTTCCAACACAACAGGGAAGAGCAACCACGTGCATTTCTAAAACTCTACTATGACTAACTCATGACCACAGTTATGTTTCCCAGTGAAAGGTGATGCTTTCTCATCTCCATTATGTAGGTTGTCTATGGATCTTCCAGGGTTATGGGATGGAGGAAGATACAGAGAGGGAGAGAATTGGATAATGGTATGGGCACAGGGCCTAGCTTCCTTTCCCGTCATGAGATAAAGTGAGGTTCTCATCAAAAGCTTGAGTTCCCCTACTATATAACCATGGATAAGAGACCATTGAGGGTTGTAATATATGATATGGAAGGTGTTATCATACCTACGACTATCAACAATATATATATCCCTTCTCTCCTTGTTTCCTTTTTTCTTTCTTTATTGTACAAGGAAGTTTTCAAAAAGGAAAGGTATTCCACAAAAACAAATCACCACATTTTTTGAGTATCCAAATAAAATACATCTCTTTTATTCAACAATTGTTTTCCGACTCAAATTAGGAGAAAGGCTAGGCATCTCATTTAGGGAGTCACTCAATACATTCCTACTTCCTTGATTTAAAAACTCTCTATTTGTATTCTATAATTCAAAGGGGTCACAAGGAGAAACCACTACTTTCTTATTTCGGAAAAATAAAAACCATTACGGAAAAGAATACAAATACTTGGAACTTTATTGGATAGTTTGATTATGAGTTCTAGGATATTCTTTTATCTCTTTCTCTGAGATACTCCTCCCATTAATTATCCTTATTTCAAGGAAACTTTCTAATATCTTTTTGAAGTTGTATTTAGTTATTGAGATTTATTGTGTTGTCTTTCCCATACAAAACTTGCTCCTTCTAAACATTATTTAAAACAATACCATTATCCCATGGTATATCCTTTTCCTCCCATTTTCTAGAATTCTTTATTTTCCATTATTATTTTTGAGTACATCAAAGGTTAGATCAAAATAATACTAACTAATGTATCAAAACATATGTTGCCAAGCTGGCTAGATAATTACTATTTTAATGATAAAAAAACATTATGTATTTTATTTCCTTTGAAAGCTTGTATATTTTCTTATATGTCTAAGTTCACAAAGCCGTCACCACTCCTGCTAGATTGTCACACTAGAAACATGGATGGTTTGTTGTTTGGTTCAAGTTATAGTAGCCTTTTCTAGGAATGTTGTGGATAGAGTTGAAGTCCTCTATATGCCCTTCTTCATATTGGACCATGGCATTGTTCACCGTCACATTATAAAAGAGTTGGAAACTAAAAGTGGAGTGGTCATGGACCTTGTCCGCCTCACATAGGAGGTATGCAGACTTAATCTGTTGTTGGTAATTTTGTGATTGTCCTCTTATCTAATATGCATTAAAAGAGGACTTGAGATTGTCATATTCAAGGCTAGATTGTTGAGGGGATGATGAATTCATATTCTTCCTTGTTTTATTTGCATTTCCAGTTCAATTTTGCATGCATTTCCATCATTTCACTTTAAGACTAGTGCATATTTTGGTGTTCTAGAGTTTTATGTTAATTTATAAGATTTTTGTCTATTTCCCCCCATATCTAAGGTATTATTTGACTTCATTGCATGGTAGGGGTGTAGGATATGGTGGTCATCTTAACCTACTAGAGGACATTGGAAACATTTGAACAAATGTACAATATTTTCAATGATCTGTTCCTTCATTGGATGTTGAAACCATCATATCACATTACACCTGCCAAGCCATTAGTTTTCTTCATTTTGACTTTCCATCAAAACATACTCCATTGACCAGGCCTCCGACCTCATGCCAATAGCCCCCCCCCGGGGGTTGACTTAATTCTACCAATCCATTAAATTTTAGCAAGTCTTCCTAGCCATATATTTGCACCACTCTATCATTCCTTTAGTTGTCGGCCCATCTCTACATTCTAATGGTTGCACTACATCCTCTTTCTAATGGTAGGTCTTCTTGTGACTCATCTACGGATGGCTGAAGTGCACATGCCTTTCGACGGTCGCCCAATGTCTTACCTTCCGGTGGTGACCTGCATCAACCCCCGAAGGAAACATTGCATCTGCCTTATGATGGTCACTCTAACTCTGCGTTCTGAAGACAGATCTACCCACTACAACCAATGACATGACTTCTTGGTCTTCTGATGGCTTTACTGAGTGTTGTGAGACCATTCATCTACTGAAAATCTCACTACATATCGGGAACCCTTGTCTTCCCCATGCCACCATCGTCTCTTCACTTCCATGGCGGCTAAGACTTAACTCCATGATGGCTGGAAGAGTTCTACACCCTTCCCCAGACCTATAAATAGAATATCAAGACCAATGAAGAAAGGATCCACCATTTTTTACATGGTAAGGCTACTATTTTACTCCTGACCTTTGACCTCCAGCCACCATCGACCAATACCATCGGTTGACAAGCATCACCCAAAAGCTATCACAACTTCTCTCCACCAAGTACTTAGGACCAGACCTTGAGAGGGGTCTATCCCATAAAATTCATGTCCATAGGTTGAAGGCATCCACCTCTATCAATCTACTACTTCCTCATCACAATGTTAAGATCTAATTTCAAAGGAGGAGAGTGATGCTCTAGATCCACCTCTGACAAATGTCTAAGAGTGGACTTGTTGTTGTGTCGACTGTCATCAATTTCTAGCTTGAAGATATGCTTTCGCACACCAAGGATTTGCTTCCATCTTCTTCTTTGATAATGGAATTTGTCCTCCCTTCTGATGTTGTTATTGTTACTATTGTCATGAGTGAGTATTCCTCTTGCTATGATGCAAGGAGTATCTCGGGTGCATGATTTTTCTTTCCTTACTGCATCTATAATTGTATGGACCAATGTGTGCTTTGAATCAATCATTTTTAAGCTTATATTCTTGCATGATCATCAAGTTTATATGTAAATTATAACCAAGGTGTAGATACTTTGAATCCAAGATCTAGGATACCATTCATTTATGTTAAACCCTTGATGAGAATTTCAGATAGGTATTTTCTGGGGCAATAGATGCATGATTTCTAGGTTACCCTATGATGAGCTTAGATTGATATATGTCTAGGTTTTAATCCTAACATTGAAAGGGGGATTTTCCTAGCCTCAACATATGCATTTACATGCTTAATGTGATGTAGTGAGAGAGTGAATGATAGGCATTAGTGGTGAAACCCATTTCACCCTATGTTCCCATCTATTGATTTATCAACCCTTTTAATTCAGCATTTACTTTTTACAACATTAGTTTAATAATCCAAATACAAATATTATGTTAAATACTAGTTCTTGTATGGTTACCTTGATACAATTTCTTCTTTAACATGTTGTCCTTTCGGTTTGATAATGAACCATACTGCAATGAGATCCGCCAGCTTGCGGGTAGTGATTATTGTACTTGTTTAGGTAACTCTAAGGATTTCACCCCTAGTGAATTTGCATGTGCGGTAAAAGACACGTTACAGTCTTTGCTAAATATTTGAATTATGAACTCTTTTATATTTGACTACTTTGATGGAACCTCCTTGTCCTCGACTAGAATGAGACAGTGACTAATTTTCAGAACCTTTTTTGACAACCTCTATGTGTTATCAAAGTTCTAGAATAATAAATATATCCAAGAACTCCTTGGTGTCATCATCCCCCACCTCAGTATAGGGTCTCTATCAATTTAACCTCTGATTAGCCATGGTGTGGGAAATGATGAAGAAGATCCTTGAACCTTTCCCAAGCCTCAGATGTGGATTCTCTTGGGACAATGGAGAACTGTGTGATCTGACGCCTGATCTGGTAGGTGAAACATGGCGGGTAATACTTCTCTAGAAACTTGGATTGGAGACACTGCTACAGAACAGGCCTTTGGCATCGGTTGTTTATGCCCTTTTAGTGACGGTTCTATAGCGACGCCTATGTGGGCGCCGCTAAAGGTTGAACTCTTCGAAGTCAGTTTTATAACCGACGACAAAAGGCTTCGTGCCACCGAAAACATGCCAGCAGGGCACCGATAGGCGTCGATGATTTATAGTACACCGACGCCAAAAGGCTTCCCGCCACAAAAAGGGCACCATGTAGGACATTATCTGTGTCGGTTTGCAACTAAAACACCGACGCCATATTCCCAGACGCCACGGTCGTGCTTCCCTGCACAGCTGTGTTTAGTACTATAGGCGTCTGTGTTATACTAATAATCGATGCTTTTTCCGCCACGGCCGTACTTTCCTGCACGGTCAGGTTGTTTGTCACATTAGGTGGCAGTTTTTATCTAATAACCGACGTTGTAAGCCTTTGATGACAGTTTTCTATAAATAACTGACGCCTATGTTTTAATTTTTTTTCTTATTAATTTGCAGGCCTGCTATGGCTGGTCAGCAGGATGAGAACCTGCAGTTCTTGCAGTTTATTTTTCTGAACTGTAGGTTTACGACATCCATTGATATCAACCAACAAACAGGCCACAAACCTGCAAAATCAATAAATATACTTTTCACACAAGTAGATACATTCAGACATCAATTCAATTCTCACATTCACACATGTAGAAACATTCAAATACATGTAGAAACATTCAGACATGTATAAACATTCAGAAATATTCATTTACAAAATATCATTCAACATTGCTATCAGCATCCCAATTATATCTTACTGTCGCCACTGCTTGTATGGCTCTTGCCCATTCTTCTCTTACTTCATTTAATACTTCCATCGTATATGGAGCATGTACATCTTTTAAGCATTTACCTATAGTGTGGTCAGTTTTAAACACCTACAAAGAGAATGATGTATATATATAAATAATAATATAAAAATAAGATTGATATATTTCATACTAACTAATGAGACTATATATAATACCTCATGTATGGTATCGATGTCCAATGCGGCATATTGGATAATCATCTGCATAAATCGCATCACATAGTATGTGCATGCCCATCCGTTGTCTTGTGTAGTGCACAATAAATTGAAACATACAAAATATTAAAAAATACAACTAAGCACAGTTCACATAAATAATATATACATTGGAGTCGGGAACTTACTTTCACGTTCTCCCAAATTATTGGCTGGTTCTTTTTCCTGGGGACCTTTCCTCCAGCCTTTTTGAATGCATCTAAACCCCTACATGTTAATGTAACACAGTAAATTGCATAATTAAATAGTAATGTAATAACATATGTTAACGGATATATAAATGAAATATTTCTCACCAGAATAATGGCATTCTCATTACGTGTCCAATTTTCGTATTCAATGTACTTCCCGCAGGATCTAGATAATAAACAGTGAACATCCCGAGGAGAATAACTAGTAACTCCCAATGCCTACCGCTAGAGGTAAAAAGTTAAAAATTAATAAGTAAACTAAACTTACTTGTAAAGTCCAAATTATAAGTAAAGTAAACTTACTTGACATTGAATGAAGTTATTATTAATGTCTTCTTTTGCTGACTGAAAATTGTAAAAGCATCTATATAGTATTGTTGAACACTATCAGGGTCTTTAGCTACCATACTAATCAATGATGGAATCAAAAATCCCACATGGTCAAATGCAAATTGTTTACATTGATTTTCGACTAAGTAGCTGCAAAACATGTATTACGCATGCATTAATATATAAGAAACCAGATCACCAGATCTTACACAAGGTATATGGATGTATAAACAAGATCTCACCTTATCCATGTCTCTATCATTGATGTATTCAGCCAATCATATATAAACAGCTCAATAATATCTTGTATAAATAAAGAGCTTTCGTATGATTGACCTGCATAATTCGCTTCTAAAGAAACAATTATAGGGTGATGTATATTATGGGCCCGTAGCCAACATGTCATTCTCCTACAAGTAGGACCTAACGGGTATTTTAGGTTAGTTGGAACCCAACTTGGTAATGCAGGAAGTGGAGGTGGAGGCCTAGATGCTCTGGGTGTCTCCTTTTTAACCTGTATATATAATTTCAGAACAATTGACCTCATATATACACATTAACAATCTAAAGTAATGTTAATTTATCTTACAATTTCAGTAGTGTAGACGACATCTGCTTTGGGCCACAATATCACCCCGCCTTCTGCCTCAGCAAGTGTATCAATATCCGGGTAGGCATATGGCAATGTAGCTTCCCTCCAATTGGGGAATACACGTATCGGGCTCACACGAACGTAGCCCTATGGCATTGGAGTCCCTTGAAATGTTGCCCTAGGAAGGGACGGGTAAGCCTGCACCTTTGCAACAACATAGTCTTGCATTCTTAAGCGACATGGATTTAACGCCTACAAATTAACGTAAAGAATGTTATACACATATACATATCATCTTGAAAACATATCATCTTGAAAATACTAGCTACAATGTCATAAACAATACTTACAACAGACGTGTTAGGCAGTGGGTCTACAAGATTACTCTCAATCTGTGCATCAGGAGAAGAGTGTGTCGCCATAGACTGATTGGAAGCCTGAGATGCCTGCCACCGCAGCAATTCTTCCTTGACCTTCTTAGCAACTAAATCCTCGACTCTTTTATTCTCCTATACATGGATAAAAGAAACATTAGCTTCTTATTATTGAATTCCCTTTTACAATAACATTCTAAAAAAAGAATAGGTTACCTCTTCTTGTGAAAGTCCCGCTCTGGGTTTGTGCTGGGATGGCCCAAAGAATTCTTTGATGCCCACACCAGGGCCTGCACCCCTAACACGTACAGGATGCTCTGGGTTACCCAGAGCAACTGTCAATTCATCCCTTGTGCCCTGAGGTATGAACATGCCTTGTTTCCTCTACTCGTGTAGCTCCCGCTAATCACCATCAATAGAAATTGGTAAGTTAACACCACAAATAATCAATATTCAAATGATTGCTCTAAGAGTTGTATTTTACCATTTTCGCAGCCGCCTCAGCAGTTACGGGCTTCTTTATTTCACCCTTCTTGTTTTGCCTCCCAGCTATCCATACATCATGGTGAGGCATGGGTGTGGCACATGTAGTAGAGGACTCCTGAGTAGAAGCAGACTCTGCCTGTAATCTTTGGCGAACGCTTGCATAGCCCTTTGGACCCATAGTGTGGTCATGCACATTCAGTGCACGCCTTGCTTTTTGCGCCTCACTGAGGGCCTAGTTAGTATGCACATTAATGATTTGGTTAGTAGCACTAAATTTTAATCTCGAATAGGTGAATACAACGTATATTAATTAAATTGGGAGTGACACCTAATACCTTGAATTCTTTAGATTTTCTTGAAGCAACAAATGTGTCCCAATCTTCTTTGTCCAAGAAGTTCCACTGTTCAAGGGCTGACTTCTTCTTCTTATCACCATCTTTTATGTATTCTCTGTTAAGATTTGTCCTATAGTTCCTTAGCATCTTTCCAGCGCGTTGCATCATGCTTTTACGATGCAGCTTCTCATCCAATGCAAACAGATTATATAAAATAGAATTGCTATTAACTAGTATCCAAAAATAGAATTGCAAATAATAGAATTTGTAATCTACAAAATAGAATTGCAAATAATAATAACTCATGCATAAATCCTTCCATATCATGTCTTTCTTTGCTTGAGGAACTTTATGCCAATTATCATACTTAACACCACAATGGCTTCGAGTGACAACCCCAAGATAGTTTACAAAATTATTGCAGTTCACTCCAATTGCATTTCCTCAATTATCAAACTCCACAACCAATCTGGATCCACTACCACTTAGTGCTATTAACTTCTTCAATAGAGTGATGCCCTTTTTCTTGTTAAGTGTTCGGTGATGCACATAAATTCCTCCAGTGCTTCAGTGGGTACATGTGCATCATCAACCTAAAATTTGACAAAAATAAACACACTGAATTAGCCCAATATAGAAATATGGGATATATGACATAACTACAAGATAATGAATTTTATAGAAATACAGGATATGTTTTTAGAACTTACATTGGTATCCTCGCCATGCTCATCATGGACAGCATGCTCGTCATGGACTTCATGCTCATCATGGACATCATGCTCATCATGGTCAGTCATCTAAAAATGTCATTAAAAAGGCAAACATTTAGCATTTGTATTAACTAGAAGATAATGAAACATCAAATCTGAAAATGATATTGATATTAAAAAAGCAAACATTTAGCTTCAATAAAAAAATATAAACATGCATGCCTCTAAAATTGTGATCTTTTATCAATTAATAATCCTTCATTGTAATCTCCGCACACATATAAGTCATCATTAGCTTCAATATTTTTTGGAGTTGGCAACCCAACTGATAATGGACTGGAGTCATCATACTTATCATAGTACTCTTCTTCATCTATAGGATCTTCAATGAATTGTCTTTTACCATGAAGAACAACCGATCATTTATCATTTATAGGATCATCGATATAGAATATTTGTTTCACCTGTGATGCCAATATGAATGGTTCACCCTTCTCGCTAATCTTTTCAAAGTTCACTAAAGTGAAACCCAATTCATCCACTATAACTCCTTTGGTGTTATCAACCCAATTACATTTAAAGAGCGGAATTCTGAAATCTATGTAGTCAAACTCCCATATGTCCTCAATGACACCATAATATGACATTTTAGCTTCACGTTGACTCTTATCCTTTGCACTTGCAAAATACATAGTCGATGCTTGAAGAGTGACCCCACTATTTTGGATGCCACTCTTATCATCTTGGCTCTTTGTGTAATATGTGAACCCATTAATGTCAAACCCTTCTTAAGACATAACATTCGGTTTTGGTTTAAAGGCGAGGCATTTGATAGTTTCTATAATATCATTTGGTGTTTGAGATAGTTGATGTAAGACTTTATCTTCAAACCACTTAGTAAAAGTCTTGTTATGCTCTCTATCAAGCCACATTGAACTTGCTCGAGGATGTTGTCTCTTGATGAAATTGGTATGTTCCTCGATATAAACACTCACTTCATCCATGTTGTGTAAAATATACAAGTGACCTTGTTCCAACTGCTCATGGCTGATTACTTTCACCCGTGATCTCAAAATTCATTTGCTCTCCTCAATATTCTTGTCATTAACAGGAGTGTTATTACCACTCAGAAAGTCATTGCAAAAATCCATAACCACTCTCGCCACATAACCTTCAATAATACTCCCTTCAGGCCAATAACGGTTTCGAACATCACCTTTAAAAATGCTCATGTATCGTTCAAAGGGATACATCCAATGCAAGAAAAATGGTCCCAACATTTTCACTTCCCTAGTCAAGTGGACAACAAGATGTACCATGATATCAAAGAACGAAGGAGGGAAATACATCTCAAGCTGACATAGGGTAACAACCACTTCTCTTTGCAAATTATCGAGAGTATCAGGGTCAATAACTTTGTTGCCTAGACTATTGAAAAAGAAACAAAGTCTGGTGATTGCAAACCTTACATGCTTTGGCAATATAGATCGAATTTCCATGGGAAATATTTGTTGCATTAGAGTGTGAAAATCATGTGATTTAAGACCTATCAACTTCAGATCTTTCATTGATACCAATCTACGGATGTTGGATGAGTAACCCTGTGGCACCTTAACATTTACCAAGCATTCACAAAAAGCTTTCTTCTCCTTTCTAGACAATGTGTAACAAGAGGGAGGTAAGTATGTTCTTTTATTACCCATTTCATGTAATTCTGTTAATTCTGACCTTATTCCCAATTCACGTAGGTCCAGTCTGGATTTTATCCCATCTTTAGTCTTACCTGGTATATTTAACCGAGTACCAATGACGTTATCACAGACATTTTTCTCAATGTGCATTACATCGATACAATGTCTGACTATCAAAGAACTCCAATAAGGAAGATCCCAAAATATTGACTTCTTCTTGAATGAAGAATTATCACTCTGTTTGACCATACTACATTGTGATTTATTACCAAATTCATTGACAATGTCTTTTACTCTTTCAAAAACAACATCCCCTGGTATATGTTTAGGTGCACTCCATTCATCATTCCATCCATTGAATGCTTTGCGCTTCCTACGATACGGATTAAATTTTGAAAGAAACATTTTATGACCAAGATATACAGTCTTGCCGCCATATTTTAGTCTTATTGAATCAGTGTTTTCTTCACATATAGGACACGCTTTAGCTCCTTTGACACTATATCCAGACAAATTCCCATATGCTGGAAAGTCATTAATAGTGCAAAACAACATAGCGTGCAAACAAAATGTCTCTCTTCCTAAAGCATTATAGGTCATCACACCTTCAGCCCAAAGTTTCTTTAAGTCATCAATCAGAGGTTCAAGATAAACATCGATATCATTTCCGGGTTTTTAGGACCCGATATCAACAACGACAACATAATGTACATATTTTTCATACACAGCCAGGGAGGAAGATTGTATATAACAAGCATGACTGGACAAGTGCTATGTTGGCTGCTCAATGTCCCGTACGGATTCATCCCATCTGTACAAAGCCCAAGTCTTAGATTTCTGACTTCTTCACCAAATTCAGGGTACAATAGATCAATCTTCTTCCACTGTGGGGAATCAGACACATGTCGTAGGATCCCATCATTATTTTTCTTAACATCTGCATGCCACATCAAATTCTTTGCATCTTTTGGATTTGCAAACAAGCATTGAAACCGTGATATTATAGGTAGATACCACATCACCTTGGCAGGAGAACTAGTTTTGGACTCCCCTGAAGTCGTCAATTTATACCGTGACGCGCCACATTTGGGACAATCTTTCAAATCCACATAGTCCTTTTGAAATAATACACAATCATTCGGGCATGTGTGTATCTTCTTGGCCTCCGTTCCCATTGGGCACAACAATTTCTTTACCCGGTATGTTGAGATTGGCAGCTCGTTTCCTTCAGGAAGCATTTCTTTCAACAAAGTCAACAATGAAGTGAAACTTTTGTCGCTCCATCTATTGTTAGCTTTCAACTTATACAATCTCAACACAGCGCTAAGCTTCGTAAACTTAGCACAGTCTGTGTATAACGGTATCTCAGCATCATGCACAATGTTTCTAAAGATATGAGGTGGATCAGTGTGCTCTACCCTACAACTATCCAGCATCGCATCAACAATGTCTACTGGAACTGGTTCGTTCACATCTACGTCATCGGAGGCAATTTCTTCTTCCACCCAAGCACTGCTATCGACATCCACTAGTTTCGAGTTTGAAATCTCTCCATGCCAGTGCCATTGTATATAGCCTTGTACAATCCCGTTGCACATGACATGACTTTTGATTTCGTCACCAGTGCTGACTTTCAAGTTGTTACCGCAATGCCTATATGGACAGTAGAACCTATCTCCAGGTTCTTTCCTATGTTCCTCGGCAAATCTAATAAACTGATCAAGACCAGATATAAACTCTGGGGTGCAGCGATTGTGAATGGACATCCATGATCTATCCATTCTATGATCAAAGAGAAAACAAGTATATATTAGGAAAAGATTAGGGTTTACGGTTAACCAAATACACATTATACACTTACATCCTAAGTGAGATTAGGTGTTCAAGAACAGTACCAAATTGGGGACTATCCAAGATTTACTCCTATTATCTAGACACATCCGGTTTTCTATTTGTTTGGCTTATTTGCAATAAGGGGTAGACACTAGATTCTGATGGTAATTGTCCCAGCCACGCTAACTGTATATTATCTAGACCCATCCGATGTTGAAGTAGACAGTGTGGGACATGAAATGAAAGTGCCTTTATTAACCATTTCTATGGTGGTAACATTTGATAGTGTCTAATACAAAATAACGATTGGGCCTGCGGCTACAATGTGATTTGCTACATGGAAAAGATTGTCAGATTAGGAGGTACAATGAAGACGGACTCCATACAAATAGTATATAATTTAGTGATTGTTCATTCTAATTTATACCAATGTACAAGTAATATAAAGAACAATGATTGTTCACTTTCTATGCCAACAAACACATGTGATGTCATTCTTATATATAATAAATGTGTACCACCTATCCCATCCTTGAACACCTAATCTCACTAGTAAGTGTATAATTTGTATTCGGTTTTCAAGAAAATTTTGGTAGCATTTCCCCGTTGTTCTCTAAGTACATATGTACTTAGAGAACAAATGGGGAAATTTTACTGAAATTTTCTCGAAAACCCAATACACATTATACACTTACATCCTAAGTGAGATTAGTTATTCAAGAACAGTCCCAAACTGGGGACTATCTAAGATTTACTCCTAATGAGTAAATCTTGGACGGGTTTCTAGGCCAACAAACACAATAATAGATATGTACATGTTAGAGTTTCATCACAATTGATGTTAGGGTTTCATCACAATTGATGTTAGGGTTTCATCAATGTTAGGGTATAATCAAATCAAAGTAGGATGCTAGAATGGACAAGTTTAAATCTTATTTCAAGATGCATCAAAATTTACTGAATTAGGTCAAGCATTAGGATAAGAAGCATAAATATATGCAAGCAAAAGATTTGTTCGTATCCTAGAATTTACATAAAAGCATTACATAAAGATTTGTTCATATCCTTACCAACAGCAAACACGGTCGTGGGTGTGTTGGCCTACCATGGCTGTGTTGGGCAGCACGGCCGTGTTTGCTGTTGGTAAGGATCTAGGGAGAAGGAAGAAAAGAGGTTAGGGCTACCTGGAGCTAGCATGGAGAAGAGCGGCGGCGGCGGTGTGAGAGCAACGAGCAGAGAAGGAGGCGACGAACGGCGAGCAGAATGACACCAGGGCGTGCGGCGAGCAGAACGGTGCCAGGAGAAGAGTAGAGCATCGAGCAGTAGTGGCAGCGAGCGGCGGCGGCAGCAGGAGAAAGAGGATGTGGTGGCGGTGGCGGCGAGTAGAGGTGCACCAGCAGCAGCGGCGGCGAGCAGCAGCGGGGGTCGTTGGGCGATTTTAGGTGAGCGGCGAGCATCATAGAAAATTATCACAATGAAACATAAGAAAGGGGAAGACGACCGGGTGATACGGGTCTATTAAGTTTGTAAACAGTGTCGGTTATATACAACACCAACACCTTTTACTCTTCAGCGTCGGTTGATATTAAAAAATTGACATCCAATTAGACAATCTTTTCCCTAAATTATTTGGCAGGAACCATTATTAGCGTCGGTTATCAAAGGATAACCGACACATAAATTGGAACATTTTGTGCAAATTTTCATCTTATATAGGCGTCGGTTAACAGTTAAAACACTGACGCTGTATGTGACACTTTGGGGCCATTTTTTTCGCTCGAAAATTGGATTTCACGGGCGATTTTAGGTGTCAGTTTTGTGTTACCCAGCCGACGCTGAATACAAAGCGGTACCCATGTCTGGCTGGTCTTTGAATATAGACGTCGGATTTTGTAAATCACCGATGTTGAATGTTATAGGTGTCAGTTTTCCTAAATAATTGACACCCAGAAAAGTGACATTGAATGTTGTTTGTGTAGTAGTGAGATTATCCCACATCATGTTGTTGTTCCCCTGCATGGCATTGTACCAGTTCATCTTATCTATAATTGAGTACTTGAACATTCATAGTTTGAGGGTGTCTCCATATAGGATGCTTGTTCAAAGAACAAAAGTCTGAAAAACCCTACAAGTGATATTGACAGCATCACCTCTATTTCCAGTGAAGGCACGATTTTGTGACATAGTGATCCATAGTGTGTGGATATTTAAAAGTGGAGAGGTAATTGCAAGACACACCAATTCATGATGTGCATTAGTAGCCTTAGGGAGGGGGGATTCCTTTGTTACTTCTACACATCTTCCTCAAGGGTGGAAACCTCTCTTACTCTATTCTCTATGGTAATAACTACTCTTATCTCTTGGACAAGAGATTTATGTTGGGTTGTGAGAGCCAGATTTACCCTATAGTTGATTTGTTCCTTGTCCATCTTG
The DNA here is from genome assembly GCA_963693085.1 of Alisma plantago-aquatica. Lineage (NCBI taxonomy): Eukaryota > Viridiplantae > Streptophyta > Magnoliopsida > Alismatales > Alismataceae > Alisma > Alisma plantago-aquatica. The sequence goes on along the minus strand of OY856411.1, from coordinate 366,159,015 downwards.
AACAAACATTCTTGGTTTAGGTGGTGACAAGTTCTATCAATGTACAAAAAAAATCTAAAGGTGTAGAGTCAACATGTTGGAAACGTCGCATGCACCTTTAGTAGCTGAAAAGTGAAATGACAATGTTAAATTTTAGGAATAAAATTTTCAAGTACATTTGATTGAATATAAATACAAAAAGAAAATCCTAATTGTTCAAAAGAAAGGGGTTAGGAGGCTATTTTGTTGTCCTCTACTATAGATAGAGGGGTACAGGGGGCTTCTCCAGACACACAACTCAGAACATCAGTTGCTCTGCAAAGTTGTTGTCCTCTCTGGTTGTGGTAACTGAGAGAGCCCAAGCAAGTTCTACCCATCCAGGGAGGAACAGTGAGGGAAAGACAACTATAGAAAAGCAACTGGTGGTGGGAGAGTGTGTCGGTGACTAGTATGCCGACAAAAGGGGACAAATCCTTCTAGTCCGTTCTTTAGGATGACTAGAGTTCCTGGTGGTTCATGTGGACTACCTATAGAGGAGGGAGACTTCTACCACTCAGGAGGACGATAGTCAACCACAGTCCAGGTCAACACCAGGAACTACACAGACATCGTTGAATACAAGTGGTTGAAGACCACACATGTTGCGAGGTATAGTCACTAAGCAAACCTCAGGACCAGGTATAACTCGCTAAAACCATCCTTCCCATTACATAGATGTTGATTTGATCTTAAAGTAAAAAAATTGTTTCCACTGCCTACTCTGACCACGTAAAACCCAATAGTGGTATCAGAGCCATGTCAATACTCTATTTTTTGGGATAATCGATATGATCAGATTTTGGTTTTAGTATATTTTATTTATTGCATACGATTCAAATATTTAAATGACTAATATGAATATCTGATTAATACCACATGATCCCAAACTAATGTATACATATATGACATGGTATATATGCAATCAATATGCGTCACCCTAAAAAAATTTTGATGGTGGATGTATAGCATGGTTATGGACTATAAACCCTATGTGTATGTGTGTGGTTGGTTATGGTTGTTTGCATCTTAGTCTACACACTGGGCCTACTTCTTCTATTCTGAATGTAACTCAATATAACTCGAGATTCTCTTCTACCCTTTCTCCCCTTGAATGTAACTCAAGATTTCACAATGATTATGTAAAATAGGATTAGATTTATTTCTTGTTATGACGAAGACTAAAGTTGACCGCTTGATGGATCGAGATGACTGATTGAGGAGTAGTTGGGGGACCAACAAGAATCCCAGATGATCGGAAGAGCCGACCATTTAGAGGAGCTAGACAACCGACTGGAGGAGACCAACCGACTGGCCAAGAGGTGAGTTGACCGGTTCATAGGTTGAACCAGTCAACCCGGATTGGCAAGTACAGATCTTCATCAATAACAGGTTGCATGTGATGTAGACCTTAGAAGACTATAGTTCCTTGTGGCTCCAAGGAACTACAATGGGATGGCCATAATCATCACTTTATCATTATTGTATGTTTTCATTTGTGGGATATAGCATTTATATGATACATACTATATATGTGGTGATTGGATACATATATGCATATATAAGCATATTAAAACCCCTCAACAAACATATTAAGTTGAAGAGGCCTTCCAAAAGAAGCATACGAGAAAAGCTTGATTGACTAAGTGTGGGAATGCCTTTGTGTAGTGCATTGTCTATCTCGTGAAAGTGTGATGGTGAATATGTGGGTCTTCCTTTGTAGGGTGCATATTCATCATGTTGGCTTTTGAGTCGGACTTAACTAGGTGACCTTGATCAGATCAAGCACCTTGAGGCATGGAGATGATCATGATAAGGAGTTGTACATGACATCTATCAAGAGTTGCATAAGATGCAGTTGGCAAAAGTTTCCTACCTGAAAGAATCTACTTGTGGGTGACAGCCCTAGCTGGTCCATAACTTAGAGGAAATTAGGATCTTGCTCACTAGAAGGTTGTATGTTGCAATCTTCTGAATTGATGGTGAGGGCTATCAGTTTGATCAAAATAGTGGGAGCAATAATTAATTAAAGACCTAATTAATATCATCAATTTTCAAATCAAATAAAATCAAAAGAGTTTTGGACTAAAATTGCAAATTTCCTTTTGTAGAATAAATGGCTACCAACAGTAATCACTTTTTGTTGCGATTGGTCCTTGAGAAGGACAAGCTAAATGGGAACAACTTCCACAACTAGTTTAGGAAGTTGAGAATTGTTCTCACTCAAGAGTGAAATCTCTATGTCCTAGATACACCAAAGCCAGAAGAACCCGCTCCCAATGCACCAAAGGCAGAAAAGGATGCTTACAAGAAGCATCCTGAAGATGCCAATAATGTGAAGTGCTTGATGTTGTGCTCAATAAACTATGAGTTGCAGAGACAATATGAGAACATGGACATCATTGAGATGGTTCAACATCTCAAGAACATTTATCAAGACCAAAAACGACAAGAGAGATATGATGTCTCCAAGGCATTGTTCAAGTGTGTCATGATAGAATGAGATTCAGTACGCCCTCACATGCTCAAGATGATTGGGTAAGTGGAGAACCTAACTTGACTAGGATTCCCTCTGATCCAAGAGTTGGTTGCTGATGTGATACTACAATCATTGTCAGAATCCTACAGTCTATTTGTGATGAACTGCAACATGAACAACTTTGACAGGCCAATAACAGAGTTGTTGGGCATGTTGAGGACAGTCGAGGCACAGATGAAAAAAGACAAACCTAAATATGTGATGATGATCATCAGAAAGAAGGGAAAGTCTAAAGACAAGGGAAAGGGCAAAGTAAAGAAAGGTTCTGATGCTAGCCAGCAACCCAAGTCATCTTCAACTCTAAAAGCCAAGGGAGGGGTGAACAAGGGAGGAAAATGTCACCATTGTCATGAGCCAGGACATTGGTAGAGAAATTTCCCTCTCTACATAGATGAATTAAAGAAGAAGAAGGAGGGATGGAAGTCTCCACCTTAGGTATCATGAAATAAACTTAAAATGCCTCTTTATCGTAGGTATATGATACCAAGATATAGATTTGACATGTATGATGTGCATGATCTAAAAAGAAGTAATGGCCTTTGTGAAAGGACCAAGAAGGAGCATGCATCAACATTGGAGCAAGTGTTGCTGCCATAGATGAAAGTACCTTGTAGTTTATTTCAACCCAAAGGGCATGTAATAGAGTTGTGAACAGCTATTTTATTTTGCCAATAAATAAAAACACTTTATTTTTACATCTTGTAATGACAAGGATGTCTATCAATAAAGTTCATGTTTCAATTTAAAAGATATGATCTTTTATGGAAATGCCTTATTTATCTTGTGGTTATTGATATGCATGAGATAAAATAATAATACCTAAAAGTTATTTATGAATCAAACAATAAATTAGCCTTATAATTTAAATAAATGAATGAGAAATTCATCTCTAGGTTCCATATTGATGGATAAACTAGACTCTCTTGGTTAATGAGCCATTAAGAGATATGAGTGTCTTGTTTATTGGGCATGATGACAAGTCAATCTTCACTAGATGTAGTGGGAGAATGGCTATTCTATTAGATATAATACATATTAATGTATATACATACCTATTGGAATAAATATTAATACTTCATATATGGTATTTTATGAAATACCAATATGATTATCTTGAAATGTTCAAGAATATCATAAATGAAGAACAAACTTGGTAAAAGTATTAATACTTTGATATGATCAATGAACAAGTTACTTAAATAAAATGTTTGAGGGCCTTGTGAGTAACTATGATAGTGTATCATAGAGAACTCATGATTAAGGCATAATGATGTCTAAATCAAAGAAGAAATCATACTCTAAATAGTAAGAGCATGATCATCAAACAAATAGCTAATCTTCTAGAATTCTTCTAAAGAACATGATTTACACTAAATAAACATACAAAAGGAGATAAAGAATCGCAATTGTTGTGGATTCTCAAATTCCTTATATAGTATAAAACACCTTGAGCTTGATGGATAATGATATCCTACAAACTCAAAGGTGATGAATTGGCCATCTAATTATGAGCCAATAATCTATCTCGATGATGTTGAGGAACTAGATCTTGAGTCATGGCTTGAAGCCATAAGATCCAAAATGACTTCCATGTGAACCAAATAAGGTATGACCTTCATGGTAGCACTTATAGGGATAAAACCCATAAGTGCAATTGGGTCTTAAGAGTTAAGACTAACATGAATAACATTTGAAGAGATTATTGGTTAAGACAAATTCAAATAAGTTCAAGGTGTTGAACTTGGTGATTTAGGAATCGGCACATTATGTCTGGTTTCCCAATCTTATTGGAGGTGGATGATGACCTGTGAGTCGTCGAATTCTGATCCCATGGTCCAAAGATCATGTGAAATATTAAGGGGTTGATTAATAATGACATGTAAATGTATTATTCAAGTAATTCTTCCACTTTAGGAAATTGGATTATTTCATATATCTCACTCTCTTTTAATCCAATTAATCCCAATATTAAAGGAAAATCTCAGTGTGGTTAAGATTTGGTGGCAAAATATACAAGTTAATCACATGTTTCTTGCTCCTTAAGCAAAGGCTTTATTTGATCCTTTTTAGGCATCAATTAATCCATTATTCCATCCCAACTTGGTAATCTATCCTCTATTAATGTATTTTCTCATTGAGACCACTATCAGGTCGACCAAAACTATATAGTTGCCTTCAACTTCTTTTTCTATAAAATTCCACAAATTTCATATTTAAAATACAAATTTTCCATTACTTTTAATAATTCCTTTATTATTGGATTTTCCTCTCTTTCTGTACTCAATATCTACTAATGGATTATTGAAAATAGTAAAACACATAAAATCACTAATCCATATGGAAAATGTGCATTCTCAAACCAAAACTTTTAAATAAGATATATACAAGGTAGCAAGCTTTCTAATATATCCTTATCAATCCAATATTTGTATTCAAATATATGTACAAATACATGTAAAAAAACCATATTATATCATAATGCATAGCTCAACCATGATGGAAGGGGTTTAAGTTCAACTTTTTTCTCTAGTGTAGTGGTGTCACTTGCCTCCTTCTCTTGTGATTTTTCGTCAGAACTTAAGCTTGGTGTTGCTTTAAGAATTTTCTTCATAAAGATCAGTCCTCATGATTGTTTTGTCCTCTTCATTTTCAAAATCATCAAGAACTGGTTCAGGGAGATTCTTGTCATATTCCAGTAAGGTATCAATGCTATCAAACAAATAAAACAATTATTTTGTACTTGTGCTTTTATAGAATCATATATAGAAAATACCAAAGCTTCATCTCCAATTTTGATAGTCAAGTTCCCTTCTCTAACATCCATAATACGTCCCGTAGTCTTGAGAAATGGTCTCCAAAAAAGAATGAGTTGTTGGGTTTTCATGCATGTCAAGGACTACAAAATCACAAGGAAACTAAAACTTTCCTATTTGCATAAGAATGTCTTCAATAAGTCCTCTTAGTTATTTAATAGACAAATCAAGTCTTTGCCACAAAGAAAAAGGAATCAACCTAATGCTAGCAGCAAGATCTACTAGTCCTTTGTCAAAAGTTGAATCTCCAATTTTAGAAGGAAGAGTTATTGCTCCAAGATCATCTAGCTTCTTGGGTAACTTATTTTTAATGATAGAGCTAATTCTTTCAAAAATAATAACAGGTTCAACTTGATCAAGCCTCCTTCTCTTTGTCAAAATGTCTTTCAAGAATGTAGCATATAAAGTCATTTCAGCAATAACATCAACTAATGGAAGGTTGACATACAGCTTGTTTAGAATATCCATAAGTTTGTTAAATTCATTGTCATCTTTCTTGTTAGCAGCCCTATGAGGGAAAGGGGGCTAGGCTTGCTGTAAGATTCACCTTGTTAAGAATTTCCAGTGGATTTCTTTCTTTGGTTTTAGTTATCTCTTCTTCATTGGCATCAACAACTTCATTATATTTTTTATTTTATGATGGTGAGGATCCTCTAGTTATAGCTCCACTCCTCAATGTCATGGACTTGCAAGTCTCACTTGGATTTATCTCTGGTTGGTTAGGCAAGGAATCAGAAGGTGTTTTTTTTTATTTTGTATGGTCTTATTGGGTGATCTGATTCTCCAACATTCTAGTGTGAGTAGTAATTTTGTGTGCTTTAGAAGAAAGTTGGTGAATGACATCCTTAATAAGTTGTCCCTATTGGCATAACTCCTCATTTTGCTTCATTTGAGATTAATCAAAACTTTTTGAAAGAAACTCCAAATTGGACTTCAGTTGTTGTGTCCTCATCGGGCTCATCGTCACTAGGATCACTTGCGGAAAGGACATCCTCATATTCTATATCATCTTCCTTGGATTTTGAGGTTGTGATTATCAAACAACTAAGGCATTGGTTGGAGTCATGCCCAAATCCCTTGCATGAAAGGCACTGCAGCATGGATTGTAGGTGTTTGGAATATGGATAGCAAGACTATTTGTTTCTCCAATTCCTTGTCATATTACATTACTCCATCATTTCTTTTGAAGGAATAAAAGAAGGATAACTTGAAGAAACTACCTTTCCTAGAATTTCATTTGCTTCACAAATTAGATTGATTGGATGAGTTGGTTGAGTGCTCAACCTCTCAAGATTTTGGGTAAGAGTGTCCATATTTTTTGCAATCAACTCTACGGCATCAACACTGTGTTTGTCGACTTACTTTCTATAAGCAATAGAGGATTAGGAAGGATGGTTGTTCTTTTTATTGGTCCATTGTCAATTATTAATTTCCATGTCTTCTATGTTTGCATAGGCTTCCCTATAGGAACTTTTCATCAAAATTCCATGAGTTGTAGCATCTATAGACATCCTCATATTATAAAATAGCCCATTGTAGGAGGTTTCAAGAAGTAGCCAATTGTTGAAGCTATGGTGAGGATAAAGGATTTGAAGGTCTGTGAATCTCTCCATGTGTCATAGAGAATTTCGCAATCCCTTTGAGTAAAAATAGTAAGTTGACGTCTCAATTGAATGTCTTGCTTGGTGAGAAATACTTATCTAGGAAAGCTTTCAAAAGAACCTCCAAGCTATTAATAGAATTCATTGGCAGTGTCACATCCTTATTTTTTTTCTAAGTATGTACAAGGAGGTGTTACATACTTTGAGACCTTTATTAATATCTGAATGATTAATGTGTTATTGTATGTCTCATGTGAGTGTGATATGTTATAAAATGAAATTTTTAGTTAAAGATAATGTTGAGATGATATTCATGGCCCAATTTTGGTAAGAAAATGGTGTCGTTATAAATTATTAGAAATTATGAAGGTTTAAAGCCAAATAATTTACTTAGGAATTTGAGTTGAGAAATTTGGGAATCTAATCCCACAAAAATGTTCTAATTGACAATGGGAGGTTATGATTAAAATATGAAAGCTTTTTGACTCAATTTGACCCCTCAAAGGATTTTTGGAAGTTATTATATAGTTAAGCCTCTTATAACCCTGATATTTTTTATTTGGGGCAATTTCATATAGTTGAGGCTTTACTTGATGTCACGTGGACAGCATTCATGATTTGTTGTTTCCTGCACAAAGTTCAACTAATTTTGGATGTCACGCGCCCATTAATGGGTTTAATGTTTGTGGGATGTTTCTTAGTCGTTGGATGGGGCTTTGGGGAGGATGTGCTTGATCTGAGCCATGCAAAGGTTGCCTTCAACCTATAAACTTTATGTAGTCCAACCCCCTACAGATTCTTGTGATCTTTCTTCGCATGTCTATCTTTACACAATCCCAATCACTGAGAACTAATGATCCTAATCACTTCAGGTTATAAAATTGAGCCTACTTATACCTAGATTTAACCCTAACTCTCTCTCTCTCTCGGCGGGTAGTGCCCAAAACTACTGAGCTCCTCCATCTCCGGAGCAAGTTGCATGCGGGGGGTTTGGCCCTCATAGAGTCTGGTTCCAGTTTCTAGAGCTTCATCACACCATAAAAGACCTTCCTAGACCATCAATTTTGGATTGTCCTCACCAAGAAAGCCACCCGCACTCATTCTGGATCATTGGCGAAGATGATCTTTATACAGGAGTACAAGATGCCAACATTCAATTCCTCACTTAGTAAGCATCATGACCCATTTCTTTTTCTTTCCACTCTATTTGTTTAGGGAGACTTGTTCCCAACCTTTGGGTTGACAAGCTACCATGGTGCCGTAAGAGGAGGAGCGAACCTTTGGGGGATTCTCCCTACTTTTCTTTGCACTTTTTTTTCCCTCACCCTTCATTGGATCAGAATGAAGTTAGAGTCTCCATCTTTTTTCTGTTTCCACCTCTGAGGTGTCATTTCCGCAAATCTAGTCATGTTGCCATGTTTTTGCCATGATAGCAGGCCCATGTGCAGGTGCTTTGCTCGATGACCCTTCCAGCTTCCTTAGTTTCATGTATAGTTTGCCAAGGGATCGATGTCAGGTTAGTCTCTACTTATGGTGGCTACTTGAGTGTTGTGTTGGATCTTTAGGCACCAAGCAGGAGTAGTTGCACCATGGAGGCTATGTGAAGGACCAGGAGTCATGGTGGAGGGGGAAAGGGACTCCGATGTCCCTAATTATGCTTTGCTTTTATGTGTTACAATTTGATTTCAAACTTGGGTTTCATGTTGATTCTTCTCATGATCTAATGTGTGGCATCATATGATCATGATATTACACCGATGACCCTTTCACGCTCATGATCAAAAACCTGAGTATTGGACATACAAGTGTTTTCTATTTTTGTTTATCTGAATCCCAGATTAAGGTTTATTTGGTTTATCTAAATCATGATTGGTTGATATTGATAATTTTATATCCTTCAATTGGTTTGTCCTATGGGGTCGAGTAATATATGATTTTTGATCAGTTTTTTGAGATCTAACCATTGGGCTAGGTTATGAGTCATGACTTTGACCCCAGTTTCTCGTATTTTAAGACTTAACCTAATTAGGGTTTATGAGAAAGTAATTAGGGTTATGGGTTACAATTATAGGAAGACTAAAGTTTGATACCAGAAATCTATGAGCAAGTTCTCCTACTGAACTTAGGTAAGTGGTCCATGCCTTGTGTTTTGATTTATAGTATTCATTCAGTTTTTCTCAATGAATAATGTATAAATTTCATGTTATATATGTTATCATGTGAGCATTTCAATGCTTTAAGAGGTATTTATATATGCACATCCTATTAAAATTTACTGCATTAAGATACATGTTTAAGATCAGTTTAGTTAAAAGAATATACCTCTTCATGTTTAAGGTCAGTAATGTGATTATGGGTGAAAATCCTATGTAAGTTAAGATTAGATTAAGAACAAATAGCTAGACCCTACTCATGAACTTTTATGGAAGGTTGGCACCTTATGAGCCCCCTTCACTTTATGGGTCCAAGCCCAATCCTATTCACTTTTAGTGTCTTCAAATGATTGTTCACTTTTAGTGTGTTCAGTATGTTAATGTTCCTATTCACTTTCAGAGTGTTCAGATGACTGTTCACTTTCAATGTGTTCGGGATGTTTCTGTTCCCATTCACTTTCAGTGTGTTCAGAAGACTGTTCACTTTCAGTGTGTCCGGTATGTTTATGTTCACTGAGTAGGTGCCCTAATAAGGAAGCTTAACCAAGCTAAAAATGCATCTTGAGATGATGAATAATGTTTAAGTATGTTCATAATGCATCCTTAAGTCATAATTAATGTTATGCAAGTTCATATCAATTGTTAAAGCTTTATGTTAAGTTATGTTTATATATTTACTGAAACCCAACCACTTACACTCAGTTTGTTTAATGCATGGATGGAGGTGTGATGCCCATAGGTTAGGAGGAAGATTTGAGGATAAAGCCATTTGTCATGCAAGGTCCATCTCAAGAACCTACATATGACTTCAAGAACTGGTGGGTTGCCTCTATACGATCCATGTAGAACCAGTTTAGTTTTCAATCTTGTTATGTATCAAGTTCTCTTCTTGTAAGCTTTATGAAGAGAATATGTATGAGAATCATTGTACCTATATCTTGTGTGAAGTTATTTTTATTATTGCAATGAATGATATATAGTATTTATGATGTTTCCCAAGGGTGATCCTTATGTTCCATGCTTTTGTGATGTTGTTTTATGGATTGCACTTGGGGTTGTTACAAAAGTGGTATTAGAGCAATAATATAGATGGACACCAGGAAAAATTCTCACATTCTTATAGTCTTCACATCTTAGATGAGTCCTAAGTGTAAGAACTTAGTGAAGTCAAACCAAGTATTAGTAATAAGATCCTCTTAAAGATATGGGATTGTGTTATCATAATCCCCAATTTTAATGAATTATGGGAGTTGTGGATATAGAATATCCCTAGCTTGTAGGGTTGTTATACCCTAGATTTAGGGTCTACCTTGATAAGTATATAATTAAGTGTAGATCAAGCAGGATGAAATCTTTGATAAGTTAGAATTGATGATGATGAAATAATTGGTGTCTTTATGAGGTTCATGTCTACTTGTTTACGTAAAGATCCTTCACCTTTAATACATGGCTGGCATAGATGTACAACTATAGATTTATGTTTTCCTGAATAATGATTTTGGATCCACATTTCATGATGGTTTTAAAACTTCTTTTGAGCACTTCAGTTTTGATCAGAAAAAAAAACATTTTCTTATAAATATTATACTATAAAGTTTTCAAGTTTTTTTGTGAAGCCTCTTTTCTCAAATTGTTATGAAAGAAGAAATGAAAGAAGTATTTTTATCAGGATTTTATGTTTTATAAATCAAAGTTGTTACATACATAATGTAAGACCTAAAGAGGGTTAATTAAATTTAGGTTTAAGTGCCAATGTGAAATGAGTTTTGAGTGATGACTTCATAGCTCATAGCATGTCCTCTTTCTTTCTCAATAGTTTGTGGTATGGGACACAAATAAATTGAGAAATTAGAGGATATATTATGAGACACATATTCTTATTATACTAGTATTCTTTCTTTTGTTACTTGTGGGTTTGGGACACTTGTACTAGGGGATGTTGAGGATGAGTATAATATGATCTATCATCTCTATATACATATATTCACGAGTATGTGTCAAGAGACAACATAAGAGTTAATTCTAGGAACCCATGCATGTGGTCTCTCGAATCAGATGGTACTAGATCTATGTATAAGTTCATAATTCATGGTGATAGTATATTCTTTGGTATAAAGAATATAATAATGGACTTAGAGTAATTTCTTCCATGCTCAGGATACTGCAAGGTTGTGATAGTAAGGCTTCTTAGTATACATGTTCATTTGGTCATGAATGCTCTAGGTTAGCTATAAATGATTGAGGAATGATCGGAAAATGGGTTTATAATTAGTTTTTCATTAGAAGTTTGGGAATGTATGTAAAGATAATAATTAATCATATCTTCTCCTAAGGATTTCTCATTAGATGATATTTGAATTATGACACCCACTTGAACTTTAAGGACTAGTTGTTGATACCCAAGAAGCCTAACCTCAAAAGAAAGGATATAACATTTTTCTGAGGATTACCATAATACTCTTGTGTATGGAGTTAAGGTGTAGGAAGGATTACAAAAATTTTGGATTAATGTTTGAGTTAACTTCAAACATGATTATGTTTCCTACTTATGAAAAGTATACATACATATATCATGGAACATGTTACGGTAATTAATATCTAAAGTAAATGAATGTAAATATTTTTCACCAATGTATATGTCCTTGTACATGTTAACATTTTAAGATAATAAAAAAAAGATCACAACGATATACCATGTGTCTACAAAAATTTTCATGAACATAAATGCTTATGTGGATGAAAATCCTAAAGTTTAGGTAAATGAAGAAAATTGTATGTAGGACTCTGCCCTGGCTTTCAGCTATTGAACTTTATGGTGGGACTCAGTCTTTGTAGCTGTTGACATCATGTAGTGGGAGTATAGCAAATTATGTTTAAGGGGGCTCACATCAGAGGATGGAGACCGACCTATTCTTATGTGCACCATGTTGTGGATCACATCAGGTCAATTCCACATGTAGATGTTCATACATATAATTCATGTAACAAATTAAATAATGATAAGATACATCCTTATATTTATTTTATGAATCATGGTCAGAGATGTTTCATAATGATAATGTATTAAGTGAAAGTTTTATATTAATAATGATAAATTCACTAAGTAGTGTGACATTTTTCAGGTATACTTTGAAGGAGTAGATCTCATCCTTGTTGGTGTAATTGTTTAATGATTATAGGTAAGTATTGTCTTTTTGTACTATACATTTTGTGAGAATGAGGAAGCCCTCAAAACCATAGTTCCAAGAAGGAACTCATGACACAAGTGAATCATGATGTTTACTAAGGTAAATAGCAAAAAATAATAGTAATCATGCTATGATCCAAGGTTAACTAGTAGGGTAGTATCATGATGATTTCTAGAGGTATCTAGACATGATGATGCCTTAAACATGTGGTGGAATAACTTGTGTGGTATAGATATTTGGTCTAGGATCACAATTAATGAGGTTCTTCATGTTTCGATATAAGATAGATCCTAGAAAAGGTGGCATGATTTATATTTTGTTTAGTTTTCTTAAGGTTAATAATGGTGTTATAGTAAGATGACAACTACAAGTACCTCGGGCTTATCTAGCTAAGAGCACTATGGTAAGATAGATAAAGGTATTAAGAGTTATATTAAGAAAGTATTAATTTAGTGATTCTCCAAAAATGATGAGCACTTGGGTGTAATGAGCTCTTGGGAGAAATGAGCACTTTCGTGCAAGTTTGTGTGGAGAAATCACTTTTGTTGACGCACTAATGACAAATTATAAAGCATGCAAATGATAAAGAATCATGAGATGATAATTATTATGTAAACCCTAACTTAGTTCCTTAAAAGGAAGGACCATACAGGGTCTAGTGTTGGAGAGTTGACAACCCATGACAATATGGTTAATGGTTTCTACCACCTAAGAAGACAATCGAGTTTTAGTTTCAAACCTCTTGGAAAGGTCATTCATTTGACCTATGTTGGAGTCTTATATGAGAAGATAAATAAGTATTAATGACCAGTGTATATGATAAGTAATGGTCTTAATATATAGAATGATGTTTTAGCCCAAAACGAAGCATAGTATGTGAATATGGATTTTCCATGATGCATGTATCATAATTAGTAGAGAAAGAGTAATGCAATTATGGAGTAGTGTCATCAGTGATTCTAGGGTAAATAATGGAGAGTAATGGGTTTTCATAAATTTAAGATGATAATCCTAGAAGCATGGGTGTATCATAATGTTAGCACTTGACCTATAAGCTTAGTTCTTAATGACTTTAAGGTAACCATATATGATCGTTTGAGCCGTCCAATGATACAAAATGGTAAAGTTTGGACATGTTGAAGTCCTTAGCATGTTTGAGTTAAAGTTAGCCATGTGGACGTTTTGAAAGATAGTGGGTTTAGGGTTAGTTATCATTTTTCGGAGTTGATCACTAGAGTTTATCCTCTAAATCATGTAATGTGCATCCAACGATCTCGTATGATTGTTTTTATATAACAAGTGTCTAGTACCCCTAAATCCTTTCAGTTTTGAGTATGAAACTTCTTTAAGGAGGGAAGGATTGTCACATCCTTTTTTTAAGTATGTACAAGGAGGTGTTACATACTTTGAGACCTTTATTAATATCCAATGATTAATGTTATACTACGTCTCATTTTGGCAAGAAAACGTTGTTCTTATAAATTATTAGGAATTATGAAGGTTTAAAACCAAATAATTTACTTAGGGTTTTGAGTTGAGAAATTTGGGAATCTAATTCCACAATAATGTGCTAATTGACAATGGGAGGTTATGGTTAAAATCTGAAAGCTTTTTTACTCAGTTTGACCCCTCAAAGGATTTTTGGAATATATTATATTGTTAAGGCTTTTATGACCCTGGTATTTGTTTCATTAGGTATGATATCATTTAGTCAAGGCTTTACTTGATGTCACATGGACATTATTCATGATTTGTTATTTCTCACACAAAGTTCAACTAATTTAGGATGTCACGCACCCATCAATGGGTTTAGTGATTGTGGGATTTTTCTTGGTCGTTGGATGGGGCTTTGGGGAGGACGCTCTTGATATGAGTCGTCCATAGGTTGCCTTCAACCTTTGGACTCTATGCAGTCTAGCCCCCTATCGATTTTTGTGATCTTTCTTTGCATGTCCATCTTTACACAGTCCCATTCACTGATAACTAATGATCCTAATCGCTTCAGGATATAAAATTGAGCCTACTTATACCTAGATTTAACCATAACTCTCTCTCTCTCTCTATGGGTAGCACCAAAAACCATTGATCTCTTCCATCTCCGGCACAAGTTGCAGGCGGGGGGTTTGGTCGTAGAGTCTGGTTCTAGTTTCTAGAGCTTCATTACACCGTAAAAGACCTTTATAGACCATCAATTTTGGATTGTCCTCACCAAGGAAGCCACTCACACTCATTATGGATATCTGGCAACAAAGAGCTTGATACAGGAGTACAAGACGCCAGCATTCAATTCCTTGCTCAATAAGCATCATGGCCCATTTCTTTTTCTTTCTACTTTGTTTGTTTAGGGTGAGTTATTCCCAACCTTCGGGTTGACAAGATGCCAGGGTGTCGGAGGAGGAGGGGAAAATCTTTGGGGGTGTCTCCCTACTTTTCTTTGCACTTTTTGTGCCCTCGCCCTTCCTTGAATCATAATGAAGTCAGACTCACCATATTTTTGTCATTTTCACCGTCGATGTGTCGTTTCCACAAATCCAGTCATGTTGCCATGTTTTTTCCACAGTAGTAGGTCCATGTACATGTGCTTTTCTTGATGACCCTCCCAGCTTCCTTGGTTTCGTGTATAGTTTACCGAGGATCAAAGTCAGGTTAGTCTCTACTTATGGTGGCTAATTGAGTGTTGTCTTGGAGCTTCAGGCACCAAGCGGGAGTAGTTGCACATTGGAGGTTGTGTGAAGGACCAAGATTTAGGGTAGAGGGGGAAAGGGACCCCGATGTCCCTGATTGTGATTTTCTTTTATCTATCACAATTTGATTTCAAACTTAGGTTTTGGGTTGATTTTTCTTGTGATCTAATGTGTGGCATAAGATGATCATGATATTACACCAATGCCTCTTTCATACTTGTAACGAACCATATCCCGGTAACCCCCTCTTAAGGGAGACCAACAGATCAGAGTCGTTATCCCAAAAAACTGGATCAAAGGTTCGACAAATAATCAATAATAATTATGAAATTCTACTAACTAAATTGAAATATGGTATTAAAATAAAAATGTGCATACCTTTTAAAACTTTGGAAATCTATTTATCCAAGCTTGAATCTACTCTATTTAAACCTCCTTGCACTTTATTTCTTATTTTCACAATGTGTCACTTTACTGTTTGTTCATTTCAGGGTTGTACCTAAAACGTCGACAAACAAAACATTAGTCAGCATATCAAAATATACTGGTATGTGGGGACAACCAAAAAATGTGCATTTATGGATAACAATCTAATTATCACAATCAAGATAATTAGCAAGCCAATTTATGTTTTCCAGTATGACATTCTCCACCGCTTTTGCCCTAACCCTGGCATACCCACCTTAGGGTTTCTTTTGCCAATGACTTAAGGCCACCTTCTCAATCCCGAGCTTGGTTCCTGGGGTCACCACTCATGGTGCCCTCTAGTCATTCAATATCATAGGCCACCTTCTCATTCCTGAGCTTGGTGCTTGGGGTCACCACTCATGGTGCCCATGGGTCTACCCATCCTGGGCCTGACCTTTGGCATCATCCATCAGGGTGGCATGTAGGTGCGAGAATACACACTTATTTATAATTGTGATAACCATAGTGACTTTATAATTTTGCAAGTATGAACATCCAACTATTTTGATTGCATTCACTGTGAGGAAACATTCGGAAAACCCTCAAGAAACTAATGTGATTATCCATAATTAACCACATACCTGCCAGGCAGACTCAGGTGCAGGAATAATCCAAACAAGCAAGTAATCTAGAATCAAGCAAGCAAGCACACAATTCAATCCTGAAATATACATCCAATATTTTCTATTATGGATCATTTTTCATGTATTAACTTTCCTCATCCGAGTTCTCTAGCTCAAGATATGTTTTTATAAGGAAAACTCTTTTATTTGATTTATTAGCATTTTTTAGAAAAAACATGGATCATTTGATTTGTGGTCCGCTGGTCCACTTTAGGATCCAGCGACCAGGATCACACATGCTAAATCGATTAGAAACAAGCAAAGGACCAAACTGACCTTGATCTAGTAGAAGGAGGTGATGGGCAAAACTGTAAAAGACCAAAGGTATTCGTCTTCCACCTTGCACCAAGCACAGTAGATCTGATGGTCAACTGAGGAGTTGACTCTGGGCTCTAGGTCACCTGCGAGCAAGGTGATAGGTCAGGGAGCTTCACCTCCCTCCTTCGAAGTCGACTGTAGGTTCAATTTCTTGCCCGAGCCTCGCCAAGGTCGCCCCATACTTGCCGGACTCTGGCGAGGTTTGTTGTGGTGTTGAGGGTATGGGTCAGGGTGAACCAGGAAATCGAAAGCGCGAAGTCGACCCTTGCACTCCACCGTAGAGATTGGAATAGCAAAGAGAGATGTTGATCCCCTCCTTCACCCTCCCCTATATATAGGGTCGAGGTCAGGCTCGCGAGGATTGGGCATTTCCCAAAACAACGACCAAACCTAAACAAAATAGGGATGAATCCCCACAGTTTCCTCTCCTGAGTCCAATGGGACTATCAACATGTTGTCATATCTTCTAGATCACGAGAAATCAAGATGGGGAATTCTCCATGTAACTTGCAGAGTCCTAGTCTGCTCGAGACTTAGACGATGAGTGTCCCATGTTGGATCAAGATCTAACAGACCTCATTGCTCAGGATCAAACAAAAAGGAAAATATTTTCCTAATTCAGAATAATTCCCAATTTTGAGATAACTTGAAAAAAATTGTATCTCCCAAACCCTTGCTCTTTTTTAACTCAAATTTTAAGGGAAGGTTTTTCTTGGAATTATCTATCTTTGTACGAAATTTGGGAAATAAATTACAATGGATGAGAAGTCTTCCTTCTCTCCCAAGATATTCATTAATTAATTCAAAATTAATTAGTAATCCTTTTCCCTTTGCCATTATCTTGTTATCTTAGGTCCCTTGGACCTCAAGAAATCCTCAAGGCATGGATTTCCACATTGGGGAATATCTACTTGCTTTTATCCTTTTATTTAAGTCTCTTTCACATACTCTCCTTATCTTTTTATTTCTTCATTAAAATATCTCTTTTTGAGGATTTCTCTTTATTTCTTTTTTATTTTCCTCATTGGTGTTAGGAATCCTTGGGATACGAAATTCCACCAAGGATAACTCAATTATACCTCTTTCCACTTATTTCCCAAATTTATCATTGTTTTCAATTTCTTTCTTAATAAAGAAATACTTAATTGATCTTTTCTTTTCTTATTGAATTTTCTTTGAAACTTTTGACTCCTTGGAACCCAAGGAACCTAAGAGGCACGAAAACCAACTTTGGATTATATTATTTTGCCTTCTAGAGGTTTCTACATTTTTCTTTTCTCCATTTCTTATTAATAATGGAGTTTCTTTTGTCTTTTCCTTGTTATTGGGCCCAATAGCCAATAAAGCCCACAAATAAATCAACAAGGCTATTTTAAACGAAATTCATTGATTCAAATCAAGTCACACCATTATTGGTTCCAATATATTTAATATGAGAAATTACATTTCTCTCCAAAAGAACCCAAAAATTGGGGTTGTAACATCCTTCCCCTCTTATAGGAATTTTTCCCTCAAAATTCCCTCAAGCAAACAAACAAATAGGATAAGCCTTTCTTATGTCCATCAGGGCTCCAATGTGGATTCACCCTTTCCATGGTGCTTCCCAAGAACCTTCATCATCTCATATTCTTCCATCTGAGTTCTTTCTTACCTTAGTATATTGTACCCTCATAGGTGGCTCAGGACATTTCAGCCTCTCATAAAGATGAATAGGTTCAGGGCTCAACACATGGCTTGGGTACCTCACATAGTGATATAGACCAGACATATGGAACTCATCACACATTACTTATCATGAGGGGAAAGGTTGAACATAACCTTCTCCACCAATCCATCTCAAATGGACCCAAATATCGGGGACTCAGCTTTCTCAGTTGTAGCTTAGAGGGGTCGGATTTTTACATCACAAATTCTCCCACAGTGAACTGCATGTCAGTCTGCTTTGCATCATCTCACAACTCATGTCGCCCCTGGGCTTTCTTTCAGCCATTGCACGATCAAGTGACTTCATCTGCAAACATTGTGGTTATTTTCTGACCTTCGTGAGGCCTCCTTCACCAACATCATCTTAATAAAGTGGTGACTGACACAACCTCCCTAAAGAACTTCTTGCATCCTGATAAAGGTTATGGTGGTTAACATCAAATCTTAAGAACTATCTCTTTGTATCACCCTGAATGAGCACACATGCTCTCATCAGACCTTCTAGTCTGGATCATACTAACCATTAGTTAGGGGTGATAAACTGTACTAACATCGAGTTCTTCAGGTATCTACTTCCACCTCATGGGAGTGAACCTTTAGGTCATACTCAAGAACTTTTGAACTCGCATCATGGTGTAGTTGAACCATCTTTCTCTCTTAAGTAGTTCAAATGAATTCGTCCCTTGACAGCATTCTTTCTTTCTCATGTTATCTAGGTAAGGCAATCTACCATAACCGATATTGCATCTTGACCTTCCTTGGTCTAGGGAAGGCTTACCACCACATCCATAGTAGTGAATTCCCATTCCCTGTTAGGGACTCTTTATCCTCTATATCACTACACTGGGTTACTGGTGTTCGTCCTTCACCTCTTGACGTGCATGGCGATGAGCCACGTGCATTTTTGTACACTTTTCACCTTAGGCATCAAAAATACTACTGCAACTTACTATCTTAGTAGTACCACGGTGTATCATGATCCCTTATATGTCATGATTTCTCAAGATCGATTCCGCAAAAACCCTAAACCTCTTTAGTCGGGGTCTCATCACCTTCTTTTCCAAAGAAGTGTATCTGAGGTTCCACAACCATCCTTTATCACATCAAGGCCTAGGCTGGCTAACCAAACAACCACTAATCTTGTTCAACAGATCTCGTTATATTTGAGTGTTAGCCAAACTTATCTCTTTTTCTCAACTTAAGGTTAACCTAACAACCTCAACTTCTTCTAGCTTCCAGCTAAACTAGGCAGCTATATCTCAACCAGAGCATTCATTACCACTTCTTGTCCTTAGGTGTTAGGTAATGTTGAAGACATACACCTCCATGTATTATACTTATTATCTCATCTCAAACTCTAAGTTGGTCTTCATCAAGAAGCTCTGAGCTCATCCTAATGGTGATCAAACTCAACCTTGTATCACTTGCAAATTCCACATAGCTCATGATAAAACATCCTCAAAAGATGACTACACTATTCCTCTTAGTGTTTATAAACCATCCATGTATCATTCACTCCACCAGGGTATGTTATCATCCATGTCCTCATACCTCGTAGCAACATTCCAACTCACATCATCTTTATCCTTGGTGTATTACATGCGTACTGTCCTATCTCTCACTCCCATAATAAGAGGAAATAAGCATTTGGCTGCAGTCCAAATACAGAGTTCTTCCTGTTCTAAGAGTAGAGATGGTACATCCCACCTTGTTAGTATACCTTTAAGTTGAAACGTGCATCTTATGTCTCTACAGTACAACCATCTTGATATCAAAGTCACTTCTATGGAAACTTATCTCGAACCTACTTGGTCCAAACACAATCCGTGGTCATCTCCTCTAAGTCTATAGGGTGCCGGCACTTACGGGGTCATCCCTCTTCCCTCATGCATCCAGAGAGTGCCCTACTCATCGGCCCTTTGGGTCCCATGAGTTCATGAAGGTGATCAATCTCCTAACCCATGGCCCTCAGACAATGATAGTTGTTACCTCCCGACCCTATGGTCATGTGCAACTAGGGAATTAGGCAACTCCTACTTCCATCGGTCTTATCCCCACCTGACCTTAGGATAGACTTAGGATTCTAACATAGTACATGTCCAACTTAGAACCTTACCCAAGCCTTCATCATCATCTCTCTCTTTATTTTCATGGGTTGACTTTCATCCCTTCATAGAGGTCATGGCGACCTACCTACCTTGGTCAGGCCCCATACCGGTTACCTCCATGGTAACACACCAACATGCACTAGAGATGGTTATCTATGGGTCTACAGGTTCATTCTCTTACCATGTACTCTTCACTTAGCTTCTCAAGATCCTATTAGACCTCTTTAGGTTACCTCAAAACCAACAGAACTGGTATACACCCTACAAAAGAGTCTTCTCCCAAGATGGGAGGAAACTACAACTCTTGACAACAAGGTCACAACCGTCCTTAGGTTTTACATCCACATGAGCATGCTTAACCCCAGCAAACTACTAAGGCACAAGAAGACCACCTACTAGACCAAGCTAGGTCACACTTGTTTTCATTCCTCAACACTGGATCCAAATCATACCTTTCCATGTCTTCAACTTAGCTGTGAGGGGTTCATCAAACATACCTTAAACTTAAGGGGTTTATCTCTCCTCTAACCATGAGGTGTACCATGCTCGAAACTATAGAGACTCAAATATCATCAAGAGCATCAGGTGCACTACTTCCCCTCTTAGGCCTAGGAACCCTAAGTTCACCTTTGGGTGTCCAACTGCATGCTCGAACCAAACATGTCCAAGGTATGTCATGTACTCCCATGATCCTTTTATACGAGCAGCACATTAGAGTTAAGTCCTCCTCAAGGGCAACCAACAAGGTATAAGGCCTCACAACTTGCTACTTAAACCTCCTCAGGGTCTAAGGCACTCTTTGTCTCATCTCAGCAGGTAAACTCCTATACCATAGGTACATAGGTTCTAGAAGCATCATCCTCTCTCTAGGGTTTGGTTCCTCTAAAGGCAACCAAGATATCATCAGCCTCCAGGGTCAACATGAGGCAACCATTATCATCCACTTAGGTCGCATCATCCTCAACCCTCCATTGTTCCTCATTTCATGGAATCTAAGCTTCCAACCTTCTTGCTTGAGTCATGCTTTCTCTCTCTAGAGCTAACTCCACATCCAACCTTACTACCAGAGGTCCTCTCTCCACGAAGAATCAAGCTCACAAGCATACCTCTACATGGGTGAAACCTATGCTCAAACTTATGTTTGCTCAAGATCATCCTTAACCCTTTATGCTTATTTCATAAGTCATCCATCATACTCTCCTGGCCAGGGTTTCAACCTACTGTTAGTACTACTGACATACTCTGGGTGTAGGCTATACCCTACTTGCATAAGCCCATAGGGTTCTATAGGTTCTTCTCTAACCCCATCAATGAAGGAGCTATCCTTCACTGTAACATGCACGACCCTCTTAAGGGTTGTGTCACCAAAGGTACTAGGTCATTTAACCTCTTATGGCATCCCAAAGGTATGTCCTACCAAACACCCAGTCAACCATGACATATAATCTCATCATGTCATCTCTCTCTCTAACCTTGACTTAGGGTTAGGGTTAACATCATCCCTAGAGGATGTGCCAAGTCTCTACTTATGATGGAGGTCTCCACCTCTAAGACTAACTCTCTTTACTTACCCTCCTGATAAGAAGATCTAGCCTCAGGTCTCTCCTGAGGGTATGACAACTTATGTCATATGACCTAGGCATGTATTTACTCTTTAGTTTATGCTTAATCTAGTAAGCTTATGTCCATGACATATTATTTACATGTTTTTCATTAATTTGGTGGAGGATTCCTTATACCTTATTAACCTTACCCATACCACAAGAGGGTGAGGAAAAGACAAAAAGCCCTAATCCTTAAGGTCCTTAACAAAATTTGAGTTGAGAAGGGATGAACAAGATGAGAGAGTACTAAAGGTATCTTATTTCGAGTCATATCCTAAGACATCGGCCAGGCAGTCACACAATTCGGGAGTCCTCATATTCCGACTAGCGGTGCGGAGGAAAATCTTTCCAGCCCTCGGACGTGATCCTTTTCTAGACACCTCAGTCTTTCAGAAAATCCTCTAATAACTCCCTCGGTTCTATGGAATTTGTAAAATTTAATAATTATTAATGATTATATGAGGAACATATTCTATGATACCAATTGTAACGACCATGTCTCCCGGTAACCCCCACTTAAGGGAGACCAAGAGATCAGAGTCGTTATCCCAATAAACCAGATCAAAGGTTCGATAAATAATCAATAATAATTATGAAATTCTACTAACTAAACTAAAATCTAGTATTAAAATAAAAATTTGCATACCTTTTAAAACTTTGGAAATCTATTTATCCAAGCTTGAATCTACTCTATTTAAACCTCCTTGCACTTTATTTCTTATTTTCACAATGTGTCACTTTACTGTTTGTTCATTTCAGGGTTGTACCTAAAACGCCGATAAACAAAATGTCGATCAGCATATCGAAATATACTGGTATGTGGGGACAACCAAACAAAATTGCATTTATGGATAACAATCTAATTATCACAATCAAGATAATTAACAAGCCAATTTACGCTTTCTAGTATGACATTCTCCACCGCTTTTGCCCTAACCCTGGCATACCCACCTTAGGGTTTCTTTTGCCTATGACTTAAGGCCACCTTCTCAATCCCGAGCTTGGTGCCTGGGGTCACCACTCATGGTTCCCTCTAGTCATGCAATATCATAGGCCACCTTCTCATTCCTGAGCTTGGTTCCTGGGGTCACCACTCATGGTGCCCATGGGTCTACCCATCCTGGGCCTGACCTTTGGCATCATCCATCAGGGTGGCATGTAGGTGCGAGAATACACACTTCTTTATAATTGTGATAACCATAGTGACTTTATAATTTTGCAAGTATGAACATCCAACTATTTTGATTGCATTCACTACAAGGAAACATTCATAAAACCCTCGGGAAACTAATGTGATTATCCATAATTAACCACATACCTGCCAGGCAGACTCAGGTGTAGGAATAATCCAAATAAGAAAGTAATCCAGAATCAAGCAAGCAAGCACACAATTCAGTCCTGAAATATACATCCAATATTTTCTATTATGGATCATTTTTCATGTATTAACTTTCCTCATCTGAGTTCTCTAGCTCAAGATATGCTTTTTATAAGGAAAACCTTTTTATTTGATTTATTATCATTTTTCATAAAAATGTGGATCGTTTGATCCGTGGTTCGCTGGTCCACTTTAGGATCCAGCGACCAGGATCACGCACACTAAATCGATTAGAAATAGGCGAAGGACCAAACTGTCCTTGATCCAGCAGAAGGATGTGATGGGTAAAACTGTAAAAGACCAAAGATATTCGTCTTCCACCTTGCGCCAAGCACAGCAGCTCCGATGGTCAACTGAGGAGCTGACTCTGGGCTCTAGGTCACCTACGAGCAAGGCAATAGGTCAGGGAGCTTTGCCTCCCTCCTTTGAAGTTGACTAAAGGTTCAATTGCTTGCCTAAGCCTCGCCAAGGTCGCCCCCTACTCGCCGGACTTCGGAGAGGTTTGTTGTGGTGTCGAGGGTATAGGTCAGGGTGAACTAGGCAATCGAAAGCGCGAAGTCGACCCTTGCACTCCGCCGTAGAGATTGGAATAGCAAAGAGAGACGTTGGTCCCCTCCTTCACCCTCCCCTATATATAGGGTTGAGGTCAGGCTCGTGAGGATTGGGCGTTTCCCAAAACAACGACCAAACCTAAACAAAATAGGGATGAATTCCCACGGTTTCCTCTCCTGAGTCCAATGGGACTATCAACAGGTTGTCATATCTTCTAGATCATGAGAAATCAAGATGGGAAATTCTCCATGTAACTTGTAGGGTCCTAGTACACTCGGGACTTAGACGATGAGCGTCCCACACTGGATCAAGATCCAACGGACCTCATTGCTCGCGATCAAACACAAAGGAAAGTATTTTCCTAATTCAGAATAATTCCCAATTTTGAGATAACTTGAAAAAAACCGTATCTCCCAAACCCTTGCTCTTTTTAACTCAAATTTTAAGGGAAGGTTTGTCTTGGAATTATCTAGCTTTGTACGAAATTTGGGAAACAAATTACAATGGATGAGAAGGCTTCCTTCTCTCCCAAGATATTCATTAATTAATTCAAAATTAATTAGTAATCATTTTCCCTTTGCCATTGTCTTGTTATCTTGGGCCCCTTGGACCTCAATAAATCCTCAAGGCATGGATTTCCACATTGGGGAATATCTACTTGCTTTTATCCTTTTGTTTAAGTCTCTTTCACATACTCTCCTTATCTTTTTATTTCTTCATTAAAATATCTCTTTTTGAGGATTTCTCTTTATTTCTCTTTTATTTTCCTCATTGGTATTAGGAATCCTTGGGATATGAAATTCCACCAAGGATAACTCAATTATACCTCTTTCCACTTATTTCCCACATTTATCATTGTTTTCAATTTCTTTCTTAATAAAGAAATACTTAATTGATCTTTTCTTTTCTTATTGCATTTTCTTTGCAACTTTGGACTCCTTGGAACCCAAGAGGCATGAAAGACAACTTTGGATTATATTATTTTTCCTTCTAGAGTTTTCTACATTTTTCTTTTCTCCATTTCTTATTAATAATGGAGTTTCTTTTGTCTTTTCCTTGTTATTGGGCCCAATAGCCAATAAAGCCCACAAATAAATCAACAAGGCTATTTTAAACGAAATTCATTGATTCAAATCAAGTCACACCATTATTGGTTCCAATATCTTTAAAAATAAGAAATTACATTTCTCTCCAAAAGAACCCAAAAATTGGGGTTGTAACAATGCTCATGATAAAAAATTTGAGTAATGGGCATACGAATAATTTCTATTTTTGTTTATCCAAATCCCAAATTAATGTTTATTCAATTTATCTAAATCTTGATTGGTTGATATTGATAATTACATATCCTTCAATTCTTTTGTCCTATGGGGTCGAGTAATAAATGATTTTTGATCAATTGTTTGAGATCTATCCATTGGGTTAGGTTATGAGTCCTAACTTTGACCCTAGTTTCTTAGATTTCAAGACATAACCTAATTAGGCTTTATGAGAAAGTAATTAGGGTTTTGGGTTATAATTACAGGAAGACTAAAGTTTGATACCAGAAATCTAGGAGAAATTTCTTCTACTGAACTTAGGTAAGTGGTCCATGCCTTGGGTTTCGATTACAGTATTCATTCAATTTTGCTCAATTATCATGTTTTCATGTTATATATGTTATCATGTGAGCATATGAATGCTTTAAGAGGTATTTATATGCACATCCTATTAAGATTTATTGCATTATGATATATGTTTAAGATCATTTTAGTTAAAACAATATACCTCTTCATGTTTAAAATAAGTAATGTGATTATGGGTGAAAATTCTATGAAAAATAAGATTAGATTAAGAACAAATAGTTAGGCCCTACTCATGAACTTTTATGGAAGGTTGGCTCCTTATGAGACCCCTTCACTTTATGGGTTAAATCCCAATTCTATTCACTTTTAGTGTGTTTAGATGATTGTTCACTTTCAGTGTGTTCGCTGTGTTTATGTTCCTTTTCACTTTTAGTGTGTTCAGATTACTATTCACTTTTAGTGTGTTTAGTATGTTTATGTTCCTATTCACTTTTAGTGTGTTCAGAAGATAGTTCACTTTCAGTGTGTTTGGTATGTTTATGTTCACTAAGTTGGTGCCCTAATAAGGAAGCTTAACCAAGCTGACAGTGTATCTTGAGATCATGAACAATTTTAAGTACATTCATAATGCATCGTTAAGTCATAATTAATGTTATGTGATTTCACACCAGGTGTTAAAGTTTTATGTTAAGTTATGTTCATATATTTACTGAAACCCAACCACTTACACTTGGTTTATTGAATGCATGGCTGGGGGTGTGACGCCCGCAGGTGAGGAGCAAACTTAGAGGATAAATCCATCTGACGTGCAAGGTCTAGCTCAAGAATCTACATATGACTTCAAGAACTAGTGCGGTGCCATCTATACGATCCATGTAGAACTAGTTTAGTTTTCAATCTTGTTATGTATCAAGTTCTCTTCTTGTAAGTTTTATGAAGATAATATGTATGAGAATCAATGTACCTATATCCTATGTGAAGTTATTTTTATCATTACAATGAATGATATATGCTAGTATGTGATGTTTCTCAAGAGTGATCCTTATGGTCCATGTTTGCATGATGTTGTTTTATGGATTGCACTTGGGGTTGTTACAGGTAGTGATGAGAGTCATGCCCTGGCTCTATCTATAAGGAGTGGGACCTAAGAGGGATCAACTCTCTACTAAATCAAATAAAAGGAAACACCCATACGCCAAACACATAACCAAAATTTTGCAAAGGTATTATAATCCAATTTATTCAAAAGTATTTTTTCAAGATACCAAATGAAGCATCGGAATATAAAATATTTAACTAGTACAATGCTCAATATTATCACCATCCTTCACCATGTAGGGTGATACATAAGAAAACTAAACTATAGCATAGGATCAGTAGAGGATTATCTAACCACCTCGAATATATCTCCCAAGAAGGTTCAGCTACTCTTGAAGTTGTCTTGGTCAACCATGGTTCTCTCCTCCTAGCTTTCTACCTAGGGGTTAAAAACATAACCCACAAGAGAAGACAAAGGTGGAAACTATCAGCACAAAAGCTAGAATGAGCATATTAATAGGGGATTGTGAAACATGAAAAAATGGCATCAACTATAACAAGGCATCCCATAGAAGAGGAAAAGTACTATCCAAGTGGATATAAAAAAAAATTAATTCCAATAAGATGATAATCAAGAAAAACACTTGCCACTAATAAAATATAAGACTTGTGCCACACAAGAACACCTAAAGTATTTAGGGGATAAAACCCATCACACTAGTATTCAACATGTATGCATGTAAGATAGGCATAGCACTACTAAATATAAATAACAATGGAGGCTAAGATCATAACCATAAAAGCTGGTAGAGTAAGGCACATAACCAAACTCCCATATATATAAAGTGGGCACAAAACCCGATTACGGGGCACATAACCTCCATCCCAAAATAACATAGGCACATAACTCGGGGTATGAAGCACATAACCTCCATCCCAAAAATAGAAGGTACATAACCCCATAAAATCAATGTACTCGTACATCCTAGGGCTAATTAATCATAAAGCATGCAAAATGCAGAGGTAAATGAAAGTATAGTCATATAAATAGAATCAATGATATTCCATCAAATAAATGAACAATATGAAACATACACCACATAAGTGGGAAAAATAGTTCATATCCACAATTAGGAATTCATAATGAAGAAAAGTATAATTTAGAGTCAATGATATTATCCAACAAAAGATTCTTATAATCAAACTCACATGATTTCACCTCTCGTAGGAGAGAGTAAAAAATGTATATGGTATTGTGTCCCAAAGGACCAAGAGAGAGAGTAAATATAGGAGTTTTCTCAATATGATAAATACGGATGCAACATACCTCAGAGATGTTTGTCAACTTATCAAAATAAAAACCCTTGTTCCAAGTTAGGGTCTTGTTCAACTAAGATAGATTTGTATATACAAACATTAATTAGTATTCTTATTATAAACCATATATTAACTATTATTATTATTATCATAGGATCTAGTTTATGAAATAATTTTATTTGGATAGAGGATAATTTTATGATTCCAATTACTATTTTTGAGTAATTTTTTTATAATCAAGAAATTAGTATGGATTTTTTAATAACTGACCAATCAGAAATTGAAGAAAATCCATACAAACAAACAATTTCAATGCAAGTGAGATGGGTCAGTTGTGATTGCCCAATCAATGGTGTCTAATCGGCCCAGTCGACGACCAACATGGAGCATGACTCACCGCGGTACAAAAATCAAATTAGAGGTGAAATGGAAATTATCTCCATGGAGAAAAAATGAAACACAAATAGGAAATGAGAGGTAGGGAAGAGAAAACATTGAGGGATACATCCCCTTCACTCGGCTATTGTCATGGTTGTGAGTTGCAGCCCAGTAGGTTACCATGGATTTAGGGGGAAATATAAGGTGAGAGATCTTGATGTTTTGAGCATGCAAAAATGAAGAAAAAAGATAGTGCAAACATACCCTAGATGGAATTGAATTGGCATGAAGTGAGGAGTTAGCTTGGGATGTTGTCGCTGTGGATAGCTTCTCAGAGTTTTGGTGGTGCTAGGTGAAGACTTGAATGCAATTGAGGTGAGAGGAAGGATTCTACATGTGTGGTGGAGATGAAGATATAATCTTCAATTT
Organism: Alisma plantago-aquatica; assembly: GCA_963693085.1. Taxonomy (NCBI): domain Eukaryota; kingdom Viridiplantae; phylum Streptophyta; class Magnoliopsida; order Alismatales; family Alismataceae; genus Alisma; species Alisma plantago-aquatica. Next base: position 366,130,540 of record OY856411.1, on the reverse strand, counting down.
GTAGGTTAGGGTACGTGTGCCCGGTGTGAGGAAGGTTCAGGAAACTTGAAGAGCAAGATTGGGAAAATCGAGGATAAGTGAAACCCCAATTTGAATTAGGGCTCATCTTGTGTGGAATCTACTCATGAGTTCAATGCACAAAAATAGTGAATAAATGATAATAAATGAGGGAGAAATCTGAAAAGGAAAGTCGACCATGTTAAATGTTAAAGTACTCAACTCATGCCTATCTATTCAGAGAATGAAGAAAGAAGTAGAGTTGTTGGATCAATATTTTAATCATGTGACCAATAAGGACCGTCAAATCAGAGATAGAAAAGGAAAACATGTGTGACAAGCAGATCTTCAAGAAACCTTAGGAATAACCAATATTTAAATCATGTGATAGATTAAATAGAGAACTATATGAAATTGGATACATCAATGCATTTAATTAGAATTTTAGGGTTATTTAATGTAGTTTATTTTCCAAAGTTTTTGAGGGTTTAAACATGTGATTCAAATTATAGAAAATTTAGCACCTAGACTAATATGGACATGAAAATCTATTGTGGCATCAATTTGCACTTTTGGGGTTTGTTTACTATTTTATATAATATTATTGGCTTCAAGTTATATTCTCTCTCCTAAATAAAATTAGCATAGATAAGATGGTTCAATTAATGTGAAAATTCACACATATATTAATCTTGAAATGTAGAATTCGAACTTGAGATTTATTTCCACTTTTGAAGACATTGAACATATTATTTAATATTTTGGAGCAAAATACACATTTTCTTTTCTAAATTCAATTAAGATAGTCATTATGGTTCAAATAATGTGAAATCTTACACCCAGGATAATTGAGGCCCGACGAACACATTTTTAACATTATATTTGGGGTTTTGGAATTTTCTTCTAGGATTTCTAATACAATTAGAATTTTTGGATGATTATTATTTTTTATTATGTCATTACATCATTACCATCATTATTTATTATTTAGAGTCATATTATCATCACACTAGTATTAAAAGAGTCAACTTTGATTATTATGCACAAAATTCCACATTTTATGTATTTAACATATTTCGTCCATTAATTCCTCTTTAACTTAGATGATTGCACATAAAAATTCCATTTGTTATTCTAATACATGTATTAAGCACATTATATGTCTTATTTAGCCATTATGTGAATATTAGTTTGTAAAGAAAATATTAGAACACATTTTATGAGTTTTATTACATGTTGGCACATAATTAAGTTATTGTATGAATGTGTGATGATGATGATAGAACCTATTGCCACATAATATGATATATGCATTACCATTATCCATTTAGGTATAATTTTATCCTTGTTTGGTCAAATGTAGGGTACCAAGCTTACTAACCTTCTAATCATGGAATATTATAAGATTCCAGGTTTCAACACATTATAACTGTCACTGTCACACCCTGATCATTAGAACCTAGAAAGTACATGATTAAGTTATTGGTTAAATTAATATAGGATTGAATTATGGTTAGAATAAGGTTCCATACAATTTTCATGGTATTTGGACATCAGGGATAAAGTAGGTAGAAGGGGAACTTTTGCTCAAATTGGTTAATTTTGATGCTTGAGAAGCATTGGATATGAACTTGAGAATGTTTATATGCTTGTTAAGATACAACAAGATCAAGGTTCAAGAATGGTAAATCTTGATGTTAATTTGGTCATTTAATTTGAAGATGTATAATTGGGTTATGCAATCATGTTCACCTAAGTTAAGGAAAGTTTGATGATTTCAAATAGGTAATGAATATGAACTAGGCTCTCACATGCATGTAGTGATGAAATTAAGAGTGGTGTTGTGTCTTCTATTATAGGACATAGTACAATTTTGGTCAACTCTAGAGTTCATTTGTTAATTCAATATGCTAACTTGGGCCATGATACAAGTGAAATTCCACACGCTATAATAGAATAGTCTAGGTAGTGAATAAGGGCATGAGGATTTTTCTACAAGAAGATAATATATATATGCAGTGTTGGTCAAATTTTGGGACCAATCTAGTTTAAGGAGTAGCCTACACAAATCTTAAAAGAAATTAAAAGGGAATAAAGCTTTAATTTACGTTCTTGAGTAATGAACCAAGAAGGGGAGGATTGAATTGTTGGTTCACGGCCAACCTCCTGGTCCAATTGAACCAGACCAACTTGCCGCTTGCAAAAAAAAGAGGGCAAAGGTCTCGTGAGTTGCGACCCCCCCCCCCCCCCCTCTGGTTCTTACGGAACTTGAACTCGATCCGAATAGGGGCATACCAATGGTGATATCTGGAGGGCATGGAGGCTATAAAACCCATCGATCCATGAAGCCTTGTGATGGCCGAACCTGATACTAGGGTTTTGACAGAAAAGCGAGAGAAAAAGATGAAGATACAGGGACAAAGAGCACGGCGGCGGCGCTAGGGTTCCAAAGGGGTTTTTCATCTGACAACCACCAAGGTAGTGTCGGAATGGGAGGTGATGAAGAAGAGAAGGATTGGTGGTCAGACATCCTTCATCAACTCTATCATCAGCAGCCAAGAGTGTGGTCGGGTTGCTGGGAGAATAGAGCGTCGATGCTCTGTTACCGCGGCAAAACAGGGGATTTGTCCCCTTCTTCACGCATCCACTGAGCGAGAAGGGGACCTTTCTTTTCTATGGAAGGTGGGCCACAGGCCTAAAGGTGTTGGGCCTTTTGTTGGGTCTGATTTACTTGGAAAGGAAAGGGGAGCGCATGCTGCGTAATCCCTTAGTTTGCAGACCAACGGTTGGGATCAATCCAGACTAAGGTAATCTGTTAAAATTCATATCTTGAGATAGGAAGCTCAGTTTTTAGTAAACAAGGTATCTATGGAAAGATAATGATGTGCACTATCTCATAAAAATATACCTGCATAGTGATTTGAACGGTTGATGATTATTATAATTTGATTACTAAAAGATATGGAATTTCAATATGATCTATATTAAAAATAGCAAACAAGTTTACAAATTAATAAAAAAATTATATTAAGTGTATTTTTATGTATTTAACATGATTCCAAAGTCTGATCTTTCTGATTTGAAGTTTTTATAAGGTTTTTGATATAAACCCGAATAAGGGCATTTTGGATATTTCATCCATGATCTAATTGTGAAACGACCTGATATTTTTATTCATGACCTTACTACATTGCATGATTACTTTGCTGGAGATTTAATAGAGTTTCTTGTGTTATTATATTAAGTATGTAATTTTGTACTTAAGTGGCTATTATGTAGAATAATAGATGATTACCTTGAGCTACTAAGTGATATATGCCTAAGTAGGTCTAAAATTTTAATCTAGTGGTATTTTCCTTTGATTGCACCATTGATTCAGTATGATTAGTATGACTATGTTTGTGATTTATTCTCATTATATGACGTATATGTTCATACTAGTGCATAAGACGATTTATGTCTTTTTTAGCATAAAGATTATAATACTTATATAAGAAGAGTTTTGATTTAATTTCAACACCAAGTTTTATGGTGATTTTAGATTAGAAGTATGTTTAGTCTAAATAAGAATCCTAATTTTGGGTTTCTAGGTTAGGGTAATGGGGGTTTGATATTTAAAGATGAAAACGGGATATACACATGGACTTATAGAAATTTGATGATATCCATGTGATTAGGTTATGGAATAAGGAATAAAGAACAAGTTAAGGACATCATCAGCACAAAAGGTAAGTGGACCATGTCCATTGAATTTCATTCAGCTTATCTATATGTAAAGTAATTTATAAGATTAAGTTACTTTCAGACATTTAGTTATTAATGTTCATCTCATATCCAGTAATGCTTTTATTAGTCATACATTGTTTAAATGAAGTTATGTTTTGAGGATATTAGATCATAGATTGTACATATTTAAGATACTTTCAGATGCTTAGCATTCATTATACAGTTCAGTTAATTCTCAAGCTTCTAGACACGTAAATCATATGTTCGATATCAGAATTTAACTAAATGGTCTATTAAATACGAGTTTCAGATGAAGACTTGTTTAGACAATAAGAATCTAGATTTTAGATTTTAGATTTAGATTACTCACTGTGGGTATTCTTGAATTAGACCCACATACTTATAAGAGTCTCAAACCCAATCTCAGTTATTTAGTAATTAAGATACATATTCAGATTTAGATTCAGAATTCAGATTTAGATTTAATCCAGGATTTAAGAGTTGAGATTTAGATTATCAGTTAAGTAAGACAAATTGTCTGTGGTATTCATACTAGATTCATATTCAAATTTATGTTCAAAATTTAGTACATGCTCAGTTATCAGTACTCAGTTTCAGAATAAGATAAGTTTAGTTTTAGAATTCAGTTTGTTCAAATTTAAGATAATTAAGTCAAAACCTTCACATAAGACATTATATGATAAGTCCTCATTCAGTTAGTCCCAGGACGATTCATAGACATCTTTTGCCATTTTAGAGGTGTGTTTACTCCGATTCAGAGGTACTTCGGTACCAAGCAAGGCGTAGTTAGGCCAATTTAGAGACACCTCGGTGTCATCTAGAGGCATGTAGTGCCAATTCAGAGGTACTTTGGTACCAATTTAGGGCGTAGATACGCCAATTCAGGAGGACTTATCGTATAATGGTGGCAACAAATTAGATAAAAGACATAAATAAAATACGCATCAATTCAATATAAGTTTACAACTTTCATTTATTAGTTCAACTTTCAGTTATAATATATTCATGTTTATCTTATTAGAAGTTCAATCTCACTTGCTCTAACCTAGGTTTCCCTTTGTGCATGGCTGGGGATGATATGTCTACAGGTATAGAACTGTGGGAGATAGTCATGACAAGAACATGCACCGAAAGCTTTAGGAGGTTTGCTTGGTGGGGCGCCATCTGCAAGGTCCTAGATTTGAGATGAGTTTGTATAAATTAGTACATGATATTAAGTTTCTTTTGTATATGATAATGTAATAGAGTTTCCTTCCAAAGAATTTATGAGAATGATTTTATACACTAGTCTGTGTTGGTTCTTATCTATTATTATTGTTATGCATATCATGTTTGTGACACTCCTAGTTTAAAAAAATTAGCTTCCGCACATAAGATATAAAAAATAAGGGTGTTACAGTCACAAACTAGAAAATTTTTGAATCATAGAAGATACCAAAGTGAAAATGTGGAAGCACAAGCATAAATGAACAATATACTAGATACATACACCTTGAACAATGTCAACATTCAACAACATTAATTATTACAAATTACATTTACATGTTAAAAGAAGAGTTTTACAAGTCTATGACCACGTATTCTAGATAGGGTCTTTATACAATAGGTACAATCATACAACTACTCACAATACATTTCTTCTCCCATCCTAGCTTTGAACCTTAAATTATTAAAATAATGAAACAAATCAGCATAATTTTGTTGAGTATGTGGTGCCTATAAAGGACATAAAATACTAGAAAATAAAGCATAATTGTAAAATATTACAAAATATTATTTGGCATGATTCAAAAGAAATAAGAACAACATTTGATCAATAGATTAGTTTATTCGAGAATATTTTCTTATGAGTTTTCTTATTATGTTGGTATTAACAAGCATGCTTATATATATATATATATATATATATATAGATATAGATATAGATATATATATATATATATATATAGAGAGAGATAGTCAGGCTAGAATACACTCGAGTGTACAGATCGCACAAATACACTCAAGTGTGTTTGCATATCAAGACTGTTTTTTGTAAAATGTAAATCATTGATCTTCAGCGCCATACTATAACTAGGCTACATAGAAATTTTGAGCCCATTTAGATGAGTGTAAGTCACTCATCCAAGGGCAACAAAATCGGCGTGCGAAACTAATTTGAAATGCATAATTTTTGTGGTCTTTATAACATGACCTATAAATGTCCAAATGTGCTCAAATTTTGTGTATGAGTTATTCACAACATGTTTAAGAATATCAATAGATTATATTTTTGAAAAAAATATTTCATCATGAAAAACTACTTGCGTGTATTCTGCTCCGAATACACTCGAGTGTATTATAGCCTGACTCTATTATATATATATATATATAGAGAGAGAGAGAGAGAGAGAGAGAGAGAGAGAGTCAGGCTAGAATACACTCGAGTGTACGAATCACACGAATACACTCAAGTGTGTTTGCATATCAAGATTATTTTTTGCAAATTGTAAACCGTTAATCTTCACCGTCATACTATAACTAGGCTACATACAAATTTTGAGCCCATTTGGATGAGTATAAGTCACTCATCCAAGGGCAACAAAATCGACGCGCGAAACTAATTTGAAATGCATAATTTTTGTGGTCTTCATAACATGAGCTATACATATCCAAATGTGATCAAATTTTGCGTATGAGTTGTTCACGAGATGTTTAAGAAGATCAACGGATTATATTTTAAAAAAAAATATTGCATCATGAAAAACTACTTGAGTGTTTTCCGCTCCGGATACACTCGAGTGTATTCTAGCCTGACTCTCTCTCTCTCTCTCTCTCTCTATATATATATATATATATATATATATATATATATATATATATATGTATATATATATAATATAGAGTCAAGCTAGAATACACTCAAGTGTACAGATCGCATGGATACACTCAAGTGTTTTTGCATATCATGACTATTTTTTGCAAGATGTAAACCATTGATCTTCATTGTCATACTATAACTAGGCTACATACAAATTTTGAGCCCATTGGGATGAGTGTAAGTCACTCATCCAAGGGCAACAAAATCGACGTGAGAAACTAATTTGAAATGCATAATTTTTATGGTCTTTATAACATGACCTATAAATGTTCATATGTGCTCCAATTTTATGTATGATATATTCACAATATGCTTAAGAAGATCAACGGATTAGATTTTTGGAGAAAAAAATTACATCATGAAAAACTACTTGAGTGTATTCTGCTCTGAATACACTCGAGTGTACTCTAGCCTGACTATATATATATATATATATATATATATATATATATATATATATATATATATATGTGTGTGTGTGTATGTGTATGGCCTCATCACTCTAACGAGATGGGAGAGTGATGATTGCGTATTCATCCCAGTTTAGTTGCATTTTCAGTCTAGTTTAGCATTCATATAGATTAGTTTTGATTAGAATAGCTTTGTTTTGATCTACGTAGGTTTTTATGTTAATTTGTAGGAATTTGATACTTCTCTTGACTCCCTTTGCAGGTTTAGAATTTTATCACTGTGTAGTAAGTTTGTCTGGGGGGAGCGGACCGAAATAGATTTCAAGCACTTTCAGAAGCAGATCAATACACAAATTTTAAGTCTAAGGACAATTTTGATCTATCGATCAACATGCCAATCGACATCAAAATTAATGAGAAATCAAGAGGTCGACAGCTTTGTCGACCTTCCAGCTCGACACACTCAATGCTCGACAGCCATATCAACCTCCTTGATCGACATACAAGAGGAATGACACTCAGACTCACAGATGATCAAGGTCGACATCCAAGAGGAACGACACTTAGAAGGTCTTAGGAGCTCGACATCATCATCGGCCATCATCCGATAAGAAAACCAAGGCATCTGTCGACAATGTTGTCGACACTCTTGTCGACGTCCCCAATTGCTCGAAAGCCTTATCGACTCTCAAGGTCGAGATCCCTGTCGATGTCCAAGACCAATGGTCGGAAATCCAAAAGCCATTGACGACATACTCGTCGATAGAAAACACATCGTTGACATTGATGAAAAGAGGTCGACAGCCTCGACCTATAAATAGGTCCATAGTACATCTGTACAAGGCATCTCAAAAATTCTAGAGACAAACCACACTAAAAGGATGCCTCTGAGATTAGAGCAAGGATGACACATGTCGACCAAGATAGTTCTATCGACCTAGCTTGGCGACGCCTATGGATCTCAAGCATAGATCGACAGATATCTTTCATCCGCAACTTTAGGTCATCGATCTCCCTTTTTGGGTGATCGATCTCTTCCCCGAGTTGTTGTTCCTCCACCTGCTTCCACTGCAAGTTAGGGATAATTCATGAAGGACAAAGAAGGAAGTCTGTCGTCGCACACCAAGTTGAGCCACTTCTATTTTCATCAAAACCTTGATGGTGTCCTCCTCCTCTTCTAGTGATATTAATCTCTCCATGTCGTGGGAGTAGTCTTTTCACTGGGTGTGGGGAATAGCCCTACTACCCATTTCTTGCAATTTTATTCATATTTCAACTCTTATATGAACTTATATAATTCATAGCTAATCATTTATTGTATGTTTTGTGGAATGATCACCGACTTTACATGATTTATTATAATCTTTTACTGTGATAATTTCAACGTTTAAGATTTTAATACCGTCTAGCTTTGGTTGACACCCTGAAGAGAACTTCTGATGGAAAGTCTCTAGAGTGGATAGAGGATCCTTAAGTAACGAGACATTGAGCTTACAGGGATATCTACTCATGCAAGTTTCTGACATCGAAGGGGGAAACTTGCATAACTCCAATTATATCTTCATACAAGTTTGGATTTGAATGATTGCACATATTCGAGTAGTGCTGGTGAAACCTAGTTCTACCATAGTGTTTCCATCCATTGATAACTAGAACCTTAATCTAGCTCTTTTTATTCTTGTGATCTTAGTTAAACAAATCAACCTCAACTTTTGTGATAAATACTAGTTCTTATTAAGTTACTTCGATTAGATAATTCTTAAACAAGTTGTCCATTGGGATTCGATCCTTAACTATATTGTGATAAAATTCGTCCTCTTGTGGGTGGCATTATTGGACTTTAGTTTTGGTAAACTCTAGGAACTATATTCCTAGTGAATTTATAGTGCGATAATATTCCACGTCAGAGAGGTCACCTTGCTCCATCTCTCCATTCAAAGGAGGAGGTCACCATTTTGTACAAGTTCCACCCTCTGAGGTGAGGAGGTTGCTTGTACCCAATATCAACATCATCATCATCATAGTTTGGGAAGTCATAATGGGAATATCATTTATGTTCAAGATTTTTTGCAAGACACACACACACACACACACACACACACACACACACACACATATATATATATATATATATATATATATATATATATATTCAAAAGCTTATCAATAGAAATTAAAGTAACACAACAAGTTCATAAGCCAAGAAATTTATAACACATATCAAATTGGTGAAGAGGTGAAATAGAGTACATTACACCTGATACAATGCTTCTAGTCCAAATGGTCTAGACAGTCATCAAAGAGGATAGTCCCACATACCTCAGTTTAGAGAATCCTAATTTTCCTGGACCATCCAGACACTGGTCATCACCTGACTAATAACAAATTAATCTTTATTAGTACAAGGTTCATCATTACTATAGCTATTTTAGGCCCAATTAGGATTTTATGTCAGTCCTAGGTTCAATTCATTTAAAATTGACCTATTATATTTTCCTACTGATCAGGTTTCAGATTTAGTCTATGGTTCAAATTTCATAATATTCTAATGTTTTATCTATTTTCATGGATAATTTATGAAGTTGAAAGCATCTCATTAGTCCTAAAAGATGAAAGACATAATATTTGGTCGGGTCCCATATTTAGCTTCTACATGATTCTAGGGTCCCACTTAATTTTCTCATATTTAGATTCCATGATTTTCTAATTAATCTAATTAGCTAACCCTAAAAGATGAATTATAATCTAAACTAGATACCACCAATAAATATGTCTCAAAATCTGATCAAAGGGATCCAGCATGTACTATATAGTTTTCTAAAGATGTCAGTATTTCCCATGTATTTTTGGGACATATGCTTGATTTACTATTATTTCTGTAACAAATGGGCAATAATATGGGTTTAACTAGAATAACCTTTTCGAGATAAGGTGGTTGGTCGGATCTGGGCTTACTGGCTGTTGCCTTTTGCCCCGTCACCCCTAGGGAGGGGCGTGCACTGCATTCCCTCTGGTTCAAGTAAGGCTGAGTGGCCCCTACCTTGAGCCGCCCAAGTGACTAGGGGAACCGGGTCTAGGATGTTGGGCCCATATTGAGCCGCCAGATCCTTCCCAATCTCTACTTTTCACGAGTCTGCGATCTCTCATTTGCGCTTCATTTTGTGCTTGTTCGATTCGCAACCAAGTCGTTGTCACCGATCGTAGTCCCCTCTGATGAGCTCGTGAGTGACTAGACCACCAGATAGAGACCTAGCACTTGGAGGTGATTGTGGAGGGCTCTCCGGCAACATCTAAAGCCTCGACGCTCTCTGGAGTCAGCTTTGCCATCTCAGAGTGGAAGGGGGAAATCGCCTTCTTCATCTCGTGGCCTCTATCCTCAAGGAATCACTTCAATGTCTGGAAGTTTGGTAGAATGAACGGGAGGTCATGGACAAGACCCGTAGTCTCTATCCTAAGGGTGAGTTTCATCCGCTACCTAGAACCCTGCCATGGCAGAGGTTGGAGGCTATTGCGGAATCGTCTGGATGTAAACAGAGGTCTACCTGACCTGGACTCCCGCACAGGCCACTCTGACATGTTTTTACTCGTCCGTCTAACCACTGCGATGGACTCCAGAAATGGGTCACAGGAGTGACATGGTTCATCTCCTCCAGTGGGATACATGCCTCGAGTGACTGGTCTTGGAAATGCTCATGGCATCGCGGAGGTATCTGACCAGCCCCACTTCTAAATCCTCTGTAAATAGTAGATCCACGAGCTGGGCGGGGTGGACTAGTTCCTCCACAAAGATCGGGTGTTGAAGACGAGTTTAAATCCATTGGATCCCGCTGTCTAAAGGCAAAAAAATGATGACACGGCTCTGCCTTCCCCGTCCTAACAAAAGGTTCCCAATATAAAGGAGATAATAAAGTTGTTTATGCATTGCACTTATAATATACATATCTAATGATTACCTGTTTTCTTTAATTCTTGTACAACTTCAATTCATCACTCGTACAACATAGCTCCAATAAGATCAACTTTTAAGCATTGGCCTACCATAACTTATGATAACTATTGACCAGAGTAAGCCATAAAAGTCATACAGTTTCACTACATAGATATAATCTTCAAATCGTTCATATTTTGATATGAGACATAAAATCGTAGTCTAGGATTTAATGGGTACTTTAGTCCTTGTTTCCACATACATTTAATGGTTTATAAAACCCTCAAAATCTAGGATATCACACTAATACCTCACCACTTAAAAGGATTTCGTCCTCAAAATCTAATCATCCATGCATTATCAACCACCAATTCTCCACCCCTTAAAAGGTTTAACCTAATAAGTCAAACAACCCTATAGGTACAAAGAACAGTTCACCCAAAACGCATGCACTTCATCACTTCGTTCTCAAAGGTACCATGCAAAATAGAAAAGTTGTATTTAAAGTCTAACTAAGAGATTATGGGTTACCTTTAACATACTCTTCTTCATAAACCTCTTGGCCATGAAAAGCCAAGACTCTTCCAGCACATCTCTCAATAAGTCTTCTTCCATTATTACTGCCATTGATTGAGGAGGTGTAAGAGATTGTTGTTGTTGTTGATATGGTGCATGTCCATCACAAAGTTGGGGGCATCTAGGTCGGCTATGTCCAGGTTCATTGCAATGATGCCATACAACTTGGAAGTTAGGTTGAGGTCTTGTTTAATTTCCAACATGAGAACACTTCTCAGGAGGCACTACAAAAAATTTGGCCTTTGTTGAAGAACATTTGTGAGGAACCATAGATTGTGAATAATGATGTATATTTGTGAGGGATCATCCTTCAAATATGGGACCAAATCCCTCAACCGTGTTATTAACATCCTTAGAACTTTTATGTGAACACTAATCCCTCACAAATACATTACTCACTAATCACCCCGTGAAAAATACCATGTCAAATGTTTCCCTCCATCTCATATCCCTTCCCTCCATTCTAAAATACAACATTTGGAAATCAAAATTAAAAAGGAAAAGAAAAACCCTCCCTACTCGTTACTATGCGCAAGAATTGTTTCGTCACTCCGTGCTTCCTCCTCTCACTCCGTGCGCGTCTGGCCAGTCCTCCCCTCTCCGCACCGGTCCCTTTTCACTCGACAAGCACCTCGCTTCTTGCCCTTTTCCATTTTCGTCTGGTATGTGTATCTTGTCCTCTTCCCTTTTATCCTCTCAGCCAGCGGCAAAGTGCCCCCTTTTCAATTCATTCGTCCCGCCTTCTTGTTCAGGAAATAGATCGGAGTCTACATCCAGATCCAGAGTTACCGGAATCGAGCAATAGAGAGGAAGATGGCAGGAGTTGGGAGGCCGGTGTGTACGGACGCCTGCGGGTGCCCGGTGCCCTGCACGTCCGCGGAGGCCTGCCGCTGCGTCTCGGTGGGAACAGTCGCTGGGGTCACGAGCGTCTGTGTATATGTGCATGTATTAGCTTCCGTCTGTGCTTTGGCCTTATGTACGTCTGTTATCACAGTCTTTTCTGTGGTTTTGTAAGCCAGGTGTATGTACTCTGTGGATTCAATGCATATATTTGGTCTTTTTTGTATCATAACTTATTTTCCTTCACTTTTTTTTTAGTTTTTGTTTGACTTCCTAAGTTCCATTTTCATACATTGTCTAGAGACAAGCTTCTGAGGCGATTGCTATCTGCAACCTCACCTTCAGCACAGGGGACAAAGTGGGTATCTTGCCATAAGTGTCAATCCAACAAATCCCAGTGAACGAAGTATGTCTGGTTTCAGATTTGTTTGCCATTTTAAGATGTCTATGAGTGATTCCTGCTGCAATTGAAAATTCACACAAGATGTTGACTATGGCTTTTGTTCTAGAACAGCTTGTCACTCGGATTACTTTCACTTTACAGGGAGTCTTTTCTAACAATTTCTTTTTGTAAATAGGGGAGAGTAATTGATCTGAAGCTTACTTCTGAACGACTTTGGATACTAAAGGAAGATGGAATGTTGCTGTTTCACACATTGTGTCTGAATACTCAGTTGTATGTTTCTCTTTATACCTCTTACTCCACAATCGGATTCCTCCCTCCTGTCAAGAAAATAGTAGATTGACTTGAGTATCTTCATATATATACTTGTTATTTCATATAAAACGCTTTAATGAGTGCATATTGCAGAATTTGTTCTTGCATTGACGTTACTGTATAACAGTTTATCAATAAATTTCCAGGGAAAACACACATCGATATAAATTACATGAGGATTTCATAGCAGATCAATTACTCCAATATTATGACCATCCATCTGATGATATGATATGGAATTATCTTCCAGTGTATTCTTCTGTGAAGGTTAGTTCCCAATCTGAACTTCGGTTTTAGTGAGTGTTGGGCATCTTACCAACTATATTGTAACAGGCCTACGTATTGAACTGCACTTATTCTTCTAAGCAAACAGATTTTGACTGTTCATGTGGTATTTTGTCATCACTTCCTAGTGGTTAACAAGCAAAACGTGAATAATAATACCAACCAATAAAAAACGAAAATAACAAGGACTGAGCTTCCAAATAATTCAGGTTACCACCAATGATGCGGACCACTGTTCCTTGTTCTACAAATCTGTATCTTATTCATAAGTTGTAAACAGAAGAAATACTTCTTACCTGTGTTACTTGGGGTTTTTCCTTCTAAAACCCTTTGTCTCAATCATGCCATTTTTTCCCTTGGTCATATGTTAGTTACTCCCAATTGTATGAAATCAAACAATCTAAATCAGACTCTTGGTAATCACAATTTTGAAATTCTATGCCGACTCGAGGCAGGGCTCACAATGTGGACATAGTGCCACGATGTGTTCAGTATGCCCCTGAGGTTCCACACATCATCCACACTCTGCGGCTGCACATTTGCAGTTGAATTGACCGCCTTGGCAATGACTACTGCATTCTGTGGAACGTCAACCTCTACCTTGAACAGGACCCAGGCCCACTTGTCGTTGTTAGGGTGGTCCAAGACATAAGAGGAGCCGCTCTTATGGGACCTTAGAGCTTCTATCCACGTCTTCCCTCCATCTACAGACACATCAACCCTCTCAATGCCATGCCCCCTCCAGATACAGCATAGCCAGAAACAGTGGTCTTTCCTGGATTTATAGTATCAACATCCTCAAGAGAACAAATAGTACTCTGAACAGGGAAGTCCATTTGTGGTCTCCTAGTAGACCAGTTAATATTATCCCATTTAACAGATGGAGGAAACATTTTGTAATCTTTTTGCATAAAGAAACCCTGGCATTCTTCTTCTATGATGTTAATCTGGTCCAACCACTTAACGGAGCGTGCTCCAATTACACCAGGAACGACCACCACTACAAAAAAATTTGGCCTTTGTTGAAGAACATTTGTGAGGAACCAAAAATCGTGAATAATGATGTCTATTTGTGAGGGCTCATCCTTTGAACATGGGACCAAATCCATCAACCGTGTTTTAACATCGTTAGACCTTTTATGTGAACACTGGTCCCTCACAAATACATTACTCACTAATCACCCCGTGAAAAATGTCATGCCAAATATTTCCTTCCATCTCATAACCCTTCCCTCCACTCTAAAACACAACAATTGTAAAAAAAAAAAAGATAAACCCTCCCCCTTGTTCCGTGAGAACTGTTTCTTAGCATCTCATCGCTGCGTTCTTTCCCCTCTCACGTCGTGCGCGTCCCCCTCTCGCGTCGTGCCTGTCCGGCTGGTTCTCCCCTCTCTGCCCTCCGTTGCTCCGCGTGCAAGCCCTCGGCCAGCACTCTGACACCCTCGCAAGCCTGATGCCCACGACCGGCACTCCGACGCAAGTCCTCAGCTGACACTCCAATATCGTCTCAAGCGAGCCTCGAGCACGAACGCCGATGTGGTTGATCTCCGGCAAATTGAAGGTACTGGCACAATCTCGGGTCTTTAAACCTTCTTTCTATGATGCCTTGCCCTGCGGAGGCATATGAAGATCTTACGGATCTTGCGTTACAGAGATGCACAATGATCTGGCATTAGAAAACCTTGCGATGCACTTTTTTGAATCTACTATCTACTATTCTACCAATCTAAGTACGAAGACTCGTTTCCGTCCAAGCAGGAAACGGTGGACTTTTGGTCTCCTTCGGTTATCATAATCTATCTACGATTGACTTTTCTACGTGATTATTAGTAACACTCGTTCTCATTTCCATTATATATACCCATAGCTTCCTACATATGGACTCTTATTAGTCATATCAACATCGTACAATGGTTGGGCGTATTAGCAGTGTTTCCAGTCCCATAGAGTGCGTGCAATTTTCTGTTTGCAATTCCGTGTTGATCATGTTAGAGGTGGGTGTTTTATCCCTTGCTTCCCTTTGGTGAAACGCAGACAGGATCAGCAGGTCAATGCTATGCTTGCGTCGAGGGAGATTCCAAGCAACCAACCCATCTCTGCAAAATTGCGGGGTGTGGAATGACCTGCGGCCCGTAGGCTGCGGGAGACACCGTTTGTTGTTTCTGATTTGTGGTGCGAATCGAATTGAATGGTTAGCACTAGATACAATCGAATATCGGGTCCGGAAAATCACTTCTTGTAGATCGTTGCTCCACATATTGGAGCACACAGCGTCCTTCTGAGCCTCTGACATCGTATCAGGTGCGATTAATTTACTTTGATATGTATGTATATACTCAGATTCACCGTGCTAACTGGAGGATTGTAATACAAGAAAACTTCTATTCCGCTTGATGGAGGCAATTAGTACTATATATTACCACAAAGGCAAGGTCCGGACAGTGAGGAAGTATATGATTAAACTTGGTCATAGTGAAAAAAAACTCATCCAAAGAGAAAATTTGTGGTGGCCATTATGATTTGAAACCCCAAACATTTGTTTGAATACAAATAAGGTGTATGATACCTTGTTTCTAATATTAGTTTACTTAACACCTCAAAATTTGGGTTATCAAAGCATGTATCATGAGACCTTGTTTCTAATATAAATATTTGATTGAATAATGAGCAACAATTATTTACAAATATGTTAAATAAGGTGTATGATATCAAATTTGAGACTCACATGACCTAAGCTAAGATAAAGTTTTCTTTGTTAAACTAAAAGTGTTTTACTTGCTACCTTGATTAAAATACATGGTGATAGTGTGACATGGTGATAGTGTGATGTAGAGGTGCTTTTTTATGTAATCAATATCGACATGCACACACACACGAAGACAATGTTTCTCTTTCTAACTATTTTATATGAATAGCCAATCCTATAATTTGATGTGAGTAAAATATTACAAAAGTGGAATGTATCAATAAGATAGCATTGATAATTATTGATGTTAAATATGAAACAATTGTAGTGAGTCTTTGTAAACGAGCAACTACCTATGATTTTTTCACATGTAGTCCTTTAGAAAAATTACTTTAGCTGGATATGGTATACTAATATTGATGATACTAACAATGCAAGATTGGTATAAGTTGCCCACAATAGAATCAGGCCATTTTTAGCATGAAATTACCTTAGTATATGGAATCACATTCTAATATGTCAAAAACTTATGAAACGCTTGGGTTGAGAACGTAGTATCGATCCTCTACTTGGATAACAATAGATAGCTCTCGGCTTGAGTAATTCTTTGCGCAGAGAGTAACAAACATATTGGAGTAGTTATCTATTACAATGAGGAAATAACTATGAAGCAGGAACAACAACATCATCTATACATCATCATTTTGATCAAGCCGGAACAACAACACAAACTTGGAATAGTTATCTATTACAATGAGGAAATAGTGATGCCCTTGAGAAGAAGCAATGGGTGATGGCCCCCATGGTTGGCGGAAGATGTACCACTACCTGTGGGCTTGCTAGACACATCCATAGAAGAAAAGGCTTCCCTCTGACCCTTTGCACCATCGAGGTCAAGTAGGATGGTGAGTCGCATGGAGGTGGATCTGTTGGGGTATAGGTCGAGGGAGGAGAGTCACACGGTCTTCCTTGAGGCCATTGCGGTTCTGAAGAGCATGGAGCAACTCATTCGCCAAATGTTGCCTTCTTCCCCATCCTCTCCTACTACCTCTTCCCTCTCTGACCAGCACCTACTGAGCGGCGTCAACAAGCAAGTTTACTGTAAGCTGACCATGGATTTGACGGTGTCCAAGTTTCAGAAGATAAACCGCATCCCAGACCACACATGTCACACACAGTTCTGCCACAACCCCGTTCACTTAGCGTTGCCATGTCTATGTGGCAGTACCATGCTTTGATGCCTTCAAGAACACCCTACTTGGTCTTCGACATGCCGAATGGGAACACTGCCATGCCCCAGGCGACACATGGCATCAAGTCGTTGTTGCTGAGAGGAAATATTGGGAATTTGGTCTCTGCCCCTGGCGCCATTTTTTGTTAGGTGCTAAGTAGGCCCTCTCCTTTTGATTTAGATGGGGTGGGTGTTTATTCATATTCAGAAATGCCATATCTAGAGTCAATGGCACACACGTAAGGCTTTCCCCCATGGCATCTGATACCAGGTCACAGAGTCAGTACACAACAACCAGAATGGACAAGGTTGCAGTACTCAGAGTAGGTGTCTTCGTCCATGCCTTCAGCCAGGATATGCAAAGTCCATAATGGATGAGGTCATTACAATGGAGTGCACAATGGCTGGAGAGGAGGCAGAGACCACTTCAAACAAAAGCACTGATTGGTGTGAAACGAGCGCACAACCTCTTTCTATAGATGACAGATGGGATTGAGGATGGTGGAGGCATATTTAGGCATGATGATCCTCGGGTATTCTGGGTTGGATCGGGTCTAAATATTGAGGCCAGGAAAAATTGTATTGGGTCTATTTCGGGTCTTCTATTACCAATTCTTTTTGGGTCATATCGGGTTGGGTCTTGAGTCAGGTTTGGGAAACCCGACCCATTACCGGATCTAAACCCTAGTGTTTAACCTTATAAGGGAACCCATTAGTAGCTCATTTTGTGCTCCTAGTCATAAAAAAGATGATCTTCCTAAGTAGAAAGACTCATGTTTATTGAAAGCATCTTGAAGGGAGGGGGTTAGCAAAAGTTGGTGGGCATGATGGAGACTAGGATGTCCAAGGTGACGATGCCAACACTCAAAGGAGATGCATGTAGAGAGGTGGGCACTAGGTTGGTAGCTATAATGAGGGCTATAGAGGTTGTCTTTATCTCAAGGTTCCCCCTAGGCCACCGAGCTATGCTTTTGTTGAGGTAATAATGTGAACTGTCTCATTACCTTGTCCTGCAGTTCATGGTTCTAAATGAATGTTTTAAACTTCATGTTATAGTTTGATTTTCACTGTAATAAAAACGATGAGGAATATAAAAAAACCTTATTATCATTTGTTGTATGGAGTCTATTAAGTTGAATTGAAGATCTTATTAATTTATTTCCTGGTCTCTTAGGGTCATTTTGGATACCAAGTCTCAAATATGTCAAAAGCATAACCTTTTTTTTGTGGTTGGGTTTCAGTGATCTAACCCTTTCACCCATGTGGGCTGAAGTCACAAGTTTTCACAACTACTGACTATGTCAAGATACACCTTTTCTCCTTGTATTTGCAATTTTAATGATAGGTCCCTTCCAATCAATTGCTTTTAGAGTTTGAGGTCCACAATTAATGTGGTCGCTTTCACTCAATTAGGGGGGTGCCTGGGCGTTGCCCTACTTTTTTTTTATTTTCTGTGTTATATATATATGACATCTTATGTATCAAATGTATGGTATTTATGTGTATATTTCATGATCTACAACCTAAACAGTAATGTAAGAATGAGCTAGTAGCTAAAAAACTCCTAAAACCACTTACATATGTCAAACATATGTTAAAATGACATTAGTCAAAACTAAACAACCCATGAAAGAAAACTTGTCTAGGTGTCGTAGGTGCTCCTAGACGGTCGCCCAGGTGGTCATAGGTGCTATCCCAGACGTTCATTTTTTCTTCAGGTAGGCGAGGGCTATGCGAACCCCCTTGGGCGCCTAGCCGCCAAGGTGGCTTCTAGGCACCGCCAAGGTGCAGAAGCGACATAGGATGATTGATAAAGGGTAAGTGAACAACCGTCAGGCCCCACCCATGCAACAAAAACTATTCAACATTTTTTTTGAAATTATGGATTTATAGAATTTGCCATAAAATGACAGTTTGAAATCATGGAAAGCATACTAAGCCACATAAACACTTCACGAGCATGAATAGAGTACTGATAAGAGTTTGGTGACACAGTAGGATACAAGATGGAATAAATCAGTAGGTGTGGGTAAACAGAACAATTCACGGACATGGGACAAATCCAAAAAATTAAATATCTTATGTCTTAGATAGTATATCTTATGTCTGAAAAGCAAGATGCAGCGGTGCGGCATCAGAGCTCGAGTCGGGAGCCCCATTCTGATGAAAACGTGGTGATTAGGAAGCCTATCGATTTTGGCAGCTTTCATCAATGCAAACTTTAATTGGTAAATATGTACAATATGGTATTTGTTATCACCACCTACTAACTATGATACAGCTGTTGTTGTATAAGAATGCCACATTTATAAATTCTTCTCCCAAACTAGGCCTTAGAGTTGGCTGGAATCACATAGAGAGAGGTTGGAAGGAGGGGTGTTGTGATTTGGTGTGCTTGGGTTGCCACTCCACTAGTTGATAGTAATGACATTTGTAGAGGTTGTTCCCATCATCACCACAGATGGGATAAGGGTCGCATCTGTGACATATGCAACTGTACCCACAGTTAGGAGAGCTGACATGGATGGTTTATCTTGCTGAATATGGTGCACATGTAACATTTTTTTGCAGGAGTAGAGCGGTCATGGCCAGTTGGTGTCGGATTTAATAACTAATTAACCAACAAGCTGGTGAGCTCTCGATAGATGATAAGGGTGGAACGAGAAGAGATGAGAAGAGAGGGTTTCCACCATCTTTTGGAAGTCACTTCTTAGATTGTTGAAACAAATTGCATTGATGGTGGCAAGCTCTAGAGGCTGTGCTCTAAAGAAGTGAGTTGGTTGCCAATTTGATTGGCAGTTTTGGAAGGAAAAAGATAATTCTGCAACATATTTTAGGTAACTTTTGAGATACTATCAAATGACAAGCCTACATGTATAATTTTCATTAGTTAAGCAACATGAAGTTTGTGCTTCGTTGTATGATTCACCTCAAAGCTAGAGGTTTATCTTTGTCCATAATGACACTTCTTGTTTTTTGCTTGATAATAGGCATTGGAACCTTCTAATGGTTCATTGTAGGTCCAATCTGTACAATGCATTAACATTAACATTAATTATTATATTCTTTTTAGAAGTCCTAACAATCATGTGCAATGCTGCTGCACGTACTATAGAGTACAGAGTGATACACTGCCTCTACTAACTGCATAGCAGTTAGCACCAATTTATTATTATCCATATCTAAATTCTAAACGTTGCTGTAAGGATAATGGAATAGCCATATTTTAGTTTGTAAATCACCAATACGTTTTGTCCCTGAGTGAATTTTGTATCTATATAGTTACAGATTCCCTTACCAGAGTTTTACTCGAATAATATCACATATAACTATCAATAGCGTTCATGTGGATATGGGTAATTGCAATGCTTATGATGCCGGAGTGGAGTGCCTGATCTTGATTGAAGAAGATGCATAAGTATTTTTTTTGGGTAATTTGTATTAGCCTTTTCATTATTCTAAAGGACAGCCACCGCAGGAATTTTAGAGTTAACTCTATTTAATGAAATTGTTTATTGGCTTGCACTTACATTTCCTTATATCTGCGAGCAATCATATTAAGTACAAACATCACCCGGCATTATCCACTCATTATTTGATCTTGACGTTCCAAATCTCATGCCAAGGACTTAGGATATATGGAATTATATAGTTAAATAGATCTTTAAATTCTACCGAACCACAAAGTTCTGGTGGAATCGATTTTTTTTGTAGTGCTTTTGTCTACCATGCCATCAACTGATGCACCACTCATCTCTTATGTGAGGTTATCTCTAAAACGTTTAAAAGTAACTTTTGATCTAATTTTTTCACCTTTTGGCGAGCAACAGCTGTGGGATCTGCAAGATGCTCAATAAATAATGGAGGTTGCTGGTCAGAAACCAGAGAGGGAAGAACAATTTCTGCTGCTCAGTTCTGTATTTTTCACTCCCTGGATGCTTTTACTGTTGATTGATTCTCCTCTCTTGACTCCCTTAACTGACTGGAAGTTTTCATTTTAAAGGAATCTGATTTGAAAGGTTGCTCCTGCCCATTTTGTCGAAATTTCACACCTAAGGTCGAAATTTTCGCGAAATTACATCCCATTCCCTGCATTTGTGTGTTTCACATGTCCAATCATAGATTTCGCGTCGTACAGATGTGGCCGCAGGCAGGCAAGAATAGAGAGAAAACCTATTGGAATATGCTAGGTCGTACAAGTTTTGCTGCAGATAACTTGTGTTGCCAAACGCAGACAACCACCACATATGCAACTATACAAGGTGACTCCAGTCAGATAGTCGGCACATAGATTACATCAAGGGCACGTTTGATTGTATTTTGTTCTCCTGTTCAGATCTGTCGGGCGCCGTGATCCATCTCGCAGCCTAGGTATCTCCTGCCAGTCGTCTGTGTATCAGAAGCTCGGTCGCTCGTTCCTATCGATCTGAACTAAAGCTAATTTTTTATTTTGCAGAATTTTTGAAGCGCGGTACTTTAGTAATGTTGGATCGAGTAAATGTAGGATCGTAGATGATCCAGCAAAATCTTCCAATCCAAACATCCCCCAAATGAACCACCTCAAACATGCGCTTCAGGTGGGGATTATGTGTTGCAGTTCTACAAGTAAGATATTGAACTGAAACTTTTGACAAGCATTTTTTATCTATTTATTATTGTATTACATGATAGGACTATTTCTAGAAATTTCATCATTTATACTTTTAACTTATATATACAATGTCCTCAGGATGGTGTTGCCCCTTCTTGTTTTATTTAATAATCTTGCTTTCTCAAAGGCTGCAGTTGAAAGTTGGTGCCCTACATTTGGTAATAATCCACAAAGTCGTCCTCAAATGCAGAACACCCAAAGCAGATAATCATCGATGTCTTTCACACCAATAAATCAATGTTTAAATGAGGTGAACCTTATTAGCAAATTTCTACATCAGTGTCTTTCACTACTTCAAAAATCCACATGATACAAAAATTGTTCTAGGTCATTTGGGCCTTGAGTCAACAATATGGCATATTCTACTTCGCACTCACTCTGATTCCTTTTTGTATTTATATTGATAGGGTACAATTGCTTTTAATGATGAATTTCGACCAACAATGCACTTTGGAGTAGAACAGAACCGAAATATAAGGGTAAGTTGTTTGTTGTACTATGATTTATGTATAAATTTTAAATTCTATTAATATAATGATTTGTCATTTTTAGGAGAAGAATACTCAAGTACCCAACCGTATGAGGCCTGACATTGATGAAGAGAACCACACCATTTGAAGGAATATGGAGACATTACATATTTTAAGAGTTTCTAGCATGATATGTTGATTGTCATCAATCTCAAATTTTAGAACCATATGTATTCGTTATTTATATCAACGTTGAGCATGCAATGTATGGATAATATTTTTCTTCATTAATAGAAATTGGTTTGAGGTGATTTAACATTTTTATGTGTCATTTTAGTGTTGAAACTTCTTATGATGTCATGTGACTCTTATAAAAATATTGCTTGAGGTTATATATATAAAGTTTTCATTTAAAATTAATTAACATTCAACAAACCATTCAATAAATCAGTAACCAAATCATTTACATTAATCCCTCAAAAATGTATTAATGAAGGTCTTTAGTCCCTAAAAAATGAGATCCAGATTGGCCATCACAATTGCATTGATGACGACCACATAGCCCCTCAAAAATAATATTAATGAAGGCATTAGCCCTTCAAAAATATATTCTCCAGGACCATCAAGTCCCTCAAAAATGTATTTATGAGAACTAAAAATGCCCTCAAAATGTATTTATGAAGGATAAACAGTCCCTCAAAAATGTATTTATGAAGGCTAAATAGTCCCTCAATATAACATCCTTGAGGGTCAGTTGGTCCGTGACAATTGTATTCGTGAGGGCCACTGGTATTTGTCACGTGAGTTCTCTTCACTTACCATTTGTGAGGGCCAGACTCACAACCGTCCCTATTTGTGAGGGCTTGTAGAGAGGGGTTTGTGATAGGACTCACTCGTGAATAATGGCCCAATTTTTAGTAGTGAGGATGATAACCATGACGCTTAGGACATTGGTCCCTCCTCTTATCATCACTTGAGAACTTCTTCTTCTTATCATGATCCTTAGGTTGATATCTTGGATAAGACTCAATAGCTAAAACTTTATCAACCATCTGTTGAAAAGTCAGAGGAAGTTGTGGAATAAGAGCAAGACCCACATGGTAGCTGAATTCTTGCAAGAATAGATCATCTCTACAATCCTCACTCAGCCTAGTAGCATGAGTGTGATGAAGTGGATTTTCCACATTTATGATCCAAATTACAATTATGCCCTTCCATTATCTAGCATTGCTCAGTTGACCTCATTTCATCACTTTGATGATCATTGAATGATTTGGACACCTAAATATCATAATGAGTACCTTGTGACATCAAACTCTAGCCTAGTTAATGTTGTTACTCATATGATTTTAATCGTGACTCAAAGTTGATCTTTTGGATCTGAAAGTTTTTCTAGAGCTTTATAAGACTTTAATAAGACATTGGTTAAAATTTCATAATTTTTTAGTGTTGCATTTTGAGAGTTATGAATGTGACAAAAATACATTTAAACCCCCACCCAATCCTTTTTATAACCTATTTGGACCCCCAACCTAGACCCGAATCTAGATCCAAGATTGTGAGTCTATGTCATCTCCCCTGCCTACCTATCATGAGGAAGAGCACACACAAGTGTCGTGTGTCTTTATGACTTGGATATCTTCCCCTTCTCTCTCCCTCACCAAGTCAAATTTGTTCCATCAAATCCAAACTCTTCTTCCCTACCCAAGGAGCTCTAACTGACTCCCTCTCTCACACTAATTCGAAAATGCCCAAAAGGTTAGTGGCTTGGGCTTAAAGGAGATGAAACTTTGAGCAACCCTAGACCTTAGGGCTAGTATTTAACACCCTCCATATCTTTGTTAGCCTCCCTTTAGTCATCCTTAGCCTCCAATTTCACACGAGAACTCTCTTCTTCTTGGCCAAGCTCAAACTACATTGGCATGAACCAGAGAGGAATGCTCACACCTCAGAGATCCTCCTGACAACTCCCAGCATCCACACCATCTCTAAACCCTGGAGGAGAGTCCTTGACCCTCACGTGGAGGTGTAGAGGGCTGAGGAGATGTGCCCACAAAGCTTCCTTGAAGCTCGCCTGGACTTCAACAGCAACCACTCTGAGAGCTATTGTGATGAGCCAAGATCTGTACACAACTCCACAAAGCCTCCAAGGCCCCCGGTTCCCTCCTTTTGAGGTACATTTCTCAAATGCCATCTTAGCTATTTTCTTCATTGACCTGCAACTTGACTCGGTGTTTGTTGTCTTGTTCATTGTTTAGTTATTAAAAGACTTGAAGACTTAGTTGTGCTACCACAAAGCCACTGCCAGGTTCCCTCTTGCCTAGGCGTACTCCATCTTCTTCCCCCTCAGTTTCATATTTTAATCTTCTCCACTCAATGCGGCAATGGCACGAGTAAGGTTCTTGTAGATCGGAACATTCAAGGGGTAATGATTATCAAGATGCCCTATATGTTTCACACCTTTTATTTCTCTACAATGGGTATTCATGTCCTTTTCTCCCCTTTCGTTGACCCCTTGAGCCAAGCTTGGATCATAGGTTAGGAAGGAGGGTCCATAAATCTAGATCCTTCGCCTGATCTGTGAACCTGGATGGTCAATTTTTTTTGTTTTCCTTCTATCTTCTAGCTATTTTCCTATTGGTCAGTCTTGTAATGATTATAAATAGCTCGGTCATTAGATAAATGCCCACAAAATATCAATATTCTCAGAAAAAATCCTAGATTTATATGAAACCATTACCTTGCCATGTTAGATAATGATTTAGTGATAATAATTAAAATCTATTTCATAGATCTTAATTTGAGTTTTCTTTTAATATTTCAAACTGTAATCTTGATTACATGATATATTATCCCATCACAACCTCATTGTACTATGATGTTATATTGATAACTAGATTGCATGACTATGAATACAATATCATCATTCAATATACTTTTGACATGTTTGTACATGAAAATGGCTAAATGATTTAATATCTTTAAATCCTGATATTTATAGATCAAATCAAACCCTGATTCAAAATATAAGATCTTGATCTCACCATATGATCATAGATCTATACTCTTAATGACAATAGGGCAACAAATTTAATGAGAATAAGAATACATGAATGAATGTCCTAGTATGTCATTAGAGCAATGAACTATATAGATACATTGTTGTTCTCTTTTGTACTAGGATCTTATACTCTTCAAACTTGTTGATTTGGATATTGATAATAATCTGATTGACTCCAAGAGGTGCACTTTTATATTGATTCCTCCTTGAATAGACTAGTGACATTGAATGATACTTATATGTACTCTTGTTGCAAATCTTAGCTATGTACTTGTCTGAGCTACAACGTTCCCTACTGAGCAATCTTTGATTTGAATATGTATTCTTGAAAAAGTTGAACATAAATGTTGACATCTATTACGATTGCCTATAATAATGATATTGATATTGGGTACAACCGACCTCCTCATATCAGAGGGTGGAGCTTGTGCAACACGGTGACCTCCCCCATCTTATTGGGGCCATGGATCCATATGTATATGCATGCATGTTGTTCAGCATAACAAGGAAATACATAATAAAAATTGAATTGCACAAAATTAAGATGAGTTTGAATATCACATTTAATATTTTTCTTATAAATCATGACAAGTACAATATTTTGATATAAATGTTTTTGATTGTTTGATATTGCTCTTTTCAAAGAGGAACAATGCATTTGCATTGATTGCGTCTCAAATTACCTGGCTTTAGGCATGAATACTTGAAGACTTGATATAGGCTAATCTACTATACTCTTTCCAATATTTTACATAATGGAGAATGCTCAACACATGGGACTACATGTAAATGGGAAATAAAATCTAGTTTGTAGTTCTCTCACCTTGTAATCTTTCCTTTTCTTATTTCCTGTGGGATCCTAATGTAATAGAATCCTTAGTTCTTTTTCAATAAAAGAAAATATTGTTTCTTTTTCCATAAATGTGTGTGTGCTTTTCAGGCCACTCAGAGACAAACGCTCTAATCCCGTTACAGAATGTTTGGTTAGTGGTATTATAGGTAAAGTTGGATTTGAATCCTATTGATATCTACAATTCCATGTTTGTTTGGGTCAAAATAACACAAGGACATTAATCTGTCTAGCATAAAAAATCCATGTGAATAGGATTTTTGAGTTATGTAGCCCCCCTAGGTATTCGATGGTATCAAACCTTGGCATCATCGACCCCGACTCCCAAAATTTTTTTGGCAATGGTGCCTCTGAACTGTAGTTCATGAAGCACACACACTGCACTCTCGATGCTATGACTAGTGGTTGCACTCTTGATGGTCAATGCAAAGTTAGAAATGGTTGTTGTATATTCCTATTCCTTCCTCATCGCTATGGAAACATTTATCTTTTCGTCATAATAGACACACATTTTGTCATCTTATTTGTACAAGAGGACATCACATGTATCATAGAAAGCTACATATTCCAGCCACTAACTATCTTTTCCATGGACAAGACTATTTAAAATGGCATTGACTTCAATGTAATTGATCGCAGTTGTGCATAATAGCCAGATAAAAAAATCTCTGGCGCTTCGTGCTTTCTTCCTCCAAGGCAACAAGACAGCAATAGGTTATTGAAGGAGTAAAACATCAATGTCAAATTATGGGTTAACATGTTTGCTACTATCAAAATTAATTTAAAATGATTGTATTCTATTTTTATACAAGCACTCACATTCACAGATTATAGATTGATGAAACATCCATGAAGTCATCACTAACTTTGCATGTGTTGTATCCAAACATAATATGGGATCACCCAATCTCCCATCCTTCTCCTAGACCTTCTTATTCATTCCTTATGCACAAACATTTCTAGTCCTTTCTAGTGAACCAAACATGCCCTTAACACTGCTTACTCTGGAAGTGGGATTAGGATTAGGGTAAGAACGGTTCTATGACATTAACGCTCAAGCAGCATGAATTTTGCACATATTTGGGAACATATAGGGAACCTTTTTGGTATGTTTGTCCATAGAGCCAATCATCTGATGATTGTAATGGCATATCTTATAAATAATTTTATTAATAATAAAGGCAGTCTTCTACTTTACTCTATTTTATTCAAATATGAGATAATGATGTAACATAATAAATGTATAAAGAATGATGTTACTCAATGATGTATGTCGTCATGTTGGGGACCTGAATAATGAGATCATATGGATGTTAAGAGTTTATACATTCTTGTTATGTCCCTAATCAGTTGTTATTGTGTAAGCTAATAGACAGTAACAACACATAAGACTAGATTGTGTGTTGGTTGATGACAGAATCTAATTAAGTCATGATATGTGGTATCAAATCAAACACATAGATACTTGTTAGAGAATAGTATATCGGACAGACCCGTCTTGAGAATAATGCATGGAAACCATGGATTGGTAGTCAGAATCATTTCTTATAGTGATGGTGGTGATGGTGGCTCTTAGACCAGAAATCACTACACTCATCACATGTTGTTCAATGCACTTTGACATCATCCATCGTGACCTTGAATAAGAGTTTCCATAAAGGTGGTGCAAGGGTGCATTGTAACACATGGAAATGATTGTGAGTGATGTATATGGGAGTTCTCCCTCCTATAAGAGTATGATATCATAGCCACTTAATAAGCGAGACTGAGAAATGCATGGCCATGCTCATGTAAGTCATTATGTGATATTGAGCTTACACATATATCAGACAGTCTACTCTATTTCAAGGAACATGGATTGAATGTTGAAGAGGATGATGATTCCATGCACTGAGTATAATCGAGATATCAGTGACAAAGGAACTATATGATCATTGTAACACTAATCACAAAATGTAGGTTGAAGTTGTTCTCCAACTTTTTGATTACTTGGGTAGCAATGATGTCTTGCTAGATACCACTCATTTCTTGTGATATCATAAATCAGTTATGGACATTCACTGCCAACATAACTTGGAATCTATAGGGTCACATGCATAGGATACACCTGGAATAGGAGCTTACTCATGAATGAAGTTTAAACCTAATTATTAAAGTATTAGGTATTCAATTCGAAGAAGATTGGCAATCAACACTCTAAAATGACTGGTTCAGTTAGTGAACTGATTGGCTCAGGTGCGTGAACCGATCAGTTTGGGTTTTGAACTAACCACTTGCTTGATCAATATAATTGGATCAAGGATTGATGTTGACGTCATGATGTGCATTAATGAAATATTTAAATGCCAAACCAGTCATCTCATGTGTGAACCGTTCGATTCACTGGTGAACTAGCGGGTTCATGGTTCGTAGGTTCTGCAAAATTTATGAAATTCCATCTCTTTGACTCCAGCTCAGACTAGAAATCCTGACCCTAACTCTCCTATAAATAGAGGGATAGTAGAGGCTTTCTAGAGACACAACAATAAGCTCTGAAAATTGTTGTCTTCTCATAGTTGTGGTAATGTGAGAACCCAAGAAAGTCCTACCTGTCAAAGGGAGGGAAAGCAAGGGAAAGAAATTCAGCGCTAGAACGTTGACTAGATGGGGCAATACATTATTTTCTATTCATCTAGAATGGCATGAGTTCTTAGTGGTCTGTGTAGACTACTACAGAGATGAGGAGGTTGTTGCCACCCGCTAGGAGGACACAATCAACCGCCATATAAGGTGATCGACCAGGAGGCCCCTGTTGGTCTTCGTCTAGGTGCAACTTGAAGAAATAAGCACACTACAACAAGGGATGGCCAATGTACTTGCTCTATGATCATGTATCAACCTTGCAACCCTCTTTCTAATTTATAGTTTTTGTCGTAATCTACTATCTAAAGGGAATATGGCAGTAAAACTTTTGTTTCCTCTTTCGCATCTGATGGCATATTCCTAATAGTGGTATCAAAGCCACATCAATTTACTATGAAACATTCAATTTCACGAAATAGTCAAAGAGTTTGGATTTAGTCAAAATAAAGATGAACCATGTGTTTACAAGAAAGTTAGTGGATGCATGATTGTATTCCTCATATTGTATATGGATGACATACTATTGATGGGGAATGACATCCCTACTTTATATATGGTAAAGACTAGCTAGGAAATACATTCTCTATGAAAGAATTAGGTGAAGCATCCTACATTCTAGGAATTAAGATCTATTGACAAAGATCTAGAAGGCTTCTTGGCCTAAGCCAGAGCACATACATTGACAAAGTGTTGAAATGGTTCAGCATGGAGAACTCAAAGAGAGGAAACTTACCCATGTCTCATGGTGTTAGTATATCTAGAGCTCAATTTCCTAGTTCTTGTGAAGAATGGGAGTGTATGAGCAAGATTCTATGTGCATCTATAATTGGATCTATCATGTATGTAATGTTATGTACTTGCCATGATGTCTCATATGCCTTGAGTATGACTAGCATGTGTCAGTCAGATCTGGGTGCATGTCATTGGACTATCATAAAGAACATCCTTAAGTACTTGAGAAGGACTAAGAATCAATTTCTTGTCACGATGGTGAGGAAAAGTTGGTGGTAAAAGGTTACACAAATGCAAGCTACTAAATTGACAAAGATGACAATAGATCGTAGTCTGGATTTGTGTTTTTCCTATAAAATAGAGTTGTAAGCTGGAAAAGTTCCAAGCAAGAGACATTTGTTGATTCTACAATTGAGACTGAGTATATTGTTGCATCCAATACAGCAAAGGAGGTTGTTTGGATCAAGAAGTTCATTTTAGAAGTTGGGGTGGTTCCAAGAATTAGCGATGAAATTGAGCTATATTGTGACAACTATGGAGCTATTGCACAAGGTAAGAAAACTAGATCACATCAGCGTTCCAAGCACATACAAAGATAGTTGCATCTGATATGAGAGATTGTACATCAAGGAGATGTGAAGATTTTCATAGTACCAACTGAAACCAATGTGGTTGACCCCTTGACAAGAGCACTTTCACAGCTAGCATGGAGGTGATGTTAGATCACTTGGGATTTAGTTCATGGGTGATTGTATCTAAGTGAAATTGGGAGTCTGTTGGTATGTTTGCCCAGAGAGTCAATCATATGATGATTGTAATGGCATATCTTGTAAACAATTTGAATAATAGTAAAGACAATCTTCTGATTTATTCTATTTTATTCATTTATGAGATAATGATGTAAAATAATAAACGTCTAAAGAATAATGTTACTCAATGATGTATGTCTTCAAGTTGAGGACCTAAACAATGAGATCATATGGGTGTTAAGAGTATGTATATTCTTGTTATGTCCCTATTCAAATGTTATTGTGTAAGTTGATAGACATCAATAATACATAAGACTAGAGTGTGTGTTGTTTAATGATATAATCTCATTAAGTCATGATATGTGATATCGAACCAAACACATAGATACTTGTTAGAGAATAGAGAATCAGAAAGACCCGCCTTGAGAGTGATGCATGGAAACCATGGATTGGTAGTAAGAATCATCTCTCGTAAATATGGTGGTGATGGTGGTTATTAGACCTAAAATAACTACACTCATCTCATGTTGTTCAATATACTTTGACATCATCCACTATGACCTTGAATAAGGGTTTCCATAAAGATGGTGCTCGGGTGCATTGTGACACATGGGGAAGATTGTGAGTGATGTAGATGGGATTTGTCCCTCCTACAGGATCATGATATCCTATACACTTGATAAAAAAGATTGATAAATGCATGGTCATGCTTATGTGATTCAATATGTGAGATTGAGATCACATATATCTCAGACAATCTACTCTAATTTAAGGAACATGGATTGAACGTTGAAGAGTATGTTGATTCCATGCCTCAAGTTCAATATGGATATCAGTGATAAAGGAACTATATGATCATTGTAACACCAATTATAGTTTTTAGGTTGAAGTTGTGCATCAACTTTCTGATTACTTGGGTAGCAATGATATCTTGCTAGATATTGTAAGGCCCCTGAACTTCTTTAATGAGTTGAATAAGCTTAATTATCATAATTTATTGCTTATAACCCTAATATAACGTTGTTATATGCCTTAAAATCATAATACAAGCTTAAGTTCCAAATTTGGTCCAATTTGGACATTGTTTGAGCAAGTTATGCAACTTTATGTACATTTTGGACTTTTCTACAATTTACCCATTTGAGGGGTTTTAGATGCAATTTGTCACATACATTATGTTCCTTAGATGTTATCTTATCATTATTGAGTATTTTGAGCCATGGGGCTCCTAGTTGAGTGATGGTTTGAAGATGTTTTCCTCAAGGGTATTTTAGGGTTTACCCCTTCATGGATGAGCTACCTTTAGTAGCTATCAACTAATGAATTATTTGTTTGGCTTGGAAATTTGAAAACGGAGAGCTAATCAGGTATATATGGATGTTGGGGGAACTTCTTGTGTGTTTGCTTGTATATTCTTAATAGTTTAAGGCCATGGACACTTGGAAAGATACTAGAACTTCAACATTTTCTTTTTCTTTATCTTAAAGTTTCATATACTTATCCCTAAGCACCCAAACAAACCATTTTATCTACACCACTTCCCTCCTTCTAAAAACATACTTCTCCCTCTGTGTTTCTGTGAATTTCATGTCCAAGGAAGAAGAAAGTGGGGATCTTCTTGGGAAAAAAATCTAGGGTTGCAATTGACTTCCTTTTAGGGTTTAAAAAGCTTCCTTCTAGTGATCTTGACCTAAAAGAGTAAGGATACCCTTCTTTCCATTGTTTATTTATTTTTTATCCTTCCTCCTACCTTTCTCTGGGTTGGAACCTTGTTGTTCCATGGTAGATATTGCTCTAAATTTCTAAAACCCTACCTTTCTTGCTCCTTATGCTTAGGGTTTTCTCATTTGATGAAGAAAGGTGCTCGATGGATGAGTTCACAGCTTATGCTTGGATTTTCTACCCTACCATCTTGTGTTTTCTTATGTTTGGGAGTTTATATTCTAATTAGAGGCAAGTTTTATAACTTTATCCACGTTTATTTCTTACCATAAGCTTGCTAGCTCATGTTCCTGCTTTTAAATAATGATCCATGCACTAAAAAGCTATGCTTGACTTGGATTTTGATTTTTATAATGTTCCCTATTCTGATTTCAGTTCTAGATGAACCTTTTATAATGTTTACATTATTACTAAGTTATAATATGACTTGTATCAGGTGGGTTTGACAACTATGGTGCTAAACACCTATCAACCAAGGGTCAATTTTAGGGTTTAAAGTTGATTTCTTCTATAAACACATGACTCAATGGTGGTACCATTGCAACAACCGATGGTGTTGTCTTCATGACAACTGATAGTGGTGACCAAGGGTTTCAAATGACTTTCACCCCTTAGGTCAGGTGTTGGCCTAATTAGAATCTTATTGATTAACAACCAAGTACCCTAATGATGCTATCAATCAATGGTGATATTAGTTTGATATTTGATAGTGATTAATGAATATAGTGCTGATCTAACAACCTATGCGGACTTAATAGTCACTATTGATGGTGGATCAGGTCTCTACAACCTATGTTGAGTTAATCATGTAATTGTATCATCAATTAAGCCTTAAACCAATGGTTTCTTGGATCATTTGATGCAATGGTCGGACCTATACTCCAATTGATGGTTTTAATAGATGAACTAGACCTAATGGTTAAGATCTAATGTTTATTCATCCAATAAATTTGAATGATGCCTAAATGTAATATGTTAGTCCTAATAAAGTGATTTAAATGGTTTCCTTTATGAGATCAACTTACGAAGCTCCTTTACTGACGACTTGTTTTAAATAAACAATCACTTGTGGGTTTTACCCTACTCTCAATGAAACTTTTATGTTGTTTAATCAAGGGATGTCTAGGGTTAGATGGTGACTCTTTCTAGAGAACAACTCAATGACTTAATAGGTAGTTTTTTCAAGATGTTTACTTATGTAAATGACCAATGGCTTTACCTTTTCAACATTTAATGGTTATAAGTTGATGCCTCAATATTCCCATTATTTTGGGTGAAGCGTGTAGTGTAATGTTATGATTTTGATGATGAGAATTTGATGGTTCAATGCCTTAAACTTTTAGTCTTACCCTTGACCTCATATGATTATGATTTATAATCACCATAATGAATTAATGGGTAACCCTAATGAGGTATAGCTTGTTATACCTAGCTTTAATATCACTAAATGGTGGTAATTGGGTATGAATAGTCCTTGAATGACTAATACAATCATGGAGTACTCTCTTATTGTTGTTGAAAACCTAGTATGCTATAACCCGATGGTTACACCTTGATTTATGTGTGGGTTCATACTTGAGAATAGTATGGAATGTGATGGTGATGCTTCCCCTTATGCATCCATGATCCAATGGGGATGTCATGAGTTAGGGTTTGGGTATGAGTGCTTATTAGTAACATTAATATAATTTATCTTGTTGAACCTAACTCTAATGCAAATAGATAAAGATGAGTATTCATGTTTAACCTTCTTATATGATGTCATGATGGTGAAATAACCTCCTTAATATGATCATAACCTTAATGTGTTAATTGGTGGTTATCATAGCCACATGGTTGATACTTTCTTATGCTAAACATGTGCATTATGAATATGATGAGGGTTAATCATATCTAGATTTCTTACATGTTGATGTAATAAAGGAATATTCTTAATGTTAATATAACCATGCTGTGATTGTTTATGAATATCTCCTAGATCATTAATGCAATATTGTGTTGATCTGGTGTATTATATGTAAGTGATGGTGTTGAGCCTTGTTATAAGACATGAAAAGATAATGATGATCTTACATGGAATAGTATGATGGTCTTAATGACCTTTGGGCATGGTTGAGCCCTAAATGAGGTGTAATCCTCTTGTGTTGATAAGTGTTGATACTTTGTGATATTGTGAAAAGGATTTATACCTTGTGATAGTATGATGACTAGCATAGTCTCATGAATGGCAAGTGAATAGTATCATGTGATGATGAGATGGGAAATTATGTTTCACACATTTTAGATGTTTTGAATGTGTGATGTTTATATGTTTGCTAGAAGTGAATTAGGGTTTGTATGTCCACTTGTTTGATGCAGCCTTAATTCATCCAATTGACATATAATCAAGTGCAACTCTAATCATGTAGTACCCTGTGCCGTAGAGCCATCTTTAGTGTCAGAACTTATTGGATGGTGAAACGAGTATTCTTAAGGGAAACTCAGAGTGCATACTGTTGAGTATGTGGGGGTGGCAAGTTGAGGATATATCCTTGTCATCCACATTGTAGGTTATGGAGGATGGCTATGGTCATGCCTCAGACATTTGATGTGATTGAGGACAACTATGGTTGTACCTCATATTAGAGGGTTGTGTATATCTTGGTTTCTAGTGTCATGACATGTACCAAGGGCGGACTAGTGGTTAGCAGCTTGACTATTTGTCATTGTAGTGGCAACTTTGACTAATATGTCACTGCCTTTTTACTCGTACTGACTGAGGGGAAGAGATCTTAGGATACTGGCACTCCTAGATCTTGCACGGAACTGAATAGCCCTTCACAGCGGTCGGTTGGACTTTGGGTTGTACGACTCAAACTCCCCATGTCATAATAAAAGATGTAATACAGTCGTCTAGCAAATATGTTTAGGGTTATACACGACACTTCATATTGGATGATAACCCTTGTTATTCTCTGTACATAGAGATGATGTTTAATGCATTAAAAGATAGTAGATATTCGTATATTGTGGATATGCTCATGTTATAAATTTGTACATACAATAGTCATGTTTAAGTTGATAGAGATATTATTAATGTTGGCTATGATTATGACATTCGTTATCACATGTTATTAGCTATGCTTATATTGCTAGCTATGCCTTTGTAACTAGAGATGCCTATACTGCTAATCATGCTTATGCATATAGTTATGCTTATATTGTTATCTCTACTTATGATGTTGATATGTTCAACTTGATAGGCATGATGATGTTGTTAGCTATGCTTATGATACTAGACTTATTCATGATGTTAGAGATGCTAATGCTGCTAAACTCCTTATACTGTTAATAGGGATATGAGAATAGTCTGGCTAATGAAGATAGTTATTATATGCTCCTTTATGTATTTTGTTAATCATCAGTGTTGTTGAGCTTATTTGTTATATATGATTAAATTGCTTAAAATAGCTCATTACCTAAAAATGTTGGAATCAATAAACATTGTTGGAGGTTATATCTCTTGCTGGGACATGGGTCTTACCCTTGTGGTTTGCCACATTTTTTAGGTAATCAGAAGTGACGAAAACAAACATGTGGAAGCAAAGAGGAGTTACAGTAATGAATCTGTGAGAAAGTTGATTAGATGTCTCATGTGTCCTAGAGTCATCCATGTACTCTCAGGTCCAGGCAGGAAAAGTTTGTATATGGTGTTTCAAACGAATCGGTGTGGCATATACAAATATTGTTCTCTTGTGTATATATGTTTTGGCTAAGGCGATAGAACAATTTGTATCAAATTCTTGGCATAGTATGGATATAAGAAAGATGTTGGTCTCTTATGCAAATATTTCTAAGCGGGTGTTGACGTTGAAATCGGCTTTAATTTACCCATATTTTTGGGTATGTAGTTAATTGGTGATTGATTTTGTTTTATGTTTTGAGTAATCTCATTTAGTGTAACGGGTTCTAACAGATATCACTTATTGCTTGTGATGTCATAAATCAGTTATGGACATTTATTGCCAACATAACTTGGAACCTATGGGGTCACACACATAGGATACACCTAGAATAGGAGTTTACTCATGAATGAAGTTTAAATCTGATTACTAAAGTGTTAGGTATTAAATTTAAAAAAAACTGGCAATCAACACTCTGAAATGACCAGTTCAGCAAGTGAACTAATAGACTCAGATGTTTGAACTGACTGATTCAGGTTGTGAGCCGACTGGTTCAATTTGTGAACCAACCTTTTGGTTGATTAATACAATTGGATCAAGGATTGATGTTGATGTCATGTTGTGTGTTAATTGAATATTAAATGCCAATACAATTGCAAATAGGAAACATAGTGAATCGACCAATTCGAGTGTTGAACTAATTGTCTTACATATGAACCAATCGGTTCACTAGTGAACTGACTAGTGCATGGTTCATAGTTTTTGGAAAATTCATGAAATTTTGTCTCTTCAACTCCCTTTCAGACTAGAAATCCTGACCCTGATCCTCCTATAAATAGAGGGGTAGTTGAGGCTTTCCAGAGACACAACAATAAGCTTTGAAAATTGTTGTCTTCTCACAGTTGTGGTAGAACCCGATCAAGTCCTACCCGTCAAAGGGAGGGATAGTAAGGGAGAGACGACAAGGGAGAGCAAGTCAATGCTAGGACATTGACTAGAATGGATGACTCCTTCTTGTTCTTTCTTTCAAATGATAGGAGTTCCTTGTGGTCCTCATGGACTACTACATAGGCAAGGAGGTCGTTGCCACCCACTAAGATGACACAATCAAACATCATCCAAGATGATTAACTAGGAGACCCCTACTAACATTCTTCCAGGTGCAACTTGAAGAAGGAAGCACATTGCAATAAGGGATAGTCATTGGACTTGCTCCACGACCAGGAATAAACCTTGCAACCCTCTTTCCTAATTCATAGTTGTTGATGTGATCTACTATCTAAAGGGAATATGGTAGTGACAATTTTATTTCTGCTACCGTATCTGATGCCATATTCCCAACAAACCTTGCTTTAGATTATATAATTATGCTTCCTTCCTCCTAAGAGCAGTGTTGTAAATGTATTTCTCATAAAAGAGTGCGAAGAATTGTCCCAATTCAAAAGGTAAGTATCACAAGTTTGACTATTTGATTCAACCAAACATGAGATGGTCCATCCAATTTATAATAGGAAAACCTAACTTTCTGATGAGGAGGTCATGCCATACCCTCAAATGTCTACTCTATATCTAAAACCTAGTTGTTGGCCTTATCGACCATCTCCAGTTCCCCTTCACCCTTGAAATAGGGTAGTTGCATCTTCATGAAATCAGTTAGCAAGTACTCCTTTGGATTTGCATACACATGAGGGGTGTTCAACTTTCCTACCATAGTTGTAGTGAGTAGATGTCATAGAAAGGCTAACTCCTATTTAGGAGATATGCCATAACTTGTATTAGCAATAGTAGATGTTGGGATATCTTGATCCTTTGAGGGTTGACTTCCAGTTGTAGGGGTCACATGAGACATCGAAGGGGTAAATGGAGGATTCATCCTCGTCATTTCGTACTTTGGGTTTTGGGGTGTCCCAAAACAAATAGGTTATCAATAGGTGAGTTATTTCCAACCATAAGGTGTGCATGCACAAGGCAAGGGTACTAGGTAAAACAATTTCTTTTGTACATATGACTTTTCTTTTGTAAAATAAAATAAAAGAGGAGGTGTGCTTGGTCCAACAAAAAAATCATCCTAAGGGAGACAAGACTAAAATAGTTAGATTAACCAACTATTAATGGCTCTGATATCATACGATAAGGAGTGGGTCCCGAGAGAGGATCCACTCCCTACTAAATTGAATAAAAGGAAAATCCCATATGCTAAACACATAACCAAACTTTTGCAAAGGGATGATAATACAATTTATTCAAAATTATATTTCAAGATACCAACTGTAGTAGCGGAATATAAAAGATCTAACTATTACAATGTTTTATATTATCACCATCCTTCACGACACAAGGTGATACATAAGAAAACAAAACTATTGTATTGGATCAGCAAAGATTTATCTAACCACCTCAGCTACTCTTGAAGTTTTCCTGGTCAACCTTGGCTCTCTCCTTCTTGATCTACCTAGGTGTTGGAAGCATACCCCAGAAGAGAAGACAAAGATGGAATTTTTCAGCATAAAAGCCGATGTGAATATATTAATCGGGGACTGAGCAATGTTAGGAAAAAAAGACATTGATTATAACAAGGCTTTCCATAGAAGAGGAGAACTACTATCCAAGTATGTATCAAAAAATATGAATTCTAATGAGATGATAATTAAGAAAAACACTTGTCACTAATAAAACATAAGAGTTGTGCCACAAAAGGACACACATAATTTAGGACACAAAACCCATCACCATAATATTCAACATGCATTCATGTGAGATAGGCATAGCACTACTAAAATGTAAATAATAATGGTGGATAAGGCTCATAACCTTAAAGCATGATATAATAAGGTACATAACCAAACTCTTAAATATATGAAGTGGGCACAAAACCTAGGTATGAGGCACATAATCTCCATCCTAAAATAACATGGGCACATAACCCAGGGTATGGGGAAAATAACCTCCATCCCAAATATAAGGGCACATAACACCATAAAACTAATGCACTTATACATCCCTAGGGCTACTGAATCACAAAACATGCAAAATGTAGAGGAAAGTGAAAGTATAGTTGTATAGAATCATGAGATTCCCATCACATAAATGGATAATATGAAAAATACACCACAAAAGTGGGAAAACTAGTTCATATCCACAATTAGGATTTCATCATGAAGAAAAGTACAATATAGGGTCAATGAGATTATCAAACAAAAGATTCTTATCATTCAAACTCACATGAGTCAACCTGTTTGAGAAGAGAGAGGAAAGTATATAGGGTATTATGTCCCAAAGTACTAAGAGAGAGAGTAAATATGGGTGCTTGGTGTTGGTCAGGTATGCCCATAGAGACAACCATGTGATGATTGGCATGGCATATACCATAAAGGATTTGATTAATACTCATAAAGGCAAGCTTCCAATTCATTCTGCTTCACTTAGTTATGAGATAATGAGGAGATATTATGAATGTCTAAAGAATGACAATACTCAATGATGTATGTCTTTTTGTACCTAACTTGGAAGAATGAAATCATATGAATGCTAAGAGTGTGTACATTCTTATTATGTCCCTAGTCGGTTGTTACTGTGGAAGGTAGATAGACACCAGTAACACATAAGACTAGAGTGTGGGTTGGTTGATGATAGAATCTCATTAGTCATGATATCATAATATCAAACTAAGCACACAGATACATGTTATGGAATAGTGTATCGGATAGACCCACCTTGAGAGGGACACATGGAAACCATAATATGGTAAGTCATAGTCATCTCTCACAGTGAAGGTGGTGATTGTGATTCTTAGACCTAATATTATTACACTCATCACATGTGATGTCAAACGCAGTCCTGAAACATGGGTTGTTATAAAGGTGATGATTGGGTGATTTTGATACATGGGGATAGAGTGAGAGTGATAGATATGGGATTTGTCCCTCCTACTAGCGTATGATATCCTGGCCACTTGATAAGAGAGACTGAAAAATGCATGCACATGCACATGCACATGTGAATCAATATATGATATTGAGATCACATTATCTCAGACACTCTATTCTTGGTTCAAGGAACATGGATTGAACGTTGATAGGATGACAAGTACAAGCCTCTAGTTTACTCCGGATATTAGAGACAAAGGAATTATACAATCACTACAACACCTTACAGAGACTGTAGGTTGAAGTTGTTCTCCAACTTTTCATTCACTTGGGTAGCACTGATGTGTGACTAGGCACCACTCCTTTTTTGTGATGTCATAAGCTAGTTATGGACATTCATTTCCAACATGATATGGGACCTATAGGGTCCCACACATAGGAATCATCTAGAAGAGGAGTTTAATCTTGAATGATGATTGGTTGATTACTAAAGTGTTTAGGTATTCAATTCATGCAACAGATTGATAGATTGGCTGACTGGACTACCAAATGACCATCTCAAGTGTTGGGATGGTCGTTTGGGCATTCCAAACGAGTGTCTCAAGTGTTGAGATGGTCGTTTGGATTGTCAGGATAATTAGAGTTTGAATTGACTAAGTTCTGCTCAAATAGAGGAGTGAACCAACCGGTTCAAGTTGTTGAACCGACTGACTCAACTCAGACTCACCAGATGGCCGTATGGGTGAGTAAGACGGGCGTCTCTCATGGGTGAGATGGCTCGTTTGGGGCCAAATGAAAGTTATGGATGTTTCCTGAACTTGTTTCGCTTGCAAATTACTTGTGGTGCAAGAAATTAATATGTGATATTAATTGAAAATCAAAATTGCCAAATTCGTGTGTGATTGGGAAACTACCAAATGACCGTTTGGAAGTGAAAGACGATTGTCTCATGTGAACATATGACCATATGGGTCACCAGACAATCATTTCGGTTGTCGTAGGTTGCAAAAATTCAAGATGTTTTGGTCCCTTCCACTCCCTCACAATCTCCAACAGACTAGGAACCCTGACCCTAACCCCGCCTATAAATAGAGGGGTATAGAGGGCTTCCTAGAACGGGACACAGACAACTGAGAATTAGTTCCTCTAAAAATTCTTGTCCTCTCTGGTTGCACTAACTGAGAGAACCCAAGAAAGTCCTACCCGACAAAGGAGGGATAGCTACGGAGGAGAACAATCGAGGATCGTTGTTGTGGGAGAGCATGTTGGTGATTAGTACGCCAATGGGAGGGACAAATCCTTCCTGTCTAACCTGGTAGGATGAAAAGAGTTCTAGTTGGTCCGTGTGGACTACTGTAGAGGTAGGATTCCAATGGCTGCTACTAGGAAAGAAAAGTTGGCCTGCAGTCTATGGCAAGATCACAAGAGTCGTTGCAGAAGTTGTTCTTGTTCATTGTTCATGGTGAAGACCAGGAGCTGCACATCCACCTTCCAAGAGTAAGTAGTTCGCAGTTACATTGAAGTGAGATGTTGTCGATGAACTTGCTTTAGGACCAGGTATAACTCCTTAAACCACCCTTCCTATATCATAGTAGTTGACATGATCTTGCTGTTATGGGAATACAGATAGATAAAACTTTTGTTTCCGCTACTATACTTTGTGCCCATATTTTATAACACTTGGTCAATATGATAGATAGGTATGCAACACACATCAAAGATGTTTGTCAACTTGTCAAAATTTAAACCCTAGTTCCAAGTCAAGATTCTTATTCACATAACATAGATTTCTATATGCAGACATTAATTAATATTCATGTTATAAACCATAAATTAACTAGATTATGATCAGGTTTCGGTTGTGATATATTTTTATTTGGATAGAGGATAATTTTATGATTCCAACGAATATTTTTGTGTAATTTTTCAAAAATCAGGCAATTAGTTATGGATTTTCAAATAAGTGAACTGTCAGCATATATAGGAAATCCACGTAGGCTAAAAATTATCCATGCAAGCAAGATGGGTCCGTTGAGATGGTCCAATCAATAGTGGTCAATTGATCCAGTCAACGACAAACATGGCGCACGACTTAGTGAGGTAGAGAAAATAAATCGAAGGTGAAATGATTATTTTATCTCTAGAGGAAAAATGAAAAGTAAATAGTAAATGAGGGGTAGGGAAGATGAAATAGTGGGGGTGACATCCCTTTCACTCAATCGTTGTAATGGTTGCAAGTAGCAGCCCAGTAGGTTAAAAAAGATTTGGGGGAAAATCAAAAGTGACAGATCCTGATGTTTCGAGCGTGCAAAAGTGAAGAACAAAGATAGTGAAAACATACCCTAGACGGAATTGAGTTGACAGGAAGCAAGGAGATAGCTTGAGATGTTGGTGTTGTTGATAGGTTCTCAGAGTTACAGTGGCTCTAGGTGAAGACTTGGATGCAATTGAGGCTTGAGGAAGGTTTTTGCAGGTGTGTCATAGGCAAAGATATGATCCCACGTTTATGGGTTAGGGTAAGTGTGCCCGATCTGAGGAGGGTTCAGGAAATTTGAAGAGTAAGATGGGGTAAATCATGGATAAGGGAAACTAAGGCTCGAATTAGGCTCATCTTGTATAGAATGTACTCATGAGAATAATGCATGAAAAATTGTGAAGAAATGTCAAGACATAAGGGAGAAATCCGAGAAGGAAAGTTGACCCTGTTACATGTTATTATACCCGACTCTTTCCTATTTGTTCAGAGGATGAAGAAAATATTATAGTTGTTGGATCGGCATTTAAATTGCACGGATTATAAGGATCGTCAGATCAGAGATGAAAAAGGAAAACATGCATGACAAGCATATATCCAAGAAACCATAGGAATAGTCAAGATTTAAATCACGTGATAAATTAAATAAAGAACTATATGAAATAAGATACATTAATGCATTTAGGCTGCTTTTGGTATATAGCTTCCATGGTTTTAATTGTCCTGGGTAAGTTACTCAATGATATGTAAACCTTGTAACATACCAGATCTAGAACCCTACCCTAGAACTTTGATCTTTTGGGTTTGACCAAACAAGGTTAAGGTTAGAATGATCCTAATAATATAATGCATGAATAAATGTAATCTAATATGTCATATAATTTATTTAGTGATAATAAGATGATAAATAACTTAATTACATGCATAATGTGGTTAATGGGCCTCTAATGGGCTAGATGACAAAACTCATGTAAGAAATTCTTAAAAGTGGAAATAAACTTCAAATTCATAATCTAAACATCAAAATAAGCTTACATATCAATTTTCATTTAATTTGGACAACCTCAAAATAATATGGTAATTTACGAGAGAGAAATTGCCTAAAAGGTGTAATTAATAAATAAATATAATCATTGACTCCAAAAGAGGAAAATAATGTTATATTCGTGATCTACATAATAAATATAGCCTTTGGGTGAATTTTCATCCAATTTGGAGAAAGTTTGCTTAAAAGGTGAAATCAGGAGAGAGAAAGTATGAAGAACCTTCAAA
The DNA here is from genome assembly GCA_963693085.1 of Alisma plantago-aquatica. Classification (NCBI taxonomy): domain Eukaryota; kingdom Viridiplantae; phylum Streptophyta; class Magnoliopsida; order Alismatales; family Alismataceae; genus Alisma; species Alisma plantago-aquatica. The sequence goes on along the minus strand of OY856411.1, from coordinate 366,087,351 downwards.
ATATTAATTAAATACTCAAACAACTCCAATATGTAAAATTGATGGCAAATTTGTATCCAACACATTAAATATGACTTGTGGGTCAAGTTTCATAAAAATTGGATAATCCTAATACCATAAATGAAAGAGGAAAGAGAAAATATGATTTGATTTATTTAAATTATTAAAAGTTTCCAAAAGGCAAAACTAAGTGTATAATCAGAATCTACATGCCTTTATTGGCCTTTGTGCAAAATTTGGATAATGTTTGAACCCTCAATTTGCTTTGGAAAGAAACTTAATCAAACCTTATTTAAATGCAAATATAATTTCTCGATTTCTTTGTCATGCTGTTTTGATTTTCCTTTCCAAAATTCAGGTGTTTTTGTGTCCATTGGATCTAAATCACATGGCTTCTACCTTTCCTCTACCTCCGTCTTTGTTGGGTTCCACGCGAACTGGGAAACCAGTTCTGATCGATTTTCTTTCTCCGATTTCTCCCTCATCTCTCTATATTCTTCTTCGATTCTTTCTCCCACTCCTTCCTTATTCTTTTCTACACCTTCTCGTCCTGATTTCTTGGGTATTTATACCCCGATATCCCAAACCCTGGGGCGCCGCCAATGCTCTCTGTTTCCGCCCCTGTTTTCCCGTCCTTCTCTTCTCCTCGCGTCACCTGGCTTTCGGACCTCCCGGTAATGAGCTCATGTACTTCGTGTATGGCCCTGCAACCGTTCCCAGTTCTCGCGAGGGCCAGCTTGATATTTCGCGGTTTATCCCTCTGCTACCGGATTCCAGGCACCAATGAAGGAGGTTGTATCGGGGGTCCTGATCGTTGGGAGACCACCTGAGCATCCAGGAAGTCCCGATGGATCTGCTTCTAGCTAATCGACTAGCATATACACCAGATCAGTGGTATTAAACCAAATCCCTCTTTCTTATTTTGTTTCTCCGATTTCCTGATCTGTAGCGTAGCCTAGATTTCTTCACGTTCTGGATACAGCGGAGAAGAGGATCCATCGTAGATTTCCGAGAATACCCTCCATCGTTTCAGGGGTATTTTGGTCATTTCCTCATGTTTTCTTTTGCTTTGGTGCGATTCAACTAAGTAGCTGACTGCTGATTTGGCCAACCCTAATTGGGCCAGGTCATGCGGGCCCAGTCTGTTTTTGTGGATTTTCTCACCTATGTGGCATTAAGTAATTACCTGATTGGCCGATTTTCGAAAATCAATAACTAATTATATATTGATCAGAAAAATATAAATAAATAGTTGTTGGATTCATAAAAATAAGGGCTTTCTAATGGAATTGGTTTTATCGTCTGAATCTAATGTTTTAAACATGTGTTTTTAATGGATCTAATTAATGATGAATTAAATTCTAAAATTTTAACTAATAATTTATAAGTCAGAAAAATATAATAAAATATGTTTTGAACTCAGGAAAATATAATCTAAAATATGGAATCATTTTGGAAACCTAATTCATATATTAATAAAAAGGTGATTTTTAGGGTTTGAATAATTAATGGAGACCTAACCCTAATTTCACATATATGCTAAATAGGTGTTTTGGAAGCCTAGGCTTGGATCTAGAAGTGTCTTTGGATCATTTGACTCTAAAGTTGAGGTATGTTGCATCTCCGATTATTTATATTGAGCAATTCTTCTCTCTTATGTATGCTTGCATCCCACATTATTTCTATATTGAGCAATAAATATATTTCCTCTCTTAATGTGTGTTTGCATCTCTGATTATTCTTGTTGAGCAATTATCCTATTTTTGTCTTACTTTTGGTCCTATGGACATTAGCCTACACATTGTCTTGATCTTTTGAAATCATGCTTCATGTGAAGTATCTTATTTTATTATTGATCTTGTGATCATCGATATTCTCTTGAAATCTTATCTTGTTGCCTTGGTGCAAGTTGGACTTTTGATGATATATACCCACTGTGATGTGGATTTTACTTGGTGATATATGCCCACTTTGAAGTGGATTTTCTTATATGTTTGAGTTGTCCATTGTGTGATGGAAATCTTGATAATCCTGACTATACTTCTGTACTTGCCTCTACATTTAACATGCTATGTGATTCAGTATCACTAGAGTAGTATAATTTCATTGGTTTTGTCTCATTATGCAACATGGCAACATTGTGATATCTTTGGGATGGAGGATGTGTGATTCCCCATACCCGGGTAGGATGTGTGATTCCTGGCCCATGTTATATATATATATATATATATATATATATATATATATATATATATGGTGGATGTGTGATTCCCCATGCCAGGGCAAGATGTGTGATTCTTGGCCCATGACTCACCAGGTTCAAGATGTGTGATTCTTGGCCGCCTTTGTTATTTATATTGTTCTAGGGCTATGTTTATCTCACATGCATGCAGGATATTGATTGTGGGGTGTGTGCCCTACTTGTGCTTTGTTTCCCACAATGGTATTGGATTTATTTATGGCACAATCCTTTTATATGTTGTTTTATGGCAAGTATCATTCTGATTGTGATTTTATTCTCTTGATACCCGTTTGGGTGGTCCTTATCTCTTGCATGGGAAGCCTTTACATTTGATGTCCTTTATATCCTTATATTTCTCAAATTGCTTTTTAGTAAGCTCATACCAACCTTTGCTGATGTCTCCTTTTGTTTCTCTTTTGCTGGGGTATGCTTCCAACCCTAGGTGGAAGACTTGGATGCATGGCATGGTGACCTGGACTTAGTTTGTGAAGCTTGGAGACAATCTTGAGGTGGTTTATATTTCCTCTACATGGATCCTTGTGATGTAAGTTTAAGTTTGTAACCCTTTGTTTTATTATTGAATATAGTCATGTTTTTCTTCCGCTGCTATACATTGGTCTTTTGATTACCATTATATAAAGATTTGAAAAATTTACACCCACTCCATCATACCTTCTGAGTGTGTTTGGACTGGAGGTTTTATTATTCAAATTTTTAGTAAGGAAGTGGTTTCACTTCTTTACAACATGGTATCAGAGCCCATGGTAGTCGGAATCGACTATTTCAATTTTGTCTCCCTTTAGAACCCTTGAATTAGTTAGTTACCTTTAAGTGAGATGTTGACCCTAGATCTGATATATGATTAACTTTTATGCAATAAGGTTTGGTTTGAGGACAAGAATAGGTTATGAGGAAGTAATCAGATGGAAATATTGTGACTTGGTTTCTCGCTTTGATTTTGGGCCCTGAATTTCAGTTTTCAATCGTAAAAGTTTTTCACAACAAAATATTTTCCATATAATACTATATGTATAAAAGAAAATGTATTCTATGGATTTTATCGATGTTTTCTTGAACTAAGTCATAATCAAGAGAACTCTGGTTGAGTAGAATCTAACCCTAGTTTTGTGATTAGGATTGATATAATGGAATACATGACCTACCCTATGACTTTTTGGTTGTTCATGTAGGGTTGATAGGTTAGAGACACAATGACCTAAAATCTCAACCCTAGATGGTGGCTTTTAGTTGGATACATGAGAAACATAAATCTCTAAAAAGTTTCACAACTAAGAGATGTGGGTAGCTCTAAAAAGTTGTTTAGTTTGACTTGTTAGGTTGAACCCTTTAAGTGGTGGAGAGTAGTTGGTGGTTGATGTTTGAATCTATAGATTTCGAGGACGAAATCCTTTTTAAGGGGTGGAGTGTTGTAACATACCAGATCTAGAACCCTACCCTAGAACTTTGATCTTTTGGGTTTGACCAAACAAGGTTAAGGTTAGAATGATCCTAATAATATAATGCATGAATAAATGTAATCTAATATGTCATATAATTTATTTAGTGATAATAAGATGATAAATAACTTAATTACATGCATAATATGGTTAATGGGCCTCTAATGGGCTAGATGACAAAACTCATGTAAGAAATTAAAAGTGGAAATAAACTTCAAATTCGTAATCTACACATCAAAATAAGCTTACATATAAATTTTCATTTAATTTGGACCACCTCAAAACAATATGGTAATTTAGGAGAGAGAAATTGCCTAAAAGGTGTAATTAATAAATAAATATAATAATTGACTATAAAAGAGGAAAATAATGTTATATTCGTGATCTACATAATAAATATAGCCTTTGGGTGAATTTTCATCCAATTTGGAGAAAGTTTGCTTAAAAGGTGAAATCAGGAGAGAGAAAGTATGAAGAACCTTCAAAATATTAATTAAATACTCAAAAAACTCCAATATGTAAAATTGATGGCAAATTCGTATCCAACACATTAAATATGACTTGTGGGTCAAGTTTCATAAAAATTGGGTAATCCTAATACCATAAATGAAAGAGGAAAGAGAAAATATGATTTGATTTATTTAAACTATTAAAAGTTTCCAAAAGGCAAAACCAAGTGTATAATCAGAATCTACATGCCTTTATTGGCCTCTGTGCAAAATTTGGTTTAATTTGGATAATGTTTGGAGACCCTCAATTTGCTTTGGAAAGAAACTTAATCAAACCTTATTTAAATGCAAATATAATTTCTCGATTTCTTTTTCACGCTGTTTTGATTTTCCTTTCCAAAATTCGGGTGTTTTTGTGTCCGTTCGATCTAAATCACATGGATTCTACCTTTCCTCTACCTCCGTCTTTGCTGGGTTCCACGCGAACTGGGAAACCAGTTCTGATTGATTTTCTTTCTCCGATTTCTCCCTCATCTCTCTATATTCTTCTTCGATTCTTTCTCCCACTCCTTCCTTATTCTTTTTCGCACCTTCTCATCCTGATTTCTTGGGTATTTGTACCCCGATATCCCAAACCCTGGGGCACCGCCAATGCTCTCTGTTTCCGCCCCTGTTTTCCCGTCCTTCTCTTCTCCTCGCGTCACCTGGATTTCAGACCTCCCGGTAATGAGCTCATGTACTTCGTGTATGGCCCTGCAACCGTTCCCAGTTCTCGCGAGGGCCAGCTTGATATCTCGCGGTTTATCCCTCTGCTACCGGATTCCAGGCACCAATGACGGAGGTTGTATCGGGGGTCCTGATCGTTGGGAGACCACCTGAGCATCCAGGAAGTCCTGGTGGATCTGCTTCTAGCTAATCGACTATCACATACACCGGATCAGTGGTATAAAACCAAATCCCTCTTTCTTATTTTGTTTCTCCGATTTCCTTATCTGTAGCGTAGCCTGGATTTCTTCGCATTCTGGATACAACGGAGAAGACGATCCATCGTAGATTTCCGAGAATACCCTCCATCGTTTTAGGGGTATTTTGGTCATTTCCTCATGTTTTCTTTTTCTTTGGTGCGATTCAACTAAGTAGCTGACTGCTGATTTGGCCAACCCTGATTAAGCCAGGTCGTGTGGGCCCGTTCTATTTTTGTGGATTTTCTCGCCTATGTGGCATTAAGTAATTACCTGATTGGCCGATTTTCAAAAATCAATAACTAATTATATATTGATCAGAAAAATATAAATAAATAGCTGTTGGATTCAGAAAAATAAGGGCTTTCTAATGGAATTGGTTTTATCGTCTAAATCTAATGTTTTAAACATGTGTTTTTAATGTATCTAATTAATGATGAATTAACTTCTAAAATTTATAACTAATAATTTATAAGTCAGAAAAATATAATAAAATATGTTTTGAACTCAGGAAAATATAATCTAAAATATAGAATCATTTTGGAAACCTAATTCATATATTATTAAAAAGGTGATTTTTATGTTTTGAATAATTAATGGAGACCTAACCCTAATTTCACATATATGCTAAATAGGTGTTTTGGAAGCCTAGGCTTGGACCTAGAAGTGGCTTTGGATCATTTGACTCTAAAGTTGAGGTATGTTGCATCTCCAATTATTCATATTGAGCAATTATTCTCTCTTATGTATGCTTGCATCCCACATTATTTCTATATTGAGCAATAACTATATTTCCTCTCTTAATGTATGTTTGCATCTCTGATTATTCTTGTTGAGCAATTATCCTATTTTTGTCTTACTTTTGGTCCTATGGACATTAGCCTACACATTGTCTTGATCTTTTGAAATCATGCTTCATGTGAAGTATCTTATTTTATTATTGATCTTGTGATCATTGATATTCTCTTGGAATCTTATCTTGTTGCCTTGGTGCAAGTTGGACTTTTGATGATATATACCCACTGTGATGTGGATTTTACTTGGTGATATATGCCCACTTTGAAGTGGATTTGCTTATATGTTTGAGTTGTCCATTGTGTGATGGAAATCTTGATAATCCTGACTATACTTCTCTACTTGCCTCTACATTTAACATGCTATGTGATTCAGTAGCACTAGAGTAGTATAATTTCATTGGTTTCATCTCATTATGCAACATGGCAACATTGTGATATCTTTGGGATGGAGGATGTGTGATTCCCCATACCCGGGCATGATGTGTGATTCCTGGTCCATGTTATATATATATATATATATATATTTGGATGGTGGATGTGTGATTCCCCATGCCAGGGCAAGATATGTGATTCTTGGCCCATGACTCACCAGGTTCAAGATGTATGATTCTTGGCCGCCTTTGTTATTTATATTGTTCTAGGGCTATGTTTATCTCACATGCATGCAAGATATTGATTGTGGGGTGTGTGCCCTACTTGTTCTTTGTTTCCCACAATGGTAGTGGATTTATTTATGGCACAATCCTTTTATATGTTGTTTTATGGCAAGTATCATTCTGATTGTGATTCTATTCTCTTCATACCCGTTTGGGTGGTCCTTATCTCTTGCATGGGAAGCCTTTAAATTTGATGTCCTTTATATCCTTATATTGCTCAAATTGCTTTTTAGTATGCACATACCAGCCTTTGCTGATGTCTCCTTTTGTTTCTCTTTTGCTGGGGTATGCTTCCAACCCTAGGTGGAAGACTTGGATGCATGGCATGGTGACCTAGACTTAGTTTGTGAAGCTTGGAGACAATCTTGATGTGGTTTAGATTTCCTCTATATGGATCCTTGTGATGTAAGTTTAAGTTTGTAACCCTTTGTTTTATAATTGAATATAGTCATGTTTTTCTTCCGCTGCTATACATTGGTCTTTTGATTACCATTATATAAAGATTTGAAAATTTTACACCCACTCCATCATACCTTCTGAGTGTGTTTGGACTGGAGGTTTTATTGTTCAAATTTTTAGTAAGGAAGTGGTTTCGCTTCTTTACAAACCTCGTGTTAGATGATTGGTGTTTGGAACAACAGAAAATAAACTTGATGGTTAGATATATGTCGTTCCGTATGCCTCTAAGTAATCTTAGTCTATTTGGACAAAGTCTAGTATGTCCTACACGTAAATAAGATTGCATGTGTTAAGGAGTCATTTAAAAAGATTACATGGTAAATAGATATCTACAACAAATAAACTTGATCTTTTCCACGAAGATTTCAAGCAAAACATTATCTAGAGTTTTTTCAATTAACAAATTCATGCGACATCTTGTTTGTATTCTAAGAATGCAACAAACAAAATTTAGTTTGTTGTTACAAAAATTGTTTGTTGTGTCTCTACTTGGTCAGCAAAATAAACGCAAATTAATTAGCATTTTAGGTGTTATTTAATGCAGTTTCTTTACCAAAGTGTTTGAGGGTCCAAACATTATTCAAATTACACCAAATTTTACACCTAGACTATTAGGACATAAAAATTCTATTTTTGGCATTAGTTTGTACTTTTGGGGTTGTTTACTTTTTTATTTAATATTTTTGGTTTAAGTTATATTATCTCTCCTAAATAAAACTAGTATAGAGAATATTGTCTAATTAGAGTGAAAATCTACAATTAGATTGATTTTGGTATGTAGAATTTGAATTTAGGATTTATTTCCACTTTTGAAGTCACTGAGTATATTATTTAATATTTTGGAGCAAAATTCATATTTTCTTTTCTAAATGCAATTAGGAAAGTCATTATGGTTCAAATAATGTCAAACTTGGCAACCAATCTAATTGGGAACCAAGGAACATGTTTTTAACATTATATTTGGGGTTTTCAATTTTTCTTTTAGGATTTCTAATACAATTAGGATTTTTGGCTCATTACCATTTCATTATTATAGCATTACATCATTACCATCATTGTTTATTGTTTAGAATCCTATTATCTTCACACTACCACCAAAAGAGTCACCTTTGATTATTTTGTATGAAAGTTCATATTTTACTTATTTGACATATTTAGTCTATTAGTTTCTCTTTAATAGATGATTGCACATGAAAATTCCAATTGATATTCTAATACATGAACTAATCATGTTATACCTCTTATTTAGCCATTATGTGAACATTAGTTAGCAAGGAAATATTGTAACATATTTCATGAATTTCATTACATGTTGGCATATAATTAAGGTATTATGTAAACGTAGGATGTTGATGATAGAACCTATTACCACGTAATATTCTATATGTATTAACATTATCCATTTAGGTATAATTCTATCCTTGTGCGGTCAAATCTAGCAGACCATGCCCACTAACCTTCTAATCATGTATTAGGGTAAGATTATAGGTTTTAGTATGTTACACTATCCCTCAAGGTGGATAGGAAAAGAAGTAGGTGATTTGTATCAGTAGGAATGACATTGATCTTGAAGGTGTTTACGTACTCTAGAAATTCAGCAATCTGGAGGTTCTGATCCTCCATGGAAGTTCCTCCAAAGAAATTTTTTTGTATCATCTTCATGAACGTTGGGATGACGGAAAAGTTATTTGCCTCTATTTGTGGGTTGTTGATAGACCCTTTGATGTTTATAAAAACTAGAACAACAAAGTCCTTAAGAGGACGGTCGTCTTCCATGATTGGTTCTTGATGTTCAGGGGAATATGGTGGTGAAGACTAAGGTGATGATGTATGTGATTCCTCCAAATTTGAAGAGTTTTCGCTCCTTACTCTTCTACAACTGTTGAAAGTATGTTCAATCTCTTTGTTTAGATATATAGATGGTTGAAGACCTCATTTTGAATGTCGCATATAGTCTTGTAATTTCCCAAGTGAGTTAGAAATGCTAGCAAGATAATGGAAGATGTGATATAGGGTAAGCATCATCATCATCATGGTGGTGGTGGTGGTGGTGGTGGTGGTGTATCCTAGTCTCATTTACACTTTAGTACTTACTCTAACAAATTTATTGATGCTCCCTGGCAACAATGCCAAAAACTTGTTAGTCGTGTGCGCAAGTATTAATATTTATAACTTGAACACCACTACGCAAGTAGACAGGTGCATGTAGTATTATCGAGGTCGTCAAAGGAGCATGATATAGTTAAACACAAGAGTATCAAATATCAACAATCTGGATCAGTTTTTAGAGGATGATGTTATTTTTCACTAGTTAACTGAACAAGTTAGAGAATTAAATTAAAATGGTGTCAAATGATAGTACTTGCAATCCAAACCATGGAACAAGTAAAGAACTAGAAAGATGAAGAATCTAGCATGATGAAGAGTGATAATTAGATGAAATTGATTTGAAAATGCAATCAAAAGTGGTCTAAAAGATTATATAAAATGTGCATATCACCCCCCACTACCAGCCCTACATATAGATAGTCTTACCTCTCTATCCACAAACTGCCCTGACATATATATAACATGCCTAATACTTATGAAACCTTTAACTATATCTGATATTTTACCTAATTTTGGGTCACAAAATGATTCATTTTTACCCAAGTTTGTATTATTAGGTCATGTAATGCATAAAGTCATGTTAGTTTTATCCTCCTTCACATATGTGCTTATATATCTATTCCATCTACTATTTTTTATGATTCTCCACCCCAACTGCTCTTTTGATTATGTTCGTGGTTGGTGTTAGGAGGAGGATGAAGAGTAGAATTGTAGGAGGATAGGAGATGATGAAAGATATGATACGAAGAGAGTAATAATGTTTCATATTGTTATATATGTGGATCTTCATGATGTTGTGTATTGTATGGATCATTCTTCTACTGGTCGTATGTGCTCATCATATCAGAATGTAGTGGATCTTATTCATCATCATATGCATTGTATGTTGACTATTTCTATGAAGTTGTCTACTTCACCTACTTCTTATTGATTTCATAATACTTCATGTTCATATTTTTTCTCATGGTATTCTATTAAGTGGCATTGATCTTTCTATTTATGCTAAGGTATATGATTTTAAGTGTTACTTTGTGTGTTTGCACTAATTGTCATCCATGCTTTATTTGCATGTTTTCTCTCTGCTTGTGTGTGATTTGCCTACATGTCCACTACTAGTACTACTTTTTCATAATCTAGAACTATATGGATTGTGACCCAGTACCTTCTTAATTGCAATGAATGCCATTGTAATGAAAATTATGTAAAGATAGAAGATGGTGAATATTTTTTTGGTGATTTATATTTGTAGGTTTTACAAGCATGTGATGGATCTTCATGTTTTTCATCTACGACGTTGCATCTTGGAGTAATGTATCTATGTGTATCTTTACGCAATGGGTTGTTTATTCTGGATGTGTCACCTTTGTTACTATTTTTTGTGCTATGTATTGCACGTTGACTACTAGTGATGTTATAACCTCATTTTCCAATACATGTAATGAGATTTGTAAATCTCTTCTAAATGAATAAATAAGACCAATGTGTGATTTCATGGTTGTTTGGAATGAATTTTGTATATATTGGCCTTGCATGCTTTCTTGATGGGCCTTATTGGCCATTAAGCCCATTTGAAAGAAAAACAAAAAGAAATGAAAAAGGGAATCCCATTTAATAAAAGAATACAAGGGAATAATGGATTAATATAAGGTAATATTTGAAAGTGATAAAAAGGCTAGAAAATAATTTCCCATAATAAGTTTTCGTATTATAAAAGATCCTTGGGGTTCAAGGAACTCAAATGAATAGAATAATAGCCAAGGAAATAAAGAATATGTGGGAAATACCATTAAATAAGGGATAACTTGAAACTGAAATAAAGGGGCACGTTTCCTTGGATAATGACTCCTATTTTTTCACAATGAGAGATAAACATATGAACGACTTTCCTTTAAAATTTGAGGCCAAAAGGGCTTATGGATTAGGAGTTATTAAATTCTCAAATTATCTTCCAAAAATAGAATTTTCCTTGGAAATTTAGGAATCCTTTTCCTTTGGGTTTGAACACGGATAATGTTAGACATTGGATCTCAATCCAACGGATCGGGCTGATCGCCCAGAGTCCCAAAGGGACATGGACACATCGCAGATACATGGGATTTTCCCCTTGACTTTCCGGTCTTTACATCGCATCTGCACTTATGGCTCTTGCCCCATTGGGTTCGGGAGGTCCTTGCGAAGGATCTAGACCCTGGTTTTACCAGGTTTTGCCTTAACTACGTGAAACGCCCAATTGGGATGGAACAAGGATTGGCGGCGGGTTTGGAAACCCTAGAGGAGTTCCCTATGTCCTATTTAAAGACCCGCACCAGAGTCCTCATACCCTTGCGATCTCGAACGGCCACCTCCCAAGCGCCCACATCCTTCCTCGAGCTCGATTGTGGTTTCTCCGGCGAGCTACAGCCGCGGCGCCGCCGCATGTTCTAATTAAGAGAATCGTGAAGACGACGAGAGGGAGTCGTCGGATTGGGGAGCACGGTGGGCCTGAGCGGAATCCAACGTCTCCAGGAGAGGCGCGCTGCAACAACCCGCTTAGTGGAGCGGAGCGACGAGAGGCGACCGATCAAGATCCATCGTGGACCACGCGCCATCCGACGGACGACAACCCACAGCCGCGCGCGTCGCCCTGATAGTGGAGCTGATCGACGGGGGACGTCGGATCAAGACCCGGACCACCGGCGCACTGATCAAACGGCCTAGGATTTTAGGTAAATCCTTCTCTCTATCAAATAATCAAGAAAAATGTTTTTCCTTACTAAAACCCTAGTAATTGCTAGGAATCTCGTATAGGGAAAAGTTATATATGAAAGTTGGGTAGAAAATTACAAGGAATCTGTTAAAAATGATTATGTAACCTGATTCCAGTTTGTTTTGCAAAAGTACTTGAATGGTTAGTAAAATGCATTTTAAATTAATTGGAAACCCTAATTACATGGAAAAGATATTTCTTTGTAACCTAATGGGTTGAATAGAAGGATATTAACCTGTTTATTAATAATATGAAGTTTTAATCCGTTTTAATTGCAAATGTGCCTAAATTAGGGTTTATGTCCAAAAAGGAGAGATAATGTACATGAAAACCCTAATTTAGGATTAAAGAAAAAGGGAACCTTGTTATTCCAGTAATTTGTTATATAATGATACTAAAATTGTTAGGAATATTAAAAGGAGGTAATTTAAAGGTTTTAAGGGAATTTTATGAATTAGGGTTCATAGCAATTGAAAGCAAAACCCTAACTTTCAAGAAAACCCTAAAATTGGATAGAAACCCTAAGGGACATAATGATGTTGGATAAATATTAATAAAAGTAAATTGTACTTTTATTTCAGGGTTTCTTTGCCTTTGATTGCTTACTTGGCTATTCGCTTTCATTCTATATTTGAGACTGCAATAAGAGGTATGTGGTTATGCTTATGGCTATACCTCTTAGTTTTCCGAGGTTTTACTGATGTTTCCTCAAATGTATGAAATAACTGTTGGATGATTTAATTCCTGCCTCTATAAAGTGACTATGGCTATCACAATGATTATATATGTATGACTAGCTAGATCCGAGTCCACCCCTGTGGCTATGTCAAGGCTAAGGATAACCTAGAGCAAGGTCTAGGGTATCATGAGTCAGAAACTGGGCTACACATGTATAGTGCCATGAGACTCTTAGCATACCATGAGTTAAGGAGTGGGCTACCCACGGGTAGTGCCATGTGACTCAGCCCTAGAAATTGATTCACCTATTAGGTGGAGTCATGAGGGGTAAAATGGGAATCTACCATAAGGGAGGTAGTATCCAGGTCCACTGCAGGGACAACGCAGGGGATAGGGTACACATGGATCACGTAGTTATACTTAAAACATAATATTGTTTGTTAATTGATAATTGGATGCAATAATTGTTAGGGATAATTGCACGATTAGTGAATCCCCCACATACCAGCTTTGGCTGACTGACATTTTGTTTGTCGGCGTTTTAGGTACAAAACAAAAAGGACAAACAGTAATCCGTCATATTGTGAAATACACTAATTAAAGTCCAAGGAGGATTAATTAGTTAGCCAGAGTTCTGGATAGAAGTATTAGTGTTCCAAATTTTCAAAGGTATGCAAAAGTTTTATTTATTACAGCTTTTCAGTTTAGTATAGTAGAATTTATTAATTGTTATCAATTAATTGCTGAACCTTGATCCGAAATTTATGTGTGCGGCTTCGACCTCTCGGTCTCCCTTAAGTGGGGGTTATCGGGAGGTGGGGTCGTAACATTTGGTATCAGAGCCATGGTTCTCCACTTAATTGTTAATAATTATTAAATTTTACAACCTCCGTAGAACCCAAGGGAGTTATTAGAGGATTTTCCGAAAGACTGAGGTGTCTAGAAAAGGATCACTTCCGGGGGCTGGCAAAATTTTCCTCCGCACCGCTAGTCGGAATATGAGGACTCCCGGAATGTGTGACTGCCTGGCCGATGTCCTAGGATTTGAATCGAAATAAGATACCTTTAGGATTTTCTCCTCTTATTCATCCCTTCTCATCACAATTTCTATTAAGGACTTAAGAGTAAGGGATTTCTCTCTCTTCCCCACCCTCATGTGGTATGGGAAAATAAGTTAAGGATTAAGGAATTCTCCATCAAATTAATAAAAGATACGTAATGAGATATCACTGACATAAGTATAATTAGTTTAATGATAAACTAAAGATCTGTTTGTTATACTTATGTAGATGGCTTGTACAAAGACTGTTGCTATCCCTGAGGGCTCCAGAAAACCGGCTAGGAGTGTTTGGCCTCCCCGTAAAGTAAAGGAGTCTTATGAAAAGAGGAATAGGAACCATGAGGGTGGATCCTCTAAGAAGAGGAAGAGGCCTGAGGAAGTCACTCAAGAAGTCCCTGACCCTGACCCAGTACCATTTAGTAACCTGAACCAAGAAGAAGACCAAGGATATGAAGAGCAGCATGTGTATGAGGAAGAAGCCCAGATGGATGAGGACCCATTCGATGATTCAGAACCCACCATGATGATCCATACCCCTGATACCTTGTGGTTAGAGAAACAGAGGAAGTTGACAGAGGCCATTAATGCTTTAGCCCTTTGAGACATAGCTAGAGCTGAGAATGGTGAACCACACCCTGTTCGTCCACGTGTGGGAGCCACCATCCTAGACTTTGTCAAGCTGAACATAGAGAAGTTCTGGGGAGAGGATAAGATGGAAGTGGTTGATAAAGCAGAAGCCTGGATACTTGCAATAGAGAATGGTTTCCACATGCTTGAAGTTCAACCGAGCAAGAAGGTCCTCTTTGCTGCTCATCTCTTGGAAGGGGCATCTAAGATATGGTGGGAGACCCACATCACTGGCAGAGACTTGACAGAGGAGCCCATGGCATGGGGTGATTTCAAGACGATCTTCACCGCCCGATTCGTCCCAGTCTCAGCTAAGAAGGAAAAGGAAAAGGAGTTCACCAACATGACCCAAGGAAACTCTTCTGTGGCAGACTTCGGGTGTAAGTTCCGGATCCTGGAACGCTTTGGGTACAAGATGGATGAAGAAAGGAGGGTGGATCACTTCATAGAGCGCATTCACCCTGCCATCAGGCCCCATGTGATGGCAAGCAAGCCAAGAACCTTCGCCGAAGCCTACAATACTGCTTTAGACATGGAGAGGACCGTGATGCCTGCCCCGTTTCCACCTAAGGGGTACTTGGGTTTCACTGAAGGAGCCCAAGGCCCGAGGAACAACCACAAGAAGGGTCCAGGACGACATCAAGCTAAAGGTAAACATGGAGGAAAGGGGAAACCTCGTCAGGAGAACAACCGACCTCCTTGCTGCACCTGCGGGAAGGGCCATGCTGGTGAATGTCGCTACAAGAAGAAGACTTGCTTTCGTTGCCACCAAGAAGGACATCTGCAATCCGTCTGTCCTATGCCAGAGCCCAGAGGACAAGGACATGTGGCAGCCCCACCAGCAGCGGCACCACCTATGGCAGCTCCACCTATAGCTGTAGCCCCACCTGCAGGAGAAAGAAGACAAGCTCGGGTGTTTTCCATTGACAATGAGGAGGCTCAAGTTAATGCAAATCGGTTGATCGAGGGTAATAACCCTTAGAGTTTTCTTTTATGTTTTAAAGTTAAGCATGTAATGGTCTAATGCATGATGAAAAACAATGTAGGCATGCTTGAAGTTATGGGACGTAATGTGAAAGCTTTATTTGACTCTGGATCTACTAATACTTTCATTTCGAGAAATCTTGCAACTATGCTTTGTTTGGATATCAAGGATCTAGGTTATGTCTTAGATGTTACAACCCCGAGTGGTCGGATCTTTACTTCCCTTTTGAAAACTCTGGTGATACCTGTGAAATATCAAGATCATGAGTTTCCCACAGATTTTATCCTTCTTGACATGAATGATTTTGATGTAATCATTGGCATGGATTGGCTTTATACCTATCGGGCCAACCTTGATTGTAGGGAAAAGAAAGTGATCATTAAGAGACCAGGTCACCCACCTTTTTTCATTAGGGGTAGGAAGGATGCCACCACCAGCCTGTATGTGTCGGCTTTGCGGGCAGAACAAATGATGAGTAAAGGATGTCAAGCCTTCTTAGCAGTAGTCACCGATCCAGAACCCAAAGTACAACCCTTGGAGGAGATAGAGGTAGTATGAAGCTATGCAGATGTTTTCCCTGATGATTTACCCGGGATAACTCCCGAGAGAGAGGTAGATTTTTCAATAGAGCTAGCTCCCGGTACAAACCCTATTTCCCGAGCACCCTATAGGATGGCCCCTGCTGAGTTGCTTGAGCTAAAGAAGCAATTGCAAGAATTGTTGGACAAGGGTTTTATCCGCCCCAGCACATCACCATGGGGAGCGCCGGTTCTTTTTGTAAAGAAAAAGGATGGTTCACTCCGAATGTGCATAGACTACCGGATGATCAACCAGGCTACCATTAAGAACAAATACCCTTTACCCCGGATAGATGACTTGTTTGACCAGTTGAAGTCGGCTCGAGTCTTTTCCAAGATCGATTTGAGATCGGGTTACCACCAGTTGAGAGTCAAGAGTGAGGATATCCCGAAAACCGCTTTCAGGACCCGGTATGGCCACTACGAGTTCGTGGTTATGCCTTTTGGGTTGTCCAATGCACCCAGTGCGTTCATGAACCTTATGAATAGTGTGTTTCAACCCTTCCTTGACTCGTTTGTCATAGTGTTCATAGATGACATACTGGTTTATTCTGATGACCTAGATCAACACCGAGACCACCTATGTAGGGTCCTTGATATCTTGAGAAAGCAGAAGTTCTACGGGAAATTCTCTAAATGTGAGTTTTGGATAGACCGAGTCATGTTCCTTGGACACATCATCTCGGGAGGAACGATTGCCGTAGATCCAGCTAAAGTGTCAGCAGTTCGAGACTGGCCAGCACCGAAGAACCCCTCTGAGATACGAAGCTTCTTGGGGTTTGCAGGATATTATCGGCGCTTCATCGCAGATTTCTCAAAGACCGCCTTGCCTCTGACTATGTTGACTCGGAAAGATGTGAAGTTTGTGTGGTCCGATGTTTGTGAGGCTCGTTTCCAGGAGCTGAAAGAGAAGTTGACCACTACACCAGTTTTGACATTACCATCAGGCAATGAGGGTTTCATGATCTTCACCGACGCATCAAAGATGGGACTTGGCTATGTGTTGGAACAGAATCGGCACTTGGTTGCATATGCCTCCCGACAGCTCAAGCCAAACGAGGTGAATTACCCGACACATGACCTGGAGTTAGCTGCTATCATTCATGCATTGAAGATTTGGCAACATTATCTATATGGTGCCACTTTTGAGATCTTCACTGACCATAAGATCCTGAAGTATCTTCTAACGCAAAAAGACTTGAATCTACGACAACGACGATGGATGGAGTACATGAAAGATTACGACTTCACCATTGCCTATCATCCAGGAAAGGCGAACGTTGTAGCAGATGCCTTAAGTCGAAAGCAGCTCAGGTGTGCAGCTGTTTTGTCTAGTCAGTGGAAGAGCTTAGAAGAATTGGTGGAGTGGTCACCTCAAACGTTAGATGATCGAGTTCGTTTGGCCAATATCCAGATACAGTCTGAATTACTAAGTGAAATTGTCACAGCACAGTTGGCCAGTGGAGGACTTGACAAGATGAAAGGCTTGATGCAGAAGCCTCAGACTCGTCTTTCTTTGGGAGTAGATGGAGGAATCAGATTTGAGAATCGTATATGGGTTCCTGAAGACTCACCACTGAAAGAACGTATATTACAAGAGGCTCATGGTTCTAAGTACACGGTACACCCAGGGACTACAAAGATGTTTAAGGACATGCAGAGGTTTTTCTGGTGGCCAGGGATGAAAAGAGACATTGCAGCTTATGTAGCCAGTTGTCTTACGTGCCAAATGGTGAAGGCTGAACACCAACGACCCGGCGGACTTTTACAGTCTATAGAGATTCTAGAGTGGAAATGGGAGCAGATCACCATGGATTTCGTGGTGGGTCTACCCCGGACCAAGAAAGGTCATGATGCGATATGGGTTGTGGTAGATCGCCTTACCAAGTCAGCACACTTCCTTGCCTTAAAGACCACTGCCAAGGTGTCAGATCTAGCTGAGCTGTATATCAGAGAGATAGTACGCTTGCATGGCGTACCTGGTTCCATCATTTCCGATAGAGACCCAAAGTTTACTTCCAAGTTGTGGAAGCAGGTTCAAGAGGTATTAGGAACAAGGTTAAAGTTCAGTACCGCCTATCACCCCCAGACAGATGGTCAGTCTGAAAGGACGATTCAGACGTTAGAGGATCTGCTGCGAGCTTGTGTGCTCGATTGGGGTGGATCATGGGAGCAGTATCTGCCTTTAGCTGAGTTTGCCTACAATAATAGTTACCAAGATAGTATCGAGATGCCTCCATATGAAGCTCTGTATGGGAGACTGTGCCGGTCACCACTTCACTGGGATGAAGTTGGTGAAAGGACCTTATTGAGGTCATAGGAACTCCAAGTGTATGCTGATAAAGTCGCTTTAATCAGGCAAAGGCTAAAAAGAGCCCAAGACAGACAGAAGTCGTATGCTGATGCGAAGCGGACTGATGTGCATTTCGCTGTGGGAGAACATGTCTTTCTAAAAATCCGACCACTCCGAGCTATAGCTAAAAATAGAGGAAAGTTGAGTCCCCGATACGTGGGTCCGTTTGAAGTACTAGAACGGATTGGTGAAGCCGCATATCGCTTGGCGTTACCCCCTCAATATAGTATGATGCATGATGTGTTTCACGTGTCCAATCTGAAGCGATATGTGTAAGATCCAAGCCATGTGCTGAGCATTGAACCAATTGAGCTTCAAGGGAAGCTGTCTTATCCTGAGTTGCCTTTACGGATTCTAGATACCAAGGTAAAAGAGCTCAGAAATAAGAATATAGAAATGGTAAAGGTTCTTTGGAAGCACCATGGAGAGGATGAGGCCACATGGGAGCTGAAGACGGACATGGAAAAGGCATATCCAAATTTGTTTGTTTGATTGTTGAATTTTGAGGGCAAAATTCCAATAAGGAGGGGAGGATGTTATAACCTCATTTTCCAATACATGTAATGAGATTTGTAAATCTCTTCTAAATGAATAAATAAGACCAATGTGTGATTTCATGGTTGTTTGGAATGAATTTTGTATATATTGGCCTTGCATGCTTTCTTGATGGGCCTTATTGGCCATTAAGCCCATTTGAAAGAAAAACAAAAAGAAATGAAAAAGGGAATCCCATTTAATAAAAGAATACAAGGGAATAATGGATTAATATAAGGTAATAGTTGAAGGTGATAAAAAGGCTAGAAAATAATTTCCCATAATAAGTTTTCGTATTATAAAAGATCCTTGGGGTTCAAGGAACTCAAATGAATAGAATAATAGCCAAGAAAATAAAGAATATGTGGGAAATACCATTAAATAAGGGATAACTTGAAACTGAAATAAAGGGGCACGTTTCCTTGGATAATGACTCCTATTTTTGCACAATGAGAGATAAACATATGAACGACTTTCCTTTAAAATTTGAGGCCAAAAGGGCTTATGGATTAGGAGTTATTAAATTCTCAAATTATCTTCCAAAAATAGAATTTTCCTTGGAAATTTAGGAATCCTTTTCCTTTGGGTTTGAACACGGATAATGTTAGACGTTGGATCTCAATCCAACGGATCGGGCGGATCGCCCAGAGTCCCAAAGGGACATGGACACAACGCAGATACAGGGGATTTTACCCTTGACTTTCCGGTCTTTACAGCGCATCTGCACTTATGGCTCTTGCCCCATTGGGTTCGGGAGGTCCTTGCGAAGGATCTAGACCCTGGTTTTACCAGGTTTTGCCTTAACTACATGAAACGCCCAATTGGGCTGGAACAAGGATTGGCGACGGGTTTGGAAACCCTAGAGGAGTCCCCTATGTCCTATTTAAAGACCCGCACCAGAGTCCTCACACCCTTGCGATCTTGAACGGCCTCCTCCCAAGCGCCCACATCCTTCCTCGAGCTCGATTGTGGTTTCTCCGGCGAGCTACAGACGCAGCGCCGTCGCGTGTTCTAATTAAGAGAATCGTGAAGACGACGAGCGGGAGTCGTCGGATTGGGGAGCACGGTGGGCCTGAGCGGAATCCAACCTCTCCAGGAGAGGCGCGCTGCAGCAACCCACTTAGTGGAGCGGAGCGACGAGAGGCGACCGATCAAGATCCATCGTGGACCACGCGCCATCCGACGGACGACAACCCACAGCCGCGCACGTCGCCCTGATAGTGGAGCCGATTGACGGGGGACGTCGGATCAAGACCCGGACCACCGGCGCACTGATCGAACGGCCTAGGATCTTAGGTAAATCCTTCTCTCTATCAAATAATTAAGAAAAATGTTTTTCCTTACTAAAACCCTAGTAATTGCTAGGAATCTTGTATAGGGAAAAGTTATATATGAAAGTTGGGTAGAAAATTACAAGGAATCTGTTAAAAATGATTATGTAACCTGATTCCAGTTCGTTTTGCAAAAGTACTTGAATGGTTAGTAAAATGCATTTTAAATTAATTGGAAACCCTAATTACATGGAAAAGATATTTCTTTGTAACCTAATGGGTTGAATAGAAGGATATTAACCTGTTTATTAATAATATGAAGTTTTAATCCGTTTTAATTGCAAATGTGCCTAAATTAGGGTTTATTTCTAAAAAGGAGAGATAATGTACATGAAAACCCTAATTTAGGATTAAAGAAAAAGGGAACCTTGTTATTCCAGTAATTTGTTATATAATGATACTAAAATTTTTAGGAATATTAAAAGGAGATAATTTAAAGGTTTTAAGGGAATTTTATGAATTAGGGTTCATAGCAATTGAAAGCAAAACCCTAACTTTCAAGAAAACCCTAAAATTGGATAGAAACCCTAAGGGACATAATGATGTTGGATAAATATTAATAAAAGTAAATTGTACTTTTATTTCAGGGTTTCTTTGCCTTTGCTTGCTTACTTGGCTATTCTCTTTCATTCTATATCTGAGACTGCAATAAGAGGTATGTGGTTACGCTTATGGCTATACCGCTTAGTTTTCTGAGGTTTTACCGATGTTTCCTCAAATGTATGAAATAACTGTTGGATGATTTAATTCCTGCCTCTATAAAGTGACTATGGCTATCACAATGATTATATATGTATGACTATCTAGATCCGAGTCCACCCCTGTGGCTATGTCAAGGCTAAGGATAACCTAGAGCAAGGTCTAGGGTATCATGAGTCAGAAACTGGGCTACACATGTGTAGTGTCATGAGACTCTTAGCATACCATGAGTTAAGGAGTGGGCTACCTACGGGTAGTGCCATGTGACTCAGCCCTAGAAATTGATTCACCTATTAGGTGGAGTCATGAGGGGTAAAATGGGAATCTACCATAAGGGAGGTAGTATCCAGGTCCACTGCAGGGACAGCGCAGGGGATAGGGTACACATGGATCGCGTAGTTATACTTAAAACGTAATATTGTTTGTTAATTGATAATTGGATGCAATAATTGTTACAGATAATTGCACGATTAGTGAATCCCCCACATACCAGCTTTGGCTGACCGACGTTTTGTTTGTCGGCGTTTTAGGTACAAAATAAAAAGGACAAACAGTAATCCGTCATATTGTGAAATACACTAATTAAAGTCCAAGGAGGATTAGTTAGTTAGCCAGAGTTCTGGATAGCAGTATTAGTGTTCCAAATTTTCAAAGGTATGCAAAAGTTTTATTTATTACAGCTTTTCAGTTTAGTATAGTAGAATTTATTAATTGTTATCAATTAATTGTTGAACCTTGATCTGGAATTTATGTGTGCGGCTTCGACCTCTCGGTCTCCATTAAGTGGGGGTTATCGGGAGGTGGGGTCGTAACAAGTGCATCTTGTGTTGCATCACTGTCTAGTGTACATGTGTTCCAGAACACTCTAGTCTACTAGATGACATCAGTCTCTGAGATGGAGACACTTGGGGCTATATGCTATTGTTTACTACTACTCCATATATCACTCGTATTTTATCGTGAAGATCATATTGCCTATCTACATACCTTCTCTTGATTGTTTGTTTGAGGGGGGGAAGTATTCTTGTATGGGATGGGTTCTTTATTTGAGTTTGTATTGTTTCTTTTACAAACATATCAGTCTTTCTTTATGTTTGTTTGTAAGTTAGTCAGGTGGAATGGTTTCTTTACAAACATGTCACTCTTTCGTTGTGTTTGTTTGTAAGTTAGTCAATGATTTTTCGTGCTCCGAGTTGAAGGGGAGTATTAGAATATGGGAGTGTTTTGTTTGTTTGTATATGGGCTCAAGTCTATTTGGGTCATTAATGTTTGGACTTCTGGTGCATTAGGATTCGGTCTGCTTTCTTGTATCTCCTCCTCCAATATATAGGAGAGGGGTCTTCCTGTCAAACAATAAAAACACACAAGAGAATTTCCCATACTCCTCATCTTCTACATATCCGTTTTAAATCAAGATGTATTAATGTTTAAGTATGCCCACGTAAATCTTTCCGCAAAAGGTGGTATAGCTATTCAAGTTCAATTGACTATGACATTTATGTTCAACTAGTTTTCATCTTTTTATTATTTCCTTAAGAAATATAAACATGTAATTATCCTAGATTCTAAAATTATGATTTTGTTAGTTCACATAATTTCTTGACACGTGAAAATGATGTCACACCATGTGTTATACAATAATACATTAGCACCTTCAATTTATGCCCTTTCAAGGCAGTACAAGAATTTTTAAATTAAAAATACAAAAATGTTCAACTATACATGGCTTATGGGCTAAGTGGAAACAAGTAAACTATGTTTTCTAGATTTTGATGAATTTTAGGTACAGAACACAATTGAAACCAATTTCTCAAGATCACATACTATCTGTCTACGAGTGGGGGTTTATCCATAAGCATCATTGAAGATAAATCTCTAAGGAACAATAGAAATCGTAAGGACTATTGATGAGGTTTAAAAATACCAGTCAAGGTGGGAGCCGTTTGCAAAACCTTATCTAGGATATATTTTCAAGATGAGGTTTTAAAATGCTAGCTAAAGTTGTATGTTTATGGAACTGATGGACCACATAGGTCGTAACTATCATATCCCTTCCTACGAAAGGCACCAACTTTACCTTTGTTTTTATAGATTTCATTTCTCTAGGAGGCCTTCAAACCTATTATATTTGCCAATGTTTTGGCTTGGTAGTCTATGGGGTTTTTTTCTCCATGTTATGGCCCACTTCCCGCATTTGGTGATGGTTGTTCCCATGTGGGATATCCTTGCACAGCTACTAATGACGAGGCGACCCACACAACGTACAGGCAGGATCTTGCCTTACATGTCCCTTGAACGGAGTTCGGTTGTAACTCATTTCAATCGCGTTCTAAATGTCTAAGGTGTGGAATTTTCTAGCTTTGGCTGCCCTTAGCATTGTTCAGAAAGGGGGTGTCATCTAACTCTTGGATTTTTTTTCTCATTGTGTTCATCATTGATATGTTGAGCACTTCCACACTCAGGGTTCAGATCTTCTGTCCCGGATATGCTGTCCCAACGTGTCCCATTTGATCTCGGTCATACACACACCTCACTAATTTTTTTAGGGGTGGGTTTTTGGGTGAATCAATGACAAGGATTTATTGGGACACACTGAGAATAGCAGAGGCCGGTACATCAGATTTGAAGGCCCACACTCACGTATTGGTTGGTGTTGCGGTGTAGTAGTTCAGCCTTGGAACTGAAACTCAATCGAGGATTTACTTATATACACAATCACAAAAACATACAGAAACAATACCCATACGAGTTAAGTTGTTCTCCAGATGTTTGTGTAAAGATGCCAAATCATGACAGTCGTGAAAATCATCAGACGGACTATGCCTGAACATCCAGTGGCGGATCCAGAAAATCACAGTTGGGGGGCTGATCTAAACAAGTCATGAACATAGTTGATATATTTTTTTGACATTGATGGGGATGCAGATAATTTTGTGCCTGGCAATGATTTATGAGTATAATAATTATGTATCAATATTTAGACAATTTTCCACATCAAAACAATAAAATAAGAGCATATAAGAGTCACAACTAGTATTACAAGTTAACAACTATGATGTTTGTAAATAAAAAATACATAAGAAACATATAACTAACTAGAATGAGGGTGTTGAATCTGTCGGATTTTCATGTTTTGGAAATGTTGAATTTTTTCATCGCTAACTTCTATAAACACTTCTCTCTTGGTGTAGCATACCATCAAGTCATATAACCAGTCATCACTTATCTTGTTATGCAGTTCAGTCTTGACGATGTTCATTGCACGGTTGATGTTGCCACCGGTAGTATCAACGCTAGTTCAATAAGACGGTAAACTAATAGAAAAACAAAATGTTGTTCACTTTCTACCATATTCACAGCAAGGCTAGCAAGATCATTGCAATCTGAAAATTCAGACCTTCTTTTCATAGCATGGACATAAATGTCAAGTTGGTCTTTCACGATCACACGATCATATGTAGAAAAATCATCAGAGTAAATTTCAACAAGTCGGATTAGCTTTCCTGAATCAAATTTAGAGAATGAATTTCTTGGATCCAGACAAACAATGCATCTTAGCAACTCTGTAGAAGTTTCATTGAATTGACTATTCATCTCGACAACTATTGAATCAATCACAACATTAAAAATCCCAGTACGATAATGATGATTGTAAGTAATCAATTGCCCCTCACGCCTTGAAGAACCTCTTATTGGTATTCTATCTTCCATATTTGGTATAGGAATAGACTTCATGGCACAAAAGTTATTTACATCTTCTAATAATGCAACCCATCAACAATCTCTCAAGTCTTGGAATAGTTCTTCAACATATGCAATCAACACCATTGCATTAACAATATTTTGATCCTTCCTTTGTAATGTTTGGGAGTGCTCATTGGTTAAAGTCAAAACCTTCATCATTAAAAATAAGATAAAAACAAATTCAAAATTCTCCATTGTCAATATCAACCCTGAAGCTTTGCCTCTGTTAGAAGAATCAACTCCATCACGTGAAATATTTTGTAATACCTCGATAACTGAATCCCACATCATAAAAATATGAACTAGGGCTGTATGATGTGATCCCCATCGAGTATCACCAGGTCTTGCTAGACTAGTTTCCTAATTTTTTTTCTCTTCCTAATTTTTTTTTATTTTTCTCCATAATGACATCATGATTCTTTTGAAGCAATGCATCTTTTATTTTACAAGAAGAACTGGTCATGGTTACAATCAAGTTAGTGTAACTAAAGAAATCACTAACAGAAAAACTATTCTTTGCAACAACAACAACTACCAATTGAAACTGATGGGCAAAGCAATGGATGTAAAATACAAATGGATTTTCTTTTAGAAATAATGTCTTTAATCCATAAAACTCTCCTCTCATGTTAGAGGATCCATCATATCCTTGTCCTTTTAGTCTAGACATGCACAATCTATGACGTGTAAAAAATCATCTAAAGTCATCTTTAGTGAAGAAGTTGATGCATCAATAACATGCTCAATGCCAACAAACCTTTCAATAAGTTTTCCTTTCTTATTCATAAACCTATATGACTAAACTTATATAAATCACAAACAATATTTATTATCATAGGTTTTTAAACATAATAAATAACATATAAAAGGTACTAACCTCAAAATAACAGCCATTTGTTCTTTTATTGATGTGTCTCGCGATTCATCAACAAGTACAGAGAAATAACTATCTATGAGTTCTTCAATAATGGCTAATATTGTCTGCTCTACACAAGATTTCACCAAGTCCTTTTGGATTACAAGAGACGTCATTTGGTTATTCCCAGGATCATTTTCATTAAGCACACATGCAACTTCATAATTATTATCTTTGGTATACTCCACTAACGCCAGAAAATTTCCTCTATTATTTGAACTAGAAGACTCATCATGACCACGGAAAGCCAGACCTTGCAATAAGAGAAATGTAACTACATGTAATATTGTAGTTAGACAAGCTCTATATGCGATCTCTATGTCTCTAATATGAATAGATAACAAGTTTGATACACTTTGTCTTTGATTTTTGAAATCCACACAATATTGTCTTGCATTACAATGAGAACTACCAACTACACCCACATCTTCATTGAAAACTTCAATTGCTTTCTTCCAGTTGCTAAAGCCTATCTTTGTGAAGGCATCATTCACAAATATGTCACTTCTTGAATGACTAAAGAGATAGCAATAGAAATAATAAGCAACATCTCTTTCGACACTATATTCTAACCAATCAAACGTTTTGAACCATGCTTCTTGGAAGCTCCTCCTTTGCTTTCCATATTGATTTCTAGGAAATTTGTGACCAATTGGCTGATACGGACCCTGCAACAAGTACTGCCTCCTCATTTGGTCTCGAATATTTATGCTCTACCCTTCAATTGGTTTTCAAAGTCGAGGATCGAGAATAATATCATTTGGCTTAATTTCGACATCTACATGAGCCTTCTTTTGTGAAGTGGTATTCAAATCAGATAGCAAAGCTTCTTTTTTTTTGAGGGCAAGATGGCTCGATTCATTACTTATAAGCCAAATGACATCTACAATTTGAGTAAAAAATACAGCAGGAGCAAACAAAGATCAAGTTAACATCACTACAACTCATATCGGAACGAGAATAGAACACTTCCGTATTGATTCTTCTTCCTTGTTGCTGTCTTAAGCAGCTTTCCACAAAGAATTCCTTCAACTTGAGCGTGTAGTAGTGATAGAGGCCCTGGATCTGTGTGGTGTTCCGATGCATCATCGTCTCAAGGGACGTCGTATAACCAAGTAACAAACAAGCCACAACAAGACACAAGGAAAACTAAACACTGACAAGCAGCGGGTAAACAAACGCTGACAAGCAGCGAGCAGAAGGCTAAATAGTAGTGACTAGAAACAAACACCGATGAACGACGACTAAAAGGGCAGACTGAAGCTGCCACAACCCACTGAAAGGAAAACAGAGCAAAACCAGAAAGGAAGAAATGGGCACCTCAGCCCCTCACAACCGCACCGTTTCCCCCTGACTCGGCAAGTGCCTGCAAAGTCAGCGACACCACCCTGGGCGAGATGGATAAGCCCCCACCAGGAAAGAAGCTATCCTGGAGCTCGCTCACGGCGGCCGCAGCGCCACCAAGAGGACCCGCCGCACAAGAACGGCGAGAGGCAGGAACCAGCCGAACGGGTTCGACGGCAGCTTGGTGGAGACGAGGCGAGGTAGGAAGAGGCTCCGGGGGAGTAGGGGAAGAGACCACTGGCCGCGGCCGCCGCCCCCACCCCCCCAAGCCTAGGGCACCACCGCTAAACCTAGATCGTACGGGCGATCGCCGCTAGGTTGCGGACGAGAGGAGCGCTGTGCGATCTAGGTTTACTATGATTCTAGGGGTTGGAATCATGTGCAATTGCACTCCCATTATATGTTAAAACTTCTTTTTGTGCAGTTGTACTCACATCATTCCTTGGGCAATATGCTGTGGATGGTTGTGATGAGGTTGAGACCTTCTAACCCTAGTAACCCGATATGGATCTTGGATGGTTTGATTTCTTGGGCGATAGAATGTTGCGTCGGGCGTTGTGTGTTGCACTTGGTGACACAACATTACTGTTGCTCTGCACGATACATGTAGAGTGTGCTTCCCGACACTTTGTCTTAGAGACACTGCCTGTTGTGACGCGTTGCCCACCATGGTGTTGCCCGGTATAGAACTTTTCTTGATATTAGTTGGCTTGAGACATTGTGTTGCCTAATGTGGCATCGTCCGTTATGGTTTTATGACCTTTGTTAGCTTGGGCGATATCGGCTGGCTCAAGGCTTGCCTGATATTAGCATGTTGAAGTCATTTTCCTAGGTGCTTTTTCTGTTATCGGTCTCTACATTAGCTTAGTGTTAGCTTGGTTGGATGTTGACCGGTTATGGTGGTTCTTAGGGTGTTGCCCAATATCATTTGATAGGTGTTGCTTGGAAGATATCAGTTTGTTGAGTGTTAACTGATATAGTGAGGAATGTTATGCCTTTAGCAAGGATCATTGTACCTTTGGTGAGGGTTATCTCTTACCCGATATGCTTTTAGTGAGGGTTGTACTCTTAGTTCTGTTGGTAACCCTAATATTGTTTGGAATGTTTATATGTGGATGTTATGTATATGAATACTCATCTAATGTGGCACAACTATATCTCGATGATGAAGTGTTTATCTACTCTTGAGCATACTAACCATGCATGTTTCATCAATTGGTGACATTCTCTTGATATTGAGATAATGAGGAACACTATGTGCTATGAGAACTATGATGATACACGATGAGTGTTGGCTATGCATTGGTAACATGTGCTTAGTGATGGGATGGAATCCCTGTGATGTTGGATCCTTGTGATGGATCATGATGATTGGCAAGAGGCCAAGTGGAAACATGTGATGTTGCATCCTTGAGATGGATCATGATGATGTTGATGGCATTGAGAATAGGAGTAACAGTGTAACACAAGTTAATGGAATCTATGTTGTTCACTCTTGCTTATGGTTTGCATAATACAACTTGGTTGACCCCCAACAATCCACTTAAAATGTATTAATTAATTACAGATGAACCTTTCATGTAGTTTTCCCTGTCCATAGATTCATCATTGTCAGGAGCTGGTGATGGTGAAACAGGTTCTCCTGCGGGTTAACCTGGAGCGCATATTGTTGAATATGTTGGGTTTCTCCTAGCGAGAATAGGAGGATTAGAGTACAACCTTAGTTTTAGAATCAGAGCATGGATAAGAGCATGGTGAATAGGCCCATGGCTCAGTGTGGTAGAGCATGGATGCGTTCATGGATCGGGAGCATGGTGAACAGGCCCGTGGCTCAAGATATACTAGCGTCATGACCTGTACCAAGGTGGGATAGAGAAAGGGTAGCCTACGGAGCTGACCCTGTGACTGAGGTCACTTAAGCAAGAGAATGTGGTCCTGCTTTGGATATCTTGCACTGACCACGAGGAGGTGAGGTCGTGGAGTTCGGATCTTCCATTGACCTTGTATGGCATTGGCTTTGGGTTTTGCAACTAAAGGTTGGATTTGGGTGGTACGACAAACTTCCTCAGGGCATAATAAATGGTAATCCAGTAGTATAGTATATTTTCTTAGGGCAATCACAGAACATTGGATGAGGCCTTGCTTAATGTATGATTGTTTTATATACATGCCCTAAAAATTCCTTGCAGCTAGTTATATGCTTCTCAAGTATCATGGTAAGCTGTTAAACATAGATATAATCTTGTTCTTCATATTTCATATATGGTCTGGTTATCTGCTATATATTGCTCTAGCTTCTTTGAGGTTTTATAGTTCGATGGGGAGTTATGTTTCTCACTGGGACTGTGTGTCTCACCCCGTTGGTTTCAACCTTTTTATCTGATCAAGCTAGATGTGGTGGTGATCGTAGTGTTGCGGATGAGCAGCAAGAAGATCAGTAGAAGGCAAGGTTGGATATGCTGCTGTGGTTGTTTTGTAGTAGAGTTTTAGAGTCTCCCTGTACTCTCAGGTCCTTGGAGGTGTTTTGATGAGGTTTTACGATGTATGATCTCTATATGGCTTTTTGTAACCAGTTGTTGGCCTGGCTAGTTCTGATATGTATATAAATAGGAGATGCATCCTTATTGTATATGGAAAAGACATATCTAGTGTGCTGATGGACATCTATCATGTTTATGTATATATAAAATGTTTCCTTACAGGATGTGGATCTGGTTGTAATAGTTCTGTTCTTATGATGCTTTCCACAATCGGTTTTAATTGACCCGTGTTTTTGATAATATGTGGTTTATGGTGGTTCCGTGCATTTTTGCGTGGCATTTCGTTGTCTATGTGATGGCGGGATGTCACATATATCATGCATATATATATTCTCATATCAATTGTCATGTGTATACAAATATAAATGTAATGTAAATTTAGCATGCATCGGTATTTACTACATATATGTATTCTCATAACCTCCCTAGCAACATTACCCTCAATAATACTCCCATGAGGTTGATAACAATTTCGAACATCACCATTAAAAACACTCATGTACTGTTCAAAAGGATACATCCAATGTAAGAAAATTGGTCCCACATTTTCTCTTCTCTTGTCAAATGGATTACAAGATGTACCATGATATCAAAGAATGAAGGATGAAAATACATCTCAAGCTAGCACAGGGTAACAACCACTTCTCTTTGCAACTTATCAAGATTCTCAAGATCTATAATTTTTCCGCATAGAGTGTTGAAGAAGAAACAAAGCCTAGTGATTGGAAACCTTACATGCTTCTGCATTAACACGAGAAATGTTTATTGCATTAGAGTGTGACAATCATGAGATTTAAAATCTATTAGCTTCAGATCCTCAATTTATACCAATATACAGATATTAAAGAGTATCCCTTTGATACCTTAACATCAAGCAAGAACTCAAAAAGAGTTTTCTTCTCCTTTCTAGACAATGTGTAACAAGTAAGAGGTAAATATGTTTTCCAATCACTACTAACTTTTTTGTTAATTCTTTCCTTATGCCCATTTCATGTAGGTCCATTCTATATTTGATGCCATCTTTAGTCTTACCCAGTATATTCACCAGAGTACCAATCACGCTATCATAGACATTTTTCTTGACATGCATGACATAGATACAATGCATAACTGCCAAATAAATCCAACAAGAAAGATCCCAAAATATTGACCTCTTCTTATATAAAGATTAGTCACTCTGTGTGGGAATGTTACATTGCGATCTCTTACCGAATGCATTGACAAATTCTTTTACTCTTTCAGAAACATCCTCCCATGATATAGGTTTAGGGGCACTATGCTCCTCATTTGATCCATTGAACACTTTGTGCAACCTTAAGTAAGGATGAACTTTTTGAAGAAACCTTTGATGACCAAGATATACAGTCTTTCCACCATGTTTTAGTCATATTGAACTAGTGTTCTCCTTACATATAGGGCATACTTTTAGATCTTTTTATGTTGTATCCAGACAAATTCCCATATGTTGAAAAGTCAATAATGGTGAAAAACAACATATCATACATAAGAATTGTCTCTACATGAAGCATCATAAATCATCACAACTTCTCCCTAGAGTTTCTTTAAGTCATCAATCATAGGTTCAAGATAAACATTGATATCATTGTCGAGTTGTTAAGTGTAAATAGTGGGACCCGATAGTGGGCCCACTCAATGGTAAAAAACATTAACCATTCACAATATTACAACAATCATAATCATTCGCATGTAGATATATATTGATTAAAGATAACTATAGTAGGGCCAAGATACCACTGAGCCATTGGCCTATATATAATATTGGGTAGAAATAGCACACCCATAGGTAGAATTAGGATGCCTCTATATATATATATAAGTGTAGAAGTAGCACACCTTGGGTAGAAGTATCACACCCTAATGGTGACACATAAGCATCTACGATAGTTAGCTAGTCAATTTATCTAACATGCATAAATAGAGTGTGATGGAGCTTCCACTTATGTGGAATTGCGTGCACCACTAAAAATCCTAAAGATGGTAAGTCTTTAAGTTTAGCCTTGCTTATACTAGATAGAAAACTCCACCCACGTATGCTAGGATACGTGGAAGTCTTATCGCAGTATAGTTAAGGGTCGAATCCATAGGACAACAGTCTTGTTGCAAGCAACAAGATGGAAAACATATGGAATTTCACTTGGTTACTTACTAGCAGGTACTTATATCGAAGGTTGGATTTTGATGTTTTTAACTAAGAACATGAAAAGTAAAGGAAGCAGGTAAATCTAATGAGTTAAACTATGATAAGAAATCACTAAGGTGTGATCGGTTTTTCACCACCACTACACATCAATCAACACATGCAAAGCAAAACTTAACCTGCAAAAAGAGTCCAGTCAGTTAGTATCCTTGTAGACTTAGCCTCCTTTCGGAGAATCTAACTACGAGAAGTGCGGGAATGTTGCAACGCCAGCCATTCCCGAACAAATGGTCACATTACTTTGCATCATTCTCCTCGCGAAGTGTGTTCCTCCACTTATCAAGGTTGCACTTCCATACGTCAACTGATTCCATTTCATAGTATGAAAGTGCAACGGATGATAGTGAGTTTACTCCACTTATTGAGATACACTTCTAGATACCGAAACAGATGCATGGTGAATACATGCACCAAGAACCAACATACAAATGAGTTTCAAATCTAATAGTACAAACGTGGACAATTCATACTAAGAGATAAAAGGTAACACAAGTTGGAGATCAAGCAACATGCATTCATTAATCGTTTGATGTCGAACTGACAAAGATAAGAACTCTATATTACAACCTAAGGATTACATTTACATGATATGAAAGCATGGGTAGCGGGGCTACTCCCCGCACCCTAGCGAAGAAGACTACTTTCTCATGACTAGGACAAAGAAGGAGGCAAGAAGAGAGAGAAAGAGCATCATCCCCACAAAGGAGATAGGAAAGTCAACCCCTTGGAGAGAGAGAGACGATCCACCAGCTTCACAGGTTGCTTGATGACGAGAACTCCCTCTTCCCACCTTCTTTGGCGGAGAGAGAGAAAGCAGCTTCAAGATGGAGTATGAGTCTTAGACCGGCAGCCCCTGGGTGGAGAATGGAAGTAGCAAGAGATCTGGAACGATTGAGGCAGCCTTTGGGCGTCTGAAAAAAAACTCCCCCCTTGGAGAACCCTTGGGGTCTTATTTATAGGCCTTGGGTGAAGTCCAAATGGTTTGGAGACCGTTTGGACCTCAAGACCGTTTGGGACCTCAAAACCATTTGACTTCATGCGGTCTTGAGACCGGTTGGCTTCATGCGGTCTTGGGACCGGTTGGCTTCATGCGGTCTTGGGACCGGTTGGCTTCATGTGGTCTTGGGACCGGTTGGCTTCATGCGGTCTTGAGACCGGTTGGCTTCATGCGGTCTTGAGACCGGTTAGCTTCATGCGGTCTCGAGACCGGTAGGCTTCATGCAGTCTCGAGACCGGTTGGCTTCATGCGGTCTTGGGACTGGTTGGCTTCATGCGGTCTCGAGACCGGTTGGCTTCATGCGGTCTTGGGACCGTTTGAATCCATGCGGTCTTGAGGTTGAGTTATTCTTTTATGATTTTTTTTGTGCTTTTTCTGCATATATAGAAAGGAAAGTTAGTCTGATGGTATATTTACAAAAAAGGGTAAAATTAGGATTATGTATAGTTTAAGCTTTAGAAAGAGTATGGAAAACTAAAGAAAAGGACTAATATAATCGACTAAAATAGAAGGTTATCACCCCCCTAACTTAGAGTCTAGCTTGTCCACAAGTTAGATAGAGCTGAGACATGTAATGGCGAGGCGATCTTATTAATTAGGATTTCCATACTCTTGCTTCAATTCTTAACCTGAGTTCCCCTGAGGTCATATCAAGTCTTATTGCTTGCCTTGACTCTATCAGGTTGCGAGAGTTGCTTGGGTCTCAGGTTCTTTCCGTATCTCGCAGTTCACATTGGGACCACCTTTATTTTATGCGTATTGTTGACTCTAATCATCTTTATATCTCTCTGAAAGGCCTACTGGGAGCTAGAGAGGGTATGAGGGTTGGTCAAAGGCTTGAGGTGTAGCTCCCCCTTCAAGTGGGGGAGGGGCTATCTATGTTTTTGGGATCTCACTACCGAGCACGACACATCTGCCTTTGTGAGGGAAGCTGAATGTACCGGCCGGGTGAGCCCTTTATGAGCCTTTCATATATTTAGAGACCTTAGGGTTTCACTACCGGGCACGACACATCTGCCTTTGTGAGGGCAGCGGAATGTGCCGGCCGGGTGAAACCTTCGTCGGTTCTTTATATAGATCCTTATTCATGGCACAACTCTCATGATTTTATTCGGCTCTCTGGCTTTTATTCGATGACTCGCATGCTTGGGATTTGGGGTTTTATTTGGGAATTATTTTGGGCGGCCAAGCCTCTTTTATTTTGAAGAGAGGAAAGCTGTTCTTAGAGTCTTTCAACATGCACTTATTTGGTTTGTGGTCCACTTGCAGAACTTCTTGATTTGGAAGTTGCCTGATTCCCCTCTCATCCTTGAGAGCTTGGCTTATTTCTGCCTTGATTTTGCCCTGTGGAGAGTCAGATAAAAAATTGAAGCAAAAACATGAAATCGACAGTGGATGGAAATTGTTAAATCGCCATTAAATGTCTAAGCGCTATTTACTTTTGGGGACTATCATGATTCTAAGGTTAATTGGGGTGACTTTATTCCAAAAGAATTTAAGTTAAAAAGAATTCTGTAAAGAGAAAGAATAAAAGAAGAAAAATAGAAAGTGCTAACAGAAAGAGGGATGTAGGAAATGATACCTCACCCTTGTCTAATGTACCCCCCCAACTTATCACTCACTCTGTCCTCAGAGTGTCAAAGTGATAGGGTGAGCAGTAATTATGACAAGGGATACATGCTAAGGTAAATCTTCATTTGCCCCCGGAGAATGAAGTAGATTGGATGCGAATTGTCCTCGTAAAGCGTGGTAATCCACGTCAGTCATCTCCTCTACTGGTCTTTGGAGAACGATGATGGTGTACATCCAGTAGAGGACGTGGAAGCCGCAGTCGTTCGATTGTCGGATTTGCTGGGGGCATTTGTGGCAGAAGGCAGGGTGGTGGAAATGCTCTTTGTCGTACGCCTTTGTATGCTGACTCAGAAAATCGATTAACTTTTCGACGCACTCCCTTGCCACTACTTCTGTTGGTGTCTTTGGTGTCACAACGTAGTTTCTCTGTCGTGCGTTGTACTGGCTATCAGAACTGTTGTATATTGTGGTTGTTCCTTTTGGGAGGTTTGTTGCCAGGAGCATCCAGTGCTCATGATAAAGGAAAGGTAACATGATGAACGTCGGTGTTGTGTGATGGAGATAGGAGATCAGCGCGTCAGCTGTGCTGAAGTTCTTGAGGTTTAGGAGATCATCTTTCATATATGGAGACGCCATGTATGTTGTTGGGTTGTTTTGGCCAAGCAGAAACTGATAGGCGGCCATAAGGCTTACAGAGAGGGATACCTTAACCTGTAGAGTCTCTCGCAGTGTGTCGGCCATTACAAGAATGTCTCGAGACATGAATACCAGTCCATCTTTGTCGGCGGAGAGCCGTGCCATAATGAGATGCAATTCGAGGTCGTTGAGACCCTTGCAAGAATCGCGATCAAAATCCAGGAATGTTGGTGTAATGGAGAACACAAGATCGATCTTGCTTTGATCTTGCTCGGTATCGGCGACTGGCAACTTGGTCTTTTCTGACTCCTTTAGAGTTTGTCGGAAGGGTCGCCACTGCGGTCGCTGGATAGATGAGAAGAGGTAGCGAGGAACGTCGTCTGGTGCCATAGTTGGATCGTTGAAGAACCTTCTATCATAGATTAGCTCCATGGCATAACGTCCGCGTAAGGAATGAAAATCTTCAGCAACTAGATCGTTAAATGGGATTTCTTGGTTCAGCGCTTGAATGTGACGTATAGTGCAGAAAGCGCAATCCCCAGATCCCTTGGTGGCTTGAACTAGAGGGTTTATGATTTTGAACCATGGTTGGCTGATGGAGCTGGGACTTACACTAAAAGATCACTCTTCCAATGGGAGTCCCAAAGATGCACCAAAAACCCTAGGGAGTTGATGTTATCTCTAGGTTTACCTAGAACTGGTGCTTAGATAACAACTCCAACCCCATAAGAGTATGGAAGCCTTATCATAGTATAGATTTAGGATCGAACCCAAAAGACAACGGTCTTGTTGCAAGCAACAAGATGAAAAACATATATAACTTCACTTAGCTACTCACTAGTTGGCACTTATATCGAAAAGTTGGATTTTGATGGTTTTAAACTAAAACATGAAAAGTAAAGAAAGCAAGCAAATCTAAGAGTTAAACTATGATAAAGATCACTAGGGTGTGATCGGTTTTTCACCGCCACTACACATCGATCAACACATGTAAAGCAAAACTTAACCTGCAAAAAGAGTTCGATCAGTTAGTATCCTTGTAGACCTAGTCTCCTTTCGGATAACCTAGCTACGAGAAGTGCGGGAATGTTGCAACGCCAGCCATTCCCGATCAAATGGTCACATTACTTTACATCATTCCCCTCGCAAAGTGTGTTCCTCGACTTACCAAGGTTGCACTTCCATACGTCAACTGATTCCATTTCATAGTATGAAAGTGCAACGGATGATAGTGAGTTTACTCCACTTCTTGAGATACACTTCTAGATACCGAAACAGATACATGGTGGATACATGCATCAAGAACCAACATGCAAACGAGTTTCGAATCTAATAGTACAAACGTAGACAATTCATACTAAAAGATAAAAGATAACACAAGTTGGAGATCAAGCAACAAGTATTCATTAATCGTTTGATGTTGAACCAACAAAGATAAGAACTCTACATTACAACCTAAGGATTACATTTTACATGATATGAAAGTATGGGTAGCGGGGCTACTCCCCGCACCCTAGTGAAGAAGACTACTCCCTCATGACTAAGACCAAGAAGGAGGCGAGAAGAGAGAGAGAGCATCATCCCCACAAGGATGGAAGAAGGTCAACCCCTTGGAGAAGAGAGCAACGATCCACCAGTCTTCGTAGGTTGCACGATGAGGAGGTCTCCCCTTCCCACCTTCTTGACGAAGAAGGAGAAAGCAGCTTCAGGATGGAGTATGGACCTCAGACCGACAGCCCCATGGCGGAGGATGGAAGTGGCAAGAGCTCTGGAACGATTGGGGCAGCCTTTGGACGTCTGAGACCCCCTTTTGGAGGACCCTTGGGGTCTTATTTATAGGCTTTGAGTGAAGTCCAAACAGTTTGGAGACCGTTTGGACCTTAAGACCATTTGGGGCCTCAAGACCGTTTGGACTGTGAGACCGTTTGGCTTCAAACGGTCTTGAGACCATATGAACTCCATGCGGTCTCGGGACCGATTGGCTTCATGCGGTCTTGAGACCGTTTGAACTCCATGCGGTTTCGGGACCGGTTGGCTTCATGCGGTCTTGAGACCGTTTGAACTCCATGCGGTCTCGGGACCGGTTGGCTTCATGCGGTCTTGAGACTGTTTGAACTCCATGCGGTCTCGGGACCGGTTGGCTTCATGCGGTCGTGAGACCGTTTGAACTCCATGCGGACTCGGGACCGGTTGGCTTCATGCGGTCTTGAGACCGTTTGAACTCCATGCGGTCTCGGGACCGGTTGGCTTCATGCGGTCTTGAGACCGTTTGACTCCATGCGGTCTCGGGACCGGTTGGCTTCATGCGGTCTTGAGACCGTTTGAACTCCATGCGGTCTCGGGACCGGTTGGCTTCATGCGGTCTTGAGACCGTTTGACTCCATGCGGTCTCGGGACCGTTTGCTTCATGCGGTCTTGAGACCGTTTGACTCCATGCGGTCTTGAGGATGGGTTATTCTTTTATGATTTTTTTGTGCTTTTTATGCATATATAAAAGGAAAAAGTTAGTCTGATGGTGTATTTACAAAAAGGGGTAAAATTAGGATAATGTATAGTTTAAACATAAAAAAGAGTATGGATAACTAAAGAAAAAGACTAAGATAATCAACTAAAATAGGAGGTTATCACCCCCCCTAACTTAGAGTCTAGCTTGTCCTCAAGTTAGATAGAGCTGAGACATGTAATGGTGAGGCGATTTTATTTAGGATTTCCATACTCTTTCTTCAATTCTTGACCTGAGTTCCCCTGGGGTCATATCAAGTCTTATTGCATGCCTTGATTCTTTCGGATTTCGAGAGTTGCTTGGATCTCAGGTTCTTTCCGTATCTCAAAGTTTGCATTGGGACCACCTAATTTTGTGCATGTTGTTGACTCTAATCAGCTTTATACCTCTCTGAAAAACCTACTAGAAGCTAGAGAGGGTATGAGGGTTGGCTAAAGGCTTTGAAGTGTAGCTCCCCCTTCAAGTGGGGGAGGGGCTGTCTATGCTTTTTTGAATCTCACTACCGGGCACGACACATCTTCCTTTATGAGGGCAGCAGAATGTACCGGCCGGGCGAGTCCTTTATGAGCCTTTCATATACTTGGAAACTTTAGGGTTTCACTACCGGGCACGACACATCTGCCTTTGTGAGGGCAGCGAAATGTGCCGGCCGGGTGAGACCTTTGTCAGTTCTTCGTATAGATCCTTATGCGTGGCACAACTCTCATAATTTTATTCGTCTCTCTGGCTTTTATTCAATAACTCACAGGCTTGGGTTTTGGGATTTTTGAGAATTTATTTTGGGCGGCCAAGCCTCTTTTATTTTGAAGAGAGGAAATCTGTTCTTAAAGTTTTTTAACGTGCACTTATTTGGTTTGTGGTCCACTTGCAGAACTTTTTTTTTTTGATTTGGAAGTTGCCTGATTTCCCTCTCATCCTCGAGAGCTTGGCTTTTTTTAGCCTTGATTTTGACCTGTGGAGGGTCAGATAAAGAATTGAAGCAAAAACGTGGAATCAGTGGTGGGTGGAAATTGTTAAATCACCATTAAATGTCTAAGTGCTATTTACTTGTAGGGACTAACATGATTCTAGAGTTAATTGAGGTGACTTTATTCAAAAAGGGAAGAAAAAGGGGATACCTTGCCCTTGTCTAATGTACCCCCTCCCCCTAACTTATCACTCACTCTGTCCTCAGAGTGTCAAAGTGATAGAGTGAGAGGAAATTAGGACAAGGGCTGTAGCTAAACTAAGTCATGGAGTCATGGGTTGCCTCCCAAGTAGCGCCTTGGTTTAACGTCGCTGGCTCGACGAAGTTGTAGGGTTGTTATGCTGTTGGCGTAGCATCTCTGATGTCGATGGTTTGTCGATTCATTTTGTCTTCCTGAGTGTAATATCTTTTTAAACGGTTCTCGTTGACCGTTCGTTCTCCTCCGTTGTTGTCGATAATAATGGCAGCTCCAGTTGGGTAGATATGTTTTATAGTGAAGGGTCCGGACCATTTTGTTCTAAGTTTTCCGGGGAATAATTTGAGCTTGGAATTGAATAGGAGCACTTTGTTGCCAACGGAGATATCTTTTCTCTTAAGGTTTCCATCGTGCCACATTTTTGTTTTCTCTTTATAGATTCTGGCACTGTGATATGCTGTCATTCGGAGTTCTTCTAACTCCTGTAGCTGGAGTTGTCTGTTCTCCCCTACACTTTTAAGGTCGAAGTTTAGTTGCTTGATGGCCCACCAGGCTTTATGTTCCAGCTCGACTGGAAGATGACATGACTTCCAATACACCAAATGGAACGGAGTTGTCCCAATTGGTGTTTTGTAAGCAGTTCGGTATGCCCAGAGGGCATCAGGAAGTTTGGTGGACCAATCAGTGCGGTTTTTATTCACTGTTTTTTCAAGAATCGCCTTTAACTGTCTATTGGATACTTCTACCTGGCCACTAGTTTGTGGGTGGTAAGGCATGGCAATTTTGTGATGGACTCCGTATTTTCTCAGTAACGCTTCGAAACTTCATTCCAGGAAATGGGTCCCGCCATCTGATATGACCGTTCTTGGAACTCCAAATCTCGGAAAAATAGTATCTTTGAACAATTTGATAACAGGTTTGGAGTCGCTGGATACGGTGGGTACAACTTCGACCCACTTTGATACGTAATCTACTGCGACCAGAATGTAAGAGAAGCCATATGATGAAGGGAAAGGTCCCATGTCGTCTACCCCCCATACATCAAACAGCTCAATTTCTTGCCACATAGTGAGGGGCATTTCATCCCTTTTTGATATGTTTCCCGAAAATTGACATTTGTCGTAGGCTTTCACGAAATCATACGAGTCTTTTGATATGGTGGGCCAGAAGAAACCAGATTGTAAAATTTTTATGGCGGTTTTCTTGGCGCTCATATGCCCCCCCCGTGGGTCCGGAATGGCAGTGTTCTAAGACCGGGGTTATTTCTTCTTCTGGCAGGCACCGACGAAAAAGTCCATCGGCACAGAGGTGGAATAAGTAGGGTTCATCCCAATGATAACGTTTTATGTCGTGAAGGAACTTCCTTTTATCCTGATATGAAGCAGACGGGTGGATAATCCCTGTGGCCAGGTAATTAACGATATCAGCATACCAAGGAAAACTATGAGTGGCCTTCATAAGTTGATCATCAGGGAGAGAATCCCTGATAGGGATTTTATCTTTTTCTTCAACTTCGATCCTGCTGAGATGATCAGCCACAACATTCTCCACGCCACTTTTATCTTTGATTTCCAGGTCGAATTCTTGGAGCATCAATACCCAGCGAATAAGCCTGGGTTTGGCGTCCTGTTTCTGGATCAGGTATCGGATAGCAGAATGGTCAGTGTAGACGATGACTTTAGAGCCAATCAGGTAGGAACGGAATTTTTCGAACGCGTAGATGATAGCTAGAAACTCTTTTTCCGTGGTGGTGTAGTTTTTCTGTGCTTCGTCTAGCGTTTTGGATGCGTAGTAGATGACATAGGGTTTCTTATCGATTCGTTGTCCTAAAACAGCCCCTATGGCGTAATCACTTGCGTCGCACATGATTTCGAAGGGTTGCGACCAGTCTGGAGCCCTTAGAATAGGTGCAGAGATTAATGCCTCTTTGAGGGTGGAGAAACTTCACATACATTCTTGGTCGAAAATGAAATCGGCATCTTTGGTTAGGAGTTGGGTCATGGGTTTAGCTATTTTCGAGAAGTCTTTGATGAATCTTCTGTAAAACCATGCATGACCCAGGAAAGCTCGGACTCCCCTTATGTCCTTCGGAGGTGACATCTTTGAGATAACATCGATCTTTGCTTTGTCAACCTCGATTCCCCTATCACTTACCCTATGTCCGAGGACGACACCTTCTGTTACCATGAAATGGCATTTTTCCCAGTTCAAGATAAGGTTCGTTTCCTCGCAGCGTTGCAGAACTCGTTCAAGATTGTTTAGACAGGTGTGGAAGGAGTCTCCGTAGACAGAGAAATCATCCATAAAGACTTCCATAACAGATTCAGTTAACCCGGAGAAGATAGCGGACATGCAGCGTTGGAAAGTGGCAGAAGTGTTACATAGCCCGAATGGCATTCTTCTGAAAGCATATGTCCCAAAGGGACAAGTGAAGGTGGTTTTTTCTTGGTCCTCCGGGTGTATGGGTATTTGGTAAAACCCTGAGTAACCATCGAGATAATAGAAATACTTTTGGTGGGCTAGGCGTTCTAGGACTTCATCAAGGAAAGGCAGAGGGTAGTGGTCTTTCCTTGTAGCTTTATTCAACTTCCTATAATCAATGCACATTCGCCACCCCGTTACAGTCCTAGTAGGTACTAGCTCATTTTTATCGTTGATTACTACATTAGTGCCCTCTTTCTTTGGAACAACGTGTTGGTATGTATTCCCTGAGAGCCAATCATGTGATGATTGGTGGGATACATTAAGATTGATTTGATAAACATCAAAGGCAAGCTTCCAATTCATTCTGGTTCAGTCATATGAGATAGTGATAGAATAGATTGAATGCCTAGAGAATGACAGTACTCAATGACGTATGCTTTTAGGCTGAGGACCTGGACGATGAGATCATACAGATGCTAAGAGTTTGTACATTCTTGTTATGTCCCTAGTCGGATGTCATTGTGGAAGGTAGATAGACAACAATGACACACAAGACTAGATTGTGGTGTTGGTTGATGATAGAATCTCATTAGTCATGATATAGAGATATCAAACCAAACACATAGGTACTTGTTAGAGAACAAGGGTACCAGACAGACCCACCGTGAGTTTGACACATGGAACCATGAGATGGTAGTCACAGTCATTACTCACAGTGATGGTGGTGAGTGTGATTCTTTGACCTGAAATCACTGCACTCAACACATGTCGTTGGGTACACTTTGACATCATCAAACACAGTCCTGAAACATGGGTTGTTATAAAGGTGATGATTGGGTGGCTTTGACACATGGGGCTTCTGAGGGGTGAGTGATAGATATGGGAATTGTCCCTCCTGAGGGAGTTTGATATCCATGGCCACTTGATGAGTAGGATTGAGAAAGGCGTGCACGCATGTGTGAATCAGTATATGATACTGATGTCATACATATCTCTTCCAGTCTACTCTGAGATCAAGGAAGTGAATGAACATTGACATGATGACTGTTCCATGCCTCGAGTTTATTCGGGATATCAGTGACAAAGGAATTATACATTCACTGTAACACCATTCACAGATTGTAGGATGAAAGTTGTTCTCCAACTTTCTACTTTCACTTGGGTAGCACTGATGTGTGAGTAGGCACCGCTCTTTGCTTGTGAAGTCATAAGTGTTATGAACTTTCACTGCCAACGTGAAATGGACCTGCAGGGTCACACACATAGGATTTAACCTGGAAGAGGAGTTTTGTCCACAAAGCAATGTTTAGATTGATTACTAAAGGAGTTTAGTAGTTCAATTAAACACTCAATCAGTCGATGGCTCAATATTGTATGGTTCAAGGTGTTGGACGCATTGATTGGAGTATCAGATTGATTGAAATCACATTTGATTGATTTTGCCCAACCTGTGCTCCCAACCGATCGGCTCATGTGATGAACCGTTCGGCTAAGGTTGCTGAACCGGTCGGCTGGAGTGTCCAGGCCGATCGGCTCATGTGATGAACCGGTCGGCTAAGGTTGCTGAACCGGTCGGCTGGAGTGTCCAGGCCGATCGGCTCATGCCCAGGTTGAAACGATCGGTTCAAGGGTTGAACCGATCAGCTCAACTGGTGCAACCGACCAGTTGGGAAAGTCATGTCGGCAAGAATTTTCCTTTCGTTTCAAATTGCCCAATTCGATTGGGAATAATATTGGTATTCGATACCAATTGGGAAAGAAACAAGGAAAGTCTTTTTGAGCCGGATTAGGACCATGAACCGATCGGTTCAGGGCACCAACTGATCGGTTGGAGTGCCCCAAACGATCGGCTCAATGGCCGAACCGATCGGTTTAGTTGTGAACCGATCATTTCAAGTTGCGAAACGGTTGCCTTTTGTGGAAAATTCTCGAACCCTTCTACTCCTGCTTTAGTCCCGCATTACCCGGGATGGAGAACCCTGTCCCATGAATCTCCTATATATAGGGGTATTGGGGGCTTCTCAAAGTACAACTCAGTGCAACCAGTTGCTCTGCAAGTTGTCGTTCTCTCTGGTTTTGGTAACCGTGAGAGAGCCCGAGCAAGTGCTTCCCGCAAAAGGGAGGTGCAGCAAGGGAAGGACAACTGCAGTTGCAACAGGAAGCAGGAGAGCGTGTTGGCGACTAGTACGTCAATAGGAGGGTGCGACTCCTTCCACTTCCTTGTGGGACAAGGAGTGTGGAGTTCCAGGTGGTCCGTGTGGACTACTACAGAGGCGGGAGGACACTGCCGCTTAGGAGGACAACTATCATCCGACAGTCCGGTTCGAGTAGGAGTTGTCAGTCCCAGTGCGACCAGGAGCTGCACAGACACCGTCGCAGTCCGGAGTTGAAGACCGCACATTGCACGAGGTATTGTCGCCGAGCAAGCCTCGGGACAAGGTATGATTCCGCAAACCATCCTTTCCTATTATATAGACATTGACGCGTTTCCTCGGTATGGGTTGGGGAGAAAATTTTTGTTTCCGCTGCCTTCTCTGTCTCCCCTAAAACCCAACAGTGGTATCAGAGCCACGTCAACTGCTCTATATTTTAGGAATATCGATATGATCGATTTTGGTTTGTCGCCTTTATTTATTGCATGCGATGCGAATAATATTGGCTTTATGCATGTCCAATCCTAAATCCACAAATCCCAAATTACATATATGATATGTATTATTAATGCACTCGATACGCGTCGCCCTTAAATGAGTTTTGTGGTGGATGTGTGTAGCGTGATTATGGCCTATAAACCCCTATCTGTGTGTGGTTGTTTATGGTTGCTTGCATCTCGGTCTGCGCACCGATCTTCCCTCTCTTATTCCTGATGTA
Source organism: Alisma plantago-aquatica (assembly GCA_963693085.1). Classification (NCBI taxonomy): domain Eukaryota; kingdom Viridiplantae; phylum Streptophyta; class Magnoliopsida; order Alismatales; family Alismataceae; genus Alisma; species Alisma plantago-aquatica. The sequence goes on along the minus strand of OY856411.1, from coordinate 366,043,701 downwards.
ACTCGAAATAATTCGAGATTCTTCCTACCTTTGCTCCCCCCGAATGTAAATCGGGGTTTCTCCTTTAAAGCAATGTAAAAAATAGAATAGGATTTTATTTCCTGTTATGTCAAAGACCGGCGGATATCAAGACGACTGCTCAGACGGTCGGTTCAAGGAGTGAACCAATCGGTTGACCTTCTAGACGGTCGGTTCAAGGAGTGAACCGATCGGTTGATGACCGGTTTGAGGAGCAAGACGAGCGGGTGGCGGACATGACGAGATGCACGACGACCAGGCAAATCGATCGGTTGGAGGAGCCAACCGATCGGCTGGTGGCACCCAGACGACCGGCTGGAGAGTACAGATCATTCATGTGATGAGTTGATCAACTCGGAAGGCAAAGGCACAAATTTCATCTTGTACAGGTTGCATGTGATAGACCTAGATGACCGTGATTCCTCTTGGCTCGAGGAATCACATTAGGATGGCCATAATCATCGCTCTTTATCGTTTGTGCATGTTTTCTATGGGATATAGCATGTATATGATACGTACTATGTATTGTGGTGATTGGATATGTATATGGTTATAAAACCAAATCCCTCATTAAATATTAAGTATTAGATGCCTTCCAAATGCGACACACGTGAAAATCTTGATCGACCAAGTGTGGGCATGCCCAAGCGTGGTGCACCGTCTATCTCGTGGAAGCGTGAAGGATGAATGTGTGGGTCTGCCCAAGCAGGGTGCATATTCATCGTGTTTTCTTTGGGTTGAACTTAACAAGGTGACCTAGATAGGATCTAGCGCCTTGAGGCATGGAGATGATCATTGCAAGGAGTTGTAGATGACATCTTATCAAGAGTTGCATATGATGAAATTGGCAAAAGTTGCCTACCTGAGAGATCTATGTTGTGGGTGACAGCCCAAGCTGGTCCATGACTTAGAGGATTTCAGGATCTTGCCCACTAGAAGGTTGTACGCTGCAATCTTCCGAATTTATGGTGAGGGCTATCAATTTGAAGTAAAATAGTGGGAGCGATAATTAATTAAAGGCCTAATTATATCGTCAAATTTTCAAATCAATCAAATAAGTCAAAAATGAGTTTTGGACTAAAATTGCATATTTTCCTTTTTGTAGTTCAAATGGCAACAAACAACAACAACTTTTCTTTGCGATCGGTCCTTGACAAGGACAAGCTAAATGGGACAAACTTCCACAACTGGTATCGGACATTGAGAATTGTTCTCACTCAAGAGGGTAAGCTCTATGTCCTGGATACTCCAATTCCAGAGGAACCCGCTCCTAATGCACCAAGGACAGAAAGGGATGCTTACAAGAAGCATTCTGATGATGCCATTGATGCAAAATGCTTGATGCTATGTTCAATGAACCATGAGTTGCAGAGGCAACATGAGAACATGGGTGTCATAGAGATGATTCTGCATCTCAGGAACATGTATGAAGATCAGGCACGGCAAGAGAGGTACAATGTTTCTAGGGCATTGTTCAAGTGCGTCATGACAGAAGGAGATCCAGTTGGTCCTCACACACTCAAGATGATTGGGTATGTGGAGAACCTGCAGAGACTGGGATTTCCACTGAGCCAAGAGTTGGCTACTGACGTGATACTGCAATCATTGCCAGAATCTTACAGTCAGTTTGTGATGAACTACAACATGAACAACTTTGATAGGCCACTGTCAGAGTTGTTGGGCATGTTGAGGACAGCCGAGTTACAGATGAAGAAGGACAAGCCTAAGTCCGTGATGGTGATCACGAGCAAGAAAGGCAATTCCAAGCGCAAGGGCAAGGGAAAAGCTAAGAAAGGTTCTGAAGCTAGCCAGGAGTCCAAGCCATCTTCATCTCTCAAGGCCAAGGGAGGCGTGACCAAGAAAGGAAATTGCCACCATTGTCAAAAGCCAGGACATTGGAAAAGGAATTGTCCTCTCTACCTGGAAGAAAAAAAGAAGAAGGAGGCGACTGAAACCTCTACTTAAAGGTGTCATGAAAGTAAACTTGTAACACTTTTGAGATATATGATATCAAGATGTAAAGTGTAAAGCATTCTTACTTGGGGCAAGTGTTGCCTTTATACAGAGGAATACTTTAGTTTATTTTCAGCCAATAAGGCATGTAATACAGTTATGAACTGCTATTTCATACTTGCCAATAGATAGAAACACTTTATTTTTGCATATTGTATGACAATGATGGCAATTAATAAAGTTGTGTTTTCAATCTTAAAGATATGATCTTTGTGGCAATGCCTTATTTATCTTGTGATATTTGATATGCATAAGATAAGACGATACCTAAAAGTTATAGATAACTCAAACAATTTAATTAGCATTAATCATGAGAAATTCATTTCTAGTTTCCATGTGATGGATAAAACTAGACTCTTTTGGTTAGAGAACCAGTAAGGGACATGAATATCTTGGACATGATTAATAAATCTTCACTAAAGTAGTGGAAGAGTGATTATCCTATTAGGTATAATACATGTGATGTATTTACATACCTATTGGAATAAATGCTAATACTTCAAATGGTGTTTAGAGAAATACCAATATGAATGTCTTGAAATGTTCAAGATTATCATAAATGAAGTACAAATTTGGTAAAGTATTAATTCTTGATGAGATCAATGAATGAAATACTTGGACCAAATGTTTGAGATCCTTATGAGTGATTATGATAGTGTATCATAGTGAACTCATGATTAAGGCATGGTGATGTCTGAATCAAGAAGGAATCATACTGTAAGGAGTTAGAGAATGATTATCAAATAACTGAATTCTTCTTAATAAAAGAATACCCCATACTAATAAAAGAAATTAAGAATCACAAGGGTTGTGAGTTCTTATATCTTTAACAGATACACCTCAATTATCTATGTGATGAGTTGTTCATGTGATGAGTCAACTATCAAGATGAATATGAGGAACCAAATCTTGAGTTATGGTTTATGACCTTTACATCCTAAATGACATCCATGTGAACCTTAAGGTATGACCTTGATGGTAGCACTCATTGGATTATATCCATAAGTGCAAATGAGTCTTAAGTGTTAAGACACATGGATAACATTTTGAGAAGGATGATGCTTGTTGATTGCAACTTAATGACTAAGACATTTGGCATATGGATACTAAAACTGCATTCCAATGAGGAATAAAACCAGGATGTGTACGTGACACAACCTATAAGGTTTATGAATCCACTAATGCAAATGAAGTCTATAAGTTACAATGGACTAATCAATGTGATTGATTGAGTACAAGCAACTCAAAATTGGATCTTTATTTTGATAATATAGTCAAAGGGTTTGACTGATATGTCAAATATAAAGAAGTGATCTGTGATTTAGTGGGAGCGTATTCACATTCCACATATTGATGTGAAATGGAATTGTTCTAGAATGGAAATCCAAAAGTGGAAATTATCTTTAAGGAAGATAGAGATGTTTCCTATGTGATAGGAATAGAGATCTATAGAGATAGTTCTCGAAAATCTCTTGACCTGAAAGAGAAAGCATACATTGGCAATCCGTACTGAAGTGTTCAGTATGCACAGATTCAGTGGGAGAAAACTTGTCCATGTTACATGGATATTAGTATCCCAAGGCCAAGTGTCCAATTCTTATGAAGAATGGGAACACTAAGAATAGATATGGATCTATCATGTATGTAATCATCCCATTATCTTGCATGTATGACATGGCAAGAATAAAATGCATTCATCATCTTGTATGTAGGACATGGCAATATGATGTGCTCATCCTGATAACTCGTATGTGTGACATGACGAGTGGATGTCTGTCTGCTTCCAGTAAGTGTTACTGGAATACCATGAGAACTTGATAAGTGCTTGTGAAGCACTAGTTCTATGGAGAAGAGTTCGATGTAAAGAGTTACATTGATGCGAACTTCCGAAAGGACAGAAAATTAATCGCAATATATATACATGAGATGTATAAAAGTGAATGTTTGTTGATAATTGGAAGTGTTCCAATAAAGCCATTTAAAAGGGAAATGCCGAGTATCTATGTGTTAGTGAACAACAGTGGATACTATATGGATCTGAAAGTTCATGAGATGAACTTATATTCCACTCATTGATGACAAGTCTGGAATCCTTGATCATGCAATGTGGCTAAAGGTTAGCAAATGGAATACAAGATCGCATATTACGGAAACTCCATCTCATATGTGTGACGTACAACGAAGAGATGAGAGACATGCAATTTATATAGACTTTGGCAAGGTGTTGCCATTACTCACTATGTTGACACTACAGCACAGTAACATGTGGGACATGTTTGAAAATCACTATGAATATGATTCATGGGTGATTGGCTCGCAGTGCAAGTGGGAGTCTGTTGGTATGTATGCCCTGAGAGCCAATCATGTGATGATTGGTGGGATACATTAAGATTGATTTGATAAACATCAAAGGCAAGCTTCCAATTCATTCTGGTTCAGTCATATGAGATAGTGATAGAACAGATTGAATGTCTAGAGAATGACAATACTCAATGACGTATGCTTTCAGGTTGAGGACCTGGACGATGAGATCATACAGATGCTAAGAGTTTGTACATTCTTGTTATGTCCCTAGTCGGATGTCATTGTGGAAGGTAGATAGACAACAATGACACACAAGACTAGATTGTGGTGTTGGTTGATGACAGAATCTCATTAGTCATGATATAGAGATATCAAACCAAACACATAGGTACTTGTTAGAGAACAAGGGTACCGGACAGACCCACCGTGAGTTTGACACATGGAACCATGAGATGGTAGTCACAGTCAGTACTCACAGTGATGGTGGTGAGTGTGATTCTTTGACCTGAAATCACTGCACTCAACACATGTCGTTGGGTACACTTTGACATCATCAAACACAGTCCTGAAACATGGGTTGTTATAAAGGTGATGATTGGGTGGCTTTGACACATGGGGCTTTTGAGGGGTGAGTGATAGATATGGGATTTGTCCCTCCTGAGGGAGTTTGATATCCATGGCCACTTGATGAGTGGGATTGAGAAAGGCGTGCATGCATGTGTGAATCAGTATATGATACTGATGTCATACATATCACTTCCAGTCTACTCTGAGATCAAGGAAGTGAATGAACATCGACAGGATGACTGTTCCATGCCTTGAGTTTATTCGGGATGTCAGTGACAAAGGAATTATACATTCACTGTAACACCATTCACGGATTGTAGGATGAAAGTTGTTCTCCAACTTTCTACTTTCACTTGGGTAGCACTGATGTGTGACTAGGCACCGCTCTTTGCTTGTGAAGTCATAAGTGTTATGAACTTTCACTGCCAACGTGAAATGGACCTGCAGGGTCACACACATAGGATTTAACCTGGAAGAGAAGTTTTGTCCACAAAGCAATGTTTAGATTGATTACTAAAGGAGTTTAGTAGTTCAATTAAACACTCAATCAGTCGATGGCTCAATATTGTATGGTTCAAGGTGTTGGACGCATTGATTGGAGTATCAGATTGATTGAAATCGCATTTGACTGATTTTGCCCAACATGTGCTCCCAACCGATCGGCTCATGTGATGAACCGGTCGGCTGAGGTTGCTGAACCGGTCGGCTGGAGTGTCCAGGCCGATCGGCTCATGCCCAGGTTGAAACGATCGGTTCAAGGGTTGAACCGATCAGCTCAACTGGTGCAACCGACCAGTTGGGAAAGTCATGTCGGCAAGAATTTTCCTTTCGTTTCAAATTGCCCAATTCGATTGGGAATAATATTGGTATTCGATACCAATTGGGAAAGAAACAAGGAAAGTCTTTTTGAGCCGGATTAGGACCATGAACCGATCGGTTCAGGGCACCAACCGATCGGTTGGAGTGCCCCAAACGATCGGCTCAGGTCCAACCGATCGGCTCAATGGCCGAACCGATCGGTTCAGTTGTGAACCGATCATTTCAAGTTGCGAAACGGTTGCCTTTTGTGGAAAATTCTCGAACCCTTCTACTCCTGCTTTAGTCCCGCATTGCCCGGGATGGAGAACCCTGTCCCATGAATCTCCTATATATATAGGGGTATTGGGGGCTTCTCAAAGTACAGCTCAGTGCAACCAGTTGCTCTGCAAGTTGTCGTTCTCTCTGATTTTGGTAACCGTGAGAGAGCCCGAGCAAGTGCTTCCCGCAAAAGGGAGGTGCAGTAAGGGAAGGACAACTGCAGTTGCAACAGGAAGCAGGAGAGCGTGTTGGCGACTAGTACATCAACAGGAGGGTGCGACTCCTTCCACTTCCTTGTGGGACAAGGAGTGTGGAGTTCCAGGTGGTCCGTGTGGACTACTACAGAGGCAGGAGGACACTGCCGCTTAGGAGGACAACTATCATCCGATAGTCCGGTTCGAGTAGGAGTTGTCAGTCCTGGTGCGACCAGGAGCTGCACAGACACCGTCGAAGTCCGGAGTTTAAGACCGCGCATTGCGCGAGGTATTGTCGCCGAGCAAGCCTCGGGACAAGGTATGATTCCGCAAACCATCCTTTCCTATTATATAGACGTTGACGCGTTTCCTCGGTATGGGTTGGGGAGAAAATTTTTGTTTCCGCTGCCTTCTCTGTCTCCCCTAAAACCCAACACAACCTGAACTGGACTGACCCACTGAGAGTCAGAGATAGGATAGATCATGCCAGCTTTGAGTAGTTTGAGGACTTCCAGACGAACTACCTCTTTCAAGTTTGGGTTTAATTTTCTTTGATGTTCACGAGAGGGTTTAAATTCTTCAACCATAGGAAGCTTGTGCATACACAGAGCCGGGTTTATGCCTGTGAGGTCGGTTATTTTATATCCAATGATCTTTTTATGCTTCCTCAGTTTATCCAAAAGTTTGACTTCTTGGTCTTCGGTAAGGGTGGAGCTGATAATAACTGGGCATAGTTCTTCCTTATCTAGGAAAACATATTTGAGCCCTGTGGGTAAAGTCTTCAATTCAGGGGTTTTTGGTGGTTCTGCTGCTTCAATGGTAGTGATGGCTTTAAGCTCTTCAAAAGTAGCCTTTGGCGCTTCTTCTATCTTTTCTAAGTATTGGAGGCATTGCTGGACTAGTTCATTTGTAGAAAATTCAACTTCCAGATTGATAAGAGAATTCTCAAGTTCGTCTATTGGCTCGGAGATTTCTAATTGCGACATTTGTTGAATTGCATCCAAAAGGAAAACTTCTTCTTGGATGCTGGGGCCTTTCATACTATCAAGGACGCGGAATTGAATTGCTTCTTTTCCAAGCCTAAGAATGATGGTTCCAGCTTCGACGTCGATTAGTGCTCTGGCAGTAGCTAGGAAAGGCCTGCCGAAAATGATCGGATACCTCAAGTCTTCTTTAATATCCATGATAACAAAATCACATGGAACGTAGGCATCCCTTCCTATCCTTACTGGGATATATTCAATGATTCCCAACGGTGCGGTAATGGTGGAGTCGGCTAGTTGAATAGTCATTGCTGTAGGCAGCAAGTCAGTGAAACCAAGACATTGGCACATTGAGTAGGGCATAATAGATATGCTGGCCCCGAGGTCAGCCAATCCTTTCTTTGTAGATGCGTTTCCAATGCAACATTGGATTCTGAAGGAACCTGGGTCCTTCTTCTTTTTGGGTAGTTTGTTCAAAATTATGTCAGAAGTGGTTTGAGCAAGCTTGACAGTCTCTTGCTCTTTGGTGATATACTTTCGTGATAGTAAAGTTTTGAGATATTTTGCCCATGCCGGTACTTCAGTCAGAGCGTCAAGGAGTGGGATGTCAATATACAGTTTCTTCATTGCTTCCTTGAACTTCTGAAACCTGGCGTTTATCTTTGTTTCTTGTAGTCTGCCCGGATACGAGATCCTTGGTTTGAATTGCGGGACCTCGGGTTCTGCAGGCACCTGCTCTTTGTTTTTGTCCTTTGTGCCTTCGGGGGATTTCTCAATCCCTTGTTGCGAAATCTCTTTTGTCATAAAAATAGGCACATCATCATCATCCAGGGTGATCTTGGTGGGTTCAGGAAGAATGTGTCCCGACCTTGTGGTGACGACATTCAGCTGTTCATGTTTGTTTTGCCCATACTTGGAATTTGGTTCAGGCTGCCCAGCAAGAGTGCCTACCGAAGGCTTCAACTGTGCAGCAATCTGAGCAAGCTGGGTTTCAATTGCCTTTTTTTGGGCTTGTTGGTTAGCTAACATGGTTTTCTGAGATTGTAGCATTTGTCTTATCAGAGATAGATCGTCTTCCGGCCGTACGGTAATGTTTTTCTGAAGACTTTGTTGTTGAGGCTACTGAGTATGCAGCTGCGGATGAAGCGGGGGATGAGTGTACGGATAATAGACTGATTGGTTTCTAGGGTAGTTAGCCCTAGGGAAATTGTTCCTTGGGTTCCCTTGATTTTGGTTAAAATTGTTTGAAAACCCAGGTGGTAGCCTACTATCAGACCCCCCCTGTGTCTGATGTTGCGGATTCGTAGTTCCAAAAGGATTCCCGTACTGGAACCCAGGATGGTTCCTTGGTTGACTGGGATTATAGTAAACTTGTCCGGGAATAGTATGGATGGAGTTGACTTGCTCCGGAATCTGATCTTCAGCTTGATTGGTAATGGACTAATATGGTTCTGGTGGTGGATGCAGATCCATCATCACATTATACAACATTCCGTAGGAGAGAGTCGGATGGTCCGAAGCATGACAAGCCTCACAGGATCCTGTGACGGCTTTGACTTGATGAACCATCGGGGTTTTCTTCTTATCAATTTCCCCTAGAGTTGTCTCGAGGGCTTACTGTTTATGAGCAATTGTTTTCAAGGCCTCGACTATTGACTTCATTTCTATGGATTCCTCAGCTTTAAAAACTTTAAGGACGCCTTTTCCAGCTGACCGTCCCCAGTTGGACTGGTTTTCAGCTCCTAATGTAATAATCTTCCAGGCATCTTCATAGTTTTTCCTCATAAAATTTCCTCCAGACGAGGAATCTAGGAACTGTTTAATATCATCGCTTACTCCCCGGTAAAAAGTTTCTATCAGTTGATTTTGTGAAATTCCATGATGGGGGCATTTGCACAGAAGTTCTTTAAATCTCTCCCATGCTTCAGCGAGGGTTTCTCCAGGTAGCTGGGAGAAGTGATTGATCTGCCCTTTGATTTCATAGGTCAGCGAGGGTGGGAAGAACTTCTCTAAGATTTTTTCCTCTAGAGGGGCCCAAGTAGTTATTATGGGTTCTCTATCCAATGAGTTGTACCAACTCAAGGCCCTTCCAGATAAGGTGAAATGGAACATGTAGAGCATTATCGCATCGAAAGCGATACCGGCTTGCGGGACAAGGCGGCATAATGCCTTAAACCTTTTCAAATGGTCCATGCAATCGTCTCCTGAACCTCCAGAGAAGGAGATTCCTTGCATAATCTGGATCCACTGGGTCTGGATCTCAAAGTTTGGGATGTTGATGATCGGAGGCCGGACCGGGTGGTTGTCTTCGTAGTTTTTCGGGACTGCATAGTCCCTCAGTTGCTTGTTTCGTAACTCGAGCTGAGCAGCCTCGGTCTCCGCTCTTATGCGGGCTTGCTCTTCTGCTCGTATCTCCGCTTGTATTTGGGCACAGGTGTCTGCGATAAGTTGTGCCCGTTGTGCGGCGATGGCAGCATTAACTCTATCCATTATCAAAGCAACTTGGTGCTGTTCGTCAGCCATTTGTCTAGCGCGTTGGCGATTGAGATGGATTCAGCGGTGGAAACTTCTCTCTACCTCAGAGTCAAACTCCGGATCAGGGGAGAATCCGCGACTATGCGGTGATTGCATGCACGTGTTCTACCTGAGTAGAGAAAAGAGAACACCTTTTAGATAATAGTGAAAATATGAAAGTTTCAAGAAGATATAGAGTTATGATTCAAAAAGAAAGTGTAAAATCCTAACCAACTAGAAAGGTACTAAGTGAAATAACAACGTTCCGTTGTCCCCGGCAACGGCACCATTTTTTGATGGAGCTGGGACTTACACTAAAAGATCACTCTTCCAATGGGAGTCCCAAAGATGCACCAAAAACCCTAGGGAGTTGATGTTCTCTCTAGGTTTACCTAGAACTGGTGCTTAGATAACAACTCCAACCCCATAAGAGTATGGAAGCCTTATCATAGTACAAATTTAGGATCGAACCCAAAAGACAACGGTCTTGTTGCAATCAACAAGATGAAAAACGTATAGAACTTCACTTAGCTACTCACTAGTTGGCACTTATATCGAAAAGTTGGATTTTGATGGTTTTAAACTAAAACATGAAAAGTAAAGAAAGCAAGCAAATCTAAGAGTTAAACTATGATAAAGATCACTAGGGTGTGATCGGTTTTTCACCGCCACTACACATCGATCAACACATGTAAAGCAAAACTTAACCTGCAAAAAGAGTTTGGTCAGTTAGTATCCTTGTAGACCTAGTCTCCTTTCGGATAACCTAGCTACGAGAAGTGCGGGAATGTTGCAACGCCAGCCATTCCCGATCAAATGGTCACATTACTTTACATCATTCCCCTCGCAAAGTGTGTTCCTCGACTTACCAAGGTTGCACTTCCATACATCAACTGATTCCATTTCATAGCATGAAAGTGCAACGGATGATAGTGAGTTTACTCCACTTCTTGAGATACACTTCTAGATACCGAAACAGATACATGGTGGATACATGCATCAAGAACCAACATGCAAACGAGTTTCGAATCTAATAGTACAAACATAGACAATTCATACTAAAAGATAAAAGATAACACAAGTTGGAGATCAAGCAACAAGTATTCATTAATCGTTTGATGTTGAACCGACAAAGATAAGAACTCTACATTACAACCTAAGGATTATATTTTACATGATATGAAAGTATGGGTAGCGGGGCTACTCCCCGCACCCTAGTGAAGAAGACTACTCCCTCATGACTAAGACCAAGAAGGAGGCGAGAAGAGAGAGAGAGAGCACAATCCCCACAAGGATGGAAGAAGGTCAACCCCTTGGAGAGAGAGAGCAACGATCCACCAGTCTTCGTAGGTTGCACGATGAGGAGGTCTCCCCTTCCCACCTTCTTGACGAAGAAGGAGAAAGCAGCTTCAGGATGGAGTATGGACCTCAGACCGACAGCCCCAGGGTGGAGGATGGAAGTAGCAAGAGCTCTGGAACGATTGGGGCAGCCTTTGGACGTCTGAGACCCCCTTTTGGAGGACCCTTGGGGTCTTATTTATAGGCTTTGAGTGAAGTCCAAACGGTTTGGAGACCGTTTGGACCTCAAGACCATTTGGGGCCTCAAGACCGTTTGGACTGTGAGACCGTTTGGCTTCAAATGGTCTTGAGACCGTATGAACTCCATGCGGTCTCGGGACCGGTTGTCTTCATGCGGTCTTGAGACCGTTTGAACTCCATGCGGTTTTGGGACCGGTTGGCTTCATGCGGTCTTGAGACCGTTTGAACTCCATGCGGTCTCGGGACCAGTTGGCTTCATGCGGTCTTGAGACCATTTGAACTCCATGCGGTCTCGGGACCGGTTGGCTTCATGCGGTCTTGAGACCGTTTGAACTCCATGCGGTCTCGGGACCGGTTGGCTTCATGCGGTCTTGAGACCGTTTGAACTCCATGCGGTCTCGGGACCGGTTGGCTTCATGCGGTCTTGAGACCGTTTGACTCCATGCGGTCTCGGGACCGGTTGGCTTCATGCGGTCTTGAGACCGTTTGAACTCCATGCGGTCTCGGGACCGGTTGGCTTCATGCGGTCTTGAGACCGTTTGACTCCATGCGGTCTTGGGACCGTTTGTCTTCATGCGGTCTTGAGACCGTTTGACTCCATGCGGTCTTGAGGCTGGGTTATTCTTTTATGATTTTTTTGTGCTTTTTCTGCATATATGAAAGGAAAAAGTTAGTCTGATGGTGTATTTACAAAAAGGGGTAAAATTAGGATAATGTATAGTTTAAACATAAAAAAAGAGTATGGAAAACTAAAGAAAAAGACTAAGATAATCAACTAAAATAGGAGGTTATCATTGGCTCCAATCTTGGCGTAGAGATGGGCGTGCAACCCAAATTAACTGAAGCAGCCGGAAGGGTATACACCTGGCTTCTCCTGCTACTTCTCCTATGAAGTTTATTGTGCCGGCCGGTAGCTCGGCGCCACAGAAGTTATATACCTTGGTATCCCGAGCCTCGGTGTCCACAATCATAAAAAGCCAGTGGTTCGAAACATGGAAGGGCACGGTAAGATAACGCGCCTGACGTGCTAAACCAGCACACAGCCGCTCGATCGACTTTGCTCTTACGTCTTTGTATAAAAGGCCAATAGACAGAGCAGGCGAGGCGTTGAAAACGGGTTGCTGCCTCTTAGAACTTTTGTACATTTCTATAGAATTGGTGAGGAGGACATGGAAGATTGCCATAGGCATCGTGGACCGAGGTCGGAGGATGCTGCGGAAATCTTCACGTGTCATCTAACACCTAGTTTTTGTATTGTGATAAATTATGTCTTCCCCTGCCTTTGCATCGTCCACTATAGTGTTCAGTATGAAAATGTCCTGAGCATATAAAGTGGAGATGGCGACCATATCCAGGTCGTGCATTTTGTGCGGCAAAGGTGGTGGCGGGGGAAGTTCTTGTAGTGGGGGAGAAGCAGGTTGTTCAGAGGCCTCTTCATTGCCTTGTAGATTGTCGTCCGAGTCGGAGGCAGAATCAAGATCTTCGTCCGTGTCTAGACTTACTCGGTCTGCCTTGTCCTGGTAGGGAGGAGAAGGTGCTGAGAAGGGTGGAGCGAATGCTTTTGGTGGGCTGGCGCTGGTTCCTAGTATGCATTGTTGGAAATCAGCATAGGCCGCGTCTTTGGCAGCTTCCCCGATGGACCCCATAGCAAAATAATCGAAGAATTGGTCCCCGTATGACATGTTTACATTGTCGTTGTGTGGGGACTGGGGGGGGTGGTCACTGTCATGGTGACCCTTGTCGGAACCTCTGTGAGAAGGTCCTGCCGCATTACCTGGGTCCTCTCCATCATCATGCTTGTCATCAGAGGTGGTGTCTTTGTTGGAGTCAGTAGATGAGTCGGAGTCGTCTTCTTCATCATCATCACCATCCTCGTCGTCCGCGACCTTGTCTGCTTGCTTTTTACTGGCGGACGATTTGCATCGCCGATGGGTGGCTTGTAGCTCATCAAAAGCCACTTGCAGATGCTCGTGTTTTTCGAGGAGTGCATCATGGGTTTCTTTGAGGTCGATATATCTGCCCTCAGTGGAGAGGAGACGTGCTGTAAGATTGGTGACTTGAGCACGTGACTGCTGGATTGCATCGTTATTGGACTCCTCTTGGTGATGTTGTAGTTGTGTAAATGTGCTGTTGATGGTGTCCAAGCGCGTGCTCATAATTTCTTGTTGTTGCTAGAGCTCGCGGAGGGTCTCTGGAAGAGGCTGAGTCTGCTTGGAGATCTCATCGACTTGCTTCGCCATTGTTTCTTGCTGACGCGTCGCTCCAAGGATCAGGTCCGGTAGGTTGGTGTAGTGGCTGTTGATGTGATCAACTTGCTTAGCCACCTCATCCTGTCGTTGCTGGAGGCCTTGGAGGATGGTGGGCAAGGCACGGTGTTGTTCGTAGATCGTGGTCACTTGTCGTGATAAACCCTGCACACAAGAAAGAATAGAATTTAATATATTAGAAGGATCGGTGAGGAGGTTTCGGACAACGTCAAATTGACGGCCGAATTCCTCACCGATATTAGCAAAAGGGACCCCAGGAGTGGAAGGGTGAGATGGCTGGGGTCTACGTGGAATGGTGTTAGTGTCTTGCGGAAGAGATACTGATGATGCCCCAAGCTACGTAGTGACTGTGGATGTAGTCACCAGCGGTGTCGGGGTGGCAGTGGATGTGAAAAGTGGTGGGATTTGAGGTGAAATTGGTGGTAGCGATAGTGATGGGGTGGAAACGGCGGAGGTGAAAGGGAAAGTTGTGAAGTCGGGCATGGGGATGGAGAAGGGAAAGCCCGAGGTAGATAGGGGTGATGAAGTGGATGTGAATGGTTACGTTGATGTGATGGGGAATAAGGGAGTGGTTGAAGTTGGAATGGTGAAAGGTGGAGTGGTGGTAGCGGTTAGCTGCTCATGTAGACTCTAAATGAAAGAGTCGATAGAGGAGGAGGTTAAGATTTCTTCATGGAGCTTCTCGACCTCTAGATTTGGCCTAGATGTTGGTGTCCCCGACAGCTGTTGGGCCTGCAACTGCCTTCTAGAAGGCCGTTTGACAGGTATTTTGGATGGACGAGCTGCCGGGGCTGTGATGCGCAGCTCCGTCTGTCCCACTATTGCTTTCTGTTCGGTTGTTTTAACCGAAGCTAGGAGTTGTGTAAGCTCCTCGTCAGAGAAGAGGAGCTTTTCTTTGTCGAAGTTTGCTAGCTCCGGGAGCGGGAGGAGTGTTCTGGATGACTTGACCGCAGGGCAGAAGACGTAATAAAGTTTTTCATCCTTTTCTTTAATACTGAATGAGTTCTTCAAGGTTTTTTCATTGGTAAGGATGTCGCCCTTTATTTGCGTGCAGCGCGGTAGGGGTCTGTCCATCTTGAGATATTTTATGATGGATGTGACATGACCTCCCATGCAAATTTCCTTTCCTATGGCGTAGTTGGAGAACTTTTATATCAAAAGTCGTCTGATGTTGACTGACTTTCCATGCAGGATTGACCATAGGATAAAAAGATCGGCAGTGATGACGTTTCCTCCCTCTTATCTGGGGAGCAGCGCACTGGTAATGATTTTGTGAAGTGTGCCTACGAACCCTGAGTGAATGTTGGAGGCTTTACATGTTTTTGGCTCGTAGGTTGGGATCCCTGTTAGTGACTTCCAGAAAGTATGTTTATTGAATGGGTCGTTCTCTGTTCCTGCAACTCTGACCTTTTTGAGCTGCTCAGGATTGTCAATGAAGATAGCATTTAAAAGATTTTCTGTTATCACAACGTCATTCCCAAAGAGCTTCCTGACCAGTCGACGATCACCACCATCCCTTGCTCTCTGTGTAATTTCCACCGTTTCTTTAATAAGATGGGTGAAGAATTCTATGGTGGGCTCGACATATGAGACTTCGGGGATAAGACAGATTCTGGATAGGTTGGCATTGTCGAGCATTGTGAGGACTCTGTCATAGATCCCCATCTTCAGCAGTACGCTTGAGCAGACGTACTTTGTTGGTTTCAGGATTTTGTCGATGGATTGGATGGTGTGGATGTAAAGGTTTTCAGGTGGGGGTGCGGAGGTGGTGAGAATTGAGAAAGTGGGGGTGGTGGCTGGGATGGTGGTGGTTGGTGTTGCAAGGGGTTGGTCCATAGCAGAGACGGGGCGAACTTGTTTTCTTGCCCATTTCTTGGAGGGTTGTCCGGGTGCAGCTTCCTAGACTTTGCATTTTCCTTTTTGTTCTTCAGCTGGGGAGTCCTCCTCTGGATTTGGGGTGTATTCCGAGCCTTCATCATCATCAGAAGAAATCTCTGCTACTTCTTCATCAGTTGCCTCTGTGAGACTTTTGTTGAGGTGGTCAATGTCGCACAAAACCTCCATCATTTTGGTGTTTGGAGGGGCCTTTCCAGTTCTATTGAAGACATCTCTGATCTTCTGGAGTCGGGCCAGTTCTTCCATCATTTGCTCCCTTTTAGAGAAGCAGCAACGTCAGATCCGATGGCCGTCTTTGCTGGTGATGCCATATCTGTAAAGTGGAAAATCATGAGTGAGAACGATATGTAAAAAAAAACGGATTAGATTTTGTTTGTATTTATGTGGTTTTATGTATATATATATATATATATATATTTTAGATATTTAGATGAAAGTGGAAGGTCAAACGGTTAGGAGACCGTTTGGTTCCAAACGGTTTGGAGACCATTTGGTTCCAAACAGTTTGGAGACCGTTTGGTTCCAATCAGTTCAGAAACCATTTCGAAGGTGGAACGACGGGTAACAGACGGCTAAGGTGGAGACGAAATGGTGAAACGGCACAGAGATGACGGATGTGTTGGCGACGACGGTGAAAATGACAGTGCACATCGGCGATAAAAGATGATGGCAGCGATTATGATGAAGGTGACTGTGGCGGCGTGCAGCGCTATCGGCGACGAAGATGATAGCGGCATGGTGGCGGTAAAGACGACGATGATGGTTGCGCCGGTGCTGGAAAAAAAAAGAAGAAACGCCGCGGTAGCGCCGATGATGATAACTCCGATGTGGAAGGAGGAGTTTGCGAAAGAGAGCGGCCATACTGCCACAGATACTGGACTACCTTGTAGCAGGTGGCAGAGCTGACGGCGGAGAGGTGTTCGGGGTGGAGGTCGCGCGGCAGCAGGGAAGCCAGAGGTCGAAGGAGATGAAACGTGCAGGAGTAGAGGAAAACAAGAGCAATGGAACAGGGCTAGCACGGGAGTTGCAGATGGCTCGGGAGTCGAAGGAAAGAAAGACGAAGGGGTAGGGTTTATATTTATAGGAAACGGGGGGTTGACCTAACAAAAACCCTAGTTCAAACGGTTTTAGCGACCGTTTGGACTCCAAACGGTTTGAAGACCATTTGGTTCCAAATGGTTTGGAGACCGTTTGGTTTCAAACGGTTTGGAGACCGTTTGGTTCCAAACGGTTTCAGAACCATTTGGTAGGGTTAAGGTCGAATGAAAAAAGTTATATTTTTATGTTTGTTTTAGTTATGTGAATTGTTGTTTTTGTATATTATCTTTTTGCTATTTTTATGTTTGTTTTGATTGTAATTTTTTTTTCATAAGATAAACCTAAGGTAAAAAGAACGGGAAAACGAGAAATCTTGGGTTGCCTCCCAAGTAGCGCCTGGGTTTTACGTCACTGGCTCGACAAAGCAGTAATAGAGTTATGCTGTTGGTATAGCATCTTTGATTTCGATGGTTTGTCTTGGCATTTTGTCTTCTGGAGAGTAGTATCTTTTTAAACGATGACCGTTGACCGTCCTTTCTCCTCCGTTGTTGTCTATAATAATGGCAGCTACAGTTGGGTAAATATGTTTTATAGTAAAGGGCTCGGACCATTTTTTTCTAAGTTTTCCAGGAAATAACTTGAGCTTGGAGTTGAAAAGGAGCACTTTGTTGCCAACGGCGATATATTTTCTCTTGAGCTGACCATCGTGCCACATTTTTGTTTGCTCCTTATATGTTCTGGCACTGTGATAGGCGGTCATTTGGAGCTCTTCTAACTCCTGCAACTGGAGTTGTCTATTCTCATTTGAATTTTTAAGATCAAAGTTTAATTGTTTGATTGCCCACCAGGCTTTATGTTCTAGCTCTACTGGAAGATGACAGGACTTCCCGTACACCAAACGGAACGGGGTTGTTCCGATTGGTGTTTTATATGCAGTTCGGTATGCCCAAAGAGCATCAGGAAGTTTGGTGGACCAATCAGTGCGGTTTCTGTTCACCGTTTTTTCAAGAATCGCCTTTAGTTGTCTATTGGATATCTCAACCTGACCACTTGTCTGTGGGTGGTAGGGTGTGGCGACTTTGTGATTGACTCCGTACTTCTTCAGTAAAGCTTCAAAACTGCGTTCCAAGAAATGGGTCCCGCCGTCTGATATGACAGTTCTTAGAACTCCAAATCTTGGGAAAATAACGTCTTTTAACAATTTAATAACAGGCTTGGAATCGCTGGACACAGTGGGTACAACTTCGACCCATTTTGAGACGTAGTCCACTGCGACCAAGATGTAAGAGAAGCCATGGGATGGGGGGAAAGGGCCCATGTAGTCTACCCCCCACACGTCAAAAAACTCAATTTCCTACCACAAGGTGAGGGGCATTTCGTCTCTTTTTGATATGTTGCCAGAAAATTGGCATTTGGTACAAGCTTTCACAAAATCGTACGAATCCTTTGATATGGTGGGCCAGAAGAAACCGGATTGTAAAACTTTTATAGTTGTTTTCTTAGCACTCATGTGCCCCCCGTAGGTCCCGAATGGCAATGCTCAAGGACCGGGGTTATTTCCTCTTCTGGCAAGCAGCGACGGAAAAGTCCGTCAACGCAAAGGCAAAAAAGATAGGGTTCATCCCAATGATATTGTTTTATGTCATGCAGGAACTTCCTTTTGTCAAGATAGGAAGCAGAGGGGTGGATAATCCCTGTGGCTAGATAATTGACAATATCCGCGTACCAAGGGAATCCATGGGTGGCCTTCATAAGTTGGTCATCTGGAAGAGAATCCCGGATAGGGATTTTATCCTCTTCTTCAATCTCGATACGGCTGAGATGATCAGCAACAGCGTTCTCCACTCCACTTTTATCCTTAATTTCCAAGTCGAATTCCTGAAGCATCAGCACCCAACGGATGAGCCTAGGTTTGGCATCTTGCTTTTGAATCACGTATCGAATAGCGGAGTGGTCAGTATAAACAATGACCTTAGAGCCAATCAAATACGAGTGAAAATTTTCAAATGCATAGATGATAGCCAGAAACTCTTTCTCTGTAGTGGTGTAGTTTTTCTGTGCTTCATCTAGCGTTTTAGATGTGTAGTAGATAACATAGGGTTTCTTATCAATCCGTTGTCCTAGAACGGCCTCTATGGCATAATCACTTGCGTCACACATGATTTCGAAGGGCAGCGACCAATATGGAGCTCTTAGAATAGGAGCGGAGATTAACACATCCTTAAGGGTAGAGAAACTTTTCATACACTCCTGATTGAATATGAACTTGGCATCTTTGGTCAGGAGTTGGGTCATGGGTTTGACAATCTTTGAGAAATCTTTGATGAATCTCCTATAGAATCCTGCATGACCCAGGAAAGCTCGAACTCCTCTTATGTCCCTTGGAGGTGACAGCTTTGAGATAACATCGATCTTTGCTTTATCAACCTCTATTCCTCTATCACTTACCCTGTGTCTGAGGACGACACCTTCTGTTACCATAAAATCGCATTTTCCCAATTCAAGATAAGGTTCGTTTCCTCACAGCGTTGCAAACTTGTCCAAGATTTATTAAACAGTTGTCGAAAGAATCTCCGTACACTGAGAAATCGTCCATAAACACCTCCATGACGGATTCTGTTAAACCGGAGAAGATAGCAGACATACAACGTTGGAAAGTGGCGGGTGCGTTACATAGCCCGAACGGCATTCTTCTAAAGGCATATGTCCCAAAAGGACATGAGAAGGTGGTTTTTTCCTGGTCCTCCGGGTGTATGGGTATTTGGTAAAACCCGGAGTAACCGTCGAGGTAACAAAAATATTTTTGGTGAGCTAGGCATTCCAGGACTTCATCAAGGAAAGGTAGAGGGTAGTGGTCTTTCCTTGTGGCTTTGTTCAACTTTCTATAATCAATACACATTCACCATCCAGTTATAGTGTTGGTAGGCACTAGTTCATTTTTGTCATTTAGCACTACAGTAGTGCCCCCCTTTTTTGGAACAACCTGAACGGGGCTGACCCACTGGGAGTCAGAAATAGGATAGATCATGCCGACTTTGAGTAATTTAAGGACCTCCAGGCGAACTACCTCCTTTAGATTAGGATTTAGTTTTCTTTGATTCTCTCGAGAGGGCTTGAATTCATCAATCATTGGAAGTCTATGCATACACAGGGCTAGATTTATGCCTGTTAGGTCAGTTATCTTATATCCTATGACCTTTTTATGCTTCCTTAGTTCTTTCAGAAGCTTTCCCTCTTGATCTCTTGTAAGGGTGGAGCTGATGATAACTGGGCATAGTTTTTCTTCATCTAAGAAAACATGTTTGAGCCCTGTAGGTAAAGTCTTCAATTCAGGGGCTTTCGGTGACTCAGCTGCTTCTATAACAGTAACAACCTTAAGTTCTTCAAAAGTGGCCTTTGGCGCTTCTTCAACCTTTTCTAGATGTTGGAGGCACTGTTGAACTAATTCATTCGCTGAGAATTCAACCTCTGGATTGATTAGAACATTTTCAAGTTCGTCAACTGGCTCGGAGATTTCCAACTGTGACATTTGTTGAATAGCATCAAGGAGGAAAACCTCCTCTTGGATGCTGGGCCCTTTCATACTATTAAGGACTCGGAATTGAATTGCTTATTTTCTGAGCCTAAGAATGATGGTACCAGCTTTAACGTCAATGAGTGCTCTGGCAGTAGCGAGGAATGGTCTGCCAGATATGATTGGATACCTCAGGTCTTCTTTAATATCCATGACGACAAAGTCGCATGGTACGTAAGCATCCTTGCCTATCCTTACCGGGATATCTTCAATGATCCCCAAAGGTGCGGTTATAGTGGAATCAGCTAATTGGATAGTCATTGCTGTAGGTAGCAATTCGGTGAAACCCAGACGTTTGCACATTGAGTAAGGCATAATAGATATGCTGACCCCAAGGTCAGCTAATCCCTTTTTAGAAGATGCGTTGCCAATGCAACATTGGATTCCGAAGGAACCTGGGTCCTTCTTCTTTTTGGGAATCTTGTTTAAGATGATGTCCGAAGTGGTTTGAGCAAGCTTAGCAGTTTCCTGCTCCTCGGTGATGCATTTTTTTGATAGTAAGGTCTTGAGGTATTTCGCCCAGGCTGGCACCTCAGAAAGAGCATCAAGGCGCGGGATATCAATGTATAGTTTCTTCATTGCCTCTTTCAACTTTTGAAACCTGGTGTCCATCTTTGTTTCTCGTAATCTTCCTGGGTACGAGATTCTTGGTTTATATTGCAAAACTTCAGGTTTTGTGAACACTTTATCTTTGCCCTTTGTGTCCTCGGAGGGCTTCTCCATTCCTTGTTGCGAGTTCTCATTCGTCATGAAAGCAGGGGTATCATCATTATCCAGGGTAATCTTGGTAGTCTCATGAAGAATGCGTCCAGATCTGGTGGTGACGACATTCAACTTCTCATGTCTGTTTTGTCCATGCTTAGGGTTTGATTCAGGCAGCCCAGCAAACGTACCTGCTGGGGCTTCAATTGTGCAGCGATCTGAGCAAGCTGAGCTTCAACTGCTTTTTGTTGAGCCTACTGGTTAGCTAGCATAGTTTGCTGTGATTGTAACATCTTCCTGATCAAGGATATTTCATCTTCCGGTTGGGCAGGAGCATTTTTCTGAGGAATTGGTTGCTGGGTTTGTTGAGATTGTTGGGGTGGTAACGCCAGATGAGGTTGTTGAGTATGCAGCTGTGGGTGGAGCGGAGGATGAGTGTACTGGTAGTAAGCTGATTGGTTCCTAGGGTAGTTAGCCCTAGGAAAGTTACTCCTGGAATTCCCTTGGTTTTGGTTAAAGTTGTTTGGGAATCTAGGTGTTAGCCTACTAGTAGATCCCCCCTGTGTTTGATGCTGAGGATTGGCAGTCCCAGCAGGGTTTCCATACTGAAACCCTGGATGATTCCTTGGCTGATTAGGGTTGTAGTAGACATGCCCAGGGATAGAGTGGACAGAGTTAACTTGTTCTGGTAGTTGCTCTTCCGACTGATCAATGATAGGTTCATATGGTTGTGGTGGTGGATGCAGATCCATCATCACATTATATAGCATACCGCAAGAAAGAGTCGGATGGTCAGAAGCATGACAAGCCTCACAGGATCTCGTGACGGCTTTGACTTGTTGAACTAGCGGAGTTTTCTTCTTATCAATCTCTCCAAGAGAAGTCTCGAGAGCTTACTGTTTATGAACTATGGTTTTTAGGACTTCATCTATTTCTTTCATCTCTATTGATTCTTCAGCTTTGAAAACTTTGAGGACACCTTTACTGGCTGACCGTCCCCAGTTGGACTAGTTTTCAGCTCTGAGAGTAACAATCTTCCATGCGTCCTCGTAATTTTTCCTCATGAAGTTTCCTCCAGAAGAGGAATCTAAGAACTGTTTAATATCATCGCTTACTCTCCGGTATAAGGTTTCTATCAGTTGATTCTGGGAGATTCCATGATGAGGGCATTTACGCAGAAGTTCTTTAAATCTCTCCCATGCCTCAGTAAGGGTTTCTCCAGGTAGCTGAGAGAAGTGATTGATCTGCCCTCTGATTTCATAGGTCAGTGAGGGTGGAAAGAACTTCTCTAAGAACTTTTCCTCAAGAGGAGCCCAGGTGGTTATTATTGGTTCTCTGTCAAGTGAGTTATACCAACTCAAGGCCCTCCCAGATAGGGTGAAATGGAACAGTTGAAGCATTATCGCATCATAAGCGACACCAGCTTGTGGAACCAGGCGGCACAACGCCTTAAACCTTTTTAAATGATCCATGCAATCATCTCCAAAACCTCCGGAGAAAGATATGCCTTGCATGATCTGGATCCACTGGGTCCGAATCTCAAAGTTGGGGATATTAATAATCGGAGGTCGGACCGGGTGGTTATCCTCATAGTTCTTTGGGACAACGTAGTCCCTTAGTTGTTTGTTTCTTAACTCCAACTGAGCAGCTTGGGTTGCTGCCTCAGTTTCAGCTCTGATACGAGCTTGCTCTTCCGCACGAATCTCCGTTTGGATTTGGGCACGAGTTTCAGCGATGAGTTGTGCCCTTTGAGTGGCGATGGCGGTGTTGACCCTCTCCATTACCAAAGCAGCCTGGCGTTGATCTTCAGCCATTTGCCTGGCCCTTTGGTGATTGAGTCGAATGCGGCGGTGGAAGCTTCTCTCTACCTCAGAGTCAAACTCTGGATCAGGGGAGAATCCGAGGTTATGCACAGGTTGCATACACAATTTCTACCTGAGTAGAGAAAAGAAAACACCTTTAGATAATGACAAAGATATGATAGTTTCAAGAAGATATAGAGTTATGATTAAAAAGAAAGTGTAAAATCCTAACCAACTAGAAAGGTACTAAGTGAAATTACAACATTCCGTTTTCCCCGGCAACAACGCCAATTTTTGATGGAGCTTCCACTTACGTGGAATTGCGTGCACCACTAAAAATCCTAAAGATGGTAAGTCTTTAAGTTTAGCCTTGCTTATACTAGATAGAAAACTCCACCCACGTATGCTAGGATACGTGGAAGTCTTATCGCAGTATAGTTAAGGGTCGAATCCACGGGACAACAGTCTTGTTGCAAGCAACAAGATGGAAAACGTATGGAATTTCACTTGGTTACTTACTAGCAGGTACTTATATCGAAGGTTGGATTTTGATGTTTTTAACTAAGAACATGAGAAGTAAAGGAAGCAGGTAAATCTAATGAGTTAAACTATGATAAGAAATCACTAAGGTGTGATCGGTTTTTCACCACCACTACACATCGATCAACACATGCAAAGCAAAACTTAACCTGCAAAAAGAGTCCAGTCAGTTAGTATCCTTGTAGACTTAGCCTCCTTTCGGAGAATCTAACCATGAGAAGTGCGGGAATGTTGCAACGCCATCCATTCCCGAACAAATGGTCACATTACTTTGCATCATTCTCCTCGCGAAGTGTGTTCCTCCACTTATCAAGGTTGCACTTCCATACGTCAACTAATTCCATTTCATAGTATGAAAGTGCAACGGATGATAATGAGTTTACTCCACTTATTGAGATACACTTCTAGATACCGAAACAGATGCATGGTGAATACATGCACCAAGAACCAACATACAAACGAGTTTTGAATCTAATAGTACAAACGTGGACAATCCATACTAAGAGATAAAAGGTAACACAAGTTGGAGATCAAGCAACATGCATTCATTAATCGTTTGATGTCGAACGGACAAAGATAAGAACTCTATATTACAACTTAAGGATTACATTTACATGATATGAAAGCATGGGTAGCGGGGCTACTCCCCGCACCCTAGCGAAGAAGACTACTCGCTCATGACTAGGACAAAGAAGGAGGCAAGAAGAGAGAGAAAGAGCATCATCCCCACAAAGGAGAGAGGAAAGTCAACCCCTTGGAGAGAGAGAGACGATCCACCAGCTTCACGGGTTGCTCGATGACGAGATCTCCCTCTTCCCACCTTCTTTGGCGGAGAGAGAGAAAGCACCTTCGAGATGGAGTATGAGTCTCAGACCGACAGCCCCTGGGCGGAGAATGGAAGTAGCAAGAGCTCTGGAACGATTGAGGCAGCCTTTGGGCGTCTGAAAAAAAACTCCCCCCTTGGAGAACCCTTGGGATCTTATTTATAGGCCTTGGGCGAAGTCCAAACGGTTTGGAGACCGTTTGGACCTCAAGACCGTTTGGACCTCAAGACCGTTTGGGACCTCAAGATCATTTGGCTTCATGCGGTCTTGAGACCGGTTGGCTTCATGCGGTCTTGGGACCGGTTGGCTTCATGCGGTCTTGGGACCGGTTGGCTTCATGCGGTCTTGAGACCGGTTGGCTTCATGTGGTCTTGAGACCGGTTGGCTTCATGCGGTCTCGAGACCGGTTGGCTTCATGCGGTCTCGGGACCGGTTGGCTTCATTCGGTCTCGAGACCGGTTGGCTTCATGCGGTCTTGGGACCGTTTGAATCCATGCGGTCTTGAGGTTGAGTTATTCTTTTATGATTTTTTTGTGCTTTTTCTGCATATATAGAAAGGAAAGTTAGTCTGATGGTATATTTACAAAAAAAAAGGTAAAATTAGGATTATGTATAGTTTAAGCTTTAGAAAGAGTATGGAAAACTAAAGAAAAGGACTAAGATAATCGACTAAAATAGAAGGTTATCAGAGTGGCAAGAAGCATCATTCATCAAACACACATAGCAAGAGTAAAGCACAATAGCAGGTGAGGTCATTGACCCAATACATCATAATAACAACAATCTAAAAATATAAAAATAAGTTTCAAATGACAGAAGGTGATTTTTCAACAAGTGGAGCAATAAGACTAAATTTCCCAAGAGATACCTCATTGTAAGAATATTTAAAGCAAATTATGCCCAAAATTAGATAGAGAGGAGTACATACCTGGTCTTCAAGACTAACCCTATCTCTAAGGGTGAAATTTTCCATTTGTCCTTCTCAACCTATAACTGTTTCATATACACACATTTAATTAAACTTAGTTCAGACACCTAATGTCAAGTTAGGGTTTGGGATGCTAACATATGCATGTCATTATTATGTATGGTTTTATTCATATGTGTATCACCATTTCATTAGGTACTATGTCATGGGTGAATTAGACATGTATACATGTTTCATTCTTGTGTAAAGTTATGAATTTATATTCATTGTTTTAGATTCACACTTAAGGATTTTATCTACATTGTCAATATTAGGAATCTATTCATTTATTTAGGTTATAATGACTCAATACCACGGCTGATTAGCAACAAATTAAATGTGTATTAACCAATAGAATAGGTCATTTAGTATATAAAAACACTAAGTTCCATATTTATATACCTAACAACATATCTTAATTAGATATACTCTACTATGTATACTATTAGGCCAGACCAATTAGATATTAATAGGTTTCATATGATATACTTATAATTTCCAAAATTATCTATTGCATAGTAATAGTTCAAATTTATGGTTAGACTAGTGGTAGCCAGGATTGCCAATCAAACTTATTTCCATATATGCTCCATATCTAGGGTTTCTCTTCTAGCTAGTTATAAAAATTTTCATAATTTCTAATATGGTAATGTAGTGGATTGTTTCTTGTGCTTTATAATCACAGTTTAATATCTACTCTTCTATTTTTAGAATAAACATCGTGTAATCAGATCATATAATATACTAATATACAAATTATTATAGTCATATCCACTAGATATGTATACTAATATGTATATTGGTAAGACATGCAGTTAGTCAATGATTACCTGGTCTAGTTGATGTTGTTCTTATGTTGAGTGTGATGCGTGCCTTGATATTATCAATAGAGTAAACTCAATGATTCCCATGAACTAGTATGAATATATGTGTATCTTTAGCATGCACATATTATGAGTTGGTTTCCATAACTAATATAGGTAGTTTGTATGTTATCAAGTTATTGTGAAATGATATACTCTCTTATCCTCATAAATTGAGTTCTGAAATAAAACTAGAGAAGATGACACACTCACCTATAGGTTCATATGTTACAACTTGATTCTCCAGATTAGTTTCAATTACTACTAGCTTCCTCACATCCTAGAGGCCATTGAAGGAATCTCCATGTTTCTTCGATGCTGGAGGAGGTCATGAAGGCTAGTTTCTTCAATCAATTGCTCATCCACTCAGGCCTGTAGTTGCAAACTCAATTTTATGCACGATGGTCGCAATGCTTGACCAACCCATCCTCAGCCCCTCACGTGATCTAAAGTAGTGAAAGGACTCAAAGGGCAGCAACGCGTCTGGTCAGGATCGACCCTGTTGTTGATTACTATAGGGGGAAAGTGGTAGTGGGAGTTGCTAACTGGAAATAGCACCTGAAGATGTCCATCTTTATTTCAATGGGGTGGCTCAATAGTACGTTAATACCCCCACTGACATATGCAACAAGTAGTGGCATGTGTCTCTTAGTCTACAGTAGCTAGGCATTGGTGGTTGGCACACAACAGAAGGAGAAGGCCACATTGGTTGCACGAAAGAGGAAGATGATAGGTGACTTGGTTCTGTGGTGTTGAGGGGGAGGAAGAGAGGAGGAACTTCAGACCATCAATTCAATCAAGGAGGAGTTTTCAAAGATTGCAGAGGAGACGGGGTTGTCCGGGAGTTTCTTGCACTGATAATGGCAGATAGATCAGCATCAGGTCAACGATTAGGAAGGGATCATGGTGGTGGAAATAGGTTTTGTGCTTGTCCATTGACAACAACATATCTGGAGGTGACGAAACCTCTAGGTCTATGATCGCAGGCCACCACAACAATCCACACAGGGAAGGATAGTACGTGTCGGCTGCTGTGACAATGTGGAATTTTGCATAAGTATGAATTAATTCCAATTTTTCCCTCCTTATACTCACTCATGGTCCCAATTCATTTTTCTTGGTTTCATAATCAATATTGGTACTCAAATGTGAAATATAGTGATCAATGTGAATTTTATACACTTTAAAACCCCACATATTTGATTTATTTGTTAGTTTGTCCAATTAAGTAAATTGGTCAAACAAACTTCAGAATTTGGTTCTCAAACTTTTTCTAGATATTCTCCAGATTGCTTTGAAGCTATGGTCCAAATTTTATCTCGTTTGGACATTCCTACAGTTGTCTACAAATTTTTGAAGATAATGCATTGATAATGCCTTTTTATTGCCCTTTTTATGGGCTTTTCCACATCACTGATGTGTTGCAAGGGAGGGGGCAAACCCCAGCCCTTAGATCTGTAACCCATGGATTAGAGCCCCGATCCAATGGCTGCAGGTTTTTCTTCAACCTCTCATTGATTGAATGGAGGTGTTAATGCAACACGATCAACCAAACTCGCGCCCTTGACCATGATTCAAGTTTCTAAGGGAGCCAAAATCATTGCGTCGCAGTTTTGAACTGATAGAACCCTATTTTCATTAGGTGTCGAGCATTTTTATGCCACCAACAAACCCCCCCTCTTGCTTGCTCCTTTCTATCTGGTGGCCATGGCTAAGGGCAAAGCCTCGTTCATCCCTAAACCTAGTCCTTAGCCTATAGAAACCCTCGCACAAGGTCGCCTACGCCATTCTGCAATGACAACCCTTGCTCTTGCTCTCTCTTTTCGCCTCAAACGCCCCCGAATACCTTTCCGAGCTCCTGCTACTTGGGCGGCGCTGCCACCTAGCCCCAATTAGGCATCCTTCCTCCTCGTCCTCTATCCTTTTTCTCTGGCCCCCATCAGGTTTGAGGGGCCGAGGTAGACTCCACCAGCCTGCTCACGCTCTCTCCTTCCCTCTCCTACTATGGTTCCCCCCTTGTTCTAACAAGCACCTCTGCTTGCCTATGTGGCTCGCATGAGGCCTGCATGAGGAAGGAGAGGACCAAAGAAATGGTTGGTCCAGAAGGGGTCCAACCAGGACCGAACTGGTCGAGAACCAGTCTGAACCGCTCAATTAAGATGTGAACCAGACGATTAGTGATCGAATCAGAACCTGGTCTGAGCTAGCATCCTCTCCAATGTGGGAAAATCTAAGCCATCCAATCGACATCCAATCATCAACCTCTTTAAAGAAATAAGGTATTTATCTCGCTCTCTGGAAAATATTTATTTAAATACTCAAATCTTGTTTTAATTGTAGAAAATACATCCTAGCTCCAAATATTATGAACAAGTAGTCAATTTTGATCAGAAAAATGCAATTGATCATTTAAAAATAATATTGAGACTAGATTCTGAATGTTTCTCACTTATATATCTATATCTTTGATCTTTTGCATATTTAAATTGTCAAATGACTCATAATCATGATTAATCTTTGGAAACCTTAGATTTGGACTCTAATGACTATCATATAACCTAGATATGATATATTTGAATCATCTACTCTTGAAAATGAATCATTATTGATCTAGATATTTTTACTGGATTCAATCTTGGTTATAATCTTTATAATAAAGTAATCTTGATCCTAATCTTGCAAAACACTTGATATAGTTTTGACCCATCAATCTGATCTTGATTTCTAATTATATTAAGTACCATGTTGATAATCTAGAAATTGATGATAAGTTGGGTAATGATCAGGGTTAACACATATGATCCTAGAAACCTAGGAAAGTCATTCACACTCAAAAATACATGATACTTGAAATCATGTTGGATATATTGAAATATTGGTTGATTATAAGTGAATGACCCAACCCTAAGGTTGACATAGGAAAAGTGTAACCCTAATCTCGAATATTGAAACATGATATCCAAATATCTTGATCTTGACCCTTGATCTAAACATTGTGTTTTAGGATCTCACTCGAAGGGTCAACCTATTACTAGTGGATTTATACTCAAAATCTTCGGTGAAAGGTACGCTATTATATAACTCCTCCTTGATTGTATTGAAGATACTTTTATGTATCTCTTGAATGTATACTTGGCTATTTACTTATAATCAACCAATACTTGGCTATCCAAATATTGGTTGATTATAAGTAAATATCCAAGTAAATATCCAAGTATACATTCAAGAGATACATAAAAGTATCTTCAATACAATCAACGAGGAGTTATATAATAGCGTACCTTTCACCGAAGATTTTGAGTATAAATCTACTAGTAATAGGTTGACCCTTCAAGTTAGATCCTAAAACACAATGTTTGGATCAAGGGTCAAGGTCAAGATATTTGGATATCATGTTTCAATATTCGAGATTAGGGTTACACTTTTACTATGTCAACCTTAGGGTTGGGTCATTCACTTATAATCAACCAATATTTCAATATATCCAACATGATTTCAAGTATCAAGTATTTTCGAGTGTGAATGACTTTCCTAGGTTTCTAGGATCATATGTGTTAACCCTGATCATTACCCAAGTTATCATCAATTTCTAGATATCATCATGGTACTTAATATAATTGGAAATCAAGATCAGATTGATAGGTCAAAACTATATCAAGTGTTTTGCAAGATCAGGATCAAGATTACATCATTATAAAGATTATAACCAAGATTGAATCCAATATGAAGATCTAGATCACTAATGATTCATTTTCAAGAGTAGATGATTCAAATATATTATATCTAGGTTACAAGATAATCAATAGAGTCCAAATCGAAGGTTTCCAAAGATTAATCATGATTAGGAGTCATTTGACAATTTAAATATGCAAAAGATAAAATATCTAGAGATATCAGTGAGAAACATTCAGAATATGGTTTCAAAAGTATTTTTTAATGATCCATTGGATTTTTCTAATCAAAATTGACTACTTGTTCATAATATTTGGAGCTATGATGTATTTTCTACAATTAAAACAAGATCTGAGTATTTAAATAAATATTTTCCAGAGAGCAAGATAAATACCTTATTTCTTTAAAGAGGTTGATCATTGGATGTCAATTGTATGGCTTAGATTTTCCCACATGGGTGAGGAGGCTAGCTCAGACTAGGTTCTGGTTCGATCACTAATCGTCTGGTTCACATCTTAATTGAGCGGTTTAGACTGGTTCTCGATCGGTTCGGTCCTGGTTGGACCTCTTCTGGACTGACCATTTCTTCAATCCTCTCCTTCCTGATGCAGGCATCACGCGAGCCATATAGGCAAGCAGAGGTGCTCATGGGAACAAGGGGGTAACCAGAGTAGGAGAGGGAAGGAGAGAGCGTGAGCAGGACGGTGGAGTCTACCTCAGCCCCTCAAACCTGATGGGGGCCAGAGAAAGAGGATAGGGGACGAGGAGGAAGGATGCCCAACTGGGCTAGGTGGTGGCACCGCCCAAGTAGTAGGAGCTCAGAAAGGTAGTTGGGGGAATTTGAGGTCAAAAGAGAGAGCAAGAGAAAGGATTGTCATTGCGGAATGGCGTAGGCGACCTTGTGCAAGGGTTTTTATAGGCTAAGGACTAGGTTTAGGGCTGAACGAGGCTTTTCCCTTAGCCATGGCCACCAGACAGAGAGGAGCAAGTAAGAGGGGGTTTTTTGGTGGCACAAAATGCTTGAAACCTAATGAAAATAGGGTTCTTCCAGTTCAAAATCATGACGCAATGATTTTGGCTCGCTTAGAATCATGTATCATGGTCAAGGGCGCGAGTTTGGTTGATCGTGTTGCATTAACACCTCCACACAATCAACAGGAGGTTGAAGACAAACCTGTGGCCATTGGATCGGGGCCCTGATCTGTGGGTTTCAGATCTTAGGGATGGGGTTTGCCCCCCTCCCTTGCAACAGATCAGTGATGTGGACAAGCCCATAAAAAGGGCAATAAAAAGGCATTATCAATGCATTATCTTAAAAAATTTGTAGATAGCTGTAGGAATGTCCAAATGAGCTAAAATTTGGACCATAGATTCAAAAAATTCTGGAGAATATCTAGAAAAAGTTTGAGAACGAAATTATGCAGTTTTATATATCAATTTACTTTATTTGACAAAGTAACAAATAAATAAAATATGTGGGGCTTTAAAGTGTATAAAATTCACTTTCATCACTATATTTCACATTTGAGTACCAATATTGATTATGAAACCAAGAAAAATGAATTGGGACCATGAGTGAGTATAATGAGGGCAAAATTGGAATTAATTCATACTTATGCAAAATTCCACATTGTCACATCCTTCCCTCCTTAAAAAGGAATTTTGTCCCCAAAAATCAAAACAACCTCAAAAATTGGGACTACCTAAATCCAGATCATATCTTCAAATATTAGAACATTCTCAACTATATAATCAAAATTATATCCTCAAAGTATAATCATCCTAATTGGGATTCCATGTTCCATATAATAATCAACTTGGTACTAACACCATTTCATCATCAAGCAATTGAGTATCAAGATCAACACATATATTGTCCAAAGTCATCATATGAGTACCAAATATGTAAAGCATCCTATTGGTCACAAATTTGGAGAGATCATATTTTAGTTCAAACAAATAGAGTCTTTGAATCAAGTGTGCAAGGTAACTTTCAATCCCAAAATCTTAGGGTCTTAACTTCTACATTGGTCTAGGTGGGGTTATACATCCATGATTTGATATTTCACATTTCAACATTTTGAGACAACATCATACTTTCAATGTCATTATTTTGAGCTCAAAATCAATGGGAAGGTCCCACCCTAGTCCGAATGAGAGCTAAACCCTATGTCATAAATCAAGAGAGTCAATATAGTTATCATTTCAATAAAAATTGAAGATTTGGGATTTTGAAGTCATTAGTCATATATCTAGGGTGATCTCAAGGTCCAAATAATGTGAACATAGGATTTTTATCATTATTGATATTGATAATCGTGAGTCACATTATTATATATCAGTATCAAGAGTCGAGATTCTCTGACATCAAAAGTCATAGGTCCAAAATTTTGAAGCTAGGGTTTATATTCCTATTTAGACCTTAGCGGAGATCAATCATCTATAATCAATTTTAAGCAACAATATTCAAGCAATATTCGAGCAACATATCAAGATTTCATTATCATTGTATCCAAGGTTGATGAATGATCTACACCTAGGTCTATCTAGGAATTCAACCACAAGATACAGTCAATATTATCATATATCAAGATCATTATCAAATCAATATTCAAGATCGAGTATCAACCATGGGTTTAACCTATTAGGCTTAGGTCAACCAGTCAAAATAGGGTGGAAGGGAATACCTTTACAAATTCTAAATAATCAATAGGATGAAAACTTATAGATAGTCGTAATAGGGATGTGAACTAGGTTAGGGGATTCATGAGTCAATTACCACCCTAATCTGGAACATTACCAACATTAGTCATTATCCATCGAGCTTATTCAAATAGGGAGAGTATCAATGATCAAAGCATGTTTTACAAGGTCATAACATCAAAATTCAAGATCATAATAGCGCAATAATGTCATAATGTTACAAAGTCAAGGAAATAGCTGCATTCCTTTCCTTTCATGATCAAGGTAGTGATATAATTTGGAAATAAGTGCATGATTTAGGTCTATGTTCATCAAATCAAAATCAAGTTCGAAAAAGGAATCAATGGTCAATAGGAAAACTTATTTTTGCATCATAGTCTTACATCATGGTTTTGTGAGTCCTAGACTTAGTCACTTGATAGCATAGTCAAGATGTGTATAAATTAGGATACAAGTTTGCTTAACTATGTTTGAGGTTTAATCAACAATAGGGCAACATGGGCTTAATCAAATAGGGACCTTATCAACATCGAGTTATAAGGTATAAGTCATCCTTATTTCACATAGGAAGCACATAGTCAAGTTTTAGCCAATTTGAGTGTTCATGATATTAGGGATCATACATAAGTATTTGGTTTCAAAATTAATTGATCAAAATCGAATTTTCAAATTAAGGTCAGATCATGGTATCAACTTTCAAGATTTAGTGATATTCATTTTTCCCATGCGTAAGCTACCCATAATCGAGACATCATGTGGTAAAGGTCACAAGGAAGGACCACATGAGGAGATGAGAAGACTAACTAATCTTCATCTACATGGGTGGCTTAGGATTGTCCTTAAAGAAGAGATGAGATGCTAGAAGACTCTCTAGGGTTTCACAAGAGAACCTTTAGGTCCAGTTTTGGATCAATTAAGGCCAGGTAGAGTGGGGGATCTCAGCCATCGTGAAGATGGATAGGAGAAATTATGTCAGGACCCCGAGCTTAGACACCTCAATTTTCACCATTATGGACTTTAGAGTTTCTTGGGTGTAAGAGACTTGAGAAATTATTTACTTAAAGTATATGGGAGTGTGTAATCTCTGATACCAACTGACACACAACTATTCTTACCCCAATCCCAATCCCACTGCTTAGACACTAGAAAAAGGATTGAAGCACATGTCCCTGAGTGGCACAATAGGATCAATCACATTGACATATACAATAAAAAATAAATAACTCAAAAACTGGATAAATAAAGAACAAACTAACCCAATATAGAGATTTTTCTAATATATGCTTGTCGTCAGAGTATGTAGAGTGTGGACGCGATCTTAATCAGTATTCCATTTGTATTGCCTGAAATCAAGAAAATCAAGACACAATCATGTAATTGCACGGTACGCTATCAAAAACAAGCAAAGAAATTTATAACAAAATAGTATACTTGGAAGGACTTATATTCAAAAGAATAACAAGCAATTTGCAAAACCAACATTTATTTGACAAGTTTTTCAAGAAATTTGACTTTTATTATGAGTTCCCATTATACTGTAATTCGAGAAGCATGCTTATATATTTTGTGTGACTCTATTACCCCAACGTGATAGGGAAGGTCACTAGGCTCCTTCTCGCCATAGGAACATAAGACACAAATGTTCAAGTCCAACTTCTCAATGAGGGGGTTGCTTGCACCCAATATCAACATTATCAACATTATCAACATCATCATCATTATCAATACACGGGCAGTCATAATGGGCATGTAATTTATGTTTTCATGTTTTTAAAAATATAGTATAGAATAATGGAAGACTAATCATAGGGAACAATAGCTCATCCAACTAAATAGCCAAGTATACATTCAAGAGATACATAAAAGTATCTTCAATACAATCAAGGAGGAGTTTTATAATAGCATGCCTTTCACTGAAGATTTTGAGTATAAATCCACTAGTAATAAGTTGACCCTTCGAGTTAGATCCTAAAACACAATGTTTGGATCAAGGGTCAAGATCAAGATATTTGGATATCATGTTTCAATATTCGAGATTAGGGTTACACTTTTCCTATGTCAACCTTAGGGTTGGGTCATTCACTTATAATCAACCACTATTTCAATATATCCAACATGATTTCAACTATCAAGTATTTTCGAGTGTGAATGACTTTCCTAAGTTTCTAGGATCATATATGTTAACCCTGATCATTACCCAAGTTATAATCAATTTCTATATTATCATCATGGTACTTAATATAATTGGAAATCAAGATCAGATTGATGGGTCAAAACTATATCTAGTGTTTTGCAAGATTAGGATCAAGATTACTTCATTATAAATATTATAACCAAGATTGAATCCAGTAAAAAGATCTAGATCACTAATGATTCATTTTCAAGAGTAGATGATTCAAATATATTTGATCTAGGTTGCAAGATAAACATTAGAGTCCAAATTTAAGGTTTCCAAAGATTAATCATGATTATGAGTCATTTGACAATTTAAATATGCAAAAGATCAAAGATCTAGAGATATCAGTGAGAAACATTCAGAATATGGTATCAAAAGTATTTTTAAATGATCCATTGGATTTTTCTAATCAAAATTGACTACTTGTTCATAATATTTGGAGCTAGGATGCATTTTCTACAATTAAAACAAGATCTAAGTATTTAAATAAATATTTTCCAGAGAGCGAGATAAATACCTTATTTCTTTAAAGAGGTTGATCATTGGATGTCGATTGGATGGCTTAGATTTTCCCACATGGGCTATGAGGCTAGCTCAGACTAGGTTCTGGTTCGATCACTAATCGTCTGGTTCACATCTTAATTGAGCAGTTCAGACTGGTTCTCGACCGGTTCGGTCCTGGTTGGACCCCTTCTGGACCGACCATTTCTTCGGTCATCTCCTTCCTCATGTAGGCCTCACGCGAGCCACACAGGCAAGCGGAGGTTCTCACAAGAACAAGGGGGGAACCAGAGTAGGAGAGGGAAGGAGAGAGCGTGAGCATGCCGGTGGAGTCTACCTCAGCCCCTTGAACCTGATGGGGGCCAGAGAAAAAGGATAGGGGACGAGGAGGAAGGAAGGCCAACTGGGGCTAGGTGGCGGCGCCGCCCATGTAGCAGGAGCTTGGAAAGGTATTTGGAGGAATTGAAGGCCAAAAGAGAGAGCAAGAGCAAGGGTTGTCATTGTGGAATGGCGTAGGCGACATTGTTTGAGGGTTTTTATAGGCTAAGGAATAGGTTTAGGGCTGAACGAGGCTTTTCCCTTAGCCATGACCACCAGACAGAGAGGACAAAGCATGAGGGGGGTTTGTTGGTGGCACAAGAATTCTCGAAACCTGATGAAAATAGGGTTCTTCTAGTTTGAAATCGCGAGGCAATGATTTTGGCACGCTTAGAAACTTGAATCATGGTCAAGGGCGCGAGTTTGGTTGATCGTGTTGCATTAACACCTCTGCACAATCAGCGGGTGGTTGAAGACAAACCTGTGGCCATTGGATTGGGGCCCTGATCTGTGGGTTTCTGATATGAGGGCTGGGGTTCGCCCCCCTCCCTTGCAACGGACCAGTGATATGGAAAAGCCCATAAAAAGGGCAATAAAAAGGCATTATCAATTCATTATCTTCAAAAATTTGTAGACAGTTGTAGGAATGTCCAAATGAGCTAAAATTTGGATCATATCTTCAAAAAAATCTAGAGAATATCTAGAAAATGTTTGAGAACCAAATTATGAAGTTTGATGGTTAAATTTACTTCATTGGACAAAGTAACAAATATGTGGGGTTTTAAAGTGTATAAAATTCACATTGATCACTATATTTCACATTTGAGTACCAATATTGATTATGAAACCAAGAAAAATGAATTGGGACCACGAGTGAGTATAATGAGGGCAAAATTGGAATTAATTCATACTTATGCAAAACTCCACATTGTCACAACTGCCTCCTTGTAGTGATGTCTGATGAGCACATGAAGAGGGAGAGTTGTAGGGGATAAGGGTTTGAGAAAAATGGAAGGCAGAAAGAAAGGTGGCTGATAAATAGGGCGAGGGAGTTGGTAGCTAGGAGGTCTTCACTGGTGGTGGAGATGGTGGATGTATGTGCGTGAATGGTTAGGTAGTAGTGTTGGAGATGGAGGAGAATTGGAGAGGTTGAGGAATATGGAGGGAAAGAAGAAGAAGTAAGAAACAAGATGAGTGGATGGGGACTAGGGTTCTGGTCTCCTATGTAGTGAGAGGGAAGGAATGGAATGTGAAGAGGTGGAGAAGAGGAGAGACAATGCGAGGAATTGGGAAGAAACTATCGTTGATTATGAGTTGAATTGAATGCGGCTTCCTTTGAGAGAGATTTAGTGTAATAGGTAGAAAATAAAGCAGGACCATAGAGGAAATAACTCATCCAATTAATCTAATCATTAGACCTATGCTTGACTACATACTTCTTTTCCAATTTGATTTGAAGAAGCATATAACATTAAATTTACTTGAAAATCATTAGGTAACCTAATTAAGATATTAGGAACTCAAATGTAACATTCATTATGTATTTTAGAAACATTTGATGTTATTTCCTTAAGTATTCACATAATGTACTAGTTACTCTCTCCTATTCTTTTGTGGCATTAAATTTCATATTAACTCAATTTTTTTTCATCCCATACTCCTATTATATATTGGAGATTCAAAATATAGTGTTTTGGATATTAGCACATCAAGTCCTAATTTATATTTTTATTATAAATATTGTACTTTAAAACCCTCATTTATTGTATGTGTGTGTAAGATGTAAATAATGAACACATACCATATATTATTTTTATGAAATATTTTGAAGGGAAGGGGAGGGATGAGTAAGGTACCCAAGGTCGGGTATGTTACAACACTCCATCCCTTAAAAGGGATTTTGTCCCAAAAACCATCAACTTATATATGATATACTAATATATTTTCTAACCAATTATTAGTTGTTAATTTACTAGATAGAGTTAATGTGGTGAGTCCTAACTTAATATACCCACATCGCACTTGTATATAGAATCCAACAGATACTCATATTACTCCATCCATCACATCTTATTATCTTCTCATATCGTGAATTTGTCTAGGAAATTGATACCAAGATTGAGGATTATATTAACATATTTTGATTCAGTATAGTTACCTACATTGTTAAGGATCCCTCTCCATGCTACTATTATGATGTTTGGTACCTCTTCCATTATCAATTTTCAATGATAATAACCATTAGTTTCAACTAGTCATTAATTTAAATTACAAACCAAAGTGTACATGGCTTTACTCCTTAAAAGTTCCTATCTAATCATATAGAGAGTCGAGAGGGGTAGCTGATGAGGTTATAGATTTTATATTTTTTATTGTTCCTCTTAAACATATCTCACACTTTTTCCTAGGGTCTTAGGGTTAAACATGAAAGTCAAATATTTCCTCATTAAAGGGCATATATACTACTAGAACTTCCTTGTAGTGGTGACTTGGTTCCAAAAGCATTGATATAATAAAACAAAATTTATAATTTTAAATAAAATATTGAAAATAAGTTTGACGATGAAAACCCTACTACGGGAATCCAAAATGGTGCCAAAATCAATCCGAGAACCAAGTACACCACTTTCCATCATATACAACATATAATTCACCCTACATGACTTCATCTTTGCAAATAGCTACTCTACACACATCATCAAGGAATACATCAGGCATATCAAAATCCTATATTATGAGGAGATACATGTTTCTTCTAGCATGCTGTTAACTTCTAATAGGTCCTAGTAGGCATGACCTTCATTATTCCACCATTTTCTTAATTGTGACTTGGGAATCACATCCCAAAATATCAATTATTTATAAGATCATGTAACCCTAATAAGAAGAGATTAGGGTTTCTACTTCTCTAGTTGGTTTATTTCCATTGTGTCATTATATGCCTAGGTGAACTAGATAGTCAAACTACTCCTCATCAGATTAATTACATGGTGGTGATGAGAGAGTGGTCAACTCTTTAAGGATCAACCCTAGAGGTACCTACCTCACATAATTTTGGTCTCAGTGTACATCTAAAGTCGCAAGAAAGAAAGTTTCAACTGTAGGTTCTAAAGATGATTGTGCCTCCATATGTCCTCTGGGAAAAATAACATGGCACAAAGTTTTATCACATCATCCAAGTACGTTATCATTCCTCAATGGGACAAGGGAGATAAGAATTATTCCTACATTATGGGTATGCGAGGGATGAAATCCCAAATATCATTACTCGAAACCTATATCTCCCTTCAACAAGTCCTTATGACGAGTCTCAAGAAAAACTATGTTGAGAGAACTCCAACTTGCAAGAAATTTTAGCCTATTGTTAAAGGATGTAGTTCATATCATCGTGTATTATCATAGAACATCTCAAAATTTAAAGGTCATGGAAAATATTCTAAGTTTATTTCCATGCATGCTCAGTTAACATAATGTATGTATCAAAGGCATGCTAGAAAATAACAAAAGCAAAAGGTTTAATGACTTGTACTAAGGTTATGCAAAATTATGAGAGTTTAAGTTAACCTATTCTCTATAGATAATAAATTCTCATCCCTTAAGGAAAGAGGTAGAGGCTACTTCCTGGGAAAGTCAACATTAATGTATAGAAGGCTATACCCGAAAAGAGATCATAGGATTGATAAGAGTTTACCCAAAACTAGGTCACCCACATACTTTGTTTAGAATACATATATACTACCAAATTGGATAGGGTGAAATCAAAATTGGTAAGCACTAATCAACTTGAGGTGAACTCTAAAGGGTCACCTATCTACTAAGGAACAAACTAGGATAACTTGAAATAGTCAAGTTACCGACTGCTTAGGCTCTGATACCATGCTCTAAAGAGTGGGACCCGTTAGTGGGCCCACTCAATGCTAAAAACATGAGCCATGAAATAAATAAGCAGCACAAACATGACTATTTACAAAGTTACAAAATGTTTCCATGTACATAACCTTCTCACCCTAAGGGTGGTGCATAAATTGAAAAGGTTATATCTACATACACATAAGCCCATATGCAAAGGGTAACAAGGCTATCTCAAGTTGTCCTTAAATTTACCAATGAGCTCACAATCATCCTGAGTCTCTGCCCTATAAAGCACCTACACTTTGGTGGAGGGAACACCTAGAAAAATAGGAAACAAAAGAGTATAAGGCAACACAAGTTGAGTATGTACATTTAACAATATTTTATCCATTTAAATGGGTTAAAAGGACAAAAGAGATGTTCCCTTAAAAAGGAGGGTCGTAAAAAAATAAGTAAGTTCCAACAGGAGATATATCAAGAAAATGAATTCCAAAATAATGAGGCATATAATAAAATGAGTGACATAACACATCTTACCATTAACCATTCACAATATCACAACAATCATAATCATTCACATGCAGATTATATTAACTAAAGATTACTATAGTAGGGGCAAGACAGCACTGAGCCATTGGCTTATATATAATATTGGGTAGAAATAACACACCCATAGGCAGAATTAGGATGCCTCTGTATATATATATATATATATATATATATATATATATATATATATATATATATATATATATATATATATATATATATATATATATATATATATATATATATATATATATATATATATATATATATATATATATATATATATATATATATATATATAAGTGAAGAAATAGCACACCCTGGGAAGAAGTAGCACACCCTAATGATGACACATAAGCATCTACAATAGTTAGCTAGTCAATTTATCTAACATACATAAATAGAGTGGAAAGAAGCATCATTCATCAAACACACATAGCAAGAGTAAAGCACAATAGCAGGTGTAGTCATTGATGCAATACATCACAATAACAATAATCTCAAAAGAGAATAATAATTTTCAAATGACAGAAGGTGATATTTCAACAAGTGGAGCAATAAGAGTAAATTTCCCACGAGATGCATCATTGTAAGAATATTTAAGTCAAATTATTCCAAAAATTAAATACAGAGGAGTACATACTTGGTCTTCAAGACTAACCCTATCTCTAAGGGTGAAATTTTCCATTCTTCCTTCTCAACTTATAAGTGTTTCATATACACACATTTAGTTAAATTTAGTTCAGTCACCTAATGTCAAGTTAGGGTTTGGGATGCTAACATATGTATGTCATTATTATGTAAGGTTCTATTCATATATGTAAATCACCATTTCGTTAGGTACTATATCATGGGTGAATTAGAAATGTATACATGTTTCACTCTCGTGTAAAGTTACGAATTGATATTCTTTCTTTTAGGTTCAAACTTAAGGATTTTATCTACATTGCCAATATTGGGAATCTATTCATTTATCTAGGTTATAATGACTCAATACCATGTATGATTGGTATCAAATTAAATGTGTATTAACCAATTGATAAGGTCATTTAGTATACAAAAGAATTGATTTCCATGTTTATAAACCTAAAAACATATCTTACTTAGATATACTCTACTACATATACTAGTAGGCCAGACCAATTAAATATTAGTAGGTTTCATATGATATACTTATGAATTCCAAAATTATCTATTGTATAGTAATAGTTCAAAGTTATGGTTAGACTGGTGGTAGCCATGCACAACTAGGATTCCCAATCAAACTTATTTCAATATATGCTCAATATCTAGGGTTTCTCTTCTAGCTACTTATACAATTTTTTGTAATTTCTAATATGGTAATGTAGTGGATTGTTTCTTGTACTTTATAATCACGGTTTAGAATCTACTCTTGTATTTTTAGAATAAACATCGTGTAATCAGAACATATAATATACTAATAAACAAATTATTATAGTTATATCCCCTAGATACATATAGTAATGTGTATATTGGTAGGACACGTAGTTAGTCAATGATTACCCAGTCTTGTTGATGTTGGTCTTATGTTAAGTATGATGCATGCCTTGATCTTATCATTTGAGTAAACTCAATGATGTCCATCAACTAGTATGAATATATGTGTATCTTTAGCATGGACACATTAAGAGTTGATTATGATAACTAATATAGGTAGTTTGTATGTTATCAAGTTATTATGTAATCACATACTCTCTTATCCTAATAAATTGTGTTATGAAATAAATCTAGAGAAGATGACACACTCA
Source organism: Alisma plantago-aquatica (assembly GCA_963693085.1). Lineage (NCBI taxonomy): Eukaryota > Viridiplantae > Streptophyta > Magnoliopsida > Alismatales > Alismataceae > Alisma > Alisma plantago-aquatica. The sequence continues at coordinate 366,002,479 of OY856411.1, read as the reverse complement.
CTAATAGGTTCATATGTTAGAACTTGATTCTCCAGATTAGTTTAAATAACTATTGGCTTCCTCACATCCTAGAGTCAATTGAAGGAAACTCCATGTTTCTTAGATGCTGGAGGAGGTCATGAAGGCTAGTTTCTTCAATCTATTACTCATCCACTCAGGCCTGTAATTGTAAACTCAGTTGCATGCACGGTGATTACAATGCTTGACCGACCCATCCTCAGCCCCTCATGTGATCTAAAATAGTGATAGGACTCAAAGGGCAGTGGCGGGTCTGGTCAGGATCAACCATATTGTTGATTTCTACAGGGGGCAAGCGGTAGTGGGAGTTTCTTACTAGTAATAGCACCTAAAGATGTCCATCTTTATTTCAATGGGGTGGCGCATCAGTAGGTTAATACCCCCACTGACATCTGCAACAACTGGCAGCGGGTGTCTCTGAGTTTAGAGTAGCTAGGTGTCGATGGTTGGTGCACAACAAAAGGAGAAGGCTACATTGGTTGCAAGGAAGAGGGAGATGAGAGGTGACTTGGTTCTGGGGTGCTGAGGGGGATGAAGAGAGGAGGAATTTTAGGCTATCGGTTCGATCAAGAAGGAGGTTTTGAAGATTTTAGAGGCAACAAGGTTGTTGGGGAGTTGGTTGCAATGTGGATGGTAGAAGGATCAAGACTAGGTCGGCGAGGGTGAAGGGATTATGGTGGGTGATGGTGGTGGATGCAGGTTCTGTGCTTGTCCACTGATAACAACCGATCTAGAGGTGATGAAACTTCTAGGTCCATGATCATTGGCCACCACAGGAGTCCACACAGGGAAGGAAAGTTGGTGTTATCCGCCTCCTTGTAGTGACGTCATATGACTGCATGAAGAGAGAGAGAGAGTTGCAGGGGGATAGGGTTTGAGAAATGTGGAAGGCAGAATGAAGGGTGGCAGAGAAATAGGGCAAGTGAGTTGGTAGCCTGGAGGTCTTTGCATGTGGCAGAGATGGTGGATGTATGTGTATGAATGGTTAGGCACTAGTGTCAAAGATGGAGGAGAATTGGAGAGGTTGAGGAAGATGGAGAGAAAGAATAAGATGTAAGAAAGAATATGAGTTGATGTCGACTAGGGTTCTGATCTCCTATGTAGCGAGAGGGAAGGAAGGGAAGATGATGAGAAGGTGGAGAAGAGGGGAGACAGTGTGAGGAATCAAGAAGAAATAGTCGTCGATTATGAGTTGAACTGAATGCTGCTTCCTTTGAGAGAGACATAGTGTATAAAGGAGAAAATAAAGTGGAACCAAAGAGGAAATAGCTCATCCAATTAATCTTATCATTAGATCTATGTTTGACTATATACTTCTTTTCCAATTTGATTTGAAGAAGTATATAACATTATATTTACTTGAAAATCACTAGATAACCTAATTAAGATGTAAGGAACTCAAATGTAACATTCATTACATATTTTAGAAATATTTGATGTTATTTCCTAAAGTATTCACATAATGAATTAGTAACTCTCTCCTACTCATTTGTGGCATTAAATTACATATTAACTCAATTTATTTCATCCCATACTCTTATTAGATATTGGAGAGTCAAAATCTAATGTTTTGGATATTAGCACATCAAGTCCTAATTTATATCTCATTATAAATATTGTACTTTTAAAACCCTCATTTAGTGTATGTTTGTGTAACATGTTAACAACGAACACATACCATATATTATTTTGATGAAATATTTTAAAGGGAAGGGGAGGGATGAGTAAGGTAACCAAGGTCGGGTATGTTACATTTAGGGTCCAATATCAACAACGACAACATGACATACTTATTTTTCATATGCAATCATGGAGGAAGATTGTATATAACAATCATAATAGACTAATTGCTATATTGGTTGCTCAATGTGATGTATAGATTCATCCCATCGGTAAAAAGCCTAAGTCTTAGATTCATGACTTCTTCACCAAATTTAAGATATAATGAATCAATATTCTTCCTCTTTGGAGAATTAGACAAATGTCGTAGGGTCCCCTCATTTTTTTTCTTTACCTCTGCATGCCACCTTAAATTCTATACATCCATGATATTTGAAAACAAATGTTGAAACTATGGTATAATAGGTAGATAACACATCACCTTAGTGAGAGCTTGTTTTGGACTTCCTCAAAGTTGTCATTTTATACCTTGATGACCCACATTTTGGACAATATTTCAAATTGACATATTCCTTTTGAAACAACAGACAATCATCCGTGCATGTATGAATATTCTTAGCCTTCATTCCCATTGGGCACAACATTTTCTTTAATTTGTATGTTGAGATTGGAAGCTAGTTGCCTTCAGGATGAATTTCTTTCAACAAAGACAACAATGACATGAAGCTTTTGTCACTCCATCTATTGTTATCCTTTAGAGTATGCAATTTCAATACAGTGCTCAACTTTGTAAACTTAGTACAACCTAAGTATAATGGTCACTCAACATCATGCATACTATTTCTAAATAATGAAGGTGGATCAGTGTGCTTTACCCCACAACTATCTAGCATCACATCAACCATGCCTATAGGAATCTGGTCATTCACATGTACATCATCGTCGACAACTTCTTCTTCAATACAAGTACTTCTATTGACATCTATTTATCTCATAATAGGAAGCTTTCCATACCAATACCATTTTGTATAGCCATGTACAATCCCATTCCACATGACACTACCTGTGATTTCATCAACAATGCCAAATTTTATATTGTTACTACAATTCCTACATGGACTATAAAACCTATCTCCAGTCCTTTCCTATGTTCCTCTATAAATCTTATAAACTAATTTAGACCCGTAATAAACTCTGGGGTGTAGAGATTTGGAGTGGACATCCATGCTCTATCCATTCTGTGATAAAAAAGAACACAAGTGTTAGGGTTATGGCTTTACATATTAGATTTAGGATTTACATATTAGGGTTTTCCATTTAGGGTTTAGCAGTAAGGGTTTACAAATTAGGGTTTAGAGTTTATAGATTAGGATATAGGTTTATGGTTTACAAATTAGGGTTTATGGTTCAATAATGAATGTGAGTACCACCTATCTCATTCTTGAACACCTAATCTCACTAGTAAGTTTATAATGTGTATTTAGTTTTCAAGAAAATTTTGGTTGGAATTTCCCCACAGTTCTCCATGTACACTGATGTCAATGGGCAAATACCCACATACATATGTACTTAGAGAGCAATCGAGAAAGTGTTGATGAAACATCTTGAAAACTAAATACAATTATACACTTACATCCTAAGTGAGATTAGGTGTTCAAGAATAGTCCCAAACTAGGGACTATCCATGATTTACTCCTAATGAGTAAAACTCAGACGGGTTTCCAGGTCAACAGACAATGTTGGCAAATCCATACAAAGTAGACACACTAGCTACTGTCATCGTTTGACCTTTTAGTGCAAAAAAATTAAGGTTTGAATGGTTCAAACATGGTTTTAGATCTACTTAAAGAAGATTGAATTATGATCTAATTTAACACTAGTAATTCAAAATATTGAATTAACTAATGAAGCCAATAGGGACTATGCCCATAAATTGACTAAGAAACCAACTTCAGTAAATAAAACAAGAATAAAAACCCCAAAAAGAATGATTCACCATGAACTATTCAATTTGCACTAATAGGCAAGCAACAAAAATAGGCTAGAAAAAGTCAAGAAATTAAGAATTTAACCAATTCATTAAACAATTAATTATAAAAGTGTTTAAAAGATTTACTCCTAATTAAGCACTCACTGTAGGGTTGGTGCTGGTTGTGTCGGTGGTGGCTGGAGGTGGAGCTAGTTGCGGCTGGAGTAGGATGGAGATGGAGCTGGTTACAATGTCTAGAGGTGGAGATGTGGCTAGAGAGAGTGAGAATTAGTGGATGGTTGTGCTAGCTCTAGATATAGCTCAAGCAAAGGCGGCTGCGTCCAAGCTCCAAGCGGCAGTAGCATCCAAGACTCCAAGATTTGGTAGATGGTAATGGCGTTAGAGAGCATTTTGGTGATGAGTAGCAATAGCAGTAGTGACGGAGATGAATAAGAGAGCAGCGGATGATGGCAATGATAAGTAGAAGTAGCAACAATGATGGAGACTAGTAAGAGAGCAGTAGACAACGATGGAATCACTAGATCTAGGGGAAATCTATCGGCCAAATAATGAAATAGATATTTTAGGAAAGTTTGTTTTGTGTGTGTATAATTAAGTTTTACATAGTCATCAGTTGTTAACAAGAACTGACACCTAAGAGAATATTTGTACATTGTTTACACAAAACTGACACCTAAGTTGAGAACTTAGATGTCAATTGTTTACACAAAATTGACACCTAAGTTAAGAACTTAGACATCGGTTTGTTGTAAGAAACCAATGCTAGAGGCCATTATCTGAATGAAAAAAATCGGCATGAGTAAGGCCTTAGTCATCAGTTGGTTAAGTAAAATAGACACCTGAACTGAGGACTTAGACATCTGCTTGCTGAGAAAACCAACGACAGAGGCCCTTATTCAAACAAAAAAAATCAGCTTGAGTAAAGCTTTACTCATCGGTTGGTTACCACAAATGGACATCTAAAGATTGGGCTTAGACGTCAGTTTTCGGAAAGAAACCAATGATAGTGACCCTAATCTGAACAAAAGAATAAGCCTGAGTAAAACCTTAGTCGTTGGTTTTTTTCTGAGAAAACTGACAATAGAAAGCAATTTGAGAGGAACACTTTTCTTTGAGCATGTGGAATGAATCCTTTGTTGTTAGTTTCTTGACATAAAACCAACACCGAATCTAGAATTTATTGCGGATTTTTTTGAGAATCAATGTCGGTTTTCTAAAAGACAAACTGATGCCAAAAGTATTTTGGAGGAAAAATTAATTGGCGTTGATCTTAAAATTTTTGGAGACAAATATTTTCCCTAAAAAATTGTATTTCATGGGTTATTTTAAATGTGGGACTCTTTAAAATATAACTGACACTATAGAAAAAATAAGTACTTGTATCTTTTCTAAATAGGTGGAATTCGATCAATGGTGATGTTTATGCTGATTAGCCAACATGGGTTAGTCTATAATATCATTTTTTATTTGGAACTGACGTCAAGAAAAGTGACATTAGAGGTCAGAAATGTACTAGCTTAATGAGATTCTATCATCACCCAATACACACTATGGTCCTATGTATTATTGTTGTCTATGAGCTTCTACAATAATAACCGACTAGGGACTTACAAGAATGTATGTACTCTTATCATACATATGATCCCATTGTTCGGGTCCTCAACCTAAAGACATATGTCATTGAGTAACATCATTCTTTAGACATCTATCATGCTTTACCACATCTCATAATTGAACAAACATTTGGACAAAGATTGCCTTTATTATTAATCAAATCATTTACCAGGTATGCCATTACAACCATCCTATGATTAGCTCTCTGGGCTTACATACCAACACAAAATGTCTAAATATTGAGAATAAATATTCAAAGAACATGAGGAATTCATACAAGAAATGGAAAAAGAATAAAAACATGAAGAGGAAAGGTGAGCGAGAAAAAGATCCAAATGAATCGTCAGCTCTTCACCCTTGGAGGCATCTATAATCCCATCCAATCCAATTTCCTAAAAAGAAGAAGAAGAAGATAATGTTCCCCTAGAAAAGAAGGAAAAAATCCCCCATGAGAAACACCAGAGAGATGAAAAGGGATCCAAAATCAACCCTGGTGCTCCAATGAAGGACTTTGATTTCAAATCTTCACCAACAAACAATGACCCTTCTAGAAAGGTTCAACCTAGTGAAGGGAGCATGTCTAGAAAAAGGGAGGAGATCCATGGTGTAAGAACCCATCACATGAAATGAGATTACTCAAAACATAAAAAACAATCTATAACTAATTAATCACATACCAAAAAGTATGGGTAAATTAAAATCGATTCAACATAACCAACATGCTCCTTAATATTATGCAAGAGCACAACATCTTTCTTGTATTCATATTACTCCAAAAATATCTTACAATTATTTCATGACCTTAGCCACCACATACAAACTACAGAGGAAACATTTCAACATTTATCACTTGAACAAGCATATAACATACTATCAAAACTGGATTCGAATAAAACATCATATGCACACTTTCCCACCCGGACCTGAGAGTACATGGATGATTTTAGGACACACTAGACATCTAATCAACCCTCTCAAAGATTCATTACTATAACTCCTCTTTGCTGCACAGGTTTGCTTTTGTCACTACCGATTACCTAAAAATATGTGGCAAACCACAAGGGCGAGACCCATGTCCCAACAAGTGATATAACCTCTAACAATGTTCATTGAATATAACATTTTAAGTAATTAAATAGTTTAAGAAATTTAATCAGTTATACCAAATAGGCTCAGCAGTGGAGATGATTAACAAAATACATAAAGTAGTAGATAATAATTATCATCATTATCCAGACTATCATCCATTATCTTGTTGACAATATAAGCAATTCAGTAGCATATACATATCTAGCATCATGAGAAAATCTAGTAACATAGAATCTCTATCATTATTAATAAGTCTAGCCACATAAACATAGCTAACAACATTGGCATGTCTAACAGGTTGCGTAGATCTACATTATAAGTAGAGCTAACAACATAAGCACAACTATCTGTGTAAGCATGATTAGCAGTATAGGCATTTCTAATTACAGAGCCATAGCTAGCATGCTAAACATAACTAACAACATGAGATATCTAGCATCATAATTATAACTAGTTGTAGCAATATAGCTATCAACATAAGCATGGCTATTGTATGTACACATCTACAATCTTAAGCATATCCACAACATAAGCATATCTACTATATGTTAATTGCACTAAGCATCGTCTTTATATAAAGAGAACAAACAAGGGTTATCATTCAGTGTGAAGCATTGTATATAACCCTAAATAGATATGATATATGTATGTATTACATCTTTTATTAAACCCAGAGAAATTTGAGGATACCACTCAAATTCCAACTGACCACCTCTTGGTCGCAATCAGTGCCATACAAGATCTAGGAAGAGCCGGATTCCTAAGATCTTCTCTGCCCCTAGTCAGTATGGGTCCGCCACAGTGACACATAATGTCAAACTGCTAACAACCTAGTCCATCCTTGGTACAGGTCATGACAATAGTGAAAGGAGGTGGGTATGCATACCCTACTATCTGAAGTACAACCGCAGTTGTCCTCCAATATCATCACATATATAATCATCGAGACACGACCGTAGCCATTCTAAAATAGAGGGCTAGGTATGACCACACTCATCCTCCCTAAACACTTGATTTCAGGATGACAAGCACCCCATATACTCAACAGTATGTGCTCCGAGTTTCCCTTAGGAATACTCATTTCAACATCTGGCAAGTTCTGACACTCATATGGAACTATGACATAGGGCACTACATGATTAGAGTTTCACTTGATTAGTTATGCCAATTGGGTGAATTAAGGCTGCATCAAACAAGTGTACATACAAACCCTAATTCATTTCTAGCAATCATATAAATATAACAACTTCAAAAGATATAAAACATGTGAAACATAATTTCTCACCTCAACATTACAAGGTACTATTCACCTATCAAATCAAGAGACCATACTTTTCATTACATCATCATCACATGGTAATATTCATTGCCTTTCATGAGACTACAATTTTCACCACACTATCACATGATATAAATCCTTATCACAACATCACATGGTATCAACCCTTGTCATAATAAGAGTATTACACCTCATTGAGGAATCAAACATTCCCAATGGTCATTAAAACCATTATACTATTCCCTATAAGATCATCATTATCTCTCCATGCCTAGTAACAAGGCTCAACAACATCACTTACATATAATAAACCAGATCAACACAATATTGCACTAATGAGATAGGATATATTCATAAAGAATCATAGCAAGGTTATATTAACATTAAGAACATTCCTTTATTACATCAACATGCAATGAATCTAGTTATGATTAACCCTCATCATAGTCATAATGCACATGTTTAGCATAAGAAAGTATCAACTATGTGGCTATGATAACCACCAAATTAACACATTAAGGTTATGATCATATTAAGGAGATTATTCCACAATCATGCCATCATATAAGAAGGTTAAACATGAATACTAATGCCTGTCTATTTGCATTAGATTTAGGTTCAACAAGAAAAATTATATTAATATTACTAATCAACACTCATACCCAAACCCTAACTCATGGCATCCCCATTGGATCATGGATGCATAAGGTGAAGCATCACAACCCTAAATCATGGCATCCCCATTTGATCATGAATTCATAAGGTAAAGCATCACCATTACATTCCATACCATTCTCACATATGGATCCACACATAACTCAAGGTTTAACCATCAGGTCATAGTATACTAGGGTTCAACAACAAAAGAGATTACTCCATGATTTTATACATCATTGAAGGAGTTGTTCACAATTAATTACCATCACTTGGTTATATTAGGGCTAAGTATAACGAAATATACTTTATTAGGGCTACCCATTAACTCATTATATTTATTATCACAAATCATATGAGGGAAAAGGTAAGACTATATTATTAAGGTAAACCTCCATTAGGTTTCAACATCACTCAAATCATAAAAACTTACCATAAACATCATCCCAAAATAATAGATTGTTGAGAAGGTAAGAATATTGGTTGTTTACATAAGTAAACACCTTGAATAAACCCCCTATGAAGTCATTGAGTTTTTCTCTAGAAAGAGTCACCATCTAACCTTAGACATCCTTTGATTAACAACATAAAAAGTTCCATTGATAGTAGGGTAAAACCCACGAGCAATTGTTTATTTAAAACAAGCTGTTAATAAATGAGATTCTTAAGTTGATCTCGTAAAGGAAACCATCTAAATCACTTTATTAAGACCAACATATTAATTAGGAATCATTCCGATTCATTGGATAAAAAGCATTAGATCTTAACCATTGGGTTAAGTTCATTGATTTAAACCATCAATTGGAGTATAGGTCCAACCATTGAATCAAATGACATAAGAAACCATTGTTTAAGGCTTAATTGATGCTACAACTGCATACTTAACTCACCATAGGTAGTGTAAACCTAATTCACCATTATTAGTGACCATTAAGTCACCATAGGTTATTAGATCAGCACTAGATTCATTAATCACCATCGAATATCAAGCTAATGTCACCATTGATTGATAATATCATTATGGTACTTAGTTGTTGATCATTAAGCTTTTGATTGGGCCAAAATGTGATCTAAGGGGTGAACATCAGTTGACACCCTTTGCAACCACCATCAGTTGTCATGAAGACAAAACCATCAGTTGTTGCAATGGTAACACCATTGGGTCATGCGTTTAAAGAAGAAACCAGCTTTAAACTATAAAATTTACCATGGGTTGATAGGTGCTTAGCACCATTGGTTGTCAAACCAACTTGATACAAGTCATATTATACCTTAGGAAGAATGTACACATTATTATAGGTTCATGTAGAACTAAAATCAGAATAGGGAACATAATAAAAATCAAACTCCAAGTCAAGCATAGCTTTCTAGTCTATGGATCATCATTTTTAAGCAAGAACATGAGCTAGTAAGCTTATGGTAAGCAATAAACGTGGAGCATGTTATAAAGATTACTTCTAATGAGAAGATAAAATCACAAATAAAAGAAAACTTGAATAGGTAGGGTAGGAAAGTGAAGCATAAGCTCTGAACTCATCCATCTAGCACCTTTCTCTGTCAAAGAAGCAAACCCTAATCATAAGGAGGAAGAAAGGTAGGATTTTAGAGCTATAGAACAACTTCTACCATGGAACAACAAGGTTCTGACCTAGAGGAAGGTAGGAGGAAGAAGAAAAGAGAAAGAAACAGAGGAAATAAGGGGATTGTTACTCATTTAGGTCAAGATAACTAGAAGGAAGATTTAAAAACCCTAAAAGAGAGGAAAAGGCAACCCTAGGAGCTTCCACAAAAAAAATTGCCTTCTTCTTCTACCTTGGATAGGTCCTCCTCAAATAAATAGAGAGGGAATGAGGTTCTTAGTAGGAGAGAAGTGGTAGAGGGAAAAACATTCATTTGGGAGCTTAAAAGTAGATATATAAACTCTAGGATAAGGGAGAGAAGAACCATGAGGTGTCTAAAAGCTATCCATGCATCCATGGCCTTAAACTATTAAGGATATGCAAGAAGACACACAAGCTTCTAACCCACCATACATGGATACCTACTTAGCCCTCGTTTCTTGATTTTGCAAGAAAAGAAAATAAGGCATTGCTTGATAGCTCCTAAAGGTAGCTCTTCCATAAAGGGGTAAACCCTAAAATACCCTTGTGGAAAAACACCTCCAAACCTAGGTTCAACTAAGTTACCCAAGGCTCAACAAGCTGAAGAATGATGATAGAACCTCCAAAGAACATAATGAAAGTGATAAATAGCATGGAAAACCTCCCAAATGGGTAAATTGTAGAAAAGTAAAAAATGTACATAACATTTCATAATTTGCACAAACATTGTTCAAATTAGACCAAACTTGAAACTTAAGCTTGTCTTATGATTCCAAATCATAAAAAAATGTTATATTATAGTTATAATAATGCAATTATGATAATTAAGTATGTTAAACACTTTTATCAAGGTCATGGGTCTCTCAAACATAAATCCCTAATAGGAATTTTGCCTCCCAAAATCCAAGGTAGACAAAGATGGATACTTCTCATGTACCTCATCCCTAATATTCTACATGCTAACTTTCATCTCATGATTATGTCACATTATTCTCATAGAATTCATATTCTAATCCCTCAACTTATGCATGTGTCACCTTGGTTCAACATAGGAACTGTTGTACCACCTTTATATATCTGGTAGTACCTTTCAACATTGGGACTCTACTATTGTCCTAAACTATTCGATCTATTGTATCACACATCACTCAGAGGCCATACTCACTGTCTCTTACCAAACATAGAACATCATGTATATATTATCATATGTAACTTTACTAGGTTTCATCTATATTCTCCTTTAATGGTTGTTGTTATTAACAACTCAATCAACCATGTATGCATCCCCTAATTTTCAAGAACTATGAGGAATATGTTTTTAGAGTATTCTCCAATCATGTCAATGGTGGACTAACCATCTTTTTGGTTGAAGAATGATACACTTTTCTATAGCGGTCAACAAATATAACTTCCCGATTGGAATTGTTAGGGGTAGAGAAACGACCATGTTTTCCTCTTATCATGATTCACATATCATACTTAACAGAGGTATCATAATGCCAAGAGTTTACTTTAGTCGACCCCAACTCATTCTTGCTAGACTTGTCACACATAAGTACAGTTACATCAACATTCTTAAGGTTTAGAAAAGATGTTGACCATACTACTGACCATTTCTGAAAAACCATGAGATGTCATCATTCAAAGCTTGCTACAACTTGTATGACATGACCTGAACACTATGTTTCTCCTATTCATAAATTTTATTGGTAAAATGGTTAGTCTAAAGGACATAACCCTAAATTCACCATGGTCATGTAACTTATGAAATCCATTCTAACTCTTATTTCTAAAGGATATTTTATCTTAAAGGAATACAGTAGCACATGTCCACTGATCAACAAGACATCTATACTTGATAGTTTTCTTGCCCAACTATCACTGAACCATACACAACATTATAAAATCACTTTTGTTTTTCCTTCCAAACAACATTAAGAGGGTCATCATCAACTCTCTCTCTCTCTCTAAGGGAGAGGAAAACTTGGAATGTTCTTTAATGAACATCTCCAACCTTCACATACTTCCCATACTATTGATACATCTTGGATACTAGGATTCATTACCTTGGTATCCACCTCAAGTGCTATAAGGAACTTACATCCTTATCTCATCTACTTTTACCAACATAAAAAATCTTAAGACATATAGGAGGAGTCTTCCTAATAATTGGAAGACTCAAAAGCAAACTCGTCACAAACTATATGATCTGGGAACCATAGTCCAAGCAACCTTATGCAATAATAATCTATCCACCCTCATGTTTACAAAAAATCCACACATACTAAGTGACAATGATCCACTAGAAAGATGTTCCCTAGAAAGGAAAGACACAAAGGAAAACATACTTCCCACATCATAGAAACATTGTTCAAGGGTCACTAGCAAAATGGTAACCAATTCTATTTTCATTATGCAGGTTACAACTTCTTATGTATCATTTTACCTTTTTTATTTTGGTTTCCTTGCCATTAGCATATGAATCATTATGATTAACATATCTTATTACTCCTTCCTTGATGACTATGTATCACAATGGTGTATGTTCTCTTATTTTATTATGTTTTCAACCACTTATGAACAAGTAAATCATCATATTCCACATTTTCTTCATTAAACATGGATCATCTCCCTTAATTTCTTTCACACGCCATGCTTATTTTACATTAACACTTTCTTACACACATCGATTTGTCTGAGATTAACTCAGGTTCCAACTTATTCCTTTGTCATTGTTCCCATTTATCTTCTCATTTTATACTTATCATTGGAATTCTCTTCATCTTATGTGGATTTCATACATTGAATCACTTTATAAGCACATACTTATATGTCTTTTAATTTATTATCTTCTTGAATCACATCTTTAAGAACTCATCTTTTTCTTATATGTATTCAGATTTAGATTTCATGGTGTTGTGACTTTCTCTTTATCTACAAAACATTCAAGTTTTGATAGATTATGATGCAATTCTCATCTTCTTTAAGGTAGGATTGAGATATTCACACCATGATTTCTTATTCATTATGCTCTTTAGATTGTCTCAAAATCACTACTTGATCAGACTAATCAGGAAGATAACAATCCAAGAGTTCCATACTTACCTTTTCTTCAATAATTGAATACCTGGCCCGGGCATCCAAGTGCTGAGATTAGGTAGTATACACTATATTTTCATGTCATGTTCCTTACTTAAAGATCATCATAGTCCCATGTCCTAGTGTCCCTATAGACTTAATGAACCTAAAGCTCTGATCCCAACTTGTAAGAACATGTCACACAAAATGAGATTACTCAAAACATAAAACACAATCTATCACTAATTAATCACATACCAAAAAATATGGGTAAATTAAAATCGATTCAACATAACCAACATGATCCAAAATATTATGCAAGATCCCAACTTCTTTGTTATATTCATATTATGCCAAAAATCTCTTACAATTATTTCATTGCCTTAGCCACCACATATGTGACGACCCCAATTTCCATATACGTTCCTTAGTGACATGCACAGATATGCGTGCACTCATATCTATGAATGTCAAAAGGGAAAATATAAGAAATCAAGATAGTCAACTAAAATCATAGATAAGCCAAGATCATGTTCACATCATAGTAAATAGACACACAACACTTCATTCATTAATGAAAGATAAAGTCATACATATTAATACTTGAGAAGGGAGAAGAATAAGTCTATGGAAAGGAAATGTGATTATTACATAGGATCTATAGTTTCCTATTACATCATCTAGTAGAATAAAAACTATCTAACTAAAATGAATATGATAAGAAGTGGAAATCTATCTCATATTCTCCATGATCATTATTTAGTGGCTTTAGGTACTTTGATGTGCTTCATATATTTCCAATTGTTCCTTGTACCTAGAAAATACGAGAAACAAATACATCAACAAAGTTGGTACGTGGAATTAAAAGCTATACTATGCTGGTATATAAATTACTCAAAATTGGAGAAAGAGAATGAAAACGTTATTTAAAGGCAGAAAATGAGGAAACCCCAAGTTATTAGCCTTATTTAGAATGAATATGCATTACTATGGTGGACTTAGCACATAATCACATAAATAGTGGGACCTTCCCCGTGTACCTTGTACTCTAGGGATCTCCCCGTATACCATGTACTCTAGGGAGGTGCTAGTCAACATTAAAGCTTTCCCTCTCTAATAGGGAGTTCAATGAACACCACTAGTAACTACATTTAACTGATATTCAATTATGTTCTTTTATGTTCAAGGCAGTAAATCATCAATTATTCATAAATATACACATCCATCAATGTATGTCAATTTCATGCAAACAATTACATCTATTTAACATCCAGCAAAATCTAATCATATAATTATATCCACGTACCTTAAATTCTCATATCTGGATTCCACAAGTCTTAGATTATGAGACAGATAGTAGATTACCCTGAAATATAAACAAAACCTTAGGTTACCGTGGATTCTCATTATTCCACATTAGGGTTTCTTATTAGGGTTTAGGTCATTTGGGGATATCATTTTTAGGATAAATTTGATTCGAGAGGTCAGAGTTGGGTTCTAAGGTCAGGGTTAATTAAAATCATCCAAGGCAATTAATTGTTTGACATAAAATTGTATAAGGTATACATTATGAAGAGTGGAATCTGGAAATTAGGGTTTTTCTCCCTTATTGAATCAACTATACTTCTTAGATAGGATTTCGAGTGACATGATGATTAGAACCCTATTAGGGTTTAATCTGTTCCCAAGGCAGATTTAAAATCAAATCATGACCCTTACTAAACAATATATAAATATTAAGGGTCATTAGGACTTGTAGACCATATTTCTAAAAAGGGGTCAGATCTAGGTCCTGGAATTATTTTATTTAAATAGATTGGATTTTTCTAATGAAAAAGATGTATAGGTTCGATATATTTCAATATTCCTATCATTTTCTAGGGTTTTCATAAGTTCTGACCAATCAGGAATTTTTAAAGAATTAAATGAAAAATAAAAAAAGATTTGTGAGCTCTGCCTCGCGGATCATGCGAGGGATCCGACCAACTGGACCATCTCACTGACCCGCGAGCAAGCGCTCGTCCAAAGAGGGTGAGGCTCTAGGAGAATGTCAGGACTGCCCCTGAGGGTCACCTGTGCATCGTGACCGGGCATGGGTAAAAGGGGAAGGTCACCCTTTTGATTGTTGCTCGCGCCATGGCTGCAGCGAGGGATCATGTAACGGAAAAGAAGGAAGGTGGAGGTAGCTTAGGCTGGCTAGGGGGTGTCTGGGAGTGTGAGGATGGGCGGATTCTCTTCGCGAGGTTCCCCCGAGTTCGGTGAGCTCAACAGCTCAATCAGAGGCAATGTAGAGGTCGAGAACGGTTTTCCACATGTACAAATAACAGAAAAGTGAATCGTCTCCTTACCTTCCCTCGGGCTGGATTGAGGGAGTCAAAAGCTCCACGAAGGTCTGCTGAGGTGCTCACGATCCTCCTTTGGTTCCTAGCAGGCTCCAACCTCACCGGTGGTGAAGCTCTTGGAGCTTGGTTGCACGGCTTGTCGACCCGAGGCTCTGGGCCTCCGCGACACCAACTGAAGGTGCTCCTCAACTCGCCGAGATCCCTGGATGGTGTAGCCGCGCTCAATTGGATGGAGGGTGCCACCGGATTGAGGAGGAAGTTGAAGTCATGCGAGCTGGAGGTGCTTGAGGTCAGGGGGGTAGAGATGATCTTCGTTGCAATTGAGAGGTCCTTGCGACTAAAAGGGAGGTGGCGGAGCTACTGGCCTCCTTAAATAGGTGTGGGGGTGGGGGGCTCTAGAAGGGGAAGCACTAAAATTGGCTGCCACCGCCAAAGACAGGTGTGATGGCTCGGGAGGTTGTTCTCCCTGATCCAGGGGAGATGGGTGACGTGGTAAGGATCGTTGGACTCATTCGGGTGAGAGGGAACTGTCCTCCTAGTCTCTCGAGGTGAAGAGGTGAGGGCTGGGTGCGAGGGGCACTGGATGATCGTTGTTGTGTTGGGGACGAAGCCCGGGTCCTGCGGGAGGTAGGAGACAAAGTCTCCCCCCACTAGATTGTTGATCAACGACCAGAAGAGCTCGACCTATATCTCGACCCGTGTCCAAGCCTTCAAAGGCCGTGTGACAAATAATGTCATGCATTGGATTCAAATAAATCCCAAACTTTGATCCTAGGGTTCAAAATGATTGGAATATACACTAAATTAAATGGGTCATAACTCCTAATTGGTTGACCCAATTGCAATTAAATTTTAGGGGTAGTTTAATGGTGTTATGATGTAGCTAAGGTGCAAGATTGGAGTCAAAGTTCGATTATTGACTATGTCAATTGACTAAATGTCATTTTGCATTAAACATGGGTCTATATGATACTAGAGATGTCATTATATGAATTTGATAGACCATATAATCAATTTGGAGTGAGGGACAAATGAGGGCATAAATGGAATAATTAAAATTGTAGGAGAGAGAAACTAAATAATGTATATGGAAAAACTCACTCTGTCACATTCTCCCCTCCTTTTAAGAATTATGTCCCCAAAATTCAAGAAGTCTGAAAAAGATATGGATACTTCTTCTCAACCTCGGTCTTTAGTTCCCAGGTGGCATCTGTTTCATCATGGTGGCTCCAGAGAACTTTCACCATTTCAATATGATGATTACTACGAAGTTCCTTTGACTTGAAGTTGAGAATTCTAACTGGGGACTCAGCATATGACAGATCATCCTTCAATTCGAGAGGCTCATGATTCAAGATGTGACTGGGGTCCTTGACATAGGGCTTCAGATTAGATACATGAAACACATTATGCATGTCACTATAATGAGGTGGCAAAGCAAGATGATAGGAACATTCACCAACCCTTTCTAGAATCTCGAAGGGTCCCACATAATGAGGACTGAGCTTTCCTTTGTTCTTGGCCAAAGCTCGAATAGGTTGAATCTTTAGAAAGACATGATCGCCCTCCTTGAATTGACGTTCATTCCAGTGAGCATCTGCATACGATTTCTGCCTATCTTGTGCCCACTTCATCCTCTGCCTAATTAGAGCAACCTCAAAAGTATACAACTGCATCTCCTCAGATTTCATCAGGGTATGTTCTCCGACGTCATCCCAGTGTAAAGGTCATCTACATGGTCGGCCATAAAGAGATTCATAGGGAGGCATCCCAATGCTTTCCTGATAGATATTATTATAGGCAAACTCAGCTAAAGGCAAGTAATAGTCCCACGAGCCTTCCCAATCGAGAACACAAGCTCGTAGAAGATCCTCTAAAATCTATACTGTACGCTCTGACTGCCCGTCTGTTTGTGGATGGTAGGCTGTACTGAAGTTCAACTTGGTGCCCAATTCCTCTTGAACCTACTTCCACAACTTTGATGTGAACCTTGGGTCCCTGTCTGAGACAATAAACACTGGAACTACATGCAGAGGTACTATCTCCCGTATGTAGAGGTCAGCCAACTCAAAAACCTTTGCAGTAGTCTTCACAGGAAGAAAATGAGTTGATTTGGTGAGACGATCCACTATGATCCATGCAGCGTCGTATCCCTTCTTGGTCCTGGGTAACCCCACCACAAAATCCATGGTGATGTGTTCCCATTTTCATTCCAGAATCTCTAGTGGTCGTAGTAGACCGCCTGGT
The DNA here is from genome assembly GCA_963693085.1 of Alisma plantago-aquatica. Lineage (NCBI taxonomy): Eukaryota > Viridiplantae > Streptophyta > Magnoliopsida > Alismatales > Alismataceae > Alisma > Alisma plantago-aquatica. The sequence goes on along the minus strand of OY856411.1, from coordinate 365,984,947 downwards.
ATCTGATATTTGACCTTGATCTTTTGGCATGTCAGACACCTGGACACAAAATTGGCAATATCATGCTTCATGCCCCTCCACCAAAATTGACGTTGTAGGTCTTTGTACATCTTCGTCGTTCCTGGATGAACTGTGTACTTGGACCCATGTGCCTCATTTAGAATTGTTGTCTTTACAGTTGACTGCTCAAGAACCCACATACGATTCTTATAACGGAGAACACCATCAAGACCCACAGACAGATGTGTTTGCGGCTTTGACAAGAGAGAAGAGAGCTCTGCAAGATCGGCACTAGCCTTTTGTGCCTCAACAAGTTCGAAATGCAAGTTGGACGTGATGGAAATGTTATTAACATGCACACGATCATACAGAAATTGTGGTTTCCAGCCCACTAGATCCTCCATGTTCCTCCATTCAGGGATAGAAAGAGATGCACACACTGCCCTTTTTCTGCTAAGGGCATCAACGACTACATTTGCCTTACCCAGATGATAAGCAATAGTGAAATCGTAGTCCTTTAGGTATTCAATCCATCAACATTGACGCAGATTCAAGTCCTTCTGAGTCATGATGTACTTCAGGCTTTTTTGATCGGTGAAGATGTCGAATGTTGCCCCGTACAAGTAGTGCCTCCATATTTTGAGGGCATGAATGATTGCAGTTAATTCCAAATCATGAGTGGGATAATTAAGTTCATTGGGTTTTAGCTGTCTAGACGCAAAGGCCACTACCTTACCATTCTGCTACAGGACACACCCTAACCCATTCCTCGAAGCATTAGTGAATATGACAAACCCTTCATTGCCAGAGGGTAGAACAAGAACAGGAGCGGACGTCAATTTCTGCTTAAATTGCTAGAAACTGGACTCACAAGTAGCTGACTAGATAAAGTGTTCATCCTTCCAAGTTTGGTTAGAGGAAGTGCAACTTTGGAGAAATTTGGGATAAAGTGACGATAATATCCGGCTAAACCCAAGAAACTCCGAATTTCAGAAGGATTACGAGGAGGTTGCCAATCGAGTACAATAGAGACTTTGGCAGGATCAACAGATATACTACCTCCAAAAATGACATGTCCCAGAAACATGACCTTATCAATCCAGAACTCACATTTTGAAAGTTTGCCATAAAACTTCTGGGTTCGAAGAATGTCAAGAACTGCTCGCAAGTGTTCCTGATGTTTTTCCCTAGAATCAGAATAGATCAAGATATCATCAATGAAGACGACCACGAACTCATCAAGATAAGGTTGGAAGACCTTGTTCATCAGATTCATAAATACACCTGGTGCGTTGGTCAACCCGAATGGCATCACCAGAAATTCGTAATGCCCATAACGAGTTTGAAAAGCAGTTTTAGAAATATCTGAATCCTTGATTTTAAGTTGGTGGTATCCAGAACGGAGGTCAATCTTTGGGAAAACTTTAGCAGTATGAAGCTGATCAAAGAGGTCATCAATACGAGGAAGAGGATACGTGTTTTTAATAGTGGCTTGGTTCAACATGCGGTAGTCGATACACATGTGCATAGAACCATCTTTCTTTTTAACAAAGAGAACATGAGCTCCCTAGGGGGAAACACTAGGACGAATGAAACCTTTGTTGAGAAGTTCTTGCAACTATTTCTTCAACTCCTTAAGCTCAGCAGGAGCCATCCTATACGGTGCCCTAGAAATCAGAGTGGTTCCAGGAAGAAGATCTATTGAGAACTCAATGTCTCTATTTGGAGGCAGCCCAGGAAGCTCCTCCGAAAAAATTTCAGGGAAATCACATACCACCTTCAAACTTTCTACATGCCCGTTATTAGGATTGGTCTCTGAGACTAATGCGATTAAGACTTTACATCCTTTAGAAATGAGCTTTTTAGCTTTAAGAGAGGAGATTATAATATTATTACATAATCCGCTTCCCCTAGGGATTTTCACAAGATAAGAATGAGGTTGAGAGAGGACCACCATCTTGTTTCTACAATCAATGTGAGCATGGTATGTATAAAGCCAGTCCATACCAAGTATGACATCAAAGTCTTCCATAGTTAAGAGAATGAATTCAAAGGGCATATCATGATTTTCATATTTAAGAGAGAGTTCATTGGTTTTTTGTAGAGTTGTCAGTATTTTGCCACTCGGAGTAGACACGTCCAGAATATATCCCAAGTCCCTTATGTGAAGATTTAATATGGATGCCAGAGTTCAAGAAATAAATGTATTTGTAGATCCAGAGTCAAATAAAGCCTTAACAGGATGACCATTTAATAATACAGTGCCTACATATGGTAATCAAATTATGAATAATTGTAGGCTTGAATAAGATATTGAATTATAAAGAAATTAGGTTACCTTCACAGAGATGGTTTGGATTTTCCTTGGCCTCTTCTGCATTTACTGCAAATACCCTACCATTGCGGTGTCCCTGAGGCTGCGGAGCACCACCCGCAGGATTGCCAAAGATGGAGGGAGTGGGGCACTTGGCGACGAAATGACCCTCTTTCTTGCAGTTATAGCAGACTGGCTTGGTGTGGCGGCATACTCCACCATGGTGTAGTCCACAAGTCTTGCACTTCGGGTGGACAATCTTCTGTTGATTTTAATTGTGCTTCTGTCCTCCTTTTCCTGAACCTCCTCCTTTCCCCGGTCCCTTGTTGTTATGGCCTGGGTTGAACTTCCTAAACTTATCCTCTTCAGTAGTGGTTAACCCTAAGTATCCCATGCTAGAAGGTTTCTACATGCCTTGCTCTCTCTCCTGCTTGAGGGCCATATATAGGGCTTCATCTATGCTTCTGGGATGAGAGGCTATGACTAGGGTTTTTAGGTGGGTAGAAAGGCAGTCAACATAATGCTCACTTAGACGGTCTTTAGTCCTGATGGGTGCATACTGCTCCATAAGCCTAAACTTCAGGGTATAATCAGCTACAGAAAGACTACCCTCCCTTAACTCCATGTACATCTTCTCCTTCCTCTTCCTCTCGGCTATGGGAATAAAACGATCCATGAAGAGGTTTTTGAAGGCTTCCCACTCCATGTTGTCTATTTCCTCACCCCTATTCCCGCCATAGTTCTCCTAGCAGATTTTTTCCCCTCCCTTAAGCATATGGGTGGCGAACTTGACCTTCTTCTCATTGGGTACTTCTAGGGTATGAAAACCATTCTCCATGGATAAAATCCAAGCTTTAGCCTTATCCATGACCTCGGGATGATCCTCCCCCCAAAAGGAATCAAGGTTTAGTTTAATAAAATCTATCACCGTCACTTCTTTCTTCCTAGATGAGCTAGGTTTAGGGGTTCCTTTTGTGGCGAGGGTTTCCATAAAATCTAGAAGGATTTTCTTCTGTTCCTCCCACCTTTCATTGGCCACAGCATCGGGATCAGGTACTTCAGAGGTTTCAGGCTCTTTTCTATTCTTAGAGGACGATTCCTCGGAGGCCTTCGAGTTGCGAGTCTTAGGAGGCATCCTGAAATTAATTGGGATATGTATTAGATTTATTACTCAACAATTATATTTATCATTATCATTATGACATTTCATTATTCTCTTATATCATTTATTAATGTTCTTGATGTTACAATTTATGGAGGATACCTTAAAAGTCCTTATTGGTCGGTCCTTAAGACTTTCTAAAATAGAGAGACTCTTTCCTAATCTTATATCATAAAGATGAAGGGAAGAACAATTTTCAAAAATTTGAGATAAGGGGGAAAATATTCCTATAGAAAGGATGAGAGGGAATTTCTATAGATGAGAAGGATCCTAATTTAAGGTATGCCCAAGAAGTAAGGGACATTTAGGATATCGGCCAGGTAGACTCACATTGCCTTATAGGTAGCCTTGTGATTGCCAAGCAAAGTGGCTCAGAGACTTTAGCCAGACCTTAGGCATATGCTATCCTAGTCACCTCAACCCTTCACATCCCTAACTCAAGGACTACCCTAGACTCATAATAGGGTGAATGAAAGTCATGTGACTATGATGTGTGAACATTGGCTCTGATACCAACTGTGACGACCCCAATTTCCATATACGTTCCTTAGTGACATGCACAGATATGTGTGCACTCATATCTATGAATGTCAAAAGGGAAAATATAAGAAATCAAGATAGTCAAATAAATTAGAGATAAACCAAGATCATGTTCACATCATAGTAAATAGCCACACAACACTTCATTCATTAATGAAAGATAAAGTCATACATATTAATACTTGAGAAGGGAGAAGAATAAGTCTATGGAAAGGAAATGCGATTATTACATAGGATCTATAGTTTCCTATTACATCATCTAGTAGAATAAAAACTATCTAACTAAAATGAATATGATAAGAAGTGGAAATCTATCTCATATCCTCCATGATCATTATTTAGTGGCTTGAGGTACTTTGATGTGCTTCATATATTGCAATTGTTCCTTGTACCTAGAAAATACGAGAAACAAATACATCAACAAAGTTGGTACGTGGAATTAAAAGCTATACTATGCTGGTATATAAATTACTCAAAATTGGAGAAAGAGAATGAAAACGTTATTTAAAGGCAGAAAATCAGGAAACCCCAAGTTATTAGCCTTATTTAGAATGAATATGCATTACTATGGTGGACTTAGCACATAATCACATAAATAGTGGGCCCTTCCCCGTGTACCTTGTACTCTAGGGATCTCCTCATATACCATGTACTCTAGGGAGGTGCTAGTCAACATTAAATCTTTCCCTCTCTAATAGGGAGTTCAATGAACACCACTAGTAACTACATTTCACTGATATTCAATTATGTTCTTTTATGTTCAAGGCGGTAAATCATCAATTATTCATAAATATACACATCCATCAATGTATGTCAATTTCATGCAAACAATTACATATATTTAACATCCATCAAAATCTAATCATATAATTATATCCACGTACCTTCAATTCTCAGATCTGGATTCCATAAGTCTTAGATTATGAGATAGATAGTAGATTACCCTGAAATATAAACAAAACCTAAGGTTACCATGGATTCTCATTATTCCACATTAGGGTTTCTTATTAGGGTTTAGGTCATTTGGGGATATCATTTTTAGGATACATGTGATTCGAGAGGTCATAGTTGGGTTCTAAGGTCAGGGTTAATCAAAATCATCCAAGGAAATTAATTGTTTGACATCAAATTGTATAAGGTATACATTATGAAGAGTGGAATATGGAAATTGGGGTTTTTCTCCCTTATTGAATCAACTATCCTTCTTAGATAGGATTTCGAGTGACATGATGATTAGAACCCTATTAGGGTTTAATCTGTTCCCAAGGTAGATTTAAAATCAATTATGACCCTTACTAAACAATATATAAATATAAAGGGTCATTAGGACTTGTAGACCATACTTTTTGAAAAGGGGTTAGATCTAGGTCCTGGAATTATTTTATTTAAATATCTTGGATTTTTATGATGAAAAAGATGTATATGTTTGCTATATTTTGATATTCCTATCATTTTCTAGGGTTTTCATAAGTTCTGACCAATCAGGAATTTTTAAATAATTAAATGAAAATAAAAAAAAAGATTTGTGAGCTTTGCCTCGCTGATCATGCGAGGGATCCGACCAACCGGACCCTCTCACTGATCCACGAGGAAGCGCTCGTCCAAAGAGGGTCAGGCTCTAGGCGAATGTCAGGAATGCCCCTGAGGGTCACCTGTGCATCGTGACCGGGCATGGGTAAAAGGGGAGGTCACCCTTTTGATTGTTGCTCGCGCCATGGCTGCAGCAAGGGATCATGCAACGGAAAAGAAGGAAGGTGGAGGTAGCTCGGGCTGGCTAGGGGGTGTCTGGGAGTGTGAGGATGGGAGGATTCTCTTCGCGAGGTTCCCCCGAGTTCGGTGAGCTCAGCAGCTCGATCAGAGGTGGTGTAGAGGTCGAGAACGGTTTTCCGTAGGTAAAAATAACAGAAAAGTGAATCAGATCCTTACCTTCCCTCGGGCTGGATTGAGGGAGTCAAAAGCTCCGCAGAGGTCTGCTGAGGTGCTCGTGATCCTCCTTCGGTTCCTAGCAGGCTCCAACCTCGCCGGCGGTGAAGCTCTTGGAGCTTGGTTGCATGGCTTGTCGACCCGAGGCTCTGGGCCTCCGCGAAACCAACTGAAGGTGCTCCTCAACTCGCCGAGATCCCTGGATGGTGTAGCCGCGCTCAATTGGATGGAGGGTGCCACCAGAGTGAGGGGGAAGTTGAAGTCAGGTGAGCTGGAGGTGCTTGAGGTCAGGGGGGTAGAGATGATCTTCATTGCAATTGAGAGGTCCTTGCTACTAAAAGGGAGGTGGCGGAGCTACTGGCCTCCTTAAATAGGTGTGGGGGGGCTCTAGAAGGGGAAGCCCTAAAATTGGATGCCGCCTCCAAAGAGAGGTGTGAGGGCTCAGGAGATTGTTATCCCTGATCCGGGAGAGATGGGTGACGTGGTAAGGATTGTTGGACTCATTCGGGTGAGAGGGAACTGTCCTCCAAATCTCTCGAGGTGAAGAGGTGAGGGCTGGGTGCGAGGAGCGTTGGATGTTCATTGTTCTGTTGGGGCCAAAGCCCGGGTCCTACGGGAGGTAGGAGACAAAGTCTCCCCACTCTAGATTGTTGATCAACGGCCAGAAGAGCTCAGCCTATATCTCGACCCGTGTCCAAGCCTTCAAAGGTTGTGTGACAAATAATGTCACGCATTGGATTCAAATAAATCCCAAACTTAGATCCTAGGGTTCAAAATGAGTGGAATATACACTAATTTAAATGGGTCATAACTCCTAATTGGTTGACCCAATTGCAATCGAATTTTAGGGGTAGTTTAATGGTGTTATGATGTAGCTAAGGTGCAAGATTGGAGTCAAAGTTCAATTATTGACTATGTCAATTGACTAAATGTCATTTTGCATTAAACATGGGTCTATATGATACTAGAGATGTCATTATATGAATTTGATAGACCATATAATCAATTTGGAGTGAGGGACAAATGAGGGCATAAATGGAATAATTAAAATTGTAGGAGAGAGAAACTAAATAATGTATATGTAAAAACTCACTCTGTCACAACATACATATTATAGAGGAAACATTTCCACATTTATCACTTGAACAATCATATAACATACTATAAAAACTAGATTCGATTGAAACATCATATGTGAACTTTCTCATCTAGACCTGAGAGTACACAGATGACTCTAGGACACACTAGAAATCTAATCAACCCTCTCAAATATTCATTACTATAACTCCTCTCTGCTGCCACAGGTTTGTTGTCGTCACTGTCGACTACCTAAAAATATGTGGTGAACCACAAGGGTGATACCCATGTCCCAGCAAGTGATATAACCTCCAACAATGTTGATTGATTACAATATTTTAAGTAATTAAACAATTTAAGCAGTTTAATCAGATATAAAAAATAGGCTCAGCAGTAGAGATGATTAGAAGAATATATAAACAAGTAGATGATAATTATCATCATTATCCAGACTATCATCCTTTATCTTGTTGACAATATAAGCAATTCAATAGCATATGGGTATCTATCATCATGACCAAGTCTAGTAACATAGAATCTCTATCATTATGAATAAGTCTAGCCACATAAGAATAGCTAACAACATTAGCATGTCTAACAGGTTGGGTAGATATACATTATAAGTAGAGCTAACAACATAAGCATGATTAGTAGTATAGACATTCCTAATTATAGAGGCATACCTAGCACTCTAAGCATAACTAACAACATGAGATAACTAGTATCATAATCATAGCTAGCAGTAGGAATATAGCTATCAACATAAGCATGGTTGTTGTATGTACACATCTACAATCTTAATCATATCAACAAAATAAGCATATCTACTATCTCTTAATTGAATTAAGCATCATATTTATATAAAGAGAACAAATAAGGGTTATCATTCAATGTGAAGATTTGTATGATAACCCTAAACATATATGATATACGGTTGTATTACATCTTTTATTAAGCGTTGAGGAATTTGAGGATACCATTCAAATTCCAACTGACCACCACCTGGTCAAAATCAGTACCATATAAGATCTAGGAAGAGTCAGACTCCTAAGATCGTCTCAGCCCTCAGTCAGTACGAGCCTTCTACAGCGACACATAAGGTCAAGCTACTAACAGTCTAGTCCATCCTTGGTATAGGTCAGACACTAGTGAAAGGAGGTGGGTATGCATACCCTACCATTTGAGGTACAACCACATTTGTCCTCCAATCTCATCACTTATATAATCATCAAGACACGACTGCAGCCGTTCTCAAATAGAGGGCTAGGTTTGACTGCATTCATACTCCCTAAACACTTGATTTTAGGATGACAAGCACCCCCACATACTCAACAGTATGGGCTTTGAGTTTTCCTTATGAATACTCATTTCTCAATCTGGCAAGTTCTGACACACAGATGGATCTATGGCACAAGGCACTACATGATTAGAGTTTCACTTGATTACTTATGCCAATTGTGTGAATTAAGGTAGCATCAAACAAGTGGATATACAAATCCTAATTTACTTCTAGAAAACATATAAATATAAAAACATCAAAAGATATAAAATGTGTGAAACATAATTTCTCATCTCAACATTACAAGGCACTATTCACCTATCAAATCAAGAGACTATACTTGTCATAACATCATCATCACATGGTATTATTCATTGCCTTTCACAAGACAACACGTGTCACCACACTATCACATGATATAAATCCTTATCACAACATCATAGGGCATCAACCCTTGTCATAATAAGAGGATTACACCTCATTTAGAGCTCAACCATGCCCAAAGGTCATTAAGACCATCATACTATTCCCTATAGGATCATCATTATCTTTACATGCCTTGTAACAAGGCTCAACAACATCACTTACATATAATACACTGGATCAACACAATATTGCACTAATGATCTAGGAGATATTCATAAACAATCATAGTAGGGTTATATTAACATTATGAACATTCTTTTATTACATCAACATGCAAGGAATCTAGATATGAGTAACCCTCATCATATTCATAATGCACATGTTTAGCATAAGAAAGTATCAACCATGTGGCTATGATAACCACCAATTAACAAATTAAGGTTATGATCATATTAAGGAGATTATTCCACCATCATGAGGTTAAACATGAATACTCATCTTTATCTATTTGCATTATATTTAGGTTCAACAAGATAAATTATATTAATATTACTAATCAACAATCATACCCAAACCCTAACTCATGGCATCCCATTGGATCATGTATGCATAAGGTGATGCATCCCCATCACATTACATACCATTCTCACATATGGATCCACACATAACTCAAAGTGTAACTATCAGGTCATAGTATACTAGGTTTCAACCACAAAAGAGAGTACTCCATGATTCTATACATCATTGAAGGAGTTGTTCACAATCAATTACTATCACTTGGTTATATTAGGGCTAAGTATAATGAAATATACTTAATTAGGTTTACCCATTAACTCATTATATTTATTATCACTAATCATATGAGGGTAAAGGTAAGACTATATTATTTAGGTAAGCATCCATTACGTTTCAACATTACTCAATACGTACAAACTTACTATAAACATCATCCCAAAACATTAGATTTTTGAGAAGGTAAGACTGTTGGTTGTTTACATAAGTAAACACCTTCAATAAACCATCTATGAAGTCATTGAGTCATGCTCTAGAAATAGTCACCACATGCCCTAGATATCCCTTGACTAACAACATAAAAAGTTCCATTGACAGTAGGGTAATACCCACGAGCGATTGCTTATTTAAAACAAGGCGACAATAAATGAGATTATTAAGTTGATCTCACAAAGGAAACCATCTAAATCACTTTATTGAGACCAAAATATTACATTGGGCATAATTCCAATTTATTGGATGAAGAAGCATTAGATCTTAACCATTGGGTTAAGTTCATATATTTAAACCATCAAATGGTATATAGGTCCAACTATTGCATCAAATTACCCAAGAAACTATTTGTTTAAGGCTTAATTGATGCTACTACTACATGGTTATCTCACCATAGGTCGTGGAGACCTTATCCACCATCATTAGTGACCACTAAGTCACCATAGGTTGTTAGATAAGAACAATATTCATTAATCACCATCAGATATCGAGCTAATGTCACCATTGATTGATAGCATCATTAGGGTACTTAGTTGTTGATCATTAAGCTTCTAATTGGGCCAAAACATGACCTAAGGGGTAAAAATAAGTTGCCACCCTTGGTAACCACCATCAATTATCATGAAGACAACACCATTGATTGTTGCAATGGTAACACCATCGGGTCATGTGTTTATAGAAAAAACCAACTTTAAACCCAAAAATTGACCATTTGTTGATAGGTGCTTAGCACCATTGGTTGTCAAACCAAATTGATCCAAGTCATCTTCTACCTTCATAAGAATGTACACATTATTATAGGTTCATATAGAATTGAAATCATAATAAGGAACAACATAATAATCAAAAAACAAATCAAGCATAGATTTTTAGTGCATGGATCATCATTTTTAAGTAAGAACATGAACTAGCAAGCTTATGGTAAGAAATAAACGTGGATAAAGTTATAAAACTTTCCTATAATGAGAATATAAAATCACAAACACAAGAAAACTCAAATAGGTAGGGTATAAAATCCAAGCATAAGCTCTGAACTCGTCCATCTAGCACCTTTCTACATCAAAGAAGCAAACCCTAAGCATGAGGAGCAAGAAATGTAGGGTTTTAGAGCTTTAAAGCAACTTCTACCATGGAACAACAAGGTTATGACCTAGAGGAAAGTAGGAGGAAGAATAATAGAGAAAGAAACAGAGGAAAGAAGGGTATTCTTACTCATTTTGGTCAAGATCACTAGAAGGAAGCTTTAAAAACCCGCAAAGAGAGCAAACAGAAACCCTAGGAGCTTCCACCAAGAAAATAGCCTTCTTCTTCTACCTTGGATAGGTCCTCCATAGATAAATAGAGAGGGAACGAGGTTATTAGAAGGAGGGATGTTGTGTAGGGAAAAACATTCATTTGGGAGCTTAAAAGTAGATATATAATGCTCTATGATAAGGGAGAGAAGAAGCATGTAGTGTCTAAAAGCTCTCCATGCATCCATGGCCTTAAACTATTAAGGATATACAAGAAGCCACACATGTAGCTGAACCACCATCCATGGAGACCTTCTTAGCCCTCGTTTATTGATTTTGCAAGAAAAGCAAATAAACCATTCCTTGATAGCTCCTAAAGGTAGGTCATCCATAAAGGGGTAAACCCTAAAATAACCCTTGTAGAAAAACACCTCCAAAACAAGGTTAAAATAAGTGTCTCAAGGCTCAACAAGAACAAGAATGGTGAGAGAACATCCAAAATGAAATTCATAAATTGCAAGAAAAACCTCTATGTTGGGTAAATTGTAGAAAAGTCCAAAATGTACTTAAAATTGCATAACTTGCACAAATATTGTTCAAATTGGACCAAACTTGAAACTTAAGTTTGTCTTATGATTCCAAATCATATCACAAGGTTATATTATAGTTATAAGAATTCAATTATGATAATTAAGTATGTTCAACACTTTTAGCAAGGTCGGGGGTCTCTCACATGGCCAAATATTACACATAGATGCATTAACAACCTTACGATATCTTGGCGACATGGGCATAGGCATGGATATCTGTGATATCTATTTATAGTTCAATGAGAAGAACAATGACACTATGACTGAAAATACAAGATATCATGGGTAGATAGCCACCAACTCGGCTAAACTCAGAGCAACAATTTTAAAACCAACTCTAGCTGAACCAACACCGCCTGAAGCCCCAACACCTAGTATTCCAGTACCACCTCTATCTAAGATTCCTATAGTAAACGTTCCAGAACCCATACTGGCAAACCATGAAACAACAAGTGGAGAGGGAATTTCTAATGAATACAAAAGAGGACTCACCACATTCTTCCAGGATGCCCCACCCATGGAACCTCTACTCCCAATCTTGGATGAGGGGACACGAGGCTCAATGCCTCCTCCCCTTCCTTGCAAATTAATAGGGATGGATATGGCATCAGTGTCTCAAATCTCATGTAGACATATCCACATCCTCGTAGACATACTAGATGACAGTCTATCCAGAAATGATATTATATATAACAACTACGAGAGGACTCTAACTAGAGAACACTTCGGGGGAATCTTCATGAAGAAGGAAAAAGTCCATAAAAGCTTATTCATAGTCCTTTGGGAAACCTCTCTAGAAGAGTTATTGCATGCTGACAAAGTCCATCCAATTTTTAACAATACATCTATTTTAGCAAAGAGTCTGTATGAGGACAAGCTCGGCTTGGCTCCCATCAAGGAAGTTCAAGCTATTATGGAAAGACAAGAAACAATATTCATCACATTTCCCATTTGAATAACCAAACACTGGGCACTAACGATGGTCAATCTATATAAAAGAGACATGACCATCTTCAACGGATGTAGTGTGGATCTATTTTGCAATTCCCTAGTCTTTCGAGATAACAAAGCACATGGCATCCATAAAGTTCCAATCAGACTCCAGCATACCATCCAGAAAGTAGGAAATTATCACATCAGCAACTAGAAAAACTTTATAACAAACACAAGGGTCCCCTAAGAAGAAAAAGGATTCAGGTATTGGGCATTCATTTTTGTACGTCTAATGGAAGAAATGAACAAGGTTATCCCATACGAGGACCTCTTCCTTGAAGATCAACATGGGATGTGAGGCATCTATGCCATAGAAGTAATCTACAATTGCCACTTCTTCAAAGATCTAGAAATGCCTCCGGGTATAGTCTCATGCAGGATCCACACGGGCATAGTGTTTTCTTAGAAACTTTCATGGCATGAGTAGTGAAATACCTTATGGCTAGATCCATAATAACATGAGAGGACATCACCATGAAAAGAAGGATGGTTGTCTATAGAACAACACAATAACAAAAATCCATCCCTAGTGACGACAACAACTGGAAAAGCTACACATCATTCTAAGAAGAAGCAAGCAAAAACAACTCCTTCAACAAGTGGAACCAAGCCCCCAATAGTTGCTATACCAGAAGAAACTCCACAGCAAACAACACATCTATTATAGGTGGGGGAAATAGGAGAGGAAAACATATCTATCAAGAGGAAGAACATCTTCTTGAGGCAAGGCCAGAAGGGCCCGTTGGGACTATCGAAGCCAGCTTCCCAAAATTTGACAGATGGTCATCGAAGATCTCTCTTTGGAATTTATACTTATGATGTCGAATAGGTCGGAAAAAAATGATAAACTCATGGAAGTAGTCTGCAAGAGGGATGTAATGTGTGTATTAAGGATGACCTCCATGATACTCTGAGGTATTTATGGATACATGACTGTGAGTGCAATTTCTACTTGCCAGTCCCTACTCGGGGATAGTATGCCCAATTCACACATGGCATACTACCTTCTACTAGAGGACATCATCCATAAGAAGAATTATGGAGGAAAAAAGTGACTGATACAACATCTACAATGCTCTCTCCCAGATTTCATTTTCTTTATATTCATACATGATAACCACTGGTCAATTTCGGCAGTCAACATTAAGTCAAAAATTGCAGCCTTGTATAACAACTCTTATGCGACCATCACATTGAACAAGTATGAAAATATAACAACATCAAATATTGTCACAGAAGAAAAGGCAAAGACTTGTGTTGAAGAGATCATAAAGATGATACAACATATGTAAAGGGATATTGGTTGGTCCCTGATAAAGACTTTAGAAAACCATAGTTCTACCACCGAAGCCCTCAACAACTTCAACATTCCAACAATTGTGGCTTTCACTACTTATACGAGATGACAACCTTGGTTATAAGGGAAATTAGAGTAGAAAGAATGCAACACGAGTCTTACCATACACTTTGAAGAGTCTCTAATATGTTTTTGCACTCTCGCTTATCAATAAAAGGGCCACCAAACATCGAGAAACCTCACCTATTAATATACAACCTATATCTTTGACACTCTGGGACATAATGTATGATAAGTTTGGGGGGAAGTATATATGAGTGAGGGAGGTACTACTCTAACCCTCTGCTCAATTACATTTTAACGCACCGACCTTTTGACAACCTAAACTTTTAAACTTTTCTTTGCACATAAGTCCTGTTTGGAGAATTTTAATATTTCTTAACAAAAACTAGGACTTTTTGCTATTTTAAAAGAAATTTTGACATAGGCAAGTTGGATCCACTTTTCCCTAAATGTTATCATGACCTTCACCCTTAGACTTTCTTCTTTTCAGGCTAGCTCTTATCATAATTATTTCACGAATCACATATCTAAGCAATCTAATTGTCCTAAGAATCAATGTGATAATGTTTTTTACACCCACCTTACTCCAAGATACTGTAATATGCATAAAGATGCTTAATATTCCAATATGAAACCTTGACATAAGGATGAGTAAGTTTGATATTCTCCTATTTGATCACCCTAAATATCAATTATAGGATAGGAATCACACAACCTTGGAAAAAAGGAAACAACTACTTAAATCCCCACTTTGGGATCGAAAGAGGCTTGGCAGCCAAAAACATCCTTGAAATGGCTATTACCCTTATGTGTGTGAGAAAGAATAAAAGCCAAATGGGAATAAAATCATGGGAGTTTTACTTAAAATTCAAAATATGATGAGGGGTACAAGCTTGGAAGCCAAACTTTCCACCTACCTTTCGAAGGAGACCTCACATAACCTCATGAGATTACATTAGGACAACAATTAGGTAACAATATTATAACAACCCCACCTCCTGGTAACCCCCACTTAAGGGAGACCAAGAGGTCGGAGTCGTAAGCCTAATAAACCGGATCAAAGGTACCACAATTAATCAGTAATAATTTTGAAATTCTACCAAACTAAACTGAAAGTTGGTATAAAATAAAACTTTGCATACCTTTTTAAAACTTTGGATCTCTACTTCTATCCACAGCTTGAATCTATTCTATCTAATCCTCCTTGTACTTTATTTCTTATTTTCACAATGTGTCACTTTACTGTTTGTTCCTTTCAGAGTTGTGCCTAAAACGCCGATAAACAAAACGTCGGTCAGCATATATGAATATGTCAGTATGTGGGGACAAACAAAATATCACACACAAGGCTAACAACCTAATTATCACAATCAAGTTAATTAACAACTCAATTTATGAGTTCAATGTGTAAAACTCCACCGCTTTTTCCCTAACCCTGGAGTACCTCCTTTAGGGTTTCTCTTTAGCCATTGACTTAAGGCCACCTTCTCCATCCCGAGCTTGGTTCCTGGGGTCACCTCTCATGGTGCCCATTAGACATGCAATAAAGACCACCTTCTCTATCTAGAGCTTGGTGTCTGGGGTCACCACTCATGGTGCCCATGGGTCTTCCCTCTTGGGCTTGATATTTTTGCATCATCCATCAGGGTGGCATGTAGGTGCAAGAATACACACTCATATCATAATTGTGATAATCATAATGACTTTATGATTTGCAAGTATGAACATCCAAACTGATAGGTCGCATCCAATGTGATTAATCATCCGAAAAACCTTCGGAAAACTGATACGATTAACCATAATTAACCACATACCTATCAAGCTGACTTGAGTGCAGAAATAATCCAACTAAGCAAGAAATCCAGTAAACAAGCAAGCACACAAGATGATACTAAAATATACATCCAATTTTCCTATCATTGATCATACCATCAAGGTCTATTAAACCTAGTTGCTTCCTAGGGTTACTAGACCTTTTTAGGGTTTCGAGTACAATTAGGGTTTCACTTCACTTTTACTATTTTAAACCCTGATTTTATAAAACCCTCATGAAAAGATGATTTACTGTTTGTCCTTTTGGCTTGTACCTAAAACGCCGACAAACAAAATGTCGGTCAGCCGAAGCTGGTATGTGGGGGAAACAATAATTATGTAAATACGTTAGCAATGTAATCATTCAATTAATCATTTAACAACCAAGATTACATTTTAGATATAACTCCGTGATCCAAGAGTACCCTATCCTCTATGTTGTCCCCATTAAACCCCTCATGATCCACCTATAGGTGAACCAATTTCTAGGGTTGAGTCACATGGCACTACTCGTAAGTAGCCCACTCCTTAACTCATGGCAGGCTAATGAGTCTCATGGCACTACACGTAGGTATCCCAGTTTCTAACTCTCGGTAACCTAGACCTTGCTCTAGGATTACCCCTTTTTTAGCCTTTTCAAAGCAATAGAGGTGGACTTGGATCTAGTCAGTTATAAACACACATTTATCGTGATAATCATGTCACTTTATAGTTGCATGAAATAAATAAACATCCAACAGTTATTTTCAAGCAACCAATTAAAAATTCGGGAATCGCCGTGAAACTAGAGCGATTATTCATAAGTGTAAACACATACCTGATTTGATGAGTCATGCAGATTATTCAACATATACTTCATGTATATACAATCAAGCCAATCAACAGATCCAAGCAAGTAATTCAATCATCACATAATTCCTGAAAAGAATATGTACTCTATTTATTACACACTTTATCAAGAATCTACTTTATTGACTTGGATTCACTTTCTAGGGTTTCTAATCCACATTAAGGTTTCATTAATATTCATTAGGGTTTCTTAGATCAATTTCTCAAACTTTATCCCTTTTAGGTTAACAAACCCTAAAATACTCTTTTCCAATTATATGAACCTTAATCGCTCAACTATCCATTTTAATAGTTTTTTATACCCAAATTGACTTAGGATCATCATATCCCTATTTATTCATGGATTTTAACAATTAAACCAATTAAAATATGTATTCTCTTAAATTAGGGTTTTCAAGCTCATTAATGCATAATCATGCACGAAACCCTAAATTAAGCCAATTATATAAAAATATCATCTTTTTAGATCCTATTTTCACTTTTATTAACAATAGGTTAATATCAGCTTGAATTATCCATTGAACAACATTAAATCCATCTATCATCAAATCTAAGGGTTTTTCCTTAATTAAATCATTAAAAATTATAACTTTATGTCCTTTTCAAATTTCAAGCATATTTATGCACATAAACTCTAAATTAGACTAATCACGTGCAAAGTTCTTCCTTTTTGAACATAATGTACCTTTTTACATTTAACAGGTTAACATCAACTCTAATGATTCATTAAACCCTATTAAACACTTTATTCATTTCAAAATAGGGTTTCTTAATCTTTAATTCAGTAAAGATGGTAATTTACACTACTTTTTCGAATAGAAAGAGGAATTAGCTACTAAATATATTTTTATTAGATTCCTCTCATTTTTCTGAGCAAGATACATATATTATATGTTGTTATCGGAGTTACGAATAGCAAGATATTATTTTTGCATTAAATCACTTACTAGAGCCAATCAAACGCTGCCACGTCGCCTCCTTCCATGCAACATATGCACCCAAACTGGAAACATAACCAAATGACGCAAACACCCTTGGGTAAGTTGGACAACTCCTTAGCCCGCGGAGGGCAAGACCGTCAAATGCCTCTCCACCCTTCTCCTTCCTTGCGCCAGCGGCTTGCTGCCGCCCTAGCCGTTGGCCTGCAGCCCTAGGCGCTGCTCCGACACCTCCTCCTCGACCTCTTCGACCTCCTAAACAGTTCCTCAGCCTCCACCGTGCCTCTGCGCATGTGAGGGTGATGCTGGTCGTCGTCGAGATAGCCACCCAAGCGCGGGATCAGTTCTTGATTGCTGCTGCAACCACCGCGATTTTGTAGACCTATGGTGGAAGATGCGTGAAGCCAAAGGGGTTGGGTTGATCGATCTTAAGTTGTCATGGAGTCTACCTGACCTCATCAAGACTACGAAAGCATCCTTTTTTGCTCTATATGTAGAACTACTCCCTTGTTAGGGTTTTATGTACAAGAAACAAGAAGGGGGGAGAGAGGGGGTGTAAGATCTTTCCAAACCCGACCAAGGGCTCTACCCCTTATATAGGGGAGAGTATCCACACCCTACACTACTCATCTAGGGATTAGCAACGCCCCTTTCCTATTAGGAATGTGATTCCTATATTAAAAGGCTAGTTTCTCTCTCTCTTATTTCTTTAATGTTCCTTCTTCTTTTGCTATTAGGATTTTGAAAATTATCCCTCTTATTCTCTTTGTTCTTGCTTTTTAATCTATTTACACGAAATCTTATTTTCCTTTATTAGAAAATACTTTCTTTTTAACAATACTACAAAATTAATTAATAATGCATTATATTATCCTCTTATTTTGCAATTTTGGTGTTTTCCCTTTCTTTCCTCTTTATTGGGACTCCTTGGATCCCAAGAAACTCTATTATTTCGAAACCCTTTTTATTGGACACTTATTATCCTTCTAGATGCATCTATATGCATTATTTTGCATTATCATGTTTATTTCTTATTAAAATATCTCTTTTTGAGGATTTCTCTTTATTTCTCTTTTATTTTCCTCATTGGTATTCCTTTTATTATTAGCAACCTCATGGATTCGAAATTTCACCAAGAAATCTCATTCGTGCCTCTTTCCACTAATTTTCCACATTTTATCATTATTTTCAATTTCTTTCTTAATAAAGAAATACTTAATTAAAATTTTCTTTTCTTATTGCCTTCTTTATGCACTTTGGACTCCTTGGAACCCAAGGAACCCAAGAGGCTTGGATTACATCTCTTTGCCTTCTAGAGGTTTCTACCTCTTTCTTTTCTCAAATATTCAATTATTTATTTACTAATTGAATTTTCTTGTTATTTGAGCTCAATAGCCAATAAAGCCCACAACACAATCATCAAGGCTATTGTAAAAAAAATCCATTTATTCGAACCAAATTATATCATTATTTGTTCAAATATCTTTAATAGGAGAAATTATATTTCTCACCAAATGAACCCAAAATTGGGGTTGTAACAATAGGGGTAGTGGGGGCTTCTCAGGTACAACAACTCAGAACACCAGTTGCTCTGCAAAGTTGTCGTTCTCTCTGGTTGTGGTAACTGAGAGAGCCCGAGCAAGTGCTACTAGATAAGGGAGGCACAACAAGGGAAAGACAACTGCAGAAAGACAATTGGTTCCAGGAGAGTGTGTCGGTGACTAGTACGTTGACAGGAGGGTGTGACTCCTTCCGATTCCTTGTGGGAAAAGGAGATCAAAGTTCCAGGTGGTCCATATGGACTACATCAGAGGCCGGAGATTTCTTCCGCTCAGAGGATAGTTGTCAATCCCGATAGTCCCGGTGAGACCAGGAGTTGCACAGACACCGTCCAAGACTAGAGGTGAAGACCGTGCAAGCCGTGAGGTAACGTCACCGAGCAAGCCTCGAGACAATGTATGTCTTTGCAAACAATCCTTCTTACTGTATAGACGTTGACGCAATTCCTTTATTTTGGGTTTGGGAGAAATTTTTTTTGTTTCTACTGCCTTTTGTGTCTCCCTTAAAACCCAATAGTGGTATCAGTGCCACGTCAACTGCTCTATACTTTAGGATTATCGATATGATCGATTTTGGTTTGTCACCTTTATTTATTGCATACGATGCGAATAAAATTGTCTTTGTGCATGTCCAATCCTAAATCCACAAATCCCAATATACATATATGATATGTAATATGAATGCACTCGATGCGTGTCGCCCTTAAATGAGTTTTGTGGTGGATGTATAGCGTGGTTATGGCCAATAAACCCTATAAATGTGTGATTGGTTGTATATGGTTGCTTGCATCTCAGTCTGTGCACCGATTCCCTATCTCTTATTCCTGATGTAACTTGTGATAACTCGAGATTTCTTTCCTACCTTTGCTCCCCCCGAATGTAACTCGGGGTTTCCTAATTCATATGTAAATAGGATAGAACTTTTATATCCTGTTATGTCAAAGAACGACAGACAACCTGACGACAACTGAGATGGTTGGTTCAAGGCATGAACCAATCGGTTGGCATTCCAGACGATCAGTTCAAGGAATGAATTGATCGGTTGTTGACCGGTTCATGGAGTGAGACGATCGGGTGGAGACCATGAGGAGATGCACAACAACCAGGTGAACTGATCGGTTAGAGGAGCCAACCGATCGGTTGGTGGCACCTAGACGACCAGCCAGGGCAAGCAGATCATTCATGTGATGAGTTGATCAACTCAGACGACTATAGCACTTCATCATGGACAAGTTGCAAGTGATGTAGACCTAGATGACCGTGATTCCTCTTGGCTCGAGGAATCACATTAGGATGGCCATAATCATCACTTTTATTGTTTTGCATGTTTTCTGTGGGTTATAGCATGTATATGATATGTACTATATATTGTGGTGATTGGATATGTATATGTACCTATAAAACCAAATCCCTCATTAAATATTAAATTTTTAGATGCATTCCAAATGTGACACATGTGAAAAGCTTAATTGTACAAGTGTGGGCACGCCCTAGCGTGGTACACCATCTATCTCGTGGAAGGGTGAAGGATGGATATGTGGGTCTGCCCTAACAGGGTGCATATTCATCATGTTGCCTTTGGGTCGGACTTAACAAGGTGACCTAGATAGAATCTATCACCTTGACGCATGGAGGTGATCATGGCAAGGAGTTTCATATGACATATTTCAAGAGTTGCATATGATGCAATTGGCAAAAGTTGCCTACCTGGAAGATCTAAGTTATGGGTGACAGCCCTAGCTGGTCCATGACTCAGAGGATTTCAGGATCTTGACCCACTAGAAGATTGTACGCTGCAATCTACCGAATTGATGGTGAGGGCTATCAATTTGAACAAACATAGTGGGAGCGATAATTAATTAAAGTCCTAATTATATTGTCAACCTTTCAAATCAATCAAATAAGTCAAAATTGAGTTTTGGACTAAATTGCATATGTTTCCATTTATAGTACAAATGACAACAAACAACAATCACTTTTCATTGCGATCGGTCCTTGAAAAGGACAAGATGAATGGGACTAACTTCCACGACTGGTTTAGGACATTGAAAATTGTTCTCACTCAAGAGTGAACGCTCTATGTCTTGGATACTCCAGCTCCAGAGGAACCTACTCCTACCACACCAAAGGTAGAAAAGGATGCTTATAAGAAGTATTCTGAAGATGCCATTGATGAAAAGTGCTTGATGTTGTGCTCCATGAACCAGAGTTGTAGAGACAACATGAGAACATGGGTGTCATTAAGATGATTCAACATCTCAAGAACATGTATGAAGATCAAGCATGACAAGAGAGATATGATGTCTCCAGGGCACTGTTCAAGTGTGTCATGACAGAAGGAGATCCAGTTGGTCCTCACATGCTTAAAATGATTGGGTATGTGGAGAACCTGACAAGATTGGAATTTCCCCTGAGCCAAGAGTTGGCTACTGACGTGATTATGCAATCGTTGCCAAAATCCTACAGTCAGTTTGTGATGAACTACAATATGAACAACTTTGACAAGCCATTGAGAGAGTTGTTGGGCATGTTGAGGATAGACAAGGCACAGATGAAGAAGGACAAGCCTAAGTCTGTGATGATGATTAGCAACAAGAAAGGCAAGTCCAAGCGCAAGGGCAAAGGCAAGGCTAAGAAAGGTTCTGATGCTAGCCAGCAGCCCAAGTCATCTTCAACTCTCAAGGCTAAGGGAGGCATGACCAAGAGAGGCAATTGCCACCATTGTCAAAAGCCAGGACATTGGAAAAGGAATTGTCCACTCTATCTGGAAGAACTAAAGAAGAAGGAGGTGACGGAAGTCTTCACCTGAAGGTGTCATGAAATAAACTTATAACACTTTTAAGGTATATGATACCAAGATATAAAGTGTAAAGCACCCAATACATGGGGTAAGTGCTTCCGCCATAGATAGGAGTACTTTAGTTTATTTTCAGCCTTAAAGGCATGTAATAGAGTTATGAACTGCTATTTCATATTTTCCAATGGATAGAAACACATTATTTTTGCATATTGTATGATAATGATAGCAATTAATAAAGTTGATGTTTCAATCTATGTGGCAATGCCTTGTTTATCTTGTGGTACTTGGTATGCATAAGATAAAATGATACCTAAAAGTTATTGATAACTCAAACAATAAAATTAGCATAAATCATGAGAAATTCATTTCTAGTTTCCATATGATGGATAAATCTAGACTCTTTTGGTTAGAGAACCAGTAAGAGACATGAATCTCTTGGACATGATCAATCTTCACTAGTCATAGTGGGAGATTGATTATCCTATTAGGTATAATACATGTGATGTATTTATATACCTATTGGACTTAATGCTAGTACTTCAAATAGTGTTTAGAGAAATACCAATATGAATATCTTGAAGTGTTCAAGAATATCATAGATGAGGTACGAATTTGGTAAAGTATTAATTCTTGATGAGATCAATGAATGAAATACTTGGACCAAATGTTTGAGATCCTTATGAGTGATTATGATAGTGTATCATAGTGAACTCATGATTAAGGCATGGTAATGTCTAAATCAAAAGGAGTCATACTCTAAGGAGTTAGAGGATGATTATCAAATAACTAATTTCTTCTTAAATAAAGAATACCCCACACTAATAAAGGACATTAAGAATCACAAGGAGTTGTGAATTCTTATATCCTTGACAGATACACCTCAATTATCTATGTGATGAGTTGGTCATGTGATGAATCAACTATGTGGATGAATATGAGGAACTGGATTCTGAGTTATGGTTTATGGCCATTACATCCTGAAATGACTTCCATGTGAACCATAAGGTATGAATTTGATGGTAGCACCCATTGGGATGAAATCCATAAGTGTGAATGAGTCTTAAGTGTTAAGACACATGGATAACATTTTAAGAAGGGTGATGCTTGTCGATTGTGACTTAAAGACTAAGAGATTTGGCATATGGATACTAAAACCGCATTCCTAGAAGGAATAAAACAAGGATGTGTATGTGACACAACCTATAAGGTTTATGAATCTGTTAATGCAAATGAAGTCTATAAGTTACAATGGGCTAATCAATGTGATTGATTGAGTACAAGCAACTCAGAACTATGATCTTTATTTTGATAATATAGTCAAAAGGTTTGACTGATATGCCAAAGATAAAGAGATATTTGTGATTTAGTGGGAGTGTATTCACATTACACATGTTGATGTGAAATGGAAATGTTCTAGAATGGAAATCCAAAGTGGAAATTATCTTTAGGGAAGATAGAGACGTTTCCTATGTGATAGGAATAGAGATCTATAGAGATAGTTCTTGAAAACCTCTTGACCTGAAAAGAGAGAGCATACATTGGCAATCTATACTGAAGGGTTCAGTGTGCACGAATTCAGTGGGAGAAAACTTATTCATGTTACATGGAGTTAGTATCCCAAAGCCAAGTGTCCAATTCTTATAAAGAATGGAAACACTAAGAATAGATGAGGATCTATCATGTAGGTAAACATCCCATCATCGTGCATGTATGAACATAAAATGCATTCATCATCTTGCATGTAGGACATGACAATATGATGAGTTCATCCTAATAACTTGTATGTGGGACATGACGAGTGGATGTCTATCTATTTCCAGTAAGGGTTACTGGAATACCATAAGAACTTGATAAGTACTTGAGAAGTAATAGTTCTATGGAAATAAGGAAGGGTTCACTGTAAAGAGTTACATTGATGCAAACTTTCGAAAAGGACAGAGAATTAATCACAATATATATGGGATATATATAAAAGTGAATGTTTGTTGATAAATGGAAGTGTTCCAATAAATACGTTTAAAAGGAAAAGTTGAGTATTTGTGTGTTAGAGAACATTAGTGGATACTATATGGATCTGGAAGTTCATCAGATGAACTCATAGATATTCCAGTCATTTATGACAAGTTAGGAGTGCTTGGTCATGCAATGTGGCTAAAGGTTAGCAAAGGAATACTAGATTACATATTACGACACCTCCATCTCATACGTGTGACGTACAACGAAGAGATGAGAGACATGCAGTTGATACAGACTTTGGCAAGGTGTTTCCATAACTCACTATGTTAGCACTAGAGCATAGTAACATGTGGGACATGTTTGAAGATCACTAAGAATATGATTCATGGGCGATTGGCTCATAGTGCAAGTGGGAGTCTATTGGTATGTATGCCCTAAGAGCCAATCATGGGATGATTGGTGGGATACATTAATATTGATTTGATAAAGATCAAAGGCAAGCTTCCAATTCTTTCTAGTTCAGTCATATGAGATAATGATAGAATAGATTGAATGTCTAGAGAATGATAGTACTCAATGACGTATGCTTTCAGGTTGAGGACCTGAACGATGAGATCATACAAATGCTAAGAGTTTGTACATTCTTATTATGTCCCTAGTCAGATGTCATTGTGGAAGGTAGATAGACAACAATGACACACAAGACTAGAATGTGGTGTTGGTTGATGATAGAATCTTATTAGTCATGATATGGAGATATAAAACCAAACACATAGGTACTTGTTAGAGAACAAGTGTACCGGACAGACCCACCGTGAGTTTGACACATGGAACCATGACATGGTAGTCACAGTCAATTCTCACAGTGATGGTGGTGAGTGTGATTCTTTGACCTGAAATCACTACACTCAACACATGACATTGGGTACACTTTGACATCATCAAACACAATCCTAAAACATGGGTTGTTATAAAGGTGATGATAGGGTGGCTTTGACACATGGGGCTTTTGAGGGGTGAGTGATAGATATGGGATTTGTCCCTCCTAAGGGAGTTTGATATCCATGACCACTTGATGAGTAGGATTGAGTTAGGCATGCACACGCATGTGTGAATCAGTATGCAATATTGATATCATACATATCTCCTCTAATCTTCTCTGAGATCAAGAAAGTGAATGAACGTTAATAGCATGTCTGTTCCATGCCTATCAGTGATAAAGGAATTATACATTCACTTTAACACCATTTACAGATTGTAGGTTTGAAAGTTGTTCTCCAAATTTCTATTTCACTTGGGTACCACTGATGTGCGACTAGGCACCGCTCTTTGCTTGGGAAGTCATAAGTGTTATGGACTTTCACTGCCAACGTGAAATGGTCTTGCAGGGTCACACACATAGGATTTAACCTGGAAGAGGAGTTTATCCACAAATGATGTTTAGATTGATTACTAAAGGAGTTTAGTAGTTCAATTAAACACTCAATTAATTGATAGCTCAAAAGCATAGTGTTCAAGGTGTTGGACCGATTGATTAGAGTATCAAATTGATTGAAACTACAATTGACTGATTTTGCATAGTCTGCACTCCCAACCGATCGGCTCATGTGGTGAACTGATCGACTCAGGTTGGTGAACTGATCGGATCAAGTGGTGAGTCGACCGTCTCTTGCATCAATGAGATGATCAGCTCAATTGTTGAATCGGTCGATTCATGGAGCAACTGAGATTGTTTGGAAAGTCAAAATACTATTTTGCAAATACAATTTGTTTCACTTGTACAAATTTGATTTGGATAAGGATTAATATTTGATTAGTTGGAAACAAATATGAAAGTCAATTTGAGTTGGACTAGGACCACGAACCGATCGGCTCATAAGTGAACCGAGCGGCTTAGGTGACCCAACCAATTGGTTCAGGTGTGAACCGATCAGCTCAGGTCTCCAACCAACCGGTTCATGCTTGAAATGATTGGTTCAGTTGGCGCAGTTGGTTGTTTTGTGGAAAATCTCAAAGCCTTCTACTCCTACTTTAATCCCGCATTGCTCGGGGTAGGGAACCCAATCCCATGACCCTCCTATATATATTGGGGTAGTGGGGCCTTCTCAGGTACAACAACTCAGAACACCAATTTCTCTACAAAGTTGTCATTCTCTCTGGTTGTGGTAACTGAGAGAGCCCGAGCAAGTGCTACCCGATAAGGGAGGCACAACAAGGGAAAGACAACTATAGAAAGGCAACAGGTTGTAGGAGAGTGTGTCAGTGATGAGTACATAGACATGAGGGTGCGACTCCTTCAGATTCCTTATGGGACAAGGAGATCGGAGTTCCAGGTGGTCTGTGTGTACTACATCAGAGGTGGGAGATTTCTACTGCTCGGAGGACAACTGTCAATCCAGATAGTCCCGGTGAGACCAGGAGTTACACAGTCACCGTCCAAGACCGGAGGTGAAGACCGCGCAAGTCGTGAGGTAACTTCGTGGAGCAAGCCTCGGGACAAGGTATGTATTTGCAAACCATCCTTCCTACTGTATAAACGTTGACGCGATTCCTTTATTCTGGGTTTGGGAGAATTTGTTTTTTTGTTTCTGCTGCCTTCTGTGTCTCCCTTAAAACCCAACAAATATAACCCTAGTTTTGTGACTAGGATTGATATAAAGGTGTAGGTTGACCTACCCTATGACTTTTGGATGTTCATGTAGGGTTGATAGGTTAGAGACACAATGACGTAAGCCTCAACCCTAGAAGGTATGACTTAATAGTTGGATACATGAGAAACATGAAAAATTTCACAACTGAGAGATGTGGGTAGTTCTAAAAAGTTGTTTAGTTTGACTTGTTAGGTTGAACCTTTTTAAGGGGTGGAGTGTAGTTGGTTATTGATGTTTGGATTATTTGATTTTGAGGATAAAATCCTTTTTAAGGGGTGGAGTGTTGTAACATACCAGATCTCGAACCCTATCCTAGAATTTTGATCTTTTGGGTTTGACCAAACATGGTTTGAGGTTAGACTTAAAAAAATACCAATGTGAGCTAATGCATGTAAAATCACCCTAATAAACCTAATTGAATGAGTAATTAAGATAATGGGCCACAAATGGGCCATATGACTTATCTCATAAAAAGAAATCCCAAAAATGAAATCTAAGTTTAAAATCGTGTTCCTTGGGTCCCAATTAACTTGGAAGTCAAGTTTCACATTATCACATAATAATAATTCAAATTGGAAAAGAAGATGTGTATTTTCCCCAAAATATCAAATAAAATATTAAATGACCCCAAAAGAGGAAAAAAATATAAGATTTGTAATCTACATAATAAATATATCCTTTGGGTGAATTTTCATCCAATTTGGAGAAAGTTTACTTAAAAGGTGAAATCAGGAGAGAGAAAGTGTGTAGAACCTTCAAAATATTAAATAAATATAAAAACAAGTCCAATATGTAAAATTAATATCAAATTCATATACACCACATTAAATATGACTTGTGGGTCAAGTTTCATCAGATTTGGATAATCCTAATGTCATTAATGAAGGAGGAAAGAGAAAATAGTATTTGATTTATTTGCCACATTAAACGTTTTGAAAAGGCAAATCTAATTACATATTTGGATTCCTCATACAAAAAATAGTTTAATTGTCAAATTTGACTTAATTTGGGATTTGTGTGTGCCCTTAAAAGAAGAAAGAGAAAAGGGAAAATGAAATGCAACATCACTTTAATCCTATTCATGTTTGGATAATGTATCTGATTTGATTTGTCACGCTCCCTTTTATATTTTGCGCATCAATCTCAACTGTCAGACTGTGCATCAGATGGTTTGGGAACCATCTCCTACCTTGGGTAGGAGAGGCGCGCCACGAACAACAAAGTCCTCTAGTAATTCGCAAATATCTCGGCTGATACTCAATAGTTTCTCGAGATTTTTCCTCCTACGCTTTCCTCTTTAAGCTCAACACCGATTGATGCCCTATTTTTTAGTTTTTGGTGAAAGTTTTGGAAACACCCTATCCTTGGGCCCCAACTTCTTACGGCCAAAGTGGTATTGCCTAAGAACTCAACCATATATATGTAGGGGATTGAACACCAGGTTCCGCCACACCATGCTTAGACTTCCTCATCTTCTAATTTCCTTGCTCATACATGTTTTAACCATCGATGATCGGATTTTCATTACTGAGGTGGTGGCATTGTTTGTGGAGTTCCGATGGAACCTGCGTACCAATTGATGATCGTGGTGAGTTTGTTAGTTATTGATCTTCCTTTATGCGTTGCAGGCTTCTTGAATGGTCATGACATGCAGAATCACCCAAAATCCCTGAGTTCAACGCTACTACTCTGTGGCCATGGTGCTCGATCCAGGTAAGGAAGATGAGAAGTGGTGCTTTCTCGATTCTACCCTCCTTGCCTCTGTTTTCTTCATTTTCCTGAGTAAGGGTATTTATGTATTTTTGTCGAGGTTTCCTTGTGCTTGGAGAGGGTCAGCGCGTCTCTAACTGAGTGATTTGTCTGCCTATTGGGCCAAGTCACATGCTAGGCCCCGCTCCCACTCCCTCTCTATCTCTCTCTCTCCCTCCTCTCTCTCACCTTGAACGCTGACTTGGCTTTTTGCTAATTTTCTATTGCTTGACTTTGTAAAATCCATAACTAATTCTACACTGATCAGAAAAATATGAATAAATACTCATTGGATTTAGAAAAAGATTCTCTACCTTACGATATTAGTTTTATCACCTAATTCCAAACTAATTAATACATGAATTTTAATGGATTAATATAAATATATATAATAACTTGTAAATTTCATAACTAATTATCTATAAGTCTGGAAAAATATAATAAAATATGTTTGGAGTTCAGAAAAATGTTATATAAAACATGGCATGGTTTTCATAACCTAATTCACTAATAATAAAAAAATATGATTTTTTGGGTTTTGAATAATTAATGGAAACCTAACCCTAATTCCACATATATGCATCATAGGTTCTTTGAAGGTCTAGGCTTGGACCTAGACTTGGCTTTGGATCATTTGACTTTGAAGTTAAGGAATGTTGTATCCCCTCTTCCTCTATGTTGAGAAATTCACCTATCCTATCATTCTTTTGACTTTGTCCTACACATATTTCTATTTTCTTGACATCATTGTTCATGTGAACTATTTTGCTTGTTATGGACTTGGATATTCTCTTGATACCTTATCTTGTGCTATGGTGCATGAAAAACTTGTTGATGGTATATACTCACTATGATGTGGATGTTTTGGGCTAGTTTGGTTGGGTGTAGTAGGGTGAAGTTGTTTGAGTTTGCAATGTAAAAATGTACATTAAACACGCACTTTGTCATCCGGCTACACCCTACCAAACAGGCCCTTATGTGATATCTTTTTCCCACTTATAAGGTGGATGTATATGTTGGTCACTTATGTGGTGACTACTGCGGTATATTCTGATTATACTTTCTACTTGCCTCTACATTAAACATGCTATGTGATTCAGTAGCACTAGAGTAGTATAATTGCATTGGTTTTTATTTATGGAAGATGTGTTATTTCCTACTGAGCAGATGTGATATTTCCTTCTATTTTGGGATGGAAAGGAACCTCGTACCCAAGGTTTTTAACTTTATGAGGGCTGTCCCATTTTATACATATATTTGGGAGATTGGAAGTATTCCTTTCTCTATCAGGTTTCAAGTTAATGAGAATTGGCCTCCATTGTTATTTATATTGTTCTAGGGCTATGCTTATCTCACATGCATGCTGGTTGATGATGTTTACGATGGGTTATGTGGCCAAATTGATGATAGGTTATGTGCCCAAAAATCTTGATGGGTCATGTGCCCAAATCATGATATGTGCTTATGTGGCACTTCTTTATTGTTTTGATTATGCCAAGTATCTTCTTTTATGATGATGTTGATTCTTTTCTTTTATGCCCGATTGGATAGTCCTTATCTCTTGCATGGGAAGCCTTTTATATTTGTTGTCCTTTATTTCATAATATTGCTCAATGTTTTGTATTTAGTATGCACATACCAACCTTTGTTTATGTCTTCTATTTTTTTCTTCTTGCTAGGGTATGCTTCCAACCCTAGGTCAAGGACTTGGATGACATGGCATGTTGACTAGGACTTAGATTGAGAAGTTAAAGCTTGGAGACAATCTTGAGGTGGTTTAGATTTTCCCTCTGCATGGATCCTTATGATGTAAGTTTAACTTGTCCATTGTTTTATAATTGAATATAGTCATATTTTTATTTCACTGCTACACTTTGGTTGTTTTGAATACCATTAAATAAAGATTTTAATATTTTACACCTGTTTCAACATAGCTTTTGAGTATGTTGGGAATGGAGGTTTGATATTTCAAATTTTTAGTAGATAGGTGGTTTCACTTCTTTACATCTCTCACCTTTTAATATGACTTGGCTCTATTCACATTGTTTTCCCTTGATGTGGATGTCCTACCTAAGTCACATGTGGATCCCTAATAGCATGTATGTTGAAATGTTGATATCCAATGTTGGTTGTCTGATGCCTATAATCTAGGGGACATCCATTAATGTTTGAACAAGATTCCTATGTCACTAATTTATTGATCTAATATCACATCTCATACTAATCTCATGTCTTGGTGAACTCTTACCTTGTGTGCCCTTTTGTGTGTCCACTAATCCTAAAATGCAAGTGACTTGAGTCTTATAATGTCCATATAGAATGAACGAAATATGGAGATGACTTGAAACTTGAACCCAACCTTCGACATGACCTCTAAATCAATACCATATCATCTAAGTACTAATAAGAAACTTGAATCCCAACTTGGTCAAAACCATAAAATCAAGCCAATTAGGGTTAATGATGAGAATATAATACATGTATGCAATCTTATGCTTTATCAGGTGTGTCATGTGGCTAGATGGTCAAGGATAAGCTATGTTATGAATATCTAAATCAGGTATGGGATTTAATAATTATATGGCTATTCCTTTCTTGTTTGAAATGAGATACAGTTCCATGCTTGTTTATTTTTCACATATTGCATGCAGTATACTAGTATGTACTCGATGTTTATCTCATACCGTTGTTTTGTAACTTGCAAACATAATATGTAGAAACTCCATTATACAATGTTGAAATAGGGTTAGCTCTTGGCAATGACCTCGAGGTACCTCACTTATAGAAGGGTTAGCTAATCTTGAGCACCCTTACAAATCCTTCCAATGGGAAGTTGATCAAAGGCCTTATAATACATGATATTAATGGTATAATTGGAGTAATATGACATAAAACATGAGCTTTGACTTTTCTAAGCACTTAACTTGTTTATTCTTGCTCGCTTAGTTCTGTAAGTATTTTCAAATTATGCAAAGCTTATGTATATGTATCTTTTAGCCTTGTACTCGACACCTCGTGTGCTTGACCCACCTTGTTTCATTTATTTTATAGGTTCAGAGATGGCTAGATGATGATGGGCTTGGTGAGCTATGTCAAGTGTTCTTGTTGTAAGATCCCTAGTATACATGAGCAAACATGTAAAAATGTACTCTTGAATATGTAATTGAAAGCTTTTAGTAAATAATGTGGCTTAATAAATCTTGTCGATTGTTGAGATCATGTTGGTGCTTGTATCTTGTTATATGTTCATGTATGCTAAGAATTTCATGCTTCCACATGTTGTCTTTGGTATTCATTTGGTTCATGAGATTAGGATTCTTGTTTTTTGATAGATGGTATCAGATCATGAACAATAACTATACCAAACATTGCTCACGTTAAACACAAACTAAACATAACTTTAAATCTGAAACTTAGAAACTTATTGAGATGTTTTTTGTTGACTATGTTGACTTAGCCTCTAGGTTAGAATTTAGATTTTCAAGAACTAGTTGTAGACTTATGTAATCCTTATAGCCTTTCTTTTCTCCTCCTTCTATCCTATAGTATGGGCTGTAGGTTTAGTAGGGTGAGAAAAGAGAGATCTTATAATGACCCTAGACATATGTTCGTGACATGTGCTTAGGATAGCTATATAGGTGTGTACCATGTTCTTATTTTGGTTTTGTTCAATGAATGTGGTACCAGATTGCCCAGTGAGTGTGGTAACTCATTTTGGTTTTCATTTATTTGAATGTAGTATGGTGATTTTCATCGCTTGTTTCAACGTTGGAGAAAACCTATTTCAAGTATAAGTGTATATATATATATATATATATATATATGAAAAATGTAACCACAAGAAGAAAGGAAGTGAGTGTCCATGTAGCCTAAGGGAAAGAGATGTAACATCAAGTCTAGATGAGAAAGTTTAGATGGCATATGTTGTCTCTAGAGTTGTCTATAGCAATGATAAAGGTTACTCTAGTAAGTCACCTAGATGATTTAAGATGATGACGATGATGATGATTTTGATGATGACGACGACGATGACGATGATGATGTTGATGTGACATTGTGAGATGTTTCAACATGATTCAATTTATGTTTGATGATATGATATGAGTTTGACCATACAACCCCAGCTAAACCTAGCACCTTGTATGGTACGTGTGACTTGGTTGATGTGCTTGATATAGCTAGTAGGTTGACATGCTTGCTTTTACTAGTCTTGTATATTATGAGATATGACATGTGAAATATGTTTTGAAACCAATATGGGCCTCAATCTCTTTACAAAGTAGGACCTCTAGCATGGGACATACAAAAAGGGTGACCTATTGATATGAGTCGAACCCCCACGGGAGAAGGTCAGAGTACCTACCTCCAACACGTATGAAACGTTGAAAAATATGCATGATGAATTACATGATGATGAGTCCCTTGCTATAATACTTCTAAGTATATGAGCTGAGTCTCCTAGTTTGTGTTACCTTGTAGATTTTTAACCCTAGATTTCCTATGAAAATATATAACCCTAGAGAATGAGGCATTTGAATATATGATTCTTACGAAATAGGTGAGGGAGATGTCCCAAGAACCTAAGATGATGTACATGACATGTGACTTCCATGATGAGCCTCATACTTGGGTTAGTGGTTTTATGTAAAGAAATCTAGGGATAACTCTCATTTGGTATGTTGGGTAAAAGTTTGATATGGGTAGATGTTGGTGGTTAGCACGTTTTGCGTTGACCTAAATAGGTCATAGCTTGAGTGGTTTGGGCTCATGGAGCCCTTTATAGATACAAGTGAGATAATTATGAACCCTCAAAGTTAATGATGATGTTGTTCCTAGAATGATGCTTGATACATGAAATATCTCACTTAAGCTAAAACTTGATGTATATACAATAAGTCACACTTGTAAACTAGGCCTAATGTGAAACCACACCCTACATGAAAAATGTATGCTTGAAATCAAAAACTTGATATGATGACACATCAATATGTTAGCTTGAATGATCAGGAATGCAACGCTTAACTTGATACCCAAAAAAAGAAAAATGATGAACTTGATATAATGATGCTCTTGGAATCCTAAATCGAATAATATAATGAATAAATTACTTAATTTCAAACCTAGTGGGGGATAAAGAACAATATTAGTGATGAGTATCATGAAGATAAAAACTAAAATACGCATTGAATCTAGTATTATGATGAAATACACGTTTTATGGTAGTCTCATTTGAAAGTCATAACCATGAACATGTTTGTTTGAGAGTTGATAACATAGATTTTGATAATACACCATGATCTTGTATAAAGATATGAACAAAATGACTAATGTAGGGATACTAAGGGATTGGGAAATCCAATGTCAAGATAATGCCATATCATGGAACACAAAGTACCTCTGTAATCACTCATGCTGTAAAGGATTTGAATGATTAATAGAAGATGGACAAGTTAGACCTCAAAAAAAAGAAGTAATATGTATGTTTGGGATGGTACACCCTTGACGATGATGACCTAGTGTGCACCCCATCAAGGGGAATTTTCCTGGTGCTAAATATTGGTATGTTTGACTCTTTCTTACGATCTTGGATGATTTTTAAGGATGAAATTTCTTATAAGGAGGGAAGGATGTGATAACCTAGGTTTTTCTCTCTCTTATGTTGTACTCTTTCTCTCTCATAAAGTAGTGGGTTACTCAATCTAATATTAATTTCATATTGGAATATTGTTGATGCTCTAATTTTGTCACATTCAATGATCAATTTCACAATGGGCAACACGAATGTGAACTTTTATCTACGTCCCATGAGTTAATTAATCACCATCTTGAAAGATCATTTTGAACCTAATAATTATGATCAACTTGCTTACTAATATATTTCATGATGTAGAGGATATAATTCTAAATCTCAGGGCACAAAAATCATCTCAATCAGTTCTATATAGCCCAGGTTATGATCTTTGAATGTTTGCTTGTTAATCTCAATTTTTACTCGTTGTACCCTCCCTTTTCTGACTTTGGGCCAACGACAGACTACTTGGGCCCAACTGCATGTTGAGGTTTATTTGCTTGCTCCCAGTCCCACTTTCCTCTTTAGGAAATTATCGAAGGATGGAAGCTTATCTTCTCCTTCCACTCCAAATTGGGTAATGGAGGGAGCTCAGAACCCTAACATGTTGCTTCATTTATAACCCCCATCTCTTGTTGCCTCTATTTCCTTTTTCCCTCATTTTCTCTGGCCGTCACCCATCTTCTTCCTTCTCTGTTTCTTCTTATTGATCTCTTCTTCTATAAAAGGGGAAAACACATAGGTTCTGAAGGCAGGAACGTAACAACCTCAGCCCCCCCTCTTGGTGTAGCTCAGTGAGGTCATGAGAGTAGCCAGACTGGTGCCCAGGGTAGGAGTCCTGTGACACTTTGTGATCATGACCTCACTGCCCAATGCCATCATTTACACAGCCATGACCACCTTCACACCTTTGCAATATCCACCTTGGGAGGAGCTGGGTCAGTGATGAATCCAATGAGGAGTAGGTTCATAGACAATGTACCCTAGACCCCCGACGTCCCTGCAACTTCAGATCTTTCCGAGCTTTAGTGTGTGCAATAGCCAACATTGATGTCAAGGCAACTCCCCTTTTTTGCCTCTGTTCCCAACATTGGGACATAGGAATCATGTAAGGGGTTGAGCGGAAGGGCACACCGGGTGTGGGAGATGGAGAGCTGCCGGTTGCGGTCGGTTTGGCGTGTTGGTGACCACCTAACATCAGATACAAAAACGGGGGTTGACCGCTAGCCACCGCTATCCAAACAAGTCCCCAACACACAGATACATGCGTGGGGTAATGTGGATGTCCATCAAATAAACTTTTTGTGGCACAGATGAAAGGTCAAATGAAATAAAGGTAACACCTAGGTTCTTCACAAATGTTTTAATCAAGATGTTAAAAAATGATAACACCCAAACCCCTTAGACAAACATAGTCAAATTATATACCATTTTGATCCCCTCAACAAGACCTACAACACGGATCAACTTGCAGATCCTAATCTTCTTCTAGTTTTCTTGATTGGCTGATATATGAAGTTTGACCTCATTTGACCGTGATAAATGCTTAAGAATGTTAAATATTGGAACTTTAATGCACATTGACCCTCTTAAGCCTCAAATAAGTAGATCTTGTACTTTTGTAACTCAAATGGAGGTCCTAATAACCCCATTGCTCATGAATGACCTAAATGGTGCATATATGACTATTTGATATTAATGATGTACTTTGTACTATTAATGTGAATCTTTCTTCCTAATGACACAAATGCTTAATCAAGTCAGAAATTAGGGACTAATGTGCATCCATGATACAAGGACCATTCCGTCAATCTCTTTTGTCTTTGTTTGCTCTATATGGACCAAAATACATCCATGTATCCCTATTATGTGTATGTGGTGACGCCTTGAACCAATGATATATTTGACTTAACTCATGAATACAACTCTTTTAGACCCATCAAATTAGTAATCTTAAGATTTTAGAGACAATAATGAATCTGATCAATCCTCTTATTCTATTGTCATGTTCATAACTAGAAGCCCACTAGTGTTTACCTAGTGTGACACATATGACTCACTTGCTTTACTTGTGCCCTAACCTCATGAGAATCTTGTTATGATGCACTCACCTTTACTCTAACTTGGCTCTATTCAACTTTTTTCCCTTGATGTGGATGTCCTACCCAAGTCACATGTTGATCCCTAATAGCATGTATGTTGAAATGTTGATATCCAATGTTGTTTGTTTGATGCCAAGAATCTAGGGGACATCCATTTATGTTTGAACAAAATTCCTATGTCACTTATTTACTGATCTAGTCTCACATATCATACTAATCTCATGTCTTGGTGAACGCTTGCCTTGTGTGCCCTTTTGTGAGTCTGTTGATCCTGAAATGCAAGTGAGTTTAGTATTATAATGTCCATATAGAATGAACAAAATATCAAGATGACTTGAAACTTGAACCCAACCTTCGGGATGACCTCTATATCAATACGAGATCATCTAAGTACTAATAAGAAACTTGAAACCCAACTTGGTCAAAACCATAAAATGAAGCCAATTAGGGTTAATGATGAAAATCTAATACATGTATGCAATCTTATGCTTTATCAGGTGTGTCATGTGGCTAGATGGTCGAGGATAAGCTAAGTTATGAATATCTGAATTAGGTACGGGATTTAATAATTATATGACTATGGATTTCCTGTTTGAAATGAGATACATATGTATGCTTGTTTATTTGTTCACATATTGCATGTAGTATACTAATATGTACTTGATGTTTGTCTCGTATCATTGTTTTGTAACTAGAAAACATAATATGCAGAAACCCCATTATACAATGTTGAAATAGGGTTATCTCTTGTCAATGGCCTTGAGGTCCCTCGCATATGGTAGAGTTATCTAATCTTGAGAACCCATACGGTTCCTTCTAATGGGAAGTTGATAAAAGGCCTTATGATACATGATATTGATGGCATAATTGGAGTAATATGACATAAAACTTGGTCTCTCACTTTTATAAGCACTTAACTTGTTTATTATTGCTCGTTTACTTCTGCAAGTCTTTTCAAATTATGCAAAGCTTATGTA
This sequence comes from Alisma plantago-aquatica, assembly GCA_963693085.1. Classification (NCBI taxonomy): domain Eukaryota; kingdom Viridiplantae; phylum Streptophyta; class Magnoliopsida; order Alismatales; family Alismataceae; genus Alisma; species Alisma plantago-aquatica. Next base: position 365,948,144 of record OY856411.1, on the reverse strand, counting down.
TATGTATCTTTCAGCCCTGTACTCGACACCTTGTGTGCTTGACCCACCTTGTTTCACTTATTTTATAGGTTCAGAGATTGCTAGATGTATATGGTCTTGGTGAGCTATGTCAGGTGTTCTTGTTGTAATATCCCTAGTATACATGAGCAGACTTGTGAAAATGTACTCCTGAATATGTAATTGAAAGCTTGTAATAAAAAATGTGGCTTAATATATCTTCTTGATTGTTGAGATCATGTTGGTTCTTGTATCTTGTTATATGTTCATGTATGCTAAGCATTTCATGTTTCTGCATGTTGTCTTTGGCATTCGTTTGGTTCATGGGATTGGGATTTTGGTTCCGTGACATCTAGCTTATCCTCAAGATAACAAATAAAATTAAGGAATAGAAGGACTTCATAAGGCATTATTTGGTTAGTGGATTTAGAGTGTAAAAAATGTATTTACATCAACCTTAAGTCAAGACATCTGTATCATGGTTAGGCTATTGTTAATCCCTATATTCTCCCTCTCATATCAGAAGTTTCATTACTAATCTTGTCAACTATGACCTTATTTCTAGGAAGGATCTACCCATCATGATGGACCAAATGTCCCTTTCCCGAACGTACTCACACAAGGTTCTAGGTAGAGGTAGCTTTCAAACCCAACTTGTATTTTATGGAGATCTTAGATATTTTGTTGGGGTAGGATAAGGTTGAGGTGTTTTCCTACCTTTCTCCAGGTTGCTCACCCATGAGTACTATTGTAATGATAGTTGTTTTAACCTCAATTTTCTAAGTTATGTAATGAAAAAGTGTAATTCTCTTTTAATTGATGAATGAAATCTATGTTTGATTTTTTGATGGATTTCGTGTGAAATGGCCTTGATTGTTGGATAATGGGCTTTGTTGTCCATTGATCTCAATTGAAAAGAAAAGAGAAATAAAAAGGAAAATGATTTACCTAATAAAAGGAAATATATGTGAAATAGACATATATAAGAGGACAAGGGCAAATAGATATTCCTCAATATGGGAATTCGTGCCTTTATGATTCCTTGAGGTCTAAGGGATTTGAGATAACAAGATAATGACAAAGGGAAAAGAAATATTAATTAATTTTGGATTAATTGATGGTTAACTTGGGAGTGAAGGAAACCTTCTCATCCATTGGAATTTGATTCCCAAATTTAATAAACAGTTAGATAATGCCAAGATGGAGTTTCCCTTAAAATTTGAGAGAAATACACTAATTGAGGAGAGAGAAATGAATTTCCCAAGTTTCCTAGTTAAAACACTCCTTTTATCAATTATTGGATAATTGAGCTTCGAGGAGCGATGATGGCCGTTGGATGACCCGCGTGGTCTAGGGGACCACGGATCCAATGGTGGCCACTCATCGTCTACCCCGAGTCACAGAAGGAAAGGGATTTGATTTTTGAATCCTATTATCTTGCGATTGAGACGATAATTCGAAGAAGTAAGAGGTTCATTGACTTCGGGAGATTGTTCCGAATAATCTAGACCCCGATTTCTAGCGTTGTCGTCGACAAGGGAAGAAGTTCCCAATTCGTGGGACACCCTGACCTAGAGCTATATAAGGTAGGGGCACTCGAGGGTACCAGCATACCCAATTCTTGACCGAAACACTACGGAGCACAATGACGAGTTGAAAGGTGAGTTCAATTGTCAATTTTGTCCTAACCTACACCCCCTGCATCCAGCCGACCCTACCGGAACTTTGACGACTTATTCATGGTGAAGGTCATGTTGCTTTGAGCAATTGACTGGTTCATTGAGTTTGGGAAACAATGACAGAGCTTCTGAGCACCTCTATTACTCTGCAGGTGGCCTAGAGCTCATAGTCAACTGAGGAGTTGACCGCAGCCTATCGAGCGACCAAAGGTAGACGACGATCGAGAGCCATAGGATCCCAGACCACTATGATCCTGAGCGGGATCAGACAAGAGAGAGTGGGAGCGACTAAAATTAGGCACGTGCGATGAGGATCGTTGGATCTGAAGAGCAGACCACTGGTCCACTGATCAAGCGACCGTTGAATTTCCTGGTAATTCCCTCTGTACTTGAATAATCTAGAAAAAGGTTTTCTTTTGCAAAAATTGTAGAAATAAATAGAAAACACATATGAAGAAACTTAATACATGGAAGTTGATAAAAAAAATGTGAGGAATAAGATAAAAATAGTTAGAAGGCCTGAATCTGTATCTTTTTGCAAAAGTGTATTATTTTGATGAAAAATATAATAAAATTCGGTTAGAAACCCTAATTGATGATAGTAAATGATTTAAGGAGAAGTGATAGGTTAATTCAAATATTATTAACATGTTATATGCTAATGTTATGAATTAACATGTTTTAGATGATTAATCGTATGAAATTAGGGTTTTAAACCTAATATGATGGGTAATGCACTTAGAAACCCTCAATAGGGGAAAAAGGAAAGAAAAGAGTATTTAATCCGAAATTAGGGTTATATGTTGTCAAAAGGTAACCTTAATATCTTTCATGAGGGTTTTATAAAATTAGTGTTTAAAATAGTAAAAGTGAAGTGAAACCCTAATTGTAATCGAAACCCTAAAAAGGTCTAGTAACCCTAGGAAGCAAATAGGTTTAATAGACCTTGATGGTATGATCAATGATAGGAAGGCGGTGGAGTTTTACATATTGAACTCATAAATTGAGTTGTTAATTAACTTGATTGTGATAATTACGTTGTTAGCCTTATATGTGATATTTTGTTTGACCCCACATACTGACATATTCATATATGTTGACCGACATTTTGTTTGTCAACGTTTTAGGTACAACTCTGAAAGGAACAAACAGTAAAGTGACACATTGTGAAAATAAGAAATAAAGTACAAGGAGGATTAGATAGAATAGATTCAAGCTATGGATAGAAGTAGAGATCCAAAGTTTTAAAAAGGTATGCAAAGTTTTATTTATACCAACTTTCAGTTTAGTTTGTTAGAATTTCAAAATTATTACTGATTAATTGTGGTACCTTTGATCCGGTTTATTGGGCTAATGACTCTGACCTCTTGGTCTCCCTTAAGTGGGGGTTACCGAGAGGCGGGGTTGTTACAATAGTGTTACCTAATTTTTTTCCTAATGTAATCTCATGAGGTTATGTGAGGTCTCCTTCGAAAGGTAGGTGGAAAGTTTGGCTTCCAAGCTTGTGCCCCTCATCATATTTTGAATTTTAAGTAAAACTACCATGATTTTATTCCCATTTGGATTTTATTCTTTCTCACACACATAAGGGTAATAGCCATTTCAAGGATGTTTTTGGATGCCAAGCCTCTTTCGATCCCAAAGTGGGGATTTAAGTAGTTGTTTCCTTTTTTCCAGGGTTGTGTGCTTCCTATCCTATACTTGATATTTAGGGTGATCAAATAGGAGCATATCAAACTTACTCATCCTTCTGTCAAGGTTTCATATTGGAATATTAAGCATCTTTATTCATTTTACAGTATCTTGGAGTAAGGTGGGTGTAAAAAACAATATCACACTGATTCTTAGGTCAATTAGATTGCTTAGATATGTGATTCGTGAAATAATTATGATAAGAGTTAGCCTGAAAAGAAGAAATTCTAAGGGTGAAGGTCATGATAACATTTAGGGAAAAGCGGATCCAACTTGCCTACGTCACAATTTCTTTTAAAAAAGCAAAAAGTCCTAGTGTTTGTTAAGAAATATTAAAATTATGCAAACTGGACTTATGTGCAAAGAAAAGTTTAAAAGTTTAGGTTGTCAAAAGGTTGATGCATTAAAATATAATTGAGCAGAGGGTTAGAGTAGTACCTCCCACACTCATTTATATTACCCCCCAAACTTATCATACATTCTGTCCCAGAGTGTCAAAGATATAGGTTGGATATTAATAGGTGGGGTTTCTCGATGTTTGGTGGCCCTTTTATTGATAAGTGAGAGTGCAACAACATATTAGAGACTCTTCAAAGTGTATGGTAAGACTCGTGTTCCATACTTTCTACCCTAATTTCCCTTATAACCAAGGTTGTCATCCCATATAAGTAGTGAAAGCCACAATTGTTGGAATGTTGAAGTTGTTGAGGGCTTCGGCGGTAGAACTATGGTTTTCTAAAGTCTTTATCAGGGACCAATCAATATCCCTTTACATGTGTTGTATCATCTTTATGATCTCTTCTACACAAGTCTTTGCCTTTTCTTCTGTGACAATCTTTGATGTTGTTATATTTTCATACTTGTTCAATGTGATGGTCGCATCAGAGTTGTTATACAAGGCTGCAATTTTTGACTTAATGTTGACTGCCAAAATTGACCAGTGGTTATCATGTATGAATATAAAGAAAATGAAATCTGGGAGAGAGCATTGTAGATGTTGTATCAGTCACTTTTTTCCTCCATAATTCTTCTTATGGATGATATCCTCTAATAGAAGGTAGTATGCCATGTGTGAATTGGGCATACTATCCCCGAGTAGGGACTGGTAAGTAGAAATTGCACTCACAGTCATGTATCCATAAATACCTCAGAGTATCATGGAGGTCATCCTTAAGACACACATTACATCCCTCTTGCAGACTACTTCCATGAGTTTATCGTTGTTTTCAACCTATTCATCATCATAAGTATAAATTCCAAAGAGAGATCTTCGATGACCATCTGTCAAATTTTGGGAAGCTGGCTTCGATAGTCCCAACTGGCCCTTCTGGCCTTGCCTCAAGAAGATGGTATTCCTCTTGATAGATATGTTTTTCCTCTCCTATTTCCCCCACCTCTAATAGATGTGTTGTTTGTTGTGGAGTTTCTTCTAGTATAGCAACTATTGGGGGCTTGGTTCCACTTGTTGAAGGAGGTGTTATTGCTTGCTTCTTCTTAGAATGATGTGTAGCTTTTCCAGTTGTTGTCATCACTGGGGATGGATTTTTGTTATTGTGTTGTTCTGCAGACAACCATCCTTCTTTTCACAGTGATGTCCTCTCAGGTTATGATGGATCTAGCCATAAGGTATTTCACTACTCATGCCATGAAAGTTTCTAAGAAAACACTATGCCCGTGTGGATCCTGCATGAGACTATACCTGGAGGCATTTCTAGATCTTTCAAGAAGTGGAAATTGTAGATTACTTCTATGGCATATATGCCTCACATACCATGTAGATCTTCAAGGAAGAGGTCCTCGTATGGGATAACCTTGTTCATTGCTTCCATTAGACGTACAAAAATGAATGCCCAATACCCGAATCCTTTTTCTTCTTAGGGGACCCTTGTGTTTGTTATAAAGTTTTCTAGTTGCTGATGTGGAAATTTCCTACTTTCTGGATGGTATGCTGGAGTCTGATAGGAACTTTATGGATGCCATGTGCTTTGTTATCTCGAAAGACTAGGGAATTGCAAAATAGCTCCACACTACATCCGTTGAAGATGGTCATGTCTCTTTTATATAGACTGACCATCGTTTGTGCCCAGTGTTTGGTTATTCAAATGGGAAATGTGATGAATATTGTTTCTTGTCTTTCCATAATAACTTGAACTTCCTTGATGGGAGCCAAGCCGAGCTTGTCCTCATACATACTTTTGCTAAAATAGATGTATTGTTAAAAATTGGATGGACTTTGTCAGCATGCAATAACTCTTCTAGAGAGGTTGCCCAAAGGACTATGAATAAGCTTTTATGGACTTTTTCCTTCTTCATGAATATTCCCCCAAAGTGTTCTCTAGTTAGAGTCCTCCTGTAGTTGTTATATATAATATCATTTCTGGATAGACTGTCATCTAGGATGTCTACGAGGATGTGGATATGTCTACATGAGATTTGAGACACTGATGCCATATCCATCCCTATTAATTTGCAAGGAAGGGGAGGAGGCATTGAGCCTCGTGACCCCTCATCCAAGATTGGGATTAGAGGTTCCATGGGTGGGGCATCCTGGAAGAATGTGGTGAGTCCTCTTTTGTCTTCATTAGAAATTCCCTCTCCACTTGTTGTTTCATCGATTGTCAGTATGGGTTCTTATATCATTGGTGTGGGTTCTGGAACATTTACTGTAGGAATCTTAGACAGAGGTGGTACTGGAATACTAGGTGTTGGGGCTTCAGGTGGTGTTGGTTCAGCTAGAGTTGGTTTTAAAATTGTTGCTCTGAGTTTAGCCGAGTTGGTGGCTATCTACCCATGATATCTTGTATTTTCGGTCATAGTGCCATTGTTCTTCTCATTGAACTATAAATAGATATCACACATATCCATGCCTATGCCCATGTCGCCAAGATATCGTAAAGTTGTTAATGCATCTATGTGTAATATTTAGCCATGTGAGAGACCCCCAACCTTGCTAAAAGTGTTGAACATACTTAATTATCATAATTTAATTCTTATAACTATAATATAACCTTGTGATATGATTTGGAATCATAAGACAAGCTTAAGTTTCAAGTTTTGTCCAATTTGAACAATGTTTGTGCAAGTTATGCAATTTTATGTACATTTTGGACTTTTCTACAATTTACCCAACATAGAGGTTTTTCTTGCAATTTATGTCTTTCATTTTCGATGTTGTTATAACCCCAATTTTTGGGTTCAATTGGTGAGAAATGTAATTTCTCATATTAAAGATATTTGAACAAATAATGATATAATTTGCTTCAAATAAATGGATTTCGTTTACAATAGCCTTGATGTTTGTGTTGTGGGCTTTATTGGCTATTGGGCCCAATAATAAGGAAATAACAAAGCAAATTCAATTAGTGAATGAATAATTGAATATTTGAGAAAAGAAATATGTAGAAACCTCTAGAAGGCAAATCCAAAGAGGATTTCGTGCCTCTTGGGTTCCTTGGGTGCCAAGGAGTCCAAGGTTGCAAAAAGAAAGCAATAAGAAAATAAAAGATTAATTAAGTTTTTCTTTATGAAGAAAGAAATTGGAAAATAATGAGAAAATGTGGAAAATGAGTGGAAAGAGGCATAAATGAGATTTCTTGGGGAAATTTCGTATCCATGAGATTTCTAATGATAAAAGGAATGCCAATGAGGAAAATAAAAGAGAAATAAAGAGAAATCCTCAAAAAGAAATATTTTATTTAGAAATAAACACGATAATGCAAAATAATGCATATAGGTGCATTAAGAAGGATAATGAGTATTCCAATAAAATGAATTTCGAAATATAGAGTGCCTTGGGATCCAAGGAGTCCCAATAAAAAGGAAAGAAAGAGAAAATACTAAAATTTCCAATTAAGAGGATGATATGATGCATTATTAATAAATTTTGTAAAATTGTTTTAAAGGAAGAATTTCCTACTCAAGGAGGTATATAATTTCGTGCCAACACAAGTACAAGTAAGATAATGGGAATAATCTTCGAAATCATAACTTCAAAAGGAGAAAGAATACTAAAGAGAGAGAGAGAGAGATAGAGAGAGAGGGCATGCTTTTTGTGAAGAATCAAATTCCTAATAGGAAAGGATATCTTCTCTTCATGAGCAAGCATCATAGGATGTTGCTACCCTTATATATAAGGAGAGGGAGCCTAGGTCGAGCCCAAGAAAATCCCTACGTTCGTTCCTCTCTCATCTCCTTCTTCTTCCACATCGTTTTTGCTTAAAAACCCTAGATAGAGGAGTGGTGTGGCCATGGTGCCACCAGGGGCTAATAATCGATCTCGTTTAATGAAGAACGCACCCGCGAAGTCATAGGGGAGATCGTCCATCATCCCCATGCCCGCACCTTCGCACAGCTCACGACCGAAGGCCTGCAATACGCAGCAGGTTGAGGACTTGGCGGGCTTAGGAGAAGCCACCTCAGGCTTGGAATGACGGCGCCCAGTGTGCGCCAAGGCCCGACGGAGCCAGCGGAAGCATCCCCGACGGCCGTCGAGGTCCAGGGTGAAGAAGGGCAGCCGGTGTTTGTTGCAGATCGGCACCCAGGTGTAGGTCACGCGAGGTTGAAGACAACCATTGCCGCTGGACATTTCTACCCTCAGCATGACAAAAGACGGACCTCTTAAGTGGAGGGTAAAATCGACATTCTATTATAAATTGAAGGCGGGCCGTGTTGCATGAGCTGGATGACGTGGCGCCATCCGATTGGTCAAGTAAGTGTAACCTTGCGAAATTCATATCTAATTAATGGTAGCTCCGATTAGGACAAGTTATATATGAAACTTGCTCAGAAAAATCAGAGGAACCCAAATAAATTATGTTTGAAGTCTGATTCTAATTGAAATCTGAAATGTAATGGAAGTAATCATCTTTATTGTTTTAATTCTTATGGAACCCTATTTTGAAATAAATAAAGTGTTTAATAGGGTTTAATGGATCATAGGAGTTGATATTAATCTGTTAAATGCAAAAAGGTGCATTAAGATCGAAAAGGGTGATCTTTGTACGTAATTAGTTTAATTTGAAGATTATGTACATAAATATGCTGGAATATGAAAAGTACATAAAGCTACCATCTTTAATGATTTAATTAATGAAAAACCCTTAGATTTGATGATAGATGGTTTTAATGTTGATCAATGGATAATTTAAGCCTATTCTTCATAAAAGTGAAAATAAGATCTAAAAAGATAATCTTTTTATATAATTGGCTTAATTTAGGGTTTTGTGCATGATTATGCATTAACGAGCTTGAAAACCCTAATTTAGATGAATATGTCTTTTAATTGGTTTAATTGTGTAAATCCACAAATAAGATAGAGAAGTGATGATCCTAAGCCAATTTGAGAATAAAAGATCCTTAATGTGGATAATTTGAGTAATTAGGGTTTTTATGAGTGGAAAAGTTGTTTTAAGGGTTTGTTGACCTAAAAAGGATAAAGTTTGAGAAATTGATCTAAGAATCCCTAATGCATCCTAACAAGACTTAGAAACCTTAGAAAAGTGTCCCAAGTCAATAAGGAGTTGTTTGGGATATGCTTGTGACAAATAGATATTATACATGTTTTCAGGATCAATGTTTGCCTGATTGATTGATTGGCTTGCTTGATTGGACATCTAGTTGGATTTGGATAAATTGTTGCTTGAGATCTCCAAGACAGGTATGTGGTTACTTATGAATAACCACTTAGTTTTCCGATGGTTTCTCAGACGTTTAATCGCATTGGATGCAAATAAACTGTTTGGATGTTCATATTGCAAACTATAATGTGGCTATGACTATCACAAAGGATATATTCCTACAAACTTAGATCATGGTTCTCTCAGTGGCATAATAGCTAACCTAGTACATGGCTGCCTATGGGTAGGTCCATCAGGTTAGAGAAAGGCCTAGTACATGGCTACCTATTGGGTAGGTCCATCAGGTCTATGGATGACCTAGTACATGGCTACCTATTGGGTAGGACCATCAGGTCTATGGTTGACTTAGTACATGGATACCATGGAGGTAGGACCATCAAGTCATAATGAGTTAGATATTGGGCTATCTTCGGATAGTGCCATGCGACTCTATTACCTAAAAGAGAGGTGATATCCATGTCCACTGCAGGGACAACCCAGAGTTCGAGAATATGTATGGATTGAGTTGTATGGTTTAAAATGTAATCTTGATTGTTAAATGATTAATTGAATGATTATATTGTTAACATAGTTGAACATTATCTGTTTCCTCCACATACCAGCTTCGGCTGACCGACGTTTTGTTTGTCGACATTTTAGGTACAATGAAAAGAACAAACAGTAAAGCGATACCTTGTGAATTCAAGAATTAAAGAACAAGGAGGAACTAGTTAGAATAGTTCAGCTGAGATTAGAGGTTTAGTTTGTTCCAAACTTTTCAAAGGTATGCAAAGAAAAATTTTATTACCATTTTCAGTATAGTCTGTTAGAATTTAATAATTGTTTATGGTTATATGTCGAACCTTTGATCCGGGATTAATGGGTGCGGCTTCAACCTCTTGGTCTCCCTTAATTGGGGGTTACTGAAAGGTGAGGTCGTAACAGATGTTCTCTCACCATTCTTGTTCTTGTTGAGCCTTGAGACACTTATTTGAACCTTGTTTTGGAGGTGTTTTTCCGCAAGGGTTATTTTAGGGTTTACCCCTTTATGGATGAGCCACCTTTAGGTGCTATCAAGGAATGGTTTATTTGCTTTTCTTGAAAAATCAATAAACGAGGGATAAGAAGGTCTCCATGGTTGGTGGGTCAGCTGCATGTGTGGCTTCTTGTATATCCTTAATAGTTTAAGGCCATGGATGCATGGAGAGCTTTTAGGCACTTCATGCTTATTCTCTCCCTTATCCTAGAGCATTATATATCTATTTTTAAGCTCCCAAATGAAAGTTTTTCCCTCCACAACATCCCTCCTTATAAGAACCTCGTTCCCTCTCTATTTATCTATGGTGGACCTATCTACGGTAGAAGAAGAAGGCGATTTTCTTGGTGGAAGCTCCTAGGGTTTCCGTTTGCTCTCTTTGAGGGTTTTTAAAGCTTCCTTCTAGTGATCTTGGCCAAAATGAGTAAGAATACCCTTCTTTCCTCTGTTTCTTTCTCTTTTCTTCTTCCTCCTACTTTCCTCCAGGTTAGAACCTTGTTGTTTCATGGTGGAAGTTGCTTTAAAGCTCTAAAACCCTACCTTTCTTGCTCCTCATGCTTAGGGTTTGCTTCTTTGATGTAGAAAGGTGCTAGATGGACGAGTTCAGAGCTTATGCTTGGATTTTATACCCTACCTGTTTGAGTTTTCTTGTGTTTGTGATTTTATATTCTCCTTACAAGAAAGTTTTATAACTTTCTCCACGTTTATTTCTTACCATAAGCTTGCTAGCTCATGTTCTTACTTAAAAATGATGATCGATGCACTAAAAATCTATGCTTGATTTGGTTTTTGATTTTTATGTTGTTCCCTGTTCTGATTTCAATTCTATATGAACCTATAATAATGTGTACATTCTTTCGAAGGTAGAAGATGACTTGGATCAATTTGGTTTGACAACTAATGGTGCTAAGCACCTATCAACAAAAGGTCAATTTTAGGGTTTAAAGTTGGTTTCTTCTATAAACACATGACCCGATGGTGTTACCATTGCAACAACCAATGGTGTTGTCTTCATGACAATTTATGGTGGTTACCAAGGGTGCCAACTGATTTTCACCCCTTAGGTCATGTTTTGGCCCAATTAGAAGCTAAATGATCAACAACTAAGTACCCTAATGATGCTATCAATCAATGGTGACATTAGCTCAATATCTGATGGTGATTAATGAATATTGTGCTTATCTAACAACCAATGGTGACTTAATGGTCACTAATGATGGTGGATAAGGTCTCCACGACCTGTGGTGAGATAAGCATGTAGTAGTAGCATCAATTAAGCCTTAAACAAATAGTTTCTTGGGTGATTTGATGCAATAGTTGGACCTATATACCATTTGATGGTTTAAATATATGAACTTAACCCAATGGTTAAGATCTAATGCTTCTTCATCCAATAAATTGGAATTATGCCCAATGTAATATTTTGGTCTCAATAAAGTGATTTAGATGGTTTCCTTTGTTAGATCAACTTAATAATCTCATTTATTGTCGCCTTGTTTTAAATAAACAATTGCTCGTGGGTATTACCCTACTGTCAATTGAACTTTTTATGTTGTTAATCAAGGTATATCCAGGGTTAGATGGTGACTATTTCTAGAGCATGACTCAATGACTTCATAGATGGTTTATTGAACATGTTTACTTATGTAAACAACCAATAGTCTTACCTTCTCAAAAATCTAATGTTTTAAGATGATGTTTATAGTAAGTTTGTACGTATTGAGTAATGTTGAAACCTAATGGAGGCTTAACTAAATAATATAGTCTTACCTTTACCCTCATATTGTTAGTGATAATAAATATAATGAGTTAATGGGTAAACCTAATTAAGTATATTTCATTATACTTAGCCCTAATATAACCAAGTGATGGTAATTGATTGTGAACAACTCCTTCAATGATGTATAGAATCATGGAGTACTCTCTTTTGTGGTTGAAACCTAGTATATTATGACCTGATAGTTACACTTTGAGTTATGTGTGGATCCATATGTGAGAATGGTATGTAATGTGATGGGGATGCATCACCTTATGCATACATGATCCAATGGGATGCCATGAGTTAGGGTTTGGGTATGATTGTTGATTAGTAATATTAATATAATTTATCTTGTTGAACCTAAATATAATGCAAATAGATAAAGATGAGTATTCATGTTTAACCTCATTATGGTGGAATAATCTCCTTAATATGATCATAACCTTAATTTGTTAATTGGTGGTTATCATAGCCACATGGTTGATACTTTCTTATGCTAAACATGTGCATTACAAATATGATGAGGGCTAATCATATCTAGATTCCTTACATGTTGATGTAATAAAAGAATCTTCATAATGTTAATATAACCCTACTATGATTGTTTATGAATATCTCCTAGATCATTACTGAAATATTGTGCTGATCCAGTGTATTATATGTAAGTGGCATTGTTGAGCCTTGTTACAAGGCATGTAAAGATAATGATGATCTTATAGGGAATATTATGATGGTCTTAATGACCTTTGGGCATGGTTGAGCTCTAAATGAGGTGTAATCCTCTTATTATGACAAGGGTTGATGCCCTATGATGTTGTGATAAGGATTTATATCATGTGATAGTGTGGTGACAAGTGTTGTCTCGTGAAAGGCAATGAATAATACCATGTGATGATGATGCTATGAAAAGTATTGTCTCTTGATTTGATAGGTGAATAGTGCCTTGTAATGTTGAGATGATAAATTATGTTTCACACATTTTATATCTTTTGAATATTTTATATTTAAATGCTTTCTAGAAGTAAATTAGGATTTGTATATCCACTTGTTTGATGCTACCTTAATTCACGCAATTGGCATAACTAATTAAGTGAAACTCTAATCATGTAGTGCCATGTGTCATAGATCCATCTGAGTGTTAGAACTTGCCAGATTGCGAAATAAGTATTCATAAGGATAACTCAAAGCCCATACTGTTGAGTATGTGGGGGTGCTTGTCATCCTAAAATCAAGTGTTTAGGGAGTATGAATGCGGTCATACCTAGCCCTCTATTTGAGAACGACTGCAGTCGTGTCTTGATGATTATATAAGTGATGAGATTGGAGGACAAATGTGGTTGTACCTCAAATGGTAGGGTATGCATACCCACCTCCTTTCACTAGTGTCTGACCTATACTAAGGATGGACTAGACTGTTAGTAGCTTGACCTTATGTGTCGCTGTAGAAGACCCATACTGACTGAGGGCTGAGACGATCTTAGGAGTCTAACTCTTCCTAGATCTTGTATGGTACTGATTGTCACCAGGTGGTGGTCAGTTGGAATTTGAATGGTATCCTCAAATTCCTCAGGGTGTAATAAAAGATGTAATACAACCGTATATCATATATGTTTAGGGTTATCATACAAATCTTCACCATGAATGATAACCCTTATTTGTTCTCTTTATATAAAGATGATGCTTAGTGCAATTAAGAGATAGTAGATATGCTTATGTTGTGGATATGCTTAAGATTGTAGATGTGTACATACAACAACCATGCTTATGTTGATAGATATATTCCTACTACTGGTTATAATTATGATACTAGTTATCTCATGTTGTTAGTTATGCTTAGCATGCTAGCTATGCCTCTATAATTAGGAATACATATACTACTAATCATTCTTATGTTGTTAGCTCTACTTATAATGTATATTTACCCAACCTGTTAGACATGCTAATGTTGTTAGCTATTCTTATGTGGCTAAAATTATTCATAATGATAGAGATTCTATGTTACTAGACTTGGTCATGATGATAGATACGCATATGCTACTGAATTGCTTATATTGTCAACAAGATAAAGGATGATAGTCTGGATAATGATGATAATTATTATATACTCCTTTATATATTCTTCTAATCATCTCTACTGCTGAGCCTATTTTTTATATCTGATTAAACTGCTTAAATTGATTAATTACTTAAAATATTGTAATCAATCAACATTGTTGGAGGTTATATCACTTGTTGGGATATGGGTATCACCCTTGTGGTTCACCACATCTTTTTAGGTAGTCAGCAGTGACGACAACAAACCTGTAGCAGCAAAGAGGAGTTATAGTAATGAATATTTGAGAGGGTTGATTAGATTTCTAGTGTGTCCTAGAGTCATCCTACTCTCATGTCTGGATGAGAAAGTTCACAGTTGATGTTTCAATGGAATCTAGTTTTGATAGTATGTTATATGATTGTTCAAGTGATAAATGTGGAAATGTTTCCTCTATAATATGTATGTGGTGGCTAAGGCAATGAAATAATTGTAAGAGATTTTTGGCATAATATGAATACAACAAAGAAGTTGGGCTCTTGCATAATATTTTGGATCATGTTGGTTATGTTGAATCGATTTTAATTTACCCATATTTTTTGGTATGTGATTAATTAGTGATAGACTGTGTTTTATGTTTTGAGTAATCTCATTTTGTGTGACAGGTTCTTACAAGTTGGGATCAGAGCTTTAGGTTCATTGAGTCTATAGGGACACTAGAACATGGGACTAGGATGATCTTTAAGTAAGGAACATGACATGAAAATATAGTGTATACTACCTAATCTCAGTACTTGGATGCCCGTGCCAGGTATTCAATTATTGAAGAAAAGGTAAGTATGGAACTCTTGGATTGTTATCTTTCTGATTAGTCTGATCAAGTAGTGATTTTGAGACAATCTAAAGAGCATAATGAATAAGAAATCATGGTGTGAATATCTCAATCCTACCTTAAAGAAGATGAGAATTGCATCATAATCTATCAAAAATTGAATGCTTTGTAGCTAAAGAGAAAGACACAACACCATGAAATCTAAATCTGAATACAAATAAGAAAAAGATGAATTCTTAAAGATGTGATTCAAGAAGATAATAAATTAAAAGACATATAAGTATGTGCTTATAAAGTGATTCAATGTATGAAATCCACATAAGATGAAGAGAATTGCAATGATAAGTATAAAATGAGAAGATAAATGGAAACAATGACAAAGGAATAAGTTGGAACCTGAGTTAATCTCAGACAAACCTATGTGTGTAAGAAAGTGTTAATGTAAAATAAGCATGGAGTGTGAAAGAAATTAAGGGAGATGATCCATGTTTAATGAAGAAAATGTGGAATATGATGATTTACCTATTCATAAGTGGTTGAAAACATAATAAAATAAGAGAACATACACCATTGTGATAAATAGTCATCAAGGAAGGAGTAATAAGATATGTTAATCATGATGATTCATATGCTAATGGCAAGGAAACCAAAATAAAAAAGGTAAAATGATACATAAGAAGTTTTAACCTGCAAAATGAAAATAGAATTGGTTACCATTTTGCTAGTGACCCTTGAACAATGTTTCTATGATGTGGGAAGTATGTTTTCCTTTGCATCTTTCCTTTCTAGGGCACATCTTTCAAGTGGATCATTGTCACTTAGTATGTGTGGATTTGTTGTAAACATGAGGGTGGATAGCTTATTATTGCATAAGGTTGCTTGGACTATGGTTCCCAAATCATAAAGTTTGTGATGAGTTTGCTTTTGAGTCTTCCAAATATTAGGAAGACTCATCCTATATGTCTTGAGATTTGTTATGTTGGTAAAAGTAGATGAGATAAGGATGTAAGTTCCTTATAGCAGATGAGGTGGATACCAAGGTAATGAATCCTAGTATCCAAGATGTATCAATAGTATGGGAAGTATGTGAAGGATGGAGATGTTTATTAAAGAACATTCCAAGTTTTCCTCTCCCTTAGAGAGAGAGAGAGAGAGTTGATGATGACCCTCTTAATGTTTTTTGGAAGGAAAAACAAAAGTGATTCTATAATGTTGTGTATGGTTTAGTGATAGTTGGGCAAGAAAACTATCAAGTATAGATGGCTTGTTGATCAGTGGACATGTTCTACTGTATTCCTTTAAGATAAAATATCCTTTAGAAATAAGAGTTAGAATGGATTTCATAAGTTACATGACCATGGTGAATTTAGGGTTATGTCCTTTAGACTAACCATTTTACCAACAAAATTTATGAATAGGAGAAACATAGTGTTCAAGTCATGTCATACAAGTTGTAGCTAGCTTTGAATGACGAAATCTCATGGTATTTCAGAAATGGTCAGTAATATGGTCAACATCTTTTCTAAACCTTAAGAATGTTGATGTAACTGTACTAATGTGTGACAAGTCTAGCAAGAATGAGTTGGGGTCGACTAAAGTAAACTCTTGGCATTATGATACCTCTGTTAAGTATGATATGTGAATCATGATAAGAGGAAAACATGGTCGTTGCTCTACCCCTAACAATGCCAATCAGGAAGTTATATTTGTTGACCTCTATAGAAAAGTGTATCATTCTTCAACCAAAAAGATGGTTAGTCCACCATTGACATGATTGGAGAATACTCTAAAAACATATTCCTCATAGTTCTTGAAAATTAGGGGATGCATACCTGGTTGATCGAGTTGTTAATAACAACAACCATTAAAGGAGAATAGAGATGAAACCTTGTAAAGTTACATATGATAAGATATACATGATGTTCTATGTTTGGTAAGAGCTAGTGAGTATGGCCTCTGAGTGATGTGTGATACACCAGATGGAATAGTTTAGGACAATAGTAGAGTCCCAAAGTTGAAAGCTACTACCAGATATATAAAGGTGGTACAACAGTTCCTATGTTGAACCAAGGTGACACATGCATATGTTGAGGGAGTAGAATATGAATTCTATGAGAATAATGTGACATAATCATGAGATGGAAGTTAGCATGTAGAATATTGGGGATGAGGTACATGATAAGTATCCATCTTTGTCTACCTTGGATTTTGGGGGGCAAAATCCCTATTAGGGGTTTATGTTTGAGAGACCCCAGACCTTGATAAAAGTGTTTAACATACTTAATTATCATAATTGAATTCTTATAACTATAATATAACCTTGTTTTATGATTTGGAATCATAAGACAAGCTTAAGTTTCAAGTTTGGTCTAATTTGAACAATGTTTGTGCAAATTATGAAATGTTATGTACATTTCTGACTTTTCTACAATTAACCCATTTGGGAGGTTTTCCATGCTATTTATCACTTTCATTATGTTCTTTGGAGGTTCTATCATCATTCTTGAGCTTGTTGAGCCTTGGGTAACTTAGTTGAACCTAGGTTTGGTGGTGTTTTTCCACAAGCATATTTTAGGGCTTACCCCTTTATGGAAGAGCTACCTTTAGGAGGTATCAAGCAATGCCTTATTTTCTTTTCTTGAAAAATCAAGAAACGAGGGCTAAGTAGGTATCCATATATGGTGGGTTAGAAGATTGTGTGGCTTCTTTCATATCCTTAATAGTTTAAGGCCATGGATGCATGGATAACGTTTAGACACCTCATGGTTCTTCTCTCCCTTATCCTAGAGCTTTATATATCTACTTTTAATCTCTCAAATGAATGTTTTTCCCTCTACCACTTCCCTCCTACTAAGAACCTCATTCCCTCTCCATTTATTTGAGGAGGACCTATCCAAGGTAGAAGAAGAAGGCAATTTTTTTGGTGGAAGCTCCTAGGGTTGCCTTTTTCTCTCTTTTAGGGTTTTTAAATCTTCCTACCAGTTATCTTGACCTAAATGAGTAACAATCCCCTTATTTCCTCTGTTTCTTTCTCTTTTCTTCTTCCTCCTACCTTCCTCCAGGTCAGAACCTTGTTGTTCCATGGTAGAAGTTGTTCTATATCTCTAAAGTCCTACCTTTCTTTCTCCTTATGATTAGGGTTTGCTTCTTTGACAGAGAAAGGTGCTAGATGGATGAGTTCAGAGCTTATGCTTCACTTTTCTACCCTACCTATTCAAGTTTTCTTCTATTTGTGATTTTATCTTCTCATTAGAAGAAATCTTTTTAACATGCTCCACATTTATTTCTTACCATAAGCTTACTAGCTCATGTTCTTTCTTAAAAATGATGATCCATGCACTAAAAAGCTATGCTTGACTGGGAGTTTGATTTTTATTATGTTCCCTATTCTAATTTTAGTTCTACATGAACCTATAATAATGTGTACATTCTACCTAAGGTAGAAGATGACTTGGATCAAGTTGGTTTGACAACCAATGGTGCTAAGAACCTACCAACCCATGATAAAAGTGTTTAACATACTCCTTAAAGTTGGTTTCTTCTATAAACACATGACCCGATGGTGTTACCATTGCAACAACTGATGGTTTTGTCTTCATTACAACTGATGGTGGTTGCAAAGGGTGTCAACTGATGTTCACCCCTTAGGTCACATTTTGTCCCAATCAAAAGCTTAATGATCAACAACTAAGTACCATAATGATATAATCAATCAATGGTGACATTAGCTTGATATCCGATGGTGATTAATGAATCTAGTGCTGATCTAATAACCTATGGTGACTTAATGGTCACTAATAATGGTGAGTCAGGTGTACACAACCTATGGTGAGTTAAGTATGTAGTTGTAGCATCAATTAAGCCTTAAATAATGGTTTCTTATGTCATTTGATTCAATGGTTGGACCTATACTCCAATTGATGGTTTAAATAAATGAACTTAACCCAATGGTTAAGATCTAATGCTTTTTATCCAATGAATTGGAATGATGCCTAATTAATATGTTGGTCTTAATAAAGTGATTTAGATGGTTTCCTTTCTGATATCAACTTAATAATCTCATTTATTAACATCTTGTTTTAAATAAACAATTGCTCGTGGGTTTTACCCTACTATCAATGGAACTTTTTATGTTGTTAATCAAAGGATGTCTAAGGTTAGACGGTGAACCTAAATATAATGCAAATAGATAGGCATTAGTATTCATGTTTAACCTTCTTATATGATGGCATGATTGTGGAATAATCCCCTTAATATGATCATAACCTTAATGTGTAAATTTGGTGGTTATCATAGCCACATAGTTGATACTTTCTTATGCTAAACATGTGCATTATGACTATGATGAGGGTTAATCATAACTAGATTCATTGCATGTTGATGTAATAAAGGAATGTTCTTAATGTTAATATAACCTTGCTATGATTCTTTATGAATATATCCTAGCTCATCGATGCAATATTGTGTTGATCCGGTGTATTATATGTAAGTGATGTTGTTGAGCCTTGTTACTAGACATGGAGAGATAATGATGATCTTGTAGGGAATAGTATAATGGGTTTAATGACCATTGGGAATGTTTGATTCCTCAATGAGGTGTAATACTCTTATTATGGCAAGGGTTGATACCATGTGATGTTGTGATAAGGATTTATATCATGTGATAGTGTGGTAACAATTGTAGTCTCATGAAAGGCAATGAATATTACAATGTGATGATGATGTAATGACAAGTATGGTCTCTTGATTTGATAGGTGAATAGTGCCTTGTAATGTTGAGGTGAGAAATTATGTTTCACATGTTTTATATCTTTTGAAGTTGTTATATTTATATGATTTCTAGAAATGAATTAGGGTTTGTATGTACACTTGTTTGATGCAGCCTTAATTCACCCAATTGGCATAACTAATCAAGTGAAACTCTAATCATGTAGTGCCCTATGCCATAGTTCCATATGAGTGTCAGAACTTGCCAGATGTTGAAATGAGTATTCCTAAGGGAAACTCGGAGTGCATATTGTTGAGTATATGGGGTGCTTGTCATCCTGAAATCAAGTGTTTAGGGAGGATGAGTGTGGTCATACCTAGCCCTCTATTTTAGAATGGCTACAGTCGTGTATCTATTATTATATATGTGATGAGATTGGAGGACAACTACGGTTGTACTTCAGATAGTAGGGTGTGCATACCCATCTCCTTTCACTAGTGTCATGACCTGTACCAAGGATGGACTAGGCTGTTAGCAGTTTAACCTTATGTGTCACTGTGGCGGACCCGTACTGACTAGGGGCAGAGAAGATCTTAGGAATCCGACATTTCCTAGATCTTGTATGGCATTGATTGCGACCAAGAGGTGGTTAGTTGGAATTTGAGTGGTATCCTCAAATTTCTCAGGGTTTAATAAAAGATGTAATACATACATATATCATATATATTTAGGGTTATATAAAATGCTTCACACTGAATGATAACCCTTGTTTGTTCTCTTTATATAAAGACGATGCTTAGTGCAATTAACATATAGTAGATATGCTTATGTTGTGGATATGCTTAAGATTGTAGATGTGTACATACAATAGCCATGCTTATGTTGATAGCTATATTGCTACAACTAGTTATAATTATGATGCTAGATATCTCCTGTTGTTAGTTATGTTTAGCATGCTAGCTATGGCTCTATAATTAGAAATGCCTATACTTATAATCATGCTTACACATATAGTTGTGCTTATGTTGTTAGCTCTACTTATAATGTAGATCTACGCAACCTGTTAGACATGCCAATGTTGTTAGCTATGCTTATGTGGCTAGACTTATTAATAATGGTAGAGATTCTATGTTACTAGACTTTCTCATGATGCTAGATATGTATATGCTACTGAATTGCTTATATTGTCAACAAGATAATGGATGATAGTATGGATAATGATGATAATTATTATCTACTCCTTTATGTATTTTGTTAATCATCTCCACTACTGAGCCTATTTGTTATATCTGATTAAATTGCTTAAACTTTTTAATTACTTAAAATGTTATATTCAATGAACATTGTTAGAGGTTATATCTCTTGTTGGGACATGGGTCTCGCCCTTGTGGTTTGCCACATATTTTTAGGTAATCGGCAGTGACAAAAGCAAACTTGTGGAAGCAAAGAGGAGTTATAGTAATGAATCTTTGAGAGGGTTGATTAGATGTCTAGTGTGTCCTAAAGTCATCCCTGTACTCTCAGGTCTGGGTGGGAAAGTGTGCATATGATGTTAATTTTAATGGAATCCAGTTTTGATAGTATGTTATATGCTTGTTCAAGTGATAAATGTTGAAATGTTTCCTCTGTAGTTTGTATGTGGTGGCTAAGGTCATGAAATAATTGTAAGATATTTTTGGAGTAATATGAATACAAGAAAGATGTTGTGCTCTTGCATAATATTAATGAGCATGTTGGTTATGTTGAATCGATTTTAATTTACCCATACTTTTTGGTATGTGATTAATTAGTTATAGATTGTTTTTTATGTTTTGAGTAATCTCGTTTCATGTGATGGGTTCTTAAACCATGGCTCTCCTCCCTTTTTCTGGACATGCTCCCTTCACTAGGTTGAACCTTTCTAGAAGGGTCATTGTTTGTTGGTGAAGATTTGAAATCAAAGTCCTTCATTGGAGCATCAGGGTTGATTTTAGATCCCTCTTCATCTCTCTGGTGTTTCTCATGGGGGATTTTTTCCTTCTTTTCTAAGGGAACATTATCTTGTTCTTCTTCTTTTTAGGAAATTGGGTTGGATGGGATTATATATGCCTCCAAGGGTGAAGAGCTGACGATTCATTTGGATCTTTTTCTCACTCACCTTTCCTCTTCATATTTTTGTTCTTTTTCCATTTCTTGTATGAATTCCTCATGTTCTTTGAATATTTATTCTCAATATTTAGACATTTTGTGTTGGTATGTATGCCCAGAGAGCCAACCATAGGATGGTTGTAATGTCATATCTGGTAAATGATTTGATTAATAATAAAGGCAATCTTTGTCCAAATGTTTGTTCAATTATGAGATGTGGTAAAGCATGATAGATGTCTAAAGAATGATGTTACTCAATGACATATGTCTTTAGGTTGAGGAACCAAACAATGGGATCATATGTATGATAAGAGTACATACATTCTTGTTAATTCCCTAGTCGGTTATTATTGTAGAAGCTCATAGACAACAATAATACATAGGACCATAGTGTGTATTGGGTGATGATAGAATCTCGTTAAGCTAGTACATTTCTGACCTCTAATGTCACTTTTCTTGATGTCAGTTCCAAATAAAAAATGATATTATAGACCAACCCATGTTGGCTAATCAGCATAAACATCACCATTGATCAACTTCCACCTATTTAGAAAAGATACAAGTACTTCTTTTTCTATAGTGTTAGTTATATTTTAAAAAGTCCCACATTTAAAATAACCCATGAAATACAATTTTTTAGGGAAAATATTTGTCTCCAAAAATTTTAAGATCAACGCCAATTTTTCTGGAACTGATAGCAAACACCTTCACACAAAATTAATTTTTCCTCCAAAATACTTTTGGCATCAGTTTGTCTTTTAGAAAACCGACATTGATTCTCAAAAAAAGCCGCAATAAATTGTAGATTCGGTGTTGGTTTTATGTCAAGAAACTAACAACAAAGGATTCGTTCCACGTGCTCAAAGAAAAGTGTTCCTCTCAAATTGCTTTCTAGTGTCAGTTTTCTCAGAAAAAATCAACAAATAAGGTTTTACTCAGGCTTATTCTTTTGTTCAGATTAGGGTCACTATCATTGGTTTCTTTCGGAAAACCGACGTCTAAGTACAATCTTTAGATGTCCATTTGTGGTAACCAACCGATGAGTAAATCTTTACTCAGGCTGATTTTTTTTGTTTGAATAAGGGCCTCTGTCGTTGGTTTTCTCAGCAAGCAGATGTCTAAGTCCTCAATTCAGGTGTCTATTTTACTTAACCAACTGATGACTAAGGCCTTACTCATGCCGATTTTTTTCATTCAGATAATGGCCTTCAGCATCAGTTTCTTACAACAAACCAACGTCTAAGTTCTTAACTTAGGTGTCAATTTTGTGTAAACAACTGACATCTAAGTTCTCAACTTAGGTGTTAGTTTTGTGTAAACAATGCATGAATATTCTCTTAGGTGTCAGTTCTTGGCAATAATTGATGACTATGTAAAACTTAATTATACACACACAAAACAAACTTTCCTAAAATATCTATTTCATTATTTGGCCGATAAATTTCCCCTAGATCTAGTGATTCCATCGTTGTCTACTGCTCTCTTACTAGTCTCCATCATTGTTGCTACTTCTACTTATCATTGCCATCATCCACAACTCTCTTATTCATCTCCGTCACTACTACTATTGCTACTTGTCACCACAATTCTCTCTAACGCCATTACCATATGCCAAATCTTGGAGTCTTGGATGCTACTGCCGCTTGGAGCTTGGACGCAACCGCCTTTGCTTGAGCTATATCTAGAGCTAGCACAACCATCCACTAATTCTCACTCTCTCTAGCCACATCTCCACCTCTAGACATTGTAACCAGCTCCATCTCCATCCTACTCCAGCCGCAACCAGCTCCACCTCCAGCCGCCACCGACACAACCAGCTCCAACCCTACAGTGAGTGCTTAATTAGGAGTTAATCTTTTAAACACTTTTATAATTAATTGTTTAATGAATTATTTAAATTCTTAATTTCTTGACTTTTTCTAGCCTATTTTTGTTGCTTGCCTATTAGTGCAAATTGAATAGTTCATGGGGAATCATTCTTTTTAGGGTTATTATTCTTGTTTTATTTACTGAAGTTGGTTTCTTAGTCAATTTATGGGCATAGTCCCTATTGGCTTCATTAGTTAATTCAATATTTTGAATTACTAGTGTTAAATTAGATCATAATTCAATCTTCTTTAAGTAGATCTAAAACCATGTTTGAACCATTCAAACCTTAATTTTTTTGCACTAAAAGGTCAAACAATGGCAGTAGCTAGTGTGTCTGCTCTGTATGGATTTGCCAACATTGTCTGTTGACCTGGAAACCCGTCCGAGTTTTACTCATTAGGAGTAAATCATGGATAGTCCCTAGTTTGGGACTATTCTTGAATACCTAATCTCACCTAGGATGTAAGTGTATAATTGTATTTAGTTTTCAAGATGTTTCATTAACACTTTCTCGATTGCTCTCTAAGTAGATATGTATGTGGGTATTTTCCCATTGACATCGGTGTACATGGAGAACTGTGGGGAAATTCCAACCAAAATTTTCTTGAAAACTGAATACACATTATGAACTTACTAGTGAGATTAGGTGTTCAAGAATGAGATAGGTGGTACTCACATTCATTATTGAACCATAAACCCTAATTTGTAAACCATAAACCTATATCCTAATCTATAAAATCTAAACCCTAATTTGTAAACCCTTACTGCTAAACCCTAAATGGCAAACCCTAATATGTAAATCCTAAACCTAATATGTAAAGCCATAACCCTAACACTTGTGTTCTTTATTATCACAGAATGGATAGAGCATGGATGTGCACTCCAAATCTCTACACCCTAGAGTTTATTACGGGTCTAAATTAGTTTATAAGATTTGTAGAGGAACATAGGAAAGGACTGGAGATAGGTTTTATAGTCCATGTAGGAATTGTAGTAACAATATAAAATTTGACATTGTTGATGAAATCACAGGTAGTGTCATGTGGAATGGGATTGTACATGGCTATAGAAAATGGTATTGGCATGGAAAGCTTCCTATTATGAGATCAATAGATGTCAATAGAAGTACTTGTATTGAAGAAGAAGTTGTCGACGATGATGTACATGTGAATGACCAGATTCCTATAGGCATGGTTGATGTGATGCTAGATAGTTGTGGGGTAAAGCACACCGATCCACCTTCATTATTTAGAAATAGTATGCATGATGTTGAGTGACCATTATACTTAGGTTGTACTAAGTTTACGAAGTTGAGCACTGTGTTGAAATTGCATACTCTAAAGGATAACAATAGATGGAGTGACAAAAGCTTCATGTCATTGTTGTCTTTGTTGAAAGAAATTCATCCTGAAGGCAACTAGCTTCCAATCTCAACATACAAATGAAAGAAAATGTTGTGCCCAATGGGAATGAAGGCTAAGAATATTCATACATGCATGGATGACTATGTGTTGTTTCAAAAGGAATATGTCAATTTGAAATATTGTCCAAAATGTGGGTCATCAAGGTATAAAATGACAACTTTGAGGAAGTCCAAAATGAGCTCTCATTAAGGTGATGTGTTATCTACCTATTATACCATAGTTTCAACATTTGTTTTCAAATATCATGGATGTATAGAATTTAAGGTGGCATGCAGAGGTAAAGAAAAATAATGAGGGGACCCTATGACATTCGTCTAATTCTCCAAAGCAGAAGAATATTGATTCAATATATCCTGAATTTGGTGAAGAAGTCATGAATCTAAGACTTAATATTTTTACCGATGGGATGAATCTATACATCACATTGAGCAACCAATATAGCAATTAGTCTATTATGATTGTTATATACAATCTTCCTGCATGATTGCATATGAAAAATAAGTATGTCATGTTGTCTTTGTTGATATTGGACCCTAAATGTAACATACCCGACCTTGGGTACCTTACTCATCCCTCCCCTTCCCTTTAAAATATTTCATCAAAATAATATATGGTATGTGTTCGTTGTTAACATGTTACACAAACATACACTAAATGAGGGTTTTAAAAGTACAATATTTATAATGAGATATAAATTAGGACTTGATGTGCTAATATCCAAAACATTAGATTTTGACTCTCCAATATCTAATAAGAGTATGGGATGAAATAAATTGACTTAATATGAAATTTAATGCCACAAATGAATAGGAGAGTGACGTGTATTTTACTACGCACTAAAAACGCAAGTGTACGCGTCGAGTAATATAGGCCTTTGTGAGGCCCGAGTCGAACACAGGGATATGTTGAATTATTGGAGACTTCTACTAACTATTTGCGATCAGCTAAGCCGGATAACAAAGTAGGGTTTGTTGTCGAAATTAAAAGAAAATAAAAATAAAACAAAGCAAATAATCGATTAAAGGTTGATTTAATCAATTCAAAAGGATATCTTTAGGATTTCGGTTTCACCGCGGGTCAACATTGCATTAGGTTTCATATAACTCCTCAATCTTCTCTCTCTTTCCGGGTAGTGGCCTGAAAACAGAATTACCCACTGTCGTGGTGTAATTCACTACTTAGGTTTGGGTTGATTCCACTGTCGTAGTAATCATTCCCCTAAACCAAGCGCATTACAACCGATCTCTCAGTTTCCACCATTAATTTTACACCTCCTTTGTCAAGGGATTTATCGATTAATGTAGGTTTTGTCTCTTTTCAACCTTTAATCCTTCTAGCGAAGTGATTAAGGGCATTAAGTTATTATTATGGTGATCAAGCATAACAATATATGGAGAAAACGGAACTATACCAAGGATTTAAGAGAGAAAATATGAATTATTAATATAAAACTGTCATACAATGCATTCCCGGGCTACTCCCGGTCCTAAAGATGGAGGGGATTAGCCCCGCATGGTCATCTCGCACAAATACATGGTAGAAATAGGGGAAATCATATAGAAAACGTGAATCAAATGGGAAAACCCCTGAACGGAGGAGAACCGGTGGATCCTTTGCGTAGAACACGAGCTTTCCCGCCTCTCGGTGGTGAAATTCATCTTCGGCAGCGTCCGGATCGACAGGGATGAGCTTCTGGCCTCCGTTCTCCTTTCTCTCGCTCCTTGGCACTTGTGCAATGAAAAATTAGATGATGATCTCATCTAGGCGGCCGTCATTAGGTATAAGTCCCTAATTAGGTCATCAATTAACTCCAGCCGTCCGATTGAGATCGAAATGAATCCAACGCATATCTGTCGGCGTCGATATCATCCACGCGGGTCGATGGTATCGACCCTCCCTTTTTGGCGTCGGTTATGTCATTAAGCGACGCTGTAGCCTCCATGTGTCGATGGTATCGACTTGGTGTCGATACTATCGACTGCTCCTTCGCCAGCAATCTGAAGACGTCTCGATACCATCGACATCAGCATCGATGGTATCGACTCTTTGCTGCTCCTTTCGGCTGGCAATCTGCGGTCAAGTCAATGGTATCGACTCTCGTCGATGGTATCGACGGAAGTAGATACTTGTTTTTCCTGAAATTTAAAGACCAGATCAAATAAATCCACACAAATTATGATAATGTGATAAATAATGCTCGAAATGATAAAACTAAGGGGATTTGACATAAAATGATGGCAAAGACCGAAATGAGTGAGTTATGCAATATTATCCATAAAAATGACTAATAAGAGCACAAACCACATATAAAACAGGTCTATAAATGCGACTCAAAATCATCGCATCAAACTCCCCTAAGCTTGAATGTTGCTTGCCCTCGAGCAACTAATCCTTAGAATAGAATTGCAAATGTCAACTGAAAAACAACACACCAACCCAACATCCCATGTGACCCCCACTGACATTCTCAAACCGGCCTTCTCTAACCACATAACAGCAATTACCCTAAAGGCGACAATAATCATCAATAAAAGAAATTTACCTCCAAACCGATGAACACTATCACATAAGGAAGTTAACATAATAAAATTCGCCGTATCACCATTGGTGCATCTTGTGATCACCTATACTATGTTGCTCGCCCTAACTACCATCTACATGGAAGCAGTTCTCCTGATAATCATTAGTGAGGAGAATTTCACGGTGGCCTACCAATCCGAGCAACGGGTGGATGAAAATGGGTGGCTCATGGAAGAATTTGGAAGTATTGTACAGTTTCAACATGCATAATACAAAAATGTCCTATATGATGCATATGCACATTAGAAATGCCCTAATGCCTAAAATTGGGTGAAATGATGCATGCACTAACCTTCCACCTCAAAATGAGATGGACGTCTAATCAAATTACAACATGTACTTAATTTCCTGTAATGCGAGTGATATCATGTTCCTTTCTCCCTCTTATTTCACTTCCTTCTGAATTCTCTCTCTCTTTTTTTTAAGAGAGAAAATATTTTTTTCTTTAGCCCACATATCCATAATTGCTTAAGTACAAGTTTATTGAGCTATTTTCTTCATGCTTGGAAATCTTTGCAATATTTAGAAGGTATGGAACAGTTTAATTCACCTTTGAGGAAAAATTGAGATACATGGTGTATTTTATGCATGAATATCATGAGTGCAACTACATGGCATGCACCTAAAGGTAATGTGCATGAATCCCTATATTTTTTTTCTTTTTATGCACAAGTATGGAAAAATATCAATGCGAGTCCTATCTAAATGCTATGCACACAAGAAGGAATTAAAACTGCACTTTACTTCCAATTCTTAGGTGGATTATGGAAAAATGAAGTGGAATGATCACAAGATTAAATGACTGAACCTTAGAAAGACATTATGTGTCCCTCCTTACTGACCTGTGTAGTGGTTTAGAAGGTTCTCTCTCTTACATCCAATTAAGGTCTCATTACCATTTGGTTAGGTTAGGCTCAAACAACCATTACTGTCCACTTTGCATGAATCCATAGGAGTACAGGTGTGAAATGTTGTTTTAAAGTTGACATAATCAATCATTTTCGTAGGATGTGTTCCCCAAGGTCAACCAAAGCAAGCTATCCAAAGACACAAATTTTTTTTAAATTTCCCTTAAATTTCCCATGAACAAACAGTAAGATGACAAACTTTTACGACATCCACAGTTACACTAGATAGCATGTGGATCCTACAAAAACTAAAAATGCAAGAAACAAATAACACTGCTAAAAATTAAAAACAATAAAAGAAAAGATAGAGCTGTTCCAACTACCCCCCTAAGCTTGAATTCGACTATGGCCTCATAGTCAAAAACAAACTTAAGAGTGGAACAGAGATACCCGATCAGTCTTGTGGAGGCGGAGGTGGGTACTGTGGGGCCGTAGGATCCCAAGAAGGATACTCCCCCTGGAAGCTCGGATTGTAATGGGTCCTCGGCGGAGGCTGTGGATAGCCTCCAAAGTAGCTCTGACTCCAGTATTGGTCATAGAAGGGCTCCTGTTGCATCTCCATCCTTTGCAACCGATTGTGTATCTGCTGTTGGTTTTCGAGGAGGAGATGTTCATTCTCGAACATCGCCCTTTGGTTGTCAAGTAACCGGTTTGTAGTATCCTGAATATCGGTATACATCTCTAGATGGTTCTGCTGTGTCTGATGGATGTCCTGCAGCATCGTGCACATGCCTTGCATGGAGTAGGCATCCTCGCTCGGCTGCAAGGGCTGTGGTGATGGCGGCGGAGGCTGTGATGATGAAGACGCACCCGGATGCATCCGAGGACGCTTCCGGGGTGCTACCCGTGCACGAAGAGGTGTGAATGCCTCCTCTTCCTCCTCAGCCTCGCCTTCTTGTCCGTCGTTGCTGCCTTCATCGCCGCCTTCTTCCTCATCAGAGTCGATGGCTATGATCGGCCATCTGAAATGTTGTGCGCCCTTGATGTTGAAGACGGGATCCGGCAGTGCGCATTCCTGGTAAGCGTGGTTGACATGGCAGTGTACGTACGCCAACCCATCCCGTATAAGAATGAGGTTAGAACGGTGCAAATGTTGCACGTTCACCTTACTCTTCGTGGAAAGCGGAGTCATGGATTGGAAATTCAGTCCCAAGTACAACGCCAGTTTGGTGATGAGCCCACCAAAATGGATCGGAGCCTTCCTTGTACTCCTCTTTACCGCCAGGACGCACTGCAAGAAGAACGCACCCCAGTTGCATTCTTGTCGCTTCAGGAGCATGTTCAGAAAGAAAAGGTCGCTCTCCTGAAACTTGCTCAATGCTAGATTGCTACGAGCAAAGAAAGTGAAACTCAACATCCGGTGTAGGACCCGGACGAAGGGATGCTCGAAATCCGCTACCGCCGCATTGTGGTAGCTCACTGTCTTTCCCGCCAGCACTGTTACTAGCTCGGCGAAGATCTTGTCGTAGTCGGTGCGGGAATCCGGGCGCCGGTGATCATGTTGAGAATGGTTCTAGTTGAAGATGTCATTGAACTGCTCAAGCGTGATGTTGTAGTTGATGTTGAACAGCCGGAATGACACCCGGCCCTTGATCCACTCAGGATCAGAAGCAACTACGTCGTTGGGCACGACGCAGACAACAAGGGACGCCATGAACTCCGCCACCAACTCTTTGTAGGTGGGCCATTCGCCGAAAAATGGCTTCCCATCCGCATGATACTCCAACTCGTCGTCCTGTCTGCCGGTGTGACGTGCTTGTCCTGCCAGCACATAGGCCAAGTTGGCCTCGAATCCCAGCTCTTGGATCATTCCCCGGTCCACATACCGGGTCGGCTCGATCTTCCGCTTCATGATCTCCTCATAGACCTTCTTCACCTCCGCGGAAGGGTGAACCAGGCACGGACGTGAGACTGAAGCAGTAGGGGGTGGCACAAACTCCGCGATCTCCATAGGAGTCGCGCGAGAGGACGATGCTCCAGCAACATGCACCATTGTTGCGAGAGGGATGGGATTAGACGAAGAAGAGCTCGGGGAAGATGGAGAAGTGATTCTCCGCTCGGTGAAGATCCTTGCTCGATGTTGCTGCTCTTCGATCTTGGAGGGCTCGGGGAAGTGCTCGGCGCGAAGGAGGAAGTTCACTCTGAAGGTGTGACGTCAAATGACGTAATAACTCTCCTTATATAGACTTGGCCGGCGCTACTGTAGACTCGTCGATACCATCAACGCGGGTCGATGGTATCGACACGTCTCGATGCTATCCGCCTCCCTCGCGAGTATCGACGGCTGACGATTGCTGGATTGTGAAACCTGGATTGCTAACCTGTCGATACCATCGACGCAAGTCGATAGTATCGACGCAGCACCCGGATCGCTGACGTGGACTTCGCGATCGCCGTCGATGTCATTGCGCGGATCGGTGACATGGATGGTCGATACCATCGACAGGGGTCGATGGTATCGACTTGGCTTCATTGCGACACCGCCACTTTTTCCCTTCAACCTGTGACCATGTTGATACCATCGACACGACCGTCGATGGTATCGAGTTGACAGAGACAAATTGCTCTGAACTTTTCCAGAGATCTCGATGGTATCGACTGCTGTGTCGATACTATCGACAGTTGTTCCGCGACCTGCCTGTAGGTGTGTCGATACCATCGACGAGACCGTCGATAGTATCGACTCAAAACGAACCTTGTAGTTGTCAACCTGAACCTATGTCGATACCATTGACCAGTGCGTCGATGGTATCGACCCTGCCTCAGCTTGCACAATGAACAAACGGATCAAGGTATCTTCTTTACATCAAAATTTAAACGAAATGAAAGCAATCTATGACTATAATTAAACTATCCTAATGTACCGATGGTTGGGTTGCCTCCCAAAAAGCGCCCTTATTTAATGTATTAGGATAGACGGTATGAAGCTCATCATCTTTTCACATTGGAGACTGCGCTTAGAGGATCATGCGGTAATTTGAATTCAACTCGATCTCCTCCAATTCCCAAGGGCAAAGTACCTCTCCCTAAGGTAGTCACGACGTCCGCTGTTGCTTGAAACGGTCTTCCTAGAAGAATTTCACAGCTTTGGAGCGGTGGCATATCAATAACAACAAAATCCACCGGGAATATGAATCTATCCACTTTGACGAGAACATCTTCACATACTCCATAGGGTCTCACGGTAGACCCATCCGCCAATTCAATTGTTGCGGCCAACTTCTTTATCTCTTTTAACCCCAACTTTTGAAATGTCACCAAAGGCATGAGATTTATGCTAGCGCCGGAATCACATTGCGCTTTAGGAAAATGTTGACCACCTATTGAACACAGAATGTAAAAACCTCCTGGGTCCTTTCTCTTCTTTGGTGAACCTCCGTGAATCATAGAGCTCACGGTCTCATTCATCCGACAAATATCATCGTCTTTTATCCGCCTCTTCTTATTGATGATTTCCTTGATGAACCTCCCATAGGCGGGTACTTTCTCGATCATCTCCACTAATGGAATATTGATGTGGAGTTTTCAGAATGTTTCCAAGAATTTCCTAAAATGACGATGCTCTTTCTTTGACTTAGGATTGTCTAAATCTGAAACATCTACTGCATCAACACGCCTGTGGGGTGGCACATATGAGCTTTTTGGGGTTAACTCCCCTAAGCTTGCTTCAATCACTCCCTCCGACGTGGGCTTTGGCGAGACAACCTCAATGGTAACAACTTGTTGTGGTTTCTCTCTCACATTAGATACTGCCACATGTGGACAAACAACCTGCAATTCTTCTTGCCTACATGGAGATACAATACTCACGACTCTCTGTGATTTTCTGAAGAAAGGGTTTCCGCCCGGCAATCCATAGTAAGTGCGTGGACACGGTATCGCCGGTGTTGCATTCGTATTAAAAGTCATTTTTCTTTCTTCTACAGCTTCTTGCACCTAAGATTCCTGCTCATTGCTTACCACAGACATGTACTTGACCTGATGGTGTGCTTGGGCCACGTTCGCATTCTCGGCTGGTTTCTGTTGATTGGCGTGCTTGATGGCCGCCACTTCACTCAAAATCTGTGCCACGGTGGCCTCTAATGCCCGCATTTGTGCTCCATGGCTTTGCAGCGTCTGCCCAAACTTGGTTAGAATATCACCTTGGGATTGCAATTGCTTACCAAACATGGCCATCATCTCTTGGTTTTGTTGTACCATTTGACTTAGTAATTCAGTGTTCTTATCCTCGACTCTCTGCTGTGGCTTGGCATCCAGATCCTGCAGAAAATTATTCGGATCCTTCCATGAGAACTTTTTATCCTTCCTCCATGCATAGTCATTGTTTCTATAACCCTGTTGTTGCATGAATTTCACTTGGGCCTCCTCATCTTCAGATGAATCTTCCTTAGTTAGCAGCTTCTTGGCTAGAAGATCTAACTTATCGTTCAGCTCCCTAACTATTCTGGATTCGCCAACAGCCTTGACCTGTTCCACGGCACCTCTGTCACCCCATGACTGTTTCCTAGCCATGTTCATTAATATCTCCCAACATCTGGTATCTGTATTATTCAGAAAGAATCCGGATCCAGCTGAATCAAGATTACTTCTATCGTGCTCGGAGAGAGCAAAATAAAAGATTTTCACTTGTGTTTCCCTGTCCAGCCCATGATGTGGGCACCTCCTCAACATAACCTGGAATCGCTCCCAGGTCTCAGAATATGTCTCACCTGCCTGTTGGGTGAAATTGTGAATCTTCCTAATCATGTCGTTGGTCTTCTCAGGAGGGAAAAACCTCTCGAAGAAAACCTCCACCATATGATCCCAAGACTCCACGAATTCGTCATCGAGGTTATGGAGCCACTCTCTTGCTGCCCCTGCCAAGGAACTTGGGAATAGCTTGAGGTACAAAGCATCTTGTGGAAACCTGTCTATCTTCACCATGTCACAGTTTTCAATGAACTGGCTGATGTGTGCAACAGGATCCTCGTTCTTCAACCCATGAAATGCATTTGATTTGACCAAATTAATCAATGCTAGATCGATCTTATATGTCAGTATGTTGATCGCCTACTTTTTTATAGGCCCTTTTGAAGCTGATGAGGAAGAAGCTTTGATCTTCTCCCATATAGTCTGTGTCTCGGCCATGTCTTCTGCTTCAGATTCAGAGTCTATCTCTTCTTGGTACTCGTGCTTAGAATGCTCCTCGTCTTCAGGTCCCGGGAACGGAACCTCGGGTGTGCGATTGTCGTAGTCTGTACTACGAGTATGCACCATACACAGTACCTGAAATAAGAAAATTCGAGTTCAGTACTATGCTTAGACGAGTATAACAATTATAGTGCAATGTAAAAATATTTGAATTTGAATGAAAATTAAAAAGAAATGTGTGGCCTAGAGTGGCCGCTTGTAGCACTCGAAGTGCCAACAAATTCGCCGTATCCCCGGCAACGGCGCCAAAAACTTGACGTGTATTTTACTACGCGCTAAAAACACAAGTGTACGCGTCGAGTAATATAGGCCTTTGTGAGGCCCGAGCCGAACACAGGGATACGTTGAATTATTGGAGACTTCTACTAACTATTTGCGATCAGCTAAGCCGGATAACAAAGTAGGGTTTGTTGTCGAAATTAAAAGAAAATAAAAATAAAACAAAGCAAACAATCGATTAAAGGTTGATTTAATCAATTCAAAAGGATATCTTTAGGATTTTGGTTTCACCGCGGGTCAACATTGCATTAGGTTTCATATAACTCCTCAATCTTCTCTCTCTTTCCGGGTAATGGCCTGAAAACAGAATTACCCACTGTCGTGGTGTAATTCACTACTTAGGTTTAGGTTGATTCCACTGTCATAGTAATCATTCCCCTAAACCAAGCGCATTACAACCGATCTCTCAGTTTCCACCATTAATTTTACACCTCCTTTGTCAAGGGATTTATCGATTAATGTAGGTTTCGTCTCTTTTCAACCTTTAATCCTTCTGTCGAAGTGATTAAGGGCATTAAGTTATCATTATGGTGATCAAGCATAACAATATATGGAGAAAACGGAACTATACCACGGATTTAAGAGAGAAAATATGAATTATTAATATAAAACTGTCATACAATGCATTCCCGGGCTACTCCCGGTCCTAAAGATGGAGGGGATTAGCCCCGCATGGTCATCTCACACAAATACATGGTAGAAATAGCGGAAATCATATAGAAAACGTGAATCAAATGGGAAAACCCCTGAACGGAGGAGAACCGGTGGATCCTTTGCATAGAACACGAGCTTTCCCGCCTCTCGGTGGTGAAATTCGTCTTCGGCAGCGTCCGGATCGACAGGGATGAGCTTCTGGCCTCCTTTCTCCTTTCTCTCGCTCCTTGGCACTTGTGCAATGACAAATTAGATGATGATCTCGTCTAGGCGGCCGTCATTAGGTATAAGTCCCTAATTAGGTCGTCAATTAACTCCAGCCGTCCGATTGAGATCGAAATGAATCCAACGCATATCTGTCGGCGTCGATACCATCGACGTAGGTCGATGGTATCGACCCTCCCTTTTTGGCGTCGGTTCTGTCATTAAGCGACGCTGTAGCCTCCATGTGTCGATGGTATCGACTGCTCCTTTGCCAGCAATCTGAAGACGTCTCGATACCATCGATATCAGTGTCGATGGTATCGACTCTTTGCTGCTCCTTTCGGCTGGCAATCTGCGGTCAAGTCGATGGTATCGACTCCCGTCGATGGTATCGACGGAAGTAGATACTTGTTTTTCCTGAAATTTAAAGACCAGATCAAATAAATCCACACAAATTATGATAATGTGATAAATAATGCTCAAAATGATAAAACTAAGGGGATTTGACATAAAATGATGGCAAAGACCGAAATGAGTGAATTATGAAATATTATCCATAAAAATGACTAATAAGAGCACAAACCACATATAAAACATGTCTATAAATGCGACTCAAAATCATCGCATCAGAGAGAGTAAATAATTCATTATGTGAATACTTTCCTTCCCTGTGTGGACTCCTGTGGTGGCCAATGATCATGGACCTAGAAGTTTCTTCACCTCTATATCTGTTGTTATCAGTGGACAAGCACAGAACCTGCATCCACCACCATCACCCACCATAATCCCTTCCTCCTCGCCGACCAGGTCTTGATCCTTTTACCATCCTCATTGCAAGCAACTCCCCAACAACCCTGTTGCCTCTACAATCTTCAAAACCTCCTTCTTGATCGAACCGATGGACTAAACTACCTCCTCTCTTCCTCCCCCTCGACACCCCAGAACCAATTCACCTTTCATCTCCCTCTTCCTTGCAACCAATGTGGCCTTCTCCTTTTGTTTTGTGCCAACCACCGACACCTAGCTACTCTGGACTCAGAGACACCCGCTGCCAGTTGTTGCAGATGTCAGTGGGGGTATTAACCTACTGATGTACCACCCCATTGAAATAAAGATGGACATCTTTAGGTGCTATTACTAGTAAGAAACTCCCACTACCACTTGCCCCCTGTAGAAATCAACAATATGGTTGATCATGACCAGACCCTCCACTGCCCTTTGAGTCCTTTCACTGCTTTAGATCACATGAGGGGATAAGGATGGGTCGGTCAAGCATTGTGATCACTGTGCATGCAACTGAGTTTACAACTGTAGGCCTGAGCAGATGAGTAATAGATTTAAGAAACTAGCCTTCATGACCTCCTCCAGCATCTAAGAAACATGGAGTTTCCTTCAATTGACTCTAGGATGTGAGGAAGCCAATAGTTATTTAAACTAATCTGGAGAATCAAGTTCTAACATATGCACCTATTAGTGAGTGTATCATCTTCTCTAGTTTTATTTCATAACACAATTTATTAGGATAAGAGAGTATGTGATTACATAATAACTTGATAACATACAAACTACCTATATTAGTTATCACAATCAACTCTTAATGTGTCCATACTAAAGATACACATATATTCATACTAGTTGATGGACATCATTGAGTTTACTCAAATGATAAGATCAAGGCACGCATCATACTTAACATAAGACCAACATCAACAAGACCAGGTAATCATTGACTAACTACGTGTCCTACTAATATACACATTACTATACGTATCTAGGGGATATAACTATAATAATTTGTTTATTAGTATATTATATGTTCTGATTACATGATGTTTATTCTAAAAATACAAGAGTAGATTCTAAATTGTGATTATAAAGTACAAGAAACAATCCACTACATTACCATATTAGAAATTACAAAAAATTGTATAAGTAGCTAGAAGAGAAACCCTAGATATGGAGCATATATTGAAATAAGTTTGATTGGGAATTATAGTTGTGCATGGCTATCACCAGTCTAACCATAACTTTGAACTATTACTATACAATAGATAATTTTGGAATTCATAAGTATGTCATATGAAACCTACTAATATTTAATTGGTCTGGCCTACTAGTATATGTAGTAGAGTATATATAAGTAAGATATGTTGTTAGGTATATAAACATGGAAATCAATTCTTTTATATACTAAATGACCTTATCAATTGGTTAATACACATTTAATTTGATACTAATCAGACGTGGTATTGAGTCATTATAACCTAGATAAATGAATAGATTCCCAATATTGGTAATGTAGATAAAATCCTTAAGTTTGAACCTAAACGAAAGAATATCAATTCGTAACTTTACACGAGAGTGAAACATGTATACATTTCTAATTCACCCAAGATATAGTACCTAATGAAATGGTGATTTACATATATGAATAGAACCTTACATAATAATGACATACATATGTTAGCATCCCAAACCCTAACTTGACATTAGGTGACTGAACTAAATTTAACTAAATGTATGTATATGAAACACTTATAAGTTGAGAAGGATGAATGGCAAATTTCACCCTTAGAGATAGGGTTAGTCTTGAAGACCAAGTATGTACTCCTCTCTATTTAATTTTTGGAATAATTGTACTTAAATATTCTTACAATGATGCATCTCGTGGGAAATTTACTCTTATTGCTCCACTTGTTGAAATATCACCTTCTGTCATTTGAAACTTATTGTTCTCTTTTGATATTATTGTTATTGTGATGTATTGCATCAATGACTACACCTGCTATTGTGCTTTACTCTTGCTATGTGTGTTTGATGAATGATGCTTCTTGCCACTCTATTTATGCATGTTAGATAAATTGACTAGCTAACTATCGTAGATGCTTATGCGTCACCATTAGGGTGTGCTACTTCTTCCCAGGGTGTGCTACTTCTTCACTTATATATATATATAGAGGCATCCTAATTCTTCCTATGGGTGTGTTATTTCTACACAATATTATATATAAGCCAATGGCTCAGTGGTGTCTTGCCCCTACTATAGTTATCTTTAGTCAATATAATCTGCATGTGAATGATTATGATTGTTGTGATATTGTGAATGGTTAATGGTAAAATGTGTTTTTTTTTGGACAGTCAAAAAAACGTGTTACTATAACCAAAACTTTAGGTACAATCACACCCCAAGGAAAAAAACAAACCCTTGATACACCAAAATAGTTGGGTATCAGGTTACAAGAAAAGAGACATCACGCTTGGGAACAGAACAGGAGGAGCACCCTTTATACACCCCAGACCAACAAGACACAGACGAAAGAAGGGCCTAGATCACAGCAATAACCATACCCACAAAAATGAGGACATAAACCCCTCCAGCATCCTGCCTCGAAAGTAATAGGAGCACTAAGAACATGCCTCCTGAGTTCCAAGACCTAAAGAACTCCCCAGAAACGAAGCAAACATAGCACCATCACCCAAGAAAGCCTCAACAACCATATATGCTTTATTCCGCCCCTACTCAAGCAGGAACAAAGTGAATACGAGGAGGAGGAGGCCATTCAAGCAACCATTCACTGCAATAAGAACACCCACAAAAAGTGAAGGAACAACTCAAACAGACAACCTTCCTTCATCACAATCTTCCTGGATCATAGTAGTAGAAAAAAACAGACATGAAGCAGCACCATGGAAAAGACCAGCCAATCCATCTTGCTAGGAGGAGTCTCCCACAGCTCCTCCTTTTGCCTTGGGTTTCTTTCTCTTCTTCTTCTGCCTAGGACTACCATTGACTTTGATATCCGTCAATAAATCTGGTTCAAGGTCACAAGAGCAGCATGACTCCACATCAGTGTCCTGGTTCACAGCCCTAGAATACTCCAGGTAGATACCTGAAGCTTGCATCAGGTTCTTAGCTTCCTGCGAGGAGATCTTCATGTTGGCAAGGGAAAGTTCCCAATCTAAGTTTAGACCTTCCAATATCTCCAAGGAAGGGGGACAACACATCTCCGGTTCCTGAAAAAGAGGATGATCTTTGCTAGGCTCAAAAATCTTATCACCCTGCACATATGTCGACTTTGTAGCTCCAGAACCAGAGCCCACAACATGGCTCTTCTCCTTGACCATCCATCAAACGCCTTAGGTGCTCCTGGATTTTCCAGCACGTAGCTGGAGTTCTTTGAACTCATCTCTGCTCCCAGCAATCACCGGGCAGGAGGATTGCCTATGGCCAAAACAGCAGCACTTGGGGCAGAACGTCAGCTTCGATACGAACTGGAGTTTGAGTTTCCTAGGAGCTCCATCCAGTTCAACAGTAACGTCCTGGGGAAAGCCGGACTCTGCCGGTAGTTCCACGCAGACCAGCTCTTCTTTGAGGCAGTTGACTGTAAGGGTCGATTCATCGAAATCGACCGGCCTTCCAAGCAGACTAGAGATTCCGTTGAGGTTGTTCATCGTCCAGGGTAGATTGGGATTTTCAATCCTGACCCAGACTGGAAGCTTTTGGAAAGAAAGAGGGCTGAGGGCGATTCCTGGTTCCCAGGGGTGGACAATGACCAATGCTCCATCCAGCATCCAAGGGGCTTCATCCATCACCCTTTCTCTTTCCTTAGCTGTCGGAAGCTTGACGATGTACCCTTCTGGTTCCTCTGCAACTAATTGGAAGTCCTCGCTTGGTCTCCATTGGCGCTTGATCCAGCCATGAAGCTGGCTCTTGAAAGGTTTCCTCACTGTAAAACGTATGGAAATGAAATTGCTCTAGGATGGTAAGACCACTTCCTTGCTCGACATCGCAAACATCTTGGACTCGTCTCTGACAATCGGCTCCACATATTCCATAACGTCGGAGGCGCTGCAATCTCGACCAGGACGACTGAACTGCAACCAATCGCTCACCGTCAGACTTGTAGCAGCCCCTTTGTCCCTGGGCAGCAGTTGTGAGGAGGAAGGCAATCTAGGGACGTGGCTTGAACTCGGCGGAGATTTCTTCGAGGCCTCATGATCTTGGAGGATTTGGGGGTTCTCCTCACCGTCGACCTCACATGAGTCCACTGGAGGGATAGACAGCGACGCCGACCCAGCTGAACCACCTGTAACTCCTTCTTCATCGGGAACCCTCATGAGACGCCCTCCGCCGCGCCCCCTCCCTCGACCTCCTTTCCCGCGACCCATCCTAGTGTAGTGGAAATTTTTAGCAGTGTAATGGTAAGATGTGTTATGTCACTCATTTTATTATATGCCTCATTATTTTGGAATTCATTTTCTTGATATATCTCTTGTTGGAACTTACCTATTTTTTGATGACCCTCCTTTTTAAGGGAACATCTCTTTTTTCCTTTTAACCCATTTAAATGGATAAAATTTTGTTAAATGTACATACTCAGCTTTTGCTGCCTTATACTCTTTTGTTTCCTATTTTTCTAGGTGTTCCCTCCACCAAAGTGTAGGTGCTTTATAGAGTAGAGACTCAGGATGATTGTGAGCTCATTGGTAAATTTAAGGACAACTTGAGATAGACTTGTTACCCTTTGCATATGGGCTTATGTGTATGTAGATGTAACCTTTTCATTTTATGCACCACCCTTAGGGTGAGAAGGTTATGTACATGGAAACATTTTGTAACTTTGTAAATAGTCATGTTTTTGCTGCTTATTTATTTCATGGCTCATGTTTTTATCATTGAGTGGGCCCACTAACGGGTCCCACTCTTTAGAGAATGGTATCAGAGCCTAAGCAGTCGGTAACATGACTATTTCAAGTTATCCTAGTTTGTTCCTTAGTAGATAGGTGACCCTTTAAAGGTCACCTCAAGCTGATTAGTGCTTACCAATTTTGATTTCACCCTATCCAATTTGGTAGTATATATGTATTCCAAACAAAGTATGTGGGTGACCTAGTTTTGGGTAAACTCTTATCAATCCTATGATCTCTTTTTGGGTATAGCCTTCTATACATTAATGTTGACTTTCCCAGGAAGTAGCCTCTACCTCTTGCCTTAGGGGATGAGAATTTATTATCTATAGAGAGTAGGTTGACTTAAACTCTCATAATTTTGCATAACCTTCATACAAGTCATTAAACCTTTTGCTTTTGTTATTTTCAGCATGCCTTTGATACATACATTATGTGAACTAAGCATGCATGGAAACAAACTTAGAATATTTGCCATGACCTTTAAATTTTGAGATGTTCTATGATAATACACGATGATATGAACTACATCCTTTAACTATAGGCTTAAATTTGTTGCAAGTTGGAGTTCTCTCAACATAGTTTTTCTTGAGACTCGTCATAAGGGCTTGTTGAAGGGAGATACAGGTTTCCAGTAACAATATTTGGGATTTCATCCCTCACATACCCATAATGTAGGAATAATTCTTATCTCCCTTGTCCCATTGAGGAATGATAACATACTTTGATGATGTGATAAAACTTTGTGCCATGTTATTTTTCCCAGAGGACATATGGAGGCACAATCATCTTTAGAACCTACAGTTGAAACTTTCTTTCTTGAGACTTTAGATGTACACTGAGACCAAAATTATGTGAGGTAGGTACCTCTAGGGTTGATCCTTAAAGAGTTGACCACTCTCTCATCACCACCATGTAATTAATCTGATGAGGAGTAGTTTGACTATCTATTTCACCTAGGCATATAATGACACAATGGAAATAAACCAACTAGAGAAGTAGAAACCCTAATCTCTTCTTATTAGGGTTACATGATCTTATAAATAATTGATGTTTTGGGATGTGATTCCCAAGTCACAATTAAGAGAATGGTTGAATAATGAAGGTCGTGCCTACTAGGACCTATTAGAAGTTAAAAACATGCTAGAAGAAACATGTATCTCCTCATAATCTAGGATTTTGATATGCCTGTTGTATTCCTTGATGATGTGTGTAGAGTAGCTATTTGCAAAGATGAAGTCATGTAGGGTGAATTATATGTTGTATATGATGGAAAGTGGTGGACTTGGTTCTCGGATTGATTTTGGCACCATTTTGGATTCCCATAGTAGGGTTTTCATCGTCAAACTTATTTTCAATATTTTATTTAAAATTGTAAATTTTGTTTTATTATATCGATGCTTTTGGAACCAAGTCACCACCACAAGGAAGTTCTAGTAGTATATATGCCCTTTAATGAGGAAATATTTGACTTTCATGTTTAACCCTAAGACCCTAGGAAAAAGTGTGAGATAGGTTTAAGAGGAATAATAAAAAATATAAAATCTATAACCTCATCAGCTACCCCTCTCGACTCTCTATATGATTAGATAGGAACTTTTAAGGAGTAAATCCATGTACACTTTGGTTTGTAATTTAAATTAATGACTAGTTGAAACTAATGGTTACTATCATTGAAAATTGATAATGGAAGAGGTACCAAACATCATAATAGTAGCATGGAGAGGGCTCCTTAACAATGTAGGTAACTATACTGAATCAAAATTTGTTAATATAATCCTCAATCTTGGTGTCAATTTCCTAGACAAATTCACGATATGAGAAGATAATAAGACGTGCTAGATGGAGTAATATGAGTATCTGTTGGATTCTATATACAAGTGTGATGTGGGTATATTAAGTTAGCACTCACCACATTAACTCTATCTAGTAAATTAACAACTAATAATTGGTTAGAAAATATATTAGTATATCAGCTATAAGTTGATGGATTTTGGGGACAAAATCCCTTTTAAGGGATGGAGTGTTGTAACATACCCGACCTTGGGTATCTTACTCATCCCTCCCCTTCTCTTCAAAATATTTCATAAACATAATATATGGTATGTGTTCATTATTTACATCTTACACACACATACAATAAATGAGGGTTTTAAAAGTACAATATTTATAATAAAAATATAAATTAGGACTTTATGTGCTAATATCCAAAACACAATATTTTGACTCTCCAATATATAATAGGAGTATGGAATGAAAGAAATTGAGTTAATATGAAATTTAATGCCACAAAAGAATAGGAGAGAGTAACTAGTACATTATGTGAATACTGAAGGAAATAACATCAAATGTTTCTAAAATACATAATGAATGTTACATTTGAGTTCCTAATATATTAATTAGGTTACCTAGTGATTTTCAAGTAAATTTAATGTTATATGCTTCTTCAAATCAAATTGGAAAAGAAGTATGTAGTCAAGCATAGGTCTAATTATTAGATTAATTGGATGAGTTATTTCCTCTATGGTCCTGCTTTATTTTCTACCTATTACACTAAATCTCTCTCAAAGGATGCCGCATTCAATTCAACTCATAATCAGCGACAATTTCTTCCCAATTCCTCGCATTGTCTCTCCTCTTCTCCACCTCCTCTTCACATTCCATTCCTTCCCTCTCACTACATAGGAGACCAGA
Organism: Alisma plantago-aquatica; assembly: GCA_963693085.1. Classification (NCBI taxonomy): domain Eukaryota; kingdom Viridiplantae; phylum Streptophyta; class Magnoliopsida; order Alismatales; family Alismataceae; genus Alisma; species Alisma plantago-aquatica. The sequence continues at coordinate 365,905,177 of OY856411.1, read as the reverse complement.
ACCCTAGTCCCCATCCACTCATCTTGTTTCTTACATCTTCTTCTTTCCCTCCATATTCCTCAACCTCTCCAATTATCCTCCATCTCCAACACTACTACCTAACAATTCACACACATACATCCACCATCTCCACCACCAGCAAAGACCTCCTGGCTTCCAACTCCCTCACCCTGTTTATCAGCCACCTTTCTTTCTACCTTCCATGTTTCTCAAACCCTAGTCCCCTACAACTATCCCTCTTCATGCGCTCATCAGACATCACTACAAGGAGGCAGTTGTGACAATGTGGAGTTTAGCATAAGTATGAATTAATTCCAATTTTGCCCTCATTATACTCACTCATGGTCCCAATTCATTTTTCTTGGTTTCATAATCAATATTGGTACACAAATGTGAAATATAGTGATCAATGTGAATTTTATACACTTTAAAACCCCACATATTCAATTTATTTGTTACTTTGTCCAATGAAGTAAATTTAACCATCAAACTTCATAATTTGGTTCTCAAACATTTTCTAGATATTCTCCAGATTTTTGTGAAGCTATGGTACAAATTTTAGCTCATTTGGACATTCCTACAACTGTCTACAAATTTTTGAAGATAATAAATTGATAATGCCTTTTTATTGCCCTTTTTATGGGCTTTTCCATATCACTGATCCGTTGCAAGGGAGGGGGGGCGAACCCCAGCCCTCAGATCAAAAATCCATGGATCAGGGCCCCAATCCAATGGCCACAGGTCTGTCTTCAACCACCTACTGATTGCGCAGAGGTGTTAATGCAACACGATCAACCAAACTCGCGCCCTTGACCATGATTCAAGTTTCTAAGCGTGCCAAAATCATTGTGTCGCAATTTCAAACTAGAAGAACCCTATTTTCATCATGTTTCGAGCATTTTTGTGCCACCAACAAACCCCCCTCTTGTGTTGTCCTCTCTGTCTGGTGGCCATGGCTAAGGGAAAAGCCCCGTTCAGCCCTAAACCTAGTCCTTAGCCTATAAAAACCCTCAAACAATGTCGCCTATGCCATTCCGCAATGACAACCCTTGCTCTTTCTCTCTCTTTTGGCCTTAAACGCCCCCAAATACCTTTCCAAGCTCCTGCTACTTCGGCGGCGCCGCCACCTAGCCCCAGTTGGGCATCCTTCCTCCTCGTCCCCTATCCTCTTTCTCTGGCCCCCATCAGGTTCAAGGGGATGAGGTAGACTCCACCGGCCTGCTCACGCTCTCTACTTCCCTCTCCTACTCTGGTTCCCCCCTTGTTTCGGTGAGAACCTCCACTTTCCTGTGTGGCTCGCGTGAGGCCTACATGAGGAAGGAGAGGACCGAAGAAATGGTTGGTCCATAAGGGGTCCAACCAGGACCGAACCAGTCGAGAACCAGTCTGAATCACTCAATTAAGATGTGAACCAGACGATTAGTGATCGAACCAGAACCTGGTCTGAGCTAGCCTCATTGCCCATGTGGGAAAATCTAAGCCATCCAATCGACATCCAATGATCAACCTCTTTAAAGAAATAAGGTATTTATCTCGCTGTCTAGAAAATATTTATTTAAATACTCATATCTTGTTTTAATTGTAGAAAATACATCCTAGCTCCAAATATTATGAACAAGTAGTCAATTTTGATCAGAAAAATCCAATGGATCATTTAAAAATACTTTTGATACCATATTCTGAAGTTTTCTCACTTATATCTCTAGATCTTTGATCTTTTGCATATTTAAATTGTCAAATGACTCATAATCATGATTAATCTTTGGAAACCTTAAATTTGGACTCTAATGTTTATCTTGCAACCTAGATCTGATATATTTGAATCATATACTCTTGAAAATGAATCATTAGTGATCTAGATCTTTTTATTGGATTCAATCTTGGTTATAATCTTTATAATGAATTAATCTTGATCCTAATCTTGCAAAACACTTGATATAGTTTTGACCCATCAATCTGATCTTGATTTCCAATTATAATAAGTACCATGATGATAATATAGAAATTGATTATAACTTGGGTAATGATCAGGGTTAACATATATGATCCTAGAAACTTAGGAAAGTCATTCACACTCAAAAATACTTGATACTTGAAATCATGTTGGATATATTGAAATATTGGTTGATTATAAGTGAATGACCCAACCCTAAGGTTGACATAGGAAATGTGTAACCCTAATCTCGAATATTGAAACATGATATCCAAATATCTTGATCTTGACCCTTGATCCAAACATTGTGTTTTAGGATCTAACTCAAAGGGTCAACCTATTACTAGTGGATTTATACTCAAAATCTTCGGTGAAAGGTACACTATTATATAACTCCTCCTTTATTGTATTGAAGATGCTTTTATGTATCTCTTGAATGTGTACTTTTCTATTTACTTGGATGAGCTACTGTTCCCTATGATTAGTCTTCCATTTTTCTATACTATATTTTTAAAAACATGAAAACATAAATTGCATGATCATTATGACTGTCTGTATATTGATAATGATGATGATGTTGATAATGATGATAATGTTGATATTGGGTGCAAGCAACCCCCTCATTGAGAAGTTGGACTTGTACATTGGCGTCCTATGTTCCTATGGCGAGAAGGAGCCTAGTGACCTTCCCTATCGCGTTGGGGTAATAGAGTCACACAAAATATATAAGCATGCTTCTCGAATTACAGCATAATGAGAACTCGTAATAAAAGTCGAATTGCTTGAAAAACTTGTCGAATAAATGTTGGTTTTGCAAATTGCTTGTTATTCTTTTGAATATAAGTCCTGCCAAGTATACTATTTTGTTATAAATCACTTTTCTTATTTTTGATAGCGTACCGTGCAATTGCATGATTGTGTCTTGATTTTCTTGATTTCAGGAAATACAAATGGAATACTGATTAAGATCACTTCCGCACTCTACATACTCTAATGATAAGCATATATTAGAAAAATCTCCATATTGGGTTAGTTTGTTCTTTATTTATCCCATTTTTGAGTTATTTATTTCTTATTGTATATGTCAATGTGATTGATCCTATTGTGCCACTCAGGGATAGGTGCTTCAATCCTTTTTCTAGTGTCTAGGCAGTGGGATTGGGATTGGGGTAAGAATAGTTCCGTGATAGTTGGTATCAGAGATTACACACTCCCATATACTTTAAGTAAATAATTTCTCAAGTCTCTTACACCCAAGAAACCCTAAAGTCCATAATGGTGAAAATTGAGGTGTCTAAGCTCGGGGTCCTGACATAATTTCTCCTATCCATCTTCACGATGGTTGAGATCCCCCACTCTACCTGGCCTTAATTGATCTAAAATTGGACCTAAAGGTTCTCTTGTGAAACCCTAGAGAGTCTTCTAGCATCTCATCTCTTCTTTAAGGACAGTCCTAAGCCACCCATGTAGATGAAGATTAGTTAGTCTTCTCATCTCCTCATGTGGTCCTTCCTTGTGACCTTTACCACATGATGTCTCAATTATGGGTAGCTTACGCATGGGAAAAATGAATATCGCTAAATCTTGAAAGTTGATACCATGATCTGACCTTAATTTGAAAATTCGATTTTGATCTATTAATTTTGAAACCAAATACTCATGTATGATCCCTAATATCATGAACACTCAAATTGGCTAAAACTTGACTATGTGCTTCCTATGTGAAATAAGGATGACTTATACCTTATATCTCGTTGTTGATAAGGTCCCTATTTGATTAAGCCCATGTTGCCCTATTGTTGATTAAACATCAAACATAGTTAAGCAAACTTGTATCCTATTTTATACACATCTTGACTATGCTATCAAGTGACTAAGTTTAGGACTCACAAAACCATGATGTAAGACTATGATGCAAAAATAAGTTTTCCTATTGACCATTGATGCCTTTTTCGAACTTGATTTTGATATGATGAACTTAGACCTAAATCATGCACCTATTTCCAAATTATATCACTACCTTGATCATGAAAGGAAAGGAATGCATCTATTGCCTTGACTTTGTAACATTATGACATTATTGCCCTATTATGATCTTGAATTTTGATGTTATGACCTTATAAAACATGCTTTGATCATTGATACTCTCCCTATTTGAATAAGCTCGATGGATAATGACATATGTTGGTAATGTGCCAGATTAGGGTGGTAATTGACTCATGAATCCCCAAACCTAGGTCACATCCCTATTACGACTATCTATAAGTTTTCATCCTATTGATTATTTAGAATTTGTAAAGGTATCCCCTTCCACCCTATTTTGACTGGTTGACCTAAGCCTAATAGGTTAAACCTATGGTTGATACTCAATCTTGAATATTGATTTGATAATGATCTTGATATATGACAATATTGACTGTAGCTTGTGTTTGACTTCCTAGATAGACCTATGTGTAGATCATTCATCAACCTTGGATACAATGATAATGAAATCTTGATATGTTGCTCGAATATTGCTTGAATATTGTTGCTTAAAATTGATTATAGATGACTGATCTTCCCTAAGGTCTAAATAGGAATATAAACCCTAGCTTCAAAATTTTGGACCTATGACTTTTGATGTCAGAGAATCTCAACTCTTGATACTGATATATAATAATGTGACTCACGATTATCAATATCAATAATGATAAAAATCTTATGTTCCATTATTTGGACCTTGAGATCACCCTAGATATATGACTAATGACTTCAAAATCCCAAATCTTGAATTTTTATTGAAATGATAGCTATATTGACTCTCTCAATTTATGGCATAGGGTTTAGCTCTCATTCGGACTAGGGTGGGACCTTCCCATTGATTTTAAGCTCAAAATAATGACATTGAAAGTATGATATTGTCTCAAAATGTTGAAATGTGAAATCTCAAATCATGGATGTATAACCCCACCTAGGCCAATGTAGAAGCTAAGACCCTGAGATTTTGGGATTGAAAGTTACCTTGTACACTTGATTCAAAGACTCTGTTTTTTTTTTAGAAAGTCAGGAGGCTATCTTATTCATCCCGCCCTCCTCTTGCGAGCAAATTTGGCAAAGGGTTACAATCACTAATAAGATCTGTAGAAAAAAAAACAAGGTAGTACTACTACCCTTACATTTATCCCTAACTAGGACCTCATACATATCAAAAGGTGGAGAAATATAGAAAGTGTAATTCTTGCTCTGAGCAAGGTGTTTTTTGGCTAGAGTGTCGGCCACAGTGTTACCTTCTCTACTAACATGCACCACAGACCAATTTTCTTTCTTGAAGTTCCTTATTTTCGCAGCTAACTTCGCATACTTAGGATATCCACATGCGAAAGTATTGGCTATATGAACGGCGGTTGTCGAATCCGATTCGAAGATTGCAGATTCTACATCATTTTCCCGCGCGAACTCCATGGCTAGAATGATTCCTCGGAGTTCAGTTCCACGACATCCTATGTAAAAATGTGAGCCGCCGCTCCTCCCTTCCACCTGCCAAGCACATCCCTGGCCACCATAGCACAGGATGCTCTATCACGTTTTACAGCGGCATCAGAATTGAACTTGAGAACCCCACTGGGGGGAGGAGACCATGGTTTCAGCCTATCAGGATCAGTAATATGGGGCGGGGATGCATCATCTTGGTATGCTTCAGTTTACTTGCCAGCTTCTCTGAAGATGGTCTGTGCGTGCTGCTGAGGATCGCGGGTTTCGTTCTGGAATACATGTCTATTCCTAGAGTTCCATATGTGCCAACAAGCTATAAGAAAGAGATTCACTGACTGCTCATCATGTTGGAGGTTATCATCGAACCATTCTGGAACTCATTGCCGATGAAAAAGGTGGTAACATCTCTGTTTCTGTAAAGGTGCGACCATACTGGGCGAACGAAGGCACAATCTATGACTGCATGTAAAGTGCTTTCTTCATCGCTGTGACATCTGGGATACGAGGCATCAGCAGTGATCTTCCTTTTCTGCCTTCTCACGTTAGTCAGGATGGCCTCATGCTTAAGGAGCCATGCACACAACTTAACGCGGGGTGACACCTTCGCGTACCAGATCTTGTTCCAATTCCCATCAGTGGGACGACACCTACCTTCCATGATCTTATGGTATGCCGTCTTGGTGGAGAAGGCGCCAATATTGGTATGGTTCCACACCCGTATATCCTCCCCATACTAATCTGAGGGAATGTCCATTCTGGTGATCTCTTGAACCACAGTATTTGGCAACCGTTCTTGCAGAAACTCTTCGTCCCATTTGCCTTGCAGATTGACCAAAGAACTAACAGTAAGATCTGATAGGTCGGGAGGGATGGGATGTGTTACAACATCCTTCAGAATTTGGTCTTTCTTCCACCATCTATCCTCCCAAACATTCATACCATATCCATTCATGGGCACCTTGTAAGAGTTATTCTCAATGAACTGCTTCCCTTCGAAGGAAGCATTGCCTAGTCTTGATAGATTATGTATTTTTCCAGCGGTGGTTCTCTTATAACGCTCCCTCAACCCGGCGCACCACAAGGAGTGGTATGAAGTCGAAAGCTCCCAGGAATGCTTGTAGAGTAGAGCTTGGTTCCAGAATCTCATCCTCTTGACACCGAGCCCACCCTTCTCTTTGCTGCAGCAGACCTTGTCCCACGCCACAAGAGCCGGCGGGTTGGCCTTGTGTGCTCCTCCCCAGATGAAGCTACAAATGGTGCCATCTATTCTGTCACAAAGTTGCGCTGGTAGCCTCGCTGTCTGCATGACGTATGTGGGAATGGCAGTAAGAGTAGCTTTGGCAAGACACAGCTGACCAGCTAAAGAGAGATTTCTCACAGTACATGCGTGCAACCTGTTTGATTCAAAGACTCTATTTTTTTGAAATAAAATATGATCTCTCCAAATTTGTGACCAATAGGATGCTTTCCATATTTGGTACTGATATGATGACTTTGGACAATATATGTGCTGATCTTGATACTCAATTGCTTGATGATGAAATGGTGTTAGTACCAAGTTGGTTATTATATGGAACATGGAATCCCAATTATGATTACTATACTTTGAGGATATAATTTTGATTATATAGTTGAGAATGTTCTAATATTTGAAGATATGATCTGGATTTAGGTAGTCCCAATTTTTGAGGTTGTTTTGATTTTTGAGAACAAAATTCCTTTTTAAGGAGGGAAGGATGTGACAATGTGGAATTTTGCATAAGTATGAATTAATTCCAATTTTGCCCTCATTATACTCACTCATGGTCCTAATTCATTTTTCTTGGTTTCATATTCAATATTGGTACTCAAATGTGAAATATAGTGATAAAAGTGAATTTTATACACTTTAAAGCCCCACATATTTGATTTATTTGTTACTTTGTCAAATAAAGTAAATTGATCTATAAAACTTCATAATTTCGTTCTCAAACTTTTTCTAGATATTCTCCAAAATTTTGTGAAGCTATGGTCCAAATTTTAGCTCATTTGGACATTCCTGCAGCTATCTACAAATTTTTTAAGATAATGCATTGATAATGCCTTTTTATTGCCCTTTTTATGGGCTTGTCCACATCACTGATCCGTTGCAAGGGAGGGGGCGAACCCCAGCCCTCAAATCTGAAACCCATGGATCAGGGCCCCGATCCAATGGCCACAGGTTTGTCTTCAACCTCCTGCTGATTGCGTGGAGGTGTTAATGCAACACGATCAACCAAACTCGTGCCCATGACCATGATTCAAGATTCTAAGGGAGCCAAAATCATTGCATCACAATTTTGAACGGGAAGAACCCTATTTTCATTAGGTTTCAAACATTTTTGTGCCACCAAAAAACCCCTCTTGCTTGCTCCTCTTTGTCTGGTGGCCATGGCTAAGGGAAAAGCCTCGTTCAGCCCTAAACCTAGTCCTTAGCCTATAAAAACCCTTGCACAAGGTCACCTACGCCATTCTGCAATGACAATCCTTTCTCTTGCTCTCTGTTTTGGCCTCAAATGCCCCCAACTACCTTTCCGAGCTCCTACTACTTGGGCGGAGCCACCACCTAGCCCAGTTGGGCATCCTTCCTCCTCGTCTCCTATCCTCTTTCTCTGGCCCCCATTAGGTTTGAGGGGTCGAGGTAGACTCCACCATCCTTCTTACGCTCTCTCCTTCCCTCTCCTACTCTGGTTACCCCCTTGTTCTTGTGAGCACCTCTGCTTGCCTGTATGGCTCGCGTGAGGCCTGCATGAGGAAGGAGAGGATTGAAGAAATGGTCGGTCCAAAAGAGGTCCAACCAGGACTGAACCGATCGAGAACCAGTATAAACCGCTCAATTAAGATGTGAACCAAACGATTAGTGATCGAACTAGAACCTAGTCTAAAGTAGCCTCCTCGCCCATGTGGGAAAATCTAAGCCATCCAATTGACATCCGATGATCAACCTCTTTAAAGAAATAAGGTATTTATCTCGCTCTCTGGAAAATATTTAAATATTTATTTAAATACTCATATCTTGTTTTAATTATAGAAAATACATCATAGCTCCAAATATTATGAGAAAGTAGTTAATTTTGATCATAAAAATTCAATGGATCATTAAAAAATACTTTTGAAACTATATTCTAAATTTTTCTTACTGATATCTCAAGATATTTGATCTTTTGCATATTTAAATTGTCAAATTATTCATAATCATGATTAATCTTTGGAAACCTTAGATTTGGACTCTATTGATTATCTTGTAACCTAGATCTAATATATTTGAATCATCTACTCTTGAAAATGAATCATTAGTGATATAGATCTTTATATTGGATTCAATCTTGGTTATAATCTTTATAATGACGTAATCTTGATCATAATCTTGCAAAACACTTGAATAGTTTTGACCCATCAATCTGATCTTGATTTCTAATTATATTAAGTACCATGATGATATCTAGAAATTGATGATAACTTGGGTAATGATCAGAGTTAACACAAGATCCTAGACACCTAGGAAAGTCATTCACACTCGAAAATACTTGATACTTGAAATCTTGTTGGATATATTGAAATATTGGTTGATTATAAGTGAATGACCCAACCCTAAGGTTGACATAGGAAAAGTGTAACCCTAATCTCGAATATTGAAACATGATATCCAAATATCTTGATCTTGACCCTTGATCCAAACATTGTGTTGTAGGATATAACTCTAAGGGTCAACCTATTACTAGTGGATTTATACTCAAAATCTTCGGTGAAAGGTACACTATTATATAACTCCTCCTTGATTGTATTGAAGATACTTTTATGTATCTCTTGAATGTATACTTGGCTATTTACTTGGATATTTACTTATAATCAACCAATATTTGGATAACCAAGTATTGGTTGATTATAACTAAATAGCCAAGTATACATTCAAGAGATACATAAAAGTATCTTCAATACAATCAAGAAGGAGTTATATAATAGTGTACCTTTCACCAAAGATTTTGAGTATAAATCCACTAGTAATAGGTTGACCCTTCGAGTGAGATCCTAAAACACAATGTTTGGATCAAGGGTCAAGATCAAGATATTTGGATATCATGTTTCAATATTCGAGATTAGGGTTACACTTTTCCTATGTCAACCTTAGGGTTGGGTCATTCACTTATAATCAACCAATATTTCAATATATCCAACATGATTTCAAGTATCATGTATTTTTGAGTGTGAATGACTTTCCTAGGTTTCTAGGATCATATGTGTTAACCCTGATCATTACCCAACTTATCATCAATTTCTAGATTATCAGCATGGTACTTAATATAATTATAAATCAAGATCAGATTGATGGGTCAAAACTATATCAAGTGTTTTGCAAGATTAGGATCAAGATTACTTCATTATAAAGATTATAACCAAGATTGAATCCAGTAAAAATATCTAGATCACTAATGATTCATTTTCAAGAGTAGATGATTCAAATATATCATATCTAGGTTACAAGATAATAATTAGAGTCCAAATCTAAGGTTTCCAAATATTAATCATGATTATGAGTCATTTGACAATTTAAATATGCAAAAGATCAAAGATATAGAGATATTAGTGAGAAACATTCAGAATATGGTCTCAAGATTATTTTTAAATGATCCATTGCATTTTTCTAATCAAAATTGACTACTTGTTCATAATATTTGGAGCTAGGATGTATTTTCTACAATTAAAACAAGATCTGAGTATTTAAATAAATATTTTCCAGAGAGAGAGATAAATACCTTATTTCTTTAAAGAGGTTGATCATTGGATGTCGATTGGATGGCTTAGATTTTCCCACATTGGAGAGGAGGCTAGCTCAAACCAGGTTCTGATTTGATCACTAATCGTCTGGTTCACATCTTAATTGAGCGGTTCAGACTGGTACTCACACAAGGTTCTAGGTAGAGGTAGCTTTCAAACCCAACTTGTATTTTATGGAGATCTTAGATATTGTGTTGGGGTAGGCTAAGGTTGAGGTGTTTTCCTGCCTTTCTCCAGGTTTCTCACCCATGAGTACTATTTTTTTTTTCAAAATCAAGAGCACTTATTTATTCAACCTTCAAACGAAATTACAAAGGACTCGATGACCCAACAACTAATAAATATGGTACTAGAAGTAACATTACATGAAGTATCTCCTAAAAAAAGGCTAGACACTATGTCTAGCAGGCTCTCAATGACATGAGAGTGACAATGGTTTTTTGGGTGATGTTCAGCCAAGCTACAATGAACAATGTCAACATCACATGCTAGTTGGGACCTCAACAACACATCAAAATAGTGCATCGATAATCTGGTTATCGAAGTCATAGACATGTATACACTATTCTTGGATAGTCTAATCATCTTGGTTTCTCCCGTTTCCTTTCACCCCCTTCGACCTTCTCTGCTTGAGAGTTTTCTACAAGTATTTTCCTTCATAGATGTGGGCTTCTTCTCTTATTTTCATGTCTATTTTGTATCTTTCCGCTTCTCTTCATTCTGGTACCGGTTCCCTTAATGATGCGACTGATGGTCTTTGTTATGTTATTAGATTTACTTGCTTCCTTTCTTGTGGTTTTCGGTGTGCTAAATAGGAGATTCTCTGATCTATTTTCCGATCTCAGGTCCATCTCTTCATCATTAAGTTCGTCAATGAAATATATTACTTCATCAACATTAGGATTCACCACTGTGTGTCTTGATCTCTGACCTTCCTGGTTGTTATTGGTGGCTACATGTTCTTTATTTGGTAGTGTCGTCTCCAATCTCTGCTTCTTCTTCTTTTTCCAGACTTTGGCTGGTCTCACCTGGTTTTCATGTGTGCTACTACCTCCCCCTGTTTCCTTGTGTACCTATTCCAGATTGATATCTGGTTCCTCATGAGATAGATGGAAGAATTTGTTCATGTTGAGGCTGCTATTTTCTTGAGATCTAGTTGAGGTGCTACGTAGGTTTCTGTTATTGTCTCTCCTCCTCGCTGTCTTCCATCCGCTTTCAATTTGCTGAGATTGGGCATTTTTATTGCCGTGTTGTTCCGCCTGATCAGGAACTACCTCATTACTTGTGACAGTAGTAGCCTCCCTGCAGTATTTTGAGGTATGCCCCTCCTTTCCACATTTCAAATAAGAAAAAGTGTAATGATAGTTGTTATAACCTCAATTTTCTAAGTTATGTAATGAAAAAGTGTAATTCTCTTTTAATTGATGAATGAAATCTATGTTTGATTTTTTGATGGATTTCGTGTGAAATGGCCTTGATTGTTGGATAATGGGCTTTGTTGTCCATTGATCTCAATTGAAAAGAAAAGAGAAATAAAAAGGAAAAAGATTTACCTAATAAAAGGAAATATATGTGAAATAGACATATATAAGAGGATAAAAGCAAATAAATATTCCTCAATATGGGAATTCGTGCCTTTATGATTCCTTGAGGTCCAAGGGATTTGAGATAACAAGATAATGACAAAGGGAAAATAAATATTAATTAATTTTGGATTAATTGATGGTTAACTTGGGTGTGAAGGAAACCTTCTCATCCATTGGAATTTGATTCCCAAATTTGATAAACAATTATATAATTCCAATATGGAGTTTCCCTTAAAATGTGAGAGAAATATACTAATTGAGGAGAGAGAAATGAATTTCCCAAGTTTCCTTGCTAAAACACTCTTTTTATCCATTAATGGATAATTGAGTTTCGGGGAGCGATGATGGTCGTTGGATGACCCACGTGGTCTAGGGGACCATGGATCCAATGGTGGTCACTCATCGTCTACCCTGAGTCACAGAAGGAAAGGGATTTGATTTTTGAATCCTATTATCTTGCGTTTGAGATGATAATTTGAAGAAGTAAGAGGTTCATTGACTTTGGGAGATTGTTCCGAACAATCTAGACCCCAATTTCTAGCATTGTCGTTGACAAGGGAAGAAGTTCCCAATTCGTGGGACACCCTGACCTAGCGCTATATAAGGTAGGGGCACTCGAGGGTACCAGCATACCCAATTCGTGACCCAAACACTGCGGAGCGCAACGATGAGTTGAAAGGCGAGTTCAATTGTCGATTTTGTCCTAACCTACACCCCCTGCATCCAGCCAACCTCGCCGGAACATCGGTGACCTATTCGTAGTGAAGGTCATGTTGCTTCAAGAAATTGATTGGTTCGTTGAGTTTGGGCAACGACGACAGAGCTTCTGAGCACCTCTGTTACTCTAATGGTGGCCTAGAGCTCATAGTCAACTAAGGAGTTTACCGTAGCCTGTCGAGCGACCAATGGTAGACGACGACCGAGAGCCATAGGATCCCAGACCACCGTGATCCCGAGCGGGATCATACGAGAGAGAGTGGGAGTGTCTGAAATTAGGCATGTGCGATGAGGATCGTTGGATCTGAAGAGCAGACCACTGATCCACTGATCAAGCGGCCGCTGAATTTCCTGGTAATTCCCTCTCTACTTGAATAATCTAGAAAAAGGTTTTTTTTGCAAAAATTGTATAAATAAATAGAAAACTCATATGGAGAAACTTAATACATGGAAGTTGATAAAAAAATGTGAGGAATAAGATAAAAATAATTAGAAGGCCTGAATCTGTATCTTTTTTCAAAAGTGTATTATTTTGATGAAAAATATAATAAAATTCAGTTAGAAACCCTAATTGATGATAGTAAATGATTTAAGGAGAAGTGATAGGTTAATTCAAGTATTATTAACCTGTTATATGCTAATGTTACAAATTAACATGTTTTAGATGATTAATCATATGAAATTAGGGTTTTAAACCTAATATGATGGGTAATGCACTTAGAAACCCTCAATATGGGAAAAACGAAAGAAAAGAGTATTTAATCCAAAATTAGGGTTATATGTTGTCAAAAGGTAACCTTAATATCTTTCATGAGGGTTTTATAAAATCAAGGATTAAAATAGTAAAAGTGAAGTGAAACCCTAATTGTAATCGAAACCCTAAAAAGGTCTAGTAACCCTAGGAAGCAACTAGGTTTAATAGACCTTGATGATATGATCAATGATAGGAAAATTGGATGTATATTTCAGGATCATCTTGTGTGCTTGCTTGTTTATTGGATTTCTTGCTTAGTTGGATTATTTCTGCACTCAAGTCAGCTTGAAAGGTATGTGGTTAATTATGGTTAATCGCATCAGTTTTCCGAAGGTTTTTCGGATGATTAATCACATTGGATGCAACCTATCAGTTTGGATGTTCATACTTGCAAATCATAAAGTCATTATGATTATCACAATTATGATATGAGTGTGTATTCTTGCACCTACATGCCACCCTGATGGATGATCCAAAAAGATCAATCCCAAGAGGGAAGACCCATGGGCACCATGAGTGGTGACCCCAGACACCAAGCTCAGGATAGAGAAGGTGGTCTTTATTGCATGTCTAATGGGCACCATGAGAGGTGACCCCAGGCACCAAGCTTGGGATGGAGAAGTTGGCCTTAAGTCAATGGCTAAAGAGAAACCCTAAAGGAGGTACTCCAGGGTTAGGGAAAAAGCGGTGGAGTTTTACACATTGAACTCATAAATTGAGTTGTTAATTAACTTGATTGTGATAATTAGGTTGTTAGCCTTATGTGTGATATTTTGTTTGTCCCCACATACTGACATATTCATATATGTTGACCGACGTTTTTTTTATCGGCATTTTAGGTACAACTCTGAAAGGAACAAACAGTAAAGTGACACATTGTGAAAATAAGAAATAAAGTACAAGGAGGATTAGATAGAATAGATTCAAGATGTGGACAGAAGTAGAGATCCAAAGTTTTAAAAAGGTATGCAAAGTTTTATTTTATACCAACTTTCAGTTTAGTTTGGTAGAATTTCAAAATTATTACTAATTAATTGTGGTACCTTTGATCCAATTTATTGGGCTAACGACTATGACCTCTTGGTCTCCCTTAAGTGGGGGTTACCAGGAGGTGGGGTTGTTACAATAGTGTTACCTAATTTTTGTCCTAATGTAATCTCATGAGGTTATGTGGGGTCTCCTTCGAAAGGTAGGTGGAAAGTTTGGCTTCCAAGCTTGTACCCCTCATCATATTTTGAATTTTAAGTAAAAATCCCATGATTTTATTCCCGTTTGGCTTTTATTCTTTCTCACACACATAAGGGTAATAGCCATTTCAAGGATGTTTTTGGCTGTCAAGGCTCTTTCGATCCCAAAGTGGGGATTTAAGTAGTTGTTTCCTTTTTTCTAGGGTTGTGTGCTTCCTATCCTATACTTGATATTTAGGGTGATCAAATAGGAGCATATCAAACTTACTCATCCTTATGTCAAGGTTTCATATTGGAATATTAAGCATCTTTATGCATTTTACAGTATCTTGGAGTAAGGTGGGTGTAAAAACCATTATCACACTGATTCTTAGGTCAATTAGATTGCTTAGATATGTGATTCGTGAAATAATTATGATAAGAGTTAGCCTAAAAAGAAGAAAGTCTAAGGGTGAAGGTCATGATAACATTTAGGGAAAAGTGGATCCAACTTGCCTATGTCACAATTTCTTTTAAAATAGCAAAAAGTCCTAGTTTTTGTTAAGAAATATTAAAATTCTCCAAACTGGACTTATGTGCAAAGAAAAGTTTAGAAGTTTAGGTTGTCAAAAGGTTGATGCGTTAAAATGTAATTGAGCAGAGGGTTAGATTAGTACCTCTCGCACTCATTTATACTGCCCCCCAAACTTATCATACATTCTATCCCAGAGTGTCAAAGATATAGGTTGGATATTAATAGGTGGGGTTTCTTGATGTTTGGTGGCCCTTTTATTGATAAGAAAGAGTGCAAAAACATATTAGAGACTCTTTAAAGTGTATGGTAAGACTCGTGTTGCATACTTTCTACCCTAATTTCCCTTATAACCAAGGATGTCATCTCGTATAAGTAGTGAAAGCCACAATTGTTGGAATGTTGAAGTTGTTGAGGGCTTCGGTGGCAGAACTATGGTTTTCTAAAGTCTTTATCTGGGACCAACCAATACCCATTTACATGTGTTGTATCATCTTTATGATCTCTTCATGTGTGAATTGGGCATACTATCCCCGAGTAGGGACTGGTAAGTAGAAATTGCACTCACAGTCATGTATCCATAAATACCTCAGAGTATCATGGAGGTCATTCTTAAGACACACATTACATCCCTCTTGCAGACTACTTCCATGAGTTTATCATTTTTTTCGACCTATTCATCATCATAAGTATAAATTCCAAAGAGAGATCTTCGATGACCATCTGTCAAATTTTGGGAAGCTGGCTTCGATAGTCCCAATTGGCCCTTCTGGCCTTGCCTCAAGAAGAAGTTCTTCCTCTTGATAGAGATGTTTTTCCTCTCCTATTTCCCCCACCTCTAATAGATGTGTTGTTTGTTGTGGAGTTTCTTCTGGTATAGCAACTATTGGGGGCTTGGTTCCACTTCTTGAAGGAGGTGTTATTGCTTGCTTCTTCTTAGAATGATGTGTAGCTTTTCCAGTTGTTGTCGTCACTGGGGATGGATTTTTGTTATTGTGTTGTTCTACAGACAACCATCCTTCTTTTCACGGTGATGTCCTCTCAGGTTATGATGGATCTAGCCATAAGGTATTTCACTACTCATGCCATGAAAGTTTCTAAGAAAACACTATGCCCGTGTGGATCCTGCATGAGACTATACCCAGAGGCATTTCTAGATCTTTGAAGAAGTGGCAATTGTAGATTACTTCTATGGCATAGATGCCTCACATCCCATGTAGATCTTCAAGGAAGAGGTCCTCGAATGGGATAACCTTGTTCATTGCTTCCATTAGACGTACAAAAATGAATGCCCAATACCCGAATCCTTTTTCTTCTTAGGGGACCCTTGTGGTTGTTATAAAGTTTTTCTAGTTGTTGATGTGGCAATTTCCTACTTTCTGGATGGTATGATGGAGTCTGATAGGAACTTTATGGATGCCATGTTCTTTGTTATCTCGAAAGACTAGGGAATTGCAAAATAGCTCCACACTACATCCGTTGAAGATGGTCATGTCTCTATTATATAGATTGACCATCGTTAGTGCCCAGTGTTTGGTTATTAAAATGGGAAATGTGATGAATATTATTTCTTGTCTTTCCATAATATCTTGAACTTCCTTGATGGGAGCCAAGCCGAGCTTGTCCTCATACAGACTCTTTGCTAAAATAGATGTATTGTTAAAAATTGGATGGACTTTGTCAGCATGCAATAACTCTTCTATAGAGGTTGCCCAAAGGACTATGAATAAGCTTTTATGGACTTTTTCCTTCTTCATGAAGATTCCCCCAAAGTGTTCTCTAGTTAGAGTCCTCCCGTAGTTGTTATATATAATATCATTTCTGGATAGATTGTCATCTAAGATGTCTATGAGGATGTGGATATGTCTACATGAGATTTGAGACACTGATGCCATATCCATCTCTATTAATTTGCAAGGAAGGGGAGGAGGCATTGAGCCTCGTGTCCCCTCATCCAAGATTGGGAGTAGAGGTTCCATGGGTGGGGCATCCTGGAAGAATGTGGCGAGTCCTCTTTTGTCTTCATTAGAAATTCCCTCTCCACTTGTTGTTTCATGGATTGCCAGTATGGGTTCTAGAATGTTTACTGTAGGAATCTTAGACAGAGGTGGTACTGGAATACTAGGTGTTGGGGCTTCAGGCGGTGTTGGTTCAACTAGAGTTGGTTTTAAAATTGTTGCTCTGAGTTTAGCTGAGTTGGTGTCTATCTACCCATGATATCTTGTATTTTCGGTCATAGTGTCATTGTTCTTCTCATTGAACTATAAATAGATATCACAGATATCCATGCCTATGCCCATGTCGCCAAGATATCGTAAGGTTGTTAATGCATCTATGTGTAATATTTGGCCATGTGAGAGACCCCCGACCTTGCTAAAAGTGTTGAACATACTTAATTATCAGAATTGAATTCTTATAACTATAATATAACCTTGTGATATGATTTGGAATCATAATACAAGCTTAAGTTTCAAGTTTCGTCCAATATGAACAATGTTTGTGCAAGTTATGCAATTTTATGTACATTTTGGACTTTTCTACAATTTACCCTACATAGAGGTTTTTCTTGCAATTTATGTATTTCATTTTGGATGTTCTCTCACCATTCTTGTTCTTGTTGAGCCTTGAGACACTTATTTGAACCTTGTTTTGGAGGTGTTTTTCCGTAAGGGTTATTTTAGGGTTTACCCCTTTATGGATGAGCTACCTTTAGGAGCTATCAAGGAATGGTTTATTTGCTTTTCTTGCAAAATCAATAAACAAGGGCTAAGAAGGTCTCCATTGATGGTGGTTCAGCTACATGTGTGGCTTCTTGTATATCCTTAATAGTTTAAGGCCATGGATGCATGGAGAGCTTTTAGACACATCATGCTTCTTCTCTCCCTTATCCTAGAGCATTATATATCTACTTTTAAGCTCCCAAATGAAAGTTTTTCCCTCCAAAACATCCCTCCTTCTAAGAACCTTGATCCCTCTCTATTTATCTATGGAGGACCTATCCAAGGTAGAAGAAGAAGGCGATTTTCTTGATGGAAGCTCCTAGGGTTTCTGTTTGCTCTCTTTGAGGGTTTTTAAAGCTTCCTTCTAGTGATCTTGACCAAAATGAGTAAGAATACCCTTCTTTCCTCCGTTTCTTTCTTTGTTCTTCTCCCTCCTACTTTCCTCCAGGTCAGAACCTTGTTGTTCCATGGTAGAAGTTGCTTTAAAGCTCTATAACCCTACCTTTCTTGCTCCTCATGCTTAGGGTTTGCTTCTTTGATGTAGAAAGGTGCTAGATGGACGAGTTCAGAGCTTATGCTTGGATTTTATACCCTACCTATTTGAGTTTTCTTGTGTTTGTGATTTTATATTCTCATTATAGGAAAGTTTTATAACTTTCTCCACGTTTATTTCTTACCATAAGCTTGCTAGCTCATGTTCTTACTTAAAAATGATGATCCATGCACTAAAAATCTATGCTTGATTTGGTTTTTGATTTTTATGTTGTTCCCTATTCTGATTTCAATTCTATATGAACCTATAATAATGTGTACATTCTTACGAATGTAGAAGATGACTTGGATCAATTTGGTTTGACAACCATTGGTGCTAAGCACCTATCAAGAAATGGTCAATTTTAGGGTTTAAAGTTGGTTTCTTCTATAAACACATGACCCGATGATGTTACCATTGCAACAACCAATGGTGTTGTCTTCATGACAATTGATGGTGGTTACCAAGGGTGCCAATTGATTTTCATCCCTTAGGTCATGTTTTGGCCCAATTAGAAGCTTAATGATCAACAACTAAGTACCCTAATGATGTTATCAATCAATGGTGACATTAGCTCGATATCTGATGGTGATTAATGAATATTGTGCTTATCTAACAACCTATGGTGACTTAATGATCACTAATGATGGTGGATAAGGTCTCCACGACCTATGGTGAGATAAGCATGTAGTAGTAGCATCAATTAAGCCTTAAACAAATAGTTTCTTGGGTAATTTGATGCAATAGTTGGACCTATATACCATTTGATGGTTTAAATATATGAACTTAACCCAATGGTTAAGATCTAATGCTTCTTCATACAATAAATTGGAATTATGCCCAATGTAAAATTTTGGTCTCAATAAAGTGATTTATATGGTTTCCTTTGTGAGATCAACTTAATAATCTCATTTATTGCCGCCTTGTTTTAAATAAACAATCACTCGTGGGTATTACCCTACTGTCAATGGAACTTTTTATGTTGTTAATATCTAGGATTAGATGGTGACTATTTCTAGAGCACGACTCAATGACTTCATAGATGGTTTATTGAATGTGTTTACTTATGTAAACAACCAATAGTCTTACCTTCTCAAAAATCTAATATTTTGGGATGATGTTTATAGTAAGTTTGTACGTATTGAGTAATGTTGAAACCTAATGGAGGCTTACCTAAATAATATAGTCTTACCTTTACCCTCATATGATTAGTGATAATAAATATAATGAGTTAATGGGTAAACCTAATTAAGTATATTTCATTATGCTTAGCCCTAATATAACCAAGTGATCGTAATTGATTGTGAACAACTCCTTCAATGATGTATAGAATCATGGAGTACTCTCTTTTGTGGTTGAAACCTAGTATACTATGACCTGATAGTTACACTTTGAGTGATGTGTGGATCCATATGTGAGAATGGTATGTAATGTGATGGGGATGCATCACCTTATGCATACATGATCCAATGGGATGCCATGAGTTAGATTTTGGGTATGATTGTTGATTAGTAATATTAATATAATTTATCTTGTTGAACCTAAATATAATGCAAATAGATAAAGATGAGTATTCATGTTTAACCTCATGATGGTGGAATAATCTCCTTAATATGATCATAACCTTAATTTGTTAATTGGTGGTTATCATAGCCACATGGTTGATACTTTCTTATGTTAAACATGTGCATTATGCATATGATGAGGGTTAATCATATCTAGATTCCTTGCATGTTGATGTAATAAAAGAATCTTCATAATGTTAATATAACCATACTATGATTGTTTATGAATATCTCATTGATCATTAGTGCAATATTGTGCTGATCCAGTGTATTATATGTAAGTGATGTTGTTGAGCCTTGTTACAAGGCATGTAAAGATAATGATGATCTTATAGGGAATAGTATGATGGTCTTAATGACCTTTGGGCATGGTTGAGCTCTAAATGAGGTGTAATCCTCTTATTATGACAAGGGTTGATGCCCTATGATGTTGTGATAAGGATTTATATCATGTGATAGTGTGGTGACAAGTGTTGTCTCGTGAAAGGCAATGAATAATACCATGTGATGATGATGTTATGACAAGTATAGTCTCTTGATTTGATAGGTGAATAGTACCTTGTAATGTTGAGATGAGAAATTATGTTTCACACATTTTATATCTTTTGAAGTTTTTATATTTATATGTTTTCTAGAAGTAAATTAGGATTTGTATATCCACTTGTTTGATGCTACCTTAATTCACGCAATTGGCATAAGTAATCAAGTGAAACTCTAATCATGTAGTGCCATGTTCCATAGATCCATCTGAGTGTCAGAACTTGCCAGATTGCGAAATGAGTATTCATAAGTAAAACTCAAAGCCCATACTGTTGAGTATGTGGGGGTGCTTGTCATCCTAAAATCAAGTGTTTAGGGAGTATGAATGCGGTCATACCTAGCCCTCTATTTGAGAACGGCTGCAGTCGTGTCTTGATGATTATATAAGTGATGAGATTGGAGGACAAATGTGGTTGTACCTCAAATGGTAGGGTATGCATACCCACCTCCTTTCACTAGTGTCTGACCTATACCAAGGATGGACTAGAATGTTAGTAGCTTGACCTTATGTGTCGTTGTAGAAGACTCATACTGACTGAGGGCTGAGACGATCTTAGGAGTTTGACTCTACCTAGATCTTGTATGGTACTAATTGTGATCAGGTGGTGGTCAGTTGGAATTTGAAAGGTATCCTCAAATTCCTCAGCGCTTAATAAAAGATGTAATACAACCGTATATCATATATGTTTAGGGTTATCATACAAATCTTCACATTGAATGATAACCCTTATTTTTTCTCTTTATATAAAGATGATGCTTAGTGCAATTAAGAGATAGTAGATATGCTTATGTTGTGGATATGCTTAAGATTGTAGATGTGTACATACAACAACCACGCTTATGTTGATAGCTATATTCCATCTGCTGGTTATAATTATGATACTAGTTATCTCATGTTGTTAGTTATGCTTAGCATGCTAGCTATGCCTCTATAATTAGGAATGCCTATACTACTAATCATGCTTATGTTGTTAGCTCTACTTATAATGTATATCTACCCAACCTGTTAGACATGCTAATGTTGTTAGCTATTCTTATGTGGCTAGACTTATTCATAATGATAGAGATTCTATGTTACTAGACTTGGTCATGATGATAGATACGCATATGCTACTGAATTGCTTATATTGTCAACAAGATAAAGGATGATAGTCTGGATAATGATGATAATTATAATCTACTCCTTTATATATTCTTCTAATCATCTCTACTGCTGAGCCTATTTTTTATATCAGATTAAACTGCTTAAATTGTTTAATTACTTAAAATATTGTAATCAATCAACATTGTTGGAGGTTATATCACTTGCTGGGACATGGGTATCACCCTTGTGGTTCACCACATCTTTTTAGGTAGTCGCCAGTGATGACAACAAACCTGTGGCAGCAAAGAGGAGTTATAGTAATGAATATTTGAGAGGGTTGATTAGATTTCTAGTGTGTCCTAGAGTCATCCTTGTACTCTCAAGTCTAGATGAGAAAGTTCACATATGATGTTTCAATCGAATCTAGTTTTGATAGTATGTTATATGATTGTTCAAGTGATAAATGTGGAAATGTTTCCTCTATAATATGTATGTTGTGACAGAGTGAGTTTTTACATATACATTATTTAGTTTCTCTCTCCTACAATTTTAATTATTCCATTTATGCCATCATTTGTCCCTCACTCCAAATTGATTATATGGTCTATAAAATTCATATAATGACATCTCTAGTATCATATAGACCCATGTTTAAAGCAAAATGACATTTAGTCAATTGACATAGTCAATAATCGAACTTTGACTCCAATCTTGCACCTTAGCTACATCATAACACCATTAAACTACCCCTAAATTTTGATTGCAATTGGGTAAACCAATTAGGAGTTATGACCCATTTAATTTAGTGTATATTCCACTCATTTTGAACCCTAGGATCTAAGTTTGGGATTTATTTGAATCCAATGTGTGACATTATTTGTCACACATCCTTTAAAGGCTTGGACACGGGTTGAGATATAGGCCGAGCTCTTCTAGCTGTTGATCAACAATCTAGTGGGGGGAGACTTCGTCTCCTACCTCCCGCAGGATCCGGGCTTCGGCCCAACAGAACAACGATCATCCAGCGCCCCTCGCACCCAACCCTCACCTCTTCACCTCGAGAGATTTGGAGGATAGTTCCCTCTCACCCGAATGAGTCCAACGATCCTTACCACATCACCAATCTCCCCTGGATCAGGGAGAACAACCTCTCGATCCCTCGCACCTCTCTTTGGCGGCGACAGCCAATTTTAGGGCTTCCCCTTCTAGAGCCCCCCCACACCTATTTAAGGATGCCAGTAGCTCCGCCACCTCCCTTTTAGTCGCAAGGACCTCTCAATTGCAACAAAGATCATCTCTACCCCCCTGACCCCAAGCACCTCCAGCTTGCCTGACTTCAACTTCCCCCTCACTCCGGTGGCACCCTCCATCCAATTGAGCACGGATACACCATCCAGGGATCTCGGCAAGTTTAGGAGCACCTTCAGTTGGTGTCGCAGAGTCCCAGAGCCTCGGGTCGACAAGCCATGCAACCAAGCTCTAAGAGCTTCACCGCCGACGAGGTTGGAGCCTGCTAGGAACCGAAGGAGGATTGTGAGCACCATAGTAGACCTTCGCGGAGCTTTTGACTCCCTCAATCCAGTCTGAGGGAAGGTAAGGAGCCCATTCACTTTTCTGTTATTTGTACCTGCGGAAAACCGTTCTCGACCTCTACACCGCCTCTGATTGAGCTGTTGAGCTCACCGAACTCGGGGGAACCTCGTGAAGAGAATCTTCCCATCCTCACACTCCTAGACACCCCCGAGCCATCCCAAGCTACCTCCACCTTCCTTCTTTTCTGTTGCATGATCCCTCGCTGCAGCCATGGCGCGAGCAACAATCAAAAGGGTGACCTTCCCCTTTTACCCATGCCCGGTCACGATGCACAGGTGACCCTCAGGGGCATTCCTGACATTCGCCTAGAGCCTGACCCTCTTTGGATGAGCGCTTGCTCGCGGGTCAGTGAGAGGGTCCGGTTGGTCGGATCCCTCGCATGATCCGCGAGGCAGAGCTCGCAAATCTTTTTTTTATTTTCGTTTAATTCTTTAAAAATTCCTGATTGGTCAGAACTTATGAAAACCCTAGAAAATGATAGGAATATCAAAATATATCAAAACTATACATCTTTTTCATCATAAAAATCCAAGCTATTTAAATAAAATAATTCCAGGACCTAGATCCGACCCCTTTTCAGAAAGTATGGTCTACAAGTCCTAATGACCCTTAATATTTATATATTGTTTAGTAAGGGTCATAATTGATTTTAAATCTGCCTTGGGAACTGATTAAACCCTAATAGGGTTTTAATCATCATGTCACTCGAAATCCTATCTAAGAAGTATAATTGATTCAATAAGGGAGAAAAACCCTAATTTCTAGATTCCACTCTTCATAATGTATACATTATACAATTTTATGTCAAACAATTAATTTCCTTGGATGATTTTGATTAACCCTGACCTTAGAACCCAACTCTGACCTCTCGAATCACATGTATCCTAAAAATGATATCCCCAAATGACCTAAACACTAATAAGAAACCCTAATGTGGAATAATGAGAATCCATGGTAACCTTAGGTTTTGTTTATATTTCAGGGTAATCTACTATCTGTCTCATAATATAAGACTTGTGGAATCTAGATCTGAGAATTTAAGGTACGTGGATATAATTATATGATTAGATTTTGCTGGATGTTAAATATATGTAATTGTTTGCATGAAATTGACATAAATTGATGGATGTGTATATTTATGAATAATTGATGATTTACCGCCTTGAACATAAAAGAATATAATTGAATATCAGTGAAATGTAGTTACTAGTGGTGATCATTGAACTCCCTATTAGAGAGGGAAAGCTTTAATGTTGACTAGCACCTCCCTAGAGTACATGGTATATGGGGAGATCCCTAGAGTACAAGGTACACGGGGAATGACCCACTATTTATGTGATTATGTGCTAAGTCCACCATAGTAATGGATATTCATCCTAAATAAGGCTAATAACTTGGGGTTTCCTGATTTTCTGCCTTTAAATAATATTTTCATTCTCTTTCTACAATTTTGAGTAATTTATATACCAGCATAGTATAGCTTTTAATTCCACGTACCAACTTTGTTGATGTATTTGTTTCTCATATTTTCTAGGTACAATGAACAATTGGCAATATATGAAACACATCAAAGTACTTGAAGCCACTAAATAATTATCATGGAGGATATGAGATAGATTTCCACTTATTATCATATTCATTTCAGTTAGATAGTTTTTATTCTACTAGATGATGTAATAGGAAACTATAGATCCTATGTAATAATCGCATTTCCTTTCCATAGACTTATTCTTCTCCCTTCTCAAGTATTAATATGTATGACTTTATCTTTCAATAATGAATGAAGTGTTGTGCGGCTATTTACTATGATGTGAACATGATCTTGGCTTATCTCTGATTTTAGTTGACTATCTTGATTTGTTATATTTTCCCTTTTTACATTCATAGATATCAGTGCACGCATATCTGTGCATGTCACTAAGGAACGTATATGGAAATTTGGGGTCGTCACATTTGTGGTGGCTAAGGCAATGAAATAATTGTAAGAGATTTCTGGAATAATATGAATACGACAAAGAAGTTGGGCTCTTGCATAATATTTTGGATCATGTTGGTTATGTTGAATCGATTTTAATTTACCCATATTTTTTGGTATGTGATTAATTAGTGATAGACTGTATTTTATGTTTTGAGTAATCTCATTTTGTGTGACAGGTTCTTACAAGTTGGGATCAGAGCTTTAGGTTCATTGAGTCTATAGGGACACTAGGACATGGGACTAGGATGATCTTTAAGTAAGGAACATGACATGAAAATATAGTGTATACTACCTAATCTCAGCACTTGGATGCCCGGGCCAGGTATTCAATTATTGAAGAAAAGGTAAGTATGGAACTCTTAGATTGTTATCTTTCTGATTAGTCTGATCAAGTAGTGATTTTGAGACAATCTAAAGATCATAATGAATAAGAAATCATGGTGTGAATATCTCAATCCTACCTTAAAGAAGATGAGAATTGCATCATAATCTATCAAAACTTGAATGTTTTGTAGCTAAAGAGAAAGACACAACACCATGAAATCTAAATCTGAATACAAATAAGAAAAACATGAGTTCTTAAAGATGTGATTCAAGAAGATAATAAATTAAAAGACATATAAGTATGTGCTTATAAAGTGATTCAATGTATGAAATCCACATAAGATGAAGAGAATTGCAATGATAAGTATAAAATGAGAATATAAATGGGAACAATGACAAAGGAATAAGTTGGAACCTGAGTTAATCTCAGACAAACCTATGTGTGTAAGAAAGTGTTAATGTAAAATAAGCATGGCGTGTGAAAGAAATTAAGGGAAATGGTACATGTTTAATGAAGAAAATGTGGAATATGATGATTTACCTATTCATAAGTGGTTGAAAACATAATAAAATAAGAGAACATACACCATTGTGATAAATAGTCATCAAGGAAGGAGTAATAAGATATGTTAATCATGATGATTCATATTCTAATGGCAAGGAAACCAAAATAAAAAAGGTAAAATGATACATAAGAAGTTGTAACCTGCATAATGAAAATAGAATTGGTTACCATTTTGCTAGTGACCCTTGAACAATGTTTCTATGATGTGGGAAGTATGTTTTCCTTTGCGTCTTTCCTTTCTAGGGAACATCTTTCAAGTGGATCATTGTCACTTAGTATGTGTGGATTTGTTTTAAACATGAGGGTGCATAGCTTATTATTGCATAAGGTTTCTTGGACTATGGTTCCCAAATCATAAAGTTTGTGATGAGTTTTCTTTTGAGTCTTCCAATTATTACGAAGACTCCTCCTATATGTCTTGAGATTTTTTATGTTTGTAAAAGTAGATGAGATAAGGATGTAAGTTCCTTATAGCACATGAGGTGGATACCAAGGTAATGAATCCTAGTATCCAAGATGTATCAATAGTATGGGAAGTATGTGAAGGCTGGAGATGTTTATTAAAGAACATTCCAAGTTTTCCTCTCCCTTAGAGAGAGAGAGAGTTGATGATGACCCTCTTAATGTTTTTTGGAAGGAAAAACAAAAGTGATTTTATAATGTTGTGTATGGTTCAGTGATAGTTGGGCAAGAAAACTATCAAGTATAGATGGCTTGTCGATCAGTGGACATGTTCTACTGTATTCCTTTAAGATAAAATATCCTTTAGAAATAAGAGTTAGAATGGATTTCATAAGTTACATGACCATGGTGAATTTAGGGTTATGTCCTTTAGACTAACCATTTTACTAATAAAATTTATGAATAGGAGAAACATAGTGTTCAGGTCATGTCATACAAGTTGTAGCAAGCTTTGAATGACGACATCTCATGGTATTTCAGAAATGGTCAGTAATATGGTCAACATCTTTTCTAAACCTTAAGAATGTTGATGTAACTGTACTTATGTGTGAAAAGTCTAGCAAGAATGAGTTGGGGTCGACTAAAGTAAACTCTTGGCATTATGATACCTCTGTTAAGTATGATATGTGAATCATGATAAGAGGAAAAGATGGTCGTTGCTCTACCCCTAACAATGCCAATCGGGAAGTTATATTTGTTTACCGCTATAGAAAAGTGTATCATTCTTCAACCAAAAAGATGGATAGTCCACCATTCACCTGATTGGAGAATACTCTAAAAACATATTCCTCATAGTTCTTGAAAATTAGGGGATGCATACCTGATTGATTGAGTTGTTAATAACAACAACCATTAAAGGAGAATAGAGATGAAACCTTATAAAGTTACATATGATAAGATATACATGATGTTCTATGTTTGGTAAGAGACAGTGAGTATGGCCTCTGAGTGATGTGTGATACAACAGATGGAATAGTTTAGGACAATAGTAGAGTCCCAAAGTTGAATGGTACTACCAGATATATAAAGGTGGTACAACAGTTCCTATTTTGAACCAAGGTGACACATGCAAAAGTTGAGGGAGTAGAATATGAATTCTATGAGAATAATGTGACATAATCATGAGATGAAAGTTAGCATGTAGAATATTGAGGATGAGGTACATGATAAGTATCCATCTTTGTCTACCTTGGATTTTGGGGGGCAAAATCCCTATTAGGGGTTTATGTTTGAGAGACCCCTGACCTTGATAAAACTGTTTAACATACTTAATTATCATAATTGAATTCTTATAACTATAATATAACCTTTTTTTATGATTTGGAATCATAAGACAAACTTAAGTTTCAAGTTTGGTCTAATTTGAACAATGTTTGTGCAAATTATGAAATGTTATGTACATTTTTGACTTTTCTACAATTTACCCATTTGGGAGGTTTTCCATGCTATTTATCGCTTTCATTATGTTCTTTGGAGGTTCTATCATCATTCTTGAGCTTGTTGAGCCTTGGGTAACTTAGTTGAACCTAGGTTTGTAGGTTTTTTTCCACAAGGGTATTTTAGGGTTTACCCCTTTATGGAAGAGCTACCTTTAGGAGCTATCAAGCAATGCCTTATTTTCTTTTCTTGAAAAATCAAGAAACGAGGGATAAGTAGGTATCCATGTATGGTGGGTTAGAAGCTTGTGTGGCTTCTTGCATATCCTTAATAGTTTAAGGCCATGGATGCATGGACAACTTTTAGACACCTCATGGTTCTTCTCTCCCTTATCCTAGAGCTTTATATATCTACTTTTAATCTCCCAAATGAATGTTTTGCCCTCTACCACTTACCTCCTACTAAGAACCTCATTCCCTCTCTATTTATTTGAGGAGGACCTATCCAAGGTAGAAGAAGAAGGCAATTTTTTTGGTGGAAGCTCCTAGGGTTGCCTTTTCTCTCTTTTAGGGTTTTTAAATATTCCTTCTAGTTATCTTGACCTAAATGAGTAACAATCCCCTTATTTCCTCTGTTTCTTTCTCTTTTCTTCTTCCTCCTACCTTCCTCCAGGTCAGAACCTTGTTGTTCCATGGTAGAAGTTGTTCTATAGCTCTAAAATCCTACCTTTCTTTCTCCTTATGATTAGGGTTTGCTTCTTTGACAAAGAAAGGTGCTAGATGGATGAGTTCAGAGCTTATGCTTCACTTTTCTACCCTACATGTTCAAGTTTTCTTCTATTTGTGATTTTATCTTCTCATTAGAAGCAATCTTTATAACATGCTCCACGTTTATTGCTTACCATAATCTTACTAGCTCATGTTCTTTCTTAAAAATGATGATCCATGCACTAAAAAGCTATGCTTGACTTGGAGTTTGATTTTTATTATGTTCCCTATTCTGATTTTAGTTCTACATATACCTATAATAACGTGTACATTCTTCCTAAGGTAGAATATGACTTGGATCAAGTTGGTTTGACAACCAATGGTGCTAAGCACCTATCAACCCATGGTAAATTTTATAGTTTAAAGCTGGTTTCTTCTATAAACACATGACCCGATGGTGTTACCATTGCAACAACTGATGGTTTTGTTTTCATGACAACTGATGGTGGTTGCAAAGGGTGTCAACTGATGTTCACCTCTTAGGTCACATTTTGGCCCAATCAAAAGCTTAATGATCAACAACTAAGTACCATAATGATATTATTAATCAATTGTGACATTAGCTTGATATCCGATGGTGATTAATGAATCTAGTGCAGATCTAATAACCTATGGTGACTTAATGGTCACTAATAATGGTGAATCAGGTGTACACAACCTATGGTGAGTTAAGTATGTAGTTGTAGCATCAATTAAGCCTTAAATAATGGTTTCTTATGTCATTTGATTCAATGGTTGGACCTATACTCCAATTGATGGCTTAAATAAATGAACTTAACCCAATGGTTAAGATCTAATGCTTTTTATCCAATGAATTAGAATGATGCCTAATTAATATGTTGGTCTTAATAAAGTGATTTAGATGATTTCCTTTATGAGATCAAATTAAGAATCTCATTTATTAACATCTTGTTTTAAATAAACAATTGCTCGTGGGTTTTACCCTACTATCAATGAAACTTTTTATGTTGTTAATCAAAGGATGTCTAAGGTTAGATGGTGAACCTAAATCTAATGCAAATAGATAGGCATTAGTATTCATGTTTAACCTTCTTATATGATGGCATGATTGTGGAATAATCTCCTTAATATGATCATAACCTTAATGTGTTAATTTGGTGGTTATCATAGCCACATAGTTGATACTTTCTTATGCTAAACATGTGCATTATGACTATGATGAGGGTTAATCATATCTAGATTCATTGCATTTTGATGTAATAAAGGAATGTTCTTAATGTTAATATAACCTTGCTATGATTCTTTATGAATATATCCTAGCTCATCGGTGCAATATTGTGTTGATCCGGTGTATTATATGTAAGTGATGTTGTTGAGCCTTGTTACTAGGCATGGAGAGATAATGATGATCTTGTAGGGAATAGTATACTGGTTTTAATGACCATTGGGAATGTTTGATTCCTCAATGAGGTGTAATACTCTTATTATGACAAGGGTCGATACCATGTGATGTTGTGATAAGGATTTATATCATGTGATAGTGTGGTGACAATTGTAGTCTCATGAAAGGCAATGAATATTATCATGTGATGATGATGTAATGACAAGTATGGTCTCTTGATTTGATAGGTGAATAGTGCCTTGTAATGTTGAGGTGAGAAATTATGTTTCACATGTTTTATATCTTTTGAAGTTGTTATATTTATATGATTTCTAGAAATGAATTAGGGTTTGTATGTACACTTGTTTGATGCAGCCTTAATTCACCCAATTGGCATAACTAATCAAGTGAAATTCTAATCATGTAGTGCCCTATGCCATAGTTCCATATGAGTGTCAGAACTTGCCAGATGTTGAAATGAGTATTCCTAAGGGAAACTCGGAGCACATACTGTTGAGTATATGGGGTGCTTGTCATCCTGAAATCAAGTGTTTAGGGAGGATGAGTGTGGTCATACCTATCCCTCTATTTAAGAATGGCTACGGTCATGTCTTGATGATTATATATGTGATGGGATTGGAGGACAACTACGGTTGTACTTCAGATAGTAGGGTATGCATACCCATCTCCTTTCACTAGTGTCATGACCTGTACCAAGGATGGACTAGGCTGTTAGTAGTTTTACCTTATGTGTCACTGTGGCGGACCCGTACTGACTAGGGGCAGAGAATATCTTAGGAATCCAGCTCTTCCTAGATCTTGTATGGCACTGATTGCGACCAAGAGGTGGTCAGTTGGAATTTGAGTGGTATCCTCAAATTTCTCAGGGTTTAATAAAAGATGTAATACATACATATATCATATCTATTTAGGGTTATATACAATGATTCACACTAAATGATAACCCTTGTTTGTTCTCTTTATATAAAGACGATGCTTAGTGCAATTAACATATAGTAGATATGCTTATGTTGTGGATATGCTTAAGATTGTAGATGTGTACATACAATAGCCATGCTTATGTTGATAGCTATATTGCTACAGCTAGTTATAATTATGATGCTAGATATCTCATGTTGTTAGTTATGTTTAGCATGCTAGCTATGTCTCTGTAATTAGAAATGCCTATACTGCTAATCATGCTTACACAAATAGTTGTGCTTATGTTGTTAGCTCTACTTATAATGTAGATCTACGCAACATGTTAGACATGCCAATGTTGTTAGCTATGCTTATGTGGCTAGACTTAATAATAATGATAGAGATTCTATGTTACTAGACTTTCTCATGATGCTAGATATGTATATGCTACTGAATTGCTTATATTGTCAACAAGATAATGGATGATAGTCTGGATAATGATGATAATTATTATCTACTCCTTTATGTATTTTTTTAATCATCTCCACTGTTGAGCCTATTTGTTATATCTGATTAAATTGCTTAAACTGTTTAATTACTTAAAATGTTATATTCAATGAACATTGTTATAGGTTATATCTCTTTTTGGGACATGGGTCTCGCCCTTGTGGTTTGCCACATATTTTTAGGTAATCGGCAGTGAAAAAAGCAAACTTGTGCCAGCAAAGAGGAGTTATAGTAATGAATCTTTGAGAGGGTTGATTATATGTCTAGTGTGTCCTAAAGTCATCCCTGTACTCTCAGGTCCGGGTGGGAAAGTGTGCATATGATGTTAATTTTAATCGAATCCAGTTTTGATAGTATGTTATATGCTTGTTCAAGTGATAAATGTTAAAATGGTTCCTCTGTAGTTTGAATGTGGTGGCTAAGGTCATGAAATAATTGTAAGATATTTTTGGAGTAATATGAATACAAGAAAGATGTTCTGCTCTTGCATAATATTAAGGAGCATGTTGGTTATATTGAATCGATTTTAATTTACCCATACTTTTTGGTATGTGATTAATTAGTTATAGATTGTTTTTTATGTTTTGAGTAATCTCATTTCGTGTGATGGGTTCTTACACCATGGCTCTCCTCCCTTTTTCTGGACATGCTCCCTTCACTAGGTTGAACCTTTCTAGAAGGGTCATTGTTTGTTGGTGAAGATTTGAAATCAAAGTCCTTCATTGGAGCATCAGGGTTGATTTTGGATCCCTCTTCATCTCTCTAGTGTTTCTCATGGGGGATTTTTTCCTTCTTTTCTAAGGGAACATTATCTTCTTCTTCTTATTTGTAGGAAATTGGGTTGGATGGGATTATAGATGCCTCTAAGGGTGAAGAGCTGACGATTCATTTGGATCTTTTTCTCACTCACCTTTCCTCTTCATGTTTTTGTTCTTTTTCCATTTCTTGTATGAATTCCTCATGTTCTTTGAATATTTATTCTCAATATTTAGACATTTTGTGTTGGTATGTATGCCCAGAGAGCCAAACATAGGATGGTTGTAATGGCATATCTGGTAAATGATTTGATTAATAATAAAGGCAATCTTTGTCCAAATGTTTGTTCAATAATGAGATGTGGTAAAGCATGACAGATGTCTAAAGAATGATGTTACTCAATGACATATGTCTTTAGGTTGAGGACCCGAACAATGGGATCATATGTATGATAAGAGTACATACATTCTTGTTAAGTCCCTAGTCGATTATTATTGTAGAAGCTCATAGACAACAATAATACATAGGACCATAGTGTGTATTGGGTGATGATAGAATCTCGTTAAGCTAGTATATTTCTGACCTCTAATGTCACTTTTCTTGACGTCAGTTCCAAATAAAAAATGATATTATAGACCAACCCATGTTGGCTAATCAACATAAACATCACCATTGATCAACTTCCACCTATTTAGAAAAGATACAAGTACTTCTTTTTCTATAGTGTCAGTTATATTTTAAAAAGTCCCACATTTAAAATAACCCATGAAATACAAATTTTCAGGGAAAATATTTGTCTCCAAAAATTTTAAGATCAACGCCAATTTTTCTGGAACTGATAGGAAAAACCTTCACACAAAATTAATTTCTCCTCCAAAATACTTTTGGCATCAGTTTGTCTTTTAGAAAACCAACATTGATTCTCAAAAAAAGCCGCAATAAATTGTAGATTCGGTATTTGTTTTATGTCAAGAAACTAACAACAAAGGATTCGTTCCACGTGCTCAAAGAAAAGTGTTCCTCTCAAATTGCTTTCTAGTGTCAGTTTTCTCAGAAAAAATCAATGACTAAGGTTTTACTCAGGCTTATTCTTTTGTTCAGATTAGGGTCACTATCATTGGTTTCTTTCGGAAAACTGACGTCTATGTCGAATCTTTAGATGTCCATGTGTGGTAACCAACTGATGAGTAAAGCTTTACTCAGGCTGATTTTTTTGTTTGAATAAGGGCCTCTGTCATTGGTTTTCTCAGTAAGCAGATGTCTAAGTCCTCAGTTCAGGTGTCTATTTTACTTAACCAACTGATGACTAAGGCCTTACTCATGCTGATTTTTTTCATTCAGATAATGGCCTCCAGCATCAGTTTCTTACAACAAACCAACGTCTAAGTTCTTAACTTAGGTGTCAATTTTGTGTAAACAACCGACATCTAAGTTCTCAACTTAGGTGTCAGTTTTGTGTAAACAATGCACGAATATTCTCTTAGGTGTCAGTTCTTGGCAACAACTGATGACTATGTAAAACTTAATTATACACACACAGAACAAACTTTCCTAAAATATCTATTTCATTATTTGGCCGATAGATTTCCCCTAGATCTAGTGATTCCATCACTGTCTACTGCTCTCTTACTAGTCTCCATCATTGTTGCTACTTCTACTTATCATTGCCATCATCCGCTGCTCTCTTATTCATCTCCGTCACTACTGATATTCCTACTCATCACCACAATTCTCTCTAACGCCATTACCATATGCTAAATCTTGGAGTCTTGGATGCTACTGCCGCTTAGAGCTTGGACGCAACCACCTTTGCTTGAGCTATATCTAGAGCTAGCACAACCATCCACTAATTCTCACTCTCTCTAGCCACATCTCCACCTCTAGACATTGTAACCAGCTCCATCTCCATCCTACTCCAGCCGCAACCAGCTCCACCTCCAGCCACCACCGACACAACCAGCTCCAACCCTACAGTGAGTTCTTAATTAGGAGTTAATCTTTTAAACACTTTTATAATTAATTGTTTAATGAATCGGTTAAATTCTTAATTTCTTGACTTTTTCTAGACTATTTTTGTTGCTTGCCTATTAGTGCAAATTGAATAGTTCATGGTGAATCATTATTTTTAGGGTTTTTATTCTTGTTTTATTTACTGAAATTGGTTTCTTATTCAATTTATGGGCATAGTCCCTATTGGATTCATTAGTTAATTCAATATTTTGAATTACAAGTGTTAAATTAGATCATAATTCAATCTTCTTTAAGTAGATCTAAAACCATGTTTGAACCATTCAAACCTTAATTTTTTTTGCACTAAAAGGTCAAACGATGACAGTAGCTAGTGTGTCTACTTTGTATGGATTTGCCAACATTGTCTGTTGACCTGGAAACCCGTCCGAGTTTTACTCATTAGGAGTAAATCATGGATAGTCCCTAGTTTGGGACTATTCTTGAACACCTAATCTCACTTAGGATGTAAGTGTATAATTGTATTTAGTTTTCAAGATGTTTCATCAACAATTTCTCGATTGCTCTCTAAGTACATATGTATGTGGGTATTTTCCCATTGACATCGATGTACATGGAGAACTGTGGGGAAATTCCAACCAAAATTTTCTTGAAAACTGAATACACATTATAAACTTAATAGTGAGATTAGGTGTTCAAGAATGAGATAGGTGGTACTCACATTCATTATTGAACCATAAACCCTAATTTGTAAACCATAAACCTATATCCTAATCTATAAACTCTAAACCCTAATTTGTAAACCCTTACTGCTAAACCCTAAATGGCAAACCCTAATATGTAAATCCTAAACCTAATATGTAAAGCCATAACCCTAACACTTGTGTTCTTTTTTATCACAGAATGGATAGAGCATGGATGTCCACTCCAAATCTCTACACCCCAGAGTTTATTACGGGTCTAAATTAGTTTATAAGATTTGTAGAGGAACATAGGAAAGGACTGGAGATATGTTTTATAGTCCATGTAGGAATTGTAGTAACAATATAAAATTTGACATTGTTGATGAAATCACAGGTAGTGTCATGTAGAATGGGATTGTACATGGCTATACAAAATGGTATTGGCATGGAAAGCTTCCTATTATGAGATCAATAGATGTCAATAGAAGTACTTGTATTGAAGAAGAAGTTGTCGACGATGATGTACATGTGAATGACTAGATTCCTATAGGCATGGTTGATGTGATGCTAGATAGTTGTGGGGTAAAGCACACCGATCCACCTTCATTATTTAGAAATAGTATGCATGATGTTGAGTGACCATTATACTTAGGTTGTACTAAGTTTACGAAGTTGAGCACTGTGTTGAAATTGCATACTCTAAAGGATAACAATAGATGGAGTGACAAAAGCTTCATGTCATTGTTGTCTTTGTTGAAAGAAATTCATCCTGAAGGCAACTAGCTTCCAATCTCAACATACAAATTAAAGAAAATGTTGTGCCCAATGGTAATGAAGGCTTAGAATATTCATACATGCATGGATGACTGTGTGTTGTTTCAAAAGGAATATGTCAATTTGAAATATTGTCCAAAATGTGGGTCATCAAGGTATAAAATGACAACTTTGAGGAAGTCCAAAACGATCTCTCATTAAGGTGATGTGTTATCTACCTATTATACCATAGTTTCAACATTTGTTTTCAAATATCATGGATGTATAGAATTTAAGGTGGCATGCAGAGGTAAAGAAAAATAATGAGGGGACCCTATGACATTCGTCTAATTCTCCAAAGCAGAAGAATATTGATTCATTATATCCTGAATTTGGTGAAGAAGTCATGAATCTAAGACTTATGCTTTTTACCGATGGGATGAATCTATACATCACATTGAGCAACCAATATAGCAATTAGTCTATTATGATTGCTATATACAATCTTCCTCCATGATTGCATATGAAAAATAAGTATGTCATGTTGTCGTTGTTGATATTGGACCGTAAATATAACATACCCGACCTTGGGTACCTTACTCATCCCTCCCCTTCCCTTTAAAATATTTCATCAAAATAATATATGGTATGTGTTCGTTGTTAACATGTTACACAAACATACACTAAATGAGGGTTTTAAAAGTACAATATGTATAATGAGATATAAATTAGGACTTGATGTGCTAATATCCAAAACATTAGATTTTGACTCTCTAATATCTAATAAGAGTATGGGATGAAATAAATTGAGTTAATATGAAATTCAATGCCACAAATGAATAGGAGAGAGTAACTAATTCATTATGTGAATACTTAGGGAAATAACATCAAATATTTCTAAAATACGTAATGAATGTTACATTTGAGTTCCTTATATCTTAATTAGGTTATCTAGTGATTTTCAAGTAAATATAATGTTATTTACTTCTTCAAATCAAATTGGAAAAGAAGTATATAGTCAAACATAGATCTAATGATAAGATTAATTGGATGAGCTATTTCCTCTTTGGTTCCACTTTATTTTCTCCTTTATACATTGTGTCTCTCTCAAAGGAAGCAACATTCAGTTCAACTCATAATCGACGACTGTTTCTTCTTGATTCCTTGCATTGTCTCCCCTCTTC
The DNA here is from genome assembly GCA_963693085.1 of Alisma plantago-aquatica. Classification (NCBI taxonomy): domain Eukaryota; kingdom Viridiplantae; phylum Streptophyta; class Magnoliopsida; order Alismatales; family Alismataceae; genus Alisma; species Alisma plantago-aquatica. Next base: position 365,868,603 of record OY856411.1, on the reverse strand, counting down.
TCCACCTTCTCTTCATCTTCCCTTCCTTCCCTCTCGCTACATAGGAGATAAGAACCCTAGCCGACATCCACTCATCTTCTTTCTTATATCTTATTCTTTCTCTCCATCTTCCTCAACCTCTCCAATTCTCCTCCATCTTTTACGCTAGTGCCTAACCATTCATACACATACATCCACCATCTCTGCCACATGCAAAGACCTCCAGGCTACCAACTCCCTTGCCCTATTTCTCTGCCACCCTTCATTCTGCCTTCCACATTTCTCAAACCCTATCCCCCTGCAACTCTCTCTCTCTTCATGCACTCATATGACGTCACTGCAAGGAGGCGGATGACACCAACTTTCCTTCCCTGTGTGGACTCCTATGGTGGCCAATGATCATGGACCTAGAAGTTTCATCACCTCTAGATCTATTGTTATCAGTCGACAAGCACAGAACCTGCATCCACCACCATCACCCACCATAATCCCTTCCTCCTCGCCGACCTAGTCTTGATCCTTCTACCATCCTCATTGCAAGAAACTCCCCAACAACCCTGTTGCCTCTACAATCTTCAAAACCTCCTTCTTGATCGAACCGATGTCCTAAACTTCCTCCTCTCTTCCTCCCCCTCGGCGCCCCAGAACCAATTCACCTCTCATCTCCCTCTTCCTTGCAACCAATGTGGCCTTCTCCTTTTGTTGTGTGCCAACCACCGACACCTAGCTACTCTGGACTCAGAGACACCCACTGCTAGTTGTTGCAGATGTCAGTGGGGGTATTAACCTACTGATGTGCCACCCCATTGAAATAAAGATGGACATCTTTAGGTGCTATTACTAGTAAGAAACTCCCACTACCACTTGCCCCCTGTAGAAATCAACAATATGGTTGATCCTGACCAGACCCGCCACTGCCCTTTGAGTCCTTTCACTGCTTTAGATCACATGAGGGGCTGAGGATGGGTCAGTCAAGCATTGTGATCACCGTGCATGCAACTGAGTTTACAACTGTAGGCCTGAGCGGATGAGTAATAGATTGAAGAAACTAGCCTTCATGACCTCCTCCAACATCTAAGAAAGATGGAGTTTCCTTCAATTGACTCTAGGATGTGAGGAAGCCAATAGTTATTTAAACTAATATGGAGAATCAAGTTCTAACATATGCACCTATTAGTGAGTGTGTCATCTTCTCTAGTTTTATTTCAGAACACAATTTATTAGGATAAGAGAGTATGTGATTACACAATAACTTGATAACATACAAACTACCTATATTAGTTATCACAATCAACTCTTAATGTGTCCATGCTAAAGATACACATATATTCATACTAGTTGATGGACATCATTGAGTTTACTCAAATGATAAGATCAAGGCATGTATCATACTTAACATAAGACCAACATCAACAAGACTGGGTAATCATTGACTAATTACGTGTCCTACCAATATACACATTACTATACGTATCTAGGGGATATAACTATAATAATTTGTTTATTAGTATATTATATGTTCTGATTACACGATGTTTATTCTAAAAATACAAGAGTAGATTCTAAACCGTGATTATAAAGTACAACAAACAATCCACTACATTACCATATTAGAAATTACAAAAAATTGTATAAGTAGCTAGAAGAGAAACCCTATATATGGAGCATATATTGAAATAAGTTTGATTGGGAATCCTAGTTGTGCATGGCTACCACCAGTCTAACCATAACTTTGAACTATTACTATACAATAGATAATTTTGGAATTCATAAGTATATCATATGAAACCTACTAATATTTAATTGGTCTGGCCTACTAGTATATGTAGTAGAGTATATCTAAGTAAGATATGTTGTTAGGTATATAAACATGGAAATCAATTCTTTTATATACTAAATGACCTTATCAATTGGTTAATACACATTTAATTTGATACTATTCAGACGTGGTATTGAGTCATTATAACCTAGATAAATGAATAGATTCCCAATATTGGCAATGTAGATAAAATCCTTAAGTTTGAACCTAAAAGAAAGAATATCAATTCGTAACTTTACACGAGAGTGAAACATGTATACATTTCTAATTCACCCATGACATAGTACCTAATGAAATGGCGATTTACATATATGAATAGAACCTTACATAATAATGGCATACATATGTCAGCATCCCAAACCCTAACTTGACATTAGGTGACTGAACTAAATTTAACTAAATGTGTGTATATGAAACACTTATAAGTTGAGAAGGATGAATGGCAAATTTCACCCTTAGAGATAGGGTTAGTCTTGAATACCAAGTATGTACTCCTCTCTATTTAATTTTTGGAATAATTTGACTTAAATATTCTTACAATGATGCATCTCGTGGGAAATTTACTCTTATTGCTCCACTTGTTGAAATATCACCTTCTGTCATTTGAAACTTATTGTTCTCTTTTGAGATTATTGTTATTGTGATGTATTGCATCAATGACTACACCTGCTATTGTGCTTTACACTTGCTATGTGTGTTTGATGAATGATGCTTCTTGCCACTCTATTTATGCATGTTAGATAAATCGACTTGCTAACTATCGTAGATGCTTATGCGTCACCATTAGGGTGTGCTACTTCTTCACTTATATATATATACAGAGGCATCCTAATTCTACCTGTGGGTGTGTTATTTCTACCCAATATTATATATAAGCCAATGGCTCAGTGGTGTCTTGCCCCTACTATAGTTATCTTTAGTCAATATAATCTGCATGTTAATGATTATGATTGTTGTGATATTGTGAATGGTTAATGGTAAGATGTGTTATGTCACTCATTTTATTATATGCCTCAATAGTTTGGAATTCATTTTCTTGATATATCTCCTGTTGGAACTTACCTATTTTTGACGACCCTCCTTTTTAAGGGAACATCTCTTTTGTCCTTTTAACCCATTTAAATGGATAATATATTGTTAAATGTACATACTCAGCTTTTTCTGCCTTATACTCTTTTGTTTCCTATTTTTCTAGGTGTTCCCTCCACCAAAGTGTAGGTGCTTTATAGGGCAGAGACTCAGGATGATTGTGAGCTCATTGGTAAATTTAAGGACAACTTGAGATAGCCTTGTTACCCTTTCCATATGGGCTTATGTGTATGTAGATGTAACCTTTTCATTTTATGCACCACCCTTAGGGTGAGAAGGTTATGTACATGGAAACATTTTGTAACTTTGTAAATAGTCATGTTTTTGCTGCTTATTTATTTCATGGCTCATGTTTTTAGCATTGAGTGGGCCCACTAACGGGTCCCACTCTTTAGAGAATGGTATCAGAGCCTAAGCAGTCGGTAACTTGACTATTTCATGTTATCCTAGTTTGTTCCTTAGTAGATAGGTGACCCTTTAGAGGTCACCTCAAGCTGATTAGTGCTTACCAATTTTGATTTTGCCCTATCCAATTTGGTAGTATATATGTATTCCAAACAAAGTATGTGGGTGACCTAGTTTTGGGTAAACTCTTATCAATCCTATGATCTCTTTTTGTGTATAGCCTTCTATACATTAATGTTGACTTTCCCAGGAAGTAGCCTCTACCTCTTGCCTTAGGGGATGAGAATTTATTATCTATAGAGAGTAGGTTGACTTAAACTCTCATAATTTTGCATAACCTTCGTACAAGTCATTAAACCTTTTGCTTTTGTTATTTTCTAGCATGCCTTTGATACATACATTATGTGAACTGAGCATGCATGGAAACAAACTTAGAATATTTGCCATGACCTTTAAATTTTGAGATGTTCTATGATAATACACGATGATATGAACTACATCCTTTAACGATAGGCTTAAATTTGTTGCAAGTTGGAGTTCTCTCAACATAGTTTTTCTTGAGACTCGTCATAAGGGCTTGTTGAAGGGAGATATAGGTTTCCAGTAACGATATTTGGGATTTCATCCCTCACATACCCATAATGTAGGAATAATTCTTATCTCCCTTGTCCCATTGAGGAATGATAACGTACTTGGATGATGTGATAAAACTTTGTGCCATGTTATTTTTCCCAGAGGACATATGGAGGCACAATCATCTTTAGAACCTACAGTTGAAACTTTCTTTCTTGAGACTTTAAAAGTACACTGAGACCAAAATTATGTGAGGTAGGTACCTCTACGGTTGATCCTTAAAGAGTTGACCACTCTCTCATCACCACCATGTAATTAATCTGATGAGGAGTAGTTTGACTATCTAGTTCACCTAGGCATATAATGATACGATGGAAATAAACCAACTAGAGAAGTAGAAACCCTAATCTCTTCTTATTAGGGTTACATGATCTTATAAATAATTGATTTTTTGGGATGTGATTCCCAAGTCACAATTAAGAGAATGGTGGAATAATGAAGGTCGTGATACTAGGACCTATTAGAAGTTAACAGCATGCTAGAAGAAACATGTATCTCCTCATAATCTAGGATTTTGATATGCCTGTTGTATTCCTTGATGATGTGTGTAGAGTAGCTATTTGTAAAGATGAAGTCATGTAGGGTGAATTATATGTTGTATATGATGGAAAGTGGTGGACTTGGTTCTCGGATTGATTTTGGCACCATTTTGGATTCCCATAGTAGGGATTTCATCGTCAAACTTATTTTCAATATTTTATTTAAAATTGTAGATTTTGTTTTATTATACCGATGCTTTTGGAACCAAGTCACCACCACAAGGAAGTTCTAGTAGTATATATGCCCTTTAATGAGGAAATATTTGACTTTCATGTTTAACCCTAAGACCCTAGGAAAAAGTGTGAGATAGGTTTAAGAGGAACAATAAAAAATATAAAATCTATAACCTCATCAGCTACCCCTCTCGACTCTCTATATGATTAGATAGGAACTTTTAAGGAGTAAAGCCATGTACACTTTGGTTTGTAATTTAAATTAATGACTAGTTGAAACTAATGGTTATTATCATTGAAAATTGATAATGGAAGAGGTACCAAACATCATAATAGTAGCATGGAGAGGGCTCCTTAACAATGTAGGTAACTATACTGAATCAAAATTTGTTAATATAATCCTCAATCTTGGTGTCAATTTCCTAGACAAATTCATGATATGAGAAGATAATAAGACGTGCTGGATGGAGTAATATGAGTATCTGTTGGATTCTATATACAAGTGTGATGTGGGTATATTAAGTTAGGACTCACCACATTAACTCTATCTAGTAAATTAACAACTAATAATTGGTTAGAAAATATATTAGTATATCAGCTATAAGTTGATGGATTTTGGGGACAAAATCCCTTTTAAGGGATGGAGTGTTGTAACATACCCGACCTTGGCTACCTTACTCATCCCTCCCCTTCCCTTCAAAATATTTCATAAAAATAATATATGGTATGTGTTCCTTATTTACATCTTACACACATACAATAAATGAGGGTTTTAAAAGTACAATATTTATAATGAAAATATAAATTAGGACTTGATGTGCTAATATCCAAAACACTATATTTTGACTCTCCAATATGTAATAAGAGTATGGAATGAAAGAAATTGAGTTAATATGAAATTTAATGCCACAAAAGAATAGGAGAGAGTAACTAGTACATTATGTGAATACTTAAGGAAATAACATCAAATGTTTCTAAAATACATAATGAATGTTACATTTGAGTTCCTAATATCTTAATTAGGTTACCTAGTGATTTTTAAGTAAATTTAATGTTATATGCTTCTTCAAATCAAATTGGAAAAGAAGTATGTAGTCAAGCATAGGTCTAATGATCAGATTAATTAGATGAGTTATTTCCTCTATGGTCCTGCTTTATTTTCTACCTATTACACTAAATCTCTCTCAATGGAAGCCGCATTCAATTCAACTCATAATCAGCGATAGTTTCTTCCCAATTCCTCGCATTGTCTCTCCTCTTCTCCACCTCCTCTTCACATTCCATTCCTTTCCTCTCACTACATAGGAGACCAGAACCCTAGTCCCCATCCACTCATCTTGTTTCTTACATCTTCTTCTTTCCCTCCATATTCCTCAACCTCTCCAATTCTCCTCCATCTCCAACACTAGTACCTAACCATTCATGCACATACATCCTCCATCTCCACCACCAGCGAAGACCTCCTGGCTGCCAACTCCCTCACCCTATTTATCAGCCACCTTTCTTTCTACCTTCCATGTTTCTCAAACCCTAGTCCCCTACAACTATCCCTCTTCATGCACTCATCACACATCACTACAAGGAGGCAGTTGTGACAATGTGGAGTTTTGCATAAGTATGAATTAATTCCAATTTTGCCCTCATTATACTCATTCGTGGTCCCAATTCATTTTTCTTGGTTTCATAATCAATATTGGTACTCAAATGTGAAATATAGTGATCAATGTGAATTTTATACACTTTAAAACCCCACATATTTGATTTATTTGTTACTTTGTCCAATGAAGTAAATTTAACCATAAAACTTCATAATTTGGTTCTCAAACATTTTCTACATATTCTCCAGATTTTTGTGAAGCTATGGTACAAATTTTAGCTCATTTGGACATTCCTACAGTTGTCTACAAATTTTTGAAGATAATGAATTGATAATGCACTTTTATTTCCCTTTTTATGGGCTTTTCCATATCACTGATCCGTTACAAGGGAGGGGGGCGAACCCCAGTCCTCAGATCAGAAACCCATGGATCAGGGCCCCAATCCAATGGCCACAGGTTTGTCTTCAACCACCCGCTGATTGCGCAGAGGTGTTAATGCAACACGATCAACCAAACTCGCGCCCTTGACCATGATTCAAGTTTCTAAGCGTGCCAAAATCATTGTTTCACAATTTCAAACTAGAAGAACCCTATTTTCATTAGGTTTCGAGCATTTTTGTGCCACCAACAAACCCCCCTCTTGCTTTGTCCTCTCTGTCTGGTGGCCATGGCTAAGGGAAAAGCCCCGTTCAACCCTAAACCTAGTCCTTAGCCTATAAAACCCTCAAACAATGTCGCCTATGCCATTCCGCAATGACAACCCTTGCTCTTGCTCTCTCTTTTGGCCTTAAATACCCACAAATACCTTTCCAAGCTCCTTCTACTTGGGCGGCACCACCACCTAGCCCCAGTTGGGCATCCTTCCTCCTCGTCCCCTATCCTCTTTCTCTGGCCCCCATCAGGTTCAAGGGGATGAGGTAGACACCACCGGCCTGCTCACGCTCTCTCCTTCCCTCTCCTACTCTAGTTCCCCCCTTGTTCCAGTGAGAACCTCCGCTTGCCTGTGTGGCTCATGTGAGGCCTACATGAGGAAGGATAGGACCGAAGAAATGGTCGGTCCAGAAGGGGTCCAACCAGGACTGAACCGGTCGAGAACCAGTCTGAACCGCTCAATTAAGATGTGAACCAGACGATTAGTGATCGAACTAGAACCTAGTCTGAGCTAGCCTCATCGCCCATGTGGGAAAATCTAAGCCATCCAATCAACATCCAATGATCAACCTCTTTAAAGAAATAAGGTATTTATCTCGCTCTCTGGAAAATATTTATTTAAATACTTAGATCTTGTTTTAATTGTAGAAAATACATCCTAGCTCCAAATATTATGAACAAGTAGTCAATTTTGATTAGAAAAATCCAATGGATCATTTAAAAAAACTTTTGATACCATATTCGGAATGTTTATCACTGATATCTCTAGATCTTTGATCTTTTGCATATTTAAATTGTCAAATGACTCATAATCATGATTAATCTTTGGAAACCTTAAATTTGGACTCTAATGTTTATCTTGCAACCTAGATCTGATATATTTGAATCATCTACTCTTGAAAATGAATCATTAGTGATCTAGATCTTTTTACTGGATTCAATCTTGGTTATAATCTTTATAATGAAGTAATCTTGATCCTAATCTTGCAAAACACTTGATATAGTTTTGACCCATCAATCTGATCTTGATTTCCAATTATATTAAGTACCATGATGATAATATAGAAATTGATTATAACTTGGGTAATGATCTGGGTTAACATATATGATCCTAGAAACTTAAGAAAGTCATTCACACTCGAAAATACTTGATACTTGAAATCATGTTGGATATATTGAAATATCGGTTGATTATAAGTGAATGACCCAACCCTAAGGTTGACATAGGAAAAGTGTAACCCTAATATCGAATATTGAAACATGATATCCAAATATCTTGATCTTGACCCTTGATCCAAACATTGTGTTTTAGGATCTAACTCGAAGGGTCAACTTATTACTAGTGGATTTATACTCAAAATCTTCAGTGAAAGGTACGCTATTATATAAATCCTCCTTGATTGTATTGAAGATACTTTTATGTATCTCTTGAATGTATACTTGGCTATTTACTTGGATGAGCTACTGTTCCCTATGATTAGTCTTCCATTTTTCTATACTATATTTTTAAAAACATGAAAACATAAATTGCATGCCCATTATGACTGTGTGTATATTGATAATGATGATGATGTTGATAATGTTGATAATGTTGATATTGGGTGCAAGCAACCCCCTCATTGAGAAGTTGGACTTGTACATTGGCGTCCTATGTTCCTATGGCGAGAAGGAGCCTAGTGACCTTCCCTATCGCGTTGGGGTAATAGAGTCACACAAAATATATACGCATGCTTCTCGAATTACAGCATAATGGGAACTCATAATAAAAGTCGAATTGCTTTAAAAACTTTTCGAATAAATGTTGGTTTTGCAAATTGCTTGTTATTCTTTTGAATATAAGTCCTGCCAAGTATACTATTTTGTTATAAATCGCTTTGCTTGTTTTTTATAGCGTACCGTGCAATTGCATGATTGTGTCTTGATTTTCTTGATTTCAGGCAATACAAATGGAATATTGATTAAGATCGCGTCCGCACTCTACATACTCTGATGACAAGCATATATTAGAAAAATCTCCATATTGGGTTAGTTTGTTCTTTATTTATCCAGTTTTTGAGTTATTTATTTCTTATTGTATATGTCAATGTGATTGATCCTATTGTGCCACTCAGGGACAGGTGCTTCAATCCTTTTTCTAGTGTCTAGGCAGTGGGATTGGGATTGGGGTAAGCATAGTTCCGTGATAGTTGGTATCAGAGATTACACACTCCCATATACTTTAAGTAAATAATTTCTCAAGTCTCTTACACCCAAGAAACGCTAAAGTCCATAATGGTGAAAATTGAGGTGTCTAAGCTCGGGGTCCTGACATAATTTCTCCTATCCATCTTCACGATGGATGAGATCCGCCACTCTACCTGGCCTTAATTGATCCAAAACTGGACCTAAAGGTTCTCTTGTGAAACCCTAGAGAGTCTTCTAGCATCTCATCTCTTCTTTAAGGACAATCCTAAGCCACCCATGTAGATGAAGATTAGTTAGTCTTCTCGTCTCCTCATGTGGTCCTTCCTTGTGACCTTTACCACATGATGTCTTGATTATGGGTAGCTTACGCATGGGAAAAATGAATATCACTAAATCTTGAAAGTTGATACCATGATCTGACCTTAGTTTGAAAATTCGATTTTGATCAATTAATTTTGAAACCAAATACTCATGTATGATCCCTAATATCATGAACACTCAAATTGGCTAAAACTTGACTATGTGCTTCCTATGTGAAATAAGGATGACTTATACCTTATACCTCGTTGTTGATAAGGTCCCTATTTGATTAAGCCCATGTTGCCCCATTGTTGATTAAACCTCAAACATAGTTAAGCAAACTTGTATCCTATTTTATACACATCTTGACTATGCTATCAAGTGACTAAGTCTAGGACTCACAAAACCATGATGTAAGACTATGATGCAAAAATAAGTTTTCCTATTGACCATTGATGCCTTTTTCAAACTTGATTTTGATATGATGAACATAGACCTAAATCATGCACCTATTTCCAAATTATATCACTACCTTGATCATGAAAGGAAAGGAATGCAACTATTTCCTTGACTTTGTAACATTATGATATTATTGCCCTATTATGATCTTGAATTTTGATGTTATGACCTTGTGAAACATTCTTTGATCATTGATACTCTCTCTATTTGAATAAGCTCGATGGATAATGACTAATGTTGGTAATTTGCCAGATTAGGGTGGTAATTGACTCATGAATCCCCTAACCTAGGTCACATCCCTATTACGACTATCTATAAGTTTTCATCCTATTGATTATTTAGAATTTGTAAAGGTATTCCCTTCCACCCTATTTTGACTGGTTGACCTAAGCCTAATAGGTTAAACCCATGGTTGATACTCGATCTTGAATATTGATTTGATAATGATCTTGATATATGAAAATATTGACTGTAGCTTGTGGTTGACTTCCTAGATAGACCTAGGTGTAGATCATTCATCAACCTTGGATACAATGATAATGAAATCTTGATATGTTGCTCGAATATTGCTTGAATATTGTTGCTTAAAATTGATTATAGATGACTGATCTCCCCTAAGGTCTAAATAGGAATATAAACCCTAGCTTCAAAATTTTGGACCTACGACTTTTGATGTCAGAGAATCTCGACTCTTGATACTGATATATAATAATGTGACTCACGATTATCAATATCAATAATGATAAAAATCCTATGTTCACATTATTTGGACCTTGAGATCACCCTAGATATATGACTAATGACTTCAAAATCCGAAATCTTGATTTTTTATTGAAATGATAACTATATTGACTCTCTCGATTTATGACATTGGGTTTAGCTCTCATTCAGACTAGGGTGGGACCTTCCCATTGATTTTGAGCTCAAAATAATGACATTGAATATGATGTTGTCTCAAAATGTTGAAATGTGAAATCTCAAATCATGGATGTATTACCCCACCTAGGCCAATGTAGAAGCTAAGACCCTGAGATTTTGGGATTGAAAGTTACCTTGTACACTTGATTTAAAGACTCTATTTGTTTGATCAAAAATATGATCTCTCCAAATTTGTGACCAATAGGATGCTTTCCATATTTGGTACTCATATGATGACTTTGGACAATATATGTGTTGGTCTTGATATTCAATTGCTTGATGATGAAATGGTGTTAGTACCAAGTTGATTATTATATGGAACATGGAATCCCAATTATGATGATTATACTTTGAGGATATAATTTTGATTATATAGTTGAGAATGTTCTAATATTTGAAGATATGATCTGGATTCAGGTAGTCCCAATTTTTGAGGTTGTTTTCATTTTTGGGGATAAAATTCCTTTTTAAGGAGGGAAGGATGTGACAATGTGGAATTTTTCATAAGTATGGAGTAATTCCAATTTTTCCCTCATTATACTTACTCATGGTCCCAATTAATTTTTCTTGGTTTCATAATCAATATTGGTACTCAAATGTGAAATATAGTGATAAAAGTGAATTTTATACACTTTAAAGCCCCACATATTTGATTTATTTGTTACTTTGTCAAATAAAGTAATTTGATCTATAAAACTTCATAATTTCGTTCTCAAACTTTTTCTAGATATTCTCTAGAATTTTGTGAAGCTATGGTCCAAATTTTAGCTCATTTGGACATTCCTACAGCTATCTACAATTTTTTTAAGATAATGCATTCATAATGCCTTTTTATTGCCCTTTTTATGGGCTTGTCCACATCACTGATCCGTTGTAAGGGAGGGGGGCGAACCCCAGCCCTCAGATCTGAAACCCATGGATCAGGGCCCTGATCCAATGGCCACAGGTTTGTCTTCAACCTCCTGTTGATTGCGCGGAGGTGTTAATGCAACAGGATCAACCAAACTCGTGCCCTTGACCATGATTCAATATTCTAAGCGAGCCAAAATCATTGTATCATGATTTTGAACTGGAAGAACCCTATTTTCATTAGGTTTCAAGCATTTTTGTGCCACCAAAAAACCCCCTCTTGCTTGCTCCTCTCTTTCTGGTGGCCATGGCTAAGGGCAAATCCTCATTCAGCCCTAAACCTAGTCCTTTGCCTATAAAAACCCTTGTACAAGGTCACCTACGCCATTCTGCAATGACAATCCTTTCTCTTGCTCTCTATTTTGGCCTCAAATGCCCCCAACTACCTTTATGAGCTCCTACTACTTGGGTGGCGCCACCACCTAGCCCAGTTGGGCATCCTTCCTCCTCGTCCCCTATCCTCTTTCTCTGGCCCCCATTAGGTTTGAGGGGACGAGGTAGACTCCACCATCCTGCTCACGCTCTCTCCTTCCCTCTCCTACTCTGGTTACCCCCTTGTTCACATGAGCACCTCTGCTTGCCTATATGGCTCGCGTGAGTCCTGCATGAGGAAGGAGAGGATTGAAGAAATGGTCGGTCCAAAAGAGGTCCAACCAGGACCGAACCGATCGAGAACCAATCTAAACCACTCAATTAAGATGTGAACCAGACGATTAGTGATCGAACCAGAACCTAGCCTGATCTAGCCTCCTCGCCCATGTGGGAAAATCTAAGCCATCCAATTGACATCCAATGATCAACCTCTTTAAAGAAATAAGGTATTTATCTCGCTCTCTGGAAAATATTTATTTAAATACTCAGATCTTGTTTTAATTGTAGAAAATACATCATAGCTCCAAATATTATGAACAAGTAGTTAATTTTGATCAGAAAAATCCAATGGATCATTTAAAAATACTTTTGAAACTATATTCTGAATTTTTCTCACTGATATCTCTAGATATTTGATCTTTTGCATATTTAAATTGTCAAATGATTCATAATCATGATTAATCTTTGGAAACCTTAGATTTGGACTCTATTGATTATCTTGTAACCTAGATCTAATATATTTGAATCATCTACTCTTGAAAATGAATCATTATTGATCTAGATCTTTATATTGGATTCAATCTTGGTTATAATCTTTGTAATGACGTAATCTTGATCCTAATCTTGCAAAACACTTGATATAGTTTTGACCCATCAATCTGATCTTGATTTCCAATTATATTAAGTACCATGATGATATCTAGAAATTGATGATAACTTGGGTAATGATCAGGGTTAACACATATGATCCTAGAAACCTAAGAAAGTCATTCACACTCAAAAATACTTGATACTTGAAATCATGTTGGACATATTGAAATATTGGTTGATTATAAGTGAATGACCCAACCCTAAGGTTGACATAGGAAAAGTGTAATCCTAATCTCGAATATTGAAACATGATATCCAAATATCTTGATCTTGACCCTTGATCCAAACATTGTGTTTTAGGTTCTAACTCGAAGGGTCAACCTATTACTAGTGGATTTATACTCAAAATCTTCAGTGAAAGGTACGCTATTATATAACTCCTCCTTGATTGTTTTGAAGATACTTTTATGTATATCTTGAATGTATACTTGGCTATTTACTTGGATATTTACTTATAATCAACCAATATTTGGATAACCAAGTATTGGTTGATTATAAGTAAATAACAAAGTATACATTCAAGAGATACATAAAAGTATCTTCAATACAATCAAGGAGGAGTTATATAATAGCGTACCTTTCACCGAATATTTTGAGTATAAATCCACTAGTAATAGGTTGACCCTTCGAGTGAGATCCTAAAACACAATGTTTGGATCAAGGGTCAAGATCAAGATATTTGGATATCATGTTTCAATATTCGAGATTAGGTTTACACTTTTCCTATGTCAACCTTAGGGTTGGGTCATTCACTTATAATCAACCAATATTTCAATATATCCAACATGATTTCAAGTATCATGTATTTTTTAGTGTGAATGACTTTCCTAGGTTTCTAGGATCATATGTGTTAACCCTAATCATTACCCAACTTATCGTCAATTTCTAGTTTATCAGCATGGTACTTAATATAATTAGAAATCAAGATCAGATTGATGGGTCAAAACTATATCAAGTGTTTTGCAAGATTAGGATCAAGATTACTTCATTATAAAGATTATAACCAAGATTGAATCCAGTAAAAATATCTAGATCACTAATGATTCATTTTCAAGAGTAGATGATTCAAATATATCATATCTAGGTTACAAGATAATCATTAGAGTCCAAATCTAAGGTTTCTAAAGATTAATCATGATTATGAGTCATTTGACAATTTAAATATGCAAAAGATCAAAGATATAGATATATTAGTGAGAAACATTAATAATCTGGTCTCAAGAGTATTTTTAAATGATCCATTGCATTTTTATGATCAAAATTGACTACTTGTTCATAATATTTGGAGCTAGGATGTATTTTCTACAATTAAAACAAGATCTAAGTATTTAAATAAATATTTTCCAGAGAGCGAGATAAATACCTTATTTCTTTAAAGAGGTTGATCATTGGATGTCGATTGGATGGCTTAGATTTTCCCACATTGGATAGGAGGCTAGCTCAGACCAGGTTCTGATTCGATCACTAATCGTCTGGTTCACATCTTAATTGAGCGATTCAGACTGGTACTCACACAAGGTTCTAGGTAGAGGTAGCTTTCAAACCCAACTTGTAGTTTATGGAGATCGTAGATATTGTGTTGGGGTAGGCTAAGGTTGAGGTTTTTTCCTACCTTTCTCCAGGTTGCTCACCCATGAGTACTATTTTTTTTTCAAAATCAAGAGCACTTATTTATTCAACCTTCAAACGAAATTACAAAGGACTCGATGACCCAACAACTAATAAATATGGTACTAGAAGTAACATTACATGAAGTATCTCCTAAAAAAAGGCTAGACACTATGTCTAGCAGGCTCTCAATGACATGAGAGTGACAATGGTTTTTTGGGTGATGTTCAGCCAAGCTACAATGAACAATGTCAACATCACATGCTAGTTGGGACCTCAACAACACATCAAAACAGTACATCGATAATCTGGTTATCCAAGTCATAGACATGCATACACTATTCTTGGATAGCCTAATCATCTTGGTTTCTCACGTATCCTTTCACCCCCTTCTACCTTCTCTGCTTGAGAGTTTTCTACAAGTATTTTCCTCGATAGACGTGAGCTTCTTCTCTTATTTTCCTGTCTATTTTGTATCTTTCCGCTTCTCTTCATTCTGGTACCGCTTCCCTTAATGATTCGACCGATGGTCTTTGTTATGTTATTATATTTACTTGTTGCTTCCTTTCTTGTGGTTTTTGGTGTGCTAAATAGGAGATTCTCTTATCTATTTTCCGATCTCAGGTCCATCTCTGCATCATTAAGTTCGTCAACGAAATATATTACTTCATCAACATCAGGATTCACCATTGTGTGCCTTGATCTCTGACCTTCCTGGTTGTTATTGGTGGCTACATGTTCTTTATTTTGTAGTGTCGTCTCCATTCTTTGCTTCTACTTCTTTTTCCAGACTTTGGCTGGTCTCACCTGGTTTTCATGTGTGCTACTGCCTCCCCCTGTTTCCTTATGTACTTGTTCCAGATTGATATATGGTTCCTCATGAGATAGATGGAATAATTTGTTCATGTTGAGGCTGCTATTTTCTTGAGATCTAGTTGAGGTGCTACATAGGTTTCTATTATTGTCTCTCCTCCTTGTTGTCTTCCATCCGCTTTTAGTTTGCTGAGATTGGGCATTTTGATTTCCGTGTTGTTCCGCCTGATCAGGAACTACCTCATTACTTGTGACAGCAGTAGCCTCCCTGCAGTATTTTGAGGTATGCCCCTCCTTTCCACATTTCAAACAAGAAAAAGTGTAATGATAGTTGTTATAACCTCAATTTTCTAAGCTATGTAATGAAAAAGTGTAATTCTCTTTTAATTTATGAATGAAATTTATGTTTGATTTTTTTATGGATTTCGTGTGAAATGACCTTGATTGTTGGATAATGGGCTTTGTTGTCCATTGATCTCAATTGAAAAGAAAAGAGAAATAAAAAGGAAAAGGATTTACCTAATAAAAGGAAATATATGTGAAATAGACATATATAAGAGGACAAAGGAAAATAGATATTCCTCAATATGGGAATTCGTGCCTTTATGACTCCTTGAGGTCCAAGGGATTTGAGATAACAAGATAATGACAAAGGGAAAAGAAATATTAATTAATTTTGGATTAATTGATGGTTAACTTGGGAGTGAAGGAAACCTTCTCATCCGTTGGAATTTGATTCCCAAATTTAATAAACAATTATATAATGCCAAGATGGAGTTTCCCTTAAAATTTGAGAGAAATATACTAATTGAGGAGAGAGAAATGAATTTCCCAAGTTTCCTTGCTAAAACACTCTTTTTATCCATTATTGGATAATTGAGTTTCGGGGAGCGATGATGGCCGTTGGATGACCTGCGTGGTCTAGGGGACCATGGATCCAATGCTGTCCGCTCATCGTCTACCCCGAGTCATAGAAGGAAAGGGATTTGATTTTTGAATCCTATTGTCTTGCGTTTGAGACGATAATTCGAACAAGTAAGAGGTTCATTGACTTCGGGAGATTGTTCCAAACAATCTAGACCCCGATTTCTAGCATTGCCGTCGACAAGGGAAGAAGTTCCCAATTCGTGGGACACCCTGACCTAGCGCTATATAAGGTAGGGGCACTCAAGGGTACCAGCATACCCAATTCTTGACTCAAACACTGCGGAGCGCAACAACGAGTTGAAAGGCGAGTTCAATTGTCGATTTTGTCCTAACCTACACCCCCTGCATCCAGTTGACCTCGTTGGAACTTCGACGACCTGTTCGTGGTGAAGGTCATGTTGCTTCGAGAAATTAACTAGTTCGTTGAGTTTGGGCAACGACGATAGAGCTTCTGAGCACCTTCGTTACTCTGTTCGTGGCCTGGAGCTCATAGTCAACTGAGGAGTTGACTGTAGCCTATCGAGCGACCAATGGTAGACGACGACCGAGAGCCATAGGATCCCAGACCACCGTGATCCCGAGCGGGATCATACGAGAGAGAGTGGGAGTGGCTGAAATTAGGCATGTGCGATGAGGATCGTTGGATCTGAAGAGCAGACCACCGATCCACTGATCAAGCGGCCGCTGAATTTCCTGGTAATTCCCTCTCTACTTGAATAATCTAGAAAAAGGTTTTTTTTGCAAAAATTGTATAAATAAATAGAAAACTCATATGAAGAAACTTAATACATGGAAGTTGATAAAAAAATGTGAGGAATAAGATAAAAATAGTTAGAAGGCCTGAATCTGTATCTTTTTTCAAAAGTGTATTATTTTGATGAAAAATATAATAAAATTCAGTTAGAAACCCTAATTGATGATAGTAAATGATTTTAGGAGAAGTGATAGGTCAATTGAAGTATTATTAACCTGTTATATGCTATTGTTACAAATTAACACGTTTTAGATGATTAATCATATGAAATTAGGGTTTTAAACCTAATATGATGGGTAATGCACTTAGAAACCCTCAATAGGGGAAAAAGGAAAGAAAAGAGTATTTAATCCAAAATTAGGGTTATATGTTGTCAAAAGGTAATACACGAAGTAAAATATAAGGAGGATTAGTTAGAGTAAAATCCATAAGTGGATAGAAGTTTAGAGATCCAAGTTTTAAAAAAGGTATGTGAAAGTTTATTTTCTTATAGCTTTTCAGTATAGTCTGTTAAAATTTGATAATTGTTCTCGGTTAATTGTTGAACCTTTGATCCGGAAGTTATGGGTGCGGCTTCGACCTCTCAGTCTCCCTTAATTGGGGGTTATCGGGAGGTTGGTTCATAACATTTGGTATCAGAGCATAGGTTCCTCAGTTAACCATTAATAATTATTAAATTTTACAAACTCCATAGAACCCAAGGGAGTTATTAGAGGATTATCTGAAAGACGGAGGTGTCTAGAAAAGGATCATGACTGGGGGCTGGCAATATTTTCCTCCACACCGCTAGTCAGAATATGAGGACTCCCGAATCCGTGTGACTGCCTGGCCAAAGTCTTAGGGTATGAATCGAAATAAGATACCTTTAGGACTTTCTCATCTTATTCGTCCCTTCTCATCATAAATTCCCTTAAGAACATTAAGGATTAGGGTTTTCTCTCTCCTCCACACCCTCTTGAGGTATGGTTAAGGATAATAAGGTCTAAGGAATCCTCCACCAAATTAATGAAAAGTATGTAAATAAGATGTCATGGACATAAGCTTAATAGATTAAGTGCAAATTAAAGGATAGATACATGCTTAGGTCGTATGACATAAGTTGTCATGTCCTCAGAAGAGACATGAGGCTATACCTTCTTATTAGGAGGATAAATAAAGAGATTTAGTCTTGGAGATAGAGATCTCCATTATAAATAGAGACCTGGCACATCCTCTGAGGATGATGTTAACCCTAACCCTAAGTGAATAGGAGAGACAACATGATGAGTTGGATGTCATAATAGACCAGGTGTTTGGATAGGACATGCCTTTGGGATGCCATATGATCCATAGGTGACCTAGAACCTCTGGCAACCCAACCCTAGGAAGGGTCGTGCATGTTAGAGTGAAGGATAGCTCCTTCATTGTTGAGGTTAGAGAAGAACCTATGGAACCCCATAAGCTGATATGAGCATGGCATAATAGGGACCCTGTATGTATCAGTAGTGCGAGCAATAGGTTGAAACCCTGGCTGAGGGAGTTTTATGAATAGATTATGTGATAAGTATAAGGGGTTATGGATAACCTTGAGCAAAGATAAGTTGACCATAGGCTTCATCTAGATAGGGGCAAGCTTTTGAGGTTGACCCTTCACGAAAATAGGACCTCTAATGGTGAGGTTGGTTGTAGGATTAACTCTAGAGAGAGAGCATGACCCCAGGCAAGAAAGATGGAAGACTGAAACCCTGAGATATGAGGAACAGTGAGGAGTCAAGGATGATGCGACCTAAGTGAATGATAGTAGTTGCCTCATGCATAATTCCTGGAGGCTGATGATATCTTGGTTGTCTTAGAGGAACCAAACCCTAGAGAGAGGATGAGTCTGCTGGTACCTCTGTACCTATGGTATAGATGAGAAGAAGAGTTCCTTAGACCTAGAGAGGTATAGTAACAGGTTATGAGGCCTTGCACCTTGTTGATTGCCCTTGAGGAGGAATCAACCTTAAAGTGTTGATCGAGGAGAAGGATGACAGGAAGTGTATGTCATACACGGTACATGCTTGGTTTGTGGTTAAGAGATTGAGCATGCAGTTGGACACCCAAAGTGAACCTAGGGTTCTTGACCTAAGAGGGGAAGTGGTATACCTAATGCTCATGATGAGAATTAAGTTTCTATAGTTTCGAGCATGGTACACCTCATGTATAAAGGAAAAGGGAAGCCCCTTAAGTTTAAGGTATGTTTGATGAACCCCTCACAACTAGGTTGATGATAAAGGAAAGTATGATCTTGATCCAGCATTGAGGAAAGAGGACAAGTATGACCTAGCATGGTACAGTAGGTGATCTGCTTGTGCCTTAATAGCTTGCTAGGGTTAAGTAGGCTCATGTGGATGTAAACCCTATACCTAAGAGCTTTTATGACCTTGTTTTCAAGAGATAGTTTTCCTCCCATCCTGGGAGAGGGACCCCTTTGGTAGGGTGTATATCAGTTTTGTTGGTTTAAGGTAACCTAAAGAGGTCTCATAGGATCTTGAGAAGCTAAGTGAAAAGTACATGGTATGAGAATGAACTTGTAGACCCATAGATATCCATCTCTAATTGCATATGAATGTGTTACCATGGAGGTAACCAGTATGGGGCTTGACCAAGGTAGGTAGGTTGCCATGATCCCTATGAAAGGATGAAAGCCAGCCCATGAATGCAGAAAGAGAGATGATGAAGACTTGGGTAAGGTTCTAAGTGAACATGTACTATAATGGAGAATCCTAAGTCTATCCTAGGGTCAGGTAGGGATAAGACTGATGAAAGTAGGAGTTGCCTAATTCCCCAGTTGCACATGAACATAGGGTCAGGAGGTAACAACTATCATTGTCTGAGGGCCATGGGTTAGGAGATTGATCACCTTCATGAACTCATGGGACCCCAAGGGCAGATGAGTAGGGCACTCTCTTGATGCATGAGGGAAGAGGGATGACCCTAAAAGAGTCGGTACCCTATAGACCTAGAGGAGATGACCAAGGATATAAACCTCAGTAGGTTCAAGACTAGTTTTCCATGGAGGTAACTTTGATATCATGATGTTTGTGATGTAGAGACATATGTGGCATGCTGCAACTTAGATGTAAAGGTGTATTGGCAAGGTGGGATGTACCATCTCTACTCTTGGAATGGGAATAATTCTGTATTTGGACTGCAGCCAAATGATTATTTCCTCTTGTTATGGGGGTGAGAGACAGGACATTACGCATGCCATACACCAAGGATAAAGATGATGTAGGTTGGAACGTTGCCACGAGATATGGGGATAGAGAAGATAACCTACCCTGGTAAAGTGAATGATACATGGATGGTTTGCAAACACTAAGAGGAATGAGGTAGTCACCTTATGAGGATGTTTTATCATGAGCTATGTGGAACTTACAAGTTATACCAGGTTGAGTTTGATCACCATGATGATGAAATCAGAGAGTGTTCTTAATGAAGATAGACATAGAGTTTGAGGTGAGATGATAAGTGAAATACATGGAAGTGTATGTCTTCAATGTTACCTAATACCTAAGGATGTGAAGTGGTAATGGATGCTCTGGTTGAGTTACATCTGACTTGTTTGACTAGAAGCTAGAAGAGGTTGTTTAGCTAACCCTAAGTTTGGAAAGGAGAGGTGTTTGGATAACACTCAGATGTAACAAGATACGTTGAAAAGTTAAGGGTTGTTTGGTTAGCCAGTCTAGTCCTTGATACGATGAAAGGATGGTGGTAGAACCTCAAGTGCAATTCTTTAGAAAAGAAAGTGATGATACCCTGATAGAACGGTTTAGGGTTTTTGAGGTATTGATCTTGAAGAATAATGACATACAGGAGATCATGATTTTAAGATCACTATACACCGTACCACGAAGATAATAAGTGACAGTAGCACTTTGGATGCTTAAGATGAGGTTGTAGGTGGTATGTGGCCATGCATGACAGAGGGTTAAGGATGAGCACCGGTAACCCAATGCATTGATATAGAGGATAAAGAGTTCCCGAGAGGGAATGGGAGTTCATCACTATGGATGTTGTGATAGGTCTCCCCTGGACCAAGGAAGGTCGAGATGCAATATGGGTTATGGTAGATCGCCTTACCTAGATGACATGAGAAAGAGAGAGTTCTGTCAAGGGACAGACCTGGTTGAACTACCCATGAGAGAGATGGTTCAACTACACCATGAAGCGAGTTCAAAGGTTCTTGAGTTTGACCTAAAGGTTCCCTTCCAAAAGATGGAAGTAGGTGCATGAAGAACTCGATGCTAGTATAGTTTATCACCCCTAACTAATGGTTAGTATGATCCAGACTAAAGGGGTCTGATGAGAGCATATGTGCTCGTTCAGGGTGATGGCTAGAGATAGTTCTTTTCCTATGAAAGATGTAATGATGACCACCATAGCCAGTATCGGGTTTTATAAGAAGCTTTGTAAAGGAGGTTGCGTCAGTCACCACTTCAGTAAGGTGATGTTGGTGAAAG
Organism: Alisma plantago-aquatica; assembly: GCA_963693085.1. Classification (NCBI taxonomy): domain Eukaryota; kingdom Viridiplantae; phylum Streptophyta; class Magnoliopsida; order Alismatales; family Alismataceae; genus Alisma; species Alisma plantago-aquatica. Next base: position 365,847,118 of record OY856411.1, on the reverse strand, counting down.
AACCACATGATGGTTAGAAAAGGACCACGCTGCGTGTAGAAGAAGTCGCTTTGATCATGTAATGGATGAAAGGAGCCTAGAGATGACGTGAGTCATGAGCAGATGCAAAGTAGACTGACATGCAGTGCACTGTGGGAGAATATGTGACATGAAAATCTGACCCCTCTAAGTTATAGCTAAGAGAGATGAGTCCCCGATGCATGGGTTCTTTTGACATGGTTTGGTGGAGAAGGTTAAGTTTGACCTTACCCCTCAGGATAAAGTAATGTGTGATGAGTTTCAGGTGTCCAATTTAGAGAACTATGTCAGGTACCTGACCATGTGCTGAGTAATGAACCTAATTAGCCCCAAGGGAGGCTGAAATGGCCTGAGTCACCTGTGCAGTTTATAGATGCCAGAATGAAAGAACTCAGAGAAAAGAATATATGATGATAAAGGTTCTTTGGAAGTGCCATGGGTAAGGTAAAGTCACATAGGGGCCGTTGATGGACATGGAAAAGTCTTATCCTGAATTGTTTGTTTGCTTGATAGAATTTTGAGGGAAAAATTCCTATAAGAGGGGAAGGATGTTACAACCCCAATTTTGGGTTCATTTGGTGAAAAATATAATTTCTCCTATTAAAGATATTTGAACAAATAATGATATAATTTTGTTCGAATAAATGGATTTTGTTTACAATAGCCTTGATGATTGTGTTGTGGGCTTTATTGGCTATTGAGCTCAAATAACAAGAAAATTCAATTAGTAAATAAAGAATTGAATATTTGAGAAAAGAAAGAGGTTGAAACCTATAGAAGGCAAAGAGATGTAATCCAAGGATGGATTTCATGCCTCTTGGGTTCCTTGGGTTCCAAGGAGTCCAAAGTGCATAAAGAAGGCAATAAGAAAAGAAAATTTTAATTAAGTATTTCTTTATAAAGAAAGAAATTGAAAATACTGATAAAATGTCGAAAATGAGTGGAAAGAGACATAAATGAGATTTCTTGGTGAAATTTCGAATCCATGAGGTTGCTAATAATAAAATGAATACCAATGAGGAAAATAAACGAGAAATAAAGAGAAATCCTCAAAAAGAGATACTTTAATAAGAAATAAACATGATAATGCAAAATAATGCATATAGATGCATCTAGAAGGATATAAGTGTCCAATAAAAAGGGTTTCGAAATAATAGAGTTTCTTGGGATCCAAGGAGTCCCAATAAAGAGGAAAGAAAGGGAAAATACCAAAATTGCAAAATAAGAGGATAATGTAATGCATTATTAATGAATTTTGTAGTATTGTTAAAAAGAAAGTATTTTCTAATAAAGGAAAATAGGATTTCGTGTAAATAGATTAAAAAGCAAGAACAAAGAGAATAAGAGGGATAATTTTCGAAATCCTAATAGCAAAAGAAGAAGGAACATTATAGAAATAAGAGAGAGAGAAACTAGCCTTTTAATATAGGAATCACATTCCTAATAGGAAAGGGGCATTGCTAATCCCTAGATGAGCAGTGTAGGGTGTGGATACTCTCCCCTATATAAGGGGTAGAGCCCTTGGTCGGGTTTGGAAAAATCTTACACCCCCTCTCTCCCCTCTTCTTGTTTGTTCTACATAAAACCCTAACGAGGGAGTAGTTCTACCTATAGAGCAATAAAGGATGGTTTCGTAGTCTTGATGAGGGCAGGGAGACTCCATGACAACTTAAGACCGATCGACTACCAACCCAGCCCCTTTGGCTTCACGCATCTTCCACCATAGGTCTACAAAATTGTGGTGGTTGCAACAGCAATCAAGAACTGATCCCGCACTTGGGTGGCTATCTCGATGAAGACCAGCAGCACCGTCACGTGTGCAGAGGCACGGTGAAGGCTGAGGAACTGTTCTGGAGGTCAAAGAGGTCGAGGAGGAGGTGTCAGAGCAGCGCCTAGGGCTGCAGGCCAACGGCTAGGGCGGCAGCAAGCCGCTGGCGCAAGGAAGGAGAAGGGCGGAGAGGAATTTGACAGTCTTGCCCTCTGTGGGCTAAGGAGCTATCCAACTTACCCAAGGGTGTTTGCATCATTTGGTTATGTTTCCAGTTTGGGCGCATAAGTTGCATGGAAGGAGGCGACGTGGCAGCGTTTGATTGGCTCCAGTAAGTGATTTAATGCAAAAATAATATCTTGCTATTAGTAACTCCAATAAAAGCAAATAATATATGTATCTTGCTCAGAAAAATGAGAGGAATCCAATAAAAATATAGTTAGTAGCGAATTCCTCTTGTTATTCGAAAAAGTAGTGTAAATTACCATCTTTACTGAATTAAAGATTAAGAAACCCTATTTTGAAATGAATAAAGTGTTTAATAGGGTTTAATGAATCATTAGAGTTGATGTTAACCTGTTAAATGTAAAAAGGTACATTATGTTCAAAAAGGAAGAACTTTGCATGTGATTAGTCTAATTTAGAGTTTATGTGCATAAATATGCTTGAAATTTGAAAAGGACATAAAGTTATCATCTTTAATGATTTAATTAAGGAAAAACCCTTAGATTTGATGATAGATGGATTTAATGTTGTCAATGGATAATTCAAGCTGATATTAACCTATTGTTAATAAAAGTGAAAATAGGATCGAAAAATATGATCTTTTTATATAATTGGCTTAATTTAGGGTTTCGTGCATGATTATGCATTAATGAGCTTGAAAACCCTAATTTAAGAGAATACATCTTTTAATTGGTTTAATTGTTCAAATCCATGAATAAATAGGGATATGATGATCCTAAGTCAATTTGGGTATAAAAGACTATTAAAATGGATAGTTGAGCGATTAAGGTTCATATAATTGGAAAAGAGTATTTTAGGGTTTCTTAACCTAAAAGGGATAAAGTTTGAGAAATTGATCTAAGAAACCCTAATGAATATTAATGAAACCTTAATGCAGATTAGAAACCCTAGAAAGTGAATCCAAGTCAATATAGTAGATTCTTGATAAAGTGTGTAATAAATAGAGTACATATTCTTTTCAAGAATTATGTGATGATTGAATTACTTGCTTGGATCTGTTGATTGGCTTGATTGTATATACATGAAGTATATGTTGAATAATCTGCATGACTCATCAAATCAGGTATGTGGTTACGCTTATGAATAATCTCTCTCGTTTCATGGCGATTCTCGAAGTTTTAATCGGTTGCTTGAAAATAACTGTTGGATGTTTATTTATTTCATGCAACTATAAAGTGACTATGATTATCACTATAAATGTGTGTTTATAACTGACTAGATCCGGGTCCACCTCTATTGCTTTGAAAAGGCTAAAAAAAAGGGGTAATCCTAGAGCAAGGTCTAGGTTACCGAGAGTTAGAAACTGGGCTACCTACGTGTAGTGCCATGAGACTCATTAGCCTGCAATGAGTAGGAGTGGGCTACTTATGAGTAGTGACATGTGACTCAACCCTAGAAATTGGTTCACCTATAGGTGGATCATGAGGGGTTTAATGGGGACAACATAGAGGATAGGGTACTCTTGGATCGCGGAGTTATATCTAAAATGTAATCTTGGTTGTTAAATGATTAATTGAATGATTACATTGCTAACGTATTTACATAATTATTGTTTCCCCCACATACCAGCTTCGGCTGACCGATGTTTTGTTTGTCAGCGTTTTAGGTACAAGCCAAAAGGACAAACAGTAAATCGTCATATTGTGAAATACACGAAGTAAAATACAAGGAGGATTAGTTAGAGTAAAATCCATAAGTGGATAGAAGTTTAGAAATCCAAGTTTTCAAAAAGGTATGTGAAAGTTTATTTTCTTACAGTTTTTCAGTATAGTCTGTTAAAATTTGATAATTGTTCTTGGTTAATTGCCGAACCTTTGATCCGGAAGTTATGGATGCGGCTTCGACCTCTCAGTCTCCCTTAATTGGGGGTTATCGGGAGGTGGGGTCGTAACACCTATATATATAGGAGGGTCATGGGATAAGGTTCTCTACCCCGGGCAATGTGGGATTAAAGTAGGAGTAGAAGAGTTCGAGATTATCCACAAAACAACCAACTGTGCCAGCTGAACCGATCGTTTCAAGCATGAAACGGTCAGTTGGGGACCTAAGCCGATCGTTTCACACCTAAACCGATCAGTTGGGGCACCTGAGCCGATCGGTTCGTGGTCCTAGTCCAACTCAAGTTGACTTTCATATTTGTTTCCAACTAATCAAATATTAATCCTTGTCCAAATTGAATTTGTACAAGTGAAACAAATTGTATTTGCAAAATAGTCTTCTGACTTTCCAAACGATCTCGGTTGGTCCACGAATCGACCAGTTCAAAAATTGATCTGATCCTCTCATTGATACATGAGCCGATCGGCTCACCACTTGAGCCGATCGGTTCACCAACCTGAGCCAATCAGTTCATCACATGAGTCGATCAGTTGGGAGTGCAGACTGTGCAAAATCAGTCAATTGCAGTTTCAATCAATCTAATACTCTAATCAATCGGTCCAACACCTTGAACACTATGATTTTGAGCTATCAATTAATTGAGTGTTTAATTGAACTACTAAAATCATTTAGTAATCATTCTAAACATCATTTGTCGATAAACTCCTCGTCCAAGTTAAATCCTATGTGTGTGACCCTGCAGGCCCATTTCATGTTGGCAGTGAAAGTCCATAACACTTATGACTTCACAAGTAAAGGGCGGTGCCTAGTCACACATCAGTGCTACCCAAGTGAAATAAAAAGTTGGAGAACAACTTTCAATCCTACAATCTATAAATGGTGTTACAATGAATGTATAATTCATTTGTCACTAATATCCTGAATGAACTCAAGGCATGGAACAGTCATCCTATTAACGTTCATTCACTTTCTTGATCTCAGAGAAGATTGGAGGAGGTATGTATGATATCAATATCGCATACTGATTCACACATGCATGTGCACACCTATCTCAATCCTACTCATCAAGTGGCCATGGATATCAAACTCCCTTAGGAGGGACAAATCCCATATCTATACTTACCCCTAAAAAGCCCCATGTGTCAAAGCCACCCAATCATCACCTTTATAACAACCCATGTTTTAGGACTATGTTTGATAATGTCAAAGTGTACCCAACGACATGTGTTGAGTGTAGTGATTTTAGGTCAAGGAATCACACTCACCACCATCACTGTAAGAACTGAATGTGACTACCATGTCATGGTTCCATGTGTCAAACTCACGGTGGGTCTGTCCGGTACACTTGTTCTCTAACAAGTACCTATGTGTTTGGTTTGATATATCCATATCATGACTAATGAGATTCTGCCATCAACCAAAACCACATTCTAGTCTTGTGTGTCATTTTTGTCTATCTATCTTCCACAATGACATCCGAATAGGGACATAATAAGAATGTACAAACTCTTAGCATCGGTATGATCGCATCGTTCAGGTCCTCAACCTGAAAGCATACGTCATTGAGTACTGTCATTCTCTAGACATTCAATCTGTTCTATAATTATCTCATATGACTGAACCAGAAAGAATTGGAAGATTGCCTTTGATCTTTATCAAATCAATCTTAATGTATCCCACCAATCATCCCATGATTGGCTCTCAGGGCATACATACCAACAATATTCTACTCAAACTACAATTTCTCTTTGTTGTGACTTAGTTCAAGAAAACATTGATAAATCAAAGAAAGCTTTTATACATATAGTAGTATAATTGAAAATAATTTTTGGCGATGAAAACTTTTTGAGATGAAACAAAATGTGGATCCAAAATCAATTGTGGAAACCAAGTCACAATATTTCCATATGAATACTTCCTCATAACCTAATATCCTCCTCAAATCAAATCTCATTGCATAATAAGATCATCATTGATCAAATATAGGATAACATCTCACCTAGAGGCAACTATCTAAGTCAAAGGTCTAACTAGGGAGACAAAATTGAAATAGTCAGATTTTGACTACCATGGGCACTGATACCATGTTGTAAAGAAGTGAAACCACCTCTCTACTAAAAATTTTAAATATTAAACCTCCATTCCCAAACATACTCAAAAGGTATGTTGAAACGGGTGTAAAATTTTCAAATCTTTATTTAATGGTATTCAAAACAACCAAAGTGTAGCAGCGGAATCAAAACATAACTATATACAATTATAAAATAAGGGAACAACTTAAACTTACATCATAAGGATCCATGTAGAGGGAAAATCTAAACCACCTCAAGATTGTCTCAAAGCTTTAACTTCTCAATCTAAGTCCAAGTCAACATGCCATGTCATCCAAGTCCTCCACCAAGGGTTGGAAGCATACCCCAGTAAGAAGAGAAAAATAGAAGACATCAACAAAGGCTGCTATGTGCATACTAAATAGGAACATTGAGCAATATTATGAAATAAAGGACAACAAATATAAAAGGCTTCCCATGCAAGAGATAAGGACTACCCAATCAGGCATAAAAGAAAAGAATCACCATCATCATAAAAGGAGATACTTGCCATAATAAAAACAATAAAGAAGTGCCACATAAGCACATATCAAGATTTGGGCACATTAGCCATCAAGATTTTTGGGCACATAACCCATCATCAATTTGGGCACATAACCCATCATCAATAATCATCATCTTGAATGCATGTGAGATAAGCATAGCCCTGGAAAAATATAAATAACAATGGCAGTCAAGTCTCATAAACTTGAAACTTGATAGAGAAAGGAGTACTTCCAATCTCCCAAATATATATATATAAAATGGGCCAACCGTCATAAAGTTGAAAACCTTGGGTACGAGGTTCCTTTCCGTCCCAAAAGAGTAGGAAATATCACATCTGGTCGATAGGAAATAACACATCTGCTCAGCAAGAAATAACACATCTGCCATAAACAAAAACCAATGCAATTACACTACTCTAGTGCTACTGAATCACATAGCATGTTTAATGTAGAGGAAAGTAGAAAGTATATTCAGAATAGACAAAAGTAGTCACCACATAAGTGACCAACATATACATCCACCTTACAAGTGGGAAAAAGATATCACATAAACATCCACATCATAGTGGGTAGATACCATCAACAAGTCTATCATGCACCATGGCATAAGATAATGTATCAAGAGTGTGGGCTCTGATCTCCAAAGTCCGAGATGAACACATGAACTTCGAAGTAAACATAGCGGAAGCGATTCGTTTAGCAGCGGAATACCAAAAATCAGCGGAAATTAAAACTTTTTGAGATAAGACATTGAAACCATAAAAACTCCTTTCATAGACTCAAGATAAACTGTTTACATCTCTGTTAATTACTTCTTGAGTAATTATACACAGCATGCTACAAAATCTCAAGAGACGAATCAAAACTCAGACCATGACTCCAAGGACCTGAGAGTACAGAGGACGCATAGGACTGACTATCTATCTATATAACTCAGCAGTCTGAATCTCCACCTGAGATTTACTGCTGCTCCGGGTACTGCTACTGCTGATACTGGTCACCTGGAGATTGGTCCCTTCGTCCTTGGCGACCACCTAAAAAGTTGAAATCTACGGGGTGAGACAATTTTAAATAATTGTCCCAGCGGGAGTTATAACTCTTCGCCAGAAACATGATTATTACAGAATAAGAGAATAACAGTACATAAAGAAGTCATATATATTTTAGGAGTAGTTAGAACAATGTTTCACAGATTGTAATCTATTCCTCCTACTAGAAGCAAAGCATCTCTAAGACAACCCACATATCTCTTTTCTTTTATAATAAAAGGACATGTATAACATCTATTTATTATAAATCCATCATCACCACACTGGCTCTCTTCAGGCTTAGATCATATATCCATCACCTGGCATTATAATAAGGGATATCATGGCCTATAGCCATACCCTTTCCTACAAGGTGTTAGGATTCCAAATCCACAACATAACTGTATGATTAGTACACATGAAATCATACTTAACCATACTCAAGTGACACAAGGGTTATTTAAATTCATCACCCATAAGTCTACAGTTAAGCCTTTCATAGGATTATCTTGTAATAGAATTTCACATAGTAACACTCTATATTAGGATCGCATTTCATAATTTAACATAGGGATATCAATCCCTAAACATCTTATGACTAAGAATCCGGAAAGTGAGAGTCCAAACCCCTGGACTAATTATAACATTTATTACCAATAACATATTATTTTATCTGGTCATCTAAATAATATGACCTTTGATGATCATCAGTGCATATTACTCATGACTCATTCAACCTATCAAACTCATAAGTTATCACTTATCAGATAACATACATGTTCTTGAATATTAAACATTAGCATAGCAGCTAAGAAAGAAGGATACTAAATGTAACAAGTCTAACTTACATCAATTACCATTTCTCAATTCTCTCATCACAAGTCATCTGTTAAGCATGACCTTGATGGTACTCATGGCTCTCACAGCCTATCAATCTATAAGATGCCACTAACAAGGCACCATGATATATCACTTATTCATAAAGCTAACAACATGCTTTTAATGAATATAGCATCATTTTCCATACCTGGATATGATCATCCTCATATAGGAACCTGCACGGTCAATTCAACTGATAACAGTAAATCACTCATTTAAAGAAGTTGTATCTCCCTACTCATACGAGATCTAGGTTTCCTTGATTTTCATCAATTAGGGTTTACTATTCACAATACATGTCATCACCCTAGAATTAGGGTTTACTATTCACAATACATGTCATCACCCTAGAATTAGGGTTTACTATTCACCTCATGGTGAATAGATCTCATAACATTACCATGTGTGAGAAACATCATCATTAAAGACCTCAGATAAGATTAAGATTCATCAATTATCATAATTAGGGTTTCCATGATTTCACATAGTGGATCATACCCTATTCATGCACATTCATGTATATTGAAGGTATTTTACTTGAATTTCCACCATAAATGGTACTTTCTCTCTCCTCTCACTAGTAGATGGTGATTACACCACTCTATATTAGGTTGGGTTAAGTCCCCTTTGATCTTCATAAACCAAATCACCACTATCAAGTGATTAGGGTTTGATTAGAACAAGGTATCATTGAATTGAACCTCTCAGGGGCATATGGTAAAAATTACCCATTGGTCATCATCATGGGTCGATTCATTAGTCACTTAATCCCTTAGTATTTTAAGTTACCATTATGGTTTAGATTAGATCATAATTGAACCAATTATACCTTTAAGTGGTTAAGTATAAACAACCATGAAAATCTCCAATTAGGTTAGGGTTTAACCTTCAACCTTCACCCATTTGAACCCTCAAACGAGTGTGGACTCACTGAGTTGAAACGGGTGTGAACTCGTTTGAGATGAAACGGGTTGAACTCGTTTGGATTGAAACGGGTTGAACTCGTTTGGATCTAAATGAGTGTGGACTCGTTTGGGTCTAAACGAGTGTGGACTCGTTTGGGTCCAAACCGCATGGATATGAAAGGTGATACAAAGGTTATGATTAAATAGGTTTTCCTATGTTGAAGCCTTCAATTGGCCCAAGCCATGTTAACCACTTACAACTTGAGTCAAATAGGATGAGCCTCAATCAATTGGACACCAATTTGACCTTAAATTGAAAGCCAATTAGGGTTAATCCTAACTCAATTAAGGTTTTCAATCGGCTACTCATCAATTTTCATCAATGTGAATCAAAACAAGGTTGAGCCTATCAATTGAACTCCAATTGGGCCCAAACTTGGCCCAAACGGTCTTGAGATCGTTTGGATGATCTCCAAACGGTCTTGAGACCATTTGCCCAAAGTTTGACTAAAACTTAAGTTGATTTGATAAGGGTTGAGTCCTAATTAGATTACAAATCAGCACTTTTCATCAATTTATCAACATCTTGTGATTGGACCCTCAAACCATCAACTTTCTTTAACCCTAGACCTCCAAACGGTCTTGGGGTGTCACTAAACGAGTGTGAGATCGTTTGGATGAACCCACAAACGGTTTTGAACCCATTTGGGTCCTTCAACCCAACACTCAACAAGATCTATATTGAAAATCAGCAATTTTAACCTGATTAGGGTTAGGGTGTTGAACTGCCTTCAACTCTTAATTGGTTATGAATTAGATTATGATTATTTTTAGAAATGAAATTCAATATATTATTAACAGGAATCCCAAACGGTCAAAGCTTGGTCAACTCATTCAAATGGGTTGGAACCTGTTTGCCCAAAAGGTTCAATTTGATTAGTTTGGAAAATCAGCACTTAATTTAATTCGATTGCCTAATTGATTGGCCTTCAACCTACGATTCCTTTTGAATTAACCCCTCAAATTAGGTGGGTCATTAGTCTACATAATTGTGAACAGGAATCCCAAATGGTCAATGCTTGGTCAATGCCCTCAAACGGGTTGGAACCCGTTTGGCCAAACCGACCTATCGAACCCGTTTGCCCTTCAAACGGTTGGTCTAGAAGGGGGGGGGAATCATAAGATCGTTTGATAAAGTTGGATAAGGACCAAGATAGGTATTAACGTCCTCCGTCTTCAAACTTGAACCAAGGTCTGTTCTTCACGAAAAATCTTGCAAGAGCGCAAAGAATGATGGGGAAGAAGAACTAAGCTTAAAAGGCAAGAACAAGGATATGCATAATAAAGCTAGGAGTTTAGAATTATAAAACCCGCCTCAAACGTGGTTCCTGGAGCTCCAAGCTTCCAAGATTCAAGCCTTTAATGGCGTCTTGAGCTCCATAGGTCATCCAAGATTGTTTCTTCAAGGAAGAGATGGGGAAGATCGGCTAGAACAAGAAACCTAAGTGAGTTAACCATAGAACCAACCTTTTAAGAAGAACTCCTCCATGAATTCGAGCTAGAAGATGGTCCAAGCTTACCTAGATTCTCCTTGATCGTCTTCCTTCTCCAGAGCTCTGTTCTAAGTCGGTCCAAGCAAGGGAATAAGAAAGGAAGTGAAGGAAACATTCCTTTGCAAACAAAGGAAGGGTGTATGTATATATCTTGGGGTCATTTCCAACATAAGGACAACTAGTTTCTCCTTTTCTCTACTAGGTCCCTCCTTTCTTTTAGGCACGTCCCTCCTCCTTATTTCTAAGGTAAAACTCCTTTTAAAACCAAGAATTAAAGGCAAGGAAGGTCAACTTATCACTAAGGTGCACATATACATAAGGGTCTCCTTACTTACAACTTGGTGATTTAATTACAAAGGTACTCCTTATTATATGATTATTCAAAAGAAGTGCCTCCTTCATTATAATAACTTTAAATGATATAAAAAGTCATAAAAGATATTATAGAAAGTGTATTTTACAAGTTGCACCCCATAATTTGGGTAAACTACATTTTACTCCAAATTAGGGTTTTTAAGCATAAGGATCATTCCATAAGCTGCATCTTGATACCCAAGCTTGGGAAATCCATTATACTTCATCATATTCATCCTTAGGTTGCCTCAACATTAAAAGAACATAAAACATATGTAATTTGCAAGTTAACCCCTCAGATTGGGTAAATTGCACATAGGTCCCTGTATGCAAAACAATACTACAACATTGTTCATAGGGGACAGAAATGGAAACATATGTTCTCTAGAATCTTTAATTACATACTAAAGGATAATTACAAACATATAATTTCATAATTAGGCAAAACACCTAGGGTTAGCTCATAACCCAGGTCAGGGGTGTTACAAAGAGAATATCCAAGTCCATAATAAGCAAGATAGTTCACATGAACCATGATATCAAGAAAATAGACATATGTGTAGGCCAAAGTCAAAAGAATGATAAGATAGGTGAATTTCTCAGGATAGAGGAATAGGGGATACAACATACCTCAACTTCAAAGTCAAACAATCCAAAGCCAAGTCTAGGTCCAAGCCTAAACCTCTAAAGAACCTATGATGCATATATGTGGAATTAAGGTTAGGTTTCCATTAATTATTCAAAACCCTAAAAATTTTCTTTTTATTATTAGTGAATTAGATCACAAAAACCATGATATGTTTTAGATTACACTTTTCTGAACTCAAAACTTATTTTATTATATTTTTCTGACTTATAGATAATAAGTTATGAATTTTACAAGTTATTATATATATTTAGATTAATCCATTAAAATACATGTATTAATTAGTTTTGAATTAGGCAATAAAACTAATACCATTAGGTAGAGAATCTTTTTCTGAATCCAACGAGTATTTATTTATATTTTTCTGATCAGTGCACAATTAGTTATGGATTTTACAAAATCAACCAATAGAAAATTAGCAAAAAGCCAAGTCAGCGTTCAGGGCGAGAGAGAGGAGGGAGTGGGAGCGGGGCCTGGCCTATAACTTGGCCCAATAGCAAGCGGCCAAATCACCTATTCAGAGACGTGCTGACCCACTCCAAGCACAAGGAAACTTAGGTGAAAAGACGTAAATTCCCTTGCTTGGGAAAATGAAGAAAATAGAGGTGAGGATGATAGAATCGAGAAAGTGCCACTACTCATCTTCCTTACTAGGCTCACACACCATGTCCGCAAAGTAGTAGGGACGAACTCGGGGGTTTTGGGCGATTCCGCATGTCATGACCATTCAAGAAGCCTACAACGTAGAAAGGAAGATCAAGAACTAACAAACTCACCACGATTGCCAATTGGTACGCTGGTTCCACCAGAACTCCACAAATAGTGATGCCATCTCAGCAATGAAAATTCGATCATTGATGGTTAAAATGTTTATGAGCAAGGAAATTAGAAGATGAGGAAGTCTGAGCATGGTGTGGCGAAACCTGGGGTGCAATCCCCTATATATATGGTTGAGTTCTTGGGAAATACTACTTTGGCTGTAAGAACTTGGGGCCCAAGGTTCGGGCATTTCCTGAACTTTCACCAAAAACTCGAAAATAGGGAATCAATTGGTGTGGAGCTTAAAGAGGAAAGTGTAGGAGGAAAAATCTCGAGAAACTATCGAGTATCGGCCCAGATATCTGAGAATTACTAGAGGTCTTTGCTGGTCACGGCGTGCCACTCCTACCCAAGGTAGGAGATGAGTCCTAGACCATCCGATGCATAATCTGACAGCTGAGATTGATGATCAAAATATACAAGGGGGCATGACAAATCAAATCTGAAACCTTATCCAAACATAAATAGGATTAAAGTGATGTTGCATTTAATTTTCCCTTTTCTCTTTCTTTTTTTGAGGGCACAAACATATCCCAAATTAAGTCAAATTTGACACCTAACCTATTTTTTATATGAGGAATCCAAATATGTAATTAGAGTTTCCTTTTGAGAACTTTTAATGTGTCAAATAAATCAAATACCATTTTCTCTTTCCTCCTTCATTAATGACATTAGGATTATCCAAATCTGATGAAAATTGACCCACAAGTCATATTTAATGTGTTGGATATGAATTTTCCATCAATTTTACATATTGGAGTTGTTTGTATATTTATTTGATATTTAAAGGTTCTACACACTTTCTCTCTCCTGATTTCACCTCTTAAGCAAAATTTCTCCAAATTAGATGAAAATGCACCCAAAGGCTATGTTTAATATGTAGATTATGAATATAAGATTATTTTCCTCTTTTGGGGTCATTTAATATTTTATTTGATATTTTGGGGAAAACACACATCTTGTTTTCCAATTTGAATTATTATTGTGTGAATAATGTGAAACTTGACTCCCAAGGTAATTGGGACCCAAGGAACACGATTTTAAACTTAGATTTCATTTTTGGGATTTCTTATTATGAGATAAGTCATACGGCCCATTATCTTAATTACTCATTCAATTAGGTTTATTAGGGTGATTTTACATGCATTAGCTCACATTGATCTTTTTTTTTAAGTCTAATCTCAAACCATGTTTGGTCAAACCCAAAAGATCAAACTTCTAGGGTAGGGTTCGAGATCCGGTATGTTACAAGTGCATAATAACAAGATTCTCATGAGGTTAGGGCACAAGTAAAGCGAGTCATATGTGTCGCACTAGGTCAACACTAGTGGGCTTCGAGTTACAAACATGACAATATAACAAGAGGTTTGATCAGATGCATTAGTGTATCTAAAATATTAAGATTATTGATTTGATGGGTCTAAAAGAGTTGGATTCATGAGTTAGGTCAAACATATCATCGGTTCAAGGCGTAACCACATTCACATAATAGGGATACATGGATGTATTTTGGGCCATATAGACTAAACATAGAAAAAAGAGATTGAGGGAATGGTCCTTGTATCATGGATGCACATTAGTCCCTAATTTCTAAGTTGATTAAGCATCTGTGTCATTAGGATGCGAGATTCACATTAATAGGGCAAAATACATCATTAATATCAAACAATCATACACGCACCATTTAGGTCATTCATGAGCTATGGGGTGATTAGGACCTCCATTTGAGTTATAAAAGTACAAGATCTACTTATTTGATGCTTAAGAGGTTCAATGCACATTAAATGTTTCAACGATTAACATTCTTAAGCATTTATCACGGTCAAATGAGGTCAAACTTCGTATATTAGCCAATCAGGAAAACTAGACAAATATTTGGGATCTACAAGTTGATCCATGTTGTAGGTCTCGTCAAGAGGATCAAAATGGTATATAATTTGACTATGTTTGGACAAGGGGGTTGGGAGTTATCATTTTTTAACATCTTGATTAAAAACATTATAGAAGAACCTACATGTTACCTTTATTTCATTTGACCTTTGATCTGTGCCACAGAAAGTTGATCTGATGGCCATTTGCATTTCCCTACACCTACTTCTGTGTGCTGGGGGCTTGTTTGGATAGCGGCGGCTAGCGGTCGATCCCTGTCTCTCTGTCTGACATTCGATGGTCACAAATGCGCCAAACTGACCGCAATCGGCGACTCTCCATCTCCTGCACCTGGTGTGCCCTTCCCATCAACCCCTTACATGATTCATATGTCCCGATGTTGGGAATAGAGGAAAAATAAGGGAGTTTCCCTAACATCAATGTCGACTATTGCACGCACTAAAGCTCGAAAAGCTCTGAAATTGTAGGGCCTTCGGGGGTCTAGGGTGCAGCATCTACGAACCTACTACTCATTGGATTTATCACTGACCATATCCTCCCAACGAGACTGATATTGTAGAGGTGTGAAGGTAGTCACAGCTGTACAAACGATGGCATTGGGCGGTGAGGTCATGATCACAAAGTGTTAGAGGACTCCTTCTTCCCTGGGCACCAGTCTGGCTGCTCTCCCGGCCTCACAGATCTACACCAAGTGGGGGCGAGCTGAGGTTGGTATCTTCCTGCCTTCAGAACCTATGTGTTTTCCCCTTTTATAGAAGAAGATATCATGAAGAAGACATGGACAAGGAAGAAGATGGGTGACAGTTGGAATAAATGAGGGAAAAAGGAAAAAGAGGCAACAAGAGATGGGGGTTGTAAATGAAGCAGTAGGTTAGGGTTCTGAGCTCCCTCCATTACCGGATTTGGAGGGGAAGTAGAAGAGAACCTCCCATCCTTCGATAATTTCTTGAAGAGGAAAGTGGGACTAGAAGCAAGAGAATGAACCTCAGCTTGCAATTGGGATGAAGTAGTCTGTCGTCGTCCCAAAGTCAGAAAAAGGAAGGTAAAACGAGTAAAAATTGAGATTAACAAGCAAACTTTCAAAGATCATAACCTGGGCTATATATACCTAATTGAGATGATTTTTTTGCCCTAGGATTTAGAATTGTTTCCTCTACATCATGAAATATATTAGTAAGCAAGTTGGCCATAATGATTAGGTTCAAAATCATCTTTCAAGATGGTGATTGATTAACTCATAGGACTTAGATAAAAGTCCACATTTGTGTCACCCATTGTGAAATTGATCGTGAATGTGACAAAATTAGAGCATCAACAATCTTCCAATATGAAATTTATATTAGATTAAGTAACACTCCACTTGACGAGAGAGAAAGAGTACAACATAGGAGAGAGAAAAATATAGGTTATCACACTAGATCCTAAGTTTGGGAGTGGTGATAACATCCAATTTTATAGAGTCTTTGAGTGTCTATCTTACCCTCACCTTTTCCACTCAATAATACTTTATTCCAATTAATCCACTTGTTCTGGCACTTCTGGAGTAACTACCCTAACTTCCCTTCCTTACCCTTGTTGCACAAAATATCACAAGAGATGGAGCCTAGACAGCTCTATGATCAATGGGCATCCACCATCGACACCCGATGAACCCTCGCTCTCGATAACCGTTGGGCCTACATCATTGGCTCCCGATTAACCCACCTCTTTGGCACCCGACTGACATCACATTGGCGACCGATGGGCCTTCACCATCAGTGCCCTATGAACCCTCAGTCTTGACGATGATTGGGCCTACATCTTCGGCCACCGATGAGCTCGTGCCTGACGGGACTACTGCTCCATAACCTGTGACTATAAATAGCTGACCGCCTCAGTTAGGAAAGGAGATTTGTATAAGTGAAGGAGGATGAAGTGCTTCCGCACCGCACAACCCCCTTACCATCGGTTCCCATTCCACCATCAGTTCAAGATCTTTGAGGATGAGAGTCTGAGGGGATAGTGCACCTCCTCCATCACCAAGCACCTCATGACTTCTTCTCTGAGCAAAGAGAGGAGGTGTAGCCATCTTTGATGCAACACCTAATTCAAATTAAATGAATACTTTCATCGACCTTGACTACCCGTGGTCACTGTTGGTGTATCCCCCTTCTTCTTCTCTAAATCTATTCACCTTCATTTATCTCTTTCATCTATTTTGTCATTCATCTCCATGTCTCATTATAGTTGTAATTTTGTAGTGCTACTCACTACCATGAGTGGCTAAACGTATGGCTTGGGTTGGGAGTTTCCACTAAGGACCTCCTAACTTGTAAATAATTATATCCATTGAATATATGTTCGTAGCAATATTTATCTCCATACTCTTTCTCTTAATGATTCTCTTGTATGCTTAGCTATCACTCTTTTGTTGATTGATTGTTAGTACCTCAAAAAAGTAGTATTAACCATATTTAAGTGTTATGAAGTAGCATGAATGTATGAGAATGTTGGAATAGTTAAGCTAATGATTATATAGTTTTATTGTGATAGCTTCTATGTCATCTCGAGAGAGAGAGAGACAACCTTATGATCTAGATCTATCCTAAGCTCAAGAGAGGATGAAATAGACATTTATGATGATTGATTGTAAATTATCTAAGGATATACAATGAGTGTGAGTATTGCATGTTGGTGAGAGACCTTAGACGGTAAAACCCAATCCAAGTTTTCCATCTATATTTGATACCTTATCTTTTGGCTTTCTTTCTCTTTTATTTTACTTCTTGGTTGGTTTTATTTGTTTACTTTCTTGCTTGTTGGAGTACCATCGTTCCCTAAGGAATACACAACTTACCCCACTCCTTGGTTGTTGTAATTAAGCTTAGGTTCTTCATTCTTAACACCTATTGCCCTTGTCCCAGTGGATCAACTCCGATTTACTATATCAGACCTCATATTATAGTTGTGGGAGTTTGAGTGCCAAGATATAAATTTAAAAGTCCGATTATTCTAAGAATCACAGATTTTTGAACGTGTGATTTAGACAGGTAAGAAACATCAAAATTACTAATAAATATACGTGATAAGTTTGTGATGATGCCCATTTATGCTTCATATCCTGCTCGTTTTTGCATCCAAAGCCACATCAAAATTACCCACACGCTGAAAACACAAAATACCTAAAACCTTGGGAGTGGTAGGGCGCAGTACAAATTGGACGTACCAACACACTAGCTAAAATACCTAAAACCTTGGGAGTGGTAGGGCGCAGTACAAATTGGACGTACCAACACACTAGCTAAAATACCTAAAACCTTGGGAGTGGTAGGGCGCAGTACAAATTGGACGTACCAACACACTAGCTGCCAGCTCCAGCGTCCCCTCTCCCAATGAGTCCGGATTTGCTGTTCCTTCTTTTAGTAGGAGCAGCCTACTCCTTTTCCCATCAATTCACACGTGTCCCTGCCCATTGAATGGTATGGTTGGGATTTTATTCATGTAACAGGTGGCAACATCTAACACAAGGTGCAGCTTGCTCCTTCTCTAATTAGGAACAGCAAATCCTAGGGGTCTCCCAATGTATTGATTGGCACTGGAGGAGAAGTACAGTTTCCCCGTTATAGTGCGATGACCTATTACATTGTTGATAATCCAGTTGCTGCAGGCGACGAGGTGCAGTTTTCTTGTATGGAGGCTATGTGGATTGCCTTAGTCAATTAGTCGGAGGCCTGCCGGCGGACTTTTCGGATTGCGGGAATAATACTTTTCTCTCCAACATGTACATCTTGAGGGTGCGACTGGAGGTCAGACGTGCTGGAAGCTGGCGTCATGAGCCCTACCTGTTGACCCGAGGCGCCGTCCTCCGGAGAGGCGCGGCAGGTGTGGTGGCCGTAGTAGGTGATCTCGTAGGTGAAAGGGTCGTGGTCAAGCCGTTGGACCTGCTTCTTGGCGTCGCAGCAGCTCTTGTTGATGCAGCGATAGTAGCACCTACATGATGGCAAGAAGGCATGAGCATATCGGCTTTGGCTTGAATGCGACCAGCTTTCCTGGTCAAAATGACGTATGTCCGCATGCACTTGTAACTACGTGTGTGCATTTCCATGACAACTGACGGACGTACCTTGGGAATCTTGCGTGGAGTATGTCCTTGTGGCCATACTTGCGCCAGGCGTACCCGTCGTCCGGCGGCGCCTCCAGGTCGCCCGTCCGCGGCGCCGGCAACCTGATTGTCCGCGTCTGCGTGCAATCCCCGGCGTCCTTCCTGCAGATCGGTCGCCACAATAGAACAAATTGTGAAGAACCGAATCGGGAAATGATCGGCTACATTTTCATTTAACAGAGTAAACGATAATTACAGCAACGTTAATGTGCTGCTAAGTATGTAAAGAAACTTGGATATAACAGGAGCTGCTTTCTTCCCGATCCGATCAATAAGGTCCGTGCGGCCAGGAACGGACAAAAACCATCATTTTCGTGGACATCTATAGTAACGAAGACGACAGGAGAGTAAGTGGGTTTGAGCGGGCGAGTTGATAAGCCCAAGTGTACCACATACTTTGCATGGGGGGTAGCTGCTGACGAAGCTGTTCGTCGCGAGGAATCGTTCCAGTTTGTCGTATGGAGTCGGGGCTCAAGAAACCTAGTTGTCGCGACGTCCATAGACTGGCTTTCGATAAACACACTTTCTTTTTCATCGTTACCACGAGAATCTCATGTGCACCCTTGTTGCATGGCAGCGCTAGCAATCTGATGTATGTACGTAGATTGGCTGCTTCTTCTATTCCGTGGACGTTCCATTACATCCAAATTCCTAATGATGCATGCGTCACGTGATAAGTGTCGACGATTCCTACGTGATTATTAGTACAGTGATTTCCAGATCCTTCTGTGATTATGTTCATATTAACCACTTTGGTTGTCATAGTGCATTAGTGCAGCATCACCCTATAGTTTTTTAGTATATAGGGTTGTGGAGGCATATTGTGAAATTGCTTTCTGCCTTATACAACTATTAATGATCGCACAATGGTGTTAACCCATGTTCTAGGATATTTCAACTAGTATTGTAATTCACACATCAGTGATATGTGCTTGGCCCAAATTTCACTTATGCCCTTGCCAAGTTTCCATGATGTTGTGGGACCTTACGTGGAGTTCTTTCCCCTTAGGCTTCCATACTTTTGGAATTTGGAAACTATGTTTCGATGCGCTACATAATTTGTTTCCAAAACAACTAATTGATCCTTCCTTTATAAATTATAATATTACAACGTGAATTTATAGAGAAAACGTAGTATGAAGTTATTTTGAAAAGCATTTAAATGCAAGTGTGATGGTGGTATACTATTTTTCTTCTAAAATGCAAATGTACCCATTCTGCAAATGCGATTGTGCTCGAGGTTTATTGTTTTGGAATATAGAACGACATATATAGGTTCATCATATGTGAATATAATTACAATGAATAAGAGAATGTTAAAGGGTTTTTCAATAACTTAACCATTGGCAATTCGACATGCTCATTCGTATATAAAGTAATGCTGCTAGTCGAGTACTCATCACCATTCGGGTTTCACTCTATAAAATTATGAGAAATCATGAATGAATAACAAATGAAAAAATACATATAACACACTCTTCATAAAATGTAAACCATTAATGTGCGGGGAAGGGATGCATTTTAGATATAGATTTTACAACTAGTTAACTTCTTCTCGTTACTGCATATCACAAAGGTTGGTGGAGTTCAACCGCTGATGTTCCAAACACATCAAATTCTACTCGGTATCTACTGAAACTCAAATTTTCGAGGACACATGATTTCTTTAAGCAACCCGATCCAAAAATTATAGAAAATTGCCTTATATATTTATATGTATGTGCACACAAGCATAATAATAATACGGTATGAATATTTATATATATTCTCAAAGAACGTAGAATTCCTACTAAATTACAACTACATTCATTTGTAATTCGAAAACATATAGTTGCCATTTTCATCCACTCATCTCATATTTACATCTCCTACCCTGCTTGGAAGACCCTTTGCCTAGGGTTGTCGTTGTTGTTGCAACATTTATGAAAGAGGCTTCATGTGCCATGTTCACCACATCTTCTAGTGGACTACAAATCTTCTTTGATAAGTAGTTTACTTTGTTTGGTTTTCTAGCTTTCTTTACATAAGATTACTCGCACCTATACTAGGGAGAGTTCTTTCTTTTCTTTTTTTGGGCATTTGATTTTCTAGATTTTGTTTGGAGTCTTATCAAATTTTGTGTTCATTTACAAATTGATGCCACACTATACATCTATATAATGGTTTATTGTTGTTTGTTTTGAGTATGATTCTCAAATATTTATTTCTCCTCAAAGGTCTACGCAAATGATTACCTTGTCATCAAAAGTTTTTTCTTCAATCAACTTGCATGTCTGAATGTTGATTCCTGATTAATATGGTCTATTTTTTATTATATGAAAAGAATATTGGTGTTGTTAAACCCAAAGTCAGATGTCTTTGAAATATTTTATAAATGTCATATAGATTTTTAACAATAAATAATCCTTCATTTTAGAAAAAAAAACTAAGATACATTAAATAAATTATTGTTATATTCAGTGGCGGATTGGAACCTTGTTCACTAGGAACAAATGAAGAAACACAAACCACTCCAACTACATACTTTGTTTGATCATATTTTGTATAGAACTGTATATATCATGTGTTATATTTTTCATAAGATTATAATTAATTTTTTATTTTTGAATCTTGGAGGGACGGTTAGAGCCCCCCTAGCCCCCCAGATCTGCCCCTGGTTGCATTATTCAATTTTTTTGTTATAGATTTATGTGCTTTTGGCTTTGTTATCTTAAAGATGAGCACATAACGCTACAATTTGTGCAAGTAACCAAAAGCATTGCAATTGAACCAATGTCTTGAACATTCTATAACCATTCTAGATTACTGGTGCACATTTTTTTATTTAAGGAAGTTATTATTTTGCTGTTATAAGATATTAATGTTATGCATGCACCGTCTACCTACTGTCATTTCAAAGAAAAATAGTAATGAAGACCAATTATACTGTGGAGCAATGGTTTCCCCATTTTCCTATCTGCTACGTTCCGAATTTTTTTCTTCTAGCTTCTCATCCATCGTAATGACATAATTTTACAAATATGTCTACATTGTTTAGTATTGCTACTATGTTTGATATTTATTTTTAATGGAAATAATAACTATTGAGTTATATGTCTTTCTATCAATAGTCAGGAGCATTATGCGTGTATGTTTTATGTTAAGAATTCAGGATTTGGGGTCTAGGATTAAGGTTCACTATGAGTTTGATTTCTAGTATACTACAGCATCCATGACTTATAAATAGTAATGAACGAAAATACCTATGACAATATTAGAATTCCGTTTACATCCCTAACAGCCGCAATCCTAGTTAGATTATAAGACACCACAACCTAAAGTGTTGGCAAATGGACGATTCCGGTGGTGTGTGTGTTCTTC
Source organism: Alisma plantago-aquatica (assembly GCA_963693085.1). NCBI lineage: Eukaryota > Viridiplantae > Streptophyta > Magnoliopsida > Alismatales > Alismataceae > Alisma > Alisma plantago-aquatica. Next base: position 365,825,076 of record OY856411.1, on the reverse strand, counting down.
AATACGTCTAGAGCTGCAAGGCTATTGACTTAAGACAGCAGCTGGGAAAAACAGGCAAGTAATTTCTTACACCAAGATGCAAGGGAATTTAACCTGATGATATTCCTACCAGGGAGGATGCCACTTCCTTCTTTCTTGTTTTCCGCATCATCTCCCTCCCCGAGCTGGCAAACAAGAGAACATCTATAGCAGGGTCCATGTGCAATTCTCATTATTCGTTCTATTATTGTTGCCGTCAATTCGTTCTAAGACGCATTTGAATTAAATTCGACGATTGATCCTTACACCCAATCCACAAGCACCACCCGCTTGCTCATTGATTATGTCTATCTGCCACCAATATGTAACAGACTTGCCTTAAATTTCGATTGTAACAATACGAGGAAGAGGTTCTGAAGATGGGGTCTTCCTTTTTTTCGAAAAAGACCAAACGTATAGCATTTCATAGAGAAGAAACAGAAAGCCCAGATTCCAGCAGCGCAGTCAAACTTTAATGATTGATTGTGAGATTTCTAGCCATAATAAACCTATAAACAGACGTTGGCGATGTTCAAAGTTGTTCGGTAATGCCTGTTCGTATATTTAGTTTCTTACTAGAATAGTCCTAAATAGCAGATTATTAAGTTACAGAACAAAGGCGGAGCGATGCAGAAACCTAACCTTTTCTTAGACAGCCTCTGCCGACAGGATGCCTCAGCCGGTGGGCACGGCTTGCTTACGTTGCCATCGGCTGCCTGTGTTTCCTCTGTCACTGCTGCTGCGCTCGGGACTCCAGACACGCCAACTGGATCATCAGCACCACCCCTTCCGAACTCCGTGGCCTCCCCAGCAACCATCACGACCGCGGACCCGAGGTCAACTGATCCAGTACTGCTGTACTGCCCGTCAGCGTCGCCAGCAGTAGTGTACACATCCTCGGGAGAGCTCAGACCGCCGAGGTTGAACTCCTCGCTGCCGAGAAAATCCAAGTCAACGTCCGCCATCAGATCGTCCATGCCCAGAAACGTCCCCGGCGGGGACGTCGGCGGGCTTGATGCGGCGGCGTAGTGGTAGCACTGCTGTGGGGAAATGGGCGGGGAGCTCTGGTGATGATGGTATTGAGGCATGGTGGGTGGATGCTTGTGTTGTTGATGCAGGTTTGTGGGTAGGGAGTTGATGTGCCAGCGATCGGGCATTGACACTGGTGAGAAGTGCTGGAGGTCATGCGGTGGGGACGTCGACGCGGTCGGCTCGGCCCTGAGGCCAGCCAACATCAGGCTGCTGGCGGCCTCTCCAAACACGGCGGCGATCTGCTGGCAGCTTAGCAGCAGTTGTCTCTGGGAGGAGATCCTCGGTAGCTCCGCCTCCAAACGCCTAGCCAGCTCACAGCCACGAAGTATCATCGGTAGGACGTGGACGACAAGTTCCGCCATAGTTGGATCGCCACCGTTGAACAGTAGCTCCGACGCGCAGCCGACTCCTGCCGAAAGCAACATCATTGCTAATTTGTCAATTGAATTTTTTCTCCTCTTCTCTTGCTTGTTTTCGGATCTCACTGGCACCGCCCTTGTGGTATATATGGAGGCAAAAGCACCACCTTCGCTTGTAAACGTACGGACATCGTCGAAGTGGACGTTGGATCTATCGCACATGGGAGACATGAATCAGTACATTAGCTCATACAAGCAAGCAGAGTAGAAGTGCAACGTATCGGTGATATTATCTGTTGGGTCCCATGTTTTGGCTGTCAATTTCATCTTCCTGCATAGAATAGTACTAGTGAATGCACGTGCGATGCACGTGACTTCTATCTAAAAATATTTCATACAATTAGAAAATGAGCAATATTTTTGGCCACGAAATAGTGAATGTCTTAAGAACACAATTCAATAACTTTAAAATATTGTACGAATATAATAACATTAGAATTTAGAAAAAAAATTCTCAATCAATTTAATGTTTTGCTTTATCTTGTCATCTTTTCTTGGAAATGTCATATGTTATCTCCACTCTCTGTCTATTTCTTTTTTGTTAGGAGTCAGTTTTGTTCTTCTTATCTTTTTTCCATATATAACTGTTAGTCATGTGATTCAACTATATCTTCATTTTATTGGAGATATTCTTGACATTGAAAATCATGACAAACCTCTTCTACATAAATTTAGACATCAAATCCTTTCTTGATGATAGTTTCAACATTTTGAGTTTTGATGCAGATGTAGTCTATTTTACAATGCATTAGAATTTTTTTGTTAGTATATATTCCAAAGTACGTCCTTGCATAATCATTTATTTATCATCTTGTAAACAAATAGAACAAACATATAAAGAATGGATCATTATTTATATTTAATATAAAATGTCACAAACAAGATTTTATTTTATTACTTCACTCATATGCAACGACATGTAGATAATTTGTTTATGTACATAGAAGTAAATCAACAAAATTTTCTAAAAAGAATTAATTGTTGTGAAAATTTTAATATCTATCATCATGTTACATAGCTCAACCTTATAAATGACATGTTCAAACATAGGAACTATTTATCATAGTCGTCAACTTGAGTTTCTTTTTTCATAGAAAAATTGATAGATAAATGATATCTTTGCTCATATTTGGTTCGAAAATTCTTGCTTTAGTTTTATTTAATTTATTCTATAATATATATAAATTAAAGTTGTAAAATTCTGAATACATAAATTTTAAATGGATATATGTATCTTTCAACACTTAGTTGGTTGTGAATGCAAGTTTAAAACATGAAAGAACATATTGTAATTTTTCACCATCAAGCTAAATAAATGAAGACAGTTTTGTACTTTCTAACTTGAAGCTGCCAAAATTAAATGATGGATATTTATGTCTTCTATAGAACATTTCTTTATATTTATTGAATTACTTACATAATAAACATGTAGTTCTAACTTTTATATAACTAATAAGTCGCATACAAGAACTCGAAGTAAAACATGTATATGAAGAATTACTTTCTTCAAGAACTACTTTCTTTTTGTTGTTTTGTCTCTTTATGTGATGAATTGATCTCTTTGAGTGTATCAATTGTAGTTGTAAAAATATGCTAAATCAATGTAGAATAAATTTGACACTCTTGAAATACTTATAATAAGCAATAGGAGGTAATCATTATTTTTTTCATTTAATATACCATGCTAATATTGTAACTTCATGATAAACATTTTTCTAAAGTTGTAAAATCATATGATTCAAATTCATTAAACAAGATTATTACTATAGGCTCTATTCAACTAATTAGGAAAGAATAAAGTTAAAGTAATATCCATGTCAACTTACAATTAAAAAATAATTGTCATACTATCTTCTTACAAGCAATCTGTTTCAAATATTGGCCTAGTACAAGGGAGCCATAAATTAATTTTGTTGCATATTCCTTTCAATCAATATTAACCAAAATACCAACTATATATGAGTATTTACTATAATTTGAAAATCACCATCCACGCCACACCTATAAATACATGTAGTTGCTACAATGTCAAGGAGAAATAGAAAAACAAATCACAGTAATAAGAAAAGAGAAGTGTATAAGATAATATTTTCTTACAATCCTTTTTATTTTTAACTGATAGATCAACTGGGTTACTTAATTAGTTTTAGTTCTTAGTTTGACATCATAACCTTTATTTTAGGTATAGAAGTATATAAGAGACTTACAACTCTATAAAAACTAATTTTTTATTCCTATCTTTTCATTGAGTTCATCACTATGGATATATAATTGTAGTCTCTTTTTCAATATTCAATATTATGTCATGACACACTTCCACAAGATAAGTACCACTATTTCATTAAGTTATTAACAACAAATTTAAAGTAGTGAATATAATTATCACCAAATTTTGGTAATAATGACTGAAGTATTAAATATTGCCTTGTGTGCCATATGCTATTAATATTTCATAACGAGATGAAAATCATTTGTTTCCATTATTGTTGTCATTTTAAATTCAATGTTTATATTTAAAATACATGTATACATTTATTATAAGTACTTCACTTGATATAAGTGATTGAAATTATAGTAGGAAATTTGTTTCTATCGGTATGCCATCTAATGAAAACATCAAACAAATTTTTTTATGATTTTGAACTGTTGTGTTTTCTATCATCCAAATTAAAAGTATTCCATATAATCTATTACATCTTTATGTTGTAGAAATTCAACTTTGATCAAGTAACTGAGTGACTCATGATGTTCCCATGGTCATCTATATTGAGACAATCTTCTTACTCAAACAACAAGTGTTTTTTCAAAGTAAAATATGATCTCAAATGTATTATTATCGATGAACATTACCTCCCAGTATACATAGTTCAATAATGGTATATTTTATTTCGACATGTTCAAATTTCATGATTTAAAATCAACGTAGCTTTATACATACATACATAAATTTGACAATTGGGCTCAACATCTATCTTTATATAACTTAATTCAAAATTTATTTAATATCCATATTAAACTTCAAATCCAAATTTAATGATACACTTCATTGTTTTGTTAATTAATCAAATTGAACTATTTTTCTACGAGTTCAGACTTATAAATACAATGATTTATATTATTTTGAGTAGAATTATCCTCCCAATTTTTTATTTCCTCACGATAAGTTTCCTCTATTTGATGGTGGAAGAAAGTAGATAAAAATGTTTTTTCATGTAAAGAAAGAAGTTAATGCATGTATCATAAAGAAGAAATTGAAATTAGTTTAAATTAGTTGACGTGTTGGAAAAGAAAAGTCGAAGTCAATGTACATAATTTTTTTTATTTTGTTCTTGACTTTTATTTAGGCTTATTGTTACATATATTAATGGATTTGTAGTGGAACATATATACAAGTTAATGTATGAATATATTTGAAGATAGTTTTAAATAGATATCAAATATCTATACATTTGAATTAGACTCACCATGGTAATTTTCACAAATATTTTTTAAAACAAATGTGACATACTCAAATCCACATAAAAAAATTTAAATATTATGGATCAGATATTGTAAATTGATGTATCTGATTAAAAATCTAATTTGAAATTGATGGAAATACTATTACTCATAATTTATGTATATTAAAAATACAAATATAAACATTTTGTCATGTATATTCAATATGGTAGTTGTGTCATGTATATATTATATTTATTAACATCTAACTTATAATTTTATCTTCTTATCATATATTTATCGAATACTTATAATATTTATTTGGATCATATTCAAATGTTGTAGTACGGTTGTTAGAAGTACCCATTATACAATACTATTTCTTAGATCTTAGGTTGAATATTGAATCAATTTTTCCAGTCAGATTCAAATCCCCATAATGCATTGCTCATTAAAGATTCGACACATGTAAGACTTACATAAAAGGTAGAGTTAAAACTATGTCCCTAAGAGAGTTTTTCTTTGTAACTTTTTTATATGCTAATCATACCTATCTCCTACACAAATCCCCTCCTATCTTTTCATTAATTTTGAATTTTTTTTCCACTTATTTGGAGGAGCATTCAGACACTTGGCATCAATATTACCTCATAACTCATAAGACCATTGATTTTGTCTCTACCTCTTCATCAACAGAAAAATAATTTACAATCCAACCCCTAATTCATATTAAAGGTAATTGTCTCTTATAGTAACAGTAGATTATAATAAGAAAAAATACAAGAAGATTTTTTGCTGATATAAAAGGATGCTCCCTGCTACCAAAGACCAGGAAAAGAAAACATATGATGCAAAAAATGTTGCTGCCTTTACTTTTAGAAAATTGTGCACACATGCATATACACATATAGTTACAAACTTTAAAAAAATACATATATATATGAAGTAAGATATGATACGGTATAACACCACATATTTGATGTCTCCAACTACTTGGACATCCCAATTTCATCTATTTGTTTAGGAGTTTGTAGACTTCTTATACTCTGACACAGATCATTTTGCAGGCTACTTATCATAGTTCACCCGATGATAAAGTGTCGTCTTCCACAACAACGGATTTGTCCCGAGATAAAATAGGTTTTGCCATATGCTCATCATCATCTTAAAATGACAAGGATTCGGTAGTTCTAACAACTATCATCTGTCAATATGAAGTTCCTAAATAAATATACAAAATTATTTTAACTTTTTAATTATGAACATGAAACTCCGCCTATATTTTTGTACATTTTGTGCAAATATAGCCGGTCCCAAGCCCGGGTAAAGGAGAAGGGTTGGTAGTAGGTTGATAGTCATCCATAAAAATTTTGTAACTCTTTCTATGACATGAATCCTTACAAAAATTTTATTCGAGCGTCCCTACCTAGTGACGTACTACATCAGCACTCGGGTGCAGTGATAAATATAAAGGGGTTTCGACACAACGACGTCCGATTGTATTGAAGGACAAATAGGGGTTTCCACATCTTGTACGGGTGTGGGTAAAGAAGCTAGTCCACTGCATCATCGCCCGAATGTAGGAAAATATGTGCAAGGGTTCCCACATCTTGGATGGGAGTGGGTAAATAAGCTAGTCCTACCGCATCATTTCCCAGATGTAGTGGACAATCTATAAGGGTAACATTTCCAAAGAAGGGAGGTAAAGAAGAAAGTTCAACATAAAAGGATTAGAGTTGGATCTTGGAATATTGGCTCTCTAACAGGAACATCTTTGTAGACAGTGGATACCATGATGAGAAGAAAAGTCAATATAGCTTGCTTGTAGGAAACCAAGTGGATAGGGGAACGTTGTAGAGAGATTGGAGACACAAGTTACAAAATTTGGTATACATGTATAGATAAACATAGAAATAGCGTAGGTATTATTATTGATAAGAAGTCAAAGGATGATGTTGTAAAGATCACAAGGATGGGTGATAGAATCATAGATATCAAGGTTGTTCTTAGGAGAAATATTTTTAACATTATTAACACTTATGCCCCCCAAGTTGGCCTTAGCGAGGAGGCTAAGAAGGATTTTTAGGATGACATTGATGAATTGATGTAGGGAATACCGATAGTGGAGAAGATTATTATTGGGAGTAATTTAAATGGCCATGTGGGGAGTAGAAATGCTGGATACGAGAGAGTTCATGGTGGTTTTGGATATGGCCACAGAAATAGAGAATGAGAGAGGATTTTAGATTTTGTAGTTGCATAGGATATGATCTTGGAAAAAGATCATTTCAAGCAAAGAGAATCTCATAAGATTACTTTCAAGAGTGGGCACAATTTTAGCCAAATTGATTATCTCCTTATGAGGTTGGTGGATCGTAATATATGCAAGGATTGTAAAGTGATTCCTAAAGAACTCACGACCCATCATAGGTTGGTGGTTTTGGATATTAACATGAAGATCAATAAAGGCAAGCAAAATAGAAACTAAGATAGCAAGATCGAGAGGTGGAATCTTAAAGGAGAAAATAAATTGGCTTTTCATGATAAACTCATCATAGAGGGAACTTGAAACTTGGAGTCTGATGTTAACACTATGTGGCATAACATGAGCTCCTGCGTAACAAAAATTTCAAAAGAGGTTTTGAGGGAGTCAAAAGGTTGTGGGCCTCCATAGAAAGAGAGTTGGTGGTGGAGTGATGAAGTACAGAAGGCTATTAAATTGAAAAGGAGGATCTATAAGAGCATTCCCAAATCTTGAGATGATGCAACGTTCCAAATATACAAGCAAGCAAAGAAAGAAGCTAAAAAGGTTATTCAGGAGGCAAGGTATAAATACTTTGATGATATTTATAAGAATATGGACACAAGAGAAGGGGAAAAATATATATATAAATGGCTCGTATAAGAGAAAGGAAAGGAAGAGACATGAGTCAAATGAAATGAATCAAGAATGAACATGACAAGGTGTTGGTGAAGGATGATGATATGAAGAACCAGTGGAGAAATTACTTCCATAAGCTATTCAATAGAGATACTGCAAATAATGTTAGAGACTCGTCTGACATGAATACAAGAGATATCATTTACACACGATGAGTTTCATCATTTGAGGTCAAGAATTCTTTGAAGAAGATGAAAATGAGAAAGGCATGCGGACTAGACGATATTTCCATTGATGTATGGAAGAGTATGGGGGATGAAGGAGTTATGTGGTTAATAAAGCTTCTTAATAAGATCATGAAGACCAAGAAGATGTCGGATGAGTGGAGAAATAGTACTATAGTCCCCATCTACAAGAACAAAGTTGATGTTCAGAGTTGCACAAACTACAGAGGTATCAAGTTGATGAGTCACACAATGAAGCTTTGGGAGAGGATAATTGAGCAGAGGCTAAGATCTATAACGTAGATATCAAACAACCGATTTGGTTTCATGCCTGGAAGATCAACAACATATGCCATTTTTCTGATAAGGAGGCTTATGGAGAAGTATAGAGAAAGCAAAAGAGATCTCCATATGGTGTTTATTGATTAGGAAAAAGGCTTATGATCGAGTACCCAAAGAAGTGTTGTAGATGGTTTTGAAGAAAATGGGTGTGCCAATCCAATACATTGACTTGATCAAAGACATGTATGATAGCTCTACTACAAGTGGGAAGATTCCTGGAGGAGAGACACCAACTTTTCCCCATCACAGTTGGGTTACACCAAGGATCCACACTCAACCCATATATGTTCCTTCTTGTTGTGGATGAGCTGACAAAGAATGTTCAAGATGATATTCCTTGGTGTATGTTATTTGCTGATGATATTATTTTGATTGACAAAACTAAAGATGAATTAAATGATAAAGTTGAACGGTGGAGAGAGGCATTGGAATCAAATGGATTGATGATTAGTAGGAGAAAAACTGAGTATATTCATTGCAATTTCAGCCAATCTCACAGTGTGAATGTTGGAGCCAAGTTGGACGGAGTAGATATACCAAATGTGATAAATTTTGTTACTTGGGTTCTATTATTCAAATAGATGGGGATGTCCAAAATGATGTTTGTCATAGGATCATTGCAGGATGATTGAAAAGGAGGAGTGCAAGTGGAGTTTTATGTGATCGTAAGACCCCTCTCAGGTTAAAAAGTAAGTTTTATGAAACATCTATACGTCCAACCATGTTCTATGGGATTGAATGTTAGAAGGTGAAGAAACAAGGTCTCAAAAAGATGAATGTGGCAGAAATGTGTATTCTGAGATGGATGTGTGGGAAGACAAGAAAAGATCATTTAAGAAATGATTATATCAGGTATAAAATGGGGGCGGCGAGCATTGAGGACAAGTTACATGAGGGCCTATTCAGCTGGTACGGATATGCGTAACGCAGATCAACAAATGTGCCTATATGAAGTAATGCTATTGAGTCAAGCATAGGTAGAGTGAAGTGAGTTGTCGAGGATCTCAAGAAGATTGGAGTTAACACGGTGGAATCCATTTGAATAAGGTAGGAGATGTTAAGACATCGTTGGACTCTAGATTGTATTGAAAGACAGAAGAGACGGCCGAAGTCATGTATTTACCCACAAAGACGGATACGAGTTGTTACGGTGGTGGCCGAACGAAAACTGATAGCCGACTATTATTTATCAGAAATGCCCAATAGAATTGGTATCCTACGTAATAAAAGGTGTAATATGCACGTGATTTAAGTATGGGGATGGCATGGAGACGGATACGATTCTTCACTCTCATTGTGTGTGTATATATATATATATATATATATATATATATATATATATATATATATATATATATATATATATATATATATATATATATATATATATATATATATATATATATATATATATATATATATATATATATATATATATATATATATATATGGTATATCTTCGCTACCCGTGCGGGTAACTAAGATTCACTACCCGTGCATCAGTTTTGTAATGGGAAGGTATGCATTTGTAATGAGACAATCCAAATTTGTAATGAGATGACCGAAATTGTAATACAAAGACTCGTTTTGTATTACAACGCTGTTACAGGAATAAATATATATTTATTACTGTAACAGCGCTGTAATACAAAACGAGTTTTTGTATTACAATTTCGGTTGTCTAATTACAAATTTGGTTGTCTCATTACATACATGTGTCATCCCATTACAAATTTGATGCACGGGTAGCGAAATCTTAGTTACCCGTACGGGTAGCGAAGATATACCCATATATATATATATATATATAGAGAGAGAGAGAGAGAGAGAGATTAGAATATACTTGAGTGTATCCGGAGCGGAATACACTCAAGTAGTTTTTGATGATGCAATATTTTTTTTGAAAATCTAATCGTTGATCTTCTTAAACATCTCATGAACAACTCATACGCAAAATTCGAGCACATTTGGATATGTAATGCTCATGTTATGAAGACCGCAAAAATTATGCATTTCAAATTAGTTTCACGCGTTAATTTTATTGCCCTTGGATGAGTGACTTACACTCATCCAAATGGGCTCAAACTTTGTATGTAGCCTAGTTATAGTATGAATGTGAAGATCAACGGTTTACATTTTGCAAAAAATAGTCTTGATATGCAAACACACTTGAGTGTATTCGTGCGATCCGTACACTCGAGTGTATTCTAGCCTGACTCTCTCTCTCTCTCTCTCTCTCTATATATATATATATATATATATATATATATATATATATATATATATCAAGATAATCACTTATTTTTAGTTTGTTGAGAAAAGATTATGAAAACCTAAATCTAAGTGGATGAGGAGATTATAGACTCCTTCTTTAATCTATGGTTCAAATTTGAAGTCATTAAGAATTTGTTTGACCTTCCAAATCCATTAGGGAGGTTTGTGTATAGTTTCAGTGAAATATGATTTGAATTTGTGAAAGACAATTGATTTAAGCTATAGTCCAGCTATTAATCTCTATCACACAGAACCCTTCTGTCTGGGGGACTCACAACCGGATCTAGAGTCATCCATGAACTAGGACTTATCCCCTTCGCCCGAGTCCTAGTTGGTTTGGACTATACGGTCCCCCTGAACGTCTTCCTCACTATCTCCCTCTTCACCCATTCGTGGTGAGAGAAAATCTTCCCTTGAGCATCCTCTCTCTCTTCTGAAGCTAATCATCCCAAATATGCTGGTCTTTCCTACTATAGAATTTCCAAACTCTTGGGGCCACAATGACCCTCCCATGTTCCCACTTCCGCGAGTGCCCCCACCCTTAAAACCCACAAACTATAGAAGGGGCCCCTTTAAAAACCCCGTCGAGCACCTTGGAACCAAGTCACGTTACTTCTTTCCCTTTAGTCAATGCCTCTCATGGTTCCCCTCCTCCGCCTACGAACAACATCAGGAACAGATCTCGGATTGGCCTTTGCAACCCCTAGAGAAGTCATTAAAGAGTCAACGACAATGCTTCAAACCTTCCCATACCATCAATTCGAACCAAGTTGAAGGTAAATGGATTATGCCCTCTTTTCTTCTATTTTAGGTTACTCTCTACAACCCATGTCGATGAAAGTTCTTTTGCCATGGTTTTTGGTACCTGTTGTTCAGTTCACCTTGCCTTGCATCCTATGGGTATCTACAAAGTTAAGAATAATCCATTCTTCATCTTTTTCTCAGGTTACATAGAACATTGAGCTCCCCCTTTTGTCCTATCATGGAGGAAGGCAATTTTTGGTGTTCACACCATGAGAATTCTTAATTGATGAGGTCACTGAGATCGTGTTGACCCCTGGAAGTCAAAGCCACACTTATTTTCTCACCCTTTTTCCTCTAGTTTAGAATTAGGTTTCATGGATCGCGATCATCCACCACTGTTCATCAAAATATTCGTTGTTGTTTTTGTTCTAAAAAGACAACTAATCATTTTATTGTTTTACCCTTGGTGCATTTTCTCACTGTCACGCTTGGTCATGGGTATATCTGAACTTTAGCGCTATGGATTATACAACAATTGTGTGACTGTGTTTGAGTAAGAGCCATGCCCAAGCGGCCAAACCTTATTGGTTCAGCTAGGCAAGGCCCTCACCAACTGGATAAATTTGAATACATGTATTAACAGAGTTTCCTGATTGGTTGTGGTTTGAAAAATCATAACTAATTATCCACTGATTAGAAAAATATGTAAAAATAGTCTTTGGAAAGATTTTTTCAAGTAGAACCCGATTTTGATGTTTTCCAACCCTAATTTGAGAGTGTTATCCCATGTTTTCCGAATGACATAAGATTAGGGGTTAATATGTAAAATGAGATGATAATTAATATAAATCATGTAATTTCAAGAAAATCTAGGAGTGACTTAAGATCAGAGAGACCAACTTAGGGTTTACTTTCTTCTGGGTAAGTGGTTTCTTGCACTTTGAATATATAGTATTGGTTTTCATCACCTTATAATTAATGTGATGATCAAGATGAATTATATGGATTGTTATGTGTTTCAAAGTTAAATCTCAACTACATGAAAGATCCCCCAAAGTTATTAGTTTAATATTATGCTGAAATGCTATATTAAGAATTCATGTCATGTTCATGGGGAATTAGTTCGAGTAATTGTTCCAAGATAATGATGAATCATGTAATGGGTTAGATTATTTTATCCTCATCATGTTAATATTGATCCTACGGGCCTTATGAACACCATTGTTGTGTAAGAATTGGGGATACTTTAGTCAACCACCAAGAGTAAGTTATGTGAATCCAAATCTACTTTCCAATTAGTTTCATGCTTTTCCTTATTGCCAAGTTATTATATTGTTATAATAATACTCAATGCCACTTACTCTAACATGGTTTTTATTGCATGCATGTCTGGGGGCGTGATGCCCTCAAGTACAATGCAACTTCTAGGAAAGAGCTACATGAAGTTTAGTTTAAGGAATAGATTAAGGTTTCTAAAAGGAAAATATAGTGGGGCACCATCTACAATAGAAGGTCCTAATTTTTATAGATTACTTCATGTATAAGTAATGCTTGATAGTTAGTTTCAATTCAAGAACTCAACTATAAACAATGTATGAATGAAGTTCAATAATAATGCATTGGTTTTGCAATGGTTATTGTTATTGTGACACTCCTTTAAGCTAAAGTACCCCATGCTATTGAAAACATGGGGATTGCTTCAATTGATACATGTATGCCTAAAGGGGGTCTAACAATAATGGTATCAGAGTGAATAAGTAGTTGGCCACCATGTAAAAACCATATGTTCTAACCCTACGTATATAAGAATTTAGTGAAACATATGGAAAGCAAATTAGAGGTCTAGTTAAGAGACATAGGTTCAGATAAGGGTTAGGGTTATGTTCTAGAAGTTTTGAACTTTTACATTAACTCTAGAATTGTACATAACATGCCCTCTCTTTTTCCCACATGTTTGTGGTATGGGACACAAGCTCATGGGGTGTTATGTGCATAATCATACTTGTCTAGTCCTTTCAAGTGCATGTGGTATGGGACATGTGCATGAAGGAGGTGCTAAGATAAGCATGATAAAATATGTCACCTCTGAATATATGACTTTCGTCATGTATCCAAAGGTGACAAAGAAAATAAGAGTTGACATTAAAGTTTGATACATATAGTCACCTAAACCTAATTAGTTTCATAATAAGACCATGCATGCATACAAACGGTAGATATTTTGACATGAAAAAAAATCATGCACATGATACTAAACAATGTTCTCTACTATTTTATGATTGTGTCTTCAAATTGAACATCATGTGTTACTGTTATGCTTATGAATTATGAAATTATGAAATTCATGTTTAAGTATAAGAAATCATGTTATGTTAATATAGTCCTCTCAATCATGTTAAAGTGAGACTTAACCTGCTTTATAAGCTCTGTGCGAGCATTATGTGAGCCTTAAACGGCCTTATGTGAGACTTAATTGGGCTTATGAGCTCTGTGAGAGCATTATGTGAGCCTTAACCAGCCTTATGTGAGCCTTAATTGGCCACTTGAGAAAATCCTTATTTGCAATCCTCCTTTACTTAGATTTAATGTCTTCATCGAATTTCATCTAATTCATCATGTCTTGATATCTTCATATATTGCATCTACTTAAAACACCATGAAATAAAGAAATAATCAATATATTACTATACTATGTACATTGGGTGCAAATAAAAAAATATGTGCATGCAGGTGTAAAAACATAAATAACCATAACAACAATAATCATTACATAATCAAACATGCATCTTCTATTGTAACTTTTTGACCCTTATCCTTTCACTCTCTGTGGTGTGCCCTCTCTTAAGGGGAGACTTTTTATTGGGAACCCTCTCTTTAGGGTTTGGTCCCTACAATGGACTTTCATAACCTTTCCTCACTCGGGGTTGGTTTTATACAGAGGCCTTCCTTTTTAGGCTTGGTCGATGGTGATCTTTATTTCCAAACTTGATCACCAGTCATTCACATAATGACCTCTTTCACCCCATGGTCTTTAACTTACCAAAGATAACTACTTAGGGTTCAAGAAAGTTATTTTTATATAAGATGATAATCATAGGGGCTTTATAGATTGTAGGAAGTAAATAAACAATTAAGTAGTTTGATCGCAATCCATTTGAGAAAACTCAACAAGCATGAAAGTCGACAAGGTGAGCATTCATAGGTGTAACCATGTACCTTTTATAGAACGATGCATATCATGTGATCATACTTCAAGTACATTAAGTATAGCAACCAATCCAACAAGCAAAGATGAATCCAAGAAATCAACATTCAATCTACATGTTTGTAAATCCTAAAGTGTTACTATCACATTAATCAAATTCAATTGTACTTGGGGTCCTAATCTAGGGTTTAGGTTTGTCTTAGGATGGATAAGGAATAAGGGTAAATATCCTAATTCTAGCACATAGTAAACATTAGGAAAAACCCTAATTGTTATATCCATCCTATATATTGCATTAAAAGCACAAGATTCAAGTATGTTCTTTGATGGCATAATAATTCATGATCTTTAAAACCCTTATTCTTCATATGCATGATTATACACATTAGAAATGCTAGTGCACACCATTATATTCATGATCATGTTACATTACCATCAAATTTCACTATATCTAATAATGACTCAAAAGAAAGTTTTTTTACATTTTCAACTGTTGAATATCAAAATCAAGGGTTTCCAAGTATTAATCACAAATTTAACATATATTAGCACTCTTTTTTGGATTTTAGATCAAAAATAGGTCTTAATTATATTTTATTCACATTCCCCTAATTTTCCTAGTCAACTTTCATATATAACTTGTATCAAACCAAACTACTAATAATTAGTTACACTAATTGTAAGATAAACACTTAACTAACTAGACAGAAGAGGTCACGTCAGAATTTATGGTTTTTTGTTTTCTATATCCCACACAGATAAGTCAGTCAATAGGTGTCTTCCGTAGTGGAACATCACGCCTGCATGGCTGGTTTAAGAAAAATATTAAAAGACATCTATGCCCCTTACATTACACTGTCAAGCCCGGGGCATATGTGTAAAACACTTGGACTTCGTCCCTTTTCTCATGACACACTGGTCTGCCTCCTGGGGCAATAGATGACGTGTTGGCTTTGCCACCTCCTCCCTTCATGACGTCAACACTTGGTCTGGAATCTGCTGCACACCCTCACTAGAATTGGCATGCCATAGGATTGAGTTGAGGCGGACAGGGTGGGGAGAAGCAAAGTGAGAACCCTAGTCCACTAATGAACACAAGGAGGGTTACATGCCAATTGGAGGAAGTTGGTCTCTAACTACCAGGCCTAGGAGATGCATGTGGAAGCTGGAGGGTAGAGTTTCATCGTGTCTAGCTAGGAATATAATAGTTGTCATCTACTCTTCAACAGTCTACAACTCAGACACTAAATGAAAAGAATAGGGAGGATATGGATATTGCCCGAGGACTACCTCCAGGGATCTCCGTGCACAAAGCAGGCTACAAACAATGTTCTCTTTATTCTCCTCTTACATGGGTTCCTATGTTTTCTTATATAGGACCAACTCTAGGGTTAGGAGAATGGTGATGAAGAGAGATACATGTATGGGCATCGGGGCATGTTTCCTTCTTAGAAGAAGGCTTGTCCCTAGTTATTGAAAATAATTCATTAACTTTAATTAACACTAATCGATTTTGTAATCCACTTACGGTAATGTGTTCCCATGACTATCTACTCCTTTCACAACCTAGAATCTTGACTAAATCCAAATCCCTTCACAAAAGGTAATGCTTTTGGTAAACTAAAAAGCCATCAAGGAAGGCATATAGACCAAGATTCACGTATTAGGTACTTAGACCATTAGTCTACTAGGAAATCCTTATGACTTGAACTTCTACATTATTATTTATCTCTGAGGAATTCCTTTAATTGAATTATTGAAGACATATATTAACGCAAACTTGTCAACCAAACTTTATTTTTCCATACTCTTTCTTTGGGTGCCAGTTAGGGTCGAGTTATATTTATTCATTGTCTTCAACTTGTCTTCTTAGAGATTCTAAAATAATTCCTTATTTGATTATAAATTGTCCATTACTTTTGGGAATTCATTTATTATTCATTTTTCCACTCTTTCTTTAGCAATAATTATCAAAAGATTATTGAAAATAAAAAAAACACAAAATCCCTTTCCAAAGGAGAAATGCATTCTCAAATCAAAACTTTCAAAAAAGTCATGAAAATGTCTAACTTTATAAAATGTCCTAGAGAATTGATTATTTTCATTCAAAAATATATGTATAGATATATAAAAATCCAGGTTATAATAGTTATGAAATTCTTTCATAGGGTTCAATGATGATGAGAGAGCAATAATTCCTCATATTTTCCTGTATTAGCATAACAAAATTTGGATCTACTTTGCTATAGTCTCTCGATGAATATTTTCTGGTGGTTTTTTACTATAACAACAAGATTATTATTCCTTTACTTTTGGTATGTTTGGATTGTATTTCACATTTTTTATCTTGAAGCTTCCACAATTTACTTTAAGTGGTATTTTATGATGCTAGTGCGAGACGATTAACATAAACTGATTGCGTGTAAATTATGGAATATTAACCAGTTATACGGGGAGTCATTAGGTTCAAAATGTAATCACAAAAGTAGCTCATGTATTAAAGCATGATGAAATATGTCTTGGTAAAATAAGGTCTAGTTAAAGCACTTTGAAGAAGAGAAGCTAAAAATATGGTCTTATGGAGACTTGATTACACATCATAACAAAATTTCGATCTGGAATAAGCTTTTATGGAGATGGAATTGATTTGGGTGATATAACCTAAAACTATGATTTTCTTAACAGCAGATAAGGATTAAGGTTAAGCATTGAACCAAATCATTTTAGTTGTGAATATATTTGCCAAATGATACATTTCAAAAACTATGACCCCATTATAATGAAGTAATTACTCTTGTTGACCCCATTATACTCACTCATGGTCCCATATTATTTTTCTTGGGTTCATATTCAATATTGATACTCAAATTCGAAATATGATGATCAAGGTGAATTTTATACACTTTGTGACCACATATTTGATTAATTTGTTACTTTGTCCAACAAAGTAAATTTACCCATCAAACTTCATCTTTTTGTTCTCAAACTTTTTCTAAAGGTTCTCCAAGTTTTTTTAAAGTTGTGGTCCAAATTTGAGAACAATTAGACATTCCTACAATTTTTTATAGATTATTGAAGTTAATGTGTTGAAAACCATTATTTTTGTCTTTTATTTGACCTTTTTCCATGTCAGCGATCCAAGGCAAGGATCCGGGGTCAAATAAAAGACAAAAATAATGGTTTTCAACACATTAACTTCAATAATCCATAGAAAATTGTATGAATGTCTAATTGTTCTCAAATTTGGACAACAACTTTAAAAAAACTTGGAGAACCTTTAGAAAAAGTTTGAGAACAAAAAGATGAAGTTTGATGGGAAAATTTACTTTGTTGGACAAAGGAACAAACTAATCAAATATGTGGTGTCACAAAGTGTATAAAATTCACCTTGATCATCATATTTCGAATTTGAGTATCAATATTGAATATGAAGCCAAGAAAAATAATCTGGGACCATGCGTGTGTATAATGGGGTCAAAAAGAGTAATTACTTCATTATAATGCAAAAATACACTTTGTTACATGTGCATAAAATAATCATGTGATATTAATGTGACTACTCATTCTTCATAATATACTTGCATTCTCATCCTTTTTTTTTATCAACAACAATTTTTATTACTTGAACCTAATACCTTAATGAGAAAATCTCTAAATACTTGGCTAGATGCTAAATATATTTCCTAAAAAATAAATAGTTTGTCAATTTAGTTGAGTTGAAAGATTTTAATATTCTTTCTTTACAAAATATCAAGAATTCAGAGCAGTTCTCTGATCTTGTATTTGTCACTCAAAATTTTTTTGATGGGTATAATTGGAATAATTTTATCCATATAGATTATATATGAGCACCATTCTTGTTTCTACATTGTATGAGGAAATTACCATTTAATTAGATAATAAATTCATGATAAATGAAAAATAAATATGAAAGTTAAGATACTTATATGTAAATCACTATATTAAAAAGGTATAAAGGCCAGGTTATCTAAACCCTATGACTCTTTTTATGCTTTCTAGTCATCACCTTATAACAAATATTGGAGTTTAAGGGTTGGCCTAACAAATCATGTGGTTTACATACATAGGATTTCCTTGAGTATATCATACTTTTCCATATCCATTGTAGAACCTTGGTCATTATCATGTAATTATCTAGGAGATTAGGTTGGGCATCCATCAGATACACCCACATTCACTTTTCCTATGACACCAAGGTGAAGTATGTTCATCAAATAAATATCATAAAAGACCCATTCTAAGGGGACATGCCTGTAGAGAACTTCCATGCATTTATGAAAGATGTTAATAATCACAAAAACTATGAGGTCTAACTCATTGCAAATCCTAATGTGACCCTCACATCCATAAAATAGCCCCTTAGTGGTCAATTGCAAATATTAGCAATCAAATGCCTAAAAAGTAACTCTACAAACTATAGCACTCCCAACCTCATCTTTGAACACAAAAACCATAGAAAAACTCTAAGGTTAGAGATATAATATTAGGGAAAGTAAATATATGTGGTTCATTTAATCAACATTCCTTGAGATGAATGAAGAGAATCAACCCCTTCATTCCAACAACATCCAAGCAAGGTAACACATGTATCCTCTTCCTTTACCATATTTTATTGATCCCATCATGGTGCAATGATATGAGCAATAGATATCTATGTTTCCATGTAAAACTTTGTTATGATAACCTCTTTTTTTACCTACTAAATGCATTCATGAACTTTACACCCCAAACATCATTTAACCTTGATTTATGATAGATAAATTTCTTTTTACTTGTCATGATTTGTGATACCAGATGTGGACATTTTGGGGTGACTACATCTTATCTAAACTTGAATTGGTGCCTTACATAGGTTTTTATCCTTCAATATCCTCCTTTCCATTCGTTTCATAGAGTTCTATATAATTTCCCTTATTTTCCTTACAAAATACAATTTTCACTCCACTCGTAACTCAGTCTCTACACTTTGTGGGTACAAGACATGATATCTAATCATTGTCCAAAACTTACTAAAAGCATACTGGACACTCTGATGGGGACTAGCATTGAAGAATTAAACAATCCCAATGAGGTTGATAAATGTTTATTTTGTCTTGAAATTGTGGATATGTCCAAATACTTATAGTTCTTGCCATTCATGAGTTGCATGGATTCTTCACCATGATTGTTTACCATGATTTTTTAGGGGATTCCCCCTCAATGAGCATGTGTCGGTAGTCCTTAATATGCATGAATTGAATGGTTTCCTCCAATTCAGACATAATGAGGACCTTAAGGAGGAGATCCCTCTACACGTGCACTATCTAAACTTAAAACTTCTTATCTACCTAATAAAAAAATTCCTTATTGTGCACATTTTCATGGCCTCGAAGGTGCACATGTTGGCATGTATGACCTGAGAGCCAATCATGTGATGATTGTAATGGAATAGTTTGTAATTGTTTTGATAAATAAATAAAAGCAAGCTTCCAATTTATTCTATTTAATTCAGTTATGAGACAATGATGAAACATTATAAATGTCTAGATAATAATATTATTCCATGATGTATGTCATCAAGTACATTGTTTAAGGAGATGAGATCATATGAATGTTAAGAGTACATATATATTCTCATTATGTCCATGACCGGTTGTTATTGTGGAAGGTTGATAGACAACAATGACATATAAGATCAAAGTGTGAGTTGGTTGATGACAAAATCTCATTAGTCATGATATGGCTATATCAAACCAAGCCCACAGATAAATGTTAGAGAACAGTGTATCAGACAGACCCACCATGAGACTGACACATGGAATCCATTACCATGGTAGTAACAATCAACTCTCACAATGATGGTGGTGTTTGTGGTTCTTAAACCTGAAATTACTACACTCATCACATGTTATTCGGTATGATTTGACATCATCAAACACTATCCTAAAACATGGGTTGTTATAACGATGATGATTGGGTTAATGTGACACATTGGGACTGATTGTGAGTGATAGAGATGGGATTTGTCCCTCCTACACGAGTATGATATCATAGGCCTCTTGATTAGAGAGATTGAGAAATGCTTGACCATGCATATGTGAGTCAATATGTGATATTGATATTATATATATCTTAGACAGTCTGCTCTGGCTCAAGAAAGAAGATTGAATGTTGAAGAGGTGACTACTCCATGCCTCGAGTTCAATATGGATATCAGTGATAAAGGAATTATACAAACACTATAAAACCAAGCAATGATTGTAGGTTGAAGTTGTTCCCCCACTATGCATTCACTTAGGTAGAACTAATGTATGACTAGGTACCACTCTTTTCTTGTGATATCATAATTTAGTTATGGGCATTCATTGCCAATGTGATAGAGGACCTATAGGGTCACACACATAGTCCTTGACCTTGAAGAGGAGTTCGATCATGAATATTGATTGGATTTATTACTAAAGTGTTTAGGTATTACATTCATGCAACAAGTTAGCTGACTGCACTGCCAAATGATCGGTTCAAGCGTTGATACAACAACTTGGAGTGTCAGGCTTATTGTATTGTGCATTGGTTGGAATTTTTCCTGACCTACGTTGTGAGATGCCCGCGTCGCTTGTGTGAGATGACCATCTGGCGTGGTGCAAGACGACCCACTCATATATAGCAAACAACCACTTCGGGGGTGCAATTTTATTTCATCTAAGATTGGTGTTTACATCATGTTATGCATTAATTGGAATTGAATTGCCAAAACATGTAAAAAACTGGGAAATTACCAAACGACCGTTTGGACTCTGCCTAATGACCTTGATAAAAGTATTAAGGCACTTCATTCTGATCGAGGTGAAGAATACTAAAATCAAGAGTTTGTGGACCTTCTTAGTGCCCATGGGATTATATTCCAATGGACTCCACCTGGAACACCACAATAAAATGGTGTGTTAGAAAGAAGAAATGACACATTGTTGGATATGGTGTGATTGATGATGACTTTAGCTGAGCTTCTGACTACCTTATGGGGGTATTCTCTACAAACCACCACATTTACACTAAACAAAGTACCATCTGAACTGGTTCAAAAGATACCATATGAGATATGGACCAGGAAGCACCCCAACATGTCTTTTACAAGGATTTGGGGATGTGAAGTTTATGTCAAGATAATGTTTTTTGATAAACTTGGTCCTAAATCAAATAAATGTTATTTTGTTGGATATCCTAAAGAAACAAGAGGACATTACTTTTATTCCCAGTCTGACAACAAAGTGTTTGTTTCCAGGGAAGCTACATTCCTTGAGATGGATTTCAGGGAAAGTGGAACTTGAAGAGGTTCAAGACCAACAAGACAACATTGAACCAATAGTTTTATAAGAGGAACAAAGAGAATCGCAAAGTGTTGTGGAGTCTACAATTCCTCAAGTAACATAGGAACGTCATAGATCTATTAGGACACACTTTGAGCCTGAAAGATATGCATATCTTGTGACTCAAGAAGGAAGTAAATTGGTTATATATGATGAGCCAATGTCCTATCAAGATGCTATTGACGGAACATAGTCTGACAAATGTCTTGAGCCATGAGATCTGAGATGGAATCCATCTATGCCAACAAAGTATGGACTTTGGTGGATCCACGTGAAGGGGTAAAACCCATAGAGTGCAAGTGGATAATAAAAAAGGAGACAAAAATGGATGGTTAAGTGCAAACCTACAAGGGAAGATTGTCTACAAAGTGTTTTAGACAAGTTCAAGGTGTTGATTATGATGAAACCTTTTCTCCAGTGGCCATGGTTAAGTCCATCATGATTATTCTTTCTATAGCAGTTTATCATGACTATCAGACTTGGCAGATGGATGTTAAAACGATATTCCTTAACAATATTCTTCTTGAAGATGTGTATATGAAACAACTTGAGGGTTTTATAAATCCAAAATTCACAAATAAAGTTTGTAAGCTACAAAGGTCAATTTATGGATTGAAGCAAGCATCTACGAGCTGGAATCTTTGTTTTGATGAGATAGTCAAAGAGCTTATCTTTATTCAAGATGAAGATGAGCCTTGTGTGTACAAGAAGGTTAGTGGGAGCATAGTGACATTCCTCATATTGTATGGAGATGACATACTATTGTTGGGGAATGACATCCCTACTTCACAAAAGGTAAAGACATGGCTTGGAAATACATTTTAAATGAAAGACTTGGGAGAAGCATCCTACATCTTGGGGATAAAGATCTATAGAGATAGATCCAATAGGCTTCTTAGACTAAGTCAAAGCACACACATTGACAAAGTGTTGAAGCAGTTCAAAATGGAGAACTCAAAGAGAGGAAACCTTCCAATGTGTCATGGTGTCCCCATCTTTAGAGATCAATGTGCTGGTTCTTGTGAAGAAAAGGAACACATGAGTTTGATTCCATATGCTTCAACAATTGGATCAATCATGTATGCAATGTTATGTTCCCGTACAGACATCTCATATGCCTTAAGCATAATGAGAAGACATCAGTCAAAACTAGGTGACACTCACTGGATAGCCATGAAGAACATCCTCAAATACTTGAGAAGAACTAAGGATTAGTTATTTGTCTACAGCGGAGAGGAAGAGTTGGTGGTAAAGGGTTACACAGATGCAAGACTACGAGACTGATCAATATGATTACAAATCACAATCAGGATTCATGGATTGCCTAAGCAACAAAGCTATAAGATGGAATAATTCTACAGAAGAGACAGATGTAGATTCTACAATAGAGGTTGAGTATATTGCTGCATCAGATGCAACAAAGGAGGTTTGGATCAAGAAGTTAATCATTGAACTTGGAGTTGTTCCAAGCAACAGTGATGTGATTGAGCTATATTCTAAAAACAATGGAGCAATTGTATAAGATAAGGAACCTAGATCACATCAGTACTCAAATCATATACAAAGGCTGTTCCATCTCATACAAGAGATCGTATGATGAGGACATGTAAAGATTTTCATAGTACCAACTAAGAACAATGTTGCTAACCCCTTGACAAAGGCACTTTCACAACTGAAGCATGATGGTAATGTTAGGTCACTTGGAATAACATTTGTGGGTGATTAGCTATAAGTGCAAGTGGGAGTCTGTTGGTATGTATGCCCAAACACTCAATCATGTGATGATTCTAATGGCATAGTTTGTAATTGATTTTACAAACAGATAAAGGCAAGCTTCCAATTTATTTTGTTTAATTCAGTTATGAGATAATGATGAAACATTATAAATGTCTAGAGAATAATATTACTCAATGACATATGTCTAAGTAACGACCCCGCCTCCCAATAACCCCCAATTAAGGGAGACCAAGAGGTCAGAGCCATTATCCAAATTAACAGGATAAAGGTTCAACAATTAATCAATAATAATTATTAAATTCTATCGAACTAAACTGAAATCTGGTATAAAATAAAACGTTGCATACCTTTTTCAAAAACATGGATATCTATTGCTATCAACATCTGGAGTCTATTCTAACTAGTCCTCCTTTGTACTTTAATTCTTATTTAATTCCACATATGTCACTTTATTGTTTGTCCTTTTCAATCTTGCACCTAAAATGCTGACAAACAAAACGTCGGTCAGCATATCGAAATATGCCGGTATGTGGGGACAACCAAAATTTCACAAATATGGATAACAATCTAAATATCACAATCAAGTTGATTAACAAACCAATTTACGCTTTCAATGTGACATTCTCCACCACTTTTGCCCTAACCCTGGCATACCCTCCTTAGGGTTTCTCTTTTTCCAATGACTTAAGGCCACCTTCTCAATCCTGAGCTTGGTGCCTGGGGTCACCTCTCATAGTTCCCATTAGTCATTCTATAAAGAACACCTTCTCAATCTTGATCTTGGTGTCTGGGGTCACCACTCATGGTGCCCATTGATCTTCCCTCCTGGGCTTGACCTTTGGCATCATCCATCAGGGTGGCATGTAGGTGCGAGAATACACACTTATACTATTATTCTGATAATCATAGTGACTTTAAGATTTGCAAGTATGAACATCCAAACTGATAAGTTGCATTCAATGCGATGAATCATCTGGAGAACTCTTTGGGAAACTAATGTGATTAACCATAATTAACCACATACCTGTCAGGCTGACTTGAGACAAAATTAATCCAATCAATGCAAGAAATCCAATAGACAATCAAGCACACAAAGAGATCCTAAAATATGCATAAAATTTCCTATCATTGATCATGCCATCAAGATCTATTAAACCTAGCTTGCTTCCTAGGGTTTCTAGTCCACTTTTAGGGTTTCCATTGCAATTATGGTTCCTCTTCATTTTTACTCTTTTAAACCCTAATTTTATACAATTACTCACAAACCCTAATTATCTCATCTATTCTTCACAAAAGATATTAAGGTTACCTTTTAAAAACTTATAACCTTCATTTAAGATTAAAGGTACAATTAACCATCAATTAAGTCCATTATGCTCTTTTACATTAAACTACCATTTTTTTATCCTTTTAATTCATTACAAGATCATTAGGCCTAATTATCATCTTTGGTTCCTTTTGGATTAACAACTCATAGTTCATTATGATCTAATTCACATATGAACTCTATTTATCATTAATTCCACCTTTATCCATTAGAAAGCCCTAATTACCATATTAAGGGTACTTATCCAAAATTAGGAACTCTTATACTCGAAATAGCTTTGAACTATTGTATCTTAGCTTTATTCATGAATTTGTACAATTAAAGCCATTAAGAGTCACAATGACTAACATTAGGGTTTCAAGGCCCATTAAAGCTCTTTTATGTACATGGAATTCTAAATTAAACCAATTACGTGCAAAGTTCATCCTTTTATTCTTAATGTACATTTTATGATTAATAGGTTAATATCAACTTTAATCATCCATAAAACCCTTTTAAACACATTTATCATCTCAAATTAGGGTTTCTTAATCATTAAAGCATTAAAGTTGATAACTTCCACTACTTTTCGAATTGCAAGAGGAATTAGTTTCTAAATATATTTTTAATGGATTCCTCACATTTTTCTAAACAAATTCATATTTTTCATGTATCAATCCGAGCTACCAATAAAAAGATATGAATTTCACAATATTTCACTTACTTGGACCAATCATCGAGCACCACATGTTCCTTTCCATGCAACGTAACCTGGCTGATCAGAAACATAATCGAATGACACATTTAACACTACACGACCGTTTGGCTCTGCAATGCCTAGAGGGCAAAACCGTCCAATGCCTCTTCCCATCTAAAACCTCACAAAAATCCTCCGCTTCTTCCACAGAAGTTGATCGCGGGCCTCCCCCTTCCTCCCCAGGACTCGAGGGGCACCTGCAACTGCGGCCCTGCCTCCGTCGCCCTCTGTCGCACCCTCCAAGCCTTGACTCATGACCAGGATGGCCGGGTTTGAGGGCACTGGGCCTGCAACCCACAACCCTACTGCATACCTCCGACAGGTGTTGCGCGTAGGCGGGAGCAAGGATACGATGGTTGATAATCCATAGGTCATCAAAGGAACATCAGGCCTCCATCATGACGACTCCATGGCCCCTCGTGGTTCTAGGGTTAGAGATATTCCCTAAGCTAGGGTTTGAATGAAGAAGAAGAAGGAGAAGAAGAAGAGAGATGCATGGATCTCTCCTTGGGCTTAGCCATGGGCTCTATCCTTTTATAGAGGAGGGTAGTCATGTCTCAACATGCTTGCCCACGAAGAAACAAAGCCTTTTCCCAATAGGAATCCTATTTCTTCATTGAGAAGCAATCTTCTCTCTCCTATTTATCTCCTTGATAAACTATATTCTTTGGATATTTAGGAATTCAAAAATTCTCTCTCTTATTCTCTTTATGCTTGGTTTTTAATCCATTGGCACTAATTTATATTTCCTTTTAGTAGAAAATACCTCCTTTTTAACAATACCACAAAACTAGTAATTATGTGTCACATTGTCCTCTTATTTTGCATTTATTGGTATTTTCTATTTCTTTTTCTCCTTTGGGGCTCCTTGGACCCCAGGGAACTCTAATATTTCGAAATCCTTTTTAGTGGATACTCATTATCCTTCTAGATGCATCTATATCCATAATTTCTCATTATCTTACTTATTTCTTTATTAAAATATTTCTTTTTGAGGATTTCTCTTTATCTCTCTTTTTATTTTCTTTATTGGAATTGCTTTTAACATTAGAAACCTTATGGATACGAAAATCCACCAAAGATAACTCAATTACACCTCTTTCCACTTATTTCCCACATTTTATCCTTGTTTTCAATTTCTTTCTTAATAAAGAAATATTTAATTGATCTTTTCTTTTCTTATTACATTATTTTTGCAAATTTGGACTCCTTGGAACCCAAGAGGCACGAAATCCAACTTTGGATAACATTCCTTTTCCTTCTAGAGGTTTCTACATCTTTCTTTTCTCCATTTTCTTATTTACTCATTTAATAATGGAGTTTCCTTTGTCTTTTCCTTATTATTGGGCCCAATAGCCAATAAAGCCCACAAAACAATCAACAAGGCTATTGTAAATGAAATACTTTTATTCAAAACAAATTATATCATTATTTGTTCAAATATCTTTAATAGGAGAAATTACATTTCTCACCAAAAGAACCCAAAAAATTAGGGTTGTAACATCCTTCCCCTCTTATAGGAATTTTGTCCTCAAAATTCCATCAAGAAAATAAACAAATAGGATAAGCCTTTCTTATGTCCATCATGGCTCCCATGTGGCCTCACCTTTTACATGGTGCTTCCCAAGAACCATCATCATCTCATATTCTTTCATCTAAGTTCTCTCTCACCTTGGTATATCGTACCCTCATATGTGACTCAGGACATTTCAACCTCTCCTAAAGCTGAATAGGTTCAGGGCTCAACACATGGCTTGGGTACCTCACATAGTGCTCTAGATCGGACTCATGGAACACATTTTTAATCATGTTATCCTGAGGGGTAAGGCTAAATACAACCATCTCTACTAATCCATCTGAAATGGACCATGCAACCGAGACTCAGCTCTCTTAGCTATAACTTAGAGGGGTCAGATTTTCACATCACATACTCTCCCACAGTGAACTGCATATCAGTCTACTTTGCATCAACTCACGACTCATGTCACCCCTGGGCTCTCTTTCAGCAATTGCAAGATCAAAGCGACTTCATCTGCACACACTGTGGTCCTTTTCCTGACCTTCGCGAGGTCCCATCACCAACATCATCTTAATGAAGTGGTGACTGACACAACCTCCCTTACAAAGCTTCTTTACATCCCGATACTGGCTATGGTGGTTATCATCACATCTTACAGAAGACAAGAACTGTCTCCATGTATCACCCAGAATGAGCACACATGCTCCCATCAAACCCTCTAGTCTGGATCATCCTATTATTTAGGGGTGATAAACTGTACTAACATCGAGTTCTTCATGTATCTACTTCCACCGCATGGAAGCGAATCTTTAGGTTATACTCAAGAACTTTTGAACTCGCATCATGGTGTAGTCAAACCATCTTTCTCATATGTAGTTCAACCGGATCCATCCCTTGACAATATTCTTTCTTTCTCATGTCATCTAGGTAAGGCAATCTACCATAACCCATATTACATCTTGACCTTCCTTGGTCTAGGGGAGACTTATCACAACATCCATAGTGATGAACTCCCATTCCCTCTCGAGGAATCTTTATCCTCTACATCAACTTTTTGGGTTACTGGTGTTCGTCCTTCACCTCCTGGCTTGCATGGCAACAAACCACGTACAACTTCATCTTAAGCATCCAAAGTACTACTATCACTTACTATCTTCGTAGTACCATGATGTATGATGAACTTAAAATCATGATCTCCTGAAGGTCATGATTCCTCAAGATTGATTCCTCAGAAAACCTAAACCACTCTAATCGGGGTTTCATGACCTTCTTTTCTAGAGAAGTGCATCTGAGGTTCTACAACCATCCTTTTATTGCATTAAGGCCTAGGCTGGCTAACAACTACTAACTTGATCAACAATCTCGTTACATTTGAGTGTTAGCCCAAACATATCTCACAAACTCAGGGTTAATCTAACAACCTCTTCTAGCCTCCAACTAAACTAGGCAGTTGCATCTCAACAAAAGCAACCATTACTACCTTTCATCTTTAGGTGCTAGGTAATGTTGAAGACATACACCTCCATGTATTCCACTTATTATCTCATCTCAAACTCCAAGTATACCTTCATCAAGAAAACTCTGAGCTCATTCTCTTGGTTTTCGAACTCAACCTTGTATAACTCATAGCTCACGATAAAAACATCCTCATAAGATTACTACCTTAGTTCTCTTGATGTTTGTAAACCATCCACATATCGTTTACTCCACAAGGGTATATTATCATCTCTGTCCTCATACCTCATAGCAACATTCCAACTCACATCATCTTTATTCTTGGTGTATGGCATGTGTATTGTCCTATCTCTCACTCCCATAACAAGAGGAAATGAGCATTTGGTGGCCGTCCAAACACAAAGTTCTTCCTATTCTAAGAGTAGAGATGGTGCATCCCACATTAATAGTACACCTTCAAAACTAAGTTGAAACGTGCAACTTATGTCTCTACATCACAATCATCTTGATATCAAAGTTACTTCCATGGAAAACTGGTCTCGAACCTACTTGGGTTACCACACAATCCTTGTCATCTCTTCTAGGTTTGTAGGGTGTCGGCACTTTTGGGGTCATCCCTCTTCCCTTATGCATCTAGAGAGTGCCCTAATCATCTTCCCTTTGGGTCCCATGATCTCATGAAGGTGATCAATCTCCTAACCCATGGCCGTCAGACAATGATAGCTATTACCTCCGGACCCTATGGTCATGTGCAACTAGGGAATTAGGAAACTCCTACTTCCATCGGTCTTATCCCTACCTGACCCTAGGATAGACTTAGGATAGTACATGTCCAATTCATAACCTTACCCAAGTCTCCATCATATCTCTCTATATTCCTAGGCTATCTTTCATCCTTTCATAGGGGTCATGGTGACCGACCTACCTTGGTCAGGCCCCATATCGGTTACCTCCATGGTAATACATCCATATGCACTTAGTGATGGTTATCTATGGGTCTACATGTTCATTCTCTTATTATGTACTTTTCACTTCGCTTCTCAAAATCCTATGAGACCTCTTTAAGTTACCACAAAACCAACAAAGACGGTATGCACCCTAAAAAAGGGTCCCTCTCCCAGGATGGGAGGAAACTACACTTTGATAACAAAGGTCACAAACTGTAATGACCCCGCCTCCTGGTAACCCCCATTTTAGGGAGATCGAAAGGTCAGAGCTGTTATCTAATAACCCAGATCCAAGGTTCGACAAATAATCAATAACAATTAACAAATTTTACCAACTAAACTGAAAAATGGTATAAAATAAAACTCTACATACCTTTTCCAAAATTGGGATATCTACATCTATCCGCATCAGGATTTTACTCTAATTAATCCTCCTTTGAACTTTAATTCTTAATTAATTTCACATATGCCACTTTACTATTGGTTCTTTTCAAACTTGTACCTAAAACACCGACAAACAAAATATCAGTCAGTATATCGACATATACTGGTATGTGGGGACAACCAAAAGTTTGCACATATGAATAACAATCTAATTGTCACAATCAAGTTAATTAACAAGACAATTTACATTTTCCAGTATGACATTCTCCACCTCTTTTACCCTAACCCTGGCATACCCACCTTAAGGTTTCTTTTACCAATGACTTAAGGCCACCTTCTCAATCCTGAGCTTGGTGCCTAGGGTCAGCACTCATGGTGCCCTCTAGTCATGCAATATCATAGGCCACCTTCTCATTCCCGAGCTTGGTGCATTGGGTCACCACTCATGCTACCCATTGGTCTACCCATCTGGGTCTGACCTTTGGCATCATCCATCAGGGTGGCATGTAGGTGTGAGATTACATACTTCTATTATTAATGTGATAATCATAGTGACTTTATGATTTGCAAGTATGGACATCCAAACTGATAATGTGCATTCAATGCGATTAACCATCCGGAAAATCCTCGGGAAACTAAGGCGGTTATTCATAACTAACCACATACATGTTAGGCAGACTCATGTGCAGGAATAATCCAAACAAGAAAGTAATCCAAAATCAAGCAAGCACTCAATTCAGTCCTGAAATTACATTCAATTCCTTTTTATCAAAATCTATCCAAGCCATCTTGCTACTTATGGTTTCTATTCCTTTTTAGGGTTTCTTCCCCTTTTTAGGGTTACTTGGAAATCAGGATTTTACTTCATCTTACTCTTTTAAACCCTAATTTTCTCGTCTATCCTTTACGAAAGTTATTAACGTTACCTTTTACAAACGCATAACCTTAATTCCAGATTAAAGCACAATTAACCATCAATTAAGTCCATTAAGCCTCTTTTTCATTAAAGCTACCATTTTTATCCTCTTTAATCTATGAAAAAGTCATGATACTCGTTTATCATCAATTCATAGTTGATTATGCTCTAATGCTCATATGAACGTTATTTATCAATAATTCTACCTTTTATCCACTAGGAAACCCTAATTTCCACATTAAGGGTATTTAACCACAATTAGGAACTTTAATGCTCGAAATAGCTTAGAATCATCATATCTTAACTTTATTCATGATTTTGAATAATTAAAGCCAATAAGAGTCACATTTATTAAATATTAGGGTTTCAAGGCCCATTAAAACATACTTATGCACATGAACTCTCAATTAAACTAATTACGTGCAAAATTCATATTTTTTTTAATCTTAATGTATCTCTTTATGATTAACAGGTTAATATCAACTTTAATCATCAATTAAACCCTACCAATCACATTAATCATAGGGTTTCTTAATCATTATTACATTAAAGTTGATAACTTACACTACTTTTCAAATTGCGAGAGGAATTAGCCTCTAAATATATTTTTATTGGATTCCACTCATTTTGTTGAGCAAATTTCATATGTTATGCATAACCATACGAGATATCATTTATGAGATATGAATTTCACAAAAATACTTACTTTGGCCAATCCAAGAGCGCCACGTGGCCATTTCCATGCAAAGCGGCTCGCTACTTTGAAAACATAACAAAAAGACTGAAACGCCCTTGGTAAGTCAAGTGTTCCTTTATTCTGTGGAGGGGCACAACGGTCTAATGGCCGACCCATCTTCTTCCTTGTGATTTCTTACTATTGCCGATAGGTTTAAGAGCTGAACGCGGCCCATCCGCTGCTCTCCCTCCCAACTCTGGACCTAAAGCATGCGGACGACTAATGCTCTGCCTCCGACGCCCTCCATCACACTCAGCAGCACCCAAAACCTGTGACCAAGGCAGCCGACTGGTGCTGGCCAGGCCTGCAACACGTAGCGGCCCTACAACCATGCTGCCGCTGCTACGCGTGATCTGGGGCACGATTTCAATGGCCAAACATTTGCTGAGTGTCGCGGAAGTAGCCCACATCGATCAAGCTTGTCTAACGGCTTCTTATAGTACCAGGGTTGCACTCCCCTTCTTGGTTAGGGTTTGGATGAAAACTTGGAAGAAGAAAAAGTAGAAGAACGTGGGGTTCTCTCTTCCTTTCGAACCAAGGCTCTACCCCTTATATAGGGGTGGAAAACAAAGCCATAGGTTGGCTTATACATGACTCGAATAGTCCCTTTCCAAAAGGAATCATATTCCTTCAAGGAGAAGTAATCCTTCTCTCTCTTCTTTATCCTTTTGATATTCTCTATTATTTGTATAAATAGAAATTCGAAAATCCTTGCCATTATTCTCTTTATTCTTGGCTTTTAATTCATTGGCTTCGAAATTATATTTTCCTCAAGTAGGAAATACTTCCTTTTTAACAATACCACATAATTTATTAATAATGTATCACATTATGCTCTTATTTTGCAATTTTGGTATTTTCTCTTTCTTTCCTCTTTATTGGGGTTCTTTGAGCCCCAAGAAACTCTAATATTTCGAAATTCCTGTATAAGGATACTTTTTATCCTTCTAGATGCATCTAAATGCATTATTCTTCATTATTTCTCATTATCTTGTTTATTTCTTATTAAAATAGCTCTTTTTGAGAATTTATCTTTATTTCTCTTTTATTTTCCTCATTGGTATTCCTTTTATTATTAGGAATCCTTAAGATACAAAATTCCACTAAGGATAACTCAATTACACCTCTTTCCACTTATTTTCCACATTTTATCATTGTTTTCAATTTCTTTCATAATAAAGAAATGCTTATTTAATCTTTTCTTTCCTTATTGCCTTTCCTTTACAACTTTGGACTCCTTGGAACCCAAGGAACCCATGTGGCATGAAATTCACCTTTGGATTAAGTTCTTTTGCCTTCTAGAGGTTTCCACACCTTTCTTTTCTCAAAAACTCAATTATTCATTTACTAATTGAATTTCCTTGTTATTGGGCCCAATAGCCAATAAAGCCCACAACACAATCATCAAGGCTATTGTAAACAAAATCCATTTATTGAAAACAAATTATATCATTATTTGTTCCAATATCTTTAATATGAGAAATTACATTTCTCACCAAAGGAACCCAAAAATTGGGGTTGTAACATCTTTCCCCTCTTATAAGAATTTTTTCCTCAAAATTCCATCAAGCAAACAAACAGTTCAGGATAAGCCTTTCATACATCATCAGGGCTCCCATGTGGCTTCACCCTTTCCATGGTGCTTCCCAAGAACCTTCATCATCTCATATTCTTCCCTCTGAGTTCTTTCTTACCTTGGTATATCATACCCTCATAGGTGACTCAGGACATTTCAACCTCTCAAAAGTTGAATGGGTTCAAGGCTCAGCACATGGCTTGGGTACCTCACATAGTGCTCTAGATCGGACTCATGGAACACATTACACATCATGTTATCCTGAGGGGTAAGGCTAAACAAAACCATCTCCACCAATCCATCTCAAATGGACCCATATATCGGGGACTCAACTTTCTCAGTTCTAGCTTAGAGGGGTCGGATTTTCACATCACATATTCTCCCACAATGAACTGCATGTCAGTCTGCTTTGCATCAGCTCGTGACTCATGTCACCACTGGGCTCTCTCTCATCCATTGCATGATCAAAGTGACTTCATCTGCATACACTATGGTTCTTTTCTGACCTTCATGAGGCCTCTTTCACCAACATCATCTTAATGAAGTGGTGACTGACACAACCTCCTTCTAGAACTTCTTTCATCCCGATAAAGGCTATGGTGGTTAACGTCATATCTTATGAATTGTCTCTTTGTATCACCCTGACTGAGCACACATGCTCTCATCAGACCCTCTAGTCTGGATCATACTAACCATTAGTATGGGGTGCTAAACTGTACTAACATCAGGTTCTTCAGGTATCTACTTCTACCTCATGGGAGTGAACCTTTAGGTCATACTCAAGAACTTTTGAACTCACATCATGGTGTGGTTGAACCATCTTTCTCTCTTAAGTAGTTCAACCGAATCCATCCCTTGACATCATTCTTTCTTTCTCATGTTATCTAGGTAAGGCGATCTACCATAACCCATATTTTATCTTGACCTTCCTTGGTTTAGGGAAGGCTTACCATCACATCCATAGTGGTGAATTCCCATTCCCTCTCGGGGACTCTCTATCCTCTATATCACTACATTGGGTTACTGGTGTTCGTCCTTCACCTATTGACGTGCATGGCGATGAGCCACATGTATCTTTGTACACTTTTCATCTTAGGCATAAAAAATACTACTATAGCTTACTATCTTAGTAGTACCACAGGGTATCATGATCCCTTGTATGTCATGATTTCTCAAGACCCTAAACCTCTTTAGTCAGGGTCTCATCACCTTCTTTTCCAAAGAAGTGTATCTGAGGTTCTACAACCATCCTTTTATCACATCAAGGCCTAGGTTGGCTAACCAAACAACTACTAATCTTGTTCAACATATCTCGTTATATCTAAGTGTTAGCCAAACTTATCTCTTTTTCTCAACTTAAGGTTAGCCAAACAACCTCAACTTCTTCTAGCTTCCAGCTAAACTAGGAAACTATATCTCAACCAGAGCATTCATTACCACTTCTTATCGTTAGGTGTTAGGTAATGTTGAAGACATACACCTCCAACTAGGTATAAAGCCTCACAACCGATTACTAAACCTCTTTAGAGTCTAAGAAACTCTTCTTCCTAACCCCTTAGGCACATAGGTACCACAAGCCTTATCTTCCCTCTAAGGTTTGGTTCCTTTAAAGGCAACCAAGATATCATCAGCCTCTAGGGGTCAGGCATAAGGCAACCACTATCATCCACTTGGGTCGCATCATCCTCAACTCCCCATTGTTCCTCAAATCTCAGGGTTTTAGGCCTCCATCCTCCATGCTGGGGTCCTACTTCTCTCTCTAGAGCTAACTCCACATCCAGCCATACTACTAGAGGTCCTCTCTCCATGAAGGATCAAGCTCACAGGCATACCTCTAAGTGGGTGAAGCCTATGCTCAAACTTATGTTTGCTCATGATTATCCATAGCCCCTTATGCTTATCTCATAAGCCATCCATCATGTCCTTCTGGCCTCAGTTTTAACTTACTGCTCGTACTACTTATGTACTCTGGGTGAAATCTATATCCTACTTACAAAAGCCCATAATGTTTCTATAGGTTCTTCTCTAACCTCATCCATGAAGGAGCTATCCTTTGCTCAAACATGCACGACCCTTCCTAGGGTTGGGTTTCCAAAGGTACTTGATCATCCAACCTCTCATAGATCATATGGCATCCAAGGCATGTCTATCCAAATACCTGGTCTACCATGACATCTAACTCATCATGTCATCTCTCTCTCTAACCTCCACTTAGGGTTAGGGTTATCATCCTTAGAGGACGTGCTAGGTCTCTACTTTTAATGCAGATCTCTGCCTCCATGAACAACTCTCTCTCTACTCATCCTCCTGACAAGAAGGTCTATTCTCAGGTCTCTCCTGAGGGTAAAGACAACTCGTGTCATACGACCTAAGCATGTATCTATTCTTTAGTTTGTGCTTAATCTATTAAGATTATGTCCATGACATCTTATTTACATGCTTTTCATTAATTTGGTGGAGGATTCCTTAGACCTTATTAACCTTACCCATACCTCAAGAGGGTGAGGAGAAGAGAGAAAACCCTAATCCTTAAGGTCCTTAATAGAATTTGAGTTGAGAAGGGATGAACAAGATGAGAGAGTCCTAAAGGTATCTTATTTCAAGCCATATCCTAAGACATTGGCCAGGCAGTCACACAATTCGGGAGTCCTCATATTCCAACTAGCGGTGTGGAGGAAAATATTTCTAGCCCCCAGACGTGATCCTTTTCTAGACACCTCAATCTTTTGGACAATCCTCTAATAACTCCCTCGGTTCCATGGGATTTGTAAAATTTAGTAATTATTAAAGATTATGTGAGGAACCTATGCTCTGATACCAATTGTAATGACTCCACCTCCTGGTAACCCCCATTTAAGGGAGACCGAAAGGTCAGAGCCGTTATCTAATAACTTGGATCCAAGGTTCGACAAATAATCAATAACAATTAACAAGTTTTACCAACTAAACTGAAAACTGGTATAAAATAAAACTTTGCATACCTTTTCTAAAACTGGGATATCTACATCTATCTGCATCAGGAGTCTACTTTAACTAATCCTCCTTTGAACTTTAATTCTTAATTAATTTCACATATGCCACTTTATTGTTGGTTCTTTTCAAACTTGTGCTTAAAACGCCGACAAACAAAACATCGGTCAGTATATCGAAATATACTGGTATGTGGGGACAACCAAAAGTTTGCACATATGGATAACAATCTAATTGTCACAATCAAGTTAATTAACAAGCCAATTTACATTTTCCAGTATGACATTCTCCACCGCTTTTGCCCTAACCCTGGCATACCCACCTTAGGGTTTCTTTTGCCAATGACTTAAGCCCACCTTCTCAATCCCGAGCTTGGTGCCTGTGGTCACCACTCATGGTGCCCTCCAGTCATGCAATACCATAGGCCACCTTCTCATTCCTGAGCTTGGTTCCTGGGGTCACCACTCATGGTGCCCATTGGTCTACCCATCTGGGCTTGACCTTTGGCATCATCCATCAGGGTGGCATGTAGGTGCGAGAATACATACTTCTATTATTAATGTGATAATCATAGTGACTTTATGATTTGCAAGTATGAACATCCAAACTGATAAATTGCATTCAATGCGATTAACCATCCAGAAAATCCTCGGGAAACTAAGGTGGTTATTCATAACTAACCACATACCTACTAGGAAGACTCAGGTGCAGGAATAATCCAAACAAGCAAGTAATCTAAAATCAAGCAAGCACTCAATTCAGTCTTGAAATTACATTCGATTCCTTTTTATCAAAATCTATCCAAGCCATCTTGCTACTTATGGTTTCTATTCCTTTTTAGGGTTTCTTCCCCTTTTTAGGGTTACTTGGAAATTAGGATTTTACTTCATCTTACTCTTTTAAACCCTAATTTTCTCATCTATCCTTTACGAAAGTTATTAAGGTTACCTTTTACAAATGCATAACCATAATTCCAGATTAAATTACAATTAACCATCAATTAAGTCCATTTAGCCTCTTTTTCATTAAAGCGACCATTTTTATCATCTTTAATCTATGACAAAGTCATTATACTCGTTTATCATCAATTTGTAGTTCACTATGCTCTAATGCTCATATGAACATTATTTATCGATAATTATACCTTTTATCCACTAGGAAACCCTAATTTCCACATTAAGGGTATTTAACCACAATTAGGAACTTTAATGCTCGAAATAGCTTAGAATCATCATATCTTAAGTTTATTCATGATTTTGAATAATTAAAGCCATTAAGAGTCACATTTACCAAATATTAGGGTTTCAAGGCCCATTCAAACATACTTATGCACATGAACTCTCAATTAAACTAATTACGTGCAAAATTCATCTTTTTTCAATCTTAATGTATCTCTTTATGATTAATAGGTTAATATCAACTTTAATCATCAATTAAACCCTACTAATCACATTAATCATAGGGTTTCTTAATCATTATTACATTAAAGTTAGTAACTTACACTAATTTTCAAATTTCGAGAATAATTAGCCTCGAAATATATTTTTATTGGATTCCTCTCATTTTTCTGAGAAAATTTCATATTTTATGCGTAACCATATGAG
Source organism: Alisma plantago-aquatica (assembly GCA_963693085.1). NCBI lineage: Eukaryota > Viridiplantae > Streptophyta > Magnoliopsida > Alismatales > Alismataceae > Alisma > Alisma plantago-aquatica. Next base: position 365,787,228 of record OY856411.1, on the reverse strand, counting down.
CTACCGTTTATGAGATATGAATTTTGCAAAAATACTTACTTTGGCCAATCCAGGAGCGCCATGTGGCCGTTTCCATGCAAAGCGGCTCACTACTTTGAAAACATAATGAAAAGACTGAAACGCCCTTGGTATTTCAAGTGTTCCTTTATTCCACAGAGGGGCACAATGGTCTAATGGCCGACCCATCTTCTTCCTCGTGATTTCTTACTGTTGTCGCTAGGTTTAAGAGCTGAACACAGCCCCGTCACTTCTCTCCCTCCCAATTCTAGACCCAAAGCATGCTAACAACTGATGCTCCTCCTTTGATGCCCTCCATCGCACGCAGCAGTGCCCAAAACCCACGGCCAAGGCAGTCGGCTGGAGCTGGCCAGGCCTGCAACATGCAGCAGCCCTGCAACCATGCCGCTGCTGCTACGCGTGATCCGGGGCACAATTTTGATGGCCAAACATTCCCTGGGTGTCGTGGAAGCATCCCGTATCGATCAAGCTTGTCTAACAACTTCTTATAGTACCAGGGTCGCGCTCCCCTTCTTGGTTAGGGTTTGGATGAAAACTTGGAAGAAGAAAAATGTAGAAGAACGTGGGGTTTTCTCTTCCTTTCGAACCAAGGCTCTACCCCTTATATCAGGGTGGAAAACAAAGCCATATGTTGGCTTATACATGACTCAAAGAGTCCCTTTCCAAAAGGAATCATATTCCTTCAAGGAGAAGTAATCCTTCTCTCTCTTCTTTATCCTTTTAATATTCTCTATTATTTGTATAAATAGAAATTCGAAAATCCTTGCAATTATTCTATTTATGCTTGACTTTTAATTCATTGGCTTCGAAATTATATTTTCCTCAATTAGGAAATACTTCCTTTTTAACAATACCACATAATTTATTAATAATGTATCACATTATGCTCTTATTTTGTAATTTTGGTATTTTCTCTTTCTTTCCTCTTTATTGGGGCTCCTTGGGCCCCAAGAAACTCTAATATTTCGAAATTCCTTTAGAAGGATACTTATTATCCTTCTAGATGCATCTAAATGCATTATTCTTCATTATTTCTCATTATCTTGTTTATTTCTTATTAAAATAGCTCTTTTTGAGAATTTCTCTTTATTTCTCTTTTATTTTCCTCATTGGTATTCCTTTTATTATTAGGAATCCTTAAGATACGAAATTCCACTAAGGATAACTCAATTACACCTCTTTCCACTTATTTTCCATATTTTATCATTGTTTTCAATTTCTTTCATAATAAAGAAATGCTTATTTAATCTTTTCTTTCCTTATTGCCTTTCCTTTGCAACTTTGGACTCCTTGGAACCCAAGGAACCCATGTGGCATGAAATCCACCTTTGGATTAAGTTATTTTGTCTTCTAGAGGCTTCCACACCTTTCTTTTCTCAAAAACTCAATTATTCATTTACTAATTGAATTTCCTTGTTATTGGGCCTAATAGCCAATAAAGCCCACAACACAATCATCAAGGCTATTGTAAATGAAATCCATTTATTCAAAACAAATTATATCATTATTTGTTCCAATATCTTTAATATGAGAAATTACATTTCTCACCAAAGAAACCCATAAATTGGGGTAGTAACACAAACGTCCTTATGACCAGGCTTTACATCCACATGAGCGTGCTTAGCCCTAGCAAGATACTAAGGCACAAGCAGACCACCTATTAAACCATGCTAGGTCATACTTTTTCTCATCCTCAACATTGGACCAAGAACAAGCCTTCCCATGTCACCAACTTAGCTGTGATGGGTTCATCAAACTTACCTTATACTTAAGGGGTTTCCCTTTCCTCTAAACATGGGGAGTACCATGCTTGAATCTATAAAACTCAAATCTCATCATGAGCATCAGGTACACCACTTCCCCTCTTAGGCCTAGGAACCCTAGTTTCACTTTTTGGATGTCCAACTGCATGCTTACCCTTTTCACTACGAACCAAGCTTGTACAAGGTATGACATGCACTTCCCATAATCCTTCTACTTGGACAACACTTCATAGTGGAGTCCTCCTCAAGGACATCCAACAAAATATAAGGCCTCACAACCTATTACTAAACCTCTTCAGGGTCTAAGGAACTCTTCTTCCTATCCCTAGAAGGTAAGCATCTAGACCATAGGCACATAGGTACTAGGAACCTCATCCTCTTTCTAGTGTTTGGTTCCTCCAAAGACAACCAAGATATCATTAGCCTTCAGGGATCATGCATGAGGCAACCACAACCATCCACTTAGGTTGCATTATCCTCAACTCCCCACTGTTCTTCATATCTCAGAGTCTAAGCTTCCAACCTTCTTGCTTGGGTCTTACTCTCTCTCTCTCTCTAGAGCTAACCCTACAAACAACCTTACTACTAGAGGTCCTCTCTCTATGAAGATGGATCAAGCTCACAAGCATACCCCTACATGGGTGAAGCCTATGTTCAAACTTACGTTCACTCAAGATTATCCATAGCCACTTTATGCTTATCTCATAAGCTATCCACCATACTCTCCTAGCCAGGGTTTGAGCCTACTGTCAGCACTACTAACGTACTCTGGGTGCATGTTATGCCCTACTCACATAAGCCCATAGGGTTTCTATAGGTTCTTCACTAACCTCATCATCGAAGGAGTTATCCTTCACTCTAACATGCACGACCCTTCCTAGGGTTGGGTCGCCAAAGGTACTAGGTCATCTAACCTCACATGGCTCATATCATCATGGGCATCCCAAAAGCATGTCCACACCCTTGGTCTATCATGACATCTACCTCATCATGCCATCTCTCTCTCTAACCAACACTTAGGGTTAGGGTTAGCATCATCCTCAAAGGATGTGCCATGTCTCTACTTATAATGGAGGTCTCTACGTCCAAGACTAACTTTCTCTACTCATCCTCCTGACGAGGAGGTCTAGCCTCAGGTCTCTCCTGAGGGCATGACAACATATGTCATACGACCTAAGCATGTGGCTATTCTTTAGTTTACGCTTAAACTATTAAGCTTATGTCCATGACACCTTATTTACATGCTTTTCATTAATTTGGTGGAGTATTCCTTAAACCTTATCAACTTTACCCCTACCTTAAGAGAGTGAGGAAGAGAGAGAAAACCCTAATCCTTAAAATCCTTAACAACATTAGAGTTGAGAAGGGATGGACAAGATGAGAGAGTCCTAAAGGTATCTTATTTCGAGTCAGATCCTAAGACATCGGCCAGGCAGTCACACAAATCCGGGAGTCCTCATATTCTGACTAGCGATGAAGAGGAAAACCTTGCCAGCCCCCAGATGTGATCCTTTTCTAGACACCTCTGTCCTTCGGAAAACCCTCTAATAACTCCCTTTGGTTCTATAGAGTTTGTAAAATTTAATAATTATTAAAGATTAAATGAGGAACCTATGCTCTGATACCAAATGTAACGACCCTACCTCCCAGTAACCCCCAATTAAGGGAGACCAAGAGGTCAGATCCATTATCCAAATTAACAGGATCAAAGGTTCAACAATTAATCAGTAATAATTATGAGATTCTACCAAACTAAACTGAAATTTGGTATAAAATAGAACTTTGCATACCTTTTTCAAAAACTTGGATATCTACTGCTATCCACATCTGGAGTTTATTCTAAATAATCCTTCTTTATACTTTAATTCTTATTTAATTCTACATATGCCACTTTACTATTTTTCCTTTTCAATCTTGCATCTAAAATGTCGACAAACAAAACATCAGTCAGCATATCAAAATATGCCGCTATGTGGGGACAACCAAAATTTCACAAATATGGCTAACAATATAAATATCACAATCAAGTTAATTAACAAACCAATTTATGCTTTCAATGTGACATTCTCCACCACTTTTGCCCTAACCCTGGCATACCCTCCTTAGGGTTTCTCTTTTTCCAATGACTTAAGGCCACCTTCTCAATCCCGAGTTTGGTGCTTCGGGTCACCTCTCATAGTGCCCATTAGTCATTCTATAAAAACCACCTTCTCAATCCCGAGCTTGGTGTCTGGGGTCACCACTCATGGTGCCCATTGGTCTTCCCTCCTAGGTTTGACCTTTGGCCTCATCCATCAAGGTGGCATGTTGGTGTGAGAATACACACTTATACTATTATTGTGATAATCATAGTGACTTTAATATTTGCAAGTATGAACATCCAAACTGATAAGTTGCATTCAATGCGATGAATCATCTGGGAAACTCTTCAGGAAACTAATGTGAATAACCATAATTAACCACATACCTGTGAAGCTAACTTGAGATAGAATTAATCCAATCAATGCAAGAAATCCAATAGGCAAGCAAGCACACAAAGAGATCCTGAAATATGCATACAATTTCCTATCATTGATCATGCCATCAGGATCTATTAAACCTAGCTCACTTCCTAGGGTTTCTAGTCCACTTTTAGGGTTTCCATTGCAATTAGGGTTCCTCTTCATTTTTACTCTTTTAAACCCTAATTTTATACAATTACTCACAAACCCTAATTATCCCATCTATTCTTCACGAAAGATATTAAGGTTACCTTTTAACAACATATAACCTTCATTTCAGATTAAAGGCACAATTAACCATCAATTAAGTCCATTATGCTATTTTACATTAAAACTACCATTTTTTATCCTTTAATTCATTATAAGATCATTAGGCCTAATTATCATCTTTGGTTCCTTCTGGATTAACAACTCATAGTTCATTATGATCTAATTCACATATGAACTCTATTTATCATTAATTCCACCTTTATCCATTAGAAAACCGTAATTACCATATTAAGGGTACTTATCCAAAATTAGGAACTCTTATACTCGAAATTGCTTTGAACTATCGTATCTCAGCTTTATTCATGAATTTGAACAATTAAATCCATTAAGAGTCACAATGACTAACATTAGGGTTTCAAGGCCCATTAAAGCTCATTTATGTACATGTAATTCTAAATTAAACCAATTATGTGCAAAGTTCATCCTTTTTGTTCTTAATGTACCTTTTATGATTAACATGTTAATATCAACTTTAATCATCCATAAAACCCTTTTAAACACATTAATCATCTCAAATTAGGGTTTCTTAATCATTAAAGCATTAAAGTTGATAACTTCCACTACTTTTCAAATTGCAAGAGGAATTAGCTTCTAAATATATTTTTAATGGATTCCTCGCTTTTTTTGAGCAAGATTCATATTTTACATGAATCAATTTGAGCTACCAATAAAAAGATATGAATTTCACAATATTTCACTTACTTTGACCCGTCATCGAGCGCCACGTGTTCCTTTCCATGCAACGTAACCCGACTGATCAGAAACATAATCAAATGACGCATTTACCCATGCACGGCCGCTTGGCTCTGCAATGCCCGAAGGGCAAAACTGTCCAACACCTCTTCCCGTCTTCAACCTCACAGAAAACCTCCGCTTCTACTGCAGTAGCTGACCACAGGCCTCCCCCTACCTCCCCAGGACTCGAGGGGCACCTGCAACTGTGGCCCTACCTCCGCTGCCCTCCGTCACGCCCTCCAAGCCTCGACCCATGGCCAGGATGGCCACCGGGCCTGCAACCCGCAACCCTACTACAGACCTATGGAAGGTGTTGTGTGTAGGCGGGAGCAAGGAGACGATGGTCGATAATCCACAGGTCGTCAAAGGAACATCATGCCTCCATCATGATGACTCCATGGACCCTCATGATTCTAGGTTTAGAGTTATTCCCTAAGCTAGGGTTTGAATGAAGAAGAAGAAGGAGAAGAAGAAGAGAGATGTGTGGATCTCTCCTTGGGCTTAGCCATGGGATCTATCCTTTTATAGAGGAGGGTAGCCATGTCCCAGCATGCTTGCCCATGAAGAAACAAAGCCTTTTCCCAATAGGAATCCTATTTCTTCATTGAGAAGCAATCTTCTCTCTCCTATTTATCTCCTTGATAAACTATATTCTTTGGATATTTAGGAATTCGAAAATTATCTCTCTTATTCTATTTATACTTGGCTTTAAATCCATTAGCACGAATTTATATTTCCTTTTAGTAGAAAATACCTCCTTTTTAATAATGCCACAAAACCAGTAATTATGTATCACATTATCCTCTTATTTTGCATTTATTGGTATTTTCTCTTTCTTTTTCTCCATTGGGGCTCCTTGGACCCCAGGGAACTCTAATATTTCGAAATACTTTTTAGTGGATACTCATTATCATTCTAGATGCATTTATATCCATAATTTCTCATTATCTTACTTATTTCTTTATTCATTCATCCCGTCACCTGGGTTCGAACTCATGACCTCTCAGTCTTACATCATCACTTTTACCACTGGGGTGCCTCTTCCTTGGCACTTATTTCTTTATTAAAATATCTCTTTTTGAGGATTTCTCCTTATCTCTCTTTTTATTTTCCTTATTGGAATTCCTTTTAACATTAAAAACCTTATGGATACGAAAATCCACCAAAGATAACTCAATTATACATCTTTCCACTTATTTCCCACGTTTTATCCTTATTTTCAATTTCTTTCTTAATAAAGAAATGTTTAATTGATCTTTTCTTTTCTTATTGCATTATTTTTGCAACTTTGGACTCCTTGGAACCCAAGGAACCCAAGAGGCACGAAATCCAACTTTGGATAACAACCCTTTCCCTTCTAGAGGTTTCTACATCTTTTTTTTTCTGCATTTTCTTATTTACTCATTTAATAATGGAGTTTCCTTTGTCTTTTCCTTGTTATTGGGCCCAATAGACAATAAAGCCCACAAAACAACCAACAAGGCTATTGTAAATGAAATCCTTTTATTCAAAACAAATTATACAATTATTTGTTCAAATATCTTTAATAGGAGAAATTACATTTCTCACCAAAAGAACCCAAAAAATTGGGGTTGTAACAGTCTACAAGTACATGATTTGAGGAAATGAGATCATACAAATGTTAAGAGTACATATATATTCTCATTATGTCCCTGATCGGTTGTTATTGTAGAAGGTTGATAGAAAGCAATGACACATAAGATCAGAGTGTGAGTTGGTTTATGACATAATCCCATTAGTTATGATATGGCTATATCAAACCAAGCCCATAGAAACATGTTAGAAAATAATGTATTAGACTGACCCACCATGAGACTGACACATGGAATCCATTACCATGGTAGTCATAGTCATCTCTCATAGTGATGATGGTATTTGTGGTTCTTAGACTTCAAATCGCTATATTCATCACATTTCATTTGGTGTGCTTTGACATCATCAAATACAATCTTGGAACATGGGTTGTTATAACAGTTATGATTGGTGACTGTCACAAATGGGGACTGACTGTGAGTGTTACATATGGGATTTATTCCTCCTATAGGAGTATGATATCTTAGGCCTCTTGATTAGAGAGACCGATAAATTAATTGCCATACACATGTAAGTCAATATGTGATATTGCAATTACATATATCTCAGATAGTCTGCTCTGGTTCAAGAAATATGAAGATTAGGTAGTCTTGTCATCCCATCATGTGGTCCTTCTCATTACATTTTGCCACATGATGTCCTGATTATGGGTAGCTTATGCATGGGAAAAATGAATGTCACTACAATAATGGAAGTTGATTAAGAAAATGATACCATAATCTGATCTTAATTTGAAAACTCAATTTTGATCTATGAAAATTTTGAATTCAAATACTCATGTTTAATCCCTAATATCATGAACACTCAAATTATCTAAAACCTGACTATATGCTTCCTATGTTTGAGGTAAATGATACAAATTATGATATGGTGAAACAAATATGACTTATACCTTATACCTTATTGTTGATAAGGTCCCTATTTGATTAGGCCCATGTTTCCCTATTGTTGATGAAACCTCAAACATAGTAAAGAAAACTTTTATCCTATTTGATACACATCATGACTATGCCATCAAGTGACTAAGCCTAACTCACAAAATCATAAGATTATGATGCAAAAAGTAGTTTCCCTGTCAATATTGATGCATCTTGCATTCTCAATTTTGATATGATGGACCTAAATTATGCACTATTAAGCATTGATTCTTTGAAATGCCCAATTCAAATCCTCAATATCCAAATTATATCACTACCTTCATCATGAAAGGAAAGGAATGCAAATATTAACTTGACTTTGTAAAATCTTGACATTATTTCCCTATTATGGTCTTGAATTTTGATCCCTTGACCTTATGGAATATGATTTAGTCATGGATACTCTCCCTATTTGAATAAACTTGATGGATAATGACTAATGTTGGTAATGTTCTAGATTAGGGTGGTAGTTGATCCATGACTCCCCTAACCTAGGGTATTGTTGATTTTCATATTATTGATTATTTAGGGTTTGGAAAGGTATCCCCTTTCACCCGATTTGGATTGGTTGACCTAAGCCTAATAGGTTAAACCCATGTTTGATACTTGATCTTGAATATTGATTTGATAATGACCTTGATATATGATAATGTTGACTATGGCTTGTGGTTGACTTCCTAGATAGACCTAGGTCTAGCTCATTCATCAAACTTGGACACAATGATAATGAAATTTTGATATGTTGATCGAATATTGCTTGAGTATTTTTGCGTGAAATTGAATATAAGTGAGTGATCTCCCCTAAGGTCTAAATAGGAATCTAAACCCTAGCTTCAAAATTTTGGACCTATGACTTTTGATGTCCAAAAATCTCGACTCTTGATACTAATATATATAATGTGACTCAAGATTATAAAATCTCAATAATGATACAAATCCTATGATCACACTATTTGGACCTTGAGATATATGACTAATGACTTCAAAATCCCAAATCTTGAAATTTTTGAAATGATGACTACTTTGACCCTCTCGATTTATGACTTAGGGTTTAGCTCTCATTAGGACTAGGGTGGGACCTCCCATTGATTTGGAGCTCAACAATAATGATATTGAAAGTATGATGCTGTCTCAAAATGTTGAAATATGAAATCTCAAATCATGGATGTGTAACCCTACCTAGGCCAATGTAGAGTCTAGGACCCTGAGATATTGGGATTGAAAGTCACCTTATACACTTGAACTCTATTTTTTTGACCTAAAATATGATCCCTCCAAATTTGTGATCAATAGGATGCTCTCCATAATTGTGACTCATATGACGACTTTGAACAATATATGCATTGACCTTGATACTCAATTACTCGATGATGATATGATATTGGTACCAAGTTGGTTATGATATGGGACATGGAATCCAAATTATGATTATTGGAATATTTGAACTTTGAGGATATTATTTTTTGATTTTATAGTTGAGAATGTTCTAATATTTGAGGATATGATCTGGATTTAGGTAGTCCCAATTTTGAGGATGTTTTTGAATTTTGAGGACAAAATTCCTTTTAAGGAGGGAAGGATACGACAAAGTGGATTTTCATATTATAATGAAGTAATTACTCTTTTTGACCCCATTATACTCACTCATGGTCCCATATTATTTTTCTTGGCTTCATATTCAATATTGATACTCAAATTCGAAATATGATGATCAAGGTGAATTTTATACACTTCATGACACCACATATTTGATTAATTTGTTACTTTTTCCAACAAAGTAAATTTACCAGTCAAACATCATCTTTTTGTTATCAAACTTTTTCTAAAGGTTCTCCAAGTTTTTTTAAAGTTGTGGTCCAAATTTGAGAACAATTAGACATTCCTACAATTTTCTATGGATTATTGAAGTTAATGTGTTGAAAACCATTATTTTTGTCTTTTATTTGACCTTTTTCCATGTCAGCAATCCAAGGCAAGGATCCGGGGGCGATCCCAGCCCTTGGATCTCTGACACGGAAAAAAATGTCAAATAAAAGACAAAAATAATGGTTTTCAACACATTAACTTCAATAATCCATAGAAAATTGTAGGAATGTCTAATTGTTCTCAAATTTGGACCACAACTTTACAAAATTTTGAAGAACCTTTAGAAAAAGTTTGAGAACATAAAGATGAAGTTTGATGGGTCAATTTACTTTGTTGGACAAAGTAACAAATTAATTAAAGATGTGATGTCACAAAGTGTATAAAATTCACCTTGATCATCATATTTCAAATTTGAGTATCAATATTGAATATGAAGCCAAGAAAAATAATCTGGGACCATTAGTGAGTATAATGGGGTCAAAAATAGTAATTACTTCATTATAAATCAAAAATCCACTTTGTCACATCACTGATCCACTTTGTCACAGGATGATTATGGCAAGAAGTTGTGCATATCATCTATCCAAAAGTGCATATGATGCAATTGGCAAAATTTGCCTACCTTGATAGTTGGTTTTGTTTTGTGACATTAGTTGGGACATAGTCAAATTATCTTGGATCTAGCCCATAAGAATATTGTATGCTGCAATATTCTAAGTTAATATGTGGCTATGTTTTGCGGCCTTGGTTGGGCCATATTCTAATTATCTTGGATCTAGCCCACTAGAATATTGTATGCTACAATATTCCAAATTGATATGTGAGGGCTATCTATTTGAACTAAAATAATGGGAGTGATAATAATTAAAGACCTGATTAATATTGTCAAAAAATTTCAAATCAAATCAAAAATTGTTAAGAAATGCAATTTTTCTCATAGAATCAAATGAGGAACAAATACGTATTGTGGTCAATCCTTAAGAAGGACAAACTTGAGGGGACAAATTTCCATGGCTGGTATTGGACTATGAGAAGGGTTCTCATTGAAGAGTGAATGGTCTACATCCTTGATAAATATGTGCTAGAAATACATGCACCTGATGCGCCAAGGGAAAAAGTAGATGCTTACTGGAAACATGCCAATGATGGCTTAGAGATAAAGTACATTATGCTTGGCTGCATGTGTAAGGAAATCAGGGTTATAGATAATGCAGCAAAAATAGAAATTTAAAGCCTGATTCCCCTAGATAGCAAGATCGTGTCAACAACAATGTATCTAGGAAGGAAGGTTTGCAAGGTTATACCTGGTCTTGGAGCAAGTCCAATGACATTACCCTTGCAGTAGCATCATGCTTCTTCTTCTTTAGGCAGAAATATGCTCCTTCAACATCAACAACACTCGACCAATCATCATGAACAACCTCCTCCAAGGACGGAGGTTGATGACATCCTCCAAGTAGAAGGTGACAAACTCCTACCTCTAGAGTAGTCCACGTGGACCACTGGGAATTCCACGTTGTGCTATGAGAGAAAATGGGAAGGAGTTGGCCTCTTCTGTCAGTGTACTAGTCACTGACATACTCTACCACAACTGATCTTCAATTTTTCTCTCCCTTGCTATCCCTCCCTTTAATGGGTAGGACTTTCTTAGGCTCTCTATTGGTTACCACAACTAGAGAGAACAACAATTGTTAAAGAAAATGATTTTCAATTGTGTGTCTTGGTATGCCCCCAGTACTCCTCTATTTAAAGTAGAGGCCAGGGTCAAGGTTCCTTATCGGTGTAAGAGTAGAAGGGTTAAGAATCATGAATCTTCACACACTTATGCAGTGCGAAATGATTGTCTCGCACATCCAAATGACCATCTCATGAGAGAGATAGTCATTTCACTTAGACAAATGGTTATCTCATGAGAGAGATGATCGTCTCACTTAGTGAAACAATCATTTTGCAAGTTTCCTATTCTGAATCATATTGGTATTTAATGCCCAATTAATGCTAAACTTGACATTAGCATAAATCCTTGTTCCAATCCAATTAGCAATGGAACCGGGTGACTTGGGAAATGAACTGGTTGTCTCACATAGTGAAATGGTCTTTTCACATTGTGAGACAGTCATTTCACAAGTGAGATGGTCATTTCACTTGTCCAGTTCAGGCAAAGTTCAACCAAAATTGATTGTAATTGACCTGACACTGCAACCGATTGTCTCAACACTTGAACCAATCAGTTCATAGTCCAATCAGTCAATTTTGAACCTCTATTGTTTAATTGAATACCTAAACACCTTTAGTATTCAATCTAAACATCATTCATGAATACACTCCTTTAATCCAAGTGCATCTTATGTGTGTGACCCTATAGGTCCAAAATTATGTTGGCAGTGAATGTCCATAACCAATTATGACATCACAAGCCAAGAGCGGTGCCTAGTGACACATCATTCCTACCCAAGTAATTTGTAAAGTTAGATAACAACTTCAGCTTACAGTCCTTGATCAGTGTTGCCGTGATCATGTAGTTCCTTTGTCTCTAATGTCCAGATTGAATTTAGGCATGGAATCGTCATCCTCTCAACATGAAACCCATGTTTCTTGAACTAGAGCAGACTATCTGAGATGCATGTGCACTCGCATATCATATATTGATTCACACTAGTATGGCCATACATTTCTAAGTCTTTCTTATCAAGAGTTCATGGATATCAAACTCTTGTAGGAGTGACAAATCCCAACTACATCACTCACACTCAGTCCCCATGTGTCAAAGCTACCTAATCATCACCTTTATGGCAACCCATATTTCAATATTATGTTTGATGATGTCAATGTATACCCAACGACATGTGATGAGTGTAGTGACTTCAGGTCTAAGTACCACAATCACCACTATCACTATGAGATATGATTTTAACTACCATTCCATGGTATCCATGTATCACTCTCATGGTGTGTCTATCCAATACACTATTCTATAACGTGTACCTATGTGAGTGACTTGATATCATATATCATGGCAAATGAGATTTTGTCATCACTCAACACACACTCTAGTCTTATGTATTATTGTCATGTATTTTGTTTCCACAACAATATCTGACTAGGGGCATAACAATAATGTATGTGCTCTTATCTTACATATGATGTCATTGTTCAGATCCTCAACCCGAAGACATATGTTATGGAGTAACATCATTCTTTAGACATTTACTTATGTTTCTGTCATCATCTAATGACTGAGACAAACATAATAGAGGGAATTATCTTTATTATTATCAAATCAGGTATCTACTACCACATCCCAATCATCATATGATTGGTTCTCTAGGCATACATACCAACATACTCCCACTTTCACTTAGAGACAATCACCTACAAATCATATTCCAAGTGATCTTAACATGTCCATCATGATTTTGATGTGTAAGTGCTTTTATATAAACTTAGCATCGTTTGCTTCAAGTCTGTATATTGCAAGTTTCACATATCCTCACTATGCGACATTTTGCATGAGATGGAAGTGTCGTAGTATGCTATCTGAGATTCCCAGCCTAACCAGTAGCTCCATTGTTATCATCAGTATTTCTATTGTGTTATAAATGGATGGAACCTCCCATAAGTTCACCCAATGAAATCCATGATCCATACAATATCCTCTACTATTCTCATAACAAAGAGATACATAGCTTCTTTTGTACATTTAAATAATTATCATTAGCTTGGAACCCTTTCCAGCTCACAGTTCTTATTTAAGGTCAAACACAGATTGAGATAATATATTTGTCAGTTTGGAAGCTTGTATTGTTGTAATCCTTTACACCCAACTCTTCCTTATTACCATAACTAAGGAACTGGTCCTTTTAGTGCTTCACAAAAACCTAAGGATGTTGTTTTTGGTAGTCCATTGACTCTTACTATCATTTGGCATATACCCTCTCATCATAATCAAATACATATGAGATCTCTATGTAGGTATATATGCCTTAACATCATGTACAATACATATGAGATGACTGGATATCCTCTCATCATGTCCAATACATACGAGATAACTGGATATGCTCTCATCATTTCCAATATATACAAGATAATGAGATAGGTACATAACATTGTATTCAAATAGATCCAATTGCAAATGCATATGGTATCTACTCATGTGTTCCTATTCATAAGAATTGGGACACTAGGCTCCTGAGAGACTAACTCCACAGAACATGGACACATTTTCTCTCATTGAGTCTTTCATGTTGAACCCTTTAGTATCTTGCCAATGTATGTGCTCTTTCTTAGGTAAAGAAGCTTTCTAGATCTATCTTTATATATCTTAATCCCTATCACATAGGATGCTTCGCCTAATGTTACAACCCCAATTTTTAGGTTCATTTGGTGAGAAATGTAATTTATCATATTAAAGATATTTGAACAAATAATGATATAATTTGTTTTGAATAAATGGATTTCGTTTACAATAGCCTTGTTGATTGTTTTGTGGGCTTGATTGGCTATTGGGCCCAATAACAAGGAAATTCGATTAGTAAATGAATAATTGAGAATTAGAGAAAAGAAAGATGTGGAAGCCTCTAGAAGGCAAAATAATATAATCCAAAGTTGGATTTCGTGCCTCTTGGGTTCCTTGGGTCCCAAGGAGTCCAAAGTTGCAAAGATAATGCAAAAAGAAAAGAAAAGATCAATTAAGTATTTTTTTATTAAGGAAGAAATTGAAAACAATGATAAAATGTGGAAAATAAGTGAAAAGAGGTATAATTGAGTTATCCTTGATGGATTTTCATATCCAAAGGATTCCTAATGTTAAATGGAATGCCAATTAGGAAAATAAAAAGAAAGAAAAAGATAAATCCTCAAAAAGAGATATTTTAATAAGAAATAAACAAGATAATGTGAAATAATTAATATTGATGAATGTAGAGGATAATAAGTATCCTTATGAAGGAATTTCGAAATCTTGGAGTCCAAGGAGCCCCAATGAAGAAAGAGGAAAGAGAAAATACCAATAATGTCAAATAAGAAGATAATATGATGCATAATGAATGGTTTTGGGGTATTGTTAAATATGAAGTAATTTCTATTAAAAGGAAATAGAAATTCGTGCCAATGGATTAAAAAGAAAGAATAAAGAGAATAAGTGAGAGGAATTTCGAATTCCTAAGTATCCAAGAAATAAGAAATATCAAAGGGATAATAAGGAGAGAGAAAGCTTGCTTCCTAATAAAGGAATTGGATTCCTATTGGGAAAAGGCCTTGCATCTTTGTGGATGCACACTTTGGGGTGCGAAAACCCTCCCCTATATAAGGGGTAGAATCTCTGGTTCGAGCTCAAGATAAAATCCCACACAACGATCTCTTTCTCTTCTTTGTTTCCATACAAAACCCTAACTAAGAGGAATAGCGAGAACATGCAGCGACGAGGCGGAAAGAGGGAGTTGCAGTGGTAGCTTGATGCTTTGTGGTACCAGGAAGGAGCTTTGCCATCATGGACATGCACTAACTCAGGCACAATAGCGGCTACACGACTGAAACTCCGGTCGTGGGCTGCAGATCTACGCAGCCCAAACCAGCCGTGCTGGGTGCGAGATGGGTGGCGCCCCACATGCGCGAGGGCGCGAAGGAGGCATGGCAAGGATTTCTGGCGAGAATCACGACCTAAGGAGGAAGAGTCAGTCCGCACAAGGCTGGAGATGGCGGCCGCTAGGGTTGGCTGGAGGTGGAAGATGACCCATGGGTCATTGGATGGTTCTACCCCTCCGTGGGCTAAAGGAGTATTCACTTAACCAAGGGAAAATCCGACTTTTTAAAATGTTTTCAACCAGCCACATCTACGTTGCATGAGTAGATGACGTGGCAGCCTGTTATTGGCCAAAGTAAGTGCATTTTGTAAAATTCGTAGTTAATTATTCGTAGCTAGGATTAGCACATATAACATATGAAAATTGCTTAGAAAAATGAGAGGAGTCCAATAAAAATGTATATAGAAGCTAATTCCTCTTAAAATTCGAAAAGTAGTGTAAGTTATCAACTTTGATGAATTAAAGATTAAGAAACCCTATTTCGAGATGATAAATATATTTAGTAGGGTTTCATGGATGATTAAAGTTGGTATTAACCTGTTAATGATAAAACGGAACATTAGGAACAAAAAGGATGAACTTTACATGTAATTGGTGTAATTTAGAGTTTCATGTGCATGAGTATACTTTAATGGGCCTTAAAATGCTAATATTGGTAAATGTGACTCTTAATGGCTTTAATTATTCAAAATCGTGAATAAAGTTAAGAGATGATGATTTTAAGCTATTTCAAGTATATAAGTTCTTAATTGTGGGTAAATATCCTTAATATGATAATTAGGGTTTTTCTAATGGATAAAGGTAGAATTAATGATAAATAACGTTCATATGTGAATTAGACCATAATGAACTACGAATTGATGATAAATGAACATAATGACTTTGTCATGGATTAAAAGGGAAAATATCCTTAATATGATAATTAGGGTTTTTCTAATGGATAAAGGTAGAATTAATGATAAATAACGTTCATATGTGAATTAGACCATAATGAACTACGAATTGATGATAAATGAGTGTAATGACTTTGTCATGGATTAAAAGGATAAAAATGGTAGCTTTAATGAAAAAGAGGCTTAATGGACTTATTTGATGACTATTTGTGATTTAATCTGAAATTAAGGTTATGTGTTGTTAAAAGGTAACCTTAATAACTTTTGTGAAGGATAGATGAGAAAATTAGGGTTTGAAAGAGTAAGATGAAGTAAAATCCTAAATGCAAAGTAAACCCTAAAAAGAGGAATAAACCCTAAAAAGAAATAGAAAACTTAAGTAGAAAGATGGTTTGGATAGTTTTTAATAAAAATGAGTTGGATGTGATTTCAGGATTCTTTAGCTTGCTTGATTGGATGTCATGATTGATTGGATTATTCTATCTCAAATCAGCCTAACAGGTATGTGGTTAATTACAGTTAATCGCATTAGTTTCCTGAGGGTTTTCCGAATGTTTCCTTGCACTGAATGCAACCTAAACAGTTGGATGTTCATACTTGAAAAATTATAAATTCACTATGGTTATCACAATTATAAATAAGTGTGTATTCTCACACCTACATGCCACCCTGATGGATGATGCAAAGAGGTCAAGCCCAGGAGGGAAGACCCATGGGCACCATGAGTGGTGACCCTAGGCACCAAGCTCGGGATTGAGAAGGTGGCCTATGATATTGCATGACTAAAGGGTACCATGAAGGGTGACCCCAGGCAACAAGCTCCAGATTGAGAAGGTGACCTTAAGTCAATGGCAAAAGAGAAACTTGAAAGGGGGTAAGCCAGGGATAGGGAAAATGCACTGGAGAATTTCATATTGAAAAGCATAAATTCGCTTGTTAATTAACTTGATTGTGATAATTAGATTGTTATCCATATTTGCAAAATTTTGGTTGTCCCCACATACCAGCATATTCCGATATGTTGATCGATGTTTTGTTTGTCAGTGTTTTAGGTACAAGATCGAAAAGGACAAATAGTAAAGTGGCACATGTGGAATTAAATAAGAAGTAAATTACAAAGGAGGATTAGATAGAATGGAGTCCAGATGCAGATAGAAGTAGATATCCCTATTTTTGGTAAATGGTATGCAAAGTTTTATTTTATACCAGTTTTCAATTTAGTCTAGTAGAATTTGATAATTGTTATTGATTATTTGTCGAACCTTTGATCCTATTAATTGGGATAATGGCTCTAATCTCTTGGTCTCCCTTAATTGGGGGTTACCGGGAGGTAGGGTCGTTAGACCTAAACCCTTTATAGAAGGTACTTTCATAGCAAGGTTTTAATATTTGTATGATAAGGACGTTATTCCCCCTATATATGGTATATAAATATGCTCCCACTAATTATTTTGTAATCACATATTTTATCTTCATTCTGACTCTAGTCAAACCCTTCGACTTTATTGTCAAATAGAAGATTCCAGCTCTGATACACTTTATTTGCATTATTGACCTCTGTACCTTATACACTTTATTTGCATTATTGGATTTATAAAACCTTTAGCTTGTGTCATGTATACATCCTTATAATTATTCCAGTTAAGGAATGTGATTTTAACATCCATATGCCAAATCTCACTAGTCATGGTACGCTACAACGACAAGCATGATCCCGATGTATTTAATCATGATAACTAGTGAAAGACTTCCTCCTGTTCAACATCTTGAACTTGCTTGAAACTCTTTGCAGACAATATACCCTTCCATGTTGGTCTCCTTAAAAAGACCCAAATGCACCCAATGGGTTTTACCCCTTTAGGTGGATCCACCAAGGTCATACCTTTTTGGTTTACATGGAGTCTAATTTTGATCTCATGACTTCAAGCCATTTCTCATATTTTGGTCCCTTAAAAAGTTTCTAGGTAGGTTGTTGACTCATCTCTATGATCAACTCACCGCCTTCTTGAGTTATAAGATATCATAGTCTTTCAATCTCAAGGTGTGTTCTAATAGAACTATAAGGTTTTGTGCTACATAAGGAACTTGAGATTCCACATCACTTCTTTATTCTCTTTGTTCCCATTGCACCTTTTTAGGTTCATGTTTTCTTATTTGTCTCGAACATTTTGAGTTCTACTTTTACTCCCACTGATTCCTGTAGAACCAATTTCCATTTAGAAATTCAACCATTCTAGGAACACAAATTTTATTGTTAGGATGGAATATAAGTAGTAATCAACAAGATAGAATTTATTTGATTTGTGGATAAAGCCTTTTAAGAAACTTTTTTCTCATACATGCTATATAGTGTCTTTTTTTGAACCAATTTAGATGGTACATTATTTTAGCATAAAGCATGTGACTAGAAAGTAATTGAAAGATCAGCTAGATTTCAATGATAATCACACTATGACTTAATAGGGTGTGATACCTTCTATCTGATATACTTTCATGATACACTATCATTGTGTTTCAGGTGGAGTTCATCAATACACTATCACGGTCTCTCCAGAAGGTCCTTAAACTTTTGGTTCAAAGTATTTCCACATCGATCACATTGAAGTATCTTAATACTTATACCAAGTTAGTCATGTACTTCATTTTCAATCTCTCTGAACACTTTAAGATATTCATAATTGTTTTTTGTAAATACAAATTTCCATATCTATTGATAACATCAGTAAGTATAATGAGGTACATTTAATTACCTTTAGCATTTATTCTAAAAGGTCAATGTACATTAGTATGTACTAGTCCTAATGGAATAGTCGATCTCCCACTACATCTAGTGAAGATGCTCTTTTCATAATTTTCACAACAAATAAGACATGCATGTCTCTATTAGTTCAATAACCAAAAGAGTCTAGATACCCATAATATGGATTCTAGAAATGCATTTATCACTTACACACTTTAAATGACAATGCTATATGTATTAAATGTTTGAGTCATCTAGTTTTTGAATGTACGTGTCATACACATTTGTATTTACATATATCAAGTATAGTTTGTGAGACATAGGGCATTGCCATAATAGATCATATATTTTAAAATGAAACATAATGTTCTTGTCACACAAGACATATCATTTTCAGCAATGGCAAGTACACAATAACAATTCACTAATTTTATTATGTGCCTTGATTGACAATTTTCAACTATAGAGGTAACAATCCTTGCTCCACACAGTTCTAGCTTATTTCTTCTCAGGTCCTAAAGTAGAGATCTCTATCTCCGTCTTCTTCCTAATATCCTTTATAAGGAGGATAGTTATTTCCAATGTCCAAACAAGGGACAATGGTGGCACTTCCTTTTCTTTATCCTTTAAGTGAAAAGGACAAATTCCTTTTACACTTACCCTTCTCCATAAGTTAAGTATAGAAGACTTGGACTTAAGCTTAGCCTCAGAACACTTCTTAGCCTTGCCTTTACCCTAGGACTCACTTCTGTTGATCACCATCACAAATTTGTCCTTTTTCTTCCCTTCTTCAACATCAACATGTTAAGAATTTAATAAACTGACTATATGATTCATGCAATGCTTGCATAATCATATCCATGGTCAACTCTTGACCTAAGATAAATCACAGTCACTCCACATGACCAATCATATTGAGAAAATGGGTCTTTACTGACCCAAAAGCCAACACGATAGAATATGCACCCTGCTAGGGCAGACCCACATATCTACCATCACACGTCTATGAGATAGACCACACTCCATGCTAGGGTGTGACCACACTTGGTTGATCAAGCTTTTCATGTGTGCTACTTATGGAAAGCATATAAGACTTAATATTTATATTGAGGGATTATATATATATATATATATATATATATATATATATATATATATATATATATATATATATATATATATATATATATACATATACATATCCAATCACCACATACTTATAGTATATATCATACACATGCTATAACCACAATGAACAATGCAATTAGAAATATACGATCAATGGCTATGGCCAATCTAATACAGTTCCTTGGATCCACAAGGAAATGCTACCGCCTAAGGCCCACATCCCATGCAACATGCTATTGATGAAGTTCCATGGTCGGTCCAATTTGGGTTGATTGGTTCAACACTTAAACCAATCGACTCACCTCCTAGCCACTCAGGTGAGCTTCTAAAATGGTCATCTGGCCTCAGGTTCAACTGATATCTGGACTCCTCTAGTCGGTCGGTTGGGCCACCAGGCGATCGGTTCACCTCCTATCATATGGCCTCCTTGGTCCTCCAGTAGATCGGTTCATCCCACGACCCGATCAGTTCACCTTGTGTGTAACTTCTTCTCATGACGATGCATAAATTAAAACTATCCTATTTCTTATTAAATTCTAAAAGGGAAATCTCAAGTTACATTCTAGGGGAAATAGGGAGAAGAGAATTAATTTACATTTGGAAGGAAGAGAGAGGCTCATTACACAGATCGAGTAATAACATGATTAAATAACCACAACCATGCACACATAGATCTGTGGTTTTGGCCATAACCATGCTTCACATCCACCATCAATACCGATTTTATGGCGACACATGTAAATTTCATATATATATATATATATATATATTAGTTTGTGGAGTCGTACATGGAATTTAATTAGATATGCACATTAATCATTTTAATATTCAGATCGTATGCAATAAATAAATGAAAACTATATCCGATCATATCCATTTAGATCCCAGATACACCGTAAATTGATAGGGCTCTGATACCACTATAGTGAAATCAGGGTGACAAATAAGGCAGTGAAAACAAAAATTTAATGTCTAATTTCCCTAGATAGAAAGATTGTGTCAAAAAAATGTATTTAAGAAGGAAGCTTTGCAATATTATACTTGGTCTTGGACCAAGTCAAAAGTGACATTACCCTTGTAGTAGCTTCATGCTTCTTCTTCTTTATGCAGTAACACACTCCTTCAGTAGTAGAAACTATGAGAACCCGTTACACTAAATGAGATTACTCAAAGCATTAAACATAATCAATCACTAATTAATCACATACCAAAAAATATGGGTAAAATAAATCTAATTTCAACGTCAATACCTGCTCAAAAACATTTGCATAAGAGCCCAACATCTTTATTATATCCATACTATGCCAATAATTTGATACAAATTGTTCTATCATCTTATCCACCACATATATACTCAGGAGAACAATATTCGTATATGCCACACAAACCAACATTAATATGCTAACAAAAGTACGATTCGTTTGAAACACCATATACAAACTTTTTCTTGCCCGGACCTGAGAGTACAAGGATGACTCTAGGACACATTAGACATCTAATCAACTTTCTCAAAGATTCATTACTATAGCTCCTCTTTGCTGCCACATATATATTTTCGTCACTTCCGATTACCTAAAAAAATGTGGCAAATCACAAGGGTGAGACCCATGTCCCATCAAGAGATATAACCTCCAACAACGTTTATTGATTACATCATTTTTAAGTAATTAAACAGTTAAGCACTTTAATTAGATATAAAAAATAAGATCAGTAGTACTAATGATTAACAAAATACATAAAGGAGCATATAATAATTGTCATCATTATCCATACTATCATCCTTTATCTTATTGACAATATTAATAATTCAGTAGCATATGCATATCTAGCATCATAAGCAAGTCTGGTAACATAGCATAGATAACAACATGAGCATGTCTAATTGGTTGAACATATCAACATCATAAGAAGAGCTAAAAACATAAGCACAACTATTTGGATAAGTATGATTAGCAGTATATGCATCTCTAGTTACAAAGGCATGACTAGCATGCTAAACATAACTAATAACATGAGATAGCTAGCATCATGATTATAATCGGTAGTAGAAGTATAGTTATCAACACAAGCATAGATATTGTATGTACGCATATAAAATCTTAAGAATATCCACAACCTAAGTGTATCTACTATCTCTTAATTGCACTAAGCATCATCTTTATGTAAAGATAACAAACAAGGGTTATCATACAATGTGAAACATTGTGTATAACCCTAAACAAATAAGCTACATGATTGTATTACATCTTTTATTATGCCCTGGGGAATTCGAATCATACCATTCAAAGTCCAACTGACCACTACGAAGGGCTATTCGGTTCTGTATAAGATCTAGAGTGCCGGTAGCCTAAAATCTCTTCCCCTCGGTCAGTACGAGTAAAAAGGTAATGACATATCAGTCAAAGATGCCACCGCAATGACATATAGTCAAGCTACTAACCACCAGTCCTCCCTTGGTACATGTCACGACACTAGAAACCAATGTATTCAAACCCAATCACTGAGGTACAACCATAGTTGTCCTCTAATCAGATCATGTTATAATCACTGAGACACGACCACAACCATTCTCAATCACATCAGATGTATGAGGCATGACCATAGCCAACCTCTATAATCTGCATTGTGGATGACAAGGATATATCCTCAACCGGCCACCCCCACATACTCAATAGTATGCGCTCCGAGTTTCCGTTAGGAATACTCATTTCACAATCCAGCAAGTTCTAACACTGAATATGGCTCTACGTCACATGGCACTATATGATTAGAGTTTCACTTGATTAGTTATGCCAATTGGGTGAATTAAGGTTGCATCAAACAAGTGGACATACACTCCCTAATTCACTTCTAGAAAGCATATAAATATCGCAATTTGAAAAGATATAAATGTGTGAAACATAATTTCTCATCTCATCATCACATGCTACTATTCACTTGCCATTCATGAGACCACACTAGTCATCATACTATCACAAGATATAAATCCTTTTCACAATATCAAAGGGTATCAACCCTTTTCAACATAAGAGTATTACACCTTATTCAGGGCTCAAACATGCCCAAAGGTCATTAAGACCATCATACTATTCCCTACAAGATCATCATTATCACTGCATGCCTTATAACAAGGCTCAACAACATCACTTACATATAATACACCAGATCAGCATAATTTTGCATTAATGAGCTAGGAGATATTCATAAACAAACATAGAAGGGTTATATTAACATTAAGAACATTCATTTATTACATCAACATGAAAGGAATCAAGATATGATTAACCCTCATCATATTCATAATGCACATGTTTCACATAAGCAAGTATCAACCATGTGGCTATGACAACCACCAATTAACACATTAAGCTTATGATCATGTTAAGGAGGTTATTTTACTATCATGCCATCATATAAGAATGTTTAACATGAATAGTCATCTTTATCTATTTGCATTAGAGTTAGGTTCAACAAGATAAATTATATTAATGTTATTAATCAACACTTATACTGAAACCCTAACTCACGACATCCCCATTGGATCTTGGATGCATAAGGTGAAGCATCACCATAACATTCCATAATATTCTCAAGTATGAACCCACACATAAATAAAGGTGTAACCATTGGGTTATACCATACTAGGGTTTCAACCACATTAACATAGTACTTCATGATTGTATTAGTCATTCAAGGACTATTCACACCCAATTACCATCATTTAGTTATATTAAAGCTAGGTATAACAAGTTATACCTCATTAGGGTTACATATCAACACAATATGATTATCATCCCATCTATTCATATGAGTGAATAGGTAAGACTACCTGTCATGGAACTATTCTTACCCCAATCCCAATCCGACTTCCTAGACAGTAGAAAAAGGATTGAAGAGCCCGTCCCTGAGTGGCCCAATAAGATCAATCACACTGGAATATACAATAAGAAATAAATAACTCAAAAACTGGATAATTAAAGGACAAACTAACCCAATATGGAGATATAGCCGATTTATCTTTGTCATCAGAGTGTATAAGTGCGGAAGCGATCTTATTCAGTATTCCATTTGTATTGCCTAAAATTAAGAAAATCAAGACACAATCATGCGATTCCACGGTACACTATCAAAATCAAGCAAAGCGATTTATAAAAAAATAATATACTTGGCAGGAATTATATTAAAAGAAATAACAAGCAATTTGCAAAACCAACATTTATTCGACAAGTTTTTCAAGCAATTCAACTTTTTATTACGAGTTCCCATTATGTTGTAATTCAAGAAGCATGCTTATATATTTTGTGTGACTCTATTACCCCAACGCGATGGGGAAGGTCACTAGGGTCCTTCTCACCATAGGAACATAGGAAGCCAATGTACAAGTCCCACCTCCAAATGAGGGGGTTGTTGTACTCAATATCAACATTATCAACATTATCAATATCATCATCATTATCAATATATGGGCAGTCATAATGGGCATGCAATTTATGTTTTCATGTTTTTCCAAAATATAGTATAGAAAAATAGAAGACTAATCATAGGTAAAAGTAGCTCATCCAAGTAAATAGCCAAGTATATAGTCAAGAGATACATAAAAGTATCTTCAATACAATCAAGGAGGAGTTATATAATAGCGTACCTATCACCGAGGATTTTGAGTATAAATCAACAAGTAATGGGTAGTCCCTTCGAGTCAGATCCTAATTCACAAGATTGGATCAAGGGTTAAGATCATGATGTTCAGAATATCATATTTCAATATTCAAGATTAGGGTTACACTTTTCCTATGACAACCTTACGGTTGGGTCATTCACTTATAATGAAACCATATTTCAGTATGTCCAATATTTCTTCCAGTGTCATGTATTTTCAAGTGTGAATGACTTAGGTTTTCTAGGATCATATGTGTCAACCCTAATTTATGATTATTATACATGTCATATCACATTTCTAGATCCTCATCATGATAATTAACATCATTTGTATTCAAGATTAGATTGCTGGGTAAAAATATACCAAGGGTTTGCAAGATTAGGATCAAGATCAAGATTACTCATATTAATTATAATCAAGATTAAATCAAGTAAATAGATCTAGATTACTAATGATTCATTTTCCAAGAGTAGATGAGTCAAAAATATCAGATATAGGTTACAAGATAATCATTAGAGTCCAAATCTAAGGTTTCCAAAGATTAATCATGATTATGAGTCATTTGACAATTTAAATTGCAAAGGATGAAACATCTAGAGATATCGGTAGAAAAATTCATAATATGGTCTCAAAAGTATTTTTAAATAATCCATTGGATTTTTCTGATCAAAATGGACTACTTATACGAATTATTTGGAGCTAAGATGCAATTATTATGATTTAAGCAGGATATGACCAATTTACTGATTTTCAGAGTAAAGAGGTGCACAAAATACCTTATTGTGAAAAAGGATGGCTGTAGGATGCACCAGGACTGGCCGAGATGGAGCCATACAGATGGGGTAGCTCGCCTAGTGGTTCAGGCCTTTGATCGGCTGATTCAATCATGGTTTGTCCGATTTGATGGTGGTTCAGCGGGGCCTTTGACTTGGTTGGACCGGGTCGGACCGCCCTTGGTCCTTCGTTTCTTGATCACTTTCCCTTCACGAACACCTCCACAGGAGCCACAGAAAGAGGCAGAGGGACTTGTCGGCGGGGCAAGGGATTAGGAGGAGGGATAGCTAGGGAAGGCAACGACGGTGTCGTTTCAACTTGTTGAGACCTCACAAAGGGGATGGAGGTCTCGGAACTGGGAGAGGATGTGTGGATGAGGGGCACCTGATCTGAGCTGTGTGGCGGTGCCACACTGCTTGGAGCAGCAGGTGTGCAGAGATTGAAAGTAGGATGTTTGAGGCCAAGATGGCATGCAAGGATGAGTTCTGATTAAGGTTCACTTGCTGCAGACCTTGGGGGGGTCCTTTTATAGTGGTAAGGCTAGGTTTTAGGGCTACCAATTTTGGGCAGCGACCATGGCCGCCGGAAAGAGAGAGGGAGGCAAGGATCTTGTTTTGGCGGTTGATGAGGGCAAAAAGGGTGTTCAAAGTAGGGTTTGATGAGTTTGAAATTGTGATAGGAGCATTTTGGCTCACATGGAATTTTGATTCATGGTCACAGGCGGGAGATCCCATTCTCAGCCTCCATTTACTCCTCCCCACTGATTGTGGGAGGTAGAAGACAAGCTAGAAGCCATCTGATCCGGATTGGATCCGTGTGGATCAGATCTAAGGGCTGAGAATCACCCCTTCCTTTGCAAGCGGATTGCTGGCATGGAATTTGTCAATAAAAAGGCAAATAGAAGGGGATTTTGAGCGCATAAATTCCAAAATTCATAGAAAATCATAGGAATGTCCAAATGACCTCAAATTTGGACCAAAGCTTCAAAAATATGTGGAGAACATTTAGAAAAATTTTGATAACCAAATTGTGAATTTTTATGGATCAAATTGATTTCTTTGGACAAAGTGATGCTTGAAAATAGTTTTTGGTTTTATAATATGTACAAAGTCCTAATTGATCACCATATTTCGAATTTGAGTCTCAACATTGATTTAGGAGCTAAGAAAATTAATTTAGGACCATTAATGGATATAATGAGGTCAAAAGAGTAATTATTTTATTATAATGCTAAAATCCACTTTGTCACATCCTTCCCTCCTTAAAAAGGAGTTTTGTCCCCAAAATTCAAAAATATCGTCAAAAATTGGTATTATTCAACCTAAGTCATTTCCTCAAATACTGGGGTATCCGCAAGTATAAAATCAAAATCATGTCCTCAAGTTTCAAGTAATACAATCATCATAATTGGAATTCCATGTTCCACATCATAACCAACTTGGTACTAACATCATTTCATCATCTAGCAATTGAGTATCAAGGTCAATGCATATATTGTTCAAAGTCACCATATGAGTGACAAATATGGAAAGCATCCTATTGATCACAAATTTGGAGAGATCACATTTTAGGTCAAACAAATAGAGTCCTTGAATCAAGTGTACAAGGTGATTTTCAATCCCAAAATCTCAGGGGCTTAGCTTCTACATTAGCCTAGGTGGGGTTATACATCCATGATTTGAGATTTCATATTTCAACATTTTGAGACAACATCATACTTTCAATATCACTAATTTGAGCTCAAAATCAATGGGAAGGTCCAACCCTAGTCCTAGTGAGAGCTAAACCCTAATTCATAAATCAAGAGTGTCAACATAGTCATCATTTCAAAATTTCAAGATTTGGGATTTTGAAGTCATTAGTCATATATCTCGAGGTCCAAATAATGTGATCATAAGATTTGTATCATTATTGAGATTGATAATCATGAGTCACAAATCCATTAATCGATATCAAGAGTCAATATTTTAAGCATCAAAAGTTATAGGTTCAAAATTTTTAAGCTAGGGTTTAGATTCCTATTTAGACCTTAGGGGAGATCACTCATGTATATTCAATTTTGAGCAACAATATTCAAGCAATATTCGAGTAACATATCAAATTCCATTATCATTGTATCCAAGGTTGATGAATGATCTAAACCTAGGTCTATCCAGGAAGTCAACCACAAGCTATAGTCAACATTGTTATACATCAAGATCATTATCAAATCACTATTCAAGATCGAGTATCAACCATGGGTTCAACCTATTAGGTCAACCAGTAAAAATAGGGTGAAAGGGAAATTCCAAGGAAGAGGATGGAGGTCTCGAAACTGGGAGAGGATGTGTGGATGAGGGGCACCTGATCTAAGCTGTGTGGCGGAGCCACACTTCCTGGAGCAGTAGGTGTTCGACGATCGAAAGTAGGGTGTTTGAGGCCAAGATGGCATGCAAGGATGAGTTTTGGTCAAGGTTCACTTGCTACGGACCTTAGGGGGGTCCTTTTATAGTGGTAGGGCTAGGTTTTAGGGCTACCAATTTTGGGCAGCGACCATGGCCGTAGGAAAGAGAGAGGGAGGCAAGGATCTTATTTTGGTGGCTGACAAGGGCAAAAAGGGTGCTCAAAGTAGGGTTTGATGAGTTTGAAATCGTGATAGGAGCATTTTGGCTCGCATGGAATTTTGATTCATGCTCACAGGAGGGAGATCCCATTCTCAGCCTCCATTTACTCTTCCCCACTGATTGCGGGAGGTAGAAGACAAGCCAGAAGTCGTCTGATCCAGATTGGATCTTTGTGGATCAGATGTAAGGGCTGAGAATCACCCCTTCCTTTGCAAGCAGATCGCTGACATGGAATTTGTCAATAAAAAGGCAAAGAGAAGGGGATTTTGAGTGCATAACTTCCAAAATTCATAGAAAATCATAGGAATGTCCAAATGACCTCAAATTTGGACCAAAGCTTAAAAAATATGTGGAGAATATTTAGAAAAACTTTGATAACCAAATTGTGAAGTTTTATGGGTCAATTTGATTTCTTTGGACAAAGTGATGCTTGAAAATAGTTTTTGGTTTTATAATGTGTACAAAGTCCTAATTGATCACCATATTTCGAATTTGAGTCTCAACATTGATTTACGAGCTAAGAAAATTAATTTAGGACCATTAATGGATATAATGAGGTCAAAAGAGTAATTATTTTATTATAATTCTTAAATCCACTTTGTCACACTACCTTATTAAGGGTAACCCTCCATTTGTTCCATCATCATTCAACCCATATCACCATACCACAATGTCACCCAGAACTATTGGATGTTTAAAAGGTAAGACCATTGATTTTTTACATAAGTAAACACCTTGGATAAACCACCTATTAAGTCCTCAATTTGTTCTCTATAAAGAGTCACCATCTAACCTTAGACATCCCTTGATTAACAACACAAAAAGTTCCATTGAAAGTAGAGTAAAACCCACAATCGACTGTTCATTTAAAACAAGCCATCCATTGTCAACAAGTAAGCTCCTTAAGTTGATCGTATAAAGAAAACCATATAAATAACATTATTAGGACCAACATATAACAATATCGATCATTCCACTTTATTGGAGGAATAAACATTATATCTTGACCATTGGGTCAAGTTCATATATTAAAACCATCAATTATAGTATAGGTCCGACCATTGCATCAAGTTACCCAAGAAATCATTGGTCTAAGGATTAATTGATGCTACAACTATATTATTAACTCACCATAGGTTTTGGAGACCTGATCCACCATCATTAGTGACCATTAAGTCACCATAGGTTGTTAGATCAACACTATATTCATTAATCAACATATCAAACTAATATCACCATTGATTGATAACATCATCAGGGTACTTAGTTATTAATCACTAGGCTTCTAATTAGGAAAAAACATGACCTAAGGGGTGAACGTCAGTTGAAAACCTTGGTTACCACCATAAATTTTCATGAAGACAACACCATAGGGTTATTGCAATGGTACCATCATTAGGTCATGGGTATACAGAAGAAATCAACTTAAAACCCTAAAATTGACCATTTCTTGATAGGTGCTTAGAACCATAGGTTTGTCAAACCAACCTGTTCCAAGTCATGTTATACCTTAAGAATAATATAAACATGATCACAGGTTCATCTATAACTGAAATCAGAACAAGGAACATTATAAAAATCGAAATCCAAGTCAAGCATATAATTTTAGTGCATGGATCATCATTTTCAAGCAAGAACATGATCTAGAAAGCTTATGGTAAGAAATAAATGTGGAGCAAGTTATAAAACTTGCCTCTAATGAGAATATGAAACCCCACATAGAAGAAATCTTGAGCAGGTAGGGATGAAAATCCAAGCATAATATATGAACTCATCCATCTAGCACCTTTCTTCATCAAAGGAGCAAACCCTAAGCATGACGAGCAAGAAAGGTAGGGTTTTAGAGCTTTAGAGCAATTTCTACCAGGTAACAGAAAGGTTACAACTTGGAGGAAGGTCTAAGGAAGGAGAAGAGCAAGATAAATAGAGAAGGAAGGAAGAAAATAACTTGGCTTTGTCGAAATCCCTAGAAGATGACCTTGGAAACCCTAGGTAGGGCTAAAGGGAGCTCTAGGAGACATTCTTCTCCAAGAAGAGGTTGTCTTCTACCTTAGAGCACTTGATTCTGATGAAAAATAGAGTGGAGCCGTTTCTACAAGTTAGAGGAAAGAGAAATCAAGAAAAGTTTCATACTTGGGCAAGGAAGAGGTAAATATAGCCAATGGATAAGGATGGGAGCAACCATGAGGTGTAAAAGTAGCTTCCCCATGTTTCTATGGCCTTAAACTATTAAGAATATACAAGCACACACACAAGAAGCTCCCACACCATCATTATAGACCTGATTAGCTTTCCATTTTCGAATTTCCAAGCCAATCACATAATTCATTAGTTGATAGCTACTAAATGTAGCTCATCCGTGAAGGGGTAAACCCTAAAATACCCTTGGAGAAAACACCTTCAAACCAAGGTTTAAATAGGCTCCCCATGGCTCAACAAGCTCAAGAATGATGAGATAATATCCAAGGAACATAATGCAAGTGATAAATTGCAAAGAAAACCTCTCAATATGATAAATTGTAGAAAAGTCCAAAATGTGCATAAAATTGCATAACTTGCTCAAACAGTGTCCAAATTGGACAAATTTTGAAACATAAGCTTGTCTTATGATTTCAAAGCATATCAAAAGGTTATATTAGGGTTATAAGATTTCAATTATGATAATTAAGATTATTCAACTCATTAAGCAAGTTTAGGGGCCTTACAGAAACACTCGAACAATCGTCACGAACAACCTCCTCCACAGACAGCGGTTGACGATGTCCTCCAAGTGGAAGATGAAGGTATCCCACCTCTAGAGTAGTCTGTGTGAACCCCCGAGAACTCCATGTTTCTCTACCAGAGCCAACAGGAAGGAGTTGACCCATTCTATGAGTGTACAACTCGTCGACATGCTCTCCCACAACTGATCCTCAATTGTTCTCTCCCTTGCTATCCCTCCCTTTAATGGGTAGAACTTGCTTGGGCTCTCTATTGGTTACCACAACTAGAGAGGAAGATATTTTTTTGATCAATTGATTCTCAATTGCGTGTCTTGGGAAGCCCCCAATACCCCTCTATTTATAGTATAGGCCAGGGTTAGGGTTCCCAATCGGTGTGGGAGTAGAAGGGTCCATAATCATGAATTTTTTGCAACTTGCGCAACAAGAAATGGTCGTATCACACAACCAAATGGTCATCTCATGAGTGAGATGGTCATTTCACTTAGTCAAACTTTCATCTCACTTAGCAAAATGGTCATTTCACAACTTTCCTATTTTAAATCATATTTGTATTCAATGTCAGATTAATGCTAAACATGACATCAAGATCAATCCTTGTTCCAATTAAATTGGAAAATGAACTAGGTGACTTGGGAAATGAACCAGTCATCTCACATATTGAAATGGTGGTTTCACATTGTGAGATGGCTTTTTCACAAGTGAGATGGTCATTTCACTTGTCCAATTTAGGAAAAGTTCAACTAAAATTGATTCCAATTGACCTGACACTCCAACCAATTATCTCAACACTTGAACTAGTCAGTTCAGACACCAGTCAGTAAATTTTGAACCTCAGTTGTTTCATTGAATACCTAAAAACCTTTACTATTCAATATAAACATCATTCATGAATATACTCCTTTAATCCAAGTGCATATTATGGGTGTGACCCTATAGGTCTAGTAATTACGTTGGCAGTGAATGTCCATAACCAATTATCACATCACAAGAAAAGAGCAGTGCCTACTCACATATATTTATACCCAAGTAATTTGGAAAGTTAGAGAACAACTTCAACCTCCAATCCATGATCAATGTTACCGTGATCGTATAGTTTCATTGTCTCTGATATCTAGATTGAACTCAAGGGATGGAATCGTCATCCTATCAACATTCAATCCATGTTTCTTGAACTACAGAAGACTATCTGAGATACATGTGAGCTCACATATCACATATTGAGTCACATGAGCATGGACATACATTTATCAGTCTCGCTTATCAAGAAGTTGTGGATATAAATCTCTCATAGGAGGGACAAATCCCATCTACATGACTCACACTCAGTCCCTATGTGTCAAAGCTACCCCATCATCACCTTTATGAAAGACCGTATTACATGATTACATTTGATGATTTCAAAGTATACCCAACAACATGTGATGAGTGTAGTGACTTCAGGTCTAAGAGCCACAATCACCACTATCACTATGAGAGATGATTCTGACTACCATTCCATGGTCTCCATGTATCACTCTCGTGGTGGGTCTGTTGGATACATTGTTCTATAAGATATACCTGTGTGAGTGACTTGATATCATATATCATGACTAATGAGATTCTATCATTAGTCAACACACACTCTAGTCATATGTATTATTTTCGTCTATTTTGCTTATACAATACTACCCGACTAGGGTTAAACAAGAATGTATGTAATCTTATCATACATATGATCTCATTGCTCATGTCCTCAACCTGAAGACATATGTTATCAAGTAACATCATTCTTTAGACATTTATCTATGTTTGTTCCATCATCTCATGATTGAGACAAACACAATAGACAATATTACCTTAATTATTATCAAATCAAGTATCTACTTCCACATCCCAATCATCATATGATTGGCTCTTTGGGCACACATACCAACAACATGAACTATGAGTTGCATGAGTTTTGCAAAGACATGAGTGTTCTTGAGAAGGTAACACATCTTAAGAAAGTGACAGTTGTTCTTGCAAAGAAATAAAGGGACTATATCATAAAGGTGCTACTTGAGTCTAAGCTGACAGAAGGAACCCTAGTGAACACGTCCTCAACATGATTGGACATTGGTATCATCTTGAAGAACTAGGATTCATCTTGATCCAAGAGTTGGTGACATATATGATTCTAAAGTTAATGCCAAAATCATATAGTTGCTTTAATCCATGTCATCATGTGAATAATATGGCTGACCACATGTCATACTTGGTTGCCATGTTGATTCATGCTGAAGAAAAATTGAAGAAGGACACGACCATGATAATGATCAACAAAGCTATGTCCAAGGATCAAAACAAGCCTAATAAGAGTTATGAGGTCAAGCCCAAATCCAAATCTTCAACACTCAAGATAAGTAGAAAGAAAAGTACAAGAGGAACTCATCCTTTGTACTTGAAGGCATTCAGGAAGAAGAAGGTGGGGATGGTGATCTCCACTTAATGTATATATGTTATTGAGATAATCCTATCTAATTCTTCATCATGGGTACTATATACCATATGTGGATCTCTCATATGTTCTCATATGCTGGATTTGAAAGGAAGTAGGCCTTTGGGAAAAGGTGAGGTGGAACTGTGAGTAGATAATGGCGCTAGAGTTGCGACCAGTGCAATTGAAACCTATAATATATTTGTGCCCATAGGAGTTGTAATAGAGTTAAAGAACTTCTATTATGTACCTACTATAAATAGAAACATCATTTCCTGTATCTTGTATGTATAAGGATGCATTTGAATTCCATATTAAAAATGGTCAATGTACTATTTCAAAAGATGGGATCTTTTATTACAATTCCACAATGTCTTATGGTCTTTATTTTTTAGATCCAAATACAAATGTTTATAACATAAATACCAAAAGAATAAAACTCAACAACTCAAACAAAATATACCTATAATATTTTCGTTTAGGGCACATTAATGAGAATCTCCATCTAGACTCCATAAGGATGGTTATCTAGACTCTTTTGATCTAGAATAAATGGATACATGTGAATCTTATTTAATGGGCAAGATGGATAAGACCCCTTTCAATGGTAACAATGAGAGGGCTAGTGATCAATTAGGACTCATACATACTGATGTGTGTTGACCTTTTAGAACAACCACTAGAGGTGGGTATCAGTACTTCATTACCTTCACTAATGGCTTTAGTAGGTATGGCTATGTTTATTTGATGAAACATAAGTCAAAAACTCTTGAAATGTTCAAGGAATTTATGAATGAAGTACATAACCAAATTGGTAAAAGTATTAAGGCACTTCATTCCAAGTGAGGTGGAGAATACTTAAACGAAGAGTTTGAGGACCTTCTTAGAGCCCATGAGATTATATCCCAATGGACTCCACCTAGAACACCACATCACAATGGTGTGTTAGAAATAAGGAATCACACATTGTTGGATATGGTGCAGTCAATGATGAGTTTAGTCGATCTTACGACTACCTTCTGGAGGTATGCTCTGTAAACCATAATGCTTACACTAAACTGAGTACCATCTAAATCAGTTCAAAATATGCAATATGAGATTTGTGTTGGGAAGCGTTCCAATATGTCTTTTATGAGTATTTGGGGATGTGAAGCTTACGTAAAGAGTGTTTTCTAATAAAATTGGTCCTTAATATGATAAATGTTATTTTTTTGGATATCCTAAAGCAATAAGAGGAAATTACTTTTATTCCCAATTTGACAACAAAGTGTTTGTTTCCAGGGATACTGAATTCCTTGAGATGAATTCCATTTCCAAAGGAATTAGTGGGAGGAAAGTGGAACTTGGAGAGGTTCAAGACCAACAAGACAACATTGAACCAATATATGTATAAGAGGAACAAAAAGAACCAAAAAGTGTTGTGGAGTCTCAAATTCCTAATGTAACACAAGAACCTCATAGATCTATTAGGACACACCTTGAGCCTGAATGATTTGTTATCTTGTTACTCAAAAAGGCAATGAATTGATCTTAGATGAAGAGTCAATATCCTATCAAGATCCTATTGAAAAAACATAGTCTAACAAATGGCTTGAGGCCATGAGATATGAGATCGAATCCATGTATGCCAACAAAGTATGGACTTTAGTGGATCCACCTGAAGGGGTAAAACCCATAGGGTACAAGTGGGTCTTCAAAAATAAGACTGAAATGGATGGTAAAGTGCAAACCTATAGTGGAAGATTGGTTGCATATGGTTTTAGACAAGGTCAAGGTGTTGACTATGATGAAACCTTTTCTCGAATGTCCATGGTTCAGTCCATTAGGATCATGCTTTCTATTACAACTTATTATGACTACGAGATTTGGCAGATGGATGTTAAAACCACATTCCTTAACATGAGTTTTCTTGAGGATGTGTATATGAAACAACCTGAGGGTTTTATAAATCCAAAATTTGCAAATAAATTCTCCAAGCTAAAAAGGTTAATCTATGGATTGAAGCAAGCATCTCACAACTAGAATATTCATTTTAATGAGATAGTCAAAGAGCTTGGATTTAATCAAAATGAAGATGAACCATGTGTGTACAAGAAGGTTAGTGGGAGCATATTGACATTCCTCATATTGTATGTAGATGACATACTATTGATGGGGAATGACATCCCTATTGTAAAAAAGGTAAAGACGTGGCTTGGATATACGTTTTCAATGAAAGACTTGGGAGAAGCATCCTACATCTTGGGGATGAAGATCTATAGAGATAGGTCCAAAAGGCTTGTGCGACTAAGTCAAAGCACATACATTGACAAAGTGTTGAAGTTGTTCATCATGGAGAACTCAATGAGTGGAAACCAGCCTATGCATAATGGTGTCCCCATCTCTAGAGCTCAATGTCCCATCCAAACATCTCATATGCCTCAACATGAGTTTGATTCCATATGTCTCAACAATTTGATCAATAATGTATGAAATGTTATGTACCCATCCAAACATCTCATATGCCTTGAACATGATGAGAAGATACCATACACACTCAGGTGATGCTTACTAGATAGACATGAAGAACATCCTCAAGTACTTGAGAAGAACTAAGGATTAGTTCTTGTTCTACAGAGGAGAGGAAGAGTTGGTGGTAGAGGGTTATTCATATGCAATCTTCCAGACTGATCGAGATGATTACAAATCACAATAAGTAAAAAAGTTGTAAGTTGGAATAGTTCTGAGGAAGATATAGTTACCAATTATACAATAGAGTTTGAGTATATTTCTACGTCAGATGCAAGAAAGGAGGTTGTATGGATCATGAAATTCATCTCTGAACTTGGGGTTGTTCCAAGCATCAGCAACATAATTAAGCTACATTGTGACAACAATGGAGCTGTTGCACAAGCTATGGAACCTAGATCGCATCAATATTCAAATCATATATGAAGACGATTCCATCTCATACAAGAGATCATACAATGTGGAGATGTAAAGATTTGTAGAGTACCACCTAAGAACAATGTTGTTAACCCCTTAACAAAGGCACTTTCACAGTAGAAGCATGATGGTCATGTTAGGTCACTTAGAATAAGATTCATGGGTGATTGACTCTAAATGCAATTGGGAGTCTATCAGTATGTATGCACAGAGAGCCAATCATGTGATGGTTGTAATGGCATAGTTTTTAATTGATTTAATAAATAATTAAAGGTAAGCATCCAATTTATCATGTTTAATTCGGTTATGAGATAATGATGAAACATTATAAATGTCTAGAGAATAATATTACTGAATGACACATGTCTTCAAGTACATGAATTGAGGAAATGAGATCATACGAATGTTAAGAGTACATATATATTCTCATTATTTCCCCAATCGGTTTTTATTGTGGAAGGTTGATAGACAACAATGACACATAAGATCAGAGTGTGAGTTGGTTGATGAAAGAATCTCATTGGTCATGATTTGGCTACATTAAATCAAACACATAGATTCATGTTAGAGAACAATGTATTCGACAAACCCACCATGTGATTGACACATTGAATCCATTAACATGGTAGTCATAGTCAGTTCTCATAGTGATGGTTGTGTTTGTCTCTTAGACCTGAAATCACTGCACTCATCACGTGTCATTCAGTATGCTTTGAGATCATCAAACACTATCCTGAAACATGGGTTGTTATAACAGTGATGATTGGGTGACTATGACACACATGGACTGACTTTGAGTGACAAATATGGGATTTATCTGTCTTACAGGAGTATGATATCATTGGCCTCTTTATTAGCGAGACTGAGAAATGCATGGCCATGAACATGTCAGTCAATTTGTAATATTGAGCTTACATATTTCTTAGACAATCTTCTCTTTTTCAAGAAACATGATTCAATGTTGAAGATGGTGAGTACTCCATGCCTTGAGTTCAATTTGGATATCAGTGACAAAGAAATTATACAAACACTATAACACCAAGAAATATTGTAAGTTGAAGTTGTTCCCCAACTTTCCATTCACTTGGGTAGCACTGATGTGTGACTAGGGACCCCTTTTTGTTTGTGCTGTCACAAGTTAGTTATGGACATTCACTACCAATGTGATATGGGACCTATAGGGTCACACACATAGGTCTTGACCTAGAAGAGGAGTTTGTTCATGAATATTGATTGTATTGATTAATAAAGTGTTTAGGTATTCAATTCACATAACAAATCAGATGTCTGGACTACGAAATGATCGGTTCAAGTGTTGAGACAGCCATTTGGAGTTTCAGGCATATTGTATTATGCATTGGATGGAATTCAGCCTGACCCGAGCTGTGAGATCCCCTATCTCACTTGTGCAAGATGACCATCTGGCTTGGTGCAAAGAGACCATCTCATCTTCCCCAAATGTCCGGTTTTAAGGTGCAATTTGATTACATCTAGGATTGGTGTTGATGCATGATATGCATTACTGAAATTGAATTTCTGAAACATGTACAAAATTGGTAAAGTACCAGACGACTGTTTGGACTTTGCCAAATGTTAATCTGGCATGCAAGTCAACTGTCTAGCATGCCATACAACCAGCTTGGCTTTTGTAGGCTATAAAATTTCTAGAATTGTTACGAAAATTCAAGATCTTCTAGTCTCTTCCACTCCCGCACAGTCTGGGAACCCTGACTCTGGCCTCTACTATAAATAGAGGAGTACTGCGACATCTTAGAACACAACATTGGAAATTGAGAATTACTTGCTTTGGCAATTGTTATCCTCTCTGGTTTTGGTAATCAAGAAAGACCAAGCAAGTCCTACCTGACTAGGGAGGGATAACTATGATAGAGAACAACTAAAGATCATTGTTGTGCGAGAGCAAGTTGGTGACTAGTACACCAACAAGAGGGATAACTCCTTTCAATCTGTTCTAGAAGGATGACAAGTCTTCTCGGTAGTCTGTGTGGAGTTCTCTTGAGGTGGGAGTCTGTTGTTTGCCACTAGGAGAGAAACATCAACCTACTGTCC
The DNA here is from genome assembly GCA_963693085.1 of Alisma plantago-aquatica. Classification (NCBI taxonomy): domain Eukaryota; kingdom Viridiplantae; phylum Streptophyta; class Magnoliopsida; order Alismatales; family Alismataceae; genus Alisma; species Alisma plantago-aquatica. The sequence goes on along the minus strand of OY856411.1, from coordinate 365,748,991 downwards.
ATGATACACATCAAGAGGTGCAACAGTCCTGTTGTCCATGGTGCAAATCAGAAGGCACAACAGTTAGACGAGTCCCAATGCAACTAGAAGATGGTTACACATCTACAATGACAAAGAGATGTTGCTAAACTTTCTCCAGGACCAGGTATATCCTCAAAACCATCCTTCCCGTCTTATAGTTATGAAATATATGCTATTTTATGGGGAATATGGTAGTAAAATTTTGTTTCCACTACCTTTTTGTAGCCATATTTCCCTACAACAAATCCTACTTTCTGTCCCCTTTAAACATGAATGGCCTCTTATCACTATAGGGAAGTTTTTATCAAATAATGGGGGAACCCATATAGCGAATGCTCTATTATAAGTCATGTTTATTACGTTGCTAATGCTAAGGACCATTTGATGTTTGTATCCAAACTGAATGGGAACCCAAATCCTAGTGTGCACACTTTCTATTTTCCATTTATGCAAATTTGATAAGGGGAGTTAGGTGGGGATGATCAAACATTTGGGCTATAAGAGTTTCACTCCTTTAGAGTACCCCATTGATGCAATGGTTATCATCCCCACATTGATTACATCTTGAATAAGGTATGTCTAGGTGGATGTCCTTCTTCTCTCTATCCTCATTGTCTATTCCACAACTGAATGTCTATGAAAAAAATGATTGTTCTTGACTTTACAAAAGAGTCATCCAACTAGGGTTTACCCTCAGAATTTTATACATTTTTCTTTTATAACATGAATGATATACGACTCTAGAAGGAAAAATAGTTTTTAGATAGGGCACACCCTCTATATTTCTCTATAACCTTTTAGCAATGAATGGCCTTCAAATTTTAAGCAAAGGGGGTTTTTAAAGCATGTGCTCATTTGGGTTTCACACACTCTCAGTTCTCTCTAGTTGAATGATTAAATGATCTAGAATGTGCCTTTACTATAACAATGAGTGGGTACCCTCTCACAATGCTCTCACTCTAGACTAATCATTTAATTACCTTGAATATTGATAAAAAGGGTCATATTACTTAGTTGAATAAAATCTTCTTGAAATTTCATTATTATTTGTTTTTATCCCTTTCTCCTTCATTCTCGTGCATTCATGTGTATTTTCCTCGTTCATTATATAATGCATGATATGTGTTCTAGATTAAAACAACACTTAGAACCATTAAACAACCTTATATGATGTTAAGTAAGGAAAAGAAACACTCACACTGCCATGTCTATAAGAGACCAGGACAATGATGAATTCATATTCACTCCATGTCCATTGCATATTTTAGACTAGTTTTGCTCATTTCAAGTAGTGAGTTCTTGTTATTTTCCTTAATTTTATCATTTTTTGTACTTCAAATATTAATATTTTTTTTAAATGTCTAACTCTTATCATGGAAATGCATCACCAACTAAAAATCGTGTAGTGATCTATTCCTAACCCCATATCTCAAATTTGGAACAAATTACACGACCTAAAGAAGCAAAATCAACATACTAGGGAAGCCAATTGAAGAGTGGGTTCTCTAGTGAACCAATTGTCCTAACTAGTCAAATCAGCCTCCCAAGAACAAGTGAATCAACCGACTAATGTTACTAGTGGGTGCATTGAATTGATGCTCTCCAAATCAATACCCAATAGGGTTTGTGCTGATATGACAATCCTCTAAACCACCGTGCCAATCAGGCGGTCGGAATTAAGTACCTCAAAAGTCAGTGACCAACATACATTTTGGTGACTGACCAATTAGCTGAATCACTCCATGAGTTGTCTGATTTGCTTGTAGTATTTCACCCACAATGGAAGACACTCAACCATTTCACATTTGGATCAGTCTACCCAAAATGTCTCCATGAATCTTTCCAAAATCTAGTCACCCACCTCTCAACCCAATCAGGTAGCTAGAAAATCAGCATACTCCCCCACTTAAAGGCTAGTCGGGCGTCTGGTATGACAAATAGGGAAAATTCAAGTCAACTTCTAGCCCATCCAAACCGTGCTGGGTGGGTCTAGGGTTATTTATTTATATAAAAACCTAATCTTAAGGTTAATGGGTGATCTAAACTCATCTTCAATCTTGATTTTGGTTTAAGAGTCAGAGAAGAGAGAAGGGATGACATTCTCCTCATGGAGATTTCTGAACCTACATCTATTAGAGTAGAGAACTACATCCATAGATCAATGGTTTCCTACTTCATCATTATCAGTGACATTCAAATATTCTTAATTCTTTTTTATTCATGCTTTTTCCATGGATATGAGTGAGTGGACTGCATCACTAGGCCATAGGGAGTATCCCCATGACATTTATTTGTCTTATGTTGTTATCAAACTTCATATTTTATATAATTCCATTGTTCTTCATTCACTTATTATTTTCTCATTGAATGACTTTCCATTTTGATGTTTGATATAATCCTTAACATTGAGATCACAAAACTCAAGGTTGCATCATTGTATGAATTCATAGAATTCTGAATGAGATGATGATGGGGGTTTCATATGATGATTGGGTGATGATAAGTGGGTAAAAAGACCTTGAGGCCGTAGTGAATTCATTCGTTGTGCCAATTAGTGTTCTGAAAGTAGGTGGATTCACATGGTCCTAATCAAGTTAGTTGTAATGATTGACCAGTAATGGTTAAAATGATTATGTAGGTTATGGTGGTGTTATTCATATGTCCTAGTGATTTTTTAAAATATTGATTACAACCCAATTTTTATGTTTTTATTTGCATTGAAATCATTATCTCAACCTTAGCTAATCAAATATCTCAATAAATGGATTTAATTATCACTATAAATAATGAATGAGATTATGGTTTCTTAGTCAAATTGTCTTTTGGATTTGACCCCTTCAATTATATTGTGATAGACTCCTCTAATTGAGGGTGAGTGGTATGGCACATGGAAAAAGGATTATTAACTAGGATTATTTATCTTAGTGAATTTCTTGTAAAATAAAACTCACATAAAATTTTGGCACAATTTCCAGGGACAACAAACTAGTTTTCAAATCTCATAGTTGCCATTGATTAGTATTTTTTCTTTCTCAATTGATATTTACATGTCTAAATGTATTTTTCTTCCTCCCATTTAATCTAGTTCATTCACCTTTCAAACCTACCATTAGTTCATATAAAAATCCAGAAATGTTGACTCCACACCTCTTGATCTTGATCTTGAGATTGACATGCCTTTTCATAGTTTAAACTGAGTAAACAGAAACATGATGGATATGGAACAAATCACCCATCCAGTGAACCTAGCTCTTGTAGCATAGAGAGAGGCTCTCATGTAGGGGAGAAGAGTCTTCAAAAAAGAGGAGAATGTGGCTAAAGAGGTTGTCATTCTTGAATCTGAATGATAGAAGAAACATAGGTACTTCTTTGTCCCTAAAGATATAGATGGGCATGACTTGGTAGTTCCTCCTACTATCAGAATCCCACAGTTCAAGATACACTCATATTCATTCACGATGAGAAAAAGTAGCTCCTTTACTAGTAATGAATACAAAATATGATGTGTGTCAGAAAAAATATGATGTGTGTCATTTAGAAGGTTGTTCCTTCTACTATCAGAATCCCACAGTTCAAGATACACTCATAGATGGGCATGACTTGGTTGTTCCTCCTACTATCAGAATCCCACAGTTCAAGATACACTCATAGTGATTTCCAATATGATGTGTGTCATTTGCACACCAAATCACTAGGAAATGTCCTAGAATTAACCTTCTAAAGAGGCGGTCAACTTGTTACAAGCAACGAGTCAAAATTTTGGTAGTAAGGTATCGATCCAAGGGAAGACCAAAGAAAATGGTTGAAATCCAAATCGAATCGTGAGAACAAGAATGGAAAATTTGGTTCGTTGAGAGTTTTGTTATGCTAAGAAAGAAAGTAAAAGTGCAAAATTAAACTAATTAAGGTCAAATGATATAAGGAACATATGATTCATACAATAACTACCGATAGACATGTTTTACTCAACAGTTCAACTCCTAGTTTCAATAATCAAATCAAGACCATGTGGATTCATGTCATTTTAGATGAATCTCACAAGATCCATACTTCACAAAAACCTAATGATCCATATGGTTGTAGATCCTCGTCCAACCATCCAACATGCTACTTTTTTAGATCTCATCAACACACATGTGATTCTCATCTAATGTTTGAACCCATGGATCAGGTGATCCTGCCACCATGGGATATAATAAACAAATCATATAGGTAGAAGTATTATAATCTAAATCAGGTTCTCAAGTCGAAATATCATGTGTTTGTTCTTGTGGGAATCTGAGATCTCGAAAACCCCACAAAAACATAATCATTCTACCAGAAAAACAAGTAAGAATACCGTTGGATAAAAAGATAAAAATTGCAATTAAGGGATTATAGGTTCATTCTTGTGTATATCGGTGATCACATATCTCTACAAGTGTACATCAATCAACCAACAATCAAGGAATAAATAGAAGAAAAACCATTCTTCTACTAAAACAATGAAGTTGATTTCATCAAACTAGAATAGGCTATGGGGCTAGTCCCCATGCTGTAGAGGGGAACTACTTAGACATAATATAAAGAATAGAAAAACTAGATAAAAAAGGATTCCTTTTGCTTGAGATTCCCCCCTCCTTGTATAGAGAGAAAGGAGGGGTAAAACCCTATGGATGGTAAGAATTATGGATGGCGGCTACTGAAATTGAATGCTCATGGATGGTGAACATATCAATTCACCAATTGAGCCACTCAGTTCATATCTATATGGACGTGAGTCAAGGGAAGCTAGTCAAAATCCTAGAGAAGGAGTGGAATCATTGGTTTAACCAATTCTTTAGTCATTAATGAATGGAGTCGACTGGCTTGAACTTGAAATGCCTATTTCAGCTTTGAACTGACTGTTCATTGAATGAATCACTTGGTTCAAACAATGACTTGTGAGGTTGAGTTTGTGAATTGGTGCTATGAAACAAGTGATTGATTTCCAGGATGTGGATCCTTGGTGAGTGAAAAAGTAAACTCATGGAATGCACCGATCTAGTTGGAGTTTTGGGGAAGGTGTTTTCTTGTGTTATTGAGTCGATCAGTTTGGAAGACGAAACAATCGACTGGGGGGCTGGAATAGGAATTTGAAACCTTTGATTCTTAGATATTTTGGGTCCTTGAAGTAATGTGAATATTTTCCTAAAAAACCCATGAAAATAATTTAAAATCTCCAAATTAAGAAAGCATGGTAAAACTAAGAAAATTTATGCTAAAACTATCAAATAGCAAATAATTTATTGTCAACTAAAGATAAAAATGTAAAAATACAGGTGATGAGTTTAAAATACCCCAAACTTAAAGATTTGCTTGTCCTTAAGCAACATTGAATTTAGAACATTTCCACATAATACTTTTGGCCCGTCATCCTCACTCGCATAACACCATTTAATTCCTTCCAACCTTATATGTTCAAGCAACCTTAACTACCTATATTCACAAAAAAGCAATTTTCATATCCCCTACTTCAAGATTATTTCACAATTGGTTCCATTTCATGACATGCAATAAATATATTTCATACATCCTTTGCATTTGGTACTCCTACATATTCTTACGAGTCATTGCACAAGAACAAGGATCAAGGATTTGATGGGGTCATGTATATTCCTCTCTATATAAAAGTGGAGAGAAGGAGGTGTGGAAGGAAGCAGTCGCTCCTCTGTCTGAGTTAAAACCTTTTATTTCATTTTTTGTAGTTACATTGACCACATGTTTTTATGTGTGCTTCTTGGCATCTTTTCTTTATCGTACATCCTTATTGAATTTAATAGGGGTTTGGAAGAAGTGATAGATGAATGAAAAGGGGGGTTTGCCACCCCGAACATGGAGTTTGTCACATTGGCTTTTTATTTTTATTTTTTTTGTTGATGGAAAGATAGTAAGGTGATGAAAGAAGTGTAGAAAAAATATTAATCATTGTGCAACTTGTTTTTGTGGATTTAAGTGCATTGGGAGTATCATACTTTGGATCAATTAATTTTTTAGTTAAGGAAAATCAAGAAATTTTTTAAGTCAATCTATAATTGTAGATAAGGGAGCAGTGCTTTTTAATCCTATCAGTACTCTACGGCTTGCCATCTTTTCTAAGGTATGACGTTAATTAAGATCATTGGTGACTGAATAATTTCTATCAACGACAGGTTTATAAAATATGTTACAATAGAGGAAGTATCATTCAGAGGGGTATATCGATAATCATGCATATCATCATGGCCAACTAGATAAAGGCATTGTTAACTAGATAAGGGCCAAAACTAAAGTAAGGTTGTTGAAAATTTTGAAGCTAAACTACATAACATTAAGGAAATTGCAGAAAATATAAGATAGAGTGGGTGGAATGGGTATTTACCACCCACCTCCACTCGAACCTAAAAATTTTCTTGTCCCATGCAAAACATAAATCCAAAGCCAAGGGAATAAAATCACTAGGTTCCCTACCAAAAAGCACATTGTTTAACATCGACGACTCAAAGACAGTGGTATCTCCCAAGGGGGAGCAAGATTTGAAGTGCTATATGGACTCAACTCTTTCTCTTGCAGCCACCCTAGCATATTCACCTGAGCACCTTGGAACATGTGCTTGATGGATTGGCACACATTTGTGTACCAAGGACAATAAATGAGATTAGAATAGATTGGTACTCATGGTTTGATATATGACAAGAAATAATTATGGAGTGTTTTAGTTGTAAAAAGATAATTATCAGAAGGTGCAAAGTCTAGATGCAAGTGTGAATGCCTAGTCATCCCACCATATCAGTCACTAGTGTCAATGGGGGAGTGGACCAAAAGGATGATAAATGGGGAATTCATCATTAACCTTTAGTAGCTCTTCTTAAGTTACAATTGACATTGGTAACTCATAAGGGACCTGGTGGATATCATGGAATGGTGATTCGAGATGGGAGGGGGGAAGAAAAGTGGGGGCAGATTAAGGTGTGACATGAGGGAAGAGGAGAGTTGGTGGGAGGGGTGGTTCTCGAGCAAGGATATTGGGTGTTACACAAGTGGGGATGGGGACGAATATGATCTTTACTATCATGGGTTTGGCTGGTATATCTTTGATCTTCTTTACATCTTGATTTTCCTCTAGAGAGATTTGAGAGTTGGTCACTGGTGGGGTCTCAAAGTGGAGGAAGCATTGATGCACCTGATTGAACTAGTCCATGCAGTCAAGGAAGTGGACTTCTTATTCTTTGGTGCACTTAGTGATACTTTTGGAGGCTTGGGAGTTGATAAATTTTGTTTCCACTCATAGGTTGAGAAGTCCTTCCTCATTATCTATCAATCTTGTGGCAGTGGCAAGGAATGACCTATAAAAGATAAGGGGGTAGCGATGATCTTCCTTTATATCCAACAAAACAAAGTCCCATTGAATGTAGACTTTTTTGACCTTAATGGGCACATCATCAATAATGCCAAGTGTCTTAGTGATGGAGGAGTCTTGTATTTGAATGCTCATATCTGTCGGTCGTGCATCAGTGAGGCTAAGTCTCCTACAAATTCTCAAGGGAATAATAGATATGCTTGCTCTGACATTAGCTAACCCTGATTAGCTGGTAGAATTGCTGATATGTCATGTGATCCCAAACGATCTTGGGTGTTCACATTTGCATGAAATATTACTTTGGAAGATGCCCGATGTGGTTCTTGCTAGCTTCATTGTTTTAGATTCTTCAGTGATGTACTTCCAGTTTAGAAGGGCTTTGAAGAATTTTATCCACTCAGTCATTTGTGTCATGGAATCTAAAGTGGGATATTTTTGCACAACTACCTCATAGTTTCTTTGAATTTATTGATCCTAGAGTCCATATGAGGCTTCCTTAGTCGTACAACAAAGGGTATACATGGCTTATAAATAATAATGTCTTCCTGCAAAATGGATGACGCTAGTGGCATGGGATAACAACTTAATCATCATCCCCTTGGTTAGAGGTTAGCAGAAAGGAATATCCCTTTCTAGAGTGGTAAGGCTAGATCAAGTAGAAACAACCTTGAGTTTCTATAGGTGCTTGGGGTTTGGTTTGGGCTGCCCAAAGAGAGATCCTACCGGAGGTCACATAGATGCTATTAATAGATCCAATAGGGAGATGAGTTATTTTTGTTGAGCTTGCTAAACCTTCTGGTTGTCTCATATCTCCAGTTGTCTGGCATCATATTCTAAATGCTTATTTGTATAGAAGAGATCCTTTCATTATCAGTAGCGGTGGAAACCTAATGGGGATTCATGAATTGTTGCTCCCTATAGTTGCCTTGATTTATGTAGTTTTGTTGATAGATGGGGTGGGTTCTAGACTATGGATTTCTAGTTTGATTAGGGATGTTGTTAATAGAATTCTAATCTTCCTAATGTTTCTGAGGGAGTCCCCTTTCATATGGATTGAAAGAGGACTCCAATTGGTCTTGTTTTAAGGTGATCTTTTATAAATTCTCGACAATAGACTTTAGTTAGGAGTTGTTTTCAACCTTCACTACCTTGCAGACTCCTCCTCTGTTAGATCTAGGCTGTGTTTCGACACTTCTTTGGGAAACTATCCAACAATTTTCAATATTCTAAAATATAAAGTTTCCCCCAAAGGATGTGTCAAGAAAGTCTTTGGTGAATCATGTACACCACAATATAAAATATCAATCAATTTGACCTTCGGGTATATTATGGTGTCGACACATACGGAGGAGCTCCTTGAATCTCTCCCAATATTCTCTCAGGATCTCACTAGAAACCATGGTGAAGATGGTGATTTGTCCCTTGATAGTATCAGTTAGGGATGGGGCTAGTCCTTCTCAAGAAATTTATCTTGGAGAGTTTCCTATGTGGTGATAGGGTTTCCTTATAGAGAATCTACCAACTCGTGGGTTGGTTGGTGAGAGAGTATTTGAAAAATTGAAGTCTGAAGGCATCATTAGTAATACATGGTACTTTATGCAAGGCACATAAGTCAAGGAATCAATGGAGATGGTCTTGGTTGTTTTCTCCCAATCTACACATGAATGGGTTACTTTGGAGGAGGTTAATGCATTGTGTATAGATCTCAAATTGCAGAGCATTGATTTCAAGCGCGACAACGAGATGTTGGTCCTCTGAACTAAAAATCCATGTAGTTGTTTCTTCTACTTGACTCAATCATTGGGTGAAGGCTTGCACTTCTATATTCTCTCTCTGTGCGGCTAGAGCCTGCACTATCTACTTGCAACAAACTCAGTTTTCAATATTTTATAATTTCATATAAATGACTTTGAGATTTTGGTGTATCCAAATGATCCCAAAATTTTCCATGAAGCTTATAATCATTAATTATATCTATGACTAAGATTTTAGAATTTTTGGAAATTGTCTGAATTATTATAAAATTTCATATGGGCAAAAAATGATAATTTTATGGAGATATTTTAATTAGATGGCTAAATTTTTTTATTTTTCGATGAAATTTGGTGGAAGAGTTGTCACATTTGTATTTAAGTGTGATATAAAATTTCAAACCAATAAAAGTTTGTTTGATGGTTCAACAAAATTATACAAGAACTATATTCGAACTAAATTTGATGGTTCAAGTCATTTACATTATTTCAATGAAGCAGCAAAACAATCATATCATGCGATTCATTTGTCTAATGAGGTGAAATTTTAAATGGATACTTTTGATTATAATTTTGATTTTTGATAAATTTTTGTGAAATTATGAATTTCACACTTTGGATATATGATTTATAAATAGTATTTGAAATCATGATTAATGGATGATGTGATTTGAAATATATTTTAAAGTGTTCATGAGAAAATACAGTCTTAGTGGATAATTGTGTTACTTTTATTTAAAATTATGTGCGAATTTGGTAAACAAAGATTTACTTTGAAAATCATTCATGACTATAAAAAGATGTTTTGATGGTTTGGTGAATCTTAGTGACAATTATGGTTTTTTCTATATATTCTGTTAGGCGAATTATGTAGACATCCAAATATTTCCAATTTACTCAGGGAGAGAGATAGAACTCTTACATAATAAGTGGTTTTGGTTAACATTTCATAACATTGGAAGTTATGTGTTTTCAAGGTCATTATTTTAAAAAGAAAAATATTAGGGTGCATAATGTTGTTTTAAAAACATGAATTTAATTTAATAGTAGGTTGGTGTTAGACATAATGTACAAACATGGTATGGAATATTGATATATTAATTACACCAGTGAATTATGTTAGGAGATATAAGACTTTATTGTGGTGGACAAGTTTTATTTTCAAAAAATACATTTCCATGTAAAAGATTAATTCCAAGTGGAACATATGCCTTGACCAAAAAGTTATTTAAATGGTAAAGCCCAATAATTATGAGTTTTATTTAACACAATATGAAATTAAATTATAAATGCAATTTACCACCACTTTTTTTCTCCCCTACTTATATAAGCACACACCCTATTGACTATGTCCATGCACACTACGAACAACTTGGATTGCTTCCTCAGCCTCTCTCTGTCATTTTTGCCCCAAGATTGTGACGGAAAAACATTATCACAGCGAGATGGCCTCTTCCTATGATGTTTCCCCTCAAATAATAACCACCAAAAAGAGCAATAGCAGTGGTGCTAATGTAATACGAACCACTTTCTCTCTCCTCGGGTTGGTCTTGTCTCACTTCCTCTCTCAAAAAACATGTTTTGACCATATATTCTACATCCAATATCCAAAATAGGCATATCTATAGTCCATTTTGATCAAAAGAACAAGACGGACACAATACGACTATTTTCAACATCTGATTCTTGTTCCTTTTCCAAAATATATTTATCTAATGAACTTTGATGGTGACTTACAAAACAAGTTTGAAACTTTATCCAAAACTTGACTTAATATCATGAAATATTATTGAACGAGTTTTGGATCTATTATACGAATCATAATATTGAACTTTTGAGTCTAATACTTTTGGGAAGATCTTTATCTTATTCTTGATCTAAAAATTGACCTATAACCATAATTTTTGGGTAAAGATCTATTATGAACTAAGTATGGATCTTGATACTAATCTTGATAATCTTAAAAGCATGAAATCTTGATCATTTATATCTACCACACCTAAAGTTTACTAATAATATATAAAAATACTACATGGTAATTGTGGCCCCTTTTGATGAAATCCCTATTTTGAAGCATGTATCCTTATTTACATATTAATCTTGACTTGATTTACTCAAAGATATTCTTACTCTAATCTTCAATAAAAGGTACGCATACTCTACACTCTTGAAATTGGATGTTGTGATGTAGGGTATGATTATGAACCTATGGGTAAAATCACTTGTTTATATACATGGTTGAACTACTTTGTTCCCTATGACTAGAGTTTCAAATTTATATATGTATATTGATCATTCTTTTTCTCATTTATTAAACTTGCAATTATACTCTTCACTATTATTTCATATCATGTCTTTCCCCTTTTGTAGATAGGTGTCAAGTTGATATTGTTTGCCTTTTCCTTATGGTTAAGTGGTTGTGGCCTTTCCCTTAGGGTTAGGTGGCTTCTTGTAAACTTCTCACCTACACTCGTTATGTAGGATGATTGACTCTTATTACGGAGTATATTTTGTTTTTTTTGTATTTGGAATATTGCACTTGTTGTTCATTTGAAAGTTAGTTTTTGTTCATAATTGTTTTTTAGAGATATGCCAAGCGGTTATTTTCTTTCAAATATGCATATCTTATTCTTATTTTTCCATAACCGTACTCAATGCTTTTGCATTTGACTTTGGGTCTTGATTTTCAATTTAGGAAAACAAGATGGATCATTGTGAGGAATTGACTAAATCGGTTCCACACTTAAAAAACTTTGATGATAAATTCAAATCTACAAAATCATAGATTGGATTGGTTAGTCCTTTAAATCTTATGTTTTATGAGTTATTTTTTCTTATTGTAAATGCCAGTATGTGTGATCCATTTAGGCCACCCAAGAATGGATGCTTTAGTCCCTCTACCAGTGTTAAGGAAGTCGGATTGGGATAAGAGTTATTCCATGATAGTTGGTATTAGAGCATACACACTCTCATATACATTAAGTAAATAATTTATCAAGAGAGTCACCTCACTTCTCATATTTTCTTTTAGGACTGCCCCTAGCCATCTATTTGAAAGTAGTAGGATGACTTCTTATCTTCTCATCTTTGATAGAGTGTCTTGGCACAACATGTACTCTACTTATTTTTGGGTAGAATGGGGAATTAAAGTATGATAAAAACGTATCGACCAATATCATGCCATGATTTGATCTTGAATTGAACTCCCTAATTGATAAATGAAATTACTCTTGAAGGTTATGCACTCATATGTAAAGTTTATGCAAACTAAATATCACCAAATGAGATATTATATGTTTGTGGTAATTTTGTGATATGATGAAATAATGTTGAACTCATGTTTTACACCTCATAGTTGATGATGTCCCTATTGATTGAACCTATGTTCCCCTATTTCCGATCAAACCTCAAACATTATTAATCACATCTTAATATATTTATGTGTATCATGCCCCATACCTTGATATGACTATGCCTTTGAAACCCTAGATCTTGATGTGAAGACTTGTTACTAGAGGAAACTTCCCTATTGACTATTATGCTTCTTTATAAGACTCAATTTTGAACAATACAAAGTCTTGGCCACACATTTTTATTCTTAAGTTCTTGAGTTCTCAATTTGACTTCTCTATTTCCAAAAGACATCCTTTCCTTGATTAATGAAAGGAGGGGAGCTATATTATAATTCAATGTTTTCAAAATCTTGAAATATATTTGCCCTATAATCACCTTGGTCTTTGATATCATGACCTTATGAAGCATAATTTGATAACTGATATGATCAACATTTACTCACCAGGAGTACTAATGTGCTATATTGGGATGGTAATTGACTTATGACTCCCCTAGTCTTTGTCACATTGTTGTTTATGACTATCTCTAAATTGTCATCTTGTTGATTATTTAGATTTTGGAAAGGTAACTCCTTCCAATATATTTTGATTTCCTAACCTAGGTTCAAATAGGTCAGGTCTATGGAAATACTAATAATCGATCATGAATCTAGATTTAAATATTGTTAACTATAGCTTGTGGCAGAATTCCTAGAAAGACCTAGGTCTAGATCATTCATGAAACCTTGATATCATGGTAATATAATTATTAATTGATATAACAAATGTTTCTCGATTGTTTTTCATTTATTGAATATGGATGAATGATCCCCCTAAGGTCTAAATGGGAATCTAAACTCTAGTTTTCAATTATTTATGATCTTGATGTCCAAACTTTGACTCTTGATATTGATGTATGAAATCATGACACATGATTATGGATCTTGATATTGATGTGATTCCTATAATCACCCATGTGGATCTTGAGATCATCCTCAATATATGGATAGTGAATTTTATATTCCCAAATCTCAAAATGTTTGAAAAGATGGCAACGAGGATTCACTTGATTTATGTATTAGGGTGTAAATCTTATGTGGGTGGGGCGTTCATTGATTTTGAGGTTGAAATCATGATATTGAAATATGATCTTTGTCTTGAGTTGTTGAAATATGAAATATGTTTCATGGATGTATAACCCCACCCAGGGAATGTGCAAGATAAGATCCTAAGATGTTGATATTGTTGTACTTTTAACCCAAATCTCAGACCTTGAGATGTTGACTCGATGATAATTTTGAGGATGATATTTTTTATTATATGGAAAATCTCCTAAAAATGGCCTTGGTCTAGTCATCAACAACCTTGATTATCCTTGACTATGAATGGACATCAATGACTTAGAATTTTGCTAGATTGTTGCTTTCAAATGACTGATCATGCCTAGGATCTAAAATAGAAAATAGTACCCTACTTCAAATTAATGGAAGAAAACATTTTCTATTTGAGTCTTGACTCTTTGATAATAGTTTTGTTAGATCATGACATGATTTCAACCATGACGTATAATCTTGACTCTCGAACCAAATCTTCACTTGATATTTAGACATGACTTGGAATTGAACTCTATCAATGAATTATGATCTTTTGACCTCTATTTGATCAAAACAAGTTTATAAGTGACTTTTGATTTCAACATGGTAATAATTTTGAGTATAGTACCAGTATTAAATAGTTACATTATTTGAGGATCTCTTTGAATTTTGGGGGACAAAATTTCCTTTAAGGTGGGAAGGATGTGACAAACTCGATTTTCAATGTTTTTTAATTTCATACATATGACTTTGAGATTTTGGTGAATCCAAATGAACCCAAAATTTTCCATGAAGATTATAATCATTTATTAGATATATTGTTAAGATTTTAGAACTTTTGGAGATCATTTTAATAATTAGAAAATTTGATATGGGCCAAAAATGATAATTTTATGAAGATATTTTAGTTAGATGGATAAATAACTTTTTTATTTAAATTTGGTGGAAGAGTTGTTACATTTTTATTGAAGTGTGATATAAAATTTCATACCAATCAAAGCTTGTTTGATGGTTCAAAACAATTATACAAGAACTATATTCGAACTAAATTTGATAGTTCAAGTCATTTACATTATTTCAGTAAAATAGTAAAACATTCATATCATGGGATTCCTTTTTCCTGATGTGGTGAAATTTTAAATGGAGAATTTTGATTGTAATTGTGATTTTTGATAAATTTTGGAGAAATTATGAATTTACCACTTTGGATATATGGTATATGTAATGACCCCGCCTCCCGGTAACCCCCAATTAAGGGAGACCAAGAGGTCAGAGCCGTTATCCCAATTTCCAGATCAAAGGTTTGACAAATAATCAATAATAATTATGAAATTCTACCAAGAGTATATTGAAAGACTGTAATAAAATATAACTTTAAATACCTTTTTAAAACTTGGGATTACTACACTTATATCCACCACTAAAACTATTCTAGCTAATCCTCTTTGAACTTTAATTTGTGGATCCACAATATGCCAATTTACTATTTTTCCTTTTGGGGTTTTGTACCTAAAACACCGACAAACAAAATGTCGGTCAGTATAACAGATTATACTGGTATGTGGGGGAATACAAAAATTATGCAACTAGGGTAATAACGTAATCAAGCAATTATCATTTAACAACCAAGATTACGTCTTAAGCAATACTACTCAATCCTTACCTATCCCCTATCTTTGTGATGTCCCTACAGTAGACTTAGATACTACCTCTCTCATATGGTAGATCCTTACCCCCATGGCCCTACCTCACAGGTAACCAATACTTAGGGTTACAGAGTCGCATGGCCCTACCCAAAGGTAGTCCAATCCCTGACTCATGATGACTTGATGGACCTACCCCATCGGTAGCCATGTACTAAGTCAACCAATGACCTAATCGACCTACCCCATAGGTAGCCATGTACTAGGTCAATCCATCAAGCTACAGAGGGGACTAGGATCTGAAATAGTAAGCATGTAGCTTAGGTGATAGTCATATCCACATTATAGTTTGCATGAATTAAATTCATCCAATAGTTTAGTTCAAGTCACCGATGAAAAACTTTAGAAATCCTAAAAAAACAAATTCGGGATATTCATAAGCATAACCATGTACCTGTCAGGCTGACTTGAGTGCAGAAATAATCCAATTAAGCAAGAAATCCAATAAAAAAGCAAGCACACAAGATGATCCTGAAACATGCATCCAATTTTCCTATCATTGATCAGGCCATCAAGGTCTATTAAACCTAGCTCGCTTCCTAGGGTTTCTACTCCACTTTTAGGGTTTCCATTGCAATTAGGGTTTCACTTCATTTTTACTATTTTAAACCCCAATTTTATACAATTACTCACAAACCCTAATTATCTCATCTACCCTAATTAAGGTTATCTTTTAACAACACATAACCTTAATTTCAAATTAAAGGCACAATTAAATGTCCATTAAGTCTATTATGCCTCTTTTACATTAAAACTGCCATTTTTATCCTTTTAAGTCATGACACGATCATTAGGCCCAATTATCATCTTTGGTTCCTTCCAGATTAACAACTCATCTTTCATGAACTCTATTTATCACTACTTCCACCTTTATTTCTTAGAAAACCCTAATTACCATATTAAGGGTATTTATCCACAATTAGGAACTTTTATACTCGAAATAGTTTAGAACCATCATATCTCATCTTTATTCATGAATTTGAACAATTAAAGCCATTAATAAAACATAATTACTAACATTAGGGTTTCAAGGCCCATTAAAGCTCATTCATGTACATGGAATTCTAAATTAATCCAATTATGTGCAAAGTTCATCCTTTAAGATCTTGATGTGTCTTTTTATAATAAACATGTTAATATGAACTTTAATCATCCATATAACCCTTCTCAATACATTAATCATCTCAAATTAGGGTTTCTTAATTATTAATGCATTAGAGTTGATAACTTCCACTATATTTTGAATTGTAAGAGGAATTAGCTTCTAAATCTGTTTTTAATAGATTGCTCACATTTTTTTTGAGAAAAATTGATACATTACATGTATCGATCCGAGCTACCAATAATGAGATACGAATTTTGCAAGATTTACTTACTTGGGCCAATAGTAGGCTGCCACATCATCTCTTTCCCATGCAACACAGCCGCTTGAAAACATAACACAATGATGTTATTTCCCTCGTTTAAGTGATTGGGTCTTTAACTCACAGAGGGGCAAAATGGTCCACGGCTACTAGGTTGTCTTCAACTTTCGGTGCTCGACCTGGCTGTTGAATGCAACCTAAGGTGGGGCTGCCCACTCCCTCCTAAGGTTCATGGACCACCACCAATGGCCGCCCCAACTCTGCTGCACCCTGATGCATGCGAGGCACCTCCAAGTCATGGCCAAGATGGTTGTTCCCAAGCGAGACAAGCCTGTGATCGCTGTTGTGATCACTACAGGCTTGCAGACCTCCAGTAAGAGTTGCACGAAGACGAGAGCATGGGTATGGTAGTCGATCCATCTTGGATTGTCGTCGGAGCTTCCTGCCTCCATCAAGACCACATACAACCCCTCGTTTGCTCCAGGGTGTCTCTACCCTCTCACAGCTAGGGTTTGCACAGAAAGGACAAGAAGGAGAGAGAGGGTTGCGTGGGATCTCTCTTGAACTCAAACCATAGGTTCTACCCCTTATATAGGGGAGGGTATCAATGCCCTAAGGTGTTCATCCACGAGGAAACAAGTCCATCTCCCAAAAGGAATCCTATTCCTTCATGGAGAAGCAATCTTCTATCTCTTAATTATCTTCTTAATAAACCATATTCAATGGATACTTAGGAATTCAAAAATCCTCTCTCTTATTCTCTTTATTCTTGTCTTCTAATCCATTGGCATGAAATCATACTTTCCTATAGTATAAAATACCTCTTTTTAACAATACCACAAAATTCATTAATGATGTATCACATTATCCTCTTATTTTGTATTATTTTTATTTTCTCTTTATTTTTCTCCATTGGGGCTCCTTGGACCCCAAGAAACTCTAATATTTCGAAATCCTTTTTAGTGGATACTCATTATCCTTCTAGATGCATCTATATCCATAATTTCTCATTATCTTACTATTTCTTTATTAAAATATCTCTTTTTGAGGATTTCTCTTTATCTCTCTTTTTATTTTCCTTTCTGAAATTACTTCTAACATTATAAACATTATGGATACGAAAATCCACCAAAGATGACTCAATCATACCTCTTTCCACTTATTTCCCACATTTTATCATTGTCTCCAATTTCTTTCTTATTAAAAAATATTTAATTGATCTTTTCTTTTCTTATTGCATTATCTTTGCAACTTTGGACTCCTTGGGACCCAAGAAACCCAAGAGTCACGAAATACACCTTTGTATAACATTCCCTTGACTTCTAGAGGTTTCTACATCTTTCTTTTCTCCATTTCTTATTTAATAATGGAGTTTCCTTTGTCTTTTCCTTCTTTTTGGGCCCAATAGCCAATAAAGCCCACAAAGCAACCAACAAGGCTATTGTAAATGAAATCCTTTTATTCAAAACTAATCATATCATTATTTGTTCAAATATCTTTAATAGGATAAATTACATTTCGAACCAAAATAACCCAAAAATTGGGGTTGTAACATCCTTTCCCTCTTATAAGAATTTTGTCCTCAAAATTCCATCAAGCAAACAAACAATTCAGGATAAGACTTTTCCATGTCCATCATTGGCCCCTAAGTGACTTTACCCTATTCATGGCGCTTCCAAGAACCTTTATCATCACATATTCTTTTCTCTGAGTTCTTTCACCTTGGCATCTGAATTCCTCACATGTGACTCAAGACATTTCAGCCTCCCTTGGGGCTCACTAGGTTCATTGCTCAGCACATGGCTCGGGTACCTCACATAGTGCTCTAAATTGGACACATGGAACTCATCACACATCACATTATCATGAGGGGTAAGACTCTACACAAACACCTCCCCAATCCATCTCAAATGGACCCATGTATTGGGGACTCAGCTGTCTCATCTCTAGCTCAGAGGGGTCAGATTTTCCTATCACATATTATCCCACTATGAACTACATGTCAATCTCCATCAGCTCACGACTCATGTCGCCCCTGGGCTCTTTCAGCCATCACATGATCAAAACGACTTCATCTGCACACACTGTGGTCCTTTTCTGACCTTCGTGAGGTCCCTTCACCAATATTATCTTAATGAAGTGGTGACCGACACAACCTCCCATACAAAGCTTGTTTACATCCTGATACTGGCTATGGTGGTTATCATCACATCTCTCATAGGGAAAGAATTGACCCCATGTATCACCCTGAATGAGCACACATGCTCTCATCAGGCCTTCTTGTCTGGATCATACTAACCATTAGTTCGGGGTGATAAACTCTACTAACATTAAGTTCTTCATGTATCTACTTCCACTTCATGGAAGTGAATCTTTAGGTTATACTCAAGAACTTTTGAACTTGCATCACGATGCAGTTTAACCATCTCTCTCTCATATGTAGTTCAACCGGATTCGTCCTTTGACAATATTCTTTCTTTCTCATGTCATCTAGGTAAGGCGATCTACCATAACCCTTATTGCATATTGACCTTCCTTGGTCTAGGGGAGACTTACCACAACATCCATAGTGATGAACTCCCATTCCCTCTCAGGGACTCTTCATCCTCTATACCAACTCAATGGGTTACTGGTGTTTGTCCTTCACCTCCTGACATTCATGGCGACAAGCCACGTGCAACTTCATCTTAAGCATCGAAAGTACTACTGTCACTTACTATCTTCGTATTACCACGGTGTATGGTGATCTTAAAATCATGATCTCTTGTATGTCATGATTCCTCAAGATTGATTCCTTAGAAACCCTAAACCACTCTAATCGGGGTTTCATCACCCTCTTTTCCAGAGAAGTGCATCTGAGGCTCTACAACCATCCTTTTATTTCATCAAGGCCTAGGTTGGCTAACCAAACAACCACTAACTTGATCAACATATATCGTTACATCTGAGTGTTTGCCAAACTTATCTCTTTTTCAAACTTTGGGCTAACCTAACAACCTCTTCTAGCCTCTAGCTAAACTAGGAAGTTGCATCTCAACCAGAGCATCCATTACCACCTCACATCCTTAGGTGTACGGTAATGTTGAAGACATACACCTCCATGTATTCCACTTATCATCTCATCTCAGACTTTAGGTCTATCTTAAACAAGAAAACATAGAGATCATCTTCTTGGTTATCGAACTCAACTTGGCATATCTCATTTATTCCACATAGCTCATGATAAAAACAACATCCTCACAAGATGACTAACTTAGTTCTCTTGATGTTTGTAAACCATTCCTACATTGTTCACTCCACAAGGGTACATTATCATCTCTGTCCTCATACTTCATATCAATGTTCCAACTCACATCATCTTTATCCTTGGTGTATGGCATGCGTACGGTCCTATCTCTCACTCCCATAACAAGAGGAAATAAGCATTTAGCTACAGTCCAAATACATAGTTCTTCCCATTCTAAGAGTAGAGATGGTACATCCCACCTTGCCAGCACACCTTCAAATCTAAGTTGAAATGTGCAACATATGTCTCTACATCACGATCATCTTGATATCAAAGTTACTTCCATGGAAGACTGGTCTCGAACCCACTTGGGTCACCACACAATCCTTGGTCATCTCCTCTAGGTCTGTAGGGTGTCGACACTTTTAGGGTTATCCCTCTTCCCTTATGCATCCAGAGAGTGCCCTCCTCATCTTCCCTTTGGGTCCCATGAGTTCGTGAAGGTGATCAATCTCCTAACCCATGGCCCTCAGACAATGATAGTTGTTACATCCTGACCCTATGGTCATGTGCAACTAGGGAATTAGGTAACTCCTACTTCCATCGATCTTATCCCTACCTGACCCTAGGATAGACTTAGGATTATAAAATAGTACATGTACAACTTAGAACCTTACCCAAGTCTCCATCATCTCTCTCTGAATTCAAGGGCTGACTTTCATCCTTTCATAAGGGTCATGGCTACCTGCCTACCTTGGTCAGGCCCCATACTGGTTACCTCCATGGTAACACATCCACATGCACTTAGAGATGGTTATCTATGGGTCTACAGGTTCATTCTCTTACCATGTACCCTTCACTTAGCTTCTCAAGATTCTATTAGACCTCTTTAGGTTACCTCAAAACCAACAAAACTGGTATACACCCTTCAAAAGGGTCCCTCTCCCAAGATGGGAGGAAACTACATCAAAGGTCACAAACGTCCTTATATCTAGGGTTTACATCCACACGAGCATGCTTAGTCCTAGCAAGCTACTAAGGCACAAGAAGACCACCTACTAAACCATGCTAGGTCATACTTGTTCTCATTCCTCAACATTGGACCAAGAACATACCTTCCCATGTCACCAACATAGCTGTGAGGGGTTCATCAAACATACCTTATCCTTAAGGGGTTTCCCTTTCCTCTAAACATCACGAGTGCCATGCTTGAATCTATAGAAACTCAAATCTCATCATGAGCATCATGTACACCTCTTCCCCTCATAGTCCTAGGTACCCTAGGTTTGCTTTTTAGATGACCCACTGCATGCTCAACCTTCTTAACCATGAACCAAGCATGTACAAGGTATGACATGCACTTCCCATGATCCTTCTACTTGAACAACACTTCAGAGTGGAGTCCTCCTCAAGGATAACCAACTAGGTAAAAGGCCTCACAACTTGCTACTAAACCTCTTCATGGTCTTAAGGAACTCTTCTTCTTAACCCTAGAAGGTCAACACCTATACCATAGGCTCAGAGGTACCAACAGTCTCATCTCCTCTCTAGGGCTTGGTTCCTCTAAAGGCAACCAAGATACCATCAACCTCTAGGGATCATGCATGAGGCAACCGCTACCATCCACATAGGTCACATCATCTTCAACTCCCCATTGTTCCTCATATCTCAGAGTCTAAGCTTCCAACCTTCCTTCTTGGGTCCTGCTCTCTCTCTCTCTCTCTAGAGCTGACCCCACAACTAGCCTTACTACTAAAGGTCCTCTCTCCATGAAGGTGGATCAAGCTTACAAGCATACCCCTACATGGGTGAAGCCTATCTTCAAACTTATGTTTGCTCAAGATTACCCACAACCATTTATGCTTATCTCATAAGCTATTCAACATACTCTCTTGGCCAAGGTTTCAACCTACTTCCCACACTACTGCCGTACTCTGGGTGCATACTAAGCCATTCTCCTATAAGCCCATAGGGTTTCTATAGGTTCTTCAATAACCTCATCTTTGAAGGATCTATCCTTCACTCTAACATGCATGACCCTTTCCAGTGTTGGGTCACCAAAGACACTAGGTAATCCAACCTCATATGGCTCATATCGTCATGGGTATCCAAACCTAGAGCATGTCCACCCACACACATGGTCGACCATGACATCTAACTCATCATGCCATCTCTATCTAACCACCACTTAGGGTTAGGGTTAGCATCATCCTCAGAGGATGTACCATGTCTCTACCTTTAATGGAGATCTCTGCCTCCAAAACCAATTCTCTACTCGTCCTCCTAACTAGAGGGTCTAACCTCAGGTCTCTCATGACAACCCATGTCATACGACCTAAGCATGCATCTATTCTTTAGTTTACGCTTAAACTATTAAGTTATGTCCATGCCATCTTATTTACATGCTTTTTATTAATTTTGGTGGAGGATTCCTTAACCTTATCATTCATACCCTATCCTCAAGAGGGTTATGAAGAGAGAGAAAACCCTAAACCTTATAATCCTAACAAAATTAAGGTTTAGAAAGGATGAAAATAGATGAGAGACTCTGAAAGGTATCTTATTTTGAGTCAGATCCTAAGACATTGGCCAGGCAGTCACACAGATTTGGGAGTCCTTGTATTCTGACTAGTGGTGCAGAGGAAAATATTGCCTGCCCCCAGACGTGATCCTTTTCTAGACACCTCTGTCTTTCAGAAAATCCTCTAATAACTCCCTTGGGTTCTATAGAGTTTGTAAAATTTAATAATTATTAAAGATTAAATGAGGAACCTATGCTCTGATACCAAATGTAACGACCCTGCCTCCCAGTAACCCCCAATTAAGGGAGACCAAGAGGTCAGAGTCGTTATCCCAATTTTCGGATCAAAGGTTTGACAAATAATCAATCATAATTATGAAATTCTACCAAGACTATCTAGAAAGGTTGTAATAAAAAATAACTTTGCATACTTTTTTAAAACTTGAATTACTAAACTTTAATCCACCACTGAAACTATTCTAGATAATCCTCCTTGAACTTTAATTCATGGATTCACAATATGCCAATTTACTATTTGTCCTTTTGGGATTTTGTAACTAAAATGCCAACAAACAAAATGTCGGTCAGTATAACAGATTATACTGGTATGAGGGGGAATACAAAATTATGCAACTAGAGTAACAACGTAATCAAGCAATTATCATTTAACAATCAAGATTACGTCTTAAGCAATACTACTCAATCCTTACCTATCTCCTATCTCTGTGCTATCCCAACAGCGGACTTAGATACTACCTCTCTCATATGGTAGATCCTTACCCCCATGGCCCTACCTCACAGGTAGCCAATACTTAGGGTTACAGAGTCGCATGGTCCCACCCAAAGGTAGTCCAATCCCTGACTCATGATGACTTGATGGACCTACCCCATCAGTAGCCATGTACTAAGTCACCCAATGACCTGATGGACCTACCTCATAGGTAGCCATGTACTAGGTCAATATATCAAGCTACAAAGGGGACTAGGATCTGAGCTAGTAAGCATGTAGTTTAGGTGATAGTCATATCCACATTATAGTTTGCATGAATTAAATTCATCCAACAGTTTAGTTCAATTCACCGATGAAAAACTTCAAAAATCCTTGAAAAACTAATTTGGTATATTCATAAGCATAACCACATACCTGTCAGGCTGACTTGAGTGCAGAAATAATCCAACTAAGCAAGAAATCTAGTAAACAAGCAAGCACACAAGATGATCTTGATACATGCATCCAATTTTCCTATCATTGATTAGGCCATCAAGGTCTATTCAACCTAGATCGCTTCCTAGGGATTCTAGTCCACTTTTAGGGTTTCCATTGCAATTAGGGTTTCACTTCATTTTTACTATTTTAAACCCCAATTTTATACAATTACTCACAAACCCTAATTATCTTATCTACCCTAATTAAGGTTACCTTTTAACAACACATAACCTTAATTTCGGATTAAAGGCACAATTAAATGTCCATTAAGTCTATTATGCCTCTTTTACATTAAAACTACCATTTTTATCCTTTTAAGTCATGGAAAGATCATTAGGCCCAATTATCATCTTTGGTTCCTTCCAGATTAACAACTCATCTTTCATGAACTCTATTTATCACTACTTCCACCTTTATTTCTTAAAAAACCCTAATTACCATATTAAGGGTATTTATCCACAATTAGGAACTTTTATACTCGAAATAGCTTAGAACCATCATATCTCATCTTTATTCATGAATTTGAACAAGTAAATCCATTAAGAAACATAATTACTAACATTAGGGTTTCAAGGCCCATTAAAGGTCATTCATGTACATGGAATTCTAAATTAATCCAATTACATGTAAAGTTCAACCTTTAGATCTTGATGTGTCTTTTTATAATAAACAAGTTAATATCAACTTTAATCATCCATATAACCCTTCTCAATACATTAATCATCTAAAATTAGGGTTTCTTAATCATTAATGCATTAAAGTTGATAACTTCCACTACTTTTCGAATTGCAAGAGGAATTATGTTCTAAATCTATTTTTAATGGATTCCTCACATTTTTATGAGCAAAATTAATAATTACATGTATCGATCTGAGATACAAATAATGAGATACGAATTTTGCAAGATTTACTTACTTGGGCCAATAGCAGGTTGTCATGTCATCTCTTTCCCATGCAACACAGTCGCTTGAAAACATAACACAATGACACTATTGCCCTCATTTAAGTGATTGTCTCTTTAACACACAGAGGGGCAAAATGATCCAACATCTTCTAGGTTGTCTTCAACCATTGGCACCCGATCTGGCCACCGACTGCATCCCAATGTGGGGCTGCCCACTTCCTCCTAATGTTCATGGACCGCAACCAATGGCCGCCCCAGCTCTGCTACACCCTGGCGCACATGAGGCACGTCCAAGTCGTGGCCAAGATGGATGTTTCCAAGTGAGACAAGCCCGCAACTGCTGCTACGATCATTGCAGGTTTGTAGACCTCCGACAAGAGCAGTGCGAAGATGAGAGCATGGGTATGGTAGCCGATCCGTCTTGGATTGTCGTGGGAGCTTCCTGCCTCCATCAAGACCACATACAACCCCTCGTTTGCTCCAGGGTGTCTCTACCCTCTCACGGATAGGGTTTGCATGGAAAGAATAAGAAGGAAAGAGAGGGTTGTGTGGGATCTCTCTTGAACTTGAACCAGAGGTTCTACCCATTATATAGGGGAGGGTATCAACACCCTAAGGTGGTCATCCACGAGGAAACAAGTCCATCTCCCAAAAGGAATCATATTCCTTCTTAAAGAAGTAATACTCTCTCTCTTAATTATCTTCTTAATAAACCATATTCATTCAATATTTAGGAATTCGAAAATCCTCTCTCTTATTCTCTTTATGCTTGTCTTTTAATCCATTGGCATGAAATTATACTTTCTTATAGTAGAAAATACCTCTTTTTAACAATACCACAAAATTCATTAATGATGTATCACATTATCCTCTTATTTTGTATTATTTGTATTTTCTCTTTCGTTTTCTCCATTGGAGCTCCTTGGACCCCAAGAAACTCTAATATTTCGAAATCCTTTTTATAGGATACTCATTATCCTTCTTAATGCATCTATATCCATAATTTGTCATTATCTTACTATTTGTTTATTAAAATATCTCTTTTTGAGGATTTCTCTTTATCTCTCTTTTTTTTCCTTATTGGAATTCCTTCTAACATTAGAAACCTTATGGATATGAAAATCCACCAAATATGACTCAATCATACCGCTTTTGACTTATTTTCGACATTTTATCATTGTCTCCAATTTCTTTCTTATTAAAGAAATATTTAATTGATCTTTTCTTTTCCTATTGTATTATCTTTGCAACTTTGGACTCCTTGGGACCCAAGGAACCCAAGAGGCACGAAATCCACCTTTGGATAACATTCCCTTGCATTCTAGAGGTTTCTACATCTTTCTTTCTCCATTTCTTATTTAATAATGGAGTTTCCTTTATCTTTTCCTTGTTTTTGGGCCCAATAACCAATAAAGCCCACAAAAAAACCAACAAGGCTGTTGTAAATGAAATACTTTTATTCAAAACAAATCATATCATTATTTGTTCAAATATCTTTAATAGGAGAAATTACTTTTCTCAACAAAAGAATCCAAAAATTGGGGTTGTAACAGTATATAAGTAGTGTTTGAAAACATAATTATTGGATGATGTGATTTCAAATACGTTTTACAATGTTCACGAGAAAATAAATTGTTAGTAGAGAATTCTGTTATTTTTATTTAAATATAAGTGTGAATTAGGTAAACAAAGATTTATTTTGAAAATAAGTCATGGCTATAGAAAGCTTTTTTTATGGTTGGGTGAATCTTGGTGACAATTATGGTGTTTTAAAAATATTTTATTAGGAGATTAATGTATCCCTCCAAATATTTCCATTTTACTCTCTTAATTAATGAGAGGGAGAGAGATAGAAGTTTTAAATAATAAGAAGTTTGGGTTAACATTTAATAACGTTGGAAGTTATTGGTACACTATTTCTAAAAGGAAAGTGTTGAGGTGCATAATGTTGTTTTAAAGGCATCGATTTAACTTAGTAATAGGTTGGTGGTAGACATAATGTATAAACATGGTATGGAATATTGATATATTAATTACACCAGTGAATTATGTTAGGAGATATACAAATTTTGTTGCGGTGGAGAAGTTCTTAAAAAAATACATTTTCATGTAATAGATTAATTACAATGTGGAACGTATGCATTGACCAAAAAGTAGTTTAAATGGTCAAAACAAATAATTATGATTTTTATTTAAGATAGGATGATATTAAATTATAAAGAAAACTTTAGCCCCACTTTTTTTCTCCCCTACTATATATATATATATATATATATATATATATATATATATATATATATATATATATATATATATATATACACCCATCGAGTATGTCCATGCACACTACCGACAACATGGATTGTTTCCTCAGCCTCTCTCATTCATTTTTGTCCCATGATTGTGAGGGAAACACACTCTTGTATCAATATGGCCTCTTCCTCTCTTGTTTCTGCTCAAATCATGGCCACAAAAAGACCAACAACATCGGTGGTATAGTAACACAAGCCACTTTCTCTCTCTTTGGGTTAGTCTTCTAGCTCTTTCTCTCTCTAAAACTTGTTTTGACCATATCTTCTACATCAGATATCCAAAATAGGTGAATCTATATTCCATATTGATCGCAGGAACAAGATGGACACAAGAACACTATTTTTAGCATCTGATTCCAGATCCTCTTCTAAAAGATAATTATCTAATTAACTCTAATGGTGACTTACAAAACAAGTTTGAAACACTTCCCAAAACTTGACTTAATATCAAGATATGTTGTAGAATTAGTTTTGGATTTGTTATCTGAGTCATAATATTGAATGTTTTGAGTCCAATACTTTTGTGAAGATCTTTTTCTTAATCTTGATCTAAAAGTTGACCAATTTCAATGATTTTGGATAAAGTTCTATTTTTAAGTAACTATGGATCTTGATACTAATCATGATAATCTTTAAAGCATGAAATATTCATCATATATATGTATATATATAGGTTCTATTATTAACTAACTATGGATTTGGATACTAATCTTGATAATCTTGAAAGCATGAAATATTCATCATATATATATATACATACATATGTATGTATATATACATACCAAACCTAAAGTTTGCTACCAATACATAAAACCTGACATGGTAATTGTGACCCCTTTTGATTAAATTCCTACTTTGATATATGTATCCCTATTTACATGCCAAAAATTATTAATCTTGACATAAATTACTCAAAAATTAATCAAAAGAGTATATTTTGATTGTTTTTGTATTTGGAAACTTGCACTTTTTGATCATTAGAAAGTTAGTTCTTGTCACTATTATTTGTTAGAGATATGTCAAGTGGTTATTTTCTTTTGAATATACATATCTTGTTCTCATTTTTCTATAACCGTACTCAATGCTTTTACATTTGACTTTGGGTCATGATTTTTGATTTAGGCAAACAAGATGGATCATTATGAAGAATTGACTA
This sequence comes from Alisma plantago-aquatica, assembly GCA_963693085.1. Classification (NCBI taxonomy): domain Eukaryota; kingdom Viridiplantae; phylum Streptophyta; class Magnoliopsida; order Alismatales; family Alismataceae; genus Alisma; species Alisma plantago-aquatica. The sequence goes on along the minus strand of OY856411.1, from coordinate 365,721,043 downwards.
AATAACTTCTGCACTTGACAGACTCTGATGACAAGGACAAATCAACAGAGTCATAGATCAGGTTGGTTAGTCCCTTTTTGGCCACCTAGGGACACGAGCTTCAATCCCTCTACCAATGTCTAGGCAGTAGGATTGGGATTGGGGTATGAATTGTTCTGTGACACTATCTTTGGATCTCTTCTTCATGATCCATCCTAGTTTAATAAGATCGATTTAAATGGTGGAAGGCCTTGTCAGTATCACAATTGTAAGGGAAAGGAGTTTTGACAACGACTCGAGGGCATCACATACACTGTGATGCCTAGAGGGAAGGGTCTGAAGAATAAGGGGATACACAAATTAAGAATAAAATGATAGAATTAAACTATGGAAAGCAGTACTGCTAGAATAGAAACTCAATAGAAGGAGGAGATACACTACCAGGAATGGGTCTTGGTAGGCCAAAGAAATTAAGAAAATGTATGAAGTAAACTATGAAACTAGACTAAAGTATGAAAATAAACTAAAGAAGGAGATTTCAACAGAACTAAAACTTATAAACAACTATAGTTACAAAATATATTATGAACTAGAAGAAAGGAACAAAATTATAGTGCAAGCCTAAAATTTATAAACAAGCTAAACAATTGTGAAACAAGATTAAAATTATGAAAAAAAAATTATAGAGCAAGCCTAAAATTTATAAACAAGCTAAGAAGGTATGAAATAAGATTAAAATTATGAAAAGAATAAAAAAATTATAAAACCAACTAAAAAAAAGAGTCCTTACTACAAAAGAAATAAATTTTGAAAAACAACACTTGCCATCCTCAACAGTGCCGCCAAATTTTATGTGTCTCATTTGCACACTAAATCACATGGAAAAATCCTAGAGTGTAACCTTCTAAAGAGATGGTGAACTTGTTGCAAGAAACAAGTGAACCTTCTAGTAGTAACATATTGATCGAAGGTATGGTGAAAGAAAATGGTTGAAATCCAAAACCAATCTCGAGAACAAGAATGAAAAAAATGATTTGTTGAGATTTTGGTTATGATAAGGAACAAAAAGTTGAAATGCAGAAATAAACTAATTACGATCAAATTATAAAATGAACTGGGGTTCTGAGGGATCAACACCAATATCCATGCTTCACTCAAGGAAGCAACTCCTAGTTTTAATAATCAAATTAGGACCATGTAGATTCATGTCCTTCCAGACGAATGTCAGAAGGGCCAAAATTGCTAGAAACTCATTGATCTAGATGTTTATGGATCCTCATACAACCGTCCAACATGTTACTTTTAAATATCTCATCTAGAGACATGTGATTCTCATCCAATGTTTGAGACCATGGATCAGGTGATCACATCACCATTGGCTACAATAAACAAGTCAAATAGGTAGAAGGATCATAATCTAAATTAGGTGATCACATAAAAAGATCATGGGTTCGTTCTTGTAATAATTTGAGATCTCAAAAGCTCCATTAAAATATAACCATTCTACCAGAAAAACAAGAACAAAATTAGTTGGATAAAAATCTAACAGTCACAATTAGGGGAATATGAGTTCATTCTTATAGAGACCAATGATAACATCACTCCATAAGAGTATATATGAATCAACCAACAATAAAGGCATAAATGGAAGAAAAAGTCATACTTTAACTAAAACAATGGAGTTGATTAAATTGAACAAGAACAACGTATGTGGCTAGTCCACATGCCTCATAAGGTAACTACTCAGACATAATGTAAAGATTAGAATAAAAACTAGCTAATAAGGGATGCATTTTACTGTTGAGCCCCCCTCCTTTTATAGGAAGGAAGGAGGGGGGAACCCTAAGGATGTGAAGAATTCTGGCTGTCAACTATTGAAATGGACTGCTCGAGGATGGTGAACCGATCAGATTACCAACTGAGCCACTCAATTTCAATCTATATGAGCATGACTCAGGGGAAGCTGATCAAAACCCTAGAGAAGAGGTGATGATGCCATTTTGACCAAGTCTTTGGTCATTAATGAATTGAGTAAGCTATTTTGAACTTGAAATGCCTGCTTCAGCTTTTGAGCCGATTGGTTCACAGAATTAATCGCTTGGTTCATACACTGACTTGGAAGGTTGAGTTTGTGGATCGACGCTATGAAATGATCGGTTGAGTTATAGGATGCAGATCCTTGGTGAGTGAAATGATCGTCTTATGGAATGAGTCGATTGGTTGGAGTTATGGGGAAGGTGTTTTCTTGTGTTACTTAGTCGACGGGTTGGGAAGATGAAACTGTTGACTGGGAGGCTAGAATTGGAATATGAAGGATTTGACTCTTGGGTGTTTTGGGTCCTTGAATTAATGTGAATATTTTCCTATAAAACCCATTAAAATCAAGAAAAAACTCCAATTTAAGAAATAAGATCTAAACTAAGATAATTTATGCTAAAATTATCAAATATCCAACAATATCTTGTCAATTAAAGATAATAATTTACAAATAAAGGTGCTGAGTTTGCACTCATCACAAGACCATTTACAATAGTTTGTAGATCTGTATGCTTCACTTAAGCAACCTAGAGTTTCAAAAGATCCTATAAAACTTTAATTGTTCAAGTATTCTTTGACATACAAGGCAAGGAGTTGGTACACTACCATGGAGGATGACAACATAATTACTTGGGAAGGTCTTTAGAGAAAGTTCTTTGAGAAACATTATCATCTCTCTCTTACTTATCATATTTGCATCCAGATAACTATTTCTTTATGGTCCACATGAGTCCCTTGTTGAGGCTTAGGAATAGTTCAATAAGCTCCTTTGCTAATGCCCACATCATGACATTCCACAAGTTCCATTGATAGAAACTTTTTATGGGGTTATCGATGATGACCAAGAAATTTATGGAGTCCTCATATGGAGGAAATTTCCTATTTCAAAACTTTGTTAGCTCCTGGGAGGTCGTCAATGTAGGTTTTGAAAATAAATCACATTCATGCAAAGGACATGAAATGTTCTCAAGATGGATAAAGAAAAAAATCATAATTCAAATCCATATTAGACTTTTTGAAGATTTTTTCCTTGAAGAGGGAAGGTCTATAATCCTCTTTCAAAGCCTATGAGAGATGTGGACAACCAAAATATATGCAAGATCAAGTTAAGGTAGTAAATCTCTTATATGAAGCATGTAAGAGCAACAAGTACTCTACTACATGTTCCCAACTCTTTTATAATATCATGGTGAACTATGCCCAATTAAAAGGTGAAGATGGGAAGATGCCATATCTGAATTCCATCAACAACATACAAGGCCAAAGATATTACAATCCCAAGCAAACTGAGATTTACCCATGATTTCAATTTATCAATCCTTATGGCACTGAGAATGACTCTCATTTGAGGGGATGGGAGGGGAGTGAGCAAATAAATTCAATATCCCCCCTAGGTTCCATTACAAAAAGGAAAATTTTAGGAGCCAAGAAAATTACAGAGGCAACATCCACAATTGTGTCTATAATAAGGTTTAGCAATTTTAGATTCCAAATCAAGTACTAAAGATACCACACACAAGCATTCCTTCATCCACTAATGATAAGTTCTATGCTATAGAGAAGATCCTCCTATACCAGTAGTTCATGATTGCAGGCTAGAAGAGGATGCTCTCAAGATTAGCAAGCATGAAGGAAGTCTATTGACACAAAATTATCCCATCATTTTTCTTCTCTAATTCCTACCATATAAACCTTTTTTGGACATAAAGAGGACAATCCTAAACATCTCAAGAAACAATTTTTTTCCACACATTCATGAAATGTGCATACACCCTTGCCTTAGTGACACTAGAAACCATCCCTATTGACTTTGACAATGATGAAAAATGATGGTTAAAAAGGAACAAGCACATGGCATTGTTGTTGATATAGATGTTGGGAAGACAAATGATGATGATAAAACACATGTTGATGTTGCTGAACCGTATGTGCCAGTCTACAAACTAGGGGCCAAGTCAATATTTCTTATAGGCAAATCAACATGGTCTTGGTATATACTATGGGACGTTCAACTAAATGTTTGGTGATGAAGCTCAATGATGCTCTTTGGGCATACATGGCACTTTCAAAGTTCTATTGGACACTACATAGTTCTAGTTTATGTATGAGAATTCATGTCATCTTTCATTTAATATAGAATACGAGGCTAGCTATCCAATATACTCAAAATGTTAAAATGTCACTTGTGGATGAGAAGTTATTTATCTAATTGCATGGGCTACAAGAGCTAAAATGTCTACTTATGAGAATGCTTGTATCTAAAAGGAGCACACCAGGATTTGACATGACAACCACTTTACGAGGAAGGGAATTAAAGTGGGAGATCGAGTGTTAGTGTCACAGAACCGTTCATACTCCAATCCCAATCCCATTGCCTAGACAGTGGTAATGGATTCAAGCACATGTGTCTGAGTGGCCCAAAAGGATCTCACACACTGACATATACAATAAGAAATAATAACTCATAAAACAAGAGATTTAAAGAACTAACCAACCCAATTGTAAGATTTTGCAAATTTATCCTTATCATCAGAGTTTGTCATGACGAAAGCAATCTAGTCAATTCATCAGAAAGATCTAATTGTTTTTCCTAAAATCAAGTAAATCAACATGCAATCAATGCAAATGCATCGGTACGCTTCGAAAAGAACAAATATTGAACAATTGAAAAGTTTATAGCAAAATATAGTACTTGGTAGGTCTTATATTCAAAATATAGTCAACAGACAATTTTCAAACCAACATATATCTGAAAACATTTTCATTTCAAACAATTAAGTTATATTACAAGTTCCCATTATGTTGATACTGAGAAGCATGCTTATATATTTTATGTGGTTCCATCTCCCCAACAAGATAGGGAAGGTCACCAGGCTCCTTCTCTCCATATGAGGTAGGAGGTCAATTGACTTTACAAGTTCGAGATCATTCGACATGTACAAGTTCCACCCTCTGAATGAGGAGGTCCCTTGTACTCAATATCAACATGTATTATTGGCAGTCATAATTGTCAATATCATTTATATTTTCATGTTTGTTTGCAAGCTATTATATAGAAAATCAGAAGACTAATTAGTAGGGAACAATAGCTCAAACATATACATAGACAAGATTTTTAAGAGGTACATACAAGTATCATTCAATACCAGTAGTTTGTTCAAGGAGGATCTATTATAAAAGTGTACCTTTCACCGAAGTTCTAGAGTATGGATCTCAATAAGTAATAGGTCAACCCTTTGAGTCAGATCCTAAATCAACAAGATTGGATCAAAGGTCAATATCATGATGTTTAGAAGATCATGTTTCAAGGTTCAAAATTATGGTTACTCATTCCTATTCAACCTTGGGGTTAGGTCAACCACTTATGATCAACAAGATTTTAATGATGTCCAACATTATTTAAGTGTCAAGATAATTTATAGTATGAATGACCTACCTAGGTGTTTTAGGAACATATGAGCTAACCCTAACTATTATCATTATTTAAGTCATTATAAAGTCTCTAGATCATCATCATGATGAATTAGCATCATTGGTATTCAAGATTAGATCAAGTCTTGATTGATAAAAAGTAGAGTCATGGGTCAGGTATTAGGTCAAATGATTAAGGGTTTCACAATATTTAGATCAATCATTTTATTATTATATCATCATCAAGATTTAAACATTACTCATAGAAGTCATATTCATATTATATCAAGTCAAAAAATATAGATCTAGATTCTTCATTAGTCAATTCATTATTTTTTAGCTCAGGATAACATCAGAGTCAAATATTAGGTATTCCAATGATTACTCATAATTATTAACTTATTTGACAAATTAACTAAGCAAGAGATCAAAGTCTAGGGATATCAGTGAGAAACATCTATAATTAGGCTTCATAACCATTTTTAAACGATTCATTGGATTTTTCTGATCAAAAGTGACTATTTGTGCATAATATTTGGAGTTAGCTAGGAATCAAAAGATATGATTTTTGAAAGATTTGATCGATTATAATGAATATTAGGCAGAGGAGAACATAATTACCAGAAAAGGAAAAAGTAAAAAAAATCACCCATTGATCGGGAAGTTAACCCTTGATTGTGGTTGAGATCTTGTGTCTAGGAGGCCACCACCTCCTAGTCACATGTATTGAGGATAAGAATGGGGGGCGGGGTGCCATGTGTCATGTCTTTTAGATCCTGGTCTTAATCAGACTATGACTGTGATCTAACGATCATGGTTGCTCATCCTACTCACACCGACCCACACACAGGAAGGCAACATCATGGAGAGGCAGCTGGAGAATAAAAGAACTAGAGGAAGATGTTGAGAGATAGAAGGGCAAGGTGTCGTGTGAGGTCATGGGAGAAAAAAGAAGGTGAGGGTGGGGTTTTATAGGGTATCAGGGTGAAGATTAGGGTTTCACATGGCCACATTGCCCTTGGAGATGGCCGAGAAGGAGAGCTCTTGTTTACTCTCAAAATAGGTTATTACGAATTAGATTACTGGCTAGACAAATTCTAATTTGTGAGACAAAGCTTTTCATCCATTTTGATTTTCAAGTATGGTCATTTTGAGATAAATTGTCTGCTCGGTCTCATAGGCATCTTCCCCATTGATTGTAGGAGGTAGGAGACAAGTTAGTGACCATCTGATATGGCCTAGATTTATGTGGATCAGATCCAAGGGCTGGGGATCATTCCTCAAGCGATCCCTGGATCACTAAGGTGGAAAAGTCGGAATAAAAGGTAAATAAAAGAAATTTTAACATGTGAACTACAAGAAATCATAGGAAATGGTAGGAATGTCAAATGAGATGAAATTTGGACAAGGTTCACAAAAATGTGTAGAACATTTAGAAATGTTTGAGAATCAAAAGATAAAGTTTATGGACAATATTAATTCTTTGGACAAATTAATAATTTAACATAATTTGGGGTGTCACAATGTGTATAAATTCACATTGGTCATTATATTTTGAATTTGAGTATCAACACTGACTTAGTAGCCAAGAAAAAAATAAATTGTGGTCATGAGTGAACATAATGAGGGAAAAAGAGTAATTAAATCATAGTTATGCAAAAATGCACTTTGTCACATCCTTCCCTCCTTAAGAGGAGTTTTGTCCCCAATAAAAAAAATTCTTAAAAACTAGAGCTATCGAAATCTAGGTTGTATCCTTAAATATTGGTGCATTCCTCAACTATATAATCAAAATCATGTCTTCATAATTATCACTTTATCAAGAGTCTATCATATACATGCATCGATCAAATAAGAGATCAAAAGACCACAATTCATTAATCAAGTTCACTTTCAAGTTATGTCTCCATAGTAAGGGAGAATTAGGATTGAGAATGAGATTATCCATCATGAATAAATTGGGTCATGCACTAGCAAAGTCATGATTTAAGAGTCAAGATTCAGACCTAAGTGTTATGCATGTCGAGGGTTTCAGTTCCTATCTAGACCATCAATGTGATCATCCACCCATAAATAACAATTGTATTTGAAAATTTTGACATCAATTTCTTCATCAAGTATACTCAAGTTGGGTGACTGATTCAGACCTAGGTCATTTTTAGGAAATTGACCCTATTCTTATACTCAAAATTATAATCCTAAAAGATCATTACTGTGTGAACATCTTCAAGATCTATGTTTTTGGGAATAAGAAAGTAACTATTCACATCGTGGGTGATCTCAAGATCCACATGGTTGATCATAATCATGTTTCAAGATTTTGTACATCAATATCGAGTGTCGAAGTTTATACATCAAGATCATAGGTTGAAACATTTTCAAAGCTAGGGTTTAGATTCCTGATTAGAGAGGATATCACTCATCTATATTAAATTCTGAGCAACAATATTCATGGAAACTTCGAGCAATATTTGTGATATCAATCACCAATTTTATTATCATGGTATCATGGTTTGATGAATGATCTAGACTTATGCCTTTCTAGGAATTTAACCACAAGATATAGTCAGCATTGTATTTAAAATTGAGTTTCTAGATCGAGTATTAACATTGCCATAGACAGGACCTATTCTAGACTTAGGTCAAGAAATCAAAATTGGGTGGAAGGAGTTACCTTTCAGAACTTTAAATAATCAACAAGGTGACAATTTAGAGGTATTCATAAATAGGGCATAAAATGTCAATTCTCAAAGATATGGTGAGTATAGGGTTCATTTCAAAAAGTTACAAAGGGTTACATATACAATAGATCATATCTAGATCTAGTAATGAATTCATTGGTTCTTTCATTGCTAACGAGTCTTGATATGGCCCTCTGAGCAATCACTAGATTTTATTATTGAACATGTCCTCCTTTGCAATTTTGAGCTCTATTTTTGTCTCCATCTCCATGACTACAGACTTAGATGTAGGGGTAAAGGCAGTTGTTACGACCCCACCTTCCGGGAACCCCCAATTAAGGGAGACCAAGAGGTCGAAGTCACACACGTAATTTCTGGATCAAAGGTTCGGCAATGAACCAAGAACAATTATTAAATTTTACTGGACTACACTAAAAAGTTGTAATAAATATAAACTTTTGCATACCTTTTTGAAAGATTGGGTTTCTAAATCTCTATCTGCACTGGAACAAATCTAACTATTACCTCCTTGTTCTTTAATTTATGAATTCACAATATGTCGCTTTACTGTTTGTCCTTTTGGGATTTTGTAGCTAAATCGCCAACAAACAAAACAGTGGTCAGCCGAAGCAGGTATGTGGGGGAAGACAATAATCGTGCAATTATTCCTAACAATGTATTGCAATCAATTACAGTTTAACAAACAATTTTATAGTTTAAATATAACTGTGCGATCCATGTATACCGTATCTCCTACGCTGTCCCTGCAGTGGACCTGGATACTACCTTCCTTATGGTATATCCCCATTATACCCCGCATGATCCCACCTAACAAGTGAATCAGTTTCTAGGGTTGAGTCACATGGCACTACCCATAGGTAGCCCACTCCTTAACTCATGGCATGCTAAGAGTCTCATGGAACTACACATGAGTAGCCCAGTTTCTAACTCATGATAGCCTAGACTTTACTCTAGGTTATCCTTTTTAGCCTTTGCATAGCCACAGGGGTGGACCCAGATCTAAGCCAGTTATATGTATACATTTATAGTGATAGTCATAGTCACTCTATAGTTGCATGAAATAAAAGCATCCAACAGTTAATTTCAAGCAACTGATAAAACCTCGACAAACCCTCGAAAAACTAACTCAGAATATTCATAAGCATAACCACATACCTGTATTTGCAGATTTGGATACAAAATCAACTATGTAGAGAGAGAAAATCCAAACAAGCAAGTAAAGTGCACAGAAATCCTAAAATGAAAGTACAAGTTTCCTTTTATTAATATTTACCCAATTTCATCATTTTCCTTAGGGTTTCTATTCCAATTTTAGGGTTTCCTTGGAAATTAGGGTTTTGCCTCCATTCTTAGTTATTAAGAACACTAATTCATCAAATCTACTTAAAACCTTTAAATTCTCTCATTTTAATATTCCTAACAGTCTTAGGATCATATTTAGTAATTTACTTCCTTAATCCGAAATATCATGGTTTTCCTCTTGTTTTACCCCAATGAGGGTTTCCATATATATATATATTATTCTTCATTTATGGATTAAAACCCTAAAACTACCAACTTTGTATACAAAATGGATGAAAACTCTATATTTCTAATCAACAGGTTAATACCTTTCAAATTAACCTATTAGTTTTCAAAGATGCATCCTTTATATACAATTAGGGTTTCTAATTACTTTTTAATGAACTTTTATACCAAATCAAGCCACTTTTGCAAAATGAAATAGAACCAAGTTCTAAAATTATTTTTATCAGGTTCCTTGTATTTTCCTACACAACTTTCATGTATAAAGTTTTTGTCATATGAGATTCCTATCGATCTCTATTAATTTTGCAAAGAAAAGCTATTTTCTTGATTATTCGATGAGAGAAGGGGATTTTACCAAATTTTTGTGATCATTGGATCGGTGTGCCAATAGTCCCAGCTTGATCTGACGCTCCACGTCAAATTCCTCTACTAACTGAGTTGCGCGCCCCGCTCCTTCTTCTGGCCCGTTGGATCCTACTTGAGTCCACGATGGACTCTGATCTAATGATCCCTATCGAAGCGCCTTGACTTATCCGGCCATCCTAAGCACCGTCATATCCTCGCATAAGATCACGGTGATCCATGATCGGACGACGGTTGTACGTCATCCCCTTCCTTGCTCTACTACTAAGCCGCGGTGGCACCGAGAAGGTGCCTTTGCCGAAGATGGATCGATCGAGAGTAAGAGAGGGTGTCGAAGCTTATAAGCTGGCCACCGTGGTTCGCGAGGTTGAGGACGATCATGAGGGGTCCAATATATAGGGCGTGGGAGTCTCCTTTAGGGTTTTCTCAACCCCACCGCCAACTTCCTTTTAGCCCAATTGGGTGTTTCATGTATACACAAGGAAATCCAGCCAAACTTCTGTCGAGAAGATTCCTCTCCCTCTCCCGGTCTCATTGAAGAGGTTTACAAAAGTGCACAAGCACTAGATCATGAGAAAAGCGGTGGGGGAAATTCCCCTGTAACCATGCTACAGTCCCAGTTCTACTGGAACTCGATGATTGGCAGTGCCGATTGGATCAAGATCCAATGGCCAGCAATGCTCACGCTCATCTAAATAAGGAAAATGATTTCCTAAATTCTAAGATAAAACCATATTTGAGAAATTCTTGAAAAAGCAATAACTCCTAAATTGTAATTCCTTTTTAATTCAAATTTGAAGGGAGCCTTGTTTATGCTTTTATCTCACATCCAGCAAAAATTGAGATCATTATCTCAAGAAAACGATTCCTTTTCTTCAATTGCAAGAAAATACCTATTTATTCATATTTTCCTCATATTTTCTATTTCCTTTGCCATTCTATTTTTATCCCGAGTTCCTTGAACCCCAAGGAACCTTAATATTTCAAAATTCTATTTTGGAAAATATTCCTTAGCCTTTTATTCTTCTTTTATTTATTTTCTTATGTATTCCTTTATTCAATTGAATTCCTTTTTCATTTCTTTTTCTTTCAATTGGGCTTAATGGACAATAAGGCCCATTAAGAAAACACACAAGGCTATCATACACGAAATTCATTCAAATCAAACCATCAAATAAACCATGGATTTCATTTATATTTTAAAAAGAGGTTTACAAATCTCATTACATGCTTTAGAAAATGGGGTTATAACATCCTCCCCTCCTTATAGGAATTTTGCCCTCAAAATTCATCAATCAAACAAACAAATTAGGATATGCCTTTTCCATATCCGTCTTCAATCCCATGTGGCCTCATCCTCTCCATGGTGCTTCCAAAGAACCTTTACCATCTCTATATTCTTATTTCTGAGCTCTTTTACCTTGGTATCTAGAATCTGCAAAGGCAACTCAGGATAAGTTAGCTTTCCTTGAAGCTCAACGTGTTCAATGCTTAGATCTTGCACATATCACTTCAGATTCGACACGTGAAACACATCATGCATCATACTATATTGAGGGGGTAATGCCAAATGATATACATCTTCACCAATCCGTTCTAATACTTCAAACAGACCCACGTATCAGGGACTCAACTTGCCTCTATTCTTAGCTATAGCTCATAGCGGTCGGATTTTTAGAAAAACATGTTCTCCCATAGTGAAATGCACATCAGTCCTCTTCGCATCAGCATACGAATTCTGTCGATCTTGGGCTCTCTGTCGCCTTTTCTTGATCAAAGCGACTTTATCAACATACACTTGGAGTTCATCTGACCTCAATAAGGTCCTTTCACCAACATCATCCCACTAAAGTGGTGACTGACATAGTCTCCCATAAAGAGCTTCATATGGAGGCATCTTGATACTGGCTTGGTAACTATTGTTGTAAGAAAACTCGGCTAAAGGTAGGCACTTCTCCCATGATCCACCCCAATCGAGCACACAAGCTCTCAATAGATCCTCTAAGGTCTACATTGTCCTTTCTGACTGGGGGTGATAAGCGGTACTGAACTTCAACCTTGTACCTAGTTCCTCTTGAACCTACTTCCACAACTTGGAAGTGAACTTTGGGTCTCTATCGAAGATTATGGAACTGGGTACGCCATGCAAACGCACTATCTCTCTGATATACAGCTCAACTAAATCTAACACCTTGGCAGTGGTCTTCAGGGCAAGGAAGTGTGCTGACTTGGTAAGACGATCTACCACAACCCATATCGCGTCATGACCTCTCTTGGTCCGGGGTAGACCCACCATGAAATCCGTGGTGATCAGCTCCCATTTCCACTCTGGGATCTCTATATATTGTAAAAGTCTGCTGAGTCGTTGGTGTTCGACCTTCACCATTTGGCACGTAAGAGAACTGGCCACATAAGCTGCAATGTCTCTCTTCATTCCTAGCCACCAAAAAACCTTTGCATGTCCTTAAACATCTTAGTAGTTCTCGGGTGTACCGTGTACTTAGAACCATGAGCCTCTTATAGGATACGTTCCTTCAACTGTGAATCTTCAGGAACCCATACACGATTCTCAAATCAGTTTCCTCCATCTATTCCCAAAGAAAGATAGGTCTGAGGCTTCTTCATCAAGTCCTTCATCTTGTCAAGCTCCCCACTGGCCAACTGTACTGCTACAATTTTACTCAACAATTCAGATTGTATCTGGATGTTGGCCAATCGAACTCGATCATCTAATGGTGAAGTTGTAATCCTTCATGTACTCCATTCATCGTCGTTGTCATAGGTTTAAGTCTTTCTGTGTCAGGAGGTATTTCAGGCTCTTATGGTCGATGAGGATCTCAAAGGTGGCACCATACAGGTAATGCCGCCAAATCTTTAGTGCATGAATGATAGCATCCAGCTCTAAGTCATGCGTTGGGTAATTCATCTCGTTGGGCTTGAGTTGTCGAGAGGCATATGCAACCACATGTCGATTCTGTTCCAACACACAGCCAAGTCCCATCTTTGATGCGTTAGTGAAAATCATGAAACCCTCATTGTTAGATGGTAGGGTCAAAACTGGTGCTGTGGTCAGCTTCTCTTTTAGCTCCTGGAAACAAGCCTCACAAACATCGGACCACACAAACTTCACATCTTTTCAAGTCAACATGGTCAAAGGAAAGGTGGTCTTTGAGATATCCACGATGAAGCGTCGATAGTATCCTGCTAACCCTAAGAAGCTTCGAATCTTGGAGGGATTCTTCAGTGCTGGCCAGTTGCGAACTGCCGACACTTTAGCCGGATCTACTACGATTGTTCCTCCTGAGATGATGTGTCCAAGGAACATGACTCGGTCTATCCAAAACTCGCATTTAGAGAATTTCCCATATAACTTCTTCTTTCTCAAGATATCAAGGACTTTACTTAGGTGGTCTCGGTGTTGATCTAAGTCATCTGAATAAACTAGTATGTCATCTATGAATACTATGACAAATGAGTCAAGGAAGGGTTGAAACAAACTATTCATAAGGTTCATGAAAACACTAGGTGCATTGGACAACCCAAAAGGCATAACCACAAACTCATAGTGACCATAACGGGTTCAAGAGGCTGTTTTTGGAATGTCCTCACTCTTAACTCTCAACTGGTGGTAACCCGACCTCAAGTCGGTCTTGGAAAAGACTCGAGCTGATTTCAACTGGTCAAACAAGTCATCTATCCGGGGTAAAGGGTATTTGTTTTTAATGGTAGCCTGGTTGATCATCTGGTAGTCTATGCACATTCGGAGCGAACCATCCTTTTTCTTTACAAAAAGAACTGGTGCTCCCCATGGTGATGTGCTAGGGTAGATAAAACCCTTGTCTAGCAATTCCTGCAATTGTTTCTTTAACTCGAGCAACTCAGTAGGGGCCATTCTATAACGTGCTCGTGAAATAGGGTTTGTCCCAGGAGCAAACTCTATGGAGAAATCTACCTCTCTCTCAGGAGGAATCCCAGGTAGATCATCTGGGAAAACATCTGCATAGCTCCTAACTACCTCTATCTCCTCTAAGGGTTTCACCTTGGGTTTTGGCTCGGTGACTACTACTAGGAAAGCTTTACACCCTTTACTCATCATCTGCTCTGCCTTCAAGGCTGACACATACAGGCTGGTGGTGGCATCCTTCCTACCCCTAACGACAAAATGTGGGTTACCTGGTCTCTTAATGATCACTTTCTTCTCCCTACAGTCAATATTGGCCTTATAAGTATAAAGCCAATCCATACCAATAATCACATCAAAATCATTCATGTCAAGAAGGATAAAGTCTGTAGGAAACTCCTGATCTCGATATTTCACAGGTATCACCGGAGTTTTCAAAAGGAAAGTAAAGATCCAACCACTTGGGGTTGTAACATATAAGACATACCCTAAATCTTTGATATCCAAACAAAGCATAGTTGCAAGATTTCTCGAAATGAAGGTACTAGTAGATCCAGAGTCAAACAAAGCTTTTACATTATGTCCCATGACTTCAAGCATGCCTACATTGTTTTTCATCATGCATTAGACCATTACATTCTTAACTTTAAAACATAAAAGAAAACTCTAAGGGTTATTACCCTTGATCAACCGATTAGCATTAAATTGAGACTCCTCATTATCAATGGAAAACACTCAAGCTTGCCTCCTCTCTCCAGCAGGTGGGGCTGCAACTATAGGTAGGGTTGCTACTGGTGGAGCTGCCACTTGTCCTGGCCCTCTGGGATCTGGCATAGGACAAACATATTGTAGATGTCCTTCTTGGTGGCATCGAAAGCATGTCTTCTTCTTGTAGCGGCACTCACCGGTGTGCCCCTTTCCGTAGGTGCGGCAAGGAGGTCGGTTGTTCTTTTGACGGGATTTCCCTTTTCCTACATGTATTCCTTTAGCTTAATGATGTCCTTGACCCTTCTTGTGGTTGTTTCTTGGGCCTTGGGCTCCTTCAATGAAACCCAAGTACCCCTTGGGTGGAAACTGGGCATGCATCACAGTCCTTTCCATGTCTAAAGCAGTGTTATAGGCTTCGGCGAAGGTTATAGGCTTGCTTTCCATCACATGGGGTCTGATGGCAGGGTGAAGACACTCTATGAAGTGATCCACCCTTCTTTCTTCATCCATCTTGTACCCAAAACACTCCAGGATCCAAAACTTGCACCCGAAGTCCGCCACATAAGAGTTTCCTTGTTTCATGTTGGTGAACTCCCTTTCCTTTTCCTTCTTAGTAGATACTGGGACAAATCTGGCGGTGAAGATCATCTTGAAGTCATCCCATCCCATGGGTTCCTCTGTCAAATCTCGGCTGGTGATGTGGGTCTCCCACCATATCTTGGTTGCTCCTTCCAGGAGGTGAGCAACAAAGAGGACCTTCTAGCTCGGCTGTACCTCAAGCATGCATAATCCATTCTTGACTGCAAGCAGCCAAGCTTCCGCCTTGTCAACTACCTCAGTCTTATCTTCTCCCCATAACTTCTCCATGTTTAGCTTGACGAAGTCCAGGATGGTGGCTCCTAGTCGAGGATGAACCGAAAGCGGCTCACCATTCTCAGCTCTGGCTAGGTCTCGGAGGTCCAAGGCATTAATGGCCTCTGTCAGCTTCTTCTGTTGCTCCATACACAAAGCATCAGAGGTGTGTATTATCATGGTCAGTTCTGGACCTCCAGCTTGGTCTTCTTCCATCTAGTCTACTTCCTCGTACACATGTTGCTCCTAATACCCTTGGTCCTATTCTTGATCAAGGTTGCTGAAGGGTATCGGGTCAGGGTTAGGGACCTCATGAGTGGTCTCCTCGGGTGACTTCCTCTTCTTAGAGGATTCACCATCCATGTTCCTCTTTCTATTTTCTGAAGACCCCTTTCCTTTTCGAGGAGGCCAAGCACTCCTAGCTGGGTTCCCAGTGCCCTCGGGAATAGAAACAGTCATGGTACGAGCCATCTACATAAGCATAACAAACAAACCTTTAGTTTATATGTAAACTAATTATACTTATGTCAATGATGTCTCATTACGTATCTTTTATTAATTTGATGGAGGATCCCTAAATCCATAACTTACTTGCCCATACCACATGAGGGTGAGGAAGAGAGAGAAAAACCTTAACTCTTAAAATCCTTAATAGTATGTGCGATCAGAAGGGATGAATAAGATGAGAAAGTCTTAAAGGTATCTTATTTCGATTCATACGCTAAGACTTTGGCCAGGCAGTCACACGAATTTGGGAGTCCTCATATTCCGACTAGCAGTGCGGAGGAAAATATTGGCAGCCCCCAGTCGTGATCCTTTTCTAGACACCTCCGTCTTTCGGATAGTCCTCTAATAACTCCCTTGGGTTATATGGAGTTTGTAAAAATTAATAATTATTAATGGTTAAGTGAGGAACCTAGGCTCTGATACCAAATGTTACGATCCCACTTTCCGGTAACCCCCAATTAAGGGAGACCGAGAGGTCGAAGCCGCACACATAATTTCTGGATCAAAGGTTCAGAAATTAACCAAGAACAATTATTAAATTTTACTAGACTATACTGAAAAGCTATAATAAATATAAACTTTTGCATACCTTTTTAAAATATTGGGTTTCTAAATCCCTATTCGCAGTGGAACAAATCTAACTATTACCTCATTGTTCTTTAATTCGTGAATTCACAATATGTCACTTTACTGTTTGTCCTTTTGGGATTTTGTACCTAAATCACTGACAAACAAAACAGCAGTCAGCCGAAGCTGGTATATATGTGGGGGAATACAGTAATCATGCAATTATTCCTAGCAATGTATTGCAATCAATTACAGTTTAACAAACAATTTTACAGTTTAAATATAACTACGCGATCCATGTATATCCTATCCCCTGCGCTGTCCCTACAGTGGGCATGGATACTACCTTCCTTATGGTAGATCCCCATTATACCCCTCATGATCCCACCTAACAGGTGAATTCGTTTCTAGGGTTGAGTCACATGGAAATGCCCAAAGGTAGCCCACTCCTTAACTCATGGCATGCTAAGAGTCTCCTGGCACTACACATGAGTAGCCCAGTTTCTAACTCATGATAGCCTAGACCTTACTCTAGGTTATCCTTTTTAGCCTTTGCATAGACACAGGGGTGGACCCAGATCTAAGCCAGTTATATGTATACATTTATAGTTATAGTCATAGTCACTTTATACTTGCATGAAATAAAAGTATCCAACAGTTAATTTCAAGAAACTGATAAAACCTCGACAAACCCTCAAAAAACTAACTCAGAATATTTATAAGCGTAACCACATACCTATATTTACAAATTTGGATATAGAATCAACTATGTAGAGAGAGAAATCCAAACAAGCAAGCAAAGTGCACAAAAACCCTAAAATGAAAGTACAAGTTTCCTTTTATTAATATTTACCCAATTTCATCATTTTCCTTAGGGTTTCTATTCCAATTTTAGGGTTTCCTTGGAAATTAGGGTTTTGCCTCCATTCTTAGTTATTAAGAACCCTAATTAATCAAATCTACTTAAAACCTTTAAATTCTCTCATTTTAATATTCCTATCAGTCTTAGGATAATTATTTAGTAATTTACTTCCTTAATCTGAAATATCATGGTTTTCCTCTTCTTTTACCCCAATTAGGGTTTCCATATATATATTATTCTTCATTTATGGATTAAAACCCTAAAACTACCAACTTTGTATACAAAATGGATGAAAACTCTATATTACTAATCAACAGGTTAATACCTTTCAAATTAACCTATTAATTTTCAAAGATGCATCCTTTATATACAATTA
Organism: Alisma plantago-aquatica; assembly: GCA_963693085.1. Classification (NCBI taxonomy): domain Eukaryota; kingdom Viridiplantae; phylum Streptophyta; class Magnoliopsida; order Alismatales; family Alismataceae; genus Alisma; species Alisma plantago-aquatica. The sequence continues at coordinate 365,703,251 of OY856411.1, read as the reverse complement.
GGGTTTCTAATTACTTTTTAATGCACTTTTCTATCAAATAAAAGAACTTTTCCAAACTAAATAGAACCAAGTTCTCAAATTATTTTTATTTGGTTCCTTGTATTTTCCTACACAACTTTCATGTATAAAGTTCCTTCATATGAGATTCATAGCGATCTCTATTAATTTTGCAAAGAAAATCTATTTTTTTTTATTATTCGATGAGAAAGGGGATTTTACCAAATTTCCGTGATCATTGGATCGGTGCGCCAATAATCCCATCTTGATCTGATGTTCTGTGTCAAATTCCTCCACTAACTCAGTTGTACGCCCCTCTCCTTTTGGCCTGTTGGATCCTACTTGAGTCTACGATGGACTTCAATCTAACGATCCCTGTCGAAGCGCCTTGACTTATCCAGCCGTCCTAAGTGCCATCAGATCCTCGTGTAGGATCACGGTGATCCCTGATCGGATGATGGATGCACTTTCTCCCCTTCCTTGCTCTGCTACTAGGCTGTGGTGGCGCCGAGGCGGTGCCTATGTCGGAGATGGATCGATCGAGAGTAATAGAGGGTGTCGAAGCTTATAAGCTGGCCGCCGGGGTTCACGAGGTTGAGGATGATCATGAGGGATCCTATATATAGGGTGTGGGAGTCTCCTTTAGGGTTTTCTCAACCCCTCTGCCAACTGCCTTTTAGCCCAATTGGGCATTTCGTGTATACGCAAGGAAAGCCAACCAACCTTGGGTCGAGAAGATTTCTCTCCGTCTCCCGAGAAAAGCGATGGGGGAAATTCCCCTATAACTATGCTACAGTCCCAGTTCTACTAGAACTCGATGATAGGCAATGCCGGTTGGATCAAGATCCAACGTCCAACAATGCTCGTACTCAGCCAAATAAGGAAAATGATTTCCTAAATTCCAAGATAAAACCATATTTGAGGAATTCTTGAAAAAGCAATAACTCCTAAATTGTAATTCTTTTTTAATTCAAATTTTAAGGGAACCTTGTTTATGCTTTTATCTCACATCTAGAAAAAATTGAGATCATTATCTAAAGAAAATGATTACTTTTCTTTAGTTGCAAGAAAACACCTATTTATTCATATTTTCCTCATATTTTCTATTTCCTTTTCCATTCTATTTTTATCCCGAGTTCCTTGAACCCCAAGGAACCTTAATATTTTGAAATTCTATTTTGGAAGATATTCCTTAGCCTTTTATTCTTCTTTATTTATTTTCTTATGTATTCCTTTATTCAATTGAATTCCTTTTTCATTTCTTTTTCTTTCAATTGGGCTTAATGGCCAATAAGGCCCATTAAGAAAACACACAAGGCTATCATACACGAAATTCATTCAAATAAAACCATCAACTAAACCATCGATTTCATTTATCTTTTAAAAGGAGATTTAAAAATCTCATTACATGCTTTAGAAAATGGGGTTATAACAACAGTCATGGTGATTTGGACTCCTCCATGAACTATCGATGTTGTGTATTTGGCCCATTTAGTCATAGCATCCATCAATATTTTGGTTTGTACTTCCCAAGCATCATCCTTGGCAGCCTTTCTTAGTTCATCCTCATTACCATAAACATTGTAGATCATGGTTCTTTTTCCCTAATCTACATCATTTTCAACTTCTTCATGTGTTTTCTTCTTAGTACTTCTTTTATCAATCTTCCATTCTTGAGCATTATTTGTTCCAGAGGGTCTTACTATTTGACTATGGGTTTGTGGGGAGATCTACAAGGTACATCCATTTATGAGTCCTTTTAATCACTTAGGTCCAATCAAGAGTATATCAGATAATTGGATATTCATCTACATAGTTTCAAGATTTATTTCACAATTTTGTTGATTCCCATACTACCCAAAAATAATAGGGAGAGTGTACATCCAGTAATGCACCTAGAAAGGAAGACACGAGGAGTCACCCTACTTCAAACTAATAGGTGGTCTTTGTGTAATCCTTAGAGAGAAGATAAGATAATTAGAGGACTTTCTAGGGTTTCAACAAAGAACCTTTAGGTCTAGTTCTGGATCAATTAAGGTCAGGTTGAGTAGGAAACCTCAGGCACCATGAAGACATATAGGAGGATTTATGCCAGAACCCCGAGCCTAGACACCTTGATTTTCACCATTATGTACTTTAGGGTTTCTTGGGTTTAGGAGACTCGATATGTTATTTACTTAAAGTATATGGGAGTGTGTATGCTCTGATAACAACTGTCACAGAACCGTTCTTACCCCAATCGCAATCACACTGCCTAGACAGTGGTAAAGGGATTGAAGCTCCTATCTCTGAGTGGCCCAAAAGGATCTCACACACTAGCATTTATAATAAAAAATAATAACTCATAAAACAAGAGATTTAAATAACTAACCAACCCAATTGTGAGAGTTTGCAAATTTATCCTTTTCATCAGTGTTTATCATGAGCGGAAGCTATATACTCAATTCTTCATATAGATACAATTGGTCCGCCTTAAATTAGGTAAATGGAGAGGCAATCAATGCAAATGCATCTAACACATTTAAAAGAAAAAATATTGAACAATTAAAAACATTTATAGAAAAATATAGTACTTGGCAGGACTTATATTCAAAATATAGTCAACAAACAATTTTTGAACCAAAATTTATTCGATACGACTTTTATTTCAAACAATTCAATTTTTTGTTACAAGTTCCCATTATACTAATATCAAGAGGCATGCTTCTATATTTTATGTGGTTGAATATCCAAAATGAGATGGGGGTGGTCACCAGGCTCCTTCTCTCCATATGAGGTAGGCGGTCAATTGAAATTTACAAGTTCAAGATCATTCGACATGTATAAGTTCCACCCTCTGAATGACGAGGTTACTTGTACTCAATATCAATAAGTATCACTGAAAGTCTTAATTTGCAATATCATTTATGTTTTCATGTTTTTTTGCAAGCTATAATATAAAAAATCGAAAGACTAATCCGTAGGGAATAGTAGCTCAAACAAATACATAGCCAAGATTTTCAAGGGGTACATACAAGTATCATTCAATACCACTAGTCTATTCAAGGAGGAATTATTATAAAAGCATACCTTTCACCAAATATCTAGATATAGATCTCAACAAGTAATAGGTCAACCCTTTGAGTCAGATCCTAAATCAACATGATTGGATGAAAGGTGTAATGACCACATTTGTGCTTAATTGGTAAACTAGGGTTTACCTGAATGATTACATGCTTGATTATATTGAACATCGTTTAGACTTGATTAATGACAGTAGATCAATTGTGATGTCTCAAACATAAGAAGAAACTCTAACTATGATTTTAGTTTGAAGAATTAGGGTTTGAGAAATGTAAACCCTAATTGGAAAAAAATTAGGGTTTTGATAGTACATTAATATGGAATTTGATCAGGATAGCAATGTGGTAAATGATTTTTAATATTTTATACAAAATATGTATTTAATTTAATTTTGGATATCATATGGATAACTCAATCATGCATATTGGAGAAAAGTTTTAGAATATTTGAGTGTTCTTTGAATGTGGTTCTCAGTCAAACTATACTTCGACCAAAATGTTGATAGTGTTTTTCAACAGTGTAGTGTTTTATTGTTATTTATTTATTTGTATCTCCAAATGATCTGAAATTTTAACTATTGATCTTAAAATCAATAATAAACAATATGTAAAATTTTAATAATTTTTGGATGCATTTAGACCTTATATGTAGATGAATTACTATAATATGTTTATGACAGAAAATTCAGCAGAAATAAGAGAAAGTATAGTGGGGGTCAATGTGCAATTGACCCAAGCAGCTCAATTGGTCTATATGGTCAACCTAACAAACAAGTATATCTCATAATTCATGATTCAAACCAAAGAAACCAAATCCTAGAGAGAGAGGGAGAGTTAGGGTTTGAGAGGAGAAAGTGATGGAGATGCTGACCTAGGGTTTTACAGTGTGAGGAATGATGAAATCATGTAAGTTTAGCTTCTTTGGATATAGTTTCATGGTGAATCTTCTCTCTGATGTAAATATTCCATACCTCCCTTTATTGGATTCAAAATAATATCAAATCAAGTCCTTTTCTCAGTCTTTCTCTCATAATCTTCATTTCTAGGGTTTCCGCGTTGAAAGGAAGAAGAATCAGGTGAATTGCTAGGGATTTGATATGAGATCAAGATATTTAGGGATGAGCTGCGTTATTAAGGTGTTTTCACACCTTAAGGTGAGTGGGAACTTCCATTAAATAGTATATTGCACAAAAATTGGTTAAATCATCCATAATCTTTAATTGCTTAGTATGTGACTACAAACCCTGAATTGTCTGTTTGATCTAAGTTGTTGCAAAATGATATGAAATGGAATCTTCCTCTATTTGGAAGAATTTTAGATGATAAAATCATATTAGAAATGTATGCAATACATCCTAATGAGAATTCCCTAACTATACATAGAGATTATAAGAGTAAACTAAAAATATAGGGAATTTGTCTATGACTGAAATTGATGTATAATTAAATAGAGAATTTCATTTTTCTGGATCCCCTTGGTTATGTATGATTGTTTATCTGAATGTGTAATACATATATGTCAGATACTATCTTGGATTTCATTTAAGGTGAATAGTGTTTGTTTGATATCTCGATAAAGAGGCTGAAACCCTAGATGCGAGGAAAGTTGGATATTTACGAATAGATATCGTGAAATCCATTTGAAGGGTTTTTCTTGACATGATAGACTTTATTTATACAATTTTATTCTTGATGCATGATATCTCAGTGAATGGCATGGAAACCCAAATTTAGCTCAATTCCAAGGCTTTATACATATATTGATTGTATATGATTTGTTGAAAGCAGTCTTTATTTAGTAAATGTTTATGTCGTATGAAATCCTTATGAGAGCCATGTGATAAGTGAATGAGGTAAACGAATCCCTTAGGATAGGGTGTTTAATGAATCAAGTATTGTGATATAAATGTTCTAAGTATGAGATGTGGTGATGCTTAATAGTTCAATTGCATGATTCTAGTGTATAAAGTGCCAAGTTGACATGTATTCTATTTATTTAAGAATTTTAGTCTGCCTGTATGTATAGTATGATGATTACTAAGAATATTATAGTGTTTTAAATATACTTCTCTACCAAGTTAAGTAAGAAATTAATGCCATATTTATAAGCTTCAGCGTTGAATAGACTCAGTACCATAGATATACCAGAGTCAAGAATAAGTAAGAGAGAGATACAATATAGTAAGAGCTTTCCAAGAATAAGAAAATAATTTTCATAGGTGCCCTGAACACCGTAGATTCCCAACGGATGTCTGGACTATAGGGAGGAAATGATCATATGATCAGGTCATATGATTCTTCATATGTAGAGTGCACTGCATATGATCACAACATAATAAGATGAATGAGAGATTAAACAAGTGTGTGCAGTTATTCAATTACTCTTTGTATGATTCTAAATTATTAGTTCTTTTTATGATCAATCAAGCATTTCATATATTGATTCACTCTTGTAGATATCTAGAGTATCCTGCCATATTTATGATTTGTCTATGATCAGTCTCTTTAAAGCTTACTACTGTTATAATTGATATCAGTTGCTCAAAAGTATATCTGTAATTATATCAGTGCTTTAGACTATTTCTTTGAAGTACTCATTCACTGAGCAAGTAGGCTCACCCCCTACTCAAAATGTTTAGGGAAACTGTGGGGATTCAAGATACCATTGCATCGGAGTAGATCTGCCACTAGAGTTAGGTTTGAGTATAGTTAAGTTGAGTCGGTCCTTGTCACTCTAGATCCTTGTATAAAGTTGAGAGAGAGTTGTAAATGATGATGTATAACATTATTCCTATTTTAGCAATATATACAAATCATCCAGTCTTATGTGCTTAAAAGTATGAGAAACATAATGAATGTTCATACATGCATTTTTACTGTTGAAATCAGATTAGAGAAATCATTGTTTAGATTCCCTTATAAAGTTAGTTAATGTGGTTCAATGTGAGAAAATAAAGAGTTTGAAAAAGAAGAAACAATTAAGGGTGATCTTTGTATTACCCTAAATTCTCAATTTATGCCCTAATCTCATGATTAGTGGTAATTGTGAGATCAGGGTGTAACAACTTGGTATCAGATCTTAGGCTGAGTTGTCAGGGACCATTAAATTAGTAAGTTAGAGTCATAAGTGTGGCATATAGGAGATGTTATGATGTTAGCTCTGGGGATTTGAGTATTTGGATATTCTAGTCCGGTATCTGAGTACTTGGATCAACTAGTATCAAGCTACTCTATCAATTCTTTCATGTATACACTGGCCAGGTATATAATGGAAGGATGGTCTTAGAGGAACCCTAGAAATATTAGGGTTAGAAACAAGATAAGTAACATGAATTAAGAGCATAAATATAAAATGAGATACAACTTTCATTTCATATTGTTGTTTTATTTGAGATGAATAGACAAGCTCTTATATGTTTGAATTTAGATATACAATATTTTGAAATATATATGGATCTTTAATACTTGTTGTACACTATGCAGTTGTAGCATTTATTGATTACATTCTTTGTATCATGTAGACTAGAAAAGATCTTTGAATGAGATTTCCTAAGTGGATAAGTTTTCTTCCACACATTTGAGATGAATAGGAGTTGAGTAATCCTGAGTAGCTCTTGGCTTCAGGACTGCAGGTTTCTCTTGGTCTGGCTGGCATGATGCATTACTGGGATCTAATGACTCCTATTAGTAACATAACAAGAGTAAAATCTGGATAGATTAGATCTAGATTCTAGTATGAGTGTATATACTCTAAGATTTTGAAGTATAAGGGAAAGACTGGGATAATTAAGAATCAGTTGGAACTGATATCTAAGATCCAACTTTGGGGCCTCATATGAGAAACCCTTAATTGGGAATAAAGGAACACGACATAAGGTTCAGGTTAAGTTTAATGATTTGTATTATATGAACTCTACATATGAAATATGGAAAAGATATGAGAAAAGTATGTAAGGGGCCAAGATAGTAAGAATCAATTTTGAGGAATGGATCATATAATCGAGTAAAATGCGTTTATGTACTTCAAAGCAAAGCGAAAATAAAAGAAAAGAGTTAAGTAGACAATAAGTACATATAAGTGAAGAGTCTTGAGAAGAGTTAAAGTAAAGAGAATTGGATGAACATGTAAATCATAAGACTAGAATAACAAACTTAGTTGAAACAAAGAGAAATGGTAGAAATAATGAGTTGATTAAGGAATGAGGGTTATGATATAATTGAGAGCATGGAATGTATACCTTTATTAATAAGTTTAATACAATCATACTTACTTCCTTTGGATTCTAAGTCTCTATAGAACAAAAAACTAGTTTCTAAAAGAAGAACAAAAGTGTAGCTAAATAAATGAATAAGTCATACAAAGGTAGACTATATTCAAAAAGTAAAAAATTGATTGAAAGAGAAACTAAGTTTTACCCATGCTTGAGCCATTTGATTTAAAATGAAGGATATGTAATGTATTAAACATGAGGTGAAACTAGTAGAGAGATTATTGATTTATAAGGATAAAAAGAAATATATGCAACATGGTATACATGATCATACACATAAAAGAAGCAACATGATCATAAGAGAAAACTAGAAGTTAAAGATGACATGTGGAATAGTAGTATATGGTAAGGGGATTATGGGAAGTAAGGAAGGGTTTGAAACATGATGGAGTAATATAGATTATAAAAGAAAGAGGTTAGGAGATTCAATCAAGTGCTAGTTAGTCAAGTATCCTTGTTGATAACTAACTAGACCTACATATGAGAAATGTATTAAGGGAATGTTTGGAGATAAGAATTATAAGTCTTAGAATCATCTTCTCTTTCATATATTCCTTAATGAAAGCAATGTGGGAATGAAGTGATAAGAAAATGAATCATATATGATGCATAACCACCATGGTAGAGACATCTAGTGAATGTAATAATGACATACAATATGATGATGAAACCCTAACAGGGTAAATTGAGAATGTAATCTATCTGAATGGCCAAGTAAGAGAAAGGAAATTCAAGTGATGAGATAAGGAAGACATTAGTAAAACTTGTGAGATCCAAAGTTTGGATTTCAAATTAAGGGAGTAAAGTCATATCATAATAACATCATGTTACTGATGAGGACCAAACCCTAGAATGTTTAGAGTTGTAGTACTTCAAGGGATATCACTACTAATTTGTCCTGGAATACCTGCATATTTATAAAATAAGATTATGAGATTTTCACTATGAGAAGTAAACTAGCACTGATAGTAATCCAGGGTTTAAAGGTAGCTAATCTAAAAGGTAGATAAACAATATGGAAATGATTCGGAGTAAAGAGTAAGATATAAATTTGAAATGTAACAAGTGTGTTTTGAACAAAAGGAGAAATACAATATGAGTGAAGTGTGATATGAGATAAATTCTTGTAGTGATAGCAAGAATGATGAATAATCGATTTGTACCTTGTATGTTTCAATTTTAGGAATGTTTAATCTACATGATTAAAATGAGAAGAATAAATAGCAAAAAATAAGTAGTAGTGAATGAGGAGAGAGATAAGAGAAAAAAATGGCTTTTGGTAATATGTGAATTTTTTTTTAGAAGTATAATTTGTTGAAGGTATATTAACGGATGTAAATTGGTTCTACATATGATTTCAGTGTGCATGTGCAAGCAATATGTTAATTACAGGTATCTGATAGTTGTAGTCATTCATACTAGTAATCCATCTTAGTATTATAAAATTATGGTATGGTGATATGGGTTGAATGATGATGGAACAAATGGAGGGTTACCCTGAATAAGGTAGTCTTACCTATTCACTCATAAGAATAGAAGGTGTGATAACCATATTGTATTGATACGTAACTCTAATGAGGTATAGCTTGTTATACCTAGGTTTAATATAACTAAGTGATGGTAATTGGGTATGAATAGTCCTTGAATGACTAATACAATCATGGAGTACTTTGTTATTATCATTGAAACCCTAGTATGCTATAACCTGATGGTTACACCTTGAATTATGTGTGAGTTCGTACTTGAGAAAAATATGGAATGTGATGGTAATGCTTCATCTTATGCATCCATGATGAAATGGGGATGCCATGAGTAGTATTGTACAATTGTTGTTGAATCTAGTCTTGGAACTCAAGATTATTTTTCTATTTGAGTAGCACAATAGTAAAATTGAAAAGAACATGGTGAACTCTCTTTTGTGACTTAGAGGTAATACATAACAATAGTACATATTGAGCCGTATGAATTGAGATAGTTGGATCAGATTATCAATGTTGAGGTAACACCTCAAGAGTATAAACAAATATTGAAATGGTTGTTTCTCTCTCTCTTCTATGATTGATTGTGGCATATAGAATTTGTTTGTTGTCATTGAGAACTATTTCAAACATGTTGTGATTATAAAAGAAATGAAGGACTTACTGTTGAAAACTGCATTCAAGTATGAAATACAAGAATATAATGACAAGTAAGATTTCATAAGCTTAAAATAAACTTTGAATATACTTTGTTTGCGTATTTATGTTTCAGGGACAAAACTTTTTAAGGGGTGAAATTGTAATAACCACAATTATGCTTAATTGGTAAACTAGGATTTACCTGAATGACTACATGCTTGATTAGATTGAACATCATTTAGACTTGATTAATGTTAGTAGGTCAATTGTGATGTTTCAAACCTAAGAAGAAACTCTAACTATGATTTTAGTTTGAAGAACTAGGGTTTGAGAAATGAAAACCCTAATCGGCAAAAAATTAGGGTTTTGATAGTACATGAATATGGAATTTGATCAGGATAGCAATGTGGTAAATGATTTTTCATATTTTCGAAAAAAAATTATTTAATTGAATTTTGGATATGATATGGATAACTCAATCATTCATATTGGAGAAAAATTTCATAATATTTGAGTGTTGTTTGAATGTGGTTCTCAGTCGAACTATACTTCAACCAAAATGCTGACAGAGTGCTTTTTAGTAGTGTAGTGTTTTATTTTTAATTATTTATTGGGAACTCTAAAGGACCTAAAATTTTAACTGGAGATCTTAAAAGCAATCATAAATATCATGTAAAATTGTAATAATTTTTGGATGCGTTTAGATCTTATCAGTAGATGAATTACAATAATATTTTTATGACAGAAAATTCAGCAAAAATAAGAGAAAGTATAGTGAGGGGTCAATGTGCAATTGACCCAAGCAGCTCAATTGATCTATATGGTCAACCTAACATACAAGGAGCTCTTATAATTCATGATTCAAACCATAGAAATGAAATCCTAGAGAGAGAGGGAGAGTTAGGGTTTGAGAGGAGAAAGTGATGGAGATGCTGACCTAGGGCTTTTTGGTCTGAGGAATGATGAAATCATGTATGTTTAGCTTCTTTGGATATAGTTTCATAGTGAATCTTCTCTCAGATGTCAAGATTCTATCCCTCGCTTGATTGGATTCGAAATCATATCAAATCAAGTCCTTTTCTCACTCTTTCTCTCCTAATCTTCTTTTCTAGGGTTTTTGAGTTGAAAGGAAGAAAAATCAAGTGAATTGCTAGGGATTTGATATGAGATCGAGATTTTTAGGGATGAGATGCATTATTAAGGTGTTTTCACACCTTAGGGTGAGTGGGAACTTCCTTTAAACAATATATTGCACAAAAATTGGTTAAATCATCCATAATCATTAATTTCTTAGTATGCGACTACAAACCCTGAATTGTATGTTTGATCTAAGTTGTTGCAAAATGATGTGAAATGGAATCTTCCTCTATCTGGATGAATTTCAGATGATAAAATCATATTAGAAATGTATACAATACATCCTAATGAGAATTCCCTAAGTATTCACAGAGGTTACAAGAGTAAACTGAAATATAGGGAATTTGTCTATGACCGAAATTGTTGTATAATTAAATAGAGAAATTTGTTTATCTAGATCCCCTTGGTTATGAATGATTGTTTATCTGAATTCGTAATACATATATGTCAGATACTATCTTGTATTTCATTTAAGGTGAATAGTGTTTGTTTGATATCTCAGTAAAGAGGGTGAAACCCTAGATGCGACGAAAGTTGGATATTTACGAATAGATATCGTGAAATCCATTTGGAGGGATTTTCTTGACATGATAGACTTTATTTATTCAATTTTATTCTTGATGCATGATATCTCAATGAATGGCATGGAAACCCAAATTCAACTCAGTTCCAAGGTTTCATACATATATTGATTGTATATGATTTGTTGAAAACAGTCTTTATTCAGTAAATGTTTATGTCGTATGAAATCCTTATGAGAGCCATGTGATAAGTGAATGAGGTAAATGAAACCCTAAGGATAGAGTGTTCAATGAATCTAGTATTGTGATATCAATGTTCTCAGTATGAGATGTGGTGATGCTTAACAACTCAATTGCATGATTCTAGTGTATAAAGTGCCAAGTTGACATGTATTCTGTTTATTTAAGAATTTTAGTCTACCTGTATGTATAGTATGATGATTACTCAGAATATTACAATGTTTTGAATATACTACTCTGCCAAATTAAGTAAGAAAGTTCATGCCATATTTATAAGCTTCAGTGTTGAATAGACTTGGTACCATAGAGATACCAGAGTCAAGAGTAAGTAAGAGAGAGATACAATATAATAAGAGCTTTCCAAGAATAATAAAATAATAGACATAGGTTCCTTGAACATCGTATATTCCCTATAGATGTCTGCACTGTAGGGAGGAAACGATCCACCCTGGTAGTGATCAGCATATGGGGATCGGAACGCACCCACAGAGCGTGTGGGGAGACAAAGCCTTGAAGAAGTCTCCTAAGAGAAGATAGGTTACCGAACATGAACCAGAGATCCCGGTGGTAACCCAGAGGTACCCACAGAGCATACCAAGATGAGGCCAACAGAGTGTCACAGACCCTCCGCCTGTGTACTTAGCCTAGAAGGAGAGGTCCAATTAAAGGGCAGTTGTTTAGCTGCCTTAGTCAGATGTGATAGTTCGAGTCAAGCAGGCATGAATTTTGTTCTAGGCTTATCTTCCTGGGTATTAAGGTAAGTCTTGTACGGTGAGATCGTAGTTCGCTACGATTTCTTCATATGTAGAGTACACTACATATGATCAGGGCATAATAAGATGAATGAGAGATTAAATAAGTGTGTGCAGTTATTCAATTACTCTTTGTATGTTTCTTAATTATTAGTTATCTTTATGATCAATCAATCATTTCATATATTGATTCACTCTTATAGATATCTAGAGTATCCTGCCATATTTATGATTTGTCAATGATCAGTCTCTTTAAAGCTTACTGCTGTTATAATTGATATCAGTTGCTCAAAAGTATATTTGTAATTATATCAGTGCTTTAGACTGTTTCTTTGAAGTACTCATTCACTGAGCGAGCAGGCTCACCCCTCTACTCAAAATGTTTAGGGAAACTATGGGGATTGAAGATACCATTGCATCAGAGTAGATCTACCACAAGAGTTATGTCTGTGTATAGTTAAGTTCTGTCGGTCCTTGTCACTCTAGATTCCTATATAAAGTTGAGAGAGAGTTGTAAATGATGATGTATAACATTATTCCTCTTTTAGCAATATATGCAAATCAATAAGTCTTATGTGCTTAAAAGTATGAGAAACGTAATGAATGTTCATACATGCATTTTTACTGTTGAAATCAGATTAGAGAAATCAATGTTTAGATTCCCTTGTAAAGTTAGTTTATGTGGTTCAATGCAAAAAAAAAAGAGTTTGAAAAAGAATAAAAAGTTAAGGGTGATCTTTGTATTACATTAAATCCTCAATTTATGTCCTAATATCATGATTAGTGGTAATTGTGAGATCAGGGTGTCACAAAAGGTCAATATCATGATGTTTAGAAGATTATGTTTCAAGGTTCAAGATTAGGGTTACTCATTCCTATTCAACATTGGAGTTATGTCATTCATTTATGATCAACAAGATTTTCAAGATGTCCAACATCATTAAAGCGTCAAGATAATTTCTAGTATGAATGACCTACTTAGTTGTTTTAGAAACGTATGAGCTAACCCTAACTATTATCACTATTCAAGTCATTATCAAGTTTCTAGATCATCATCATGATGAATTAACATCATTTGTATTCAAGATTAGATCAACTCTTGATCGATAAAAAGTAGAGTCATGGGTCTGGTATTAGGTCTAATGATTAAGGGTTTCACAATATTTAGATCAATCATTCTATTAAGATATCATCATCAAGATATAAACATTACTCATGAACGTCATATTTAATGTTGAATCAAGTCAACCAATATAGATCTACATTTTACATAGACAAGTCATGATTTTAGAGTATCAATATAATATTAGATTCAAATATTAGGTGTTCCAATGATTACTCATAATTATTGAGTCATTTGACAAATTAGAAAAGCAAGAGATCAAAGTCTAGGAATGTCAGTGACAAAAATATAGTAGTTGTGTTCACAAGAATTTTTAAATGATTGACAGGATTTTTTTGATCAAAATTGACTATTTATTCATAATATTTGGAGTTAGGAATCAAAAGATATGATTTTTCTAAGATTTGATTGATTATAATGAATATTGGGTATAGAAGAAGATAATTACTTGAAAAGGATAAAGTGGGAAAAAACTTCAACCGTTGATTGGGCAGTCAACTCTTGACTATGGCAATGATCATGTGGCTATGAGGGCACCACCTCCTAGTCACATGCACCGAGGAGAAAAATAGGGGAATGGGGCATGATGTGTCATGTCTGTTGATTCCAGTCTTGGTTAGACTATGACCATAATCTAACGATCATGATTTCTCATCCAACTTGCACTGACCTACACACAGCGAGAAGGCATCACGATGGAGAGGTAGGCGGAGAAAAGAGTAACTAGAGGAAGAGGTTGAGGGAGAGAAGGGCAATGTGTTGTTCGATGTTTTGGGAGCAAACCAAAGGTGAGGGAGGGGTTTTTATAGGGTATCAGGGCGAAGATTAGGGTTTCACATGGCCACAATGCCCATGGTGGCGGACGAGAGGGAGAGCTCTCTTTTACTACCAAAACAGGTTGTTATGAATTAGATTAAGGGCTAGTCAGGTACAAATTTGTGAGATGAACTTTTCATCCGTTTTGATTTTCAATCTATGGTCATTTTGAGATAAATTGCCCGCTTGGTATCATGGCCATCTTGCATGTCATTGCCTCTTCTACTTCAGGCTACCTTCATTGTCATATGGCATCCAACAAGGTTGTCCACCTACTCATACCACTTGCATTGTCCCCCCACCTAGAAAGTACAAGGTGTTGTGCACAAACTAGTAAAAATGGAGGTACAAGATCATGGAAGAACTTTGAGAGTTTCTCCCTCTATGGGTGTGTATCCTATCATTCTCAAGGAACCAATCATCCACTAGGCTTTGGTGACTTTTCTTTGCCACTCTCAAATCACTCTCTCCTATATCAAGTGTTGACCAGTCTTCAAAGAGCTCACTATTGAGTTCTTTGCTAGATATGTGAAGAACTAATCCACTGGGTACAACTATTCTTTCTGAATTTTTGGAGAGGATAACACTCTTGACAACACTGATCATTTTTCCATTATCCTATATGTATACAATAAATTGATGTTGAACTTTGAAGAAGAAAATAAAAACCATTAAAATAAGAAGTTTGTTCTTGAAAAATTATGGGATGCGATCATTGGCCAACTTTCGACCTACTCAACAAAGTAAATACGTGATTCCTCCACAACATATCGATCTACGACATGCATCACATTCTTCTGTATACCAATTTGATTTGGAGTGGTACCTTGTGCATCGATACCACCACCGAGCTTTACTACCTATCGAACATTCTAAATAATGAGATGCTCAATTGGGGATGTGCACTTTTTAAGGATATACACCTCTAGTACCGGAAGAGCATTGACTTGTTACAATGATCTCTACTTACGTTTGTTACATCCACATCCTATTCAAGGAGTAAACCACTACTTACTTGACCACTATCAAGTATTGTGGTGACTTCAACATTCATTAAGATAGACAAGGAGGACAAAATCTACTACTAGTTTATTTGGGACAACCCAACCATTCTTTCATTGCATACTCATACAAACTATGCTACATAGAATCTCATCTACGACCTTGATGATTTAAATGTGCATGTCTAGCATACTCTGAGGGAGCACCCCCATGTTGTGGATGAGATTCTGAAGCCCTTATTTGGGTAATGCATTTCTTTCTTGGAAGAATATAATGAGGAACTGGGCCTTCACCACAACCTTCTAGATGTCACATAAAGTGACATTTGTTGGAAAGTGCAGGGCTATCTGGTCCATTTGATTTCAAAGAGTTGCAGCACTAGCTAAACCACATCAACAACACACAATCCATCATGGAGTAGGAGAAGTAGTGACTGAGCCACCAAATCAATCTCATGTAACTGATGCAACATGGTCATGTGCAGTGGCATGTGGACATGGAACTACATGTAGACCCACACATACTATGAGGACTACAATGTCAGACATAGATATCATTCCCCTACTTCTCAATATTTGGGACATTAGTACATTGAGCCTCTGCCATGCAAGGAGCCTCTGTGGCCCATCATGAGCTAGGATTGGTCCAACTGACCATCCTCAGATTCTTTTGAGGCCCAACTTCTCTTGCCCGGCCCTCAGTAGGACCCATCACTACCAGGTCAACATGGTAGTTGGTTACCATTCGACTAGTTTTTCCCCTTTATTTTGCACCTAGAGTTTGCTCAATGATGAGTAAATTTCTAAGTTTGTGTGATGGGTGGGTGGTATGTCTCTACTCCACCCTCTCTGTCTTTATATTATGTTGTTTTTATTGTAGTTTTAGATTAGGCATCTTGCCTTCTCCATTATTCTCAATTTTTTCATGATTATAATTTCATGTAATTGGCCATTTAACTATTCTTCTTAGATTTAATTCAATATTTCTTTGCTTATTTTTCCATCATTCATCATGTAACCCTATTAAATGAAGTGAATCTCTTTTGTAAAGTTGAATCATGAACTGCCAATCCTAGAACTTATATTATTGGAATGACCCCAATTAGTGTTATTCCCTAGAAAAGACGGGAAGTTGTATGGGATTTAAAGAAATCTTATGCAATGTGCATCTTAATGATTAGCATGAATTCTTGTGGAATTTATACTTTGCAAGTCACATGATATAATTGATTTGATTATTATAATTTTTCTATGCTTGGAGTCCTAATATATGAGATGCACAAGTTCTTCTCTCTTTCACACTTCTTCCAACATCTTCTTACCCAAAAATTCATCAAAAACAATAATAATGCCAAAAAGATGTTCTAATACCTATGTTTGGCTTGGAGCACTTCTTCTCCCTAAACTTATTCTTCCACATTCCTTGCATATAATAGGGGTGTACCACAAAATAAAAGATGCCAATACGCAACAAAAAAAAGAAAAAAATGTAATCATTGTAATTGTAATAATAAAAAGTAATATTAAGTCAAAAAGAGGAGAAACCTTCCTTCTAGATCCCCATTCCCTACATTTTCAACTTAGGGGTAGATAATCACCCCAAAAAGGTTCCCTCTAAAGTCAGATTCTATTCATGTGCAAATCTCATAAGAATATGCAGAAAATTTGAATCATCAATGATATTATGATCGTGACTTTGTATGTTTAAGCATGGAAAATTGAAGTCATGATAAGGAATATGAAGTTGCATTTTGGTATGTCATGATATTGGGGTTTCTCGACCATGTTTGGTCATAGAGATGAAAAATATTTTATAAGGGAGATGATGACATGCTTGTAGTATAATTTCACAAGTTGTTTTGATTCTATGTTACTCAAGGATCATTGACATTTAAGTTATGGGTTATTTGATCAATGCATATTCATCCCATGATAATTGCATATTTTAGTCTAGTTTTTATCATTTAAAATAGTTAGTTCTTTCTATTTTTCTTAGTATCATGGTTTTGTTTTTGCACTTAAGGTAATGACATTTTTGATTGAGTTTATCTCTCTTATGCAAGGAAAGGAACCACCCAAATCAAAAGCATGCTACTGATTTATTATGAATCACATATATCATGTTGGGAAGAACATGAAGGACCAAAAGAAGAAAAATCAGCATTTTAGGCAAGCCAATCAGGCGACTGGGTTCTCTAGTCGTCCCAACCAGCCAAAGATGCCTTTGAAGCACAAGTTAATCACTCCACTAGTGTTACCAATTGAGACACTAGAATTCATGCTTTTCAATTTGGTAACCAATATGGTATTTGGTGGCATGCCAATCAGACATCCCTCCTTGCCATTTGGGCAGTTGGAATTAAGTGCTTCAAAAGTCAATGACCAATATAGCTTTTGGCGACTAACCAATCAGATGACTCACTCCATGATTGGGTCAATTCACTTGTAGCAAGTTGATAGGGATTTACTATATGCCATAAAATGCAAGTGCATGCTATCAGAGTAATATAGGCCAATGAGGCTCAGATATCGAACACGGGGAAATGTTTCCAAAAACTACTATTAACTGCAGTACGAGCAGCTAGACTGAAGAAAACTTTTATTGGAGTTTAATTAACTAAGAATTCAGAAAGTGAATCTAAAATTACTATAGATTGATCGCAATTGACATAATTCTTTAGGATTACAATTTCACCTCTGTTAAAATTGTAGTTAACAATAATAACATTAACAATTATATCTCCTAACCCTGGACTAAAAGTCTAGTACAAGAATTACCTACTGTCATGGTGTAATTCACTACCTAATCTAATACCAATCCCACTCTCATATCCATTGTGTTATAAGTTAGGTTCTTTATCGAAAACTTTGGGTAATCTCTTCATATTCGTAAGCCACCTTTCTAAAAGGGAGAAATAAAACATGTATTTCTATGATCTTCCAACCGATATTTTCCTTTTTCAAAGAAATTAAAGGTCTAACTAACTACCGATGGTGATCAAGAATGTATAGTTCATGACAATCTCACAGAAATAAGTTCAAAAATAAGATAAATTGATATATTAATGCATAAAAGTTAACTACAATCCATAATCTAGCTACTCTGGGGTCCTAAAAGAAAGAGGGGTTTCGCCCCACTTGGTTTCCATCATCTAAAACATGGGAGAGAAGAAGAAAAATGTGGATGCATTAGTAATACTAAAGAACCTCTGATGAAGATAGTCCAATTGATCCCCTCTCACGCATGTGCCGATTTGATACCTTCCGGCTGCTTATCTATCTGCTAGAAGTGCCTGGATCATCGATTATGTGGTCATCTTCTCCACTTTCTCCTCTCCTTGGTCTCGACTACCATCCAACAGAATAGAAAGTGATAGATATGGTTGGAAAAAATCCTGCAAAGTCATAGAATTGACTTAGGGAGAAATAAATCCACAACCGTTAGATTAAACAGTATCTTCAGATATTCCTTATCCCGACATGTCAGTACTACCGACCTAGGTGTAAGTACTACAAACTCCCCAGTTAATTGTTGCCGCATGTGTAATGACCCCGCCTCCCGGTAATCCCCAATTAAGGGAGACCCGAAGGTCAGAGCCGTTATCCCAATTAATAGGATCTAAGGTTCGACAAATAATCAATAATAATTATGAAATTCTACCAACTAAACTGAAATCTGGTATAAAATAAAATTGTGCATACCTTTTAAAAACTTTGGTAATCTACTTCTATCCACAGCTTAGATCGATTCTATCTAATCCTCCTTGCACTTTATTTCTTATTTCCACCATGTGTCATTTTACTGTTTGTTCTTTTTAGAGTTGTACCTAAAACACCGACAAACAAAATGTCGGTCAGCATATCGAAATATGCCGGTATGTGGGGACAACCAAAATTTAACAAATATGGATAACAATCTAATTATCACAATCAAGATAATTAACAAGCCAATTTACATTTTCTATGTGTTATTCTCCTATGCTTTTGCCCTAACACTGGCATACCCTCTCTAGGGTTTCTCTTTTTCCATTGACTTAAGGCCACCTTCTCATTCCCGAGCTTGGTGCCTGGGGTCACCTCTCATGGTGCCCATTAGTCATGCAACATAGACCACCTTCTCATTCCTGAGCTTGGTGTTTGGGGTCACCTCTCGTGGTGCCCATTGGTATTCCCTCCTGGGCTTGACCTTTTTGCATCATCAATCGGGGTTACATGTAGGTGCGAGAACACACATTTATATTACAATTGTGATATTCATAGTGACTTTATGATTTGTGAGTATGAACATCCAAACTGATAAGTTGCATTCAATGTGATGAATCATCTGGGAAACCATTCAGGAAACTAATGTGATTAACCATAATTAACCACATACCTGTCAAGCTGACTTGAGACAGAATTAATCCAATCAATGCAAGAAATCCAATAAGCAAGCAAGCACACAAAGAGATCATGCAATATGCATACAATTTCGTATCATTGATCATGCCATCAAGATCTACTAAACCTAGCTCGCTTCGTAGGGTTTCTAGTCCACTTTTAGAGTTTCCATTATAATTAGGGTTCTTCTTCATTTTTACTCTTTTAAACCCTAATTATCTCATCTATTCTTCACGAAAGATATTAAGGTTACCTTTTAACAACATATAACCCTAATTTCAGATTAAAGGCACAATTAAACATCAATTAAGTCCATTATGCCTCTTTTTCTTTAAAACTACCATCTTTATCCTCTTAACTCATGATAAGATCATTAGGCCTAATTATCATCTTTGGTTCCTTCTGGATTAACAACTCATAGTTCATTATGATCTAATTCACATATGAACTCTATTTTTCATTAATTCCACCTTTATCCATTAGAAAACCCTAATTACCATATTAAGGGTATTTATCCACAATTAGGAACTTTTATACTCAAAATAGCTTTGAACTATCGTATCTCAGCGTTATTCATGAATTTGAACAATTAAAGCCATAATGAGTCACAATGACTAACAATAGGGTTTCAAGGCCCATTAAAGCTCATTTATGCACATGGAATTCTAAATTAAACCAATTACATGCAACGTTCGTCCTTTTTGTTCTTAATGTATCTTTTTATAATTAACAGGGTAATATCAACCCAAATCATCCATAAAACCCTTCTTAAGTACATTAATCATCTTAATTTAGGGTTTCTTAATCATTAAAGCGTTTAAGTTGATATCTTCCACTACTTTTCAAATTGCAGGAGGAATTAGACTATAAAACCATTTTTAATGGATTCCTCGTGTTTTTCTTAGCAAGATTCATATGTTACTTGCTACTTTTAGACAACCCTATGATCTATTATGATTTTTGCAAAATAAAGCATTTTGGACCAATCACGGGCCACCACGTAGGCAACATGCTCGTGCGGCATACACCTTCCAAAGAAAAGGTGAAAGGACATAAAAATCCTTACCTTGCATTGAAGTAGACAAGGGCAGAATAGCCTTTTCTTGGTGGGTTGTCTTCAACCTCCTCTCGTCCTCTTTCTCACGAGCTGCGGTCCAGGCATGTCAACTCCATGGTTGACTCTAAGCTTCTCGCCTCCCTGGCTCCAAGAAATGCCTCCCATACCTTCGCCTGGGCACCGCTAAGTCGTGGATCCCTTCACCTTATTTGGGGGTGGTTTTAGATGGAAGCACGATGAAGGTGAAACTCTAACGAGTCAGAAGCTAGGACCAGGGTAGAGACTCCAATTTCTTGGGTAATTGAGGGTAGAATCCTAAAAAGCAACTTGCAAAGATCCTTCGAGATCGCTTGGTGGCTACACAGAGGGGTTGTACACCCCTTTTTATACCCACCCTTTGTAGAAGGCATGTGGTTTGGGTGGACTTCCTAGAAGGCACCGATCAGGGTGAAATTTGGGGTAGGCTGGCACGAATTCCTCTCCCGAAGCCAATGGGAAAGCCATCAAGGTATGAGAAGATCGAGATCGCAAGAGATCCCGCCAAGAGTCCAACTCCAGCTGTTATGGTTTTGAAAACCATTCCAATCTAGGATAAGACCACATCACCGTTGGATTCCTGATCTGACGGTTCACAACACACGCTCTAGAAAACAAAAATCGAAAAATTGAGATATTGGATACTTTCCCACATTATTTCCATACTTTAGGTATTTTTGTAAAATCCATATCTCCTAATCTATTAAGCTTTTTTATCCCAAAATTTGAGCGAAGGTTCTTAATGACTTAATCTATCATCATGCCAAATTTGGGATCATCATCTAAAGAAATCGGGTCCCTTTCTTTAGTTGCAAGTTATTACTCAATTATGTATATTTTTCATCAATTTTCTCTTTCCTTTGCTATAAAATTATTATTCTAAGTTCCTTGAACCTTAATGGATCGAAATCCCATCTTGGGAATATACATTAGCCTTTTAATTATCTTTTATGCATTATTTCTCATTATCCTTTTTATTAAAATATCTCTTTTTGTGGATTTCTCTTTATCTCTTTCTTTATTTTCCTTATTGCAAATTCCTTTTAATATTAGAAACCTTATGGATATGAAAATCCATCAAGGATGACTCAATATTACCTCTTTCCATTTATTTTCCACATTTTATCATTATCTCCAATTTCTTTCTTAATAAAGAAATATTTAATTGATCTTTTCTTTTCTTGTTGCATTATCTTTGCAACTTTGGACTCCTTGGAACCCAAGGAACCCAAGAGGCATAAAATCCACCTTTGGATCATATTATCTTGCCTTCTAGAGGTTTCTACATTTCCCTTTCCTCCAATTCACAATTATTCATTTAGTAATTGAATTTCCTTGTTATTGGGCCCAATAGCCAATAAAGCCCACAAAACAACCAACAAGGCTATTGTAAACGAAATCCTTTTATTCAAAACAAATTATATCATTATTTGTTCAATTATCTTTAATAGGAGAAATTACATTTCTCACCCAAAGAATTCAAAAATTGGGGTTGTAACATCCTTCCCATCTTATAGGAATTTTGCCCCCAAAATTCCATCAGGCACACAAGAAAACAGGATAAGCCTTTCCTATGTCCATAATGGCTCCCATGTGGCTTCACCCTTTCCATGGTGCTTCCCAAGAACCATCATCATCTCATATTCTTCCATCTCAATTCTTTATTACCTTGGTATATCGTACCCTCATAGGTGACTCGAGATTTTTCAGCCTCTCGAAACGTTGAATAGGTTCAGGGCTCAGCACATGGCTTGGGTACCTCACATAGTGCTCTAGATCATACTCATGGAACACATTATACATCATGTTATCCTAAGGGGTAAGGCTAAACACAACCATCTCCACTAATCCACCTCAAATGGACCATGCAGCCGGAACTCAACTCTCTTAACTATAACTTAGAGGGGTCAGATTTTCACATCACATGTTGTCCCACAGTGAACTGCATGTCAGTCTGCTTTGCATCAGCTCATGACTCATGTCACCCCTGGGCTCTCTTTCAGCCGTTGCACGATCAAAGTGACTTCATCTACACACACTGTGGTCCTTTTCTGACCTTCGCGAGGCCCCTTCAACAACATCATCTTAATGAAGTGGTGACCGAAACCACCTTCTTTACAGAGCTTCTTTACATCCCAATATTGGCTATGGTGGTTATCATCACATCTTACAGAGGACAAGAACTGTCTCTATGTATCACCTTGAATAAGCACACATGCTCTTAACAGACCCCCTAGTCTGGATTATACTAACCATTAGTTAGGGGTGATAAACTGTACTGATATAGAGTTTGTCTACTTCCACCTCATGGAAGTGAATCTTTAGGTTGTAAAGAACTTTTCAACTCGCATCATGGTGTAGTTGAACTATCTTTCTCTCATATGTAGTTCAACCAGATCCATCCCTTGACAACATTCTTTCTTTCTCATGTCATCTAGGTAAGGCGATCTACCATAACCCATATTGCATCTTGACCTCTGTTAGACTAGGGGAGACTTATAACATCCATAGTGATGAACTCCCATTCCCTCTCGAGAACTCTTTATCCTCTGTACCGCTACACTGGGTTACAGGTGGTCATCCTTCACCTCCTGTCATGCATGACAACATACCACATGTAACTTCATCTTAGGCATCCAAAATACTATTGTCACTTACTATCTTTGGTGTATCATGATCTCCTATATTGTCATGAATGCTCAAGATCGATACCTCAGAAACCCTAAACCACTTTAGTCGGGGTTTCATCACCTTCTTTTCCAATGAAGTGCATTTGAGGTTCTACAACCTCCTTTTATTTCCTCAAGGCCTAGGATGGCTAACCAAACAACTACTAACTTGTTCAACATATCTTGTTACATCTGAGTGTTAGCCCAAACATATCTCCTTTTTCAAACTTAGGGTTAACCTAATAGCCTCTTCTAGCCTTTAGCTAACTACGTAGCTACATCTCAACCACATCATCCATTACCACTTCACATCTGTAGGTGTTAGGTAATGTTGAAGACATACACCTCCATGTATTCCACTTATCATCTCATCTCCAACCCTAAGTCTACATTCATCAAGAAAACTCTGATCTCATCTTCTTGGTTATCAAACTCAGCCTTGTATAACTCACAAATTCCACATAGCTCATGATAAAAGTATCCTCTTAAGATGACTACCTCAGTTCTCCTACTATTTGTAAACCATTAACATATCATTCACTCCTCATGGGTATGTTATCATCTATGTCCTCATACCTCATAGCAACATTCCAACTTACATCATCTTTTATTTTTCCTTGGTGTATGGCATGCATACTGTCTGATCTCTCACCCTCATAAAAAGAGGAAATAAGCATTTGGCTGTAGTACAAATACAAAGTTCTTCCTATTCCAAGAGTAGATATGGTACATCCCACCTTGCCAATACACCTTAAACTCTAAGTTGGAACGTGCAACTTATGTCTCAACATCGCAATCATCTCGATATCCAAGTTACTTCCATGGAAAACTAGTTTCGAACCTACTTGGGTCCACGCACAATCCTTGGTCATCTCCGCTAGGTCTATAGGGTGCCAGCACTTTTGGGGTCATCCCTCTTCCCTTATGCATCCAGAGAATGCCCTACTCATCTTCCCTTTGAGTCCCATGAGTTCATGAAGGTGAGAAATCTCCTAACCCATGGCCCTCAGACAATGATAGTTGTTACCTCCTGACCCTATGGTCATGTGCAACTAGGGAATTAGGCAACTCCTACTTCCATCGGTCCTATCCCTACCTGACCCTAGGATAGACTTAGGATTCTATTATAGTACATGTCCAACTTAGAACCATACCCAAGACTTCATCATCTCTCTCTACATTCCTGGGCTATCTTTCATCCTTTCACAGGGGTCATGGTGGCTTGCCTACCTTGGTCAAGCCCCATACCAGTTACCTCCATGATAACACATCCACATGCACTTAGAGATGGTTATCTATGGGTCTACAAGTTCATTCTCATACAATGCACTTTTCACTTAGCTTCTCAAGATCCTATGAGACCTCTTTAGGTTACCTCAAAACCAACAAAAATGGGTATACACCCTACAAAGGTGTACCTCTCCCAGGATGGGAGGAAACTACATCTTGACAACAAAGGTCACAAACGTCCTTAGGGTTTACATTCACATGATCATGCTTAACCCCGACAAGATACTAAGGAACAAGAAGACCACTACTAAACCATGCCAGGTCATATGTGTTCTCATTCCTCAACACAGGACCAACATAGTTGTGAGGGGTTCATTTATCATACCTTAAACTTAAGGGTTTCCCTTTCCTATAACCATGAGGAGTACCATGCTCGAATCTATAGAAACTCAAATCTCTTCATGAGCATCAGGTACACCACTTCCCCTCTTAGGCCTAGGAAACTTGGGTTCACTTTTGGGTGTCAAAGTGCATGATCAACCTTTTAACCACTAATCAAGGATGTATAAGGCATGACATGTACTTCCTATCATCCTTCTACTTGAGAAACACTTCAGAGTTGAGTTCTCCTCAAGGACAACCAACAAGGTACAAAGCCTCACAACATGTTACTAAACCTCTCCAAGTCTAAGGAACACTTCTTCCTATCTTAGAAGGTAAAAACCTACACCATGGGCATATAGGTACCAGAAGCCTCATCCTCTCTCCAAGGTTTGGTTCCTCTAATGGCAACCATGATATCATCAGCCTCCAGGGATCAAGCATGAGGCAACCACTATCATCCACTTAGGTCGGATCATCCTCAACTCCCCACTTTTCCTCATATCTCAGAGTCTAGGCTTCCAACCTTCTTGCTTGGGTCCTTCTCTCTCTTTCTAGAGCTAACCCTACAAACAACCTCACTACTAGAGGTCCTATCTTCATGAAGGATCAAGCTCAAAAGCATACCCCTACATCGGTGAAGCCTATGTTCAAACTTATGCTTGCTCAAGATTATCTATAGCCCTATAAGCTACCCCTCATACTCTCCAAGATAGGGTTTTAGCATACTCTGGGTGCATACTATGCCATGCTCATATAAGCCCATAGGGTTTCAATAGGTTCTTCTCTTACTTCATCATTGAAGGAGCTGTCCTTCCCTCTAACATGCACGACCCTTCCAAGGGTTGGGTTGCCAAAGGCACTAGGTCATCCAACCCCTCATGGATCATATGGGCATCCAAAGCATGTCCACACACACCTGGTCTACCAAGACATCTAACTCATCGTGTCATCACTCTCTCTCTCTAACCACCACTTAGGGTTAGCATCATCCTCAAAGGATATGCCGGGTCTCTACTTACAATGGAGGTCTCTACCTCTAAGACTAGCTTTCTCCACTCATCCTCCTGACAAGGAGGTCTAGCTTCAGGTCTCTCCTAAGAGCATGACAACATATGTCATATGACCTAAGCATGTATCTATTCTTTAGTTTATGCTTAAACTATTAAGCTTATTTCTATGACATCTTATTTACATGCTTTTCATTAATTTGGTGGAGGATTCCTTAAACCTTATCAACCTTACCCGTACCTCAAGAGGGTGAGGAAAAGAGAGAAAACCCTAATCCTTAAGGTACTTAACAACATTTGAGTTGAGAAGGGATGAACAAGATGAGAGAGTCCTAAAGGTATCTTATTTTGAGTCAAATCCTAAGACATCGGCCAGGCAGTCACACAGATCCAGGAGTCCTCATATTTCGACCAGCAGTGCGGAGGAAAATCTTTCTAGCCCCAAGACGTGATCCTTTTCTAGACACCTCTATCTTTCGGAAAATCCTATAATAACTCCCTTGGTTCTATGGAATTTGTAAAATTTAATAATTATTAAATATTAAATGAGGAACCTCGCTCTGATACCAAATGTAACGACCCCGCCTCCCGATAACCCCAAATTAAGGGAGACCTGAAGGTAAGAGTCATTATCCCAATTAATAGGATCAAAGGTTCGACAAATAATCAATAATAATTATGAAATTCTACCAATGAAATTTAAATTTTATATAAAATAAAACTTTGCATACCTTTTAAAAACTTTGGTAATCTACTTCTATCAACAGCTTGAATCTATTCTATCTAATCCTCCTTGCACTTTATTTCTTATTTCCACCATGTGTCATTTTAATGCCTGTTCTTTTCAGAGTTGTACCTTAAATGCCGACAAACAAAACGTCGGTCAGCATATCGAAATATGCCGGTATGTGGGGACAACCAAAATTTCACAAATATGGCTAACAATCTAATTATCACAATCAAGATAATTAACAAGCCAATTTACATTTTCAATGTGTCATTCTCCACCACTTTTGCCCTAACCCTGGAATACCCTCTCTAGGGTTTCACTTTTGCCATTGACTTAAGGCCACCTTCTCATACCCGAGCATGGTGCCTGGGGTCACCTCTCATGGTGCCCATTAGTCATGCAACATAGACCACCTTCTCATTCCCGAGATTAGTGTCTGGGGTCACCTCTCATGGTGCCCATTGGTCTTCCTTCCTGGGCTTGACCTTTTTGCATCATCCATCAGGGTGGCATGTAGGTGCGAGAACACACATTTATATTACAATTGTGATATTCATAGTGACTTTACAATTTGCAAGTATGAACATCCAAATTGATAAGCTGCATTCAATGCGATGAATCATCCGGGATACCATTCGGGAAACTAATGCGATTAACCATAATTAACCACATGCCTATCAAGCTGACTTGAGAAATAATTAATCCAATCAATGCAAGAAATCCAATAGGCAAGCAAGCACACAAGGAGATCCTGAAATATGCATACAATTTCCTATCATTGATCATGCCATCAAAATCTATTAAACCTAGCTCGCTTTCTAGGCTTTCTAGTCCACTTTTAGGGTTTCCATTGCAATTAGGGTTCTTCTTCATTTTTACTCTTTTAAACACTAATTATCTCATCTATTCTTCATGAAAGATATTAAGGTCACCTTTTAACAACATATAACCCTAATTTCAGATTAAAGTCACAATTAAACATCAATTAAGTCCATTATGCATCTTTTTCTTTAAAACTACCATCTTTATCCTTTTAACTCATGACAAGATCATTAGGCCTAATTATCATCTTTGGTTCCTTCTGGATTAACAACTCATAGTTCATTATGATCTAATTCACATATGAACTCTATTTTTCATTAATTCCACCTTTATCCATTAGAAAACCCTAATTGCCATATTAATGGTATTTATCCACAATTAGGAACTTTTATACTCAAAATAGCTTTGAACTATCATTTCTCTGCTTTATTCATGAATTTGAACAATTAAGGCCATTAAGAGTCACAATGACTAACATTAGGGTTTCAAGGCCCATTAAAGCTCGTTTATAAACAAGGAATTCTAAATTAAACCAATTACGTGCAAAGTTCATCCTTTTTGTTCTTAATGTACCTTTTTATAATTAACATGCTAATATCAACCCTAATCATCCATAAAACCCTTCTTAAGTACATTAATCATCTCAATTTAGGGTTTCTTAATCATTAAAGAATTTAAGTTGATAGCTTCCACTACTTTTATAATTTCAAGAGGAATTAGACTATAAAACCATTTTTAATGGATTCCTCACGTTTTTCTGAGCAAGATTCATATGTTACTTGCTACTTTTAGACAACCCTATGATTTATTACGATTTTTTCAAAATAAAGCATTTTGGACCAATCACGGGCCACCACGTAGGCAACATGCTCGCCCGACATACACCATCCAAAGAAAAGGCAAAAGGACCTAGAAGTCCTTACCTTGCATTGAAGTAGACAAGGGCAGAGTAGCCTTTTCGTGGTGGGTTGTCTTCAACCTCCTCTCATCCTCTTTCTCACGAGCTGCGGTCTAGGCGAGTCAACTCCAAGGTTGACTCTAAGCTTCTCGCCTCCCTGGCTCCAAGAAACGCCTCCCCTACCTCTTCCTGGCCGCCACAAAGTCATGGATCCCTTCACCTCATTTGGGGGTGGTTTCAAATGGTGTAATGATGAAGGGGAAACTCTGACGAGTCGGCATCTAGGACCAGGGTAGAGACTTTGATTTCCTAGGTAATTGCGGGTAGAATCCTAACAAGCAACTCACAGAGATCCTTCGGGATCGCTTGGTGGCTTCGCAGAGGGGTTGTACACCCCTTTTTATACCCACCCTTGGTGGAAGGCCTGTGGTTTGGGTAGACTTCCTAGAAGGCACCGATCAGGGTGAAATTTGGGGTAGGCTGGCTCGAATTCCTCTCCTGAAGCCAATGGGAAAGCCAGTAAGGTCCGAGAAGATTGAGATCGCAAGAGATCCCGCCAAGAGTCCAACTCCAGTTGCTCTGGTTTCCAAAACCATTCCAATCTAGGAGAAGAGCACGTCACCGTTAGATCCCTGATCTGACAATTCACAACACACGTGCTATAAAACAAAAATCGAAAATTGAGATATTGGATACTTCCCACATTATTTCCATACTTTAGGTATTTTTTGAAAATCCATATCTCCTAATCCGTTAAGCTTTTTGATCCCAAATTTTGAGGGAAAGTTCTTCATGACTTAATATATCATCATGCCAAATTTGGGATCATCATCTAAAGAAATCGGTTCCCTTTCTTTAGTTGCAAGTTATTACTCAATTATGTATATTTCTCATTGATTTTCTCTTTCCTTTTCTATTAAATTATCATTCTGAGTTTTTTGAACCTCAAGGAACCTTAATGGCTCGAAATCCCATCTTGGGAATATACATTAGCCTTTTACTTATCTTTTATCCATTATTTCTCATTATCCTTTTTATTAAAATATCTCTTTTTATGGATTTCTCTTTATCTCTCTCTTTATTTCCTTTATTGGAATTCCTTTTAATATTAGAAACCTTATGTATATGAAAATCCATCAAGGATGACTCAATCTTACCTCTTTCCACTTATTTCCCACATTTTATCATTATCTCCAATTTCTTTCTCAATAAAGAAATATTTAATTGATCTTTTCTTTTCTTGTTGCGTTATCTTTGCAACTTTGGACTCCTTGGAACCCAAGGAACCCAAGAGGCACAAAATCCACCTTTGGATCATATTCTCTTGCCTTATAGAGGTTTCTACATTTCCCTTTCCTCTAATTCTTAATTATTCATTTACTAATTGAATTTCCTTGTTATTGGGCCCAATAGCCAATAAAGCCAACAAAAAAACCAACAAGGCTATTGTAAATGAAATCATTTTATTCAAATCAAATTCTATCATTATTTGTTCAATTATCTTTAATAGGATAAATTACATTTCTCACCTAAATAATCCAAAAATTGGGGTTGAAACAACATGTGACCTCCTCGGTACTACCGATTTAAAAGTTGATAGTAGCGAGATTGCTCGATTAATTGTGAATAAAAAATTGTGATGTTGTTAGTAGTATCGAATCCCAAAGTTGGTACTACCGAAAATTTTCAATTTCCTCTTTTCATCTCTGGGCAAATGTTGGTAGTACTGACTCAAAAGTGGGTTGTAGCGAGTTGTTTAGATTCTTGTAAAATTAATTAAAATTCACCAAAATATGAACATATGCTCTTTAAATAAATTAAATCACAGAAACATTAACATTACATGTATTTGATGCAAATAAGTATCATAAGTGAATGAGAATAAATCATGCAAAAATTAATATGAAAATGAATAAATAGTGTAATCAATAATAAATAGCCTGTGAAAATGAAAAATATGCAGTGCATCAAACTCCCCGAGGCATAAATGTTTCTCATCCTCGAGCAACACACCCTCGGATTTGTTTGAGACAAGTTAGTAAAAGTACATAAACTATGAATTTCATTTCTCAACATTCCCCACATGTCGGTCCCAAACCTACCTTCGTTGACCACTAGACAATCAACTACTCTTAAGTGACCAAAAAATCCATAAAAGCTACCCACCCTTAAATCATTGAACACTATCAAGAGAGTTGTTAACATCATAATGAATCTAGCATTTGCTTGGTGCATCATATGATTCCCTATTCTACATTGCTCTTTCCTAACTACCAACTACTTGGAAAAAGTTCTCCTTATAACAATGAATGAGGAGAATAATCATTTAAGTAGCCTACCAATAAAAGCAATGGATGGTATGAAATACATTGCTATGAAGATTTACAAGTAACATCTGAATAAAATATGATGAACCTGTATGGTGAAGAGAATGAAAAACACATGAATCCTAATGCCTAATATTATTGGTAAAATGATGCATGCATCAAAGATCTCATCAACTTGATGAGAATGAAGTAAAGAAAAGAATGCATCATGTTAGTGTTTCCATCTCTTATGAAGATTTTAGGGCATGCTTTCTCCCTCTTTACTAAAAAAATTTAATTTTTGTGTTTTTTCATTGGCTCAATATTTTAGCATGATGGAAAATAATTCTTGGGATTTACTAACATATCATTCATTTTTCTCTTGTCTTTCTAAGGGTATGGATGTATATTCAGCATTCATATTTCAAAGGAAAATGATACCCACATAATATAGAAATGAGTGATATGAAATGCATGCAATATACATGTAATTGTTATGCAACTAGAATGATATGCACAAAAATTGTTTATGCATAATAACATCTTTTTTCGTTTTGTAACTAATGCAATCAATGAGGTACTAAATATTATGTAACCTATCATACCATGAAATTCAAACAAGAGGAAATAATTCAGACTACCTGATCATCCTATGGTGGTGGGTCAAAATGAGTTGAAAATGGATGGAATCACATAACTAAGAGACAATGCCTTTCATGAAAACATGGGAAGAAGACCACGAGAAAATTCAGTGATTGTTGTGACATTGGTGGAGGTTGTGGCTAACCACCAAAGTATCGTTGGCTCCAATAGTGGTCAAAGAATGGCTACTGGTAACCCTCCGTTTGTTGCAAGCATGTGTGCATGTTCTCTTGGTTAGCTAAGAGAAGTTTCTCATTCTTGAATACCACCTATTGGTTGTGGTAGAGACCTCCTTGGACATCGTGGATGTCCACCAAGGTCATTTTCTACTTTTGTTTGCCTTGTTGTATCTCCTACAACATAATGTACATCTCCACCATGGAATATGGATCATCTTCCTATGAAGGCAGTGGAGAAGAAGAACTGGAGGCTCCACATGGTCTCAGTCACTTGTGGGGAATCTACCCCCTGATGGTGGATTCATCCTCCTCTTACTCCTCCAACTAATCCTCAACATTGCCTTCTTCCTCCTCTGAAGAGCTATCTGCAAGCCATCTCATGAGATAGATTCCTTAGAAGTCGAAGACTGCATCTCGGAGCACCCTCTCCTTGTATAAGTCGCCTATTGTACAACATGTGTACATTGTACCCTAATGTGTGTTGAGGAGACTAGATCTTTTGAAGTGCTTAAGGTCTAGATTTGGCACAACCTTCAAGGATATAGAGTTGGATAGATCAAGATTATGGTGCATCTCTATCAGCATGATCAATCCTCCAAAGTCGATAGGAGGAGTCTGTTGCACTAGTCTCCTCACACCCATCATATGTTGGAGGAAGAAATCACCAAAGACCAAATTCTTTCCTCCAAATTCTAGTAGCTTGTGGAGGAAGTAGAGGTCCATCTACTGGGTTTTCCCTTGACCATGACTCAATATAGCGAAGATGGTATTTGTGAGTAGGTGACGGAGGATGCAGGTGAAGGGGTGCTCGATGTATGTAATGGAGTTTGTGTGCCAGCTGATATAGAGGCCTTATGGCACCTCTCAAAAAGGTCCCATATACACTTGAAGTCGAGGTTGATAGGGAGACAAACTTCTTTACCCATTGGCCGGCCATAGATGGCATTGAATTCCTATAGTGTCTGTTGAAAGTCGGTGTTGAACATACAAAAGTTGACGTGGCCTGACCTCCATCCCTCCCCATGCTAGGGGAGAACATATATCTCCAATGATGCCAGGAACTTGTAGACAATGTCCCAGAAAGAGGGCCAATCACTAAAGAATGGGTGACCACCATTGAGGCCCTGACGCATGTAAAATTTGGCAGAGATTGTTGGTGAAGCCAATGGAGTCGATAAATGCACAATTGTCGTATTGTGTCGAATGAATCTCACTCTTCTATAGATCTTAATATATCTTACTCACATCAGCATTGGGGTGGACAATGCGGTTCGATGTGGGAATCAATGTAGGATTTCTCGCCGATGAAGAAGTTTCTCTCCTTAGCACCATCTCTGATACAAGAAGGGGGTTGAGATAAAGAGGGCTCAGTGTTGAATCTAAATGCCTAGAGATGCTTGCATGCACTTCCTTAAAGGAAGAGTGAATAAGGTGTGAAGAAAAATAAATAAAACTCAACCCTTTCTTATATAGCTTCAGCCGCGACCCTATCGTCACGTCAGTAGTACCGACATACAATAGGTACTACCAACTTTTTATCAAAAATCCATGTGACTCGATGATATCGACGGTCCAAATTTTCTGATATCATTGAACCAAATTGCCTGGTGTTGGTAGTATCGACTTGTGCCACAAATCGGTGGTACTGACCGTCAGATGAGAACACTCTCAATTGTCGATGGTGCTCACATGGATTTTGTGTCTCTAGGGTCGATACTACCAACTTTCTTGTCGATAGACCAAGTCATTCAAATTTGTCGGTGCTTCTGAGCCAGAATTTGGTGTTTTAAAATTGGAGCTCGCATTTCTATCGGTACTACCAACTTTGGGTCAGTAGTACTAAATCCTTCTCTGTTTACTCGGCTCCTTTTCTGGAAAATTTTGGTGCTGCCGACTTTTGGGTCGATAGTACTGATTTTTCTTTGAATTTTTTCTCGGCCACTCTATGAGGTCGTGAGTACTACCAACTTTTACGTTAGTAGTACTAAGTTGTTTAGTATAATTTGATCCTTTTTCCTGTGACCTCATTGGTAGTGCCAACACCTAGGTTGGTAGTACTAACTGGTACTCAGCCTACACACCATAAAAAATTGAGCACGGTACCTTTGTTACGTAAAAACTAATAAAATGAAAACTAAATTAAAGCTATCAAATTGCAAAACTAAATGTAAAGAACCGAAAATGATGGTTAGGTTGTGTAACCACCCCATCTCCCAGTAACCCTCACTTAAGGGAGACCAAGAGATCAGGGCCGTTATCTAATAACCCGGATCAAAGGTTTGACAAATAATCAATAACAACTAATAAAATTTACCAACTAAATTGAAAACGGGTATAAAATAAAACTTTGCTTACCTTTTAAAAACTGGAATTTCTAAACTTTTATCCATGAAGATACTAATTTAACTAATCCTCCTGTACATGTTAATCCTCATTTAATTCCACATATGCCACTTTAATGATTGTTCTTTTCACTTGTACCTAAAACGTCGACAAACAAAACGTCGGTCAGCAAGAAGCTGGTATGTGGGGGAAACAATAATTGTGCAACTATGTTAACAATGTAGTCATCCAAATCTCATTTAACATCCAAAATTATGTTTTAAGCAATACTACTCAATCCTTGCCTAACCCCTATCTCTATGTTGTCCCTGCAGTGGACATGGATACTACATCTCTCACATGGTAGATCCTTACCCCCATGGCCCTACCATACAAGTATCTAATACCTAGGGTTATGGAGTCGCATGGCCCTACCCAAAGGTATCCCAATCCCTGACTCATGATGACTTGGTGGTCCTACCCCATTGGTAGCCATGTACTAAGTCATTCAATGACCTGATGGGCCTACCCCATTGGTAGCCATGTACTAGGTCAATCCATTAGGCTACAGAGGGGACTAGGATGTGAGCTAGTAGGCACATTTCTTATGTGATAATCATATTCACATTATAATTTGCATGAATTAAATTCATCCAATAAATAATTCAAGCCACGATGTAAACATCGATAAAATCCTCAAAAAACTAATGAGGGATAATCATAAGTGTAACCACATACCTGTCAAGCTGATCAGAGACAGAAATAGTCCAATCAAGCAATAGGCAAGCAATCATTCAATAAGATCCTGAAACAATTATACAATTTCCTTTTATTACTCATGTCATTAAGATCTATTAAATCTAGCTCGCTTCCTAGGGTTTATAGTCCACTTTTAGGGATTCCATTGCAATTAGGGTTTCCCTTTGTCTTTTACTATTTTAAACCTTAATTTAACGCAATTGATCACAAACACTAATTATTTCAACTTCTAATCCTCAGTTTCGGATTTAAGGCATAATTAACCATTAAATATGTCCATTAAGCCTCTTTTCATTAAAGCTACCATTTTTATCCTCTTTAACCCATGCCAAATTCATTATGTTCATTTATCATCAATTCATAGTCCATTATGCTTGTTTATCATCAATTCGTAGTTCATTATGCTCTAATACTCATATGAATGTTATTTATCATTAATTTTACCTTTTGTCCACTAGGAAACCCTAATTTCAACATTAAGGGTATTTATCCACAAATTAGGAACTTTAACGCTCGAAATAGCTTATAACCATGAAAACTTAGTTCTATACATGAAATTGAATAATTAAAGCCATTAGTAATCCTAATTACCAACATTAGGGTTTCAAGGCCCATTAAATCCTATTCATGCACATAAACTCTAAATTAACCGAATTACATGCAAAGTTCATATTTTTTTTATCTTAATGTTCCTTTTTATCATTATCAGGCTAATATCAACTTTAATCATCCATTAAACCCTATTAAATATATTAATCAACACAAAATAGGGTTCTTTAAACATTAAAGTATTAAAGTTGCTATCTTCCATTACTTTTTGAATTATAAGAGGAATTAGTTTCTAACTATAGTTTTATTAATTTCCCCTCATTATTCTGAGCAAGATTCATGTATTATATGTCCCCAACCGAGCTACAGTTAAAAAGTTACGATTTTTGTAAGATTTCACTTACATGAACCAATGGCAGGCCACCACGTTGCCAAACTCGTGCAACATTTCTTGACTCCTTGGAAAACATTTCGAATTGACCAAAATGCCCTTGGTTAAGTTGGGCATCTCTTTAGCCTTCGGAGGGCAAGACCATCAAATGCCTCTCTGCCCATCTCCATCCTCGCGTTGGCTGCGAGCGGCCGCCCTAGCCGTCGACCTACAGCATATCACGGCTCCTACATCCCAAAACTGGACCCTTCGGCCACCATGGCTCCTCCCACCTCCTCTGTCGTGCCCTCACGGAGGTGATGGTGCTCCTGGTATGCGGCTTGGTCGGCCAGAAAAGAGCCCAGTAGGTCCGCCGCCATGGCTGACCTGCAGCAAACCTACAGCGCGGCTCAGGTGCTAGGCCTAAGGGACGATGGTCTAGCTTCTTTCCCAAGGACCTAGGATCATCATGCCCCCATCAAGCTCCTGTCCAAAGCTCTACATCGCTCCAGGTTGCACTATCTCCTATGGTTAGGGTTTTGCATTCAAGAAACAAGAAGAAGGGAGAGAAAAGTGTGTGGGATCCTTCCTAGACTCACACTGGAGGATCTACCCTCTTATATAAGGGTGAGCAATGAAGTCCTAATGTGTGCCTTCACGAGGACTCAAATTCTTTTCCCAAAAAGAAACTTATATTCCTTAGTTAAGAAGCAACCTTTTCTCTCATTATTATCCTTTAATATAACTATATTATTTGGGTATTCAGATTTTCGAAAACCTTTTCCCTTATACTATTTATTCTTGGCTTTTAATCCATTAGCCATGAAATTTATATTTCCTTTTTGTAGAAAATACCACTTCTTTAATAAAACCCTGAAATTCATTAATATAGTATCACTATATCCTCTTATTTTGCAATCTTGGTATTTTCTCTTTCTTTCCTCTTTATTGGGTTTCCTTGGACCCCAAGAAACTCTAATATTTCGAAATCCTTTTATTGGATACTCATTATCCTTCTAGATGCATCTAAATGCATTATTCTTCATTATTTCTCATTATCTTGTTTATTTCTTATTAAAATATCACTTTTTGATGATTTCTCTTTATTTTTTTTAAATTTCCTCATTGGTATTCCTTTTATCATTAAGAATCCTTGGGATACAAAATTCCACTAAGGATTACTCAATTATACCTCTTTCCACTTATTTTCCACATTTCATCATTGTTTTCAATTTATTTCTTAATAAAGAAATACTTAATTAATCTTTTCTTTTCTTATTGCCTTCCAGAGGTTTCCACATCTCTCTTTTCTCAAAAACTCAATTATTCATTTATCAATTGAATTTCCTTGTTATTGGGCCCAATAGCCAACAAAGCCCACAACACAATCATCAAAGCTATTGTAAACAAAATCCATTTATTCAAAACAAATTATATCATTATTTGTTCCAATATCTTTAATGTGAGAAATTACATTCCTCACCAAAGGAACCCAAAAATTGGGGTTGTAACATCCTTCCCCTCTTATAGGAATTGTGTCCTCAAAATTCCATCGAGCAAGCAACCAAATAGGATAATCCTTTCTTATGTCCATCAGGGCTCCCATGTGGCTCCACCCTTTCATCTCATATTCTTCCATCTGAGTTCTTTCTTACCTTGGTATTTCGTACCCTCATAGGTGACTCAGGACTTTTCAGCCTCTCATATAGCTGAATAGGTTCAGGGCTCAGCACATGGCTTGGGTACCTCAGATAGTTCTCTAGATCAGACTCATGGAACAAATTACACATCATGTTATCCTGAGGGGTAAGGCTAAGCACAACCTTCTCCACCAATCCATCTCAAATGGACCCATATAT
Organism: Alisma plantago-aquatica; assembly: GCA_963693085.1. NCBI lineage: Eukaryota > Viridiplantae > Streptophyta > Magnoliopsida > Alismatales > Alismataceae > Alisma > Alisma plantago-aquatica. The sequence goes on along the minus strand of OY856411.1, from coordinate 365,666,015 downwards.
CAGGGACTCAGCTTTCTCAGCTGTAGCTCAGAGGAGTCGAATTTTCACATTATATTCTCCCACCATGAACTGCATGTCAGTCTACTTTGCATCAGCTCGTGACTCATGTCACCCTTGGGCTCTCTCTCAGCCATTGCATGATCAAGCGACTTCATCTGCACACACTGTGGTTCTTTTCTGACCTTCACGAGGCCTCCTTCACCAACATTATCATAATGAAGTGGTGACTGACACAACCTCCTTATAGAACTTCTTACATCTCGATAAAGGCTATGGTGGTCAACTTCACATCTTAAGAATTGTCTCTTGATATCACACTGAACGAGCACACATGCTCTCATCAGACCCTCGAGTCTGGATCATACTAACCATTAGTTAGGGGGTGATAAACGATACTTGTTGGTATGTATTCCATGAGAGCCAATCATGGGATGATTGGTGGGATACATTAAGATTGATTTGATAAACATCAAAGGCAAGCTTCCAAATCTTTCTAGTTCAATCATATGAGATAGTGATAGAACATATTGAATGTCTAGAGAATGACAGTACTTAATGACGTATGCCTTCATGTTCAGGACTTGAACGATGAGATCATACAAATGCTAAGAGTTTGTACATTCTCATTATGTCCCGAGTCAGATGTCATTGTGGAAGGTAGATAGACAACAATGACATACAAGACTAGATTGTGGTGTTGGCTGATGACATAATCTCATTAGTCATGATATAGAGATACCAAACCAAACACACAGGTACTTGTTAGAGAACACGTGTACCGGACAGACCCAACGTGAGTTTGACACATGGAACCATGACATGATAGTCACAGTCAGTACTCACAGTGATGGTGGTGAGTGTGATTCTTTGACCTGAAATCACTACACTCAACACATGTCGTTGGGCACACTTTGACATCATCAAATGCAGTCCTAAAATATGGGTTGTTATAAAGATGATGATTGGGTGGCTTTGACACATGGGGCTTTTGAGGGGTGAGTGATAGATATGGGATTTATCCCTCCTGAGGGAGTTTGATATCCATGGCCACTTGATAAGTAGGATTGAGAAAGGCGTGCACGCATGTGTGAATCAGTATGTGATATTGATGTTATACATATCTCTTCCAATCTACTTTGAGATCAAGAAAGTGAATGAACGTTGACAGGATGACTGTTCCATGCCTCGAGTTCATTCGGGATATCCGTGACAAAGGAATTATACATTCACTTTAACACCATTCACATATTGTAGGATTGAAAGTTGTTCTCCAACTTTCTATTTCACTTGGGTAGCACTGATGTGTGACTAGGCACCGCTCTTTTCTTGTGAAGTCATAAGTGTTATGGATTTTCACTGCCAACGTGAAATGGACCTGCAGGGTCACACACATAGGATTTAACCTGGAAGAGCAGTTTTGTCCACAAACAATGTTTAGATTTATTACTAAAGGAGTTTAGTAGTTCAATTAAACACTCAATTAATTGATAGCTCAATGTCATAATGTTCAAGGTGTTGGACACATTGATTGGATTATCAGATTGATTGAAACTGCAATTGACTGATTCTGCACAATCTGCACTCCCAATCGATCGGCTCATGTGATGAACCGATCGGATGAGCTTGGTGAACCGATCGGCTCAGGTGGTGAGTCGATCGGCTCATGGACAAGGTGAAACAATCGGTTCAAGTGTTGAAACGATCGGTTCAATTGGTCCAACCGAACAAGTTGGGAAAGTAGGATTGGTGAGAAATTTCTTTTCATTTCACTTTCCCAATTTGATTGGAACAAGGATTGGTATTAGGTACCAATTAGAAACAAAAGAGGAAAAGTCAATCAAGAACTGACCAGGACCACGAACCGACCGATTCAGAAGTGAATCGACCGTTTCATGGGTCCCAACCGATCAGTTGAGGTGTCAACCGACCGGCTCAGGTCCCCAACCGGCCATTTCAGAAATGAAATGATCGGTTTAGGTTGCCCAGTTGGTTGTTTTTGTGGAAAATCTCAAACCCTTCTACTCCTGCTTTAGTCCCACATTTCCCGGGATAGAGAACCCTATCCCATGACCCTCCTATATATATAGGGTATTGGGGGCTTCTCAAAGTACAACTCAGTGCAACCAGTTGCTCTATAAATTTGTCGTTCTCTTTGGTTTTGGTAATTGAGAGAGCCCGAGCAAGTGCTACCTGATAAGGGAGGCACAACAAGGGAAAGACAACTGCAGAAAGCAACTGGTGGCAGGAGAGTGTGTCAGTGACTAGTACACTGACAGAAGGGTGTGACTCCTTCCAATTCCTTATGAGACAAGGAGATTGGAGTTCCAGGTGGTCTGTATGGACTACTTTAGAGGCGGGAGATTTATGCTGCTCGGAGGACAGCTGTCAATCCTGACAGTCTCAGTGAGACCAGGAGTCGTCAGTCCCGGTGCGACCAGGAGCTGCACAAACACCGTCCAAGACCGCGCAAGCCGCGAGGTATTGTCGTCGAGCAAGCCTCGGGACAAGGTATGATTCCACAAACCATCCCTTCCTATTGTATAGACGTTGACGCGTTTCCTTGTTATGGGTTTGGGGAGGAGAAAATTTTTGGTTCCGCTGCCTTCTCTACCTCCCCTAAAACCCAACAGTACTAACATCAAGTTCTTTATGTACCTACTTCCATCTTATGGAAGTGAACCTTTATATCATACTTAAGAACTTTTGAACTCACATCATGGTGTAGTTGAACCATCTCTCTCATGTGTAGTTCAACCCGATCTGTCCCTTGACAGTACTCTTTCTTTCTCATGTCATCTAGGTAAGGCGATCTACCATAACTCATATTGTATCATGACTTTACTTGGTCAAGGGGAGACCTTCCACATCATCCACAGTGATGAACTCCCATTCCCACTCAGGGACTCTTTTATCCTCTATATCTATACAATGGGTTACTGGTGTTCATCCTTCGCCTCCTAGTTTGCATGGCCACATGCTACATGCATCTTTGTTTTAAGCATCCAAAGTGCTACTATCACTTACTATCTTTGTAGTTTCACGGTGTGTGGTGATCTTAAAATCATGATTTCCTATATATCATGATTCCTCAAGATCGATTCCTCAGAAACCCTAAACCACTCTCATCAGGGTTTCCTTACCTTCCTATCAAAAGAAGTGTATCCGAGGTTCTACAACCATCCTTTTATCACATCAAGGCCTAGGCCGGCTAACCAAACAACCACTAATCTTGTTCAACAGATCTCGTTATATCTGAGTGTTAGCCAAACTTATCTCTTTTTCTCAACTTAAGGTTAGCCTAACAACCTCAACTTCTTCTAGCTTTCAACTAAACTAGGAAACTATATCTCAACTAGAGCATTCATTACCACTTCTTATCCTTAGGTGTAAGGTATTGTTGAGGACATACACCTCCATTTATTATACTTATCATCTCATCTCAAAGTCTAAGTTTGTTTTCATCAAGAAACTCTGAGCTCATCCACCTAGTGATCAAACTCAACCTTGTATAACTTGCAAATTCCATAAAGCTTCTACTAGGAACAACCTTACAAGGTGATTATCTTAATACGTTTATCATTTATACCTGTCCATGTATCATTCACTCCACCAGGGCACATTATCATCTCTGTCCTCATTCCTTCTAGCAACATTCCAACTAACGTCATCTTTACCCTTGGTGTATGGCATGCGTACTGTCCTATCTCTCACTCCCATAATAAGAAGTAATAAGCATTTGGCGGTCGTCCAAATACAGAGTTCTTCCTATCCAAGAGTAGAGATGGTACATCCCACATTGCCATTACACCTTTAAATCTAAGTTGAAACGTGCAACTTATGTCTCTACATCACAAGCATCATGATATCAAAGTTACTTCTATGGAAAATTGGTCTCGAACCTACTTGGGTCACCACACAATCCTTGGTCATCTCCTCTAGGTATATAGGGTGCCGACACTTTTGGGGTCATCCCTTTTCCCTTATGCATCCAGAGAGTGCCCTACTCATCTGCCCTTTGGGTCCCATGAGTTCATGAAGGTGATCAATCTCCAAACCCATGGCCCTCAAAAAATGATAGTTGTTACCTCCCGACCCTATGGTCATGTCCAACTAGGGAATTAAACAACTCCTACTTCCATCAGTCTTATCCCTACCTGACCCTAGGATAGACTTAGGATTATATCATAGTACATGTTCAACTTAGAACCTTACCCAATCCTTCATCATCCCTCTATGCATTCTTGGGCTGTCTTTCATCCGTTCTCAGGGATCATGGTGACCTACCTACCTAGGTCAGGCCCCATACCAGTTACCTCCCTGGTAACACACCCACATGCACATAGAGATGGTTATCTATGTGTTTACAGTTTCATGTACTTCTTCACTTAGCTTCTCAAGATCCTATGAGACCTCAACAAAACTGGTATACACCCTACAAAAGGGTCCCTCTCCCAGGATGGGAGCAAACTACAACTCTTGAGAATAAGATCACAACCGTCCTTAGGGTTTACATTCACATGAGCATGCTTAACCCTAGCAAGCTACTAAGGCACAAGTAGACCATCTACTAAACCATGTTAGGTCATACTTGTTCTCATCCTCAACATTGGGTCAAGCACAAACCTTCTCATGTCACCACCTTAGGCGTTCATCAAGCATACCATAAACTTAAGGATTTTCCTTTCCTCTAATCATGAATAGTTCCATTCTCGATTCCCAAAGTTTCATCATGCACACTAGGTACACTACTTCCCCTCTTAGGTCTAGTAACCCTAGGTTCACCTTTGGGTGTCCAACTGCATGCTCAATCTCTTAACCATGAATCAAGCATGTCCAAGGTATGTCATGTACTCCCGTGAAACTTTTATATGAGCAACACCTCAGAGTTGAGTCCTCTTCAAGGACAACCAACTAGGTATAAAGCCTCACAACTAGTTACTTACACCTCCTCAGGGTCTAAGGCACTCTTTGACTCATCTTAGTAGGTAAACTCGTATACCATAGGCACATAGGTTCCAGAAGCATCACTCACTCTTTAGGGTTTGGTTCTTCTAAAGTACACCAAGATATCACCCATTTCCAGGGATCAAGAACGAGGCAACCACTATCATCCACTTAGGTCGCATCATCCTCAACTCCCCACTATTCCTCATGTCTCAGAATCTAAGCTTCCAACCTTCTTGCTTGAGTCCTACTTTCTCTCTCTAGAGCTAACTTTACATCCAACCTTACTACTAGAGGTCCTCTCTCCATGAAGGATCAAGCTCACAAGTATACCTCTACATGGGTGAAGCCTATGCTCGAACTTGTGTTTTCTCAAGACCATCCATAGCCCTTTATGCTTACTTCATAGGCCATCCATCATGATCTCTTGGCCAGGGTTTCGTCCTACTGTCAGCACTACTGATGCACTTTGGGTGCAAGCTATATCCTACTTGCCCAAGCCCATAGGTTTTTATAGGTTCTTCTCTAACTTTATCCATGAAGGAGCTATCCTTCGCTCAAACATGCACGACCCTTCCCATGGTTGGGTCGCCAAAGATAGTCATCAACTTCTCATGGCTCATATGGCATCCAAGGCATGTCTGTCCAAACACCTAGTATACCACGACATCTAACTCTTCATGTCATCTCTCTCTCTCTCTCTATCCTCCACTTAGGGTTAGGGTTAACATCATCCTTATAGGATGTGCTAGGTCTATACATTTAATGGAGGTCTCTACCTCCAACACTAACTCTCTCTACCCATCCTCCTGACAAGGAGGTCTATCCTCAGGTCTCTCCTGAGGGAAAAGACAACTCGTGTCATACGACCTAAGCATGTATCTATTCTTTAACACTTACTCTATTAAGATTATGTCCATGACATCTTATTTACATTCTTTTTATTAATTTGGTGGAGGATCCCTTAATCCTTATCAATCATACCCATACCTCAAGAGGGTGAGGGAAAGAGAGAAAACCCTAATCCTTAAGGTCCTTAACAAAATTTGAGTTGAGAAGGGATGAACAAGATGAGAGAGTCCTAAAGGTATCTTATTTCGAGTCATATCCTAAGACATTAGCCAGACAGTCACACAATCTGGGAGTCCTTGTATTCTGACTAGCACTACGGAGGAAAATATTGCCATCCCCCGGAAGTGATCCTTTTCTAGACACCTCAGTCTTTCAGAAAATCCTCTAATAACTCCCTCGGTTCTATGGAGTTTGTAAAATTTAATAATTATTAATGATTATATGAGGAACCTCGCTCTGATACCAATTGTAACGACCTTGTCTCCCGGTAACCCCCACTTAAGGGAGACCAAGAGATCAGAGCCGTTATCTAATAACCCGGATCAAAGGTTCGACAAATAATCAATAACAACTAATAAACTTTACCAACTAAACTGAAAACTGGTATAAAATAAAACTTTGCTTACCTTTTAAAAACTGGGATTTCTAAACTTTTATCCATGAAGATACTAAGCTAAATAATCCTCTTGTGCACATTAATCCTAATTTAATTCCACATATGCCACTTTACTGTTTGTTCTTTTCACTTGTACCTAAAACGCCGACAAAAAAACGTCGGTCAGCTAGACGCTGGTATGTGGGGGAAACAATAATTGTACAACTATGTTAACAATGTAGTCATCCAAATCTCATATAACATCCAAAATTACATTTTAAGCAATACTACTCAATCCTTGCCTATCCCCTATCTCTGTGCTGTCCCTACAGTGGACATGCATAATACCACTCTCATATGGTAGATCCTTACCCCCATGGCCCTACCACATAGGTAGCCAATACCTAGGGTTATGGAGTCACATGGCCCTACCCAAAGGTAGCCCAATCCCTGACTCATGATGACTTGATGATCCTACCCCATTGGTAGCCACGTACTAAGTCAATCAATGACCTGATGGGCCTACCCCATTGGTATCCATGTACTAGGTCAATCCATTAGGCTACAGAGGGGACTAGGATATGAGTTAGTAGGCACATTTCTTATTTGATAATCATATTCACATTATAATTTGCATGACCTAGTAATGCGAGATAATCATAAGCATAACAACATACATATCAAGGTGATCAGAGACAGAAATAGTCCAATCAATCAATAGGCAAGAAATCATTCAATAAGATCCTGAAACAATTATACAATTTCCTTTTATTACTCATGTCATTAAGATCTATTAAATCTAGCTCGCTTCCTAGGGTTTATAGTCCACTTTTAGGGTTTCCATTGCAATTAGGGTTTCCCTTTGTTTTTTACTATTTTAAACCCTAATTTAATACAATTGATCACAAACCCTAATTATTTCAACATCTAATCCTCAATTTCGGATTTAAGGCATAATTAACCATTAGATAAGTCCATTAAGCCTCTTTTCATTAAATCTATCATTTTTATCCTCTTAAACCCATGACAAAGTCATTATGCTCATTTATCATAAATGCGTAGTTCATTATGCTCTAATACCCATATGAACGTTATTTATCATTAATTCTACCTTTTGTCCACTAGGAAAGCCTAATTTCCACATTAAGGGTATTTATCCACAAATTAGGAACTTTAATGCTCGAAATAGCTTTTAACCATGAAAACTCAGTTCTATACATGAAATCGAATAATTAAAGCCATTAGTAATCCCAATTACCAACATTAGGGTTTCAAGGATTATTAAAGCCTATTCATGCACATAAACTCTAAATTAACCGAATTACATGCAAAGTTCAACTTTTTCAATCTTAATGTTCCTTTTTTTCATTAATAGGCTAATATCAACTTTAATCATCCATTAAACCCTATTAAATATATTAATCAACTCAAAATAGGGTTCTTTAAACATTAAAGTATTAAAGTTGCTATCTTCCATTACTTTTCAAATTATAAGAGGAATTAGTTTCTAACTATATTTTTATTATATTCCCCTCATTATTCTGTGAAAGATTCATGTATTATATGTCCCCAACCGAGCTACCGTTAAAAAGTTACGATTTTTGTAAGATTTCACTTACCCGGACCAATGGCAGGCCGCCACGTCACCAAACCCATGCAATGTTGCTTGACTCCTTGGAAAATATTGTGAATTGACCGAAATGCCCTTGGTTAAGTTAGGGAGCTCTTTATCCTGTGGAGGGCAAGACCATCAAACTCCTCTCCGCCCATCTCCTTCCTTGTGCTGGCTGCGAGCAGCCGCCCTAGCCGTCGACCTGTAGCATCTCGCAGCTCCTACCTCCCAAAACTGGATCTTTTGGCCACCATGGCTCCTCCCACCTCCTCCGCCATGCTCTCACGGAGGTGATGGTGCTCCTAGTATGCGGCTTGGTCGGCCGGAAATGAGCCCAGCAGGTTCGCTGCAATGGCTGACCTGCAGCCAACCTACAACGTCGCGTAGGTGCTAGGCCTAAGGGACGATGGTCGAGCTTCTTTCCCAAGGACCTGGGATCATCGTGCTCCCAACAAGATCCTGTCCAAAGCTCTACATCACTCCGGGTTGCACTATCTCCAATGGTTAGGGTTTTGCGTGCAATAAATAAGAAGAAGGGAGAGAGAAGTGTGTGGGATCCTTCCTGGACTTGCACTGGAGGATCTACCCTCTTATATAAGGGTGAGCAACGAAGTCCTAATGTGTGCCTTCATGAGGACTCAAATTCTTTTCCCAAAAGGAAACTTATATTCCTTAATTAAGAAGAAACCTTTTCTCTCATTATTATCATTTAATATAACTATATTATTTGGGAATTTAGAAATTCGAAAACCTTTTCCCTTATACTCTTTATTTTTGGATTTTAATCCATTAGCCACAAAATTTATATTTCCTTTTTGTAGAAAATACCACTTCTGTAAGAAAACCATGAAATTCATTAATATAGTATCACTTTATCCTCTTATTTTGCAATCTTGGTATTTTATCTTTCTTTCCTCTTAATTGGGGTTCCTTGGACCCCAAGAAACTCTAATAGTTCGAAATCCTTTTATTGGATACTCATTATCCTTCTAGATGCATCTAAATGCATTATTCTTCATTATTTCTCATTATCTTATTTATTTCTTATTAAAATATCACTTTTTGAGGATTTCTCTTTATTTTTCTTTTAATTTCCTCATTGGTATTCCTTTTATCATTAGGAATCCTTGGGATACGAAATTCCACTAAGGATTACTCAATTATACCTCTTTCCACTTATTTTCCACATTTCATCATTGTTTTCAATTTATTTCTTAATAAAGAAATACTTAATTAATCTTTTCTTTTCTTATTGCCTTCCAAAGGTTTCCACATCTCTCTTTTCTCAAAATCTCAATTATTCATTTATCAATTGAATTTCCTTGTTATTGGGCCCAATAGCCAATAAAGCCCACAACACAATCATCAAGGCTATTATAAACAAAATCCATTTATTCAAAACAAATTATATCATTATTTGTTCCAATATCTTTAATGTGAGAAATTACATTCCTCACCAAAGGAACCCAAAAATTTGGGTTGTAACAGGTTGCCTCCCAACAAGAACCCTTAGTTTTCATCATAGGCTCAACGATCCTATTTAAACCATTAGTGAAGCTCAATGAGCTTCAACTCCTTCTCTTTCCTCACCACATCTCCCCCAAAGTAGTGTTCAATCTACTAGAAATTGACAAGGAATGGCTCAACCCCATTACTTCTATTTATCTCGCCTGGGGAAAAACCTTAACTACATCAAAAGGTCAACTACATCCAGACCTCAACTTACTGGGATGTAATTTTAACCTAGAACTGAACAGAAGAACCGTATGTCCTCGAGTGAAAACTCTATGTACGATGTGTTGATCATGAATCTTTTTGGTTCTTTTATTTTAGATCCTTGCACTTTTATATGCATCAAACCTAAGCTTATCTAGTTCATTTAATTCCAACATTATTTTTCTTATTGCTTCATCCAAATTGTAGTTCAATTTTTGCAACACCTATGGGTAAGTGACAAGCTTGCCCATAGACCAACCTAAAAGGTGTGGTTCATGTAGATGGCTTATAGGCTGTCTTATATGACCATAGAGCATCCTTAAGAAACATGCTCCAATTAGTCCTATTAGTTGAGACTGTCTTTTTTAAGATTTCCTTGGGTTTGGGGGTGGTATGGAGTACCTACCGTGTGTTTTACTCCATACATACTCAAAACTATCGTGAATTTCTTATTGGTGAAATAAGACCAACCATCACTAATGAACAACTTGGGCACCCCAAACCTGTAGAAAATGTGATCCTTCAAAAACCTACATACAACATGGGCATCATTGGTGTGGGTTGGAATTGATTACATCCACTTAGATGCATAGTAAAAAACAAGTAATATGTATAATTTAGATTTTAAAAACACAAACATGCCCATGAAATAAATGCCCCATAAATCAAACACCCCAATTTCCTAAAAAACATTCAAAGGGATATCATGTATTTTTGAAATATTACATGTACGATGTAATGCATCACAATGAAGAACAAAGTTATATGCATCTTTCAAAACATTGGCCAATAGAAACCACATTCTAAAACATTGGTTGCAATCCTAAAACTAGCATGATGACCACTAGTAGGTAATGATTGACAATGTTCTAATATGCTCATAAACTCACAATCCAGCACACATTTCCTCAAAATTCCTTCTGTACATTGCTTAAGCAAGATGGGATCATCCCAAAGGTAAAACCTCAAAGAGTGGAAGAATTTCTTATTCTACTGATAACCCCAATCTTTGGGAATCTATCCATACGCCAAGTAGTTTACAATATTTGCAAACCACATATCATTGCTCTTAATAGAAAAGAGCTGCTCATCTGGGAATTTTTCCACTATAGGTATATATATGTCCTTTTCATCCACCCTTTCAAGCCTAGATAGGTGATCAACCACTACATTCTTGGTACGTGCTTTGTCATTTATTTCAATATCAAATTCTTGAAATAGCAATATCCATCTAATCAACCTAGGCTTTGCATCCTTGTTCTATAGAAATTATTTAATGGTTGCATGATCTGTCCAAACAATAACCTTATCACCTATCAAATATTAGAGAAACGTCTCAAAATTGAAAACAACTGCCAATAGGTCTTTTTATGTGGTTGTATAATTCAACTGGGCATCATTATGAGTTTTATATGCATAATAGGATGATCGTGCGAGGCTTATCTTGGCCTTGGCCTGGAACAACCCCCACTGCATAATCTGATTCATCACACATCAACTCAAAAAGTTGGGTCCAATCTGGAGGCTGGACAATCAGTGCAGAGACTACCTTCTCCTTTAACACCTCAAATTCCTTCAAATATCACTCGTCGAAATTAAATTCAGTATCCTTTTATAATAACTCAGAGAGCAGTTTTGGTGATTTTTGAAATATTTTTGATAAATTGTCAATAAAATCAGGCATGTCCTAAAAAGCTCCTCACTCCATTCACCGATGATGGTGGTGGTAGCTTGGAGATGACTTCCATTTTTATCAGATCGGCCTCCATTCCCATACTAGACACCTTGTGTCCAAAAACAATCCCCTCACTCACCATCATGTGACATTTTTCCCTATTCAAAACTAGGCGAGTGTCCTCACATATTTGCTAAACCTTATCAAGATTGTGAGGATAATATTTGAATGATTCACCATACACCAAAAATTCATCTATGAATTGTAACATCCCTGGCCTGGGTTATGCATTAACCCTGGGTGTTTTGATTATGAAATATGATTATATGATTAATCCTATCTTGTGAAAAGTAATTAGGGCTCACGAGGAACTTATGTTTCAATTTCAGTCCTTTTTGAATAATGTTGAAACATTGTTTTGTTAAAAATAGACTAAAGTGCAAATTACCCAAGTTGAGGGGTTTAATTGCAAATTGCACATGATAAGATGTTCCTCTGATGTTGAGACATTATAATAATGAATATTATGTAGCGTTATGGTTTCCACAAGCTTGGGCACCAAGATAAAGCTTGTAGAGCAATCTTTGTGCATTAAAACCTAGTTTTGGTGTAATGTGCAATTTACCCAAAACATAGGGTTCAATATGCAAAATACCACCTCTAGAGGGTCTCTCATGTTTCTTGGCATCAAGTAGAGAAAATAAAATGAGAGGGAAACCTTATTGGAATTATCTTGGAGAAGAGAGAATCTTGACAATAAAATAATCAAGATTTAAGCATAAATGGGACTTTAATTTAATTTAATGCAAAAAGAAACAAATTAATTGAGGAGTACTTTAACCAAAAGTTGAAGGATGTGTTTGCAATAGTTTTGGACGAGATTATGCCTTGCCATGGCACAAAAAGATCTCTGTTGAGTGGAAGCCACTCACAATATCATAATAAAAAGTAATATCCACTAAAAGGTTGGATATTAATATAAAACTCTTTAAGGTGCTTAATTCCTTTTCCATTAATTCTTGGATAATGAAGAGGTTTTGCAAGAACATGAATATGGCTTCGTGCCCAAGAAATGGAGGGGGATTTGATGGAAATTATTTTGGAATTAAAAGAAAATAATCCATTTTCTCTTTCATTAAAAATCCCTTATACATATCCTTTTTCCAATACATTAAGGATCGTTTCCTTGGTTTCCTCTTCCCATCTTTGCTTTGGCCGACCAAAGGAGAGCTCAGGAGCAGGAGAATGACGACTCTAACCTGTTGATAAGTTTTGATCATCTTCTACCTCGGATTCATGGTTAAAACCCTAAATCAATGCTTGATTATTGGTTTGCTTCACCCGATTTCCAATCCTAGCCATCTTGTTCATCCAAAAGCTCAAGGACGGAGCTTGGACAGCTGCTGGAACTCCATCCACCATTAGAGCCATGGAGCTTGGAGCTTGGAATCAGTTCTATAGGCAGGTTTTATAACTCAAACCCTTAATCATTGCTATTGCATCCATTCCTATAATAATCGTTGGTTATTCTTTTCTATTTGATACTTTTTTGGTTCATTGCTGAAATTCCCATGAAAAATAGTTGTTGTTCTTGGTTGTTCTAAGCATGACGATGATGACATCATCTTAGATGCTTATCCAAGAAAAATCCCAGGTCAAATGGTCTCCTTAGTTGCTCAAACGGTTTCCCAAACCGTTTGGGAGCAAACGGTTTCAAACTGTTTGGAATGAAACAGTTTCATCAAACTGCATGGAGGGAAACGGTTTCAGACCATTTGGTGATGTTGACCAGGGTTGACCATTTGAGGATTGTTTTCTTAATAATCTAGGTTAATGAACCACCAATTATGATTGATTAGTTCCAATTGGTTCATGAGTTGAAGGTCCATCAATCACCAAAACCTAATCGGGTTAAGTGTTGATTTCCAATATGATTGAGTTTGAAACTTGGGTTGATTGACCCAAACCGTTTCAAACCTGTTTGGGGATCACCCAAACGGTCTCAAGACCGTTTGGTGGTCACCCAAGACCGTTTGTAGGTCTACGGTTAGGTATGGTTGAGCAATTGAAGATCCAAAGATACTAAGTTGAAGTGTAATCAATTGCTGATTTGGTGATCAATCCAATGATCCAAACCCTAATTTGGTTGACTTGGATTTTGATGTTGACATATGAAAATGGTCTCAAGACCGTTTGGAGGTCATCCAAATGACCTCAAGACTGTTTGGGGTCAGGTCATGTTCAATTTGGATGATGGTTCAATGGTTTCAAAGTAACTAATCTTACATTGATTAATGTTGAAAGATCATCGATTCCAAACCCTAATTCAATTGATTCAAACCCTAATTGATGACCAATTGAGGGTCAAATTAGTTGAAGGTTGACCTATTTAACTCAATCAAAGTATGGTGATAGGTCCAATTGAGGGTTGGTTACATCAATACAATGGTAGAAGGAATCAACATTGAGAACCCTAAACTGATTGGAGTAATTGACACTATCTTTGGTCCATGTGGTTTTGAGGAGGTTTGGACCAAACGGTCTCAAGACCATTTGGGACCAAACAATCCCAAACCGGTTGAGTTCATGCGGTTTCAAGTGACCAACTTTAGTGAATGATCTTGAAGGTCACCTTTAGCAAACGATCTTGAAGGTCACCTTTAACAAACGATCTTGAAGGTCGCCTTTAGCAAATGATCTTGAAGGTCACCTTTAGCAAACGATCTTGAAGGTCACCTTTAGCAAATGATCTTGAAGGTCACCTTTAGCAAACGATCTTGAAGGTCACCTTTAGCAAACGATCTTGAAGGTCACCTTTAGCAAACAATCTTGAAGGTCACCTTTACCAAACGGTCTTGAAGGTCACCTTTAGCAAACGATCTTGAAGGTCACCTTTAGCAAACGATCTTGAAGGATACCTTTGGCAAACGATTTCAACCTCAACTTTACCAAACGGTTTCAAATATGTAACCAAGACCATTTGGAGGTTTATGGACCAAGACCGTTTGAGGTCTGATTGGTCTAGCCCGTTTGAGGTCTAAGAGTCCAAGATCATTTGGAAGGTAATTAACCAAATTGTATGAACACTTAAAGTGAATAAAAGTCAATTGTTTAAGTGAACAATTACATGATGTAATCCAGGAGTGATTATAATAATGGTACCTTTAATGAGATGGGGTAATTAGTACCCTTGAATAGTTAAGCTTTAATGATCATGGTGAAAATGACATAACCCATGATGTCAATTCTTCTTCAAGATGAGTTGACTTAGCTTAATCAAGGCTGAAGAAAACATCATCTTATAGAAGATGAGAGAGAAGACTTCCTACATGAATGATAATCATGTAGTGGACCTACAATATGAATGAATGTCTAATTAGGGTATGATCCTTCATAATGAAATCATGAAACACTAATTATGAAAGTTAATGAATCATAACCCTATTTGAGGGCATTGATAGGTGAAATCCTAATACATGATGATGGTATGATCTTAATTCATAGTGATGACATGAGAAACCCTAAATCGGGGTACTTTGATGTTCACTCCTACTTGGGGTGAATAGTAAACCCTAATCTAGGGTGATGTGATGTGAATAGTAAACCCTTATCTAGGGTGATGTGATGTGAGTAGTAAACCCTAACTATGGCATGTTAATAGTAAACCCTAACCTAGGATGATGTGATGTGAATAGTAAACCCTAATCTAGGGTAATGAGAAACCCTGATCTAGAGTAATACCATATGAAACCCTAAATTAGAATGATGCTATATGGAACCCTGATGCAATGAGGTGATGTAAGACTCAATCTAGGATAATGTCTCATAATGTGACTATTATGTGTGAAACCCTAGTGATGGTATAATAATACTAATGTGAGGTGTGGCTAATATAATCAGTAAGATGAGAATGTTATAACCATGTAGAATAAGGTTGATGAACCATATGAATGGTAATATGGTTATTCTAATGAATAAGGGTCTAAGAGATAAGATGATGTCTAGATCCTTATATATTTAACTCTATACATGTGTAACAACATATACACCTTACAATGATGAGGATATGAAACTCTTAGGAATGATGTATGCTATATTAAATAATAATGAGGACAATATCCTAAGAGCTGAAATATATAAAGTGATGGATAATGGTTTATCTTATATTCAACATTGCTTAACCATTATACAAGTCCATATCATTAAAGATAGTTGGACAATTCTAATAGGTAACCTATATACCATATGATGAAAGTGACAAGTTAGAGGATAAAGTTTTTAGAGGGAAATACCTTAATATAAGGTTAGCTGATTAATTTAAGAAAGATGGAAATGAGAAGAAAGTGATACATCAACACATGATTGATGTCACATTCAACATTTTAGGGTAGGCATACCTTGATGAATCTCTAATCCAATATTCTTGGGTAAGAAACACATGAAGTGTGTGTTATACAATTGTTACAATAAAAATGTAATGAACTCAAGGTACTTTGATAAATAATGACTAATATACCTTGATAATGGGGTAAGCCAAATCAATGAGTATGATGTAATCATACCATGACAACGATGAGAAATGAACTCATGCCTTGCATTGATAATCATTAGTGATATATGATGAGAATGGTGATCATAAGCATATACTTATGATATCTTTGAATACTCCTAGAAGTATGGAACAATACATTAGGGTTGAACTAAAAATGTGAACCTTAAACCCTAATTAATGTGTGATGGGAAACCCTAACCCTAACTTTGGGTAAAGGGAATGAAAAGCCCTAATTGACAGATAACCCTAATCCTGATAAAGGATGGTGATGTTATTGATACTCCATATGATGTGACAAATGACTTACATGATTTTTATCATGATTATTAATCATGTAGACATTATGAGATGATGAACATAGGCAGACCTGAGCTATGACATTCATATAATAAATATGTTGAATGGCCTTATGTGGCTAATGTTGTTGTTGCTTAGCAAGAGTAACAAATGGTATATGAACCTTATGAGTTCCATGAATAACTATTGCCTAGTAAAAGGTGATAAAACACTTAATAGTATTTGTGATCCATGTGAGATACTTGTGTAACAAGTACTATGTATACCTCGGTCTGAGGACCTGAAGGTAATAGTTACCTAACAAGTGGTAACAGTGATAGTGATGAGTTGAGGGTATGAATACCTAGACTTGATAAGTATGATAATGATGTTATTGAGAGATGTGAACTTTCAAAGAAATACAATGAGGGACTGAGATCCCAATGTCTTATAAAGATTGAGAAGTAATTGATGAAATAATACATATTTCTTTATAGCACTTGTCTGAATAAGTTATGTTTTAGAACTTGACTGATGCTAAAAGAATATGCTAATGTACTTAATTAATCAAATGAAATCATATCTTGTAGAGCCCTGGCCATATAACCATCAGTGTCAGAACTTTCTAGACGGTGAAACGGGTTCTCTGTGGAAAAACTCGGAATGCATATTTTGAATATGTGGGGGCAATGGCCGAATGTATCCTGACGTCCTAATGAGGGAATTGAGGAAAGGTAAACATTAAACCTCTAAATCCTTCATTATTGTACCGGGATAGATGTACCATGAATCTCCCGATGATTGGGGCAGATGCAATACACATCTCCCAATAGTATTAATGTTGGATTGATGGAGATAAATAAGAAATCTTACAATTGCGAAGAGAGTGCAGCACACCACTGTAAATCTAACAGTGAAGTTTCCAGTATACCCTGGAATGCTATTTAGCAGAGACACAAGATGTCCTGCATTTAATGTCGTAAAGACCGAGATAAGGGAGGTCTTGGTAACTGACTCTACCATTGACCTTGTATGGCACCGATTTCGACTTCGCAATGGTCGGTTGGAGTATGAGTGGTATACCTCATCTCCTCAGGGCATAAGTGTGATTGTAAAATGTAATCAACCGTATAGCATGTTTGCTTAAGGATTGAATACAGAAATTCATTGACTGATGTTACATTTCTTTTATTCATCTCTTATTGATAAATGTTATTTATATTTCTTCACATTCAATGCAAGTAGATGTGTGAATTATGAATCTACCATGAGTAGATACAATGCTCTCCTCAGGGAAGGAGATTACTTTACTCTATTCATATAATGAGTAATATTGTTGTTAATATGAAAGAACTCTTGCTCAGTTTTATTATAATAAAATTCTATAACAATGTTTTGGCGGAGAGTTATATCTCCCGCTGGGGCAATTTACAATTGTCTCACCCCTGTGGGATCCAATGTTTTTAGGTAAATGTAGAATAAGAAGTAGGAACCCAATAGCAAGAGAAAAGCAGTAGCAGTATCAGGGACAACAGTGATAACTTAGGTGGAGGCAGTGGCTGCCAAGTTTTATATAATTAGAGAGTCCTATGTGTCATCTCTGTACTCTCAGGTCCTCAGAGTCAGTAGTTAGTGCTTTTATCATCAACTTGAGACTCTGGCTTGAACGCCTCGAAGTTATGTTGCTTATGTATAGTTTGGTAAAGCAACAGTTGTATGTAATCCTCGAGAAAAGATGTTACATGGAATGTAACTACAAATAGGGATGTACATGTAATACTATGGCTCTTGTTGTAAGAGTTTCCTATGTTTGGATCTCATTGCAAAAAGTTTTAATTTTTAGTGATTTTCAGTAATCCGCTACAAATGATTCACTTCCGCTTAAGTAAATTTTTTTTTATAAGTTGGATGCCACAATTTAGTGGTATCAGATCTCTAGGTTCACTGAGTCTATAGAGACATAGGACTAAGGTTGTAGAGTCTATTCTAGTGTCTTCCAGTGAATCTGATAGTATCTTCTACTCATATAGGAGAAGAAGAACTTGAAGATGACTGGTTCACATGAGGAGTTTGCTGTAGAAAGAAACAATGTTGCATCAAGAAGGGATGCAGGGGATCAGAGAAGAAAAGAACATATACCTGCACCTCCTCAGTTTGACCTAGCCATGATAGAGAGTCCAGCTTTTCTTGCTATGTTTGAGAAATTTAGGACAGCTATGATACATATAGTAGATCGTGCATTAGCAATGCAACCCACAATACCAGCCCCCAATGATGAAGTGTTGAACTCCAATAGGTTTCCTGCTCAGCCTCAACCTATTGGAGCAATGAATAATGATGAAAGGAATAGGATACAAACTGAAACCAGGATCTGTCATAGGTGTAGGAAGCCTGGACATATCAGAACTAATTGTCCAAAAAAGGAATATAAAGGAATAATTGAGAGAAGGCCTATCCAAATCCAGGAACAAAGGCCTGGTAATTCCAAGAAGAAGAAGTTTTTGGTACCACCAGTAGAATCCGGGCCTAATGCACCAAGGCAGTGGTTATCTAGAAAGGGTGAAGAACCTTTCATACCACATCAAGAGATTAGAACTTGTTACTTATGTAGACAGGTAGGACATCTAGCAAGAAATTGCTCAGCCAGGAATGTTATGGTGAATCAACCTCTGAGATAGAGTCAGCCTGAGGTAGTGAATAATCCACGAATCATGACATGTTAGATAAAATAAATGTTATTTTAATGTGTCTTTTTATGGTTTCTTGAGTTAATAGAGAAAGTAATTGATTGAACTTTCCTTGATTAGTCCTATGAGGACTTATATTTTGCATAATAAACATTATAGATGTTTCATGTTGCTCTTACCTCTATGAGAAGAAGATGAGGTATTGAAGAGATGCCTGAATAAAATCCAGTAATGTTAAATCTTATACTTGTGATAATATGAAAAGGAAGGAAGATGACAGTATACAAGTGCATACTAGCTTATCTCAGTATTTATATACCCTGGCTAGGTATACAACTATTGATGATAAAGTAAGTATGGAAACACTTAGATTGCTATCTTTTTTATTGCTCTGATCAAGTAGTCATTCTGATACAATCTAACAAGTATCATGAAATAAGAAGTATGGAATGAATAAATGTGTCCTGTCCCAAGCATAAGAAAGAGAAATATGAGATAACCTCAGATGAGCATGTTTGTATGAGGAATTAAAAGTATAATCCTCATAAGATAAGAATGAGAATAAGGGAGATGAATCTCATCCAATAAAGTTGTAAGTATTATAAAGATCCTTTCCATGATGTGGAAATGGAAAATGTGATGAGATCCTAAGATGATCATAACATGCTAAATAATAATAAAGAAAGGGATAATGTCAAGTAATCATCCTTATAATTCTTATTCTAGGGAAAGGAACCTAGGATGAGATAAAGAATGATTGTTTCTTGAATAGTTGAAAATACATGAAGTAATAAGAGGAATATGATTCCCTATTCTCTTTCCTTTCAGGGACATGGCAATCAAGTGGGTTATAGGACACTTGATGTGCATAATATAAAGATGTTTATATGATGGATACTTAGAAAGGTATTAGTTTATCTTGGTCTTTGGCTCCAAGGTAAAGATATATGTAACAAGTGATGTCCCAAGATGAAAGGAAGATAAAGATGTGATGTGTTTTTAACACATGTAATAGGTACCAAGGTAAGAAATCCTGGTGTCTAAAGATATATCAGATGATTTATGTTGACTACCTGGAATGGTCAACCATGAAATCAAATTAACCATATAAAATAATATGAACATCACATGTTAGGGGTTTATGCTTTGCATAAACATAACAATTGAAGATATCTTTGAGATAAGTTCTTGGTTGATATGTAACCTCTTCTTATGGTAAGAAAATGCATAACTAATGAGATAGTTAGTGTAGGTAATAAGGAAAGCTTGTGTTGTGTCATCAGGTAAGGTGACACAATTAAAGCATAAAAAGACTTATAGTCCCAAGTGCATAACAGAATATAATGGTAAATCTTATATGAGAAAGGCTAAATTAATTAAGGAACATGGGAGTATATGTCTCTTGTGAATCATTCCATGATAAACTTGTATGGAATAACTTTGTATTAATCAAAACACTATGGTGTCTCCATTATAATGATGTGTTATGTGAGGACATGATGATATGATGCACGAGCAATATCTGTTTCCCTTTTATCTGGGATTTCGGGGACAAAATCCTTGTTAGGGGTTTATAATTTGTAACATCCCTGACCTGGATTATGCATTAACCCTGGGGGTTTTGATTATGAAAGATAATTATATTCTTAATCCTATCTTGTGAAAAGTAATTAGGGCTCATGAGGAACTTATGTTTCAATTTCATTCCTTTTTGAATAATGTTGAAACATTGTTTTGTTAAAATTGGACTAAAGTGCAAATTACCCAAGTTGAGGGGTTTAATTGCAAATTTCACATGATAAGATGTTCCTCTGATGTTGAGACATCATAAGAATGAATATTATGTAGTGGTATGGTTTCCACAAGCTTGGGCACCAAGATAAAGCTTGTAGAGCAATCTTTGTGCATTAAAACCTAGTTTGGTGTAATGTGCAATTTACCCAAAACCTAGGGTTCAATATGCAAAATACCACCTCTAGAGGGTCTCTCATGTTTCATGGAATCATGTGGAGCAACGAGAATGAGAGGAGTGCCTCATTTGAATTATCTTGGAGGAGAGAGAATCTTGATATTAAAATAATCAAGATTTAAGCATAAATGGGACTTTAATTTAATTTAATGCAAAAAGAAACAAATTAATTGAGGAGCCCTTTAACCAAAAGTTGAAGGATGTGTTTGCAATAGTGTTGGATGATCTTGTGACTTGCCATGGCACAAAAAGATCTTGGTTGAGTGGAAGCCACTCACAATATCATAATAAAAGGTAATATCCACTAAAAGGTTGGATATTAATATAAAACTCTTTAAGGTGCTTAATTCCTTTTCCATTAATTCTTGGATAATGAAGAGGTTTTGCAAGAACATGAATATGGATTCTTGGACAAGAAATGTAGGGGGATTTGATGGAAATTATTTTGGAATTAAAAGAAAATAATCCATTTTCTCTTTCATTAAAAATCCCTTATACATATCCTTTTTCCAATACATTAAGGATCGTTTCCTTAGTTTCCTCTTCCCATCTTTGCTTTGGCCAACCAAATGAAAGATCAGGAGCAGGATAAGGACGACTCTAACCTGTTGGTAAGTTTTTATCATCTTCTACCTCGGATTCATGGTGAAAACCCTAAATCAATGCTTGATTATTGGTTTTCTTCACCCGATTTCCAATCCTAGCCATCTTGTTCATCCAAAATCTCAAGGACGGAGCTTGGACAGCTGCTAGAACTCCATCCACCATTAGATCCATGGAACTTGTAGCTTGGTATCAGTTATAGAGGTGGATTTTACAACTCAAACCCTTAATCATTTCTATTGCATCCATTCCTATAATAATAGTTGGTTATTCTTTTCTATTTGATACTCTTTTGGTTCATTGCTGAAATTCCCATGAAAAACGGTTGTTGTTCTTGGTTGTTCTAAGGAGGAAGATGATGAAATCATATTAGATGTTTATCCAAGAAAAATACCAGGTCAAACGGTCTCCTTAGTTTCTCAAACGGTTTCCCAAACCGTTTGGAATGAAACGGTTTCATCAAACCGCATGGAGGGAAACAGTTTTAGACCGTTTGGTGATGTTGACCAAGGTTGACAATTTGAGGATTTTTTCTTAATAATCTAGTTTAATGACCCATCAATTATGATTGATTAGTTCCAATTGGTTCATGAGTTGAAGGTCCATCAATCACAATAACCTAATCGGGTTAAGTGCTGATTTCCAATGTGATTGAGTTTGAAACTTGGGTTGATTGAACCAAACGGTTTCAAAACCATTTGGAGATCACCCAAATGGTCTCAAGACCGTTTAGTGGTCACCCAAGACCATTTGGAGGTCTATGTTTAGGTATCTTTGAGAAATTGAAGATCCAAAGATACTAAGTTGAAGTGTAATCAATTGCTGATTTGGTGATCAATCCAATGATCCAAACCCTAATTTGGTTGACTTGGATTTTGATGTTGACATGGGAAAGCAGTCTCAAGACCGTTTGGAGGTCATCCAAATGACTTCAAGACCATTTGGGGTCAGGTTATGTTCAATTTGGATGATGGTTCAATGGTTTCAAAGTAACTAATCTTACATTGATTAATGTTGAAAGATCATCAATTCCAAACCCTAATTCAATTGATTCAAACCCTAATTGATGACCAATTGAGGGTCAAATTAGTTGAAGTTTGACCTATTTAACTCAATCAAAGTATGGTGATAGGTCCAATTGAGCTTTGGTTACATGAATACAATGGTTGAAGGAATCAACATTGAGAACCCTAAACCAATTGTAGTAGTTGAGACCATCTTTGGTCCATGCGGTTTTGAGGAGGTTTGGACCAAACGGTCTCAAGACCTTTTGGGACCAAACGATCCCAAACTAGTTGAGTTCATGCGGTTTCAAGTGACCAACTTTAGCAAACGATCTTGAAGGTCACCTTTAGCAAACGATCTTGAAGGTCACCTTTAGCAAACTATCTTGAAGGTCACCCTTAGAAAACGATCTTGAAGTCACCTTTAGCAAACGATCTTGAAGGTCACCTTTAGCAAATGATCTTGAAGGTCACCTTTAGCAAACGATCTAGAAGGTCACCTTTAGCAAATGATGTTGAAGGTCACCTTTAGCAAATGATCTTGAAGGATACCTTTGGCAAATGATTTCAACCTCAACTTTACCAAACAGTTTCAAATATGTAACCAAGACCGTTTGGAGGTTTATGGACCAAGACCGTTTGAGGTCTGATTGGTCAAGAACGTTTGAGGTCTAAGAGTCCAAGATTATTTGGAAGGTAATTAACCAAATTGTATGAACACTTAAAGTGAATAAAAGTCAATTGTTTAAGTGAACAATTACATGATGTAATCCAGGAGTGATTATAATAATGGTACCTTTAATGAGATGGGGTAATTAGTACCCTTGAATAGTTAAGCTTTAATGATCATGGTGAAAACGACATAACCCATGATGTCAATTCTTCTTCAAGATGAGTTGACTTAGCTTAATCAAGGATGAAGAAAACACCATCTTATATAAGATGAGAGAGAAGACTTCCTCCATGAATGATAATCATGTAGTGGACCTTCAATATGAATGAACGTCTAATTAGGGTATGATCCTTCATAATGAAATCATGAAAACCTAATTATGAAGGTTAATGAATCATAACCCTAATTGAGGGCATTAATAGGTGAAATCCTAATACATGATGACGGTATGATCTTAATTAATAGTGATGACATGAGAAACCCTAAATCGGGGTACTTTGATGTTCACTCCTACTTGGGGTGAATAGTAAACCCTAATCTAGGGTGATGTGATGTGAATAGTAAACCCTGATCTAGGGTGATGTGATGTGAGTAGTAAACCCTAACTATGGTATGTTAATAGTAAACCCTAACCTAGGGTGATGTGATGTGAATAGTAAACCCTAATCTAGGGTAATGAGAAACTCTGATCTAGAGTAATACCATATGAAACCCTAAATTAGAATGATGTTATATGGAATCCTGATGCAATGAGGTGATGTAAGACTCAATCCAGGATAATGTCTCATAATGTGACTATTATGTGTGAAACCCTAGTGATGGTATAATAGCCAAAATACTAAAGTGGGGTGTGGCTAATATAATCAGTAAAATGAGAATGTTATAACCATGCAGAATAAGTTTGATGAGCCATATGAATGGTAATATGGTTATTCTAATGAATAAGGGTCTAAGAGACAAGATGATGTCTAGATCCTTATATATTTAACTCTATACATGTGTAACAACCTATACACCTTACAATGATGAGGATATGAAACTCTTAGGAATGATGTATGCTATATTAAATAATAATGAGGATAATATCCTAAGAGATGAAATATCTAAAGTGATGGATAATGGTTTATCTTCTATTCTACATTTCTTAACCATTAGACAAGTCCATATCATTAAAGATAGTTGGACAAATCTAATAGGTAACCTATGTACCATATAATGAACGTGACAAGTTAGAGGATAAAGTATTAAGAGGGAAATACCTTAATACAAGGTTAGCTAATTAATTTAAGAAAGATGGAAATGAGAAGAAAGTGATACATCAACACATGATTGATATCACATTCAGCATTTCAGGGTAGGCATACCTTGATGAACCTCTAATCCAATATTCTTGGGTAAGAAACACATGAAGTGTGTGTTATAAAATTGTTACAATAAAAATGTAATGAACTCAAGGTACTTTGATAAATGATGACTAAGATACCCTGAGAATGGTGTAAGCCAAATCAATGAGTATGATGTAATCATACCATGACAAGGATGAGAAATGAACTCATGCCTTGAATTGATGATCATTAGTGATATATGATAATAATGGTGATCATAATCTTATACTTATGATATCTTTGAATGCTCCTAGAAGTATGGAGCAATACATTAGGGTTGAACTAAAAATGTGAACCTTAAACCCTAATTAATGTGTGATGGGAAATCCTAACCCTAACTTTGGGTAAAGGGAATGAAAATCCCTAATTGACAGATAACCCTAATCCTGATAAAGGATTCCGTATGATGTGACAAATGACTTACATGATTGTTATCATGACTATTAATCATGTAGACATTATGAGATGATGACCATAGCCAGACCTGATCTATGACATTCATATAATAAATATGTTGAATCGCCTTATGTGCCTAATGTTGTTGTTGCTTAGCAAGAGTAACAAAAGGTATATGAACCTTATGAGTTCCATGAATAACAGTTGCCTAGTAAAAGGTGATATAACACTTAATAAGCCTTGTGAGCCATGTGAGATACTTGTGTAACAAGTACTATGTACACCTCGGTCTGAGGACCTAAAGGTAATAGTTACCTAACAAGTGGTAACAGTGATAGTGATGAATTGAGGGTATGAATACATAGACTTGATAAGTATGATAATTATGTTATTGAGAGATGTGAACTTTCAAAGAAATGAAATGAGGGACTGAGATCCCAATGTCTTATAAAGACTAACAAGAAATTGATGAAATAGTACATATTTCTTTATGGCACTTGTCTGAATAAGTTATGTTTGAGAACTTGACTGATGCTAAAAGAATATGCTAATGTACTTAATTAATCAAGTGAAATCATATCATGTAGAGCCCTGGCCATATAACCATCAGTGTCAGAACTTGCTGGATGGTGAAACGGGTGCTCCGCGGTAAAACCCGGAATGCATATTTTGAATATGTGGGGGCAATGGGTGAATGTATCCTGACTTTCTAATGAGGGAATTGAGGAAAGGTAAACATTAAACCTATCAATCCTTCATTATTGTACCAGGATAGATGTACCATGAATCTCACGATGATTGGGACAGATGCAATACACATCTCCCATTAATATTAATGATAGGTCGATGGAGATAAATAAGAAATCTCACGATTGCGAAGAGAGTACAGCACGCCACTGTAACTCTAATAGCAAAGTTGTCAGTATACCCTGGAAAGCTATTTAGCAGAGACACAAGATGTCCTGCATTAAATCTCTTACTGACCGAGATAAGGGAGGTCTTGGTAGTCGGCTCTACCATTGACCTTTTATGGCACCGATTTTGACTTCGCAATTGGTGGTTGGAGTATGAGAAGTATACCTCATCTCCTTAGGGCATAAGTGTGATTGTAAAATGTAATCAACAGTATAGCATGTTTGCTTAAGGATTGAATATGGAAATTCATTGGCTGATGTTACATTTCTTTTATGCATCTCTTGTTGATAAATGTTATTTATATTTCTTCACATTCAATGCAAGTAGATGTGTGAATTATGAATCTACCATGAGTAGATACAATGCTCTCCCCAGGGAAGGATATTACTTTACTCTATTCATATAATGAGTAATACTGCTATTAATATGAAAGAACTCTTGCTCAGTTTTATTATAATAAATTGCTATAACAATGTTTTGGAGGAGAGTTATATCTCCCGCTGGGGCAATTTACAATTGTCTCACCGTCGTGGGATCCAATGTTTTTAGGTAAACGCAGAAGAAGAAGCAGGAACCCAATAGCAAGAGAAAAGCAGCAACAATATCAGGGACATCAGTGATAACTCAGGTGGAGGCACTGGCTACCAAGTTTTATATAATTATAGTGTCCTATGTGTCGTCTCTATACTCTCATGTCCTCAGAGTCAGTAGTTAGTGCTTTTATCATCGACTTGAGACTCTGGCTCGAACGCCTCGAAGTTATGTTGCTTATGTATAGTTTGGTAAAGCAATAGTTGTATGTAATCCTTGAGAAGAGATGTTACATGGAATGTAACTGCAAACATGGATGTACATGTAATACTATGGCTCTTTTTGTAAGAGTTTCCTATGTTTGGATCTTGTTGCAAAAAGTTTTAATTTTTTAGTGATTTTCAGTAATCCGCTGCAAATGATTTCCTTCCTCTTAAGTAAATTTTGTTTATATAAGTTGGATGCCACATGAATACCTCCATACATCGCTCTACCATATCAAAAAAGATGGCGAGCATGCATTTCTGAAACGTAGCCAGTGAATTGCAAAGATCGAACGCCATTTGACAATACCCAAAAGTGTCGTAAGGACAAGTGAAGGAAGACTTCCCTTGATCTTTTGGCTCAAAAGAAATATGGATGTATCTGGAATAACCATCAAGAAAACAAAAGTGAGAGCTACCAGAATTTGATTAATGAATGAGAGTGGGAAATAATCCTTCAAAGTGGCAACATTCAAATGTCTATAATCAATACATACTCTCTACCTAGTTACCAACCTCATAGAAATAAATTCATCATTTGAATTAGTTGTGATTGTTATACCCCCTTTTTAGGAACCACCTCGGTTGGACTGCCCCAGATTGAGTCAGAGATAGCATATATGATACCTACATATAAAAGTTTTACTACCTCCTTCTTTACTACCTCGATCATGATGGGTTGAGTCACCGTTTAGGTTTCATGATCGGCTTGGATCCTTCTTCTAGTATTATCTTTTGGAGGCAGATACTAGGGGAGATCCCCATTTATATCTACTATGGACCATCCAAATGCTGCCTGGTGGTTTTTTCAGAACTTGAAGTATGTTCTCCTCTTCCTAGATGCTCAATGAATCTTAGATGATGACCAGAAGCTTATAATATGTTTCCAAGAAAGTATACATCAAGTGCACAAATGGTGGAGGAGGAGGTCCTAGATTCTCAATGTGTTTGGTGTAATAACACAATAGTAACTTGAGAAACAAGACACACCCTTTCAAAAAGTAGTGTTGGGTATAATCATCCATCAAATTCATGAGACACGCCTCTAATGACAATTGTGGATATGCTTGAATTAGAGTGCAAGAAGTTGACTTTTCAACTGTATTTGGGCAATGTTCCTCCTCTTCATAATCAGGATATAGAACTACCTTTGTCAAAGAAATTTCCTTTATGTTTTCCAGCATGCCCATCGCCAGTGTTCCTTTGTGGACCTATGTCATCACATGAGCCATATCAAGAAACGGCTTATCCAGAAATAACGACACCTTTTCTTTGATCTACTACAACATGTGACATTGTGCCTTCCCCTTAGCAGTCTGTGCAGGATCGTGCATCAAGATTTCAAAACGATCTACTCTATTTCCCAATGTCAGTCTTCCTTTACCCATATCTAGAATCATGTCTTTTGTGTCTTGGAATGGCCTCCGGAGGAATAATTTGTTTCCTTGACCATCTTGCATCTCCATGTATACAAAGTCTATTGGAAATAAAAATCTATCCACCTTGACAAGAACATCCTCACAAATTGTAAGTTGTCTGTCAGTTGTATGGTCATATTGCTCAACCTGGACTCCTTAAGACCTAGCTTATCAAAAGTGGTCAAGGTCATGAGATTGATGCTTTCCACTGAGTCACATAAAGCTTCCCAAAATATTGTCTTCCCGATATAACATGATATTTTAAAACAACCATGATATTGCCTTTTTAGTGGCAATGTTCCCAGAATAAAAGCACTAACTTGCTCCTTTAGAACTACCACCTCAAAATCCTCTATTCTCCTCTTCTTTCTGATCAAGTCCTTTAAAAAAATTTTGTAGGAAGGAATCTTCTCAATTGCATAGATGAGTAAAATGTTAACATGAAGCTTCCTAAAGTTGGCTACAAACTTTTGAAATTTCTTGTCAACCTTATGAGATTTCAAGATGTTTGGGAATGGCACTGGCTTAACCACCTTCCTCTGATGAGGTGGGACATAGGCCTCCTTCCTTGGCTCCTCATGTTCATGAGTTCCAACATCAACTATTGTAACATCCCAGGATTTGAGGCCTTACATAACATGATCTTAAAAGGAATGATTGGACTACCCATGTCACCAAGGTGCACCTCCTTTTTCGGGAGCCCATTACAAAAGAACTCCATAGTTAAGCATGCTTAGCTTGGAGTAGTACTTGGATGGGTGACCAGTCAGGAAGTTGATCTTGGCTTGCGCGTGAGTAAGAATAAAGCATGCAATTAAGGCTAGTGGTGGTATGTGGGGCCAGTCATCATTCCTAAAACTCTACTAGAGCCTTGGGCAGTGGGCCCGGGTGTTATAATGGCCTTGATATATAATTGGTACAAGCGAGTGGGCACGTTTGAGGCTAAGGATTACCTTCTTTTATAGGGTCCCTATCATTAATGGTGTCCGACGTGAGATTTATTACACAAGAGATTCCCTAAGAAAAATTGACAGTAGGTTATAATGCTTTTTCCATGTTCAATATATCTCACCCGCAAGCTAATTGCAATATAGCTAAAAAGGTCAAACCTAAAGGATAACCTGATTAGAAATTGTAGTTGCCTTGCTTATTGAGAATGGTAGTGAAATCCATTTGTTGAGTGAATTGATTAAGTAAAGGTTGAACTAATGATTGCAATGCAATGGAAAACAATTAAAAAGAGGGTTGAAATTAGTATTTAAAAAGCCCCATGACGTATAGGTTTCAACATAATCACCTACCTAGTCATTCTAACCATAACGACTCAATAGTTAAGGTTAGAAAGGTTAGGACCGTGTGAATATACCTCATTTCTAAACATGGATTGGCACCAAAGGATCAAATTCCCCACGGGCTCTTGATTTTTACTCACAGGTCATCACCGAAATATCACATATAACTTATTTTGTGATCTCATCTGGAATTCTATGCATTCATTAAATGATCTAACTGTATATTTTGTGATCTTTACATTTAGGATTATATCAAACATGCAAATGGAATGATGATTAAAAGAGAAAGCAATTAATGAATGAATAAGAAACTAAATATATATAATTTTGAGTTTATTAGTAGATTAGAAAAAATGTCGGTGATAGGGATACTCCCCATGCCCCAATGATGGAGTCTAACCTATCACATCTATGGAGCAATAAATAATACAAAGGAAGATATAATAGAACATGGCATTAAAGACAATGAAGTAGGCATCCAGTGGTCTCTAGATATAGTTCTCAACTCCAATAATAGCAACTTCACAAATCATCATCAAGAGGATGACATCCCTTTTTCTTTTATCTAGCTCTTGCACCAAAAATAAGTTTCTAACAAAGTGTAATGACCCCTCAATCATTAGGTTAGGTTTTTTATATATATTGATGGCCCACCCACTAAACTTTATTTTCATGGTTTGATAATTGTCTTTAATTCTTATTATCTACTGATCTAATTAGGTGGTTGGCTTGTCAGGTCAGTTGAATTGCCATTAATGGGGACATCTATTGAATTGCCAGCCATCTTATTAGGTTGCCTGGTTGGGTGACTAGATCCGATTCAAAGTTAAATTGATTGACTGGGTTCCATTGTGGGTGAATTGTGATGCACTAGATATTTGTCATTTTTACAAGCTATTTATTATTTATTTTTGTGCACTATTTATTCATTTTCATATTAATTTGAGCGTGATTTATTCTCATTATCTTGTGTTACTTGTTTGCATCAAATAATTGTAATTTTAATGTTTTTGAGTGAATTAATTTATTTCAAGAGTTTATGTTTGGATTTTTGTGAATTTTAGGTAATTTTACAAGAATCTACACAACTTAGTACTACCGACTTTGGAGTCAATGATACTGATACTTTCCCATTGATGAAAAGAAGAAATCAAGAATTCTCAGTAGTATTGAATTTGGGAGTTGATACTAATAAAAACATCACAATTAATCGAGGAAACTCAATACTATCAAATATTAGCTCAGTAGTACCGACGAGGTCACAGACGACCACAATTATCGATGAAGTCAGTAGTACCAACACCTAGGTTGGTAGTCATGACATGTTGGGATCAGGAAGATCTGATGATAGTATTTAATCTGATGTTTGAGGATTTGTTTTTCCCTAATTCACATCTATGACTTAGGGGGGTTTTAGACAACCCTATCTATAACTTTCTATTTTGTTGGACATCAATAAAGAGCAAGGAGAGGAGAAAGAGAAGAAGAAGACCACGTTTTAGACGATCCGGGCACTTCCAACAGACATATTTGCAGTCGGAAGATAGAAAATCGGCATGTGTGTGATGTGGGATCAATTAGACCCATCTTCTTTAGGGGTTATATATCTTTACTATTATTCTCTACATTTTTCTTCTTCTCTCCCATGTTTTTTACCATGGAAACCATGTGGGGCTAAACCCCTCTTTCCTTAGGACCTAAGAGTAGCCTGGTTATGCATTCTAGTTGACTTTTATGCATTAATATATCAATTTCTCCTAATTTGTGGACTTATTTCAATGAGATTGTAATGAACTATCCATGCTTGATCACATAGGTAGTTAATTAGACCTTCAATTGATTTGAAAATGGAAATTAATGGTCGGAAAATCATAGAAATACATGTTTTATATCGCCCTTTGGGAAAGGTGTCTTTAGAACATGAAGAGATTGCCCAAAGTTTTTGATAAAACACCTAACTAATAACAAAATCGATATGAGAGTGGGATTGGTATTAGATTACATAGTAAATTACACTGTAAGAGAGGGTAATTCTTGCTATAGGCTCTTAGTCCAGGGTTAGGAGATATAATTGTTAATGTTATGATTGTTAATTGCAATGTTAATCGAAGTTAAATCGTAATCCTAAGGAATTCCTTACATTAGCAATCAACCATTGGTAACTTTAGATTCACATCATGTGTTATCAGTTAATTAAACTCCAATCAAAGTTTTCTTCGGTCTAGCTGATTGTATTGTAGTTAGTAGTAGTTTTTTGAAATGTTTCCTCATGTTCAATATCTAAGCCTCATTGGCCTACATTACTTTGATTGCATGCAATTGCATTTTAGGGCGTATAGTAAATCCCTTTCAACGTTTTGGCATCATTGTCAGGGAAATGGAAAATCCAGCACTGTGAGTGTTGTAATGAGCCACTCTAGGCTACACTTTTCATTTTTCTTTTTATTCTTTCAAGTAGAATTTTAAATATAATTTTGCACTCGTTCTCATATTGTTTTCAACAATTTTAGGTTCTAGTTTATGATGCACACTAGAGCTCACGACTACAGAGAGTCATCTCCACAGGGTATATGTTTGGCAGAGCTTGTACGCTGAGTAACTGAGTTCGGTAACTCAAAAAATATGCTAATTCAAACTCTACGACCGCCTACTCCAACACCACCTCTAGAGGAACCATAAGAAACAACAAAGATGGGTGACGTAGTAGAAGAACAAATAATTTGGGATAATATCAAGGTGTCTTCCTCAACGACTCAAGGAGGGACAATAAAGAGACAAGCCATAAATGTTGGCAGCTACAAGATTGATCCAGGATTGCTATCATTAGTCATGTCACAGACTTTACATTACCACAACACTATAGACTCAATGACACATATCAATAATTATGATGGAAATTGTGACATCAAGATAGATAGAGTATCAACTACTATGATATATCTAAAGCCATTTCCATTGTCATTGGCAGACAATGCCAAGTCGTGGTTCTATAACCTGGAATATGAATGCATTGAAACTTGGGAGCTGTTGATAGATGCCATCTTTGAGGGGTGCTTTCCACCCAAAAAGACAAACGGGATGGTCAACAAGATCTACAACTTCAAACAACTAGCGGAGTCATATTCTGAGGCATGAGAGAGGTTCCGGAACATGTTGAGAAAGGTCCCTCACCATGGTACCGAATTGTTAGGCTAGGAGGAGATTTTTTATTATGGGTTACATCAGGGAAAAAGGACCACACTGGACAATGTAGGGACAAGCTTCTTTCTTAACAATAAGCCGTCCAATTGTCATCATGAAAAACATGGCTAAGAATTAGTCATGGGGAGAAGAATGCAAATGTCCAACAACTGGTTAAAGTGTTGGAGAGTCTAAGATGATCTCTACATTGAATGAAAAATTGGACTTTATTACCAAGACGTTGTGTCAGAAGGATGGAAGATCCTCTGAGGAGAAGAGGAGGAGTGCATGTATGTGAGGAAGCAAAACCACAGGGGAGGAAATGACTACTCATGGAGAAAAGATCTAAAATTTTCATGTAGGGATCCTAATAACTTTGAGCAGGACCCATCTCAAATGCCGCAAGCTAAACAACATCAAGGTGTTCCACAACAACAATACGAACAAGGCAGGGGCCCCAATAAAAAAGACTGCATTGAAGACATGATAGGCAAGTTGGTCAGTCAGAATGAGGAAATTATTGGGAAAATACAAAGAGAATTATAGAATCAAGGAGCACAAATAGGCAACATAGAGACACAAATTTCTCACATTACAGCAGAGGTTGCATCTTTGAAGAAACCTACTCAGCAGGGGTTCCTAGGAAACACCAACATACCTTCTTAAAATCAACATGTACTGGAAGTGATGTTACGTAGTGGGAAGAAGTTTTTGAATGAGCAGAAAATAGTTCCATAGGCAAAGGACAAAAAGGATGATAAATGTTCACCTAGGATTACTATTGTAGTTGATTCAATTGAGCCAAATACTATAGTAGCAGACAAGACAATTGTAATATCCTGGGATTTAAGGCATTGAATAACATGATCTTAAAAGCAATGATTGAACTACCCATATCACCAAGGTGCACCTCCTTCTCTGGGAGCCCATTACTAAAGAACTCCATAGTTAAGCGTGATCTACATGGAGTAGTACTAGGATGAGTGACTAGTCGGGAAGTTGATCCTGGCTTGTGCGTGAGTGAGAATAAAATACGTAGTTAAGGCTAGTGGTGGAATGATGACTGGCCCCACATACCACCACTAGCCTTAACTATGCACTTTATTCTCATTCACGTGCAA
Organism: Alisma plantago-aquatica; assembly: GCA_963693085.1. Classification (NCBI taxonomy): domain Eukaryota; kingdom Viridiplantae; phylum Streptophyta; class Magnoliopsida; order Alismatales; family Alismataceae; genus Alisma; species Alisma plantago-aquatica. Next base: position 365,632,356 of record OY856411.1, on the reverse strand, counting down.
GCCAAGATCAACTTCCCGACTGGTCACCCATCCTTGTACTTCTCCAAGCTGAGCATGCTTAACTATGGAGTTCTTTAGTAATGGGCTCCCAGAAAAGGAGGTGCACCTCAGTGATATGGGTAGTCCAATCATTCCTTTTAAGATCATGTTATCCGAGGCCTCAAATCATGGGATGTTACAAATTCCCTATGGCTCTAAGGAATGACCACTACTATAGAAAAGGCCTTTGGCGTCGGTTATTTAGAGCCTTTAGCGTCGGTTTCCAAGCGACACCCAAGTGGGCGCCGCTAAAAGTCGACACCTTCAGCGTCGGTTTCTAACCGAAACCATAACTGTGACGTCCACAAATTTTCTAAAACTTAATCTGATGTGTGACATCCAAATTGAAACCCTCACCTCAGTGAGAATCCCAATTTGAGCACCACACACTAGGCTAAGAAAGAGAAAATCAAGGGAGTCAGAAGGAAACAATTAGTAGCACATGCACATGAACAATAATAAAACCATACAACACATGTTCACCATTCAACATATAATTACAACATGAATTGTTACATCATTTGATATTACATATTGAACAACGAACTATACATATACATGTACTACCACTAAACAACAGGATCTTAAGACAACAGGTTCACCGATACATCAACTCGCTACACAACTCTCAACTATATGGATCTTCAAAAGCATAACCACAACCTAAATAAAAGATTACATGTGGTACACGTCAGCACAATATTCAAGAATATTGTACTGAGTATGCCTATGTGTCTTTTATATACCTCTCATAATATCTTGGCAATAAGATAAAACTAATACTTGGCAGTTATAAATAAATATAAGAAAATCATATACTTGCACAAAGATGTTCATTAACAAAATAGAACACATATTTTAAGCATATTTTCCATCATACATCTCGTACATCTGCCCCCAAGGGCTTTGATTTTTTTAGGCCTTATGATCTACTACCAAAGAGTTTGAGATCATATTACGTGTGAACTACTACCAAAGAGTTTGAGATCTAACACATTTGATCTACTACCAAAGAGTTTGAGAACACTTCAATGCACTATACTACAAAAGAGTTTAGTGGTATCATATGATGGATCTGATATCTTATGTTTCATATGTTCATAGCCATAAGTATGGAAAATCAAGCAAGATATCATACAAGAACAATCATTTCATCCAATACCATATGCCAAGTATTTTACTACATATAATACAAGCATAATGTATAATAAGTCAAGAAAGCGGTAATGGTGCACCTTCCAAAGAGATATATTTAATCACATATTCCTCATGTCATCTATATCCTCTTGGTCAAACCCTAATAAAGACAAGACCATATACTAGCATCAGGTTCTCATCATCTTAACCCTAATTATATCCATTAGGGTTTAGCTTAGTTCATTAGTGTGACGTCCCCGGATTTTGGTTTCTCCAAACCCTATTGGGAATGAGATGTCAGAATCCGAAAACATCATCCAATCATATCAGAAAGCGATGCGGAAGCATAATACGCATATATGAACATACAACCATAACATTTCTCAACGATAACATGCATATTTACAACATGAATTACATTTACATATTACAAGAAAATTTACAAGTTTATGAACATGTATGCTAAAAGGATCTTAGACAATAGGTACAACCTGAACACTGCTCACTTCACGTCTTTTATCCCAAGCTAGCTCTGAACCTAAAACATACGTGAAACAACGAATCAACACACAAGGTGTTGTGCACGTGGGTAGAAAGATACATACTAATATGCTTGCATAATTGAAATAATCTTGAGAAAGAAAGAGTAAAAGAAAACATTATTTAGAGCGATAATCAGGTAAACACATTTTTAGATGCCTTTTTGATGTGTTTGTACTACTAAGTGGTGTCACACTTCATTTTTCCCCACCCCTTGGGCTATGGGGACCGAGTGTCGACCTTATATTCAGAGGGGAGAGAGAGAGACGTCGCACTTCATTTTTCCCCGCCCCTTGGCCTATGGGGACCGAGTGCCGACCTTATATTTAGAGGAAGAGAGAGAGAGGATTGAGGGAGAGAGAGAGCATATATCCACTCAGTAGCTACAAACCATCCATATTCTTTTATGTTCTGTAATGTTTTGCGGAGCATATACTACTAATACACATCCAAGAATTTATATGCAAACACAAGCATCCAAAATACATCATATCATTATGCATTCATGAAAACTAGTCTTATACTTAATAAAACCCACGTACCTGAGTTCAGAGATTCCTAATCATTCTTGCTCATCTAGATATCTGGTCATCACCTGGTTAAGACAAGATCATATACTATCATCAGATTCTAATCGTCTTAACCCTAGTTGTGTTCATTAGGGTTTATATTATCTCATTAGGATATTCCAACATTTACTTGTATTATTGTTATTTATTTACCTTACTAATGTCATTTTCCAGATTATGGTTCAATATCTGAACATTAGGTTCCATACCCTTTTTGTGCACATATTAACCCTAGGTTACATCATTAACCTAGATTAGGGTGTTATAACATGTATTAAGATTTATCTTCTTACAACATGAATTTCGTGTACAAGACTGGTCTCATATTTACATATTATCTTTTAGTTACAGATATGAGAATGTTATGTAAATTTCATCATTTATTGAGCATGTATGCGTTAATTGCATTATCTTTAGTGTTATTAGCCCTAATTAGCCATATTAATCAAATTACATGATTTCCTACATCAACATCATTATTTCTTACTTCAGATGGATTATAACCATGATCATAAACTTACTGACATGCTCTCATCATTTTAGGCCATCTTTTGATATTTATTACTCAAGAACTAAGCTTTACGCATCTTACATGATATCACATAGATTAGTTCGTCAAAAGCCTGATATTATGGTTCCATCTTGTTCTATGCATTTTTCTGAGAATTTTGGTACCTTATTTGTATTTTTCTGATAATCGTGTTATTTTCTACGAATTATACAAGATATGAGGACTTTGGGTATTTACCTTTTTCCAGCCAATCGCATGTCGACACATGGCCAAAAATGGAGGCACAAAACTTCTCATGGACCCGCGTGGTTCAGCTATGAGCCGACCGGTTCAATCTGGGTTCTTCTGGTTCGGTGGTCTGGGATTTGGGCCGATTCAGGGCTCTCTTTCTTTCTCACGATCTTGCACGACGTGAGCTCTGCGATCTGTCGCACGACGCTGCGCCTGCATTCTCAAACCTTCACCCTGGATGCCACCATGAGCTCCTCCTCACACAATGCCACCTCCACATAGCAAGGCGACGGCCGACCTCTTCTCCCTGTGATCTATGCAAAATAGGCACCTTCCGCTCATTCTCCGCCAGATGGGTATGTGCCGTCCTATCTCCGCGCTGCCATGGCTGCTCAAGGCTGATGTCGCTGCTGCGTCTCCTCCTCAACTTTGGTTGTGGATCTTCTCTCCTTCTCTATGAGGTTGCCAACACCAGTCGCTGACATGACTTGAACCTCCGGGGAGAGGTCGATCTCCTATCATTCTCAACAAGCTTCCTCCGCCGTAAACCTTCATGTGAGTGCCTCCTGAAACCAACCGCCGGCCTCCGCACGGTTGATCTGCAGCCTGCACGACCTCCGCGTGAGGTCTACGAAGTCGCCGTCGGTGGCTGTGCTCCACGCCACCACCTTGAGGGAGGATCTTCGACGGCATGGGATCCGCCCTGGCTCCACCTGATCACTGCTTCGCATCGCTGGACTAGTACCCCCTGTCCGCGGGTGTGGGTCTCGTCCTTCACAGAGGCGTCGCCGCCCAACTTCTGCCATGGCAGACCTTGGATTCGACGGGGCTCTCATCACCTAGCCAGCAAGCTATCACCAGTGCTTCTTTGCTCCTCGGCTCCTTCTTTCGTAGTTGACCTACAACTTGCTGTGGAGAGGAGTCGGATATGTGAAGGTGGATTTCCCTTTTCTGTAGATCCGACGTCCTCGGCTTATGTGTTGTTGAGAAGATCCTTCAACCGCGGAGTGACAGGCTCAGTCAAATGAAGATAGATCACTGTGATTCCAGCTTCCCAGCCATCAGGCTCTTATCTCTAACAACTCCACTATTTTCGGAGGCTAGGTGATGACGGATTCTCTACTTAACCCTCCATCTAACCCCCGCATGACATATAAAAGCATCTTAAGGTCTAAATCAAAATCAATGACTAGATCAAAATTTCAAACAACAATATCTCTAGCATGGTTGGTGCAAAAGATATGAAGTTTTAGCCGTTAGTTCCTCATCATCCAAACCGACATTCAGCCAAGTTTGACACCAAAAGTCCAACATTTGTTCATGTGATCTCATAATTAAGTGTGTCAACCTTAAATATAGATCAATTAGTTACCAAACCTTGATGAAACATGTTTGATCCTATTACATTGATCATGATGCATACTCATATCAATGTTCAACCATATGGATTCATGTATGCTCTCATTGACTCATGAAGTCATAAGTACCCCCAAGTGGTACATATATAGAGATGTTGGACTTAAGCTACACATCAAACATCCTACAAAATTATCAACTCAAGCCTAAATTATTCAATTTGACTATATACTACCTCATGTCCATTAATATCTATTTTACTCTAGGTTTACCTCCAATACCGTATTGGGTATCAAGACCCTAAAATTATGGGTCATCACAATTAGGATATGTGCATCATTACTTGCATTCTTGTCTTAGAATTATCTTACTGATGTCATATTCCAGATTATAGTTCATAATCTGATTACTTGGTTACATATGATTATGTGCACATGTTAACCCTATGTGACATGTATTAATCATATTAGGGTTTATATCACATTAAGAGCAAACATCATCATATAACATGGATTATGTGTATCATCCTAATCTCATATTTAAATCTGAGGTTCCACGTAATGATATGAGCTTACTCTGTAAATTTCATCATTTATTGAGCATGTATGTATTCATTGCATTTAATTTAATGTTATCAACCCTAAATTGACATTTTAAGAAAATTACATAATTTTGTACATGAACTTCGTAATATATGACCTTATATGGATTAAAAACATGATTTATGATATACTGGTATTTTCCCATAATTTTAGGTCATCGTTTGGTATTTATTATCCATTAAACAAGCATTACATATTTTACATTATAACACTACTATCAGTGTATAGAAAATCTGATGTTATGCTTTCATGTTGTTCTAAACATTTTTCTAAACATTTGGATATCTTGTTTGTATTTTTCTGATAAACAATCTATAGTCTACAAATTATACAAGATCTGGGAATTTACTAGAAATATTTGGGCGATATACCTTTTTCGGCCTATCACAAACCGCAACCTGGCCTTATGGGGCTGGGCACATCCTTTCCTGGCTTGGCCGCTTGGTTCTCGAACAGTTCACACGGCTAGACCCGGTCTGCCCTTTTTTCCCCGTTCTGCGTTCTCTATCGTGTGAGTCGTCTGTGCGAGCGCTCCTGCGTTCGCATATTTCCTTCTCGACTTCTCAGCGCCATCATGAGATGCAGCCTCGCACGAAGCCACCGCTGCCTAGGCTCTGCTCTGGCATGAGATCCATGGAAAAGATCTCCACCTCGCTAGGTACACAACACGTGGGAGGCTTGAGGAAGCAAAGATCTGTGGCTTTGCAACTCACAAGCCACATCCCTGGTGGGCTCACTGGTGTCGCTCGGTGCCCAACGCCTGCTCCTGGTATTGCTTCTCTGATCCCATCTCATGTCTACCGCCCCAACTCCTTTCCTCCGTGGCTTGGTGCTAAGGTTCTCACCACCGATCTCCCTTGCACACGCTACCGCCTAGCTCCATGTGTCGTCCTCTTCACGAAGAACATCATCTCCCATCCGCAGCAATGCTCGCCTCCTTTTCGTGAGGGCACCATCACATGAGTCTGCTCGAGTGAGTGACTCCATCCTTCTCTCTCCTTTCTATAGGATTCTCCTTGTAGCTACAGAAGCTGCCGCCACCATCGCGAAGGGCTGCTCCGGGCGCTACTGCATAGTTCCAGTGGTGTGCGACTCTGCCCTGACGCCCGTCGTGTCTTCTGTGATCTATGAGCAACTAAAGGCTCCTCCTGGAAATGAGCTTCTGACCTTCATCTTAAAGATCCAGCCAAAAAGGGTTGGCCGACCAAGAGGACCACCATCACAGGACACACAAGTGCCTGCTCTCATCTCCCTATACCTCAGTCTTCATTTCTCCTTCTTTGTCCTCCTCCGAGCTACCTTCTTCCTTCATCCTCTAATCCCAACCACCACCTGCTCTGTGAGAACGGTGGAGGGGTTGCATTGGATGCTGGTTCGTTCTCTCTACCTACTGAACCAAAACTTATGGATAGAGGGTCTGTAGTCTCCTTTTGATGACATGATCATAACTGTTCGATCAATCTCACACATAATTTTTCGTTCCTCAGCGTGGGATCGTGGGTTGGTCGTGGTTCCAAGCATCTCCACTACCTTGCTCTAACTACAAGGTGGGGGATAACTGGCTGCCGTATAATCTTTTAGATCCAAGGGAAGAAAAAGGCCCACTTAGCTAATTTGTAGCTCAGTCAGGTCTAGGGTGCGTGACATTGATTAAAACCATGACTTAGGTCTATCAACCATTGAAAAGTACATTATTTCACACATTTCAAACCTAAATAACTCCTTCTAGGAATATCTAATTGCCACCAAATTTTAACCATAGCTTCCCTACCTCTCAAGGTACATTCTAATCCAATTTGGTGACAAAACTCAACTATTAGACCATTCAATTAAACTCCCCAAGTAGGCCTAAACTTATGGATCCAAATCATTATATAAACCTCAATTAATACTCCAACTTTACTAGAACTTGGGATTCTCAAAACAACTCAACATGTATGACTTCACTTGTGTCATTGGACATTTTAGGATACCAAAAGTCCACTCCATCACATCCTACACACCTTAAAAGATATTTCATCCTCGAAATTAAGCCAAAAATCTAGTCTTTCACATCATATACATCTTAAAAGAACTTTCATCCTCAAAAGTACACCATACTCATACTTCCAGGGAAAACCTTATCTCGCTCTCATCCATATGTAGGAACAATTCTATGTGTAACATATCCGTAAAGGTTACCTAGAACCATGTATCCAAAGCACTATTAGGAGGTTTCAAAAGCATCAAGGATGAAACCTCACTCCATAGAAGGCTCAAACAAGGGTTTAGAAGCTTAGGTTATGTCATTACATATCTCATATGTTAGATTTGCTTCCTTATCTTTAGCCATGCATTAGGGTTCCCACATCATATTACCATGTTCTACAGGAGTTAACTAAGGTTAGCCCATAATATCACGGAGTCATCAACATTTTATTGAGATAATTATTAGAACATGTTCAACATTAACATATGCCTTTTTGGAGGGAGTTAACTATAGTTAACCCACTTCAACCATATAGATCATATCAAGGTTTCATAATCATTGTGTTGTGCCAGCTGTCAAACTATATCTTTTTCATCCTTATTAAGAACTATGATTAACACCTCATGTAACATGTTTCATTCATATGATCTTATTTCATGGCTCATAATAAATTGCAATAGTTACTAGTGATTTTATCACAAGATTAACCAAGGATATCACATTAGCATCATTATTCATGTGTATGGTTAACTATTTCTACTTTGATGTCATTAAACCATCTCTAGATTTCCTTCATGTATAACATCTCAAGATTAGATCACATCCTTACATATATTATATCACGGTTGTAATAAACAAACTTAGGTGAGTGGCTAATCAAACATATAGAAAAAAAATTATCTAGTCCAACTAAGGTTCTCCTGACCCATATCACGAGGGTAGTGCCATGCTCAGTCTCTCTGAGCTAGCTCAACTCTATGAGTATCTTGTAAACAAAACTTTATCTTCCCTTCTTAGTCTAGGGTTCTTGGATTACCTCATTGGCACTAGTGATAGCCTTACAAGATCAAGCCACATATCCACAAACCAAAACACAACATGACACTCTTTTTGTATGTTCTTTACCCATGAGACATGCTTACCTAAAACTCTCTTATATATACAACCACTAGATTCCTACAAGGAACTACCAACCCGAGCTGAGGCTTCACAGAAACTAGCATTGTAACCTCCTCCAGGGTCTTGGGCATCTCTCCCTCACCCAGATGGTAGGTTCTCGTATTCATATTCACATATGCATATATAACAAGCCTCTCTCTGACTCTAGGGTTTTCTCCTCCCAAGGACATCTATGGTTCAAAATATCTATAGGAATCACGCATTAAGCAACATAACTCATTCACTCAGGGGTAGTCTAGTTTAGGACATATCATATCACATATCTCAGAATTCTTATATTTCTCATGTCATGGAGTTTAGGTTCTCTGACCTTCTCCCTATGGGTCTCACTATCTCTAGAGTTAACCCAAAAATTGGTCCTAAAACTAGAGGTCCTCCTTCGTAAAAGAGATTGAGACTCTTACTGATTCACATCCTTGTCTTAACTTATCATATCTTATCATATAAAAGCCTAGTTACTTGTGTCATCAACTTACCTGTAAACCTCAAAGATAAACATTGGTCATCATAAACCATCTAATATCATCTATACAAACTTAGATCATATCATCAAAACGTATTCAATCTATTCCATATATCATATATTCCAATAAGGCTCTAGACATCTAATCTAGAACTACTCTCTCTTCTATATTGATGTCATACACTTTCACTTAGGTTGCATGGCCACATCGTACTTGTACATGTGTGGGGACACATTTTTGTAATACATATATATAATAAAATATTGTATAGTTTTTCTCTGATAAAACAAGCGTCAGAGAAAACTATCAAGGTTTGATCCGATTGGAATCCAAAACCAAATCCAGAAAATGAGTGCCCCAGACATAGTAGAGAGTCCAGTTTCATGAAACTAGTGAAAAGGATGAGGACATGGTGTAGACTAGTGTAGCTACTCTAGACAACGTGTGCAATATGTCTAGGGTTTCTCTTCCCTTGATGTACGTCATTTCCAAATAGTACAACGTCCCATACCGCTGCACTACAAGGAAAGAACGACATCTAAGGACTTGCTACTCAACAAGAACCAGTCTAGACCTAGTTCTCGAACATCTAGGTGATAACCTAGAGGCTAGGTCAGATCTAGTCTCTAAAAGATGACTAATCTAACCCTAAAAGATTATTAAGTTCAATGTTCTTTAGTTTTGAGTTGCATAATGAGAAAATGTCAGGCTTTGCTATTGTTCATTCTCTGATACCACCTGTGACACCCACAGATTTTCTAAAACTTAATCTGATGTGTGATGTCCAAATTGAAACCCTCACCTCAGTGAGAATACCAATTCGAGCACCACACACTAGGCTAAGAAAGAGAAAATCAAGGGAGTCAAAAGGAAACAATCAGTAGCACATGCACATGAACAATAATAAAACCAGAGAACACATGTTCACCATTCAACATATAATTACAACATGAATTGTTACATCATTTGATATTACATATTGAACAACAAACTATACATATACATGTACTACCACTAAACAACATGATCTTAAGACAATAGGTCCACCTGTACATCAGCTCGCTACACAACTCTCAACTATCTGGATCTTCAAAAGCATAACCACAACCTAAACAAAAGATTACATGTGGTACACATTAGCATAATATTCAAGAATATTGTACTGAGTACGCCTACATGTCTTTTATATACCTCTCATAATATCTTGGCAATAAGATAAAACTAATACTTGGCAGATATAAAGAAATATAAGAAAATCATATACTTGCACAAAGATGTTCATTAACAAAAGAGAACGCATATTTTAAGCATATTTCCATCATACATCTCGTACATATGCCCCCAAGGGCTTTGATGTTTTTATGCCTTATGATATACTACCAAAGAGTTTGAGATCATATTATGTGTGATCTACTACCAAAGAGTTTGAGATCTAACACATATGATCTACTACCAAAGAGTTTGAGATCACTTCAACGCATTGTACTACCATAGAGTTTATTGCTATCATATGATGGATTAGATATCTTATGTTTCATATGTTCATAGCCATAAGTATGGAAAATCAAGAAAGATATCATAAAAGAACAATCATTTCATCCAATACCATATGCCAAGTATTTTACTACATATAACACAATCATAATGTATAATAAGCCAAGTAAGAGGTAATGGCGTACCTTCCAAAGGGATATTCTTAATCACAAATTCCTCGTGTCATCTCTATCCTCTTGGTCAAACCCTGATAAAGACAAGACCATATACTAGCATCAGGTTCTCATAATCTTAAACCTAATTATATCCATTAGGGTTTATCTTAGTTCATTAGGATATGTGCATCATTACTTGCATTCTTGTCTTACAATTATCTTACTGATGTCATATTCCATATTATGGTTCATAATCTGATTACTTGGTTACATATGATTATGTGCACATGTTAACCCTATGTTACATGTATTAATCATATTAGGGTTTATATCACATTAAGAGCAAACATCATCATATAACATGGATTATGTGTATCATCCTAATCTCATATTTAAATCTGAGGTTCCACGTAATGATATGAGCTTACTCTATAAATTTCATCATTTATTGAGCATGTATGTATTCATTGCATTTTATTTAATGTTATCAACCCTAAAATGACATTTTAAGCAAATTACATAATTTCGTACATGAACTTCATAATATATGACATTATATGGATTACAAACATGATTTATGATTTACTGATATTTTCTCATAATTTTAGGTCATCGTTTGGTATTTATTATCCATTAAACAAGAATTACATATTTTACATGATAACACTCCTATCAGTGTATAGAAAGCCTGATGTTATGCTTTCAAATTGTTCTAAACATTTTTCTGAACATTTTAATATCATGTTTGTATTTTTTTGATAAACAATCTATTTTCTACAAATTATACAAGATCTAGGAATTTACTAGAATTATTTGGTTGATTTACCTTTTTCGGCCTATCATAAACCGCTACATGGCCTTATGGGGTTGGGCGCATCCTTTCCTGGCTTGGCCGCTTGGTTCTCCAATGGTTCATGTGGCTAGACCCAGTCTACCCTTTCTTCCTTGTTCTACGTTCTCTCTCGTGTGAGTCGTCTGTGCGAGCGCTCCAGTGTTCGCATATTTCATTCCCTATTTCTCAACGCCGCCATGAGATGCAACCTCGCACGAAGCTGCCTCCGCCTAGGCTCTGCTCTGGCATGAGATCGGTGGCAAATCTCTCCTCATCGTTGGGTCCACAACACGTGGGAGGCTTGAGGAAGCAAAGATCTTTGGCTTTGCAACTCACAAGCCACAGCCCAGGTGGGTTTGCCGGTGCCACTCGGAGCTCGACGCCTGCTCCTGGCGTTGCTTCTCTGATCCTATCTCATGGCTGCCGCCCCAACTCCTTTCCTCTGTGGCTTGGTGCTAAGGTTCTCACCACCGATCTCCCTTGCTCATGCTACCGCCTAGATCCATGTGTCATCCTCCTCACAAAGAACGTCATCTCCCATCCGCAGCGCTGCTCGCCTTCGTTTTTTGAGGGCACCGTCACATGGGTTTTCTCCAGCAAGTGACTCCCTCTTTCTCTCTCCTTGCTAAAGGCTTCTCCTCGTAGCTATAGAAACTTCTTCCGCCATTGTGAGGGGCTACTCCAGGCGCTGCCGCATAGTTCCAGTGTTGTGCGACTCAGCCCTGACTCCCGTCGTGTCTTCTGTGATCTATGAGCAACCAAAGGCTCCTCTTGGAAATGGGCTTCTGAACTTCATATTCAAGCTCTAGCCAAATAGGGTTGGCCGACCAAGAGGACCAGCATCGCAGGACACACAAGTGCCTACTCTCGTCTCCCTAGAACTCGGTCTTCATTTCTCCTTCTTTGTCCTCCTCTGAGCTGCCTTCTTCCTTCATCCTCTATACCAGCCACCACCTGCTCTGTGAGAATGGTGGAGGGGCTGCACTGGATGTTGGTTTGTTTTTTCTGCCTACTGAACCAAAACCTACAGATAGAGGGTCTATGGTCTCCTTTTGATGAGACGATCATAACTGTTCGGTCACTCTCACACATAATCTATCGTTCCTCAGCGTGGGATCATGGGTTGGCCGTGGTTCCAAGCATCTCCACTACCTTGCTCTAACTACAAGGTGGGGGCTAACTGGCTATCATCTGATCTTTCATATCCAAGGGATGAAAAAGGTCGACGCAGCCAATTTGTGGCTCAATCAGGTCTAGGGTGCGTGACATTGATTAAAACCATGACTTAGGTCTATCAACCATTGAAAAGTATATTATTTCACACATTTCAAACCTAAATAACTCCTTCTAGGAATATCTAATTGCCACTAAATTTTAACCATAGCTTCCCTACCTATCAAGGTACATTCTACTCCAATTTGGTCACAAAACTCACATGCTAGACCATTCAATTAAATTCCCCAAGTAGGCCTAAACTTATGGATCCAAATCATTATATAAACCTCAATCAACACTCTAACTTTACTAGAACTTGGGATTCTAAAAAAAACTCAACGTGTATGACTTCACCTGTGTCATTGGACATTTTAGGATACCAAAAGTCCACTCCATCACATCCTACACACCTTAAAAGATATTTTGTCCTCAAAATTAAGCCATAAATCAAGTCTTTCATAATAACCCTTCTTGCCACCGAAAACGCGCCAGCAAGGGAACTATAAGCATCATTTCTTAACAAAAACTGACACTATATCATGGTTAAACATGTCGATTATTAAACAATAACTGACACCATATCCCTACCAACACGGCCATGCCTGGCCACAATAGGCGTCGGTTCTTACTGATAACTGACACCAGCCATAGAAGAGCCATCAGTACGTCGTATGTCTTTGGTGTCAGTTTTATACAAATAACTGACACCTATGTTGTAATTTTTTTTCTTATCAGTTTGCAGGCCTGCTGCATGGATGGTCAGTAGGATGCAAAACTTATAGTTCAGTTCTGAAATGTAGGTTTACATCATCCATTGATATCAGCCAACAACAAGCCACAAACCTACAAAAGGCATTCACATTCAGACACATGTATTGATCAGATACATGTAGAAACATGCAAAGTCATTTACATTCAGATCCAGTTCCATTCATTTCATCTCTTTTCACATTCAAACATCCATGTATTGATCAGAAAAAGTAATTCACATTCACACATATGACAATTCAGAAAAAGTCATTCACATTCACACAATAATAATTATGAGAACAAATTTTAGAAATATCATTCTTTATTCATCATCGTCATCATTGTCATCATTGTCCCAATTATATTTAAAAATTCCCACTACTTGTAGGGCTTTTGCCCATTCTTCTCTTACAACATCTAATTCCTCCCTTGTATAGGGAGTATGTAAATCTAATAACTTTCCACCTGTGTTGAAGTCAGTTTTAAACACCTACAAAGAGAATGACATATATATAATTAATAATATATAATAAGATTGATATATCTCATATTATCTAATGAGACTATATATAATACATGATGTATATTATCGATTTGCATTTTGGCATATTTGATTATTAGGTCCATAAATCGTAACACATAGAAGGCACATGCCCAGTCGTTGTCTTGTATAGCACACTATAAATTGAAACATACAAAATATTCAAAAATACAAATAAGCACAATTCACATAAATAATATATACATTGGAGTCGGGAAATTACTTTCACATTCTCCCAAACTAGTGGCTGATTCTTTTCCTGGGGACCTTTCCTCCAGCTTTTCTGAACTCTTGTAAAGCCCTATATGTTAATGTAACACATTAAATTGCATAATTAAATAGTAATGTAATAATAGATGTTAACGGATATAAAAATATGAAATATTTCTCACGAGAATAATGGCCTTTTCTGTGTGTTCATATAATGTATTCAATTCATTCCCCGCATGATCTAGATAATAGACAATGAACGTCTTGGGGACAATAACTAGTAACTCCCAATGCCTACCACTACAAGTAAGAAAGTTAAAAATTAATAACTCAAAATCCATAATATAAATGTAATTTTTTTAAGTCCAAATTATAAGCAAAGTAAACTTACTCGACATTGAATGGAGCTATTATTACCGTCTTCTTATTTTTACCAAAATATTCAAAAGCATCACAACAGTATGAAGTAACTAAAGAAGGGTTTGTATCTACAAGACTAATCAAAGATGGAACCAAAAATCCCACATGGGAAAATGCAAAATGTGTACATATCTTGTGTAAGTGGTTGCAGAACATGTATTACGTATGCATTAATATATAACAAACTAAATCACCATATATAAAACAAGGTATACGGATGTATAAACAAGATCTCACCATATCCACACCTCTATCATAGATGTGTTCAGCCAATCATAACGAAACAAATCCAAAATATCTTATAAAAATAGCTTGTTTTCGTATGATTGACCTACATTAATACCTATGCATTAATACGTATGCAAAACTTGTATAAATAGATTGTTATCGTATGATTGACCTACAACACCCTCCGGAATTGTAACATTTATATGGAAATTTCGATCATGTTCGCCGATCCATACTACCATACCCCTACAATTAGGACCTAACGAGGCGTGTAGGTCCCTTGGAAGCCAACTTGGTAGTTGAGGAGGAGGATGTGGAGGCTAAGATGTAGTGGGTGTCATCTTTTTGACATGTATATATAATTTTAGATAAATAGACTCATATATACACACTAATAAATTCACAAAATGTAAATTTACCGTACAATATTAGTATAGACGACATCCACTTTGGGCCACATTATCACTCCACCTTCTTCCTCACCAAGCTTTTCAGAATCTGGATGGGAATATGGTAGTTGAAGATCCCTCCAATCGATGAGTATATGTATCGGGCTCACATGAACCACACCAGCTAGTACTGGAGTCCCATGAAACATCTCCCCTGGAAGGTCTGGGTAAGCCCGTGCCTCTGTAATGATATATTCTTTACTTTTTAGACGACATGGCTTCAACCCCTACAAAGTTACAAAAAGAATGTTATATACATATATACATAAACATATCATCTTGAAAAGACTAGGTACTATGTCATAAAAATACTTATAGAGGATGTTCTAGGTGGTGGGTCTATAGGATTACTCCCAACCTTTGCAGTAGGAGTAATAGAAGTGTGACACGTCACAGGTACCGTCTGAGTGACCGTCTGAGACACCTACCACTTCACAATTGCTACTTAGAATTTCCTCTCATTTAATTCATCTACCTATACATGGATAAAAGAAACATAGTTGATTATTGAATTCCCTTTCACAATAACATTCTAAAAAAAGAATAGGTTACCTCAACTTGTAAAATTCCCATTTTTGGGACATGTTTGTGTTGGGATAGCCCAAAGAACACTTTGATGCCCACACTAGCACCTACACCCCTAACACGTCCAGGATACTCTAGGTTACCTAGAGCAACTGTCAATTCATCCCTTGTGCCCTCAGGGATGAACTTTCCTTCCTTCCTCTGCTCGTGCAGATCCTCTAATCACCATCAACAGAAATTAGTAAGTAAAAATAAAAATAATCAATATCGATTGATTGCTCTAAGAGTTGAATTTTACCATTTTTGCAGTCGCCTCAACAGTTGTAGGCTTCGTTATATCTCCCTTCTTGTTTTGCCTCCCAACTATCCACATAGCATGGTGAGGCATAGGTGCATGACCAATAGTAGAGGACTCCTGAGTAGCAGCAGACTGAGCAGTAGACTCAGCCTGTAGTCTTTGGTGAACGCCTGCATAGCGTCTTGCACCCATTGTGCAGTCATGCACATTTAGTGCATGCGTTTCTCTTTGAGCATCGCTGATAGCCTTGTAAGTAAGCACATTGATTTGGTTAGTAACACTAAAGGTTAATCGTGAATAGGTGAATACATAAGAACGTATATTAATTAAATTGGGAGTGGCGCTTAATACCTTGAATTCATCCATTTTTCTTTGGGTAACAAAGTCCTCCTAGTCTTTGGTGTCCCGGTAGTTCCATTGCTCAGTGGTTGTCTTTTGCCTAAATTTATTTTTTAAATAAAATACAAACAAAAATTATTAGTGTAGAGTTAGTCAAAAAGTGATCAATGTCTAGATTTGGAAATCAATCAAGAACCTCTTCTCAGCATCATGTATATAATCTCAGGAGAGATTTGTCCTATAGTTCCTTAGGACCCTCGCACAATGTTGCATCACACATTTATGATTCAACTTTTCATCCAGATCAAATATTCTCTGCAAAATAGAATTTCTATTAACTAGTATTCTAAAAATTAGTAATCTACAAAAATAGAATTGCAAATAATAATAATTCACACATAGTTCCTTCCATATTAAGTCTTTCTTCCCCTTAGGAACTTTATGCCAGGATTCAAAAATAGGACTACAATGGTTGCGAGTAAGAACCCCAAGATATGAAATAAATGAGTTGTGGTTCACTCCAACTGGATTTCCTGCATGATCAAAATCCACAGACAATTTGGGTCCATTGCCCCTTTGCTATAGTAACTTGTTCATCATTGTGATGCCCCTCACTTTCTCAATTTTTTTTGCTGCTCATCAAGTGCCCCAATTTTTTCAAGGGGTACATCACCAACCTAAAACTTGACAAAAACAATACACTTACAGGATATAACTATAAATGAACATATAGATAGAAACCTCAGGGATATATTTTTAAAACTTACATTGTGAGGCAGCGCATTGACATCCTCACCCTGATGGTAATTGACATGATTTTACCGTGCGTCGAACGCAAGTGCACACGTCAATGTAGTATAGGCCTTTGTGAGGCCCGAGTCGAACTCAGGGACACTGAATTATCGGTAGACTACTACTAATTGTTTGCGATCAGCTAAACCAATTAAAATAGTTTGAGAGTTGTTGTAAAAATAAAAGAAAATAATATAAAATAAAGCAACCGATTAATGTTTAGTTTAATCAATTCAGGTGGAGATCTTTAGGATTGCGGTTTCACCGCAGGTTTTCATTGTATGAATTTCTATATAATAATTCATATTCATCTCTCAATCCTGGTAGTGACCTGTAGTCAGAATTGCCCACTGTCGTGGTGAAATTCACTACCTATGTCTAGGTCGGTTCCACCGTCGTAGTAACCTATACCCTAAACTAGGTGTATTAGAATCGACCTCTGGGTTTCCACCATTAACCTTACATCACCTTGTTCAATGGATTTGTTAATTAATGTGAATTTCATCTCTTTTCAACCGTTAATTCTTCTTTAAAAGTAATTAAAGGTATTAGATTATCATTATGGTGATCAAGCATAACAATATAATTGGGAAAATGAAATCATACCACGAATTTAAGAGATAAATGATGAATTACTATGATAAAAATGGCATACAATGTTTCCCTGGGCTACTCCCGGTCCTAAAGACAAAGGGGATTAGCCCTGCATATTCATCTCAGAGCAAAACATGGTTGAGAAAAGGGGAAACTCGGAGAAAAATGTGAATAAGTAATGAAACCCCTAAACGGAGAAGATCCGAGCATTCCTTGGTGTGGAATGCACAATCTGCAGCCTTACGACGGTGGAAAATGTCTTCTTCGGCTTTCGAAACGATCAGGGTGTGCTTCTAGGCTCCGTTATTCTCTCGACACCTTCTCGGGACGTGTGCAGCGGCTAATGACGTGATCCCTGGCTCGTGGCCACTGTCATTAGGTATAATCACCGAGTTAGGTTGCAAAAATATCACAACCATCAGATTTAGATCAATCTGAAACAAACTTGCATCTGACGGTGTTGATACCATCGACGCGAGTCGATGGTATTGACCATGCGTAATATCGGCAAGTATTCTTTTCTTTTCTTCGTTGCGCCTGATGTTGACTCGATACCATCGACGCGAGTCGATGGTATCAACACCCTTAGGCGTCGATTTTGTCCTTTTCCGTCGCTGAATCTTCTGGGGTGGATAGTATCTACTTAATGGTCGATAGTATCGACTATCTGCTCACCAGCAACCTGAAGGTACATCGCTACCATCGACTTCCCTATCGATGGCATCGACTCTGTGCTGCTCCTTGCGGCTGGCAACCTGTGGCTGTGTCGATAGTATCGACAACTGTCGATGGTATCGACAGCTGCAGATATGTGTTTTTCCTGATATTGCAACACAAAACCACATAAGCCGAAATAAAACATATTATTGTAATCATTTAAGCTCAAAACAATAGAATAAGGGAGAATTGATGCTGAGAAGGGTCATAGACTAAAGTAAGTGAATTATGCAATATTAACCACCAAAATGACCAATAAACGCATAAAATGCAAGTGAAACAAGTCTATAAATGCGACTCAAAATCATCGCATCAGTAATCATTAGCGCGGTCATTAGGAGAATGCTCAACCATTTGAAAGTTCGCATTGTAATGTAATTCACATTGTAAATTTCACATTCACATTGTAAAGTAATTCACATTGTAAAGTTCACATTCACATTGTAAAGTTCACATTGTAAAGTTCACATTCAGAAAAGTAAAAAATATAAAAAAAATATAAACGCGCATGCCTCTAATATTGTGATCTTTTATCAATTAACAATCCTTCATTGTGATCTCCACGCACATACAAGTCATCATTAGCTTCAATATTTGGTGGTGTTGGCAACCTGTAACGACCTCGCCTCCCGGTAACCCCTAATTAAGGGAGACCCGAAGGTCAGAGCCGTTATTCAATTTACAGGATCAAAGGTTGGACAAATAATCAATAATAATTATGAAATTCTACTACTAAACTGAAAATTGGTATAAATAAAAACTTTACTTACCTTTTAAAAGCTGGGATTTCTAAACCTCTATCCATGAAGATACTAATCTAACTAATCCTCATGTGTACGTTATTTCTCATTTAGTTCCACATATGCCACTTTACTGTTTGTCTTTTCGTTGGTACCTAAAACGGAGACAAACAAAACGTCGGTCAGTAAGAAGCTGGTATGTGGGGGAAACAATAATTGTGCAACTATGTTAATAATGTAATCAACCAAATATCATTTAACATCCAAGATTACTTTTTAAGCAATACTACTCAATCCTTGCCTATCCCCTTTCTCTGTAACGTCCCTGCAGTGGACATGGATACCACCTCTCTCATATGGAAGATCCTTACCCCCATGGCCCTACCACACAGGTAGCCAATACCTAGGGTTATGGAGTCACATGGCCCTACCCAAATGTAGCCGAATCCCTGACTCATGATGACTTGATGGTCCTACCCCATTGGTAGCCATTTACTAAGTCATTTAATGACCTGATGGACCTACCCCATTGGTAGCCATTTACTAGGTCAATTTATAAAGCTACACAGGGGACTAGGATATGAGCTAGTAGGCACATCTCTTATGTGATAGTCATATTCACATTATAATTTGCACAAATTAAATGCAACCAACAGTTTAATTCAAGTCATCGATAAAACCTCGAAAATCCTCGGGAATCTAATTCGGGATATTCATAGGCATAACCACATACCTTGTTAAGCAGATTGGATGCAGAAATAACCAATCAAGAATTCAAGCAAGTATGCATAGTTTGAACCTAAAAAGACATCCAATATGTCTATCATTAAACATGTCATTATGATCCATTAATACTAGTTGTTTCCTAGGGTTATTTGTCCTTTTTAGGGTCTCGGGCATAATTAGGGTTTCACTTTCTTTTGATTAATTTTACCTTACTTTTATCAAATATCCATCAAACCCTAATTATCTTGTCTTATTTTCCATTAAGGTCCTTAAGATCAGGTTTGGACCACGAAAACCCTAATTTTTAGATTACTATATCTTTTCCCTTCTTTTCCTCTAATTTCGGGTTTCTAAACTTGTTAATCAACATATTGAGTTAAAAACCCTAAACCACACAATTCTATCATCAAAACAGTTTAAAACCATCTTACTCATTAATCAATTAATTAATGTTCAAATTAACTCCTTTTTAAGATCAAAACCATCTTTGATTAACAATTAGGGTTTTCTCTTTACAAATTAACTCTTTTTCCATCAAAATATGTACTTTTGTAAAAGTATACAGATTTAGATGTCTGAACCATATTTAACATATTCCTCATATTTTTTGATCAGTTTTCATGTATTAACTTCCCCCATCTGGGGTTCCTAGCTCAACATACAATTCTTAACAAGAAAACTCTTTTATTGTCTATTTGTTATTTTCTAGAAAAACTAGAGCCGCCTGATCCATGGTCCGCAGATCCACTGAGGATCCAACGGCCTTGGTTACACACGCCTTAACACTGCGATCAAAAGAATCAAAGGACATGAATGTCCTTACCAGCAAAGGAGGCACGGAGGGGCAACTTGGTAAAAGACCAATGGGTCTTCGTCTTCCACCTTGCGCCACGCACAGGAGACCCGATGGTCAACGTGGGAGTTGACTCTGGGCTGTCGTCCTCCTGCAAGCAAAGCGATGGGTCAAGGAGCTTTTCCTTGCTCCGTTGAATGCGTCGAGGTCCTCAATTTCTTACCCAAGCTTCGTTGAGACTGTCCCCTATTCTCCGGACTCCGGCGAGGGTCACAGAGATGTCGTGGGTGTAGGTCAGGCCGAAGAGACCAATTGGGCGTATGAAAAAGTTCCTCACTCTCTTCCACAGAGGTCAAGCTAGCAAAAAGGGATGTTGGTTCCCTCCATAACCTTCCCTTACTTATAGGGTCATGGTCAGGTTTTGGCGAATTGGGGGTTTCCCAAAACGACGATGAATCTTATTAAAAGTAGGGTCGATCCTTCGCGGTTCCATCTCCTGAATCTAATGGGACCATTATTAAGCGATGAGTCTCCCTGGATCCCGAGAAAATCAGAGGGGAAAATCCTCTGAAATCTCGCAGAGTCCTAGTCTCAGGGGGACTTAGATGATGACTGATCATCATTGGATCAAGATCCAACGGTTCAAGTTATTCACGTTTGATGCAAAAGGAAATCCTTTTTCCCAATTCTGAATAAATCCAATTTTTAGCAATTTCTTAGGAAATTTGTATCTCCCAAACCCTTACTCCTTATTAACTCAAATTTTAAGGGAAGGTTTGTCTTGTCATTATATAGCTTTGTATGAAATTTGGGAAACAAATTGCAATGAATGAGAAGTACTCCTTCTCTCCCAAATTATCCCATTAATTAATTCAAATTAATTGCTATTCCTTTTTCCTTTGTGATTATCTTATTATTTTGGGTCCCTTGAACCTCAAGAAATCTCAAAGGCATGGATTCCCATATTGGGGAATAGCTGTTTGCCTTTATCTTCTTTTAATTGTCAATTACTCATATTTCCCTTTTATTAATCAATTTCTTTTCCTTTTTAATTCTCTTTTCAAGGATTTCCCTTTATCTTTCTTTTTGTTTTCCTTATTGGCATTCATTTTATCCTCAGGAATCCTTTGGATATGAAAATCCACCAAGGACAACACAATTATACCTCTTTCCACTTATTTTCCATATTTTATCATTGTTTTAATTTTCTTTCTTAATAAAGAAATTCTTAATTGATCTTTCTTTTTAATTGGGATCAATGGCCAACAAAGCCCACCATCAATCAATCAAGGCCATTTCATACGAAATCCATTTATTCAAAATAGATTACATCATCATTTGTTCATTTATCCTTATTATGAGAAATTACATTTCTCAGCAAATGAACCCAAAATTGGGGTTGCAACATCCTTCCCCTCTTATAGAATTTTGCCCTCAAAATTCCACCAAGCAAACAAACAATACAGGATAAGCCTTCCTTATGTCCATCAGGGCTCCCATGTGGCTTTACCCTTTCCATGGTGCTTCCTAAGAACCTTTACCATATCATATTCTTCCATCTGAGTTCTTTCTTACCTTGGTATATCGTACCCTCATAGGTGACTCGGGACATTTCAGCCTCTTAAAGGCTGAATAGGTTCAAGGCTCAGCACATGACTTGGGTACCTCACATAGTGCTCTAGATTGGACTCATGGAACACATTACTCATCATGTTATCCTGAGGGCAAGGCTAAACACAACTATCTCCACCAATCCATCTCAAATGGAGCCATAAATCGGGGACTCAGCTTTCTCAGCTGTAGCTTAGAGGGGTCGGATTTTCACATCACATATTCTCCCATACTGAACTACATGTCAGTCTGCTATGCATCAGCTCGTGACTCATGTCACCTCTGGGCTCTCTCTCTCGGCCATTGTACGATCAAAGCGACTTCATCTACACACACTATGGTTCTCTTCTGACCTTTGCGAGGCCTCCTTCACCAACATCATCTTAATGAAGTGGTGACCAACACAACCTCTCTATAAGACTTCTTGCATCCCGATAAAGGCAATAGTGGCTAACGTCACGTCATAAGAACTATCTCTTTGTATCACCCTGAATGAGCACACATGCTCTCATCAAACCCTCTAGTCTGTTTCATACTAACCATTAGTATGGGGTGTTAAACTGTAATGACATCGAGTTCTTCATGTATCTACTTCCACCTAATGGAATTGAACCCTTAGGTCATACTCAAGAACTTTGAACTCGCATTATGGTGTAGTTGAACCATCTCTCTCTCTTATAAGTAGTTCAACCAGATCTATCCCTTGAAAGTACTCCTTTCTTTCTCATTTCATCTAGGCAAGGAGATCTACCATAACACATATTGTAACTTGACCTTCTTTGGTCTACGGGAGACTTACAACATCTAAAGTGATGAACTCCCATTCTCTCTCAGGAACTCTTTACACTTCATATCCATGCACAGGGTTACTGGCGTTCATCCTTCACCTCATAGCTTGTATGGAAACAAGTCATGTGCCACTTTATCTTTAGCATATCAAGTACTACTGTCACTTACTACCTTCGTAGTACGGTGTATCATGATTTCCTTTATCATCATGATTCCTCGAGATTGATTCCTCGGAAACCCTAAACCACTCTCATCAGGGTTTTATTACCTTCCTATACAAAGAAGTGTATCCAAGGTTCTTTCACTATATCAAGGACTAAAATGGCTAACCAAACAACCATTAACTTGCTCAACGTCTCTTGTTACCTCTATGTGTTATCCAAAACACATCTTCCTTCCAAACTTAGGGTCAGTCAAACAACCTCAACTTTTTCTAGCCTCTAGCTAAACTAGGCAGCTATATCTCAACTAGAGTATCCATTACCACTTCACATTCTTAGGTACTAGGTAGTGTTGAACATATGCATTGTCTCAACCTCTAAGTCTATCTTCATCAGAACTCTCTGAGCTCATCCTCTTGGTTATCAAACTCAACCTTGTATCACTTGCAAATTCCACATAGCTCGTGATAAACATTCTCACAAGGTGATTATCTTAATACTCTTATCATTTTTACCTGTCCATGTATCATTCATTCTACCAAGGTATTTTATCATCTCTATCCTCATACCTCGTAGCAACGTTCCAACTCGCATTATCTTTTATCCTTGGTGTATGACATGCGTATTGTCCCATCTCTCACTCTCATAACAAGAGGAAATAAGCATTTGGATGCAGTCCAAATACAGAGCTCTTCCTATTACAAGAGTAGAGATGATACATCCCACATTTCCAGTGATCTTAAACTCTAAGTTGAAACGTGCAACTTATGTCTCTACTTCACAATCATCTTGATATCAAAGATTACTTCCACGGAAAATTGATCTGAAACCTACTTGGGTCACCACACAATCCTTGGTCATCTCCTCTAGGTCTATAGGATGCTGACACTTTTGGGGTCATCCCTCTTCCCTCATGCATCCAGAGAGTGCCCTACTCATCTGCCCTTTGGGTTCCATGAGTTCATGAAGGTGATCAATCTCCTAACCCATGGCCCTCAGACAATGATAGATGTTACCTCCCGACCCTATGGTCGTGTGCAACTAGGGAATTAGGCAACTCCTACTTCCATCAGTCTTATCCCTACTTGACCCTAGGATAGACTTAGGATTCTCTTATAGTACATGTTCAACTTAGAACCTTACCCGAGCATTCCTCATATCTCTTCCTGCATTCATGGGCTGGCTTGCATCCTTTCATAGGGATCATGGCAACCTGCCTACCGTGGTTAAGCCTCATGTTGGTTACCTCCATGTTAACACATCCACATGAACAAAGAGATGGATATCTATGGGTCTAGAGGTTCATTCCCATGCCATGTACTCTTCACTTAGCTTCCTCAAGATCATGTGAAACCTCTTTAGGTCACACCAAAACCAACAAAACTGGTAAACACCCTACCAAAGGGTCCCTCTCCCAGGATGGGAGGAAACTACAACTCTTGACAACAAGGTTACAATCGTCCTTAGGGTTTGCATTCACATGAATATGCTTAAAACAACAACTACTAAGGCACAAGCGTACCTACTAAACCATGCTAGGTCACACTTGTTCTCTTCCTCAACATCAGGCCAACTTAGTAGTGAGGGGTTCATCAAACATACCCTTACCTTAAGGGGTTTCCTTTACCTCTACACATGAGGAGTACCATGCTCGAAACTATAGAGACTCAAAACATACCATGAGCATTGGATACACTGCTTCCCTTCTTAGGCCTAGGAGCCCTATGTTCACCTTTGGGTATCCAACTGTATGCTCAAACTCTTAACCACAAATCAAGCATGTCCAAGATATGTCATGTACTTCCATGATCCTTCTACTCGAGAAACATTTCAGAGTTGAGTCCTCTTCCAGGACAACCAACTAGGTATAAAGCCTCACAACTAATTACTTAACCCTCCTCAGGGTTAAAGGCACTCTTTATCTCATCCAGCAGGCAGTTACTCATACGATGGGTACCAGAAGAATCATCCTCCCTCTAAGGTTTGCTTCCTCTAAAGGCAACCAAGGTATCATCATCCTTCAGGGATCAAACATAAGGCAACCACTATCATCCACTTAGGTCGCATCATCCTCAACTAGTCATTGTTCCTTATGTCTCAGAATCTAAGCTTCCAACCCTCTTGCTTAAGCCCCATTTTTTTCTCTTAACCAGGGTCTCATCAAGCTATACCCTACTTGCCTAAGCCCATAGGGTAACTATAGGTTCTCCTCTGACCTCATCCATGAAGGAGCTATCCTTCTCTCTAGCATGCACGACCCTCTCCAGGGTTGGGTCGCCAAAGGTAGTAGGTCATCTACCCTCTTATGGCATCCAAAGGCATGTCCAACCAAACACTCGGTCAACCATGACGATTAACTCATCATGTCATCTTCCTCTCTAACCTTCACTTACGGTTAGGGTTAACATCATCCTCAGAGGAGGTGCTAGGTCCCTACTTTTAATGGAGGTCTCTACCTCCAAGACTAACTCTCTCTACTCATCCTCCTTCCAAGGACGTCTATCCTCAGGTCTCTCTTGAGGGAAAAGACAACTCGTGTCATACGACCTAAGCATGTATCTATTCATTTACACTTACTCTATTAAGCTTATGTCCATGACATCTTATTTAAATGCTTTTTATTAATTTGGTGGAGGATTCCTTAATCCTTATCAACCTTACCCATACCTCAAGAGGGTGAGGAAAGAGAGAAAACCCTAATCCCTAAGGTCCTTAACAAAATTTGAGTTGAGAAGGGATGAGCAAGATGAGAGAGTCCTAAAGGTATCTTATTTCGAATCATATCCTAAGACTTTGGACATGCAGTCACACGGATCCGGGAGTCCTCGTATTATGACTAGCGGTGTGAAGGAAAATATTGTCAGCCCCCGGTCATGATCCTTTTCTAGACACCTCTGTCTTTCAGATAATCAGCTAATAACTCCCTCGGTTCTATGGAATTTGTAAATTTTAATAATTATTAAAGATTAAATGAGGAACCTACGCTCTGATACCAATTGTAACGACCCTGCCTCCCGGTAACACCCAATTAAGGGAGACCCGAAGGTCAGAGCCGTTATTCAATTTACAGGATCAAAGGTTTGACAAATAATCAATAATAATTATGAAATTCTACTACTAAGTTGAAAACTGGTATAAATAAAAACTTTACTTACCTTTTAAAAGATGGGATTTCTAAACTTCTATCCATGAAGATACTAATCTAACTAATCCTCATGTGTACATTATTTCTCATTTAGTTCCACACATGCCACTTTACTTTTTGTCTTTTTGTTGGTACCTAAAACGCCGACAAACAAAACGTCGGTCAGTAAGAAGCTGGTATGTGGGGGAAACAATAATTGTGCAACTATGTTAACAATGTAATCAACCAAATATCATTTAACATCCAAGATTACTTTTAAGCAATACTACTCAATCCTTGCCTATCCCCTTTCTCTGTAACGTCCCTGCAGTGGACATGGATACCACCTCTCTCATATGGTAGATCCTTATCCCCATGGCCCTACCACACATGTATCCAATACCTAGGGTTATGGAGTCGCATGGCCCTACCCAAAGGTAGCCCAATCCCTGACTCATGATGACTTGATGGTCCTACCCCATTGATAGCCATTTACTAAGTCATTTAATGACCTGATGGACCTACCCCATTGGTAGCCATTTACTAGGTCAATTTATAAAGCTACACAGGGGACTAGGATATGAGCTAGTAGGCACATCTCTTATGTGATAGTCATATTCACATTATAATTTGCATGAATTAAATGCAACCAACAGTTAAATCAAGTCATCGATAAAACCTCGAAAATCCTCCGGAATCTAATTCGGGATATTCATAGGCGTAACCACATACCTTGTTTAGCAGATTGGATGCAGAAATAACCAATCAAGAATTAAAGCAAGTATGCATAGGTTGAACCTGAAAAGACATACAATATCTCTATCATTAAACTTGTCATTATGATCCATTAATCCTAGTTGTTTCCTAGGGTTATTTGTCCTTTTTAGGGTCTCGGGCATAATTAGGGTTTCAATTTCTTTTTATTACTTTTACCTTACTTTTATCAAATATCCATCAAACCCTAATTATCTTGTCTTATTTTCCATTAAGGTCCTTAAGATCAGGTTTGGACCACGAAAACCCTAGTTTTCATATTACTATATATTTTCCCTTCTTTTCCTCTAATTTAGGGTTTCTAAATTTGTTTATCAACATATTGAGTTAAAAACCCTAAACCACGCAATTCTATCATCAAAATAGGTTAAAAACCATCTTACTCATTAATTAATTAATTCATGTTCGAATTAACTCCTTTTTAAGATCAAAACCATCTTTGATTAACAATTAGGGTTTTCTCTTTACAAATTAACTCTTTTTCCATCAAAATATGTACTTTTGTAAAAGTATACAGATTTAGATGTCCGAACCATTTTTTAACATATTCCTCATATTTTTATGATCAGTTTTCATGTATTAACTTCCCCCATCTGGGGTTCCTAGCTCAACATACGATTTTTAATAAGAAAACTCTTTTATTGTCTATTTGTTATTTTCTAGAAAAACCAGAGCCGCCTGATCCATGGTCTGCGGATCCAATGAGGATCCAACGGCCTTGGTTACGCGTGCCTTAACACTGCGATCAAAATAATCAAAGGACAGGAATGTCCTTACCAACAAAGGAGGCGCGGAGGGGCAACTTGGTAAAAGACCAATGGGTATTTGTCTTCCACCTTGCGACACGTACAGGACCCCGATGGTCAACTTGTGAGTTGACTCTGGGCTGTCGTCCTCTTGCGAGCAAAGTGATGGGTCAGGGAGCTTTGCCTTGCTCCGTCGAACGTGTCAAGGTCCTCAATTGCTTACCCAAGCTTCGTCGAGACTGTCCCCTACTCTCCAAACTCTGGCGAGGGTCACAGAGATGTCGGGGGTGTAGGTCAGGCCGAAGAGACCAATTGGGCGTACGAAAAAGTTCCTCTCTCTCTTCCGCAGAGGTCTAGCTAGCAAAAAGGGACGCTGGTTCCCTCCATAACCTTCCCCTACTTATAGGGTCACGGTCAGGTTTAGGCGAATTGGGGGTTTCCCAAAACGACGATGAATCTTATTAAAAGTAGGGTCGATCCTTCACGGTTCCATCTCCTGAATCTAATGGGACCATTATTAAGCGATGAGTCTCCCTGGATCCTGAGAAAATCAGAGGGGAAAATCCTTTGAAATCTTGTAGAGTCCTCATCCCAGGGGGACTTAGACAATGACATATCGTCGTTGGATCAAGATACAACGGTTCAAGTTATTCGTGTTTGATGAAAAAGGAAATCCTTTTTCCCAATTCTGAATAAATCCAATTTTTAGCAATTTCTTAGGAAATTTGTATCTCCCAAACCCTTACTCCTTTTTATCTCAAATTTTAAGGGAAGGTTTGTCTTGTCATTATATATCTTTGTATGAAATTTGGGAAACAAATTGCAATGAATGAGATGTATTCCTTCTCTCCCAAATTATCCCATTAATTAATTCAAATTAATTGCTATTCCTTTTTCCTTTGTGATTATCTTATTGTTTTGGGTCCCTTGGACCTCAAGAAATGTCAAAGGCATGGATTCCCATATTGGGGAATAGCTATTTGCCTTTATCTTCTTTTAATTGTCAATTACTCATATTTCCCTTTTATTAATCAATTTCTTTTCCTTTTTAATTCTCTTTTCAAGGATTTCCCTTTATCTTTCTTTTTGGTTTCCTATTTGGCATTCCTTTTATCCTTAGGAATCCTTTGGATATGAAAATCCACCAAGGACAACTC
The DNA here is from genome assembly GCA_963693085.1 of Alisma plantago-aquatica. Classification (NCBI taxonomy): domain Eukaryota; kingdom Viridiplantae; phylum Streptophyta; class Magnoliopsida; order Alismatales; family Alismataceae; genus Alisma; species Alisma plantago-aquatica. The sequence continues at coordinate 365,603,579 of OY856411.1, read as the reverse complement.
AATTACACCTCTTTCCACTTATTTTCCACATTTTATCATTGTTTTCATTTTCTTTCTTAATAAAGAAATTCTTAATTGATCTTTTCTTTTTAATTGGGCTCAATGGCCAACAAAGCCCACCATCAATCAATCAAGTCCATTTCATACGAAATCCATTTATTCAAAACAGATTACATCATTATTTGTTCATTTATCCTTATTATAAGAAATTACATTTCTCAGCAAATGAACCCAAAATTGAGGTTGCAACATCCTTCCCCTCTTATAGAATTTTTCCCTCAAAATTCCACCAAGCAAACAAACAATTCAGGATAAATCTTCCTTATGTCCATCAGGGCTCCCATGTGGCTTTACCCTTTCCATGGTTCTTCCTAAGAACCTTTATCATCTCATATTCTTCCATCTGAGTTCTTTCTTACCTTGGTATATCGTACCCTCATAGGTGACTCAGGACATTTCAGCCTCTTAAAGGCTGAATAGGTTCAAGGCTCAGCACATGACTTGGGTACCTCACATAGTGCTCTAGATCGGACTCATGGAACACATTACTCATCATGTTATCCTGAGGGCAAGGCTAAACACAACTATCTCCACCAATCCATCTCAAATGGACCCATAAATCAGGGACTCAGCTTTCTCAGCTGTAGCTTAGAGGGGTCAGATTTTCACATCACATATTCTCCCATAGTGAACTACATGTCAGTCTGCTTTGCATCAGCTCGTGACTCATGTCACCTCTGGGCTCTCTCTCTCTCAGCCATTGTATGATCAAAGTGAATTCATCTCACACACTATGGTTCTCTTCTGACCTTCGCGAGGCCTCCTTCACCAACATCATCTTAATGAAGTGGTGACTGACACAACCTCTCTATAAGACTTCTTGCATCCTGATAAAGGCAATAGTGGTTAACTCCACGTCATAAGAACTATCTCTTTGTATCACCCTAAATGAGCACACATGCTCTCGTCAGACCCTCTAGTCTGGATCATACTAACCATTAGTATGGGGTGCTAAACTGTACTGACATCGAGTTCTTCATGTATCTACTTCCACCTAATGGAAGTGAACCCTTAGGTCACACTCAAGAACTTTGAACTCGCATTATGGTGTAGTTGAACCATCTCTCTCTTATAAGTAGTTCAACTAGATCTGTCCCTTGACAGTACTCCTTTCTTTCTCATGTCATCTAGGCAAGGAGATCTACCATAACCCATATTGTAACTTGACCTTCTTTGGTCTAGGGGAGACTTATAACATCCAAAGTGATGAACTCCCATTCTCTCTCGGGAACTCTTTATATTTCATATCCATGCATAGGGTTACTGGCGTTCATCCTTCACCTCCTGGCTTGTATGGCAACAAGTCATGTGCCACTTTATCTTAAGCATATCAAGTACTACTGTCACTTAATACCTTCATAGTATGGTGTATCATGATTTCCTATATCGTCATGATTCCTCGAGATTGATTCCTCGAAAACCCTAAACCACTCTCATCAGGGTTTTATTACCTTCCTATCCAAAGAAGTGTATCCAAGGTTCTTTCACTATATCAAGGACTAAAATGGCTAACCAAACAACCATTAACTTGCTCAACATCTCTTGTTACCTCTATGTGTTATCCAAAACAGATCTTTCTTCCAAACATAGGGTTAGTCGAACAACCTCAACTTTTATAGCCTCTAGCTAAACTAGGAAGCTATATCTCAACTAGAGCATCCATTACCACTTCACATCCTTAGGTACTAGGTAGTGTTGAAGACATGCAATGTCTCAACCTCTAAGTCTATCTTCATTAGAACTCTCTGAGCTCATCCTCTTGGTTATCAAACTCAACCTTGTATCACTTACAAATTCCACATAGCTCGTGATAAACATTCTCACAAGGTGATTATCTTAATACTCTTATTGGTTTTACCTGTCCATGTATCATTCATTCTACCAAGGTATGTTATCATCTCTGTCCTCATACCTCGTAGCAATGTTCCAACTTGCATCATCTTTTATCCTTGGTGTATGACATACGTACTGTCCCATCTCTCACTCTCATAACAAGAGGAAATAAGCATTTGGCTGCAGTCCAAATACAGAGTTCTTCCTATTCCAAGAGTAGAGATGATACATCCCACATTTCCAATACACCTTCAACTCTAAGTTGAAACGTGCAACTTATGTCTCTACTTCACAATCATCTTGATATCAAAGATTACTTCCATGGAAAACTGATCTGAAACCTACTTGGGTCACCACACAATCCTTGGTCATCTCCTCTAGGTCTATAGGATGCCGACACTTTTGGGGTCATCCCTCTTCCCTCATGCATCCAGAGAGTGCCCTACTCATTTGCCCTTTGGGTCCCATGAGTTCATAAAGGTGATCAATCTCCTAACCCATGGCCCTCAGACAATGATAGATGTTACCTCCCGACCCTATGGTCGTGTGCAACTAGGGAATTAGGCAACTCCTACTTCCATCGGTCTTATCCCTACTTGACCCTAGGATAGACTTAGGATTCTCTTATAGTACATGTTCAACTTAGAACCTTACCCAAGAATTCCTCATCTCTCTTCCTGCATTCATGGGCTGGCTTTCATCCTTTCATAGAGATCATGGCAACCTGCCTTCCTTGGTTAAGCCCCATGATGGTTCCCTCCATGGTAACACATCCACATGCACATAGAGATGGTTATCTATGGGTCTAGAGGTTCATTCCCATGCCATGTACTCTTCACTTAGCTTCCTCAAGATCATGTGAAACCTCTTTAGGTTACACCAAAACCAACAAAACTGGTAAACACCTTACCAAAGGGTCCCTCTCCCAGGATGGGAGGAAACTACAACTCTTGACAACAAGGTCACAACCGTCCTTAGGGTTTGCATTCACATGAACATGCTTAAACCAGCAACTACTAAGGCACAAGCGTACCTACTAAACCATGCTAGGTCACACTTGTTCTCTTCCTCAACATCAGACCAACTTAGTAGTGAGGGGTTCATCAAACATACCCTTACCTTAAGGGGTTTCCTTTACCTCTACGCATGAGGAGTACCATGCTCGAAACTATAGAGACTCAAAACTTACCATGAGCATTGGATACCCTGCTTCCCTTCTTAGGCCTAGGAGCCCTATTTTCACCTTTGGGTATCCAACTATATGCTCAAACTCTTAACCACAAATCAAGCATGTCCAAGATATGTCATGTACTTCCATGATCCTTGTACTCGAGCAACATTTCGGAGTTGAGTCCTCTTCCAGGACAACCAACTAGGTATAAAGCCTCACAACTAATTACTTAACCCTCCTCAGGGTTAAAGGCACTCTTTATCTCATCCAGCAGGTAGTTACTCATAACATGGGTACCAGAAGCATCATCCTCCCTCTAAGGTTTGCTTCCTCTAAAGGCAACCAAGATATCATCAGCCTTCAGGGATCAAACATAAGGCAACCACTATCATCCACTTAGGACACATCATCCTCAACTAGTCACTGTTCCTTATGTCTCAGAATCTAAGCTTCCAACCCCTCTTGCTTAAGCCCCATTTTTTTCTCTTAACCAGGGTCTCATCAAGCTATACCCTACTTGCCTAAGCCCATAGGGTAACTATAGGTTCTCCTCTGACCTCATCCATGAAGGAGCTATCCTTCTCTCTAGCATGCACGACCCTCTCCAGGGTTGGGTCACCAAAGGTACTAGGTCATCTACCCTCTTATGGCATCCAAAGGCATGTCCAACCAAACACTCGGTCAACCATGACATTTAACTCATCATGTCATCTTCCTCTCTAACCTTCACTTAGGGTTAGGGTTAACATCATCCTCAGAGGAGGTGCTAGGTCCCTACTTTTAATGGAGGTCTCTACCTCCAAGACTAACTCTCTCTACTCATCCTCCTGCCAAGGACGTCTATCCTCAGGTCTCTCTTGAGGGAAAAGACAACTCGTGTCATACGACCTAGTTTTTAGATTACTATATCTTTCCCTTCTTTTCCTCTAATTTAGGGTTTCTAAACTTGTTAATCAACATATTGAGTTAAAAACCCTAAACCATGCAATTCTATCATCAAAAGAGGTTAAAAACCATCTTACTCATTAATCAATTAATTCATGTTTGAATTAACTCCTTTTGATGATCAAAACCATATTTGATTAACAATTAGGGTTTTCTCTTTACAAATTAACTCTTTTTCTATCAAAATATGTACTTTTGTAAAAGTATACAGATTTAGATGTTCGAACCATTTTTAACGTATTCCTCATATTGTTCTAATCAGTTTTCATGTATTAACTTCCCCCATCTGGGGTTCCTAGCTCAACATACAATTTTTAACAAGAAAACTCTTTTATTATCTATTTGTTATTTTCTAGAAAAACTAGGGCTGCCTGATCCATGGTCCGCAGATCCACTGAGGATCCAACGGCCTTGGTTACGCGTGCCTTAACACTGCGATCAAAAGAATCAAAGGACAGGAATGTCCTTACCAGCAAAGGAGGCGCGGAGGGGCAACTTGGTAAAAGACCAAGGGGTCTTCGTCTTCCACCTTGCGCCACGGACAGGAGATCTGATGGTCAACGTGGGAGTTGACTCTGGGCTGTAGTCCTCCTGTGAGCAAAGTGATGGGTCAGGGAGCTTTTCCTTGCTCCGTCGAACGTGTCGAGGTCCTCAATTGCTTACCCAAGCTTCGTCGTGACTGTCCCCTACTCGCCGGACTCTGACGAGGGTCACAGAGATGTCGGGGGTGTAGGTCAGTCCGAAAAGACCAATTGGGCATACGCAAAAGTTCCTCACTCTCTTCCGCAGAGGTCAAGCTAGCAAAAAGGGATGTTGGTTCCCTCCATAACCTTCCCCTACTTATAGGGTCGCAGTTAGGTTTGGGTGAATTGGGGGTTTCCCAAAACGACGATGAATCTGATTAAAAGTAGGGTCGATCCTTCGCGGTTCCATCTCTTGAATCTAATGGGACCATTATTAAGCGATGAGTCTCCCTGGATCTCGAGAAAATCAGAGGGGAAAATCCTCTGAAATCTCACAGAGTCCTAGTCCCAGGGGGACTTAGACGACGACCGATCGTCGTTGGATCAAGATCCAACGGTTCAAGTTATTCGCGTTTGATGAAAAAGGAAATCATGTTTCCCAATTCTGAATAAATCCAATTTTTAGCAATTTCTTAGGAAATTCGTATCTCCCAAACCCTTACTCCTTTTTAACTCAAATTTTAAGGGAAGGTTTGTCTTGTCATTATATAGCTTTGTATGAAATTTGGGAAACAAATTGCAATTAATGAGAAGTATTCCTTGTCTCCCAAATTATCCCATTAATTAATTCAAATTAATTGCTATTCCTTTTTCCTTTATGATTATCTTGTTATTTTGGGTCCCTTGGACCTCAAGAAATCTCAAAGGCACGGATTCCCATATTGGGGAATAAATATTTGCCTTTATCTTCTTTTAATTGTCAATTACTCATATTTCCCTTTATCTTTCTTTTTGTTTTCCTTATTGGCATTCCTTTTATCCTTAGGAATCCTTTGGATATGAAAATCCACCAAGGACAACTCAATTACAACTCTTTCCACTTATTTTCCACATTTTATCATTGTTTTCATTTTCTTTCTTAATAAAGAAATTCTTAATTGATCTTTTCTTTTTAATTGGGCTCAATGGCCAACAAAGCCCACCATCAATCAATCAAGTCCATTTCATACGAAATCCATTTATTCAAAATAGATTACATCATTATTTGTTCAGTTATCCTTATTATGAGAAATTACATTTCTCAGCAAATGAACCCAAAATTGGGGTTGCAATACAACCAAATTGAGAATGGACTGGAGTCATCATACTTATCATAGTACTCTTCTTCATCTATAGGATCTTCAATGAATTGTCTTTTACCATGAAGAATAACCGACCATTTATTATTTGTAGGATCATCGATATAGAATACTTGTTTCGCCTATGATGCCAATAGGAATGGTTCACCCTTCTTGCCAATCTATTCAAAGTTCACTAATGTCAAACCCAATTCATCCACTATGACTCCTTTGGTGTTATCAACCCAATTACATTTAAAGAGCAGAATTCTAAAATCTACGTAGTCAAACTCCCATATGTCTTCAATGACACCTTAATATGACATTTTAGCTTCACATGGACTCTTATACTTTGCACTTGCAAAAACCAATGAAGATGCTTGAAGGGTGACTCCATTGTTTTGGACGACACTCTTATCATCTTGACGCTTTTTGTAATATGAGAATCCATTTATGTCACACCCTTCATAAGACATAGCATTTAATTTTGGTTTAAAGGTGAGGCATTTGATAGTTTCAGTAAGATTATCTGGTGTTTGAGATAGTTGATGTAAGACTTTATCTTCAAACCACTTAATAAATGTCTTGTTATTCTCTTTAGCAAGCCACATTGAATTCGCTCGATGATATTATCTCTTGATGAAATTGGTATGTTCCTCGATATAAACACTCACTTCGTCGATGTTATGTAAAATATACACATTTTCCTAAATTCCCAAAATTCCATTGCCTAAATGCTCCTCAATATTCTTGTCATTAATAGGAGCGTCATTATCACTCAGAAAGTCATTGCAAAAATCCATATCCGCTCTCACCACATAACCCTCAATAATACTCCCTTCAGGATGATAACGGTTTCGAACATCACCTTCAAAAATGCTCATGTATTGTTCAAAGGGATTCATCCAATGCAAGAAAACTGGTCCAAACATTTTCACTTCCCTAGTCAAGTGGACAACAAGATGTACCATGATATCAAAGAATGAAGGAGGAAAATACATCTCAATCTGATATAGGGTAACAACCACTTCTCTTTGCAATTTATTGAGAGTATCAGGGTCAATAACTTTGTTGCAGAGATTGTTGAAAAAGAAACAAAGTCTGGTGATTGCAAACCTTACATGCTTTGGCAATATAGATCGAATTGCCATGGGCAATATTTGTTGTATTGGAGTGTGACAATCATGAGATTTAAGACCTATCAACTTCATATCTTTCATTGACACCAATGTACGGATGTTGGATGAGTAACCCTATGACACCTTAACATATACCAAGCATTCACAAAAAGCTTTCTTCTCCTTTCTCGACAACATGTAACAAGCAGGCGGTAAGTATGTTCTCCGATCTCTACTAACTACTTATATTAATTCTATCCTTATTCCCATTTCACGTAGGTCCATTTTGGATTTTATCCCAACTTTAGTCTTCCTGGAATATTCAACAAAGTACCGATGATGCTATCACAGACATTTTTCTCAACGTGCATGACATTGATACAATGCCTGACTGCCAAAGAACTCCAATAAGGAAGATCCCAAAATATTGACTTCGTCTGGAATAAATATTTGTCACTCTGTGTGGCCATCGTACATTGTGATCTCTTACCAAATTCTTTGGCAAAGTCTTTTACTCTTTCATAAACATCCTCCTTTTGTATAGGTTTAGGTGCACTCTGTTCCTCATTTCGTCCATTGAATGCTTTGCACAACCTACGATACAGATGAGATTTTGGAAGAAACCTTCGATGACCAAGATATATAGTCTTGCCTCTGTGTTTTAGTCATATTGAATCAGTGTTCTCTTCACATATAGGACACGCTTTAGATCCTTTGACAATATATCCAGACAAATTCCCATATGTTGGAAAGTCATTCATAGTGCAAAACAACATAGCGTGCAAATGAAATGTCTCTCTTCATGAAGCATCATAGGACATCACACCTTCACCACAAAGTTTATTCAAGTCATCAATAAGAGGTTCAAGATAAACATTGATATCATTTCCAGGTTTTTTAGGGGCCGATATCAACAACGACTGCATAACGTACTTATTTTTCATACACAACCATGGAGGAAGATGGTATATAACAAGCATAACTGGACAAGTGCTATGTTGGCTGCTCAATGTCCCATATGGATTCATCCCATCTGTACAAAGCCCAAGTCTTAGATTCCTGACTTCTTCACTAAATTTAGGGTACAATAAATCAATCTTCTTCCACTGTGGGGAATCAGACGCATGTCGTAGGATCCCATCATTATTTTTCTTAACATCTGCATGCCACCTCAAATTCTTCACATCTATCAGATTGGAAAACAAGCATTGAAACTGTGTTATTATAGGTAGATACCACATCACCTTGGCAGGAGAACCAGTTTTGGACTCCCCCGAAGTCATCAATTTATACCTTGATGCACCACATTTGGGACAATCTTTCAAATCCACATAGTCCTTTTGAAGTAATACACAATCATTCGGGCATGTGTGTATCTTCTTGGCCTCCATTCCCATTGGGCACAACAATTTCATTAACCAATATGTTTAGATTGGAAGCTCGTTTCCTTCAGGAAGAATTTCTTTCAACAAAGACAACAATGACGTGAAGCTTTTGTCACTCCATCTATTGTTAGCTTTCAGCTTATACAATCTCGACACAACACTAAGCTTCATAAACTTACAACCTGTGTATAATGGTATCTCAGCATCATGCATAATGTTTCTAAACATGGGAGGTGGATCGGTGTACTCTACCCCACAACTATCCAACATCGCATCAACGATGTCTACTGGAACGAGTTCGTTCACATCTACATCATCAGAGACAATTTCTACTTCCACACAAGCACTACTGTCGATATCCACTGATTTCAGGTTTGAAATATCTCCATGCTAGTGTCATTCTGTATAGCCTTGTACAATCCTGTTGCACATGATATGACTTTTGATTTTCTCACCAGTGCTAACTTTCAAGTTGTTACCGTAATGCCTACATGGACAGTAGAACCTATCTCTAGGTTATTTCCTATGTTCCTTAGAAAATCTAATAAACTCATCAAGACCAGAAATAAACTCTAAGGTGCAGCGATTTGGAATGGACATCCATGATCTATCCATTCTATGATCAAAGAGAAAACAAGTATAGATTAGAACAAGATTAGGGTCTAGGGTTAAAATATTAGGGTTTATGGTTAAAACTTTAGGGTTTAAGTTCTTATATATAATAAATGGTTATAACATCCTAAGTGAGATTAAGTGTTCAAGAACAGTCCCAAACCAGGGACTATCCATGATTTACTCCTAATGAGTAAATCTTGGACGGGTTTCTAGGCCAACAAATACATGTGTTGTCATTCTTATATATAATAAATGTGTGCCCACTATCCCATTCTTGAACACCTAATCTCACTAGTAAATGTATAATGTGTATTGGGTTTTCAAGAAAATTTCGGCAAAATTTCCCCACTGTTCTCCAAGTACATATGTACTTAAAAACAAACGGGGAAATGCTACCGAAATTTTCTTGAAAACCCAATACACATTAGACACTTACATCCTAAGTGAGATTAAGTGTTCAAGAACAATTCCAAATTGGGGACTATCCAAGATTTACTCCTAATGAGTAAATCTTGGATGGGTTTCTAGGCCAACAAATACATGTTTGTTGTCATTCTTATACCTACAATCCTAGTTTCATCATTCATATCCTAAGTTTTATGTAACATCATTTAATCATACTTATTAGTAAATAATAAACAGTAAATAAACCATGATTCCATATATCAAACATTTGAATCAAAATGGAGCCTAATGGAACATTGGGAGAGTGAGAATATTATACCTCACTTGAAGGCTGAAGAAGAAATATATGCAAATCACCAACAAGTCAACATCACCTGCAACAACACAAATGCATGATTCAATTCTATTATATTGTATTAATTAGGGGTCAATATTGAAGTTTTAACTAGAGCTTCATATATCAACATACATACTAGGTCACATAATCATTTTATAAACAGAAGACCCACATGTGAGTTAAGTTTGAGACATCAATTTATCTTTAACACACATGTTTCAAGGTTCAAAGCACATAATCAAATCAAATTAGGATGCTAGAATGGACAAGTTTGAATCGTATTTCAACATGCATCAAAATTTACTAAATTAGGTCAAGCATGAGGATTAGAAGCACAAATATATGCAAGCATAAGATTTGTTCATATCCTAGGTTGATTTACAATAGGAACATCTAAATAAGTAAACTCAAAGCATTAGATAAATAAATATAATCAATAGATAAACAAATACAAAGAAATAGATAAAAAAGTACAACTCAGTTGATAAACAAATATAAATCAGTAGATGATTAAATAATTTTAAAAAGTAGATGAACAAATACAAAGCCCTAAATTTAAATAATGTGATGAATAAAAACTCATTATATGAACAAATGAGTAGATAAGTAAATACAAATCAGTATTTAAGTAAATATAAATTAGCACATAAGTAATTACAAATCAGTAGATAAGTAAATACAAATCAATATATAAGTAAATACAAATCAGTAGATATATAAATTCAAATTAGTAGATAAGTAAATTCAAATTAGTAGATAAGTAAATACAAATCAATAGAAGTAAATACAAATTAGTAGATAAGTAAATACAAATCAGTATATAAGTAGATACAAATTAGTAGATAAGTAAATACTAATCAGTTGATCGAAATTAGTAAAATAAAAAATGTTGTTACATGTATTACTTCTGGGTGCCCTCTTGTACAACACAGGGAAGAAGAGTCGAGGAAGAAGAGGAGCAGGCCAAATTACACCTGTAGGTAGTGGTGCGAGCTCGTGGCTCCTCAGTGCAGCGGTGGCGGCAGTTGTGGGGTAGCTATGCGTGTCGACAGTGGTTGTGTGGTGTCTAGCGTAGTAGCAGCAACAGTAGTAGTAGCAGCAACGATGGCGGTGGTTGTGCGGCGTGGCAGCGGCGGCGGCTAGGAAGCCCAAGAGCAGTGACGACAGTAGCAATTGCATTAGTAGTAGCAATGACAGTAGAGAGATCGGTGGTGGAGAGAAATCGTGTTATAACCCCATTTTTCTAAATCATATAATGAGATTTGTAAATCTCCATTTAAAAAATAAATGAATTCAATGGTTTGATTTGAATGAATTTTGTGTATGATAGCCTTGTATGTTTTCTTAATGGGCCTTATTGGCTATTGATCCCAATTGAATGATAAAGAAAAAAAAAGAAAAAGAAAAGGAAAAGGAATCCAATTGTATAAAGGAATAAACAAGAAAATAGATAAAAGAATAATAATAGACTAAGGAATATTTTCCAAGATGTAATTTCAAAATATTAAGGTTCCTTGAGGTTTAAGGAACTCAAGATAATAATATAATACCAAAGGAAATAGAAAATATGTGTAAAATATAAATAAATAAGTGTTAACTTGCAACTAAAGAAAAGGGCTCATTTTCTTTAGATAATGATCCCATATTTTTATGATGAGAGATAAAATCATAAACGAGGTTCCCTTAAAATATGAGATAAAAAGGAGTTCTAATTTGGGAGTTATTGCTTTTTCAAATTATCCGTAATAATGTGAATTATCTTGGAAAATAGGAAAAATTCCTTTCCTTTGGATGAGTGTGTGCATTGATGGTTGTTGGATCGTGATCCAACGAGCACTGCTAATCATTGAGTCCCAGCAGATCTCAGACTGTAGCACAGTTACAGGGGGATTTTCCCGATCATTTTTCTTGCAAACCAGTGCATGTGCACTCCTAGAAATTGGTTCCCTAAGTCCGGGGGAAAGAGAGGACCTTCTTGACCCTATGATGATAGGTTCCCATCGCATCTACATGAAATGCCTAATTGGGCTAAAGGGCAGTTGGCAGCGAGGTTGAGAAAACCCTAAAGGAGCCCCCTATGTTGTTTATAAAGGACACCTCTCACTTCCTCTCACCCACGCGACCCCAGACGGCTACTTCCCTAGTCTCAGAACCCTCCCTCTCGCTCTATTGCTCTTGCTCCGGTGAAGGACCACCGCGACACCGCCGTGTTGTCAAGAAAAGAAAAGGAGGAATATGAGAAGCAGGGACCCTTGGATCGGGGTCCATCGTGGACTCTAACGGGATCCAGTGGACCGACATTAGGAGCAGGGTGCACATTTAAGTTAGTGGTTGCATTTAACGCGAAGTGTTTGATCAGAGTCCATCGTGGACTTGAGGAAGATCCGACAATCGCCAGCAAGCAGTAGCACATGCAACTGGGTTAGTGGGGATGATCGATGCGGAATGTCAGATCTAGATGCAAACCATCGGCGCACCGATCGAACGGCCAAAGAAATTCGGTAATTAGTTCTCTCTAATCGAATAATCCAGAAATAGCCTTTTCTTTGCGAAATTCATAGAAATAGGTAGAAATCTCCAATGGAAAAACTTTATACATGAAAGTTGCATAGAAAAATATGAGGAACAAGATAAAATTGGTTTGATAACCTGATTCTATCCATTTTTACAAAAGTACCTTAATTTGGTAGAAAAATGTATTAAAAGGTAATTAGAAACCCTAATTGTATATAAAGGGTGAATCTTTGTGGATTAATAGGTTGATATGAAGAATATTAACCTGTTGGATATTAAGATAGAATTTTCATCCATTTTGAATGTAAGATTGGCTAATTTAGGGTTTTAATCTTTAAATCAAGGATAATATGTATAGAAACCCTAATTTAGGGTAAAAGAAGAGGAAAAACCTTGTTTATTTTGAATTATGGAAAAAGGTTGCTAAATGATGATTCTAAGTCTGTTAAGAGTAGTAAGATTGGAAATTTAGGGTTTTTATGTAGATTTGCTAAATTAGGATTCATAATGTTAAAAGTGGAGACAAAACCCTAATTTCAAAGGAAACCCTAAAAATGAATAGAAATCCTAAGAAGTAAAGATGAGTTTGGTTAAATTTTGATAAAAGGAAATTTGTATATTTATTTCAGGATTTCTGTGCACAATTGGTTGCTTGGTTGGGATTACTTTAATTGGTTGATTCTGTCTCAAAATCTGCAATCACAGGTATGTGGTTACATTTATGATTAACTGCCTTAGTTTCACGATGATTCCCAGAGATTTTATCGGTTGTTTGAAATAAATTGTTTGGAAAACTTTTATTTCATCCAACTATAAAGTGACTATGATTATCACTATAAATATATATATATAACTGGCTTAGATCTGGATCCTCCTCTGTGGCTTTGCAAATGCTAAAAAGGGTAACCTAGAGTAAAGGTCTAGGCTATCATGAGTTAGAAATTAGGCTACCAATGTGTAGAGCCATGAGACTCTATAGCACGTCGTGAGTTAAGGAGTGGGCTACCTATGGGTAGTGCCATGTGACTCAACCCTAGAAACTGATTCACTGGTTAGGTAGGATCATGAGGGGTTTAATGGGGATCTACCATAAGGAAGGTAGCATCAAGGTCCTCTATAAGGACAACGTAGAGCTTAGGGTATGTATGGATCACACAATTATATTTAAAATGTAACATTGGTTGTTAAACTGTAATTGACTGCAATATGTTGTTATTAATTGCACGTTTATTGTTTCCCCCCACATACCATCTTTATGTTGACCGACGTTTTGTTTGTAAGTGTTTTAGGTACAAACCCAAAAGGACAAACAGTAAAATGTCACATTATGAACAGATAAATTAAAGTGCAAGGAGAATTAGTTAGACTAGAATTCATAAGTGGATAAAAGTTTAGAAATCCAAACTTTTCAAATGTATGCAAAATTTTATTTATTACAGCTTTTCAGTATAGTCTGGTGAAGTTTGATAATTATTAATGTTTATTTGTCGAACCTTGATCCGGAAATTGGGATAACGGCTCTGACCTCCTGGTCTCCCTTAATTGGGTGTTACTGGAAGGCAGGGTCGTTACATTTGGTATCAGAGCCAAGGTTCCTCACTTAACCATTAATAATTATTAAATTTTACAAACTTTATAGAACCCCAAGGGAGTTATTAGAGGATTATCCGAAAGATAGAGGTGTCTAGAAAAGGATCACGACTGGGGGTTGGCAATATTTTCCTACACACCGCTAGTCAGAATACGATGACTCCCAGATCCATGTGACTGCCTGGCCGAAGTCTTATGGTATGATTCGAAATAAGACACCTTTAGGACTCTCTCATCTTATTCATCCCTTCTCATCACACATTATATTAAGGATTTTAAGAGTTAGAGTTTTTCTCTCTCTTCCCCACCCTCATGTGGTATGGGTAAGTAAGTTAAGGATTAAGGAATCCTCCATCAAATTAATAAAATATATGTAATAAGACGTCATCGGCATAAGTATAATTAGTTTAAAGGTATAGAATAAAGAGTCTATGTGTATGCTTATGCAGATGGCTCGCGTGAAGACAGTGGTTGTCCCAGATGCCACCAATGGTGGTGGACCTTCACACAAGCAAAAGGTGTCTTCTGAGAAGAGGAAGAGGAACCACGGTGGAGATTCCTCAAACAAGAGGAAGAGACCTAAAGAAACCACTCAGGAGGCCCCTAACCCTGACTCGATACCCTTCAGCAACCTTGATCAAGAAGAAGACCAAAGGTACAAGGATCAACATGAGTACGAGGAGGTGGCCCGGATGGAAGAAGATCAAGCTGGTGGTCCCAAACCAGCCATGACAATCCACACCCCTGATGCTTTGTGAATGGAACAACAGAAGAAGTGGACAGAGGCCATTAGTGCCTTGGCTCTCCGAGACTTAAGTAGAGGTGAAAATGGTGAGCCACTTCCTATTCATCCTCAACTGGGAGCCACCATCTTGGACTTCGTCAAGCTAAGCATTGAGAAGTTTTAGGGAGAAGATAAATCTGAGGTAGTCGACAAGGTGGAAGCTTGGCTGCTTGCAGTCAAGAATGGATTCAGCATGCTTGAGGTACAGCCGAGCAAGCAGGTCCTCTTTTCTTCTCATCTCCTGGAAGGAGCAGCCAAGATATGGTGGGAGACTCACATCATAGGCCGAGACCTAATTGAAGAACCAATGGTATGGGCTGACTTAAGATGATCTTCACTGCCAGATTCACCCCTGTCTCAACTAAGAAGGAAAAGAAAAGGGAGTTCACCAACATGACTCAAGTAAACTCATCTGTGGCAGAGTTTGGGCACAAGTTTCGAATCCTGGAGGATTTCAGGCATATGACGGATGAGGAAAGAAGGGTGGAACACTTAGTAGAGCGTCTTCACCCTGCAATCAAGCCCCATGTGATGGAAAGTAAACCCAAAACCTTCACCAAAGCTTACAACATATACTTTAGACATGGAGAGGACTGTGATGCCTGCCCAGTTTCCACCCAAGGGGTATTTGGGTTTCACTAAAGGAACTCAAGGTCAGAAGAACAACCACAAGAAAGGTCTAGGATGTCATCATGCTAAAGGAAGATAGGGAGGAAAAGGGAAACCCCATCAAGAGAACAACCGACCGCTATGACGCACCTACGGAAAGGGGCACGCCGATGAGTGTCGCTACAAGAAGAAGACATTCTTTCGGTGCCATCAAGAAGTACACCTACAATCTGTTTGCCCTCTACCAGATCCAAGAGGACCAGGATAGGTAGAAACCCCACCAGTAGTAGCTCCACATGTGGAAGCTCCACCTATAGCTGTAGCCCCACCTACTAGAGAGAGAAGACAAGCTCGGGTGTTTTCCATTAATAATGAGGAAGCTCAAGCTAATGGTAATCGGTTGATCGAGGGTAATAACCCTTAGATTTTTCCTTTATGTTTTAAAGTTAAGCATGTAATGGTCTAATGCATGATGAAAAAGAATGTTGGCATGCTTGAAGTCATGGGACACAATGTAAAAGCTTTGTTTGACTCTGGATCTACTAATACTTTCATTTCAAGAAATCTCGCAACTATGCTTTGTTTGGATATCAAGGATTTAGGGTATGTCTTGGATGTTACAACCCCGAGTGGTCAAATCTTTACATCCCTTTTGAAAACTCTGGTGATACCTGTGAGATATCGAGATCATGAGTTTCCTACAGACTTTATCCTTCTTGATATGAATGACTTTGATGTGATCATTGGTATGGATTGGATTTATACTTATAGGGCCAATATTGACTGTAGGGAGAAGAAAGTGATCATTAAGAAACCAGGTCACCCACCTTTTCTCATTACGGATAGGAAAGATGCCACCACCAGCTTGTATGTGTCAGCCTTGAAAGCAGATAAAATGATGAGTAAAGGGTGTCGAGCATTCCTGGCAGTAGTCACCGAGCCAGAAGCCAGGGTACAACCATTAGATGAAATAGAGGTAGTTAGGAGCTATGCAGATGTTTTTCCAGATGATCTACCTAGGATTCCTCCCAAGATAGAGGTAGAGTTCACCATAGAGCTAGCTCTTGGGACAAGCCCTATTTCCTGAGCACCTTATAGGATGGCCCCTGCAGAGTTGCTCGAGTTGAAGAAATAATTGTAGGAATTGCTAGATAAGGGTTTTATCCGTCCTAGCACATCACCATGTGGAGCACCGGTTCTTTTTGTAAAGAAAATGGATGGTTCACTTTGAATGTTCATAGACTACCATATGATCAACCAGGTTACCATTAAGAACAAATATCCTTTACCCCAGATAGATGACTTGTTTGACCAGTTGAAGTCAGCTCGAGTCTTTTCTAAGATCGACTTGAGATCGGGTTACCACCAGTTGAGAGTTAAGAGTGAGGACATCCTGAAAACAGCTTTTAGAACACGTTATGGCCACTATGAGTTTGTGGTTATGCCTTTTGGGTTGTCTAATGCACCTAGTGTTTTCATGAACCTTATGAATAGTGTCTTCCAACCCTTCCTTGACTCGTTTTTCATTGTTTTCATAGATGACATACTAGTTTATTCGGATGACTTATATCAACACCGAGACCACATAATTAAAGTCCTTGATATCTTGAGAAAGTAGAAGTTCTACGGCAAATTCTCCAAATGTGAGTTTTGGATAGACCGAGTCATGTTCCTTGGACACATCATCTCAGGAGGAACGATCATCGTAGATCGAGCTAAAGTGTCGGCAGTTCGAGACTAGTCTGCACCAAAGAACCCTTCTGAGATCCGAAGCTTCTTGGGGTTAGCAGGATACTATCGACGTTTCATCAAGGATTTCTCAAAGACCGCCTTGCCTTTGACCATGTTGACTCAGAAGGATGTGAAGTTTGAATGGTTCAATGTGTGTGAAGCTCATTTTCAGGAGTTGAAGGAGAAGCTGACCACTATACCAATTTTGACTCTACCATCAGGCAATGTTTCATGATTTTCACCGATGCATCAAAGATGAGACTTGGCTGTGTGTTAGAACAGAATCAACATGTGGTTGCATATGCCTCCTAACAACTCAAGCCCAATGAGGTGAATTACCCGATGCATGACTTAGAGCTAAGTACTATCATTCATGCATTGAAGATTTGGCGGCATTACCTGTATGGTGCTACTTTCGAGATATTCACTGACCATAAGAGCCTGAAATACCTCTTGACATAGAAAGACCTGAACCTACGACAGCGATGATGGATGGAGTACATGAAGGATCACGACTTCACCATCTCTTATCATCCATGAAAGGAGAATGTCGTTGCAGATGCTTTGAGTTGGAATTAGCTCAAGTGTGTAGCTATTTTGTCCAGTTAGTGGAAGAGTTTAGAAGAGCTGGTAGATTGGTCTCCCCAACTATTTGATGATCAAGTTCAATTGGCCAACATCCAGATACACTCGGAATTGTTGGGTGAGATTGTAGCATCACAGTTGGCCAGTGGAGAACTTGACAAGATGAAAGGCTTGATGAAGAAGCCTCAGACCCATCTTTCTTTGGGAATAGATGGAGGGATTAGATTTGAGAATCGTATATGGGTCCCAAATGACTCACCGTTGAAGGGATGTATCCTACAAGAGGCTCATGGTTCTAAGTACACAGTGCAACTGGGAACTACTAAGATGTTTAAGGACATGTAGAGGTTTTTCTGGTGCCCAGGAATCAAGAGAGATATTGCAGCATATGTGGTCAGCTGTCTTACGTGCCAAGTGGTTAAGGCTGAACACCAATGACCCAGTGGACTGTTATAGTCTATAGAGATTATAGAATGGAAATGGGAGAAGATCACCATGGATTTTGTGGTGGGTCTACCTCAGACTAAGAAAGGTCATGATGCTATATGGGTTGTGGTAGATCGCCTTACCAAGTCAGCACACTTCCTTGCCCTAAATACCACTGCTAAAGTGTCAGACTTAGTTGAGTTGTATATCAGAGAGATAGTGCATTTACATGGCGTACTCAGTTCCATCATGTCCGATAGAGACCCAAGGTTTACTTCCAAGCTGTGGAAGCAAGTTGAAGAGGAACTTGGTGCAAAGTTGAGGTTCAGTACCGCTTATCACCCCCACATAGATGGACAATCCAGACCCTAGAGGATCTGCTGAGAGCTTGTGTGCTTGATTGGGGTGGATCATGGGAGCAGTACTTACCGTTAGCTGAGTTTGCCTACAACAACAGTTACCAAGCCAGTATTGGGATGCCTCCGTATGAAGCTCTATATGGGAGACCATGTCGGTCACCAATTCACTGGGATGATGTTGGTGAAAGGATCTTGTTGAGGTCAGATGAACTCCAAGTGTATGCTGATAAAGTCACTTTGATCAGGCAAAGGCTAAAGAGAGCCCAGGATTGAAAAAAGTTGTATGTTGATGCGAGGTGGACTGATGTGCATTTCATTGTGGGAGAACATGTTTTTCTAAAAATCCAACCACTCCGAGCTATAGCTAAGAATAGAGGAAAGTTGAGTCCCCGATATGTGGGTTCGTTTGAAGTATTAGAACAGATTGGTGAAGCCACATATCATTTGGTGTTACCCCCTCAATATAGTATGATGCATGATGTGTTTCACGAGTCCAATCTGAAGCGATATATGTAAGATCTGAGCCATGTGTTGAGCATTGAACCCATTGAGCTTCAAGGGAAGCTAACTTATCCCGAGTTACATTTGTGGATTCTAGATACCAAGGTGAAAGAACTCAGAAATAAGAATATAGAGATGGTAAAGGTTCTTTGGAAGCACCATGGAGAGGATGAAGCCACATGGGAGCTAAAGACGGACATGGAAAAGGCATGTCCTAATTTGTTTGTTTGATTGATGAATTTTGGGGGCAAAATTCCAATAAGGAGGGGAGGTTGTTATAACCCCATTTTTCTAAATCATATATTGAGATTTGTAAATTTCCATTTAAAAAATAAATGAAATCAATGGTTGATTTAATGGTTTGATTTTAATGAATTTCTTGTATGATAGACTTGTATGTTTTCTTAATGGGCCTTATTGGCTATTGAGACCAATTGAAAGAAAAAGAAAAAAAATAAAAAGAAAAGGAAAAGGAATCCAATTGTATAAAGGAATAAACAAGAAAATAGATAAAAGAATAATAATAGACTAAGTAGTATTGTCCAAGATAGTATTTTGAAATATTAAGGTTCCTTGAGGTTCAAGGAACTCAACATAATAATATAATGGAAAAGGAAATAGAAAATAGTTGGAAAATATAAATAAATAAGTGTTAACTTGCAACTGAAGAAAAGTGGTCATTTTCATTAGATAATGATGCCAATTTTTTTATGAAGAGAGATAAAAGCATAAAAGAGGTTCCCTTAAAATTTGAAATAAAAAGGAGTTCTAATTTGGGTTATTGCCTTTTCAAATTAGCCTTAATAATGTGAATTATCTTGGAAAATAGGAAAAATTCCTTTCCTTTGGTTGAGCACGTGCATTGATGGTTGTTGGATCTTGATCCAACGTGCACTGCTGATCATCGAGTCCCAGTAGATCTCAGACTGTAGCATGGTTATAGGGGGATTTTCCCCATCATTTTTCTCACAAACCAGTTCATGTGCACTCCTAGAAATTGGTTCCCTGAGTTCGGGGGAAGGAGAGGAACCTTCTCGACCCTATGATGATAGGCTCCCAACGCGTCTACGCGAAATGCCCAATTGGGTTAAAGGGTAGTTGGCGGCGGGGTTGAGAAAACCCTGAAGGAGGCCCCTACGTCCTATATAAAGGACCCCTCTTACTTCCTCTCACCCACACAACCTCAGACGACTGCTTCCCCAATCTCAGAACCCTCCCTCTCACTCTATTTCTCTTGCTCCGGCAAAGGACCACCGCAGCGCCGCCACATTGTCAAGAAAAGAAAAGGAGGAAGACGAGAAGTAGGGACCCTTGGATCGGGGTCCATCGTCGACTCAAATGGGATCCAACGGACCGACGTTAGGAGCAGGGCACACATTTGAGTTAGTGGGTGCGTTTTACACAGAGCGTTTGATCAGAGTCCATCGTGGACCTGAGGAAGATTCGACGATTGCCAGTAAGTAGTAGCGCGTGCTACCAGGTTAGTGGGAATGATTGACGTGGAACGTTAGATCTAGACGCGGACCATTGGCACACCGATCGAACGGCCAGAGAAATTTGGTAATTAGTTCTCTCTAATCGATAATCCAGAAATAGCCTTTTCTTTGCAAAATTCATAGAAATAGCTAGGAATCTCGAATGGAAAAACATTATACATGAAAGTTGCATAGAAAAATATGAGGAACAAGATAAAATTGGTTTGATAACCTAATTCTATCCCATTTTACAAATGTACCTTAATTTTGTAGAAAAATGTATTAAAAGGTAATTAGAAACCCTAATTGTATATAAAGGGTGAATCTTCGTGGATTAATAGGTTGATATGAAGCATATTAACCTATTGGATATTAAGATAGAGTTTTCATCTATTTTGAATGTAATATTGGCTAATTTAGGGTTTTAATCTTTAAATGAAGGATAATATGTATGGAAACCCTAATTTAGGGTAAAAGAAGAGGAAAAATCTTGTTTATTTCGAATTATGGAAAAAGGTTGCTAAATGATGATCCTAAGTCTATTAAGAGTAGTAAGATGGGAAATTTAGGGGTTTTATGTAGATTTGCTAAATTAGGATTCATAATGTTAAAAGTGGAGACAAAACTCTAATTTCAAAGGAAACCCAAAAAATGAATAGAAATCCTAAGATGTAAAGATGAGTTTGGTTAAATTTTGATAAAATGAAATGTGTATATTTATTTCAAGACTTATGTGCACAATTGGTTTCTTGGTTGAGATTACTTTAATTGGTTGATTCTACCTTAAAATCTGCAATCATAGGTATGTGGTTACGTTTACGATTAACCGCCTTAGTTTCACGATGATTCCCGGAGATTTTATTGGTTGTTTGAAATAAACTGTTTGGATGACTTTTATTTCATGCAACTATAAAGTGACTATGATTATCAATATAAATATATATAACTGGCTTAGATCCGAATCCTCCTTTGTGGCTTTGTAAATGCTAAAAAGGGTAACCTAGAGTAAGGTCTAGGCTATCATGAGTTAGAAATTGGGCTACCCACGTGTAGTGCCATGAGACTCTATAGCACACAGTGAGTTAAGGAGTGGGATACCTATGGGTAGTGCCATGTGACTCAACCCTAGAAACTAATTCACCAGTTAGGTAGGATCATGAGGGGTTTAATGGGGATCTACCATAGGGAAGGTAGCATCCACGTCCTCTATAGGGATAGCATAGAGGTTAGGGTATGTATGGATCACACAGTTATATTTAAAATGTAAAGTTGGTTGTTAAACTATAATTGACTGCAATATGTTGTTATTAATTGCACATTTATTGTTTCCCCCATATACCAGCTTTATGTTGACCGACATTTTGTTTGTCGGTGTTTTAGGTACAAACCCAAAAGGACAAACAGTAAAATGTCACATTGTGAACACATGAATTAAAGTGCAAGGAGGATTATTTAGACTAGAATTCATAAGTGGATAGAAGTTTAGAAATCCAAACTTTTCAAAGGTTTGCAAAATTTTATTTATTACAGCTTTGCAGTATAGTCTGGTAAAGTTTGATAATTATTAATGTTTATTTGTCAAACCTCGGTCCAGAAATTGGGATAACGGCTCTGACCTCCTGGTCTCCCTTAATTGGGGGTTACTGGAAGGCAGGGTCATTACAAATTGCCAGACCCTAAACTTTTAATCGGGAATGAAATAGAGAAAGGGGAAGAGTCTGGTTCACGTGGGTGCTATTAAGTTAACAATAGACGATGGTTATTAAACAAAACTGACGCTTAAAATAAAAGGTGTTGGTCATAAGAAAAAAAACCGACACCTATGTTAAATGATAGTCATCGGTTTTAACTAGAATAACCGACGTCTTTTTACATATTCCGACAAAAAAAAGTTCTCAGATTATGACCATAGTCATCGATTGCCTCAGAAAACTGACACCAAAGGGGGGTAAAATTTTTCACGAGTGCAACGCGCAAAATCACTTCAGCATCAGTTATTACAAGAAAACCGACGACAAAAGTGGGCCTGATTTCTGTCTCCCAAAAAACCTTTAGTCGTCGGTTATTTAGTAAAAAACCAATGCCGAATTTTAAATTTTGGAGGTAATTTTTTTACACTGAAAAAATTGGATTTGGCAGACGATTTTTTGCATCGGTTTCTTACAAAGAAACCGATGCTAAATAAAAAGTGATACCCATATATGGCCAGTGTTCACATATAGATGTTGGTTTGTGTACTTAACCAACATTGTAGGTATTAGGCATCAGTTTCTTGGATACAACTGATGCCTCTAAATGTGACGTTATAAGCCATTTCTTTAGTAGGGTACAATAGATATGTCCATAAACATTTTAGATTACATGTTTACATTGTGGGATATAGCATGTATATGATATGTACTTTGTATATGTGGTGATTGGATAAAGTATATGTATTTATATATATACAAACTCCCTCAAATAAAATACTAAGTCTAATATAATTTCCATTGGTGACACACATGAAAATCTTGATCGATTAAGTGTAGGTACTCAAGGGGTGGTGCTCCATCTATCTCATGGATGTGTGATGGTAATAATGTCGGCCTGCCAAACGGGGTGCATTATTATCGTGTCAGCATTTGGTTCGGGCTTAACTAATTAACTTTAATGAGATAAGCACCAGAGGTGTGTAAAGGACTATGGCAACAATTTGTGCATATCATCTATCAAAGAATTCTCTAACATGCAATTGACAAATGTTGTCTACCTTAATAGTTAACTATGGATGCTGGAATTGGCCAGGTAATAGTTGAATTATTTTGGATCTTGACTCACTAGAAGGTTGTACACTACAACCTTCCAAATTGATATGTGAGGGTTATCAATTTGAATAAAATAGTGAAATCGATAGCTTATGAAAGATCTAATTAATATCGTCAACTTTAATCAAATTAAATCAAAAATGAGTTTTTAATAGAATTGCAAATATCTTTTGTAGAATCAAATAGAAACAAACAACAACTACTTTTATTCGTGATCAGTCCTTGAGAAGGAAAAGTTAAATGGGAATAGCTTCTATGACTGGTTCAGGATGTTGATAATTGTTCTCACACACGAGTGAAAGCTCTATGTCCTGGAGACACCAGAGCCAGATGAACCCCTTCTTAATGCACCTATGGCAGACAGAGATGCTTACAAGAAGCATACTAAATATGTTTTTGATCTCAAGTGCCTGATGCTATGCTACATGAAATATGATTTGTAAAGGAAGCATGAGAACATGCATGTTATTGAGATGGACACACATATTAAGGACATGTTTCAAGAGTAGGCAAGACAGGATATATTTGATGTCTCTATGGAACTGTTCAAATGTAACATGATAGAAGGAGATCCTGTAGGTCCTCATGTACTCAAGGTCATTGTCTATGTGGAATCCTGGTTAGAATGGTATCCCCTTGGGTCAAGAGTTGGCCACTGATGTGACTCTGGAGTCTCTGCCAAAATCATATAGTTAGTTTCTCATGAACTACAATGTGAATGACTTTGACAAGTTGTTCATAGAGTCACAAATGAAGAAGAATTGAGACACAAATGAAAAAAGATAAGCCCAAGTATGTGATGATGATCGACAAGACAAAGGGAAAGTCCAAAGGAAAAGGAAAAGGTAAGAAGTGTTCTAAGGCTAGCCAGAAGCCCAAATCTTCATATTTCAAGGAAAATGGAGGATTAAAGAAGAGAGGCGATTGTCACCATTGTCACCATCCTGGCCATTGGAAAAGGAATTGCCCTCTCTTTCTGGTGGAATTAAAGATGAAGAAGGAAGGGGCAAAGACCTCTACTTCAAGTATAAACGTTATAAAATAAATTTTATTACTAATTCACCATGGTATGTGATATCAGATGTAGATCTCACATGCGTTGATGTGCATGATCTGATAAGAAGTAAAGCCTTTATGAAAGGGCATGGATGGACTATGTAGAGAAAGAGTTGTTGCAGCCATAGTATACAATTAAATTTATCTTAAGGCATGTAATATAGCTAGTTAAAAAGCTATTTTATTATGCCAAAATAGAAACATTTACTTTATGTATCTTGTATGACAAGGATGATAAATTAATAAAGAGCTTTTAATGCTTATATTTCAAAGATGTGATCTTGTATGGCAATGACCTAACCATCTAATGAACTTTATATGTAAAAGATCTAAAGATGAATGTTTATAATGTGAATACCAAAAGATTATAATTGATAACTCAAACAATCAACAACCTTCAAATTGCCATCTTGGGCACATATATAAGAAATGCATTTCTAGAATCCATATTAATTTTTATCTTGACACTTTTGGTTATTGAACCAACAAGAGACATGCAAGTCTTATTGATGAGAAATACAACAAACCACCTCTCACTAGGTGTGGTGGAGAGAGAAAGCATTATATTAGGCCTTATACATGTTGATGTATGAAGATCTTATAGAATAAATGCGAGAGGTAGTTGTTTGTACTTCACTATATTTATTGATGATCTTAGTTGATATATGGTTTGTATTTGGTTTGATGATGTATCAGAAAGAAGGAATTACATCTTGAGGAATCATGATGTGATTATCATTTAATCTAATCTTCTAATCTCGTCATTAATATAGACTTTACATTAACACAATGTACCATGTAAAATGGTTTAAAAGACATCATTTATGATATGATGTGGGAATATCCTGATATATCTTAAGGATTGAAACCTACATAAAGAAAGTGGTTTCTTGAAAAGGTTTATCCACAAAGCATAGTTGTAATTGTTGTATGCTACCTTTAATCCTTATCGTACAAGACAAGTGTTTTGTTTCTAGGATAATTGAGTTCCCAAGGAATTAGTGGGAGTAAAAGTAGAACTCAAAAGATTTGAGGTCAACAAGAAGGTACAATGAGAACAAGTGAGAATCACAAATTGTTGTGGAATCTCAATTTTCTAATGTAACACAGAACCTCATAGTTCTAGTAGAACATATCTGAGATTGAAAGATTGTGAATCCAACAACTCAGATAGGTTGGCCATAAGATGATCAACCAACAAATCAACTAGAAGCTATTGAGAACCATAATGTAAGAAATGGCTTCAAACCATTATTGATTCCATGTAAACTAACAAGGTATGACATTTCTAGTACCACCTGAAGGGGTAATACCCAAAGGGTGCAAGTAGGATCTTGTTGAAAAGACCTACATGGATAACCTAAATGATAGATTGGTGGCAAAGAATTTCAAATCAATTCAAACTATTGAATATGAAGCAATTCCTTCACCAATTTTCATGCTTGTTGATACATCTGGTATAGACTATGAGACTTGGCATATGAAGATTAAAACTAGATTCCTTAAAAGGAATATTTGAGAGGATGCATATGTGACATACCCTAAAGCTTTTATAACTTCATGAATGCAAATAAAGTTTGTAATCTATAAAGTTCAATCTGAGAGATTGAACAAGAATATCAGAGATGTGATCTTTTACTTCACAACATACTCAAAGAGTTTGACTTGAATCAAGATAAAAGATGAAATATATGATTACAAAAGATTTAGTGGAATCATATATGAATATTACACATTTTCATGGGAATAACATCTCAATACTTTTAGTATTGATACATGGCATGGAAAACACCTTCAACAATGAAGAATTAGATGAAACAAATTATGTGATAGGGATCGAGATCTATACAGATAGTTCTTGAAAGTTTCATGACCTGAAATGAGCACATATATAAGCATGGTTCTAAAAGAGTTCAACATGTGGGATTCAATGAGAGAGAATCAGGGATTAGTCTCTCAAGAAACCCAAGTTCTGATTCTTGTGAAGAATGGGAAAGATATGAATAAGATGTCATATCCACCAACAATTGAGTCTAACATGTATTCTATACATTGTACCCATCCCAAAGTCTTATATGTGTTGCACATGGCAATATGATATTAGTTTCTAATGAAGGTCATTGGAATGTCAGTAAAAGATATCCAATAGTACTTGAGAAGCACTAAGGATAAGTTGCTACATTATATAAACAAGGAAGAGTTGGGTGTAAAGGGTTACACTGATGCAAGCTTCTGGAATGACAAAAGTGATCGCAATATAAAATATGTTTAAAAGAAAAGATTTGTAAGTTGGAAAAGTTCCGAACTATAGGACCATTAATTCAATTTTATAATAGAATTCGAGTGTCCTAGTGATATGAACACATGAGTGGATACTATATGAATCTAGAAGTTCATATGATTAACTTAAAGATATTCCAACCATTGATGACACAGTAGAGATACTGTGACAACAATGGAGCTACATGTTATGCAAGGAATAATAGATAGCATATTATGACATTTTCATCTCATAGAAACCAGATGACAAACATGCAATATATAGACTAGAGCAAAGTATTTCTATCCCACTGGAGTAGCACATGTGCAATAGAAACATGGTGGACATGTTTAAAATCACTAAGAGTGACATTCATGGGTGATTGACTCTAAGTGCAAGTGGGAGTATGTTGGTATGGTATACCCAGAGAGCCAATCATATGATGATTTTGATGGAATGCCACATAAAGGATTTTATTAATAAAAATAAAGGCAAGCTTCCAATTCATTCTATTTCACTCAGTTATGAGATAATGAGGAAACATAATGAATGTCTAAAGAATGACAATACTCAATGACGTATGTCTTCAAGTACGTAACTTGAACAATGAGATCATATGAATGCAAAGAGTATGTACATTCATATTATGTATGTAGTCTGTTGTTACTGTGGAAACCAAATACACAGTAGTAGCACTTAAGACTAAAGTGTGTGTTGGTTCGTAATGAAATCTCATCTATCATGATATGTGATATCAAACAAAACACACAAATACTTGTTAGACAACAATGTATCAGACAGAACCACCTTGAAAGTGACACATGGAAACCATACTTGGTAGTCATAGTCATCTCTCATAGTGTAGGTGGTGAGTGTGGTTCTTAGACCTAAAGTCACTACACTCATCACATGTCATTTGGTATACTTTGACATCATCCAACATAATCCTGAATAAGGGTTGCCATAAATGAAATGATTGGGTGACTATGACACATGGTGAATGTGAGTGATGTTGATGGGATTTGTCCCTCCTACTAGAGTTTGACATCCTATACACTTGATAAGTGTGACTGAGAAACCCATGTGCATGTACATAAGAATCAATATATGATATTGAGGTCACATATATCTTAGAAAAACTACTCTAGGTTCAAGAAACATGGATGGAGCTTTGAAGAGGACAACGAAACCATGCCTCGAGTTCATTTCGAATATCAGAGACAAATGAATTATACAATCATTATACCACCTTACACAGATTGTAGGTTGAAGTTGTTCTTTAAATTTCCATTCACTTGGGTATCACTGATGTGTGATTAGACACCACTCTTTGCTTGTGATGTTATGACTAGTTATGGACATTCACTCCCAACATGATATGTGACATGTAGGGTAAAAAACATTGGAATTCACCTAGAAGAGGTGTTTAATCAGGAATGATGATTCATTTTATTGCCAAAGTGTTTGGGTATTCAATTTAAGCAACAAATCTACTGACTAGGCTCCCAACCTACCAGTTCTATTATTCAAACAACTGGTTGGAGTTTCTGATTCATTAGAAATTGAATTGGCAGAGTTTTGCCTAAACTTAGTAGTGAACTGATCGATTCACTTAGAGAATCAGTCGGTTCACTATGGCTTATTTCTTTTCATATATGAGACCTTGAGGGTCCTTGATCATTGGTTATGCAGGAAGTGTATGAAGATACAAGCCAAGACTCGTGCCTGCCATCATGATGATGATATTGTCTGGGTTACTAATGAGATAGGAGAGATTGAAAGTCACATTGTAGGCATCTTAAAACCTATCCAAAAGAGTCTCATGATATCTATTTCTATGGAGGAGTTGGTCCTAGATGTTGGGCTTCCCGATCAGGTCTTTAGAGAACCTATTATGACAGTGAAGAGCATTCCCCATAGTTGTCGACTTGCTTTCTCTCAAGCATTGAAGACATCTCTTTACAAAGTTATCGCTGATCCAAGATCCATATCTGCTTGGGTGAGAGTGTTGCTTCTTCCACCTTATACTTTATAGGTGTTCCATTCTTAGAATAGACGGGATAACAGGTCCGGAAATAGAAAGTCTATAGAACAACGTCTTATTCTTAGCTCACTTCCTACATGGGGAGAAGTTGACGATATTACTATGCAAGTGGACAAGGTGTTGAACGCTCCTAGACCTGAGGCTATAGACCATGAAGGTGGCTACTCAAAGGAGGAAGATAAAAAAGTAAATCCAACATCAAGAAGTGCCTTTGTAGGGTTGCAGACGACCATTTTACAACTGCCGTAAAAGTATTGTCTTCATCAGGCATTGCACATACAATGAAGATACCATAAGGGTTTTGGAGGCAAAATACCCGTGCAAGCCACCTCCTTCATTACAGTTTGAGGGACCACCACATTTTTGATGCTATGTGTGGAGAGGGGTTTGTCATGGCCACTGACCTCCTACATGCCATCACCCTCGTTGTTAACTTATGGTTGGGAGGGAGATGTCCCTTGTGCTTGGAAGAGATTTTATAGCTTATGTGTTTCTTACGCTGCTACTTAAGCCATACAGCATCATACTCCCCATCATAGTTGGTATGATTTGGAGGCTCTTAGTGTCCAAATTTTCTATGGTAGGAGTGAGTAAATATATGGTCAAGTATCTTAATAACTTCCAATTTGGAGTGGGTATATCTGGTGGGGCAGAAGCTATTTTACACAGTGTCAATAGAGTGTTGAACGTGCAACATAGCGATGGTTTTATATCCATGCTCACAGTGGATTTTTCTAATGCCTTCAATCTGGTTGATAGGTCTACCTTACTATGTGAGTTGAGGTAGAGGTGTCCATCTATATCTTTGTGGTGGAGTTCTTGTATGGCTAGGAAGTAAGGCTATACCTTGGGGATAGACGTATCTGGTCAGTCACTGGGGTGCAACAAGGTGATCCTTTGGGCCCACTTGTTTTTTTCCCTTGTACTACATCCACTTATCCATCATATCAGGGATAACTATTATTCATGTGTGGTATCTTGATGATGGAACAAATCATTGGGGACACGGAGGAGGTGGCCAAGTTTCTGGGTATCATACAACAGTGTGGATCAGATTTGGGTCTGGTTATAAATAATCATAAAACTGAGCTTTTCTGGCTTACATGTGATGGTAGGAAGCTTCATAAAGAGTTTTTCGTGATGGATATTGGAAGACCTTTGTTAGGGGTAAGTTGCTTGGAGGAGCTGTTAGTAGAGAGAAATTTTATTGAGGGTTTGGCTATGGAGAGGGATTCTAAGGCTGTGAAGTTGATGTATCTTCTACCTCAGTGGGTGATCTCCAGAGTGAGATTCTCTTATTCCAATCGTGTATGGGTATTGCAAAACTTTTATTTGGATTGAGGATTTGTCAACCTATGTACATGGAGGAGGCATCATTATTGTTTGACAGAGGCTTACGAGGGTCTATTGAATACATTGTAGTTTGTGAAGGTCCTTTTTTTGGGGACCTCCAATTGAGGGTGTCTTCATTGACCATTTGTCTTGGTGGGTTGGGGCTATATTTAATAGTTGAGGCTTCCTCGTATGCTTTTGGGGCACCTAGGGCCCAATCTTGGGTGCTTCAGGATCACATCTTGCAAGAAAGTGAGATTCACGACATTGATTTGGACTTTGATTGTGCTCGAGATCATCTTCATGTCACGATTCCTCCTTCAACCTCAGTTGTTTTTCTAGAAAAGACACCATCCCCCCAAAGGCCCAAAATGCTTTGGCGAGTGCTCTTTTTAGTAAAATAATTGAGGATATGGAGGTTAAGTTTGACACGACCATTAGAAAGAAGGCAATTTTTGGGTGTCTTCAAGATGATCATGCTAAAGATTTTATCCTTATTATTCCTATTGATGGACTTGGTTTGTACATGTCACTAGTGGAGTATCGTAGTATCCTTAGATATCGTCTCATGATTCCTTTATTTCCAGTCGATGAGATATTACCAGTTCGTCATATGGCGTGCATGGACACTTTTGGGGAACATGTGGTTCATTTTAGGGACCTTCTAGGATTTAAGTACATGCACGATCTTGTTAGGGGTGTTCTATTTTATGTACTCAAATGTGTATGTGTTGTTGCTAAGAAAGAGGCACATGTGAACTTTTTAACTGATCCACAAGAGGGGATATCCATACCTATACCTGCTAATATTTTGATTTTTGAATGGGTCGAAGGGAAACATGTGTGTGTTGATTTAACAAAACTTTCTCCAGTGGTGTGATTGAAGTGTGGGGCCTTTACATCGGGACATGGTTCCCTTAAAGCTGCTTCATCCAAAGTGGTCAAGTATGAGAAAGTGTGTATTGAGAATCAGCATGCCTTCATCCCTTTTGGATTTGATACTTTTGAATCCTTTGCACTAGAAGCAGTGGAGCTTTTGAAGAGGGTCCAAAAGGTTATGCATAGTAATGATATGGCTCCTAAGTGTAGGGATGTAGTGTTTCAAAGGATTGGTTTTTCTATCCAAAAAGGACTAGCGGTGCAACTTGTTGCCCACTTGTCATATATTTTGATGTAAGAATTTCATTTAGTAAAAAATATTTGTTCTGGTTCATAGAGAATCGATTGGATCAGCTCACCAACTGACCAGTTGGGGTCATGAGACTACGGGCTCACAACGGCGAGACACCCAGTTTGTGGAGAAATTTGATTACATCAAGGATTAGTGTTGGCATCATGTTGTTCAATAACTGGATTCAAATTGCCAATTCATATGCAATTGGGAAACATGGCGAACAATCCAGTTTGCTGAGCGAACTAATTAGCCCACTAAGAGAACTAATTTGCTCTCATGTGAACTGATCGGTTCACCCTTGCAAGTCATGAAAATTCATGATCTTCCAGTCCCTTCCACTCCCACATAGACTTGGAACCCTGACCCTAACCCCTCCTTTAAATAGAGGGGTATTGGGGCTTTCTAAAGACATAATTCAAATGCCTCTAACAATTGTTGTCATCCTCTCTCATTGTGATAACCAATAGAGAGCCCGAGCAAGTCCTACCTACTAAAGGGAGGGATAGAAAAGGAGAAAGAATTGTGGGAGAACAAGTTAGTAACTAGTACACCAATGAAAGGGACAACTTCTTCCTATCTATTCTAGTAGACTAACAAGATTTCAAGGTGGTCTGTGTTGACTTACCATATAGGCTTGCTGGCCTTTTCCCATTGCTAGGAGGACAACGTCAGTGTATAGTCCATGGTGAAGACCGGGAGCTGCACAGATGTCATCCAAGTGCAACTAGGAGTGTAGCACTACTGCAATGGGTTATAACTGTTGGACTTGCTCTAGGACCATGTATGAACTCGTTAAACCAGTCTTTCCATTACATAGTTGTTGACGAGATCTTGCTATCCTAGGGAATGTGGATAGATAAATTTTGTTTGTGTTGCATACTTTGTGCCCATATTTCCCTAGAGTTAATCCTCATAGTTATGACCTTGAGAGGGATAAATTAATTACTCCCATAAATATTTAAATTTTTGATATTTCACAATATTGTTAATATCATTCATTAATTACAAAGCCAAGAATCCATAACAGATTCCAATATTTTGTTTTGGGTCACAAGTGGATTCATTGGGTCAAAATGAGACACATTGCATTTTGGTGCTTGTACTTCAAGAAATTTTAATGAAGTGTAAATAGGAATGAAAATTTGAAGAAAGGAAAATTCAATTTTGGAGGATTATGTATCATAGCTCAAAAATTAAATTCAATATCAAAATCCAGTATGTTACATACAAAGAGGATCCTTCAGATGGTATTTTGTTTGGTAGAAGTTTACTTTGTGTTTGAATGAGGTTAAAAATGTCAGAGCTAGATCAAGGTGTGGAATAAACAATGGGATTTATATTATGTGTCTTGATAATTAGGTTTAAGGTTTGTGTCTTTGTAGTTTTTAGAGTGAGATGGGAAAAAAGTTTGGAAAGGAATTATATGATAGTCATGGGATGGTGGTACACCCTATGTCCTGAGTCCCCATGGATGTCTTACCCGCTAACAACAAGAGGGAGATGATGGTAGGGAATTTGTTGGATTAGGGCCCGATCTATGGTTACCTCAATCTAGTGACTCACAAACATTCAGGGATGCCACTAGTTAAACATATCTTCAATTCTCTTAAGTGTTACACAATCATATTATTTGTCAATTCAAAATGAAGAAACATGAGTGCAAGTAATGAGAAGACATAAGAAAAGTCAAAAAAAGGAAAGAAAAACTTTTAACAATAAAACTTTATTAGTCCCATTTAAATATTTAGATCTCAAAAACAATGAAACCTTAATTATATGTCCTCAATACAATTTTCTTTTTTTTGGGGTAAGTCAGGAAGCTATTTTATTCATCGTGCTTTCCTCTTCAAGCAGAATTAAACAACTATTATAGTTCCTACTATTGGATTCAGAATTAAATCTAGTAGTACTACTACAATTAGTTTTGAACGATGCCCTCCACCATGGGTGGTGGCGTGGCATAGTGGACTCTATGGGTTTTGTTCCTGAGGTGATACTTAGCTAGGGCGTCTGCTGCTCCATTAACTTCCCTCTGTCCATGTTGGAGTACCTAGCCTGGCTTCCAGATATCCTTAATTTTTGAAGTCCAAATAGCGAATCTTGTCTATCTCCTCCTCGATACTATTAATAGCTATAGTGTTATCCATTTCAAAGCAAGCCCTGTCCATATTATGATCCTGTGCAAACTTCAATGCCTCATAAATATTGGCGAGCTCTGCCTCCACCACGTTACTCATCCTAAAAGTTATGCCTCCTCCCCTCAGCCATTGTCCTTTGCAGTTTCGAGCTATAAAGGTTGTTGTTGGCATAGTCCTTCCTGTAGCCACATTAGTATTGAATTTGATGACTCCCGACATGGGCTTAGTCAACTGCCTCCTTTCTACTATATCATCCTCGACCTCGTTCGACCCCCAAGATTTCAATTGAAGTTGGATCTCCTTCTCAATATTGTTGATAACCCTATCGACTGGCCACACTTCCTTCTCAAGAACTTCTCGGTTTCTCTACTTCCAGATCCCCCAGGAGGTGATAAGGAATCAGATCTGTTTCTCAGTGTGTTCCCCAGTGTAGCACATGATCCACCCCCTAACTTCATTTGGATTGTTGACATTAGCCAGTCATCACCCTTTACCATATCTCTTTAGCTTTGTTGCAGTCCCTAAGTGCATGTAGGATGGTTTCAACATGACCCCCACATCTACTATAGGTGTCTTCTTTAGTTAGATTTCATGCTTTTTTCCTAGTGTTAGTCAGGATTGCTCCATGCACCACAAGCCACATGAAGGTTCTGATCCTACTTGAAATTCACATCTTCCATATTTGCTCCCAATCTCCTCTAACCTCTACATTCTTATGCTCACACAAGATGTTGTATGCTGAGCTGGTAGAATACTAGGCACTGGTGGTCGGGTTCCATACTCATACATCTTTCTAGTTAATGTTGATTGGTGGTTCTATTCCTGTGATGACCTGTATCACATCCACCGGGATCCATTCCTCCAGAAACTCCATATCCCACTCTCCTTGTTCCTTGACCACACTAGAAATGAGGAGGTCCTTCAACTTTTTGGAATAGGTTCCCTGGAAACTTCCTCCAGTCTCAACTTGGGTTTCACCTAGCAATCCGTCCAGAAGTTCGTTTCATTACCACTGATGGGTAGAACCGTGGCGTAGTCCAAGATGAAGTTCCTGCCTTTGAAAACCACTTATTTAAGGCGAGATCCCTGCACGCTTTTTTGCCTTATGATTTTTATAAATTTTTTGTGCAAGCTTCTATTCCAAATTGATGTCAATCCATTCATAATATATTCCATGCATTCCTCATGAGAAGCACATCATTCCATTCCTCTTATCTTTAATTACTAGGCCACCCTCCTTCTTGGAGAAGGTCAGATTATTCCAAGTGAGCAACGACATAGAGTGAGCCTTGTGTCCTCCTCCCTAGATAAACCTCCTTATAACACCATCAATTCTATCACAAACAGAGGCCGGGACAAATGCTTTTTGCATTACTTATGTAGGAATTGTCGCTAGCATGCTTTTAGCCAAGAAGATTCTACCCACTAGAGATAGCGACCTGGCTTACCAGGAATTCACACGAGTCGCCAGTTTCACAAAGATGTCCGAGTAGGTGTTCTTGTTCACCCTGGTGTGGATTATAGGCACTCCCAGATATCTTCTGAATTCTTCGGTCACATGGAAACTACTTATTCTCCAGATTTTCCTTCTCAGTCCTCGATCCACATTGTGTGCAAAGAAAATTCTTGTTTTGGATGCATATATGGATTGTCCTGATGCTTTCTCGAACTGCTCAAAGCACTTCTGTATTCCTTTCATCTGAGGAATGCTAGATTCCACAAAGAGAATAAGATCATCTACAAAGCAGACATGAGAGTTAGCGAGGCCACTCGCCCCTAGCTTAACAGGTTTCCACTTCTTTAGGTTCAAATATTGGTTGATTAACTGTGTGAGCCTCTCCATGCATAGGACAAACAAGTATGGATACAATGGATCTCCTTGCCACAGTCCCCTAGTTTCTTTGAATTCCCATGAGTGTTTGTCATTCCAGATAATAGAAATCAAGCCCCCTGATATATAATTCATGATGTATTTGTGCATGTTTTCAGGAATACCAAGTTTGTTTATAGAGTATCTACATGATATACAATTCTCTCATATACAAAACATTGAGAATCCAAATATGATGTGGATTATACAATGATCAAAGTGTATAGTGAGTATATACATGTTAGGGTTTCATGGATATAGAGTCTATCACCATCAATATAATCCGAGTAAAAAGATCAAAGAATCATTAATAACGAAATATCATTGAATGGTGAAATGCGATATTATAGAGAAAAACTAGGCATATGAAGGGTAGAAAAGTAGGTAGACACCCCATGATGAACCTCCACATCTAATAAGGTTTAATGGTTTATAGAAACTCAAAGTGATCATGTCATACTTTTATGGGAAAATCTAAGGTATCATATATAGATGTGTCACTAATATGGCCGTCCATAAAGAACAATAACAAATTCTTTTGTTTTTTATACTAGATATAAGGACACAAATTAGACTTATGTAAAACATAACCAATGAATATTATCTAGGGAGGACACTCCTTATGGTTTTGATTGAATGGAAACATTTTGATTTCCTGGGTGTCCAACAATGATAGGTGCAATTAAAGTCCCTAATTGAAAAAAATGCTTCATCCACCTAACAACTGATCAAGGTCCTATGAGAAAGCATCACTTACATTTAGTGTCCATCCATACTATTTGAACAAACCCAGGTAACTACGGTGACATCCCTTGGTCAATGACTAGAAGCAACAAGGACCCACATCCAAGGCATGATCCCAACTAAATGAACTTTATTAACAATGTTGCATTTTTTCCCATCTATACCGCCATGATATCCACTTAATAGCTAATGAAAATATTGCCATCTTCTAACTATCCATAAAAATAAGAACATAAATTTGTATCTGGTGATGGAAGAGGAATTTCATGTCATATATGGGTACATCTTTTATCTTTGATTTCTAAATCATATAATAAAATTCCATGTTTGTTGTTCAAATCCATTAATAAGAATATTGAGGCAATTAAAACTCAATAATATACCACCACCATTAAATTTGTATGTTTCTAGATACTATAGAGACGCATTTTGATACCAAATACAAAAAAATTGACATTGCAAGTATCTATCCTATGTAATAGTAGAACACATGTATGATACTAGAATAGAGATCACCATGAGAATTCTATTCAAAGATAGCCAAATCACATGTCATCTATCTTGTAAATTCTTGAAAGGAACCTTTTAAACCTTCATATTAAAAGATATTCAAAACCAAAAATATATTTAATATTACATTAATTCCATAGCCAAAGATCACCATATTCAATGAGGAAAGAAACTTGTAAGGACTGATTCCTGACATGCATTATATATTATCATCATACAGAGTGACATGAAGGCACCTCTATTTTCCATCAATAATGGATTTTATCTTAACATCCTACCACTAAAAAAAATCTTGCATTGAATTGATAAAGATTTAGGATACATCCATAAATGTTATGGGATTTACATATTACCACAGAAAATCATGGGAGAGATGTAGTTGTAGATACATGTGGGTCCAAGGATATCTACCAAATATGCACCATCATACATAATTCAACCACCTATTAGGATGTCCCTAGATACACTAGAAAATGTTCCATTTTTATCTCCACCATTGCCTTCAACTTTGACACGACAACACTATGAGCACTATCAATAAAGATATGTTTGTTCAGATAGTGGATCTAATAGGGACTAATGATCTAGACCTACATTTCACCCATGGCTTAGTGAACCCTAAAACAACAACCAAGGTAGTTTAGATTGTTATATCATGTTCGTATGACCATGAGCATTACTTTGATGTTTTATAGAGCATGGGCCTCAATAATTAGCTATTATTTGGGTAAATTGTGACAAGGAATTGAAAATGCATCTCGTACCTTGATAATAATGGTAACATAAGTCTTAGATACTTGGGGCCTCTCAGGATTATGCACATTCACATCAGATATTGACCTGCATATGGGCATCCATATACCATATGGAAAACCAAAGAATATATTAATCAACAAAGATAGTGAAGCTCTTGAACCTTGTCGAGGACGTTATTCAACTATCATAACAATAGATAGTTTGTTAAATTCTAGAATGAATTCAGGTATGATAATGGAAGACACCCATAAATGGAAACAATCAATGAGATTTAGAAATTCTAGAAGATGACATGATCTAAGAATAATGCAATAATGAGATTTCTATAACTTCCAACGGTCTCCCTCCATCAAATTACCATCAAGAGAAACACTTAGCAAGTAGATCAAGGAAGTTTGATCCCAATCAGGTACATTGGCACCCCAATCATCAAAAAATACACAATGATCAAATAGGAGGTCCCATCCTAGATCTATCTCCAAGAGCATGCACCCAATTTCATGTCACAATTATTGATCAAAGTCAAAAGAAATCTCTAGAAAATGATGGAATTCATCCTATTGTTTTATAAAATTCTCCTACCTATCTAATTTACTCATTCACTAACTTAACATTTGTAGATGGGTTAACATTCATATTTATTTGAAATTAAGTATAATTTTTACTTAAATTGATATTTCTTGAAAAATATTTAAATTAATTTCCAAATATAATTCATTGTGAGTATAAGATTCTTCCTATCCTATTGGATATTCATTATATTCCAATTCAATATTTTTTTGTCAAGGAAAAGGAGAAAAGGGAAGGCTTTTCCCTCTAGTTCTAATCTCTCTTCCTCTCTTCTATTTTATTTTAATTTTACTTCCCATGATACAATCTTAGAGAGAAACAATGAATTTTGAATCATAGATAAATTGAGAAACTTCATTTCAGTCCAAGCGTCAAATATGGAAACTACATCATCTATCTCAAGGGCTCTATCAATACATTTCCTTGTTCTACAAAGAGTGCTACATGATACAATGTGGAATTCCTCTAGTTTCCCTCCCTACGAAAAGAAGCAATCTATTATTCTCCTAGCTATAAATGCTAATTTCAATTCTTTACTTCTGATGGTGAACGGTTTTGTAAATTCACTCTTTTCTCAACACCGAGCCTTCCTACACTCACAAACAACTATATATACCCTTGTCTAAGATTCATCAATAACCTTTGTCCCATTGATCTCTCCTAAACTCTAAGAGTGAACTAATTCATATTGTCTGAGCTCATGACTAGTTCATGTCTATAAGCTCCTCTATTCATAATGACGACTTCAATCTACCAAGAGGCTACACAAATAGTAAAAGGACCTGATGTCTAGGATTTATTCTTCCCATGCATGTCGTCTCCCAATCGGCATCCAAGGGGAAGAGGGGCAAAGTGGGAAATGACAGAGGGAGGGGGATGAAAGCTTGCTTGAAAAGTGTTGGGGGGGGGTACTAGAGGAAGGTGTCGGGGACAAAATACATCCCTAGAAACTCAGTTCGTTCATTTTTTTTCAAGTGTGGGAGGAACGTCACCATACAAACTACTTGGTATTTGCCTCCAACTCTTTTTGGAACTAAGCAGATGAAGGTGGAATGGAAAAGGAAATGGACAAGGATGGCCATCGCTTAGTGTGAAGGATGCTGGTTCAGGGGTACTAAAGGTCCTCAGACTTTTGAGAAGTTTTTCTTTTGGGGGATGTGAACCCGTAAGATCTGTCTAATACAACCTCTTCCTATAGTTTTTTTTACTGAGATATATTTTTTTCCATGAATTTCTTGGGTAATCCTTTCCCATGCTACAAACATACCCCGCTTGGTGCTCTACTTTCATTCCTCGTGGGAAGGAAGCACATCGGTAGTGTGCGTTAAATGAAACAAAGGGATTCTATATTTACTCAAAATCTTCATTTTTTTACTAGATTTCATATTCATATATTTACATGTGAATGGTATAACTATTCTCATTTCTCATCATACAACACTACTCATGTTTAAATAATGAGGTCTTAACCTTTCATGATCATATTTTCGTATTGACAAGTTTCTTTGACAACATCATTTTTCTATGACATTTTCATTATAATTGAACTAGGTTGTTCCTTGTTTATCTATTCATATCTTTTATCTACTCATATCTTTCATTTTGATTTCACTTACTTAGATTTCTTTCTTTCCCTTTTCATGTTGTTCATCATTCATATGGATATATTTACATCATGTCGCAATGATTGGTTGATCAAAATTCTTCTACATTCTTTCATTATTGCATGACAAGTTCAGATCATTAACATAATCAGACATCTCTTTGATGAATCTAAATCACATAATGTACCCTGACATTTAATACCATTAATTTGATCCTACACACACATATTAGTAGATCTACTCATTCCACACTCTATTATCTCTCTCTCTATGTCCAATATCCCACCACTTTCACTTGGGATGGATTTCTATCGAGGAGCTCTAGTGGCTATTATGATATCTTAGTCTATGAGATTCCTTAGGCCGATGAAGAAAAGTTTGAAAATCATCTAATGTCTCCATGAACTCATTAACCTTATAAATGTGTTTCTATCACTTTTATTTCATTTTTTCAACCCTAAACCTAGAACTAATCGAATGGTGATACAAATACCAAGGCTTAAACTTGATACACCATAAATCATGTCGAAGGTTGACAAAGGCAACAAAAGATGAACTTTCTAACCCTAACTGAAATCTAGCAAATATCTTAAATCTAGCCTAGAAGCGGAAACTAAGTAGAGGATCATCTGAAGTATCAAAAATAAGACTATGATGGTTTTAAAAGTGCAACTCTTACCTCTTCAAATGACATATTCTCTATATCCTCTCTCCATTGAATGTAGGAGGACTGGTTTCTATGATAAGACTAGTCATGGCATGTAGATCAAGGAAAAAACAAATGTCCCTATTGAAACTTAGTGCATGTGGTCAATTCAGACAAAAGTGATCATACTCTCAAACTATAAACTCAATATAAGTTAAATAGGTAAGAAGAATGAATGAATTCTATATAATATATAAAAAGAAAAAATGTTCATAAAATGCCTTTTGTAAAAAAATGAATCCCCCATAATGTGTAAGGGGACAATTTTCCCATTATTGATGAAGTTACCCATGACACATATCCTTGAAACCATAGGTACGTGAGAATACACACCTCCATACCCATCAAATGAGGAGACAACTTCCAAGCCTATGAAGATAGACACAACCCAAGGACTTTCACTTTGTCAAATATCTGATAGGGATACCTTTAAAATCCAACCATTTTATACTGTGAAACTCATTTGGGTTATCAATAACTTATGAAATGAGAAGAATGTTTTGGTCTCCAAACAAAAAGGCTGAATCAATGGAATAAAATAGTTCCTATCTAGGATTCCAAACATACATACTTACTTAAAGACACATCTACTGAGAAGATCTAACTTATATGGAACTAACATCACATTAAAATGCTAAAACTTCTCCAAGTGAGCTTGCACAAAAACTTACTAGATCATGAGTCCCCAAAAGAAAATGGCGTACAAGAAACAAAGCACTAAAAATAAAGCTGAATACTGATGTGGACTCAATCATAAAAAGATATACAAAAGGAAAAATATTTTAGAGCAATGCCTCATCTCATATTTGAAATCCTTTATGGTGAAATTTCAATCAAAATGGACTCAAACCTAGTATAAAATATTCACCAAAGAGAAGCTACAGGTGATCCTCTAGAAAATGATAAGACGACTATACAAATACAAAAATAGTTATAGATATCTTAACCAATGGAACATACAATCAACAACTAATTAGATTCAGGGCTCTTTGGGACAAGCCTTTGCTTCCATGTCTTAATAAATAACCTATTGCTCCTCTACATTGGGATCCTCTTAAGGGAAACCAACCTACACATTGTTTAACCTCACTAGGATACACCATACACAAACTTCGATGAATCCAATATTAAATAATCTACACAACACAAATCAAATTAGTCAATCAGGTGTTAGACACTTACAAAATGATAAATCAATAAAAAATATTACACATTGCAAATAACATGTGAACATGTTTAAGTTCTAAACCTAAAAATGTGAAGAACATTGTGAAGGAAAAAAATTAGAAATTTCAATAGAAGGTTGAAAATGATGAGTCAAAGGCTAAAATGATGTTTACATCTTCTCCCTACATACTAGAGTACAAACATCACTAGAAAATGTTGAAGAATACCAAATCCATTGTCCTTGTCATCAATATAGTTTATCGTTAAACCCAGGTGAAGCACATCTTAGGGAATACCCCTTCTTCTAGTGGCATTGGCCGTAGAATTTCGTATTTAATAAGCACAACTAGTACAATCTAAACATCACCAATACCTTTGAGAAAATCCAATTTTTGTTTCATCAATACAATGAATTAGGGATGAGGAATATGACACTCATCTTCCCATATTTTCCCCTAAAAAAGAAAATTGTATTAAATTTGCAAAATTGATCCTTGAAATTTTGATGAAATCTATTGAAATCCTAAAGATTTATACAAAATAGTAGTAAAGACTATAAAATCTAAAACAATTAATGATCTCAAATTATATCTTGAATTTAAAGGATATACTCTTACAAGATTTATAATTATCAATCTCACTTCAGGAAAAAC
Organism: Alisma plantago-aquatica; assembly: GCA_963693085.1. Classification (NCBI taxonomy): domain Eukaryota; kingdom Viridiplantae; phylum Streptophyta; class Magnoliopsida; order Alismatales; family Alismataceae; genus Alisma; species Alisma plantago-aquatica. The sequence continues at coordinate 365,561,947 of OY856411.1, read as the reverse complement.
ATCGCCAGTCTCCTAAATCCTAGACCATGCTCATTCTCCTCAACCTCCAATACTTTGATATCAATAGATATAAACACCCTAATTTTTTAAAATTTCATAGAAAAAAATTAATTATAATGCACATTGAGTCATCCAACATTAAAATCCCAACCACAACTAGGTTGTACCATTTCTTTGTTAGTGTGATGGACCAAGACCTTAAATTTGACAATATCTCTCTTGCATAAAGACCTATCATAAATAGGAATCTCATATATCAAAACATTACATCTGGTAGGCACCTCATTTGGGTCCTCAATCATGACATTAAAATGGATCATCTACATTTCAAAGCCCTATTCTAAAAATGCACCTTATTTTTAAGCCCTATACTAAGTAGGAAAACTTATGTTTCCTTTTCAAACTCTACTCTAAGTAGGAAAACATGTATTTTCAAATGGTCATAAAAATTCCTATATTAAGTAGTCAAACATTACGTTAGTCCTACGCTAAACTTGCAAATTCATTTATCGCCTAAGTCCTACTCTGAGTGGTTACAACCTTGCACTTTCATTTCTGAACTCAAACCCTACCATGAATAGGTAGCACATTTTTGTTTAGATACCTACACTAAGTAGGAATGTACCTTTAATATTTTTCATTAAATCACTATAATGCTAGAAAATATTGCATTTAAATCCCTACTCAAAGTAGGAAAATCACATTATTATAACATTTTTATTTAATCCCTACCTTGAGTAGATACCTCACATTTCATTATCCAAATCGATCCCTACCATGAATATGCACTTTTCAATTTGAAATCCCTACGCCATGCATGAAACTCCCATATATTACTATTTTAAGGTTGTCTCTCTCCAACCCTAATTTGGATCACCATCCTCTAACATCCTTTACGTATCGCCAACATGATATTCAATGATCGAACAACATGATTAAAAGTAGAGATGATACTCATTTATGAAATTAAGCACTTTCAAGATTTTCTAGATTCAAATTCACACTCAATAGAACATCTTTGGCTATTCTCACCATTGGACCCTTCATCTCTAAAAATCTGGGTCAGATGTGGTTCAAGACTCATGTTCTTAGTCACATCTTAAAATTTGTCTTATAAGAGAAAATTGTCGACACCTCATGTTCAATCACTCAATCAATAATCACAATCAAATCATCTATCTCTAAAATTATTGGATGTATCAATTTTATTTCAAAGTGTGCATATTTTATGACTATATAATTCATACTTCACCCATTATCACTATGTCTTGGGTTGATATAGAGACAACATCCTTTCTCTGGTCTTTGGTGCAATTTTGTGTTTGATTGTGCTTTCTAAAATACTTCTCCAATAATTTTTCCAGTGGAATTGTCCATATTAGAATAATTAATTCCAAGTATGACTTTAATTCAATCATTTTAATATTCTATTCAATTCCATTTTATTTATTAAGAAAAGGGAGAGAAAAAGACTTATCCCTCCTATATTCATCACTCTTCCACAATTATTTTTAATTGAACATTTATTGCTTAATATAATATCTCTCTAAAAATAAATAAATATCCAATGCTAATCACATTACAAAACATCTAGAAAGTCAAAAAATCAAATGAATAAATTTCAACATGTAGCCCAAGGACACTCAAGTAATATGGCTTGTCTTCCAAGAGTGCGACATGTAAAATATAGCATTTTTCCACTAGTCCTTCCCAAGTAACAAAAAACTTATGGGTCCCCAGCCTCTAGATCCTATTTTATTTCCTATTCCTATTCTAAAGTTGTTGTTGTTCAAAACAAATCATTTTCCTTAAAAACTCACTGATCCTCACAAACTACTATAAATATCCCTCAAATCAAGCATCAATCATCTTTGCTTTTGACTCTTGAAACTCGAGATAAAAATAAATTATCTTATATGGACTCCTTATATATTCTTGTCAAGAAGTTCCTTTTCCCATGAAAATGATTTTGATACTTTGAGAGGCTGGAAAAATGGTAAGGATGAACAAACAACCTCTACATATAGTGCAATTTCTCTAATTGTTCATGTCTTTACTTGATCTAGAGATATATAAAATGTTTATCTATTTATCTATTTATGTGTTAATGCATATATGTATACTCCTCATCAACAAATTATTATGTTAGATCATTAATGTCTTACTCTTTCTTGATCACATCTTCTAATTGACTATTAGCTTTAACAACAAAATCACTCTAACTTGTTGATATTAATTGAAATAGGTCATATCTTTCTTAACTATCACGTCTTGCATATTAATAAAAATTGATTAAATTAAACAAATTTTTTTCCGTTTGAAATAGTTACACATTCATATGATCTAGTACAACATGTTACCATACATTCTTGATCAAACTCTTTTACATGATTTCTTGATGAAGACTACATCTTTCTCATGGTCAAAATTTGTTTTAATACAGTTTGATAACATGATGTAAATTGATAGTGAACATCATTAGTACAATTATTCACATCTAGATATTTTTATTGCACTCACACCTCTCTCTTTTGTTTCTCTCAATTTTCCACACCCTATCACTTTTGGCTAGGACAGATCTCTTCATGGGTGATCTTAAGGGGAATGAGATATCATTTTTCACTAGATTCCTTAGGGATAATAATGGAATGTTCAGAGGTCACTATAAGGCCCTACAAACTGATAACATATAATATGTTTGTTCTTTATTTTTTTTTTATTAACCATAAAACCTAAACCAAATTGTTTTTATACAATCAATATAATTTTGTAGTTTAGTATACTAGATTTGAGTTGGGATCTAGATACATGAGATTGCAATGGGAGGAGACTCTCTCTTATTGTTTTGATTATTTGGGGTCTCGGTAAAAGAAAATAAGGCATTATATTTTTATATGTGATATTGTTGTGGGACACATTCTTGATGAAAATGTCATTCATAAATCAACTATCTACTATGGTTTAAGTTATTCATAATTTTGAAGTTGAAATAGATGATTGATCAGCTTTAGAGCCAAGGTATATGATGAATTCATATTCTTCCCAATTTTAGTAACATATGTTGTCTAGTTTTACATTAAACTTCCCATTTTACTTAAATGGATTCTCGTTAGTCTTCCTTAGATATATGTTAATTTATTAGGGTTTTGATCAATTTCCTTGATTTTATGGCATGTTTGAGTTGTATTCCTAATAGACAATAGTATGAGTGATGTCCTTGCTGATCGGTTATGATATTGGATAGAATTTTCAATCTATGTTCCCCTTCATCGATTGACAATTTCATCACTCAATAACCTCATTAGATAGGCCATCCACCCAATAGGCCCCCACTGTACATAAGCAGTAATCTCCAACATCATCACTTTGTGACTTTCATTATTTGGAAGATGAAACATTTGATGAGTAACTGATGAAACATTGCATCACCCAGTAGTGATAGTTCTACATTTACTATCAACGAGAATGTAGATCATGTCCATTTGTGAAAATGCAAACTCCTACTAGTCGGTGACAACATGTAGACTGTATCCATTGATGAAAATGCTAAATCCCTCCATCAAATGAAAATCAAGACTTTTTCCACTACTAAAAGTGAGACTCCATCAATCGAAGAGAAAGAAGACTCCTGCAAACTGATGAAACCCAAACTTTGACAACTGATGAGAATGAAACAATCAACATTTAAAGACTGACAAAACCTTTGAACTTTCATCACCTGATAGGAATTTGGGTGTCACATGACTCCTGGTCTTCCTCGCATGGATTGACAATACCAATGTAGCCACTATTTGAGATGGAAACCCTAACCTTGTCCTATAAATACATTGTCTGTATTCTTAAGGAGGCATCTCTTCTATAGCCACAAAACTACCATGCTATATGTACATTCCCACAAAGACAACGTCCATCACTTGTTTGCATTGGCCATTCCAATCGATCACCATAACAACTATTCCACCTACTACTTCCTCAGACATAGATTAGATCCAATAAAGAAAGACAACAAATAGGAAGGGTAAACTATCGATTGTCATGTGTGCATTCTTCTCTACATCAGATCGGCCCCATCTGTAGGCATGATGGATATTGTTGAACACACTAAATTTTCATCCCCTATACCCACTGATATGATGGCTATTGTTTTTCTTGTTCATGTTTACTCTTATCTCCTTACGATCTGTAAGAAGATTACACTAGTGCATGGGAGGTAGCACCATATCCTTCTTTTGTTCTTTTAATACATCAAAATTGATATGAACCTTGTTTCATTTAGAATAAATCATTCTATGCTTGTATACGTGTTTGATCAGTAGGGACTACACATTTTTTACATATTGGGTGTATTAAATTTCAAGCCTATGATCTAGGATATCTATTATTTCTTATTAACCCCTTGATGAGAACTTTAGACAATTGTTTTCAGAGGCACCAGATTTATGTTCTTTAGGTAATACAATTATGATCCTAGAGTTATTTCTATGAGAGTTTAATCATATTATTGAACGGGTGGATTTACTCATCCTCAATGTTAACCATTCATGATTATTTGTGATACAATTAGAGGGAGAACATAGATAGAGGTGTGAAATACATTCAACCAAGTGTTTCCATCCATCAATAATCATATGCTGACTTTAGTCGTGTTTATTCTTGCATTTAGTGTAATCAATAATTAAACACCTATTGTTTTAATTACTCTTCCTATTTCAATTAAATCGATCAATCAATTCTTAAAAATGTTATTATTTGGGTTCAATCCTAAAATATATTGTGAAAAAATCTATGCACATGTGGGCGGGATTGTCATACTATTGCTTTGGTTAAATCTAGAGATATCATCCCTAGTGAATCTGCATGTGCAATAAATTCCTATACTATTAGAGTTATGATGGGGTTACCAAAATTGCTTTAGAGTGAAGGTTCACATTGATGTGAACTAGTTTGCGCAATTAGCTTTTTCATGTTGTGGGCATGTAGTGTATCAAGACTATCATCATGGATACCACCATATTAGTCTGATCATGATTGTGACTTAGGTCAACAGGGTTTTATATGATGTGTGGGTGTCTGGTTACTTAGGGGATAATGCAGTCAGAGTTAGGAATTGTTATTAAAGGTCACAAGTGTTTCCGATCACCAAAGGGGTATATTTGTCTTATGATCGGATTAATAGGATTGAAGAAAATTTTGGCACCCAATTAGTCTATCTAAAGATTGGAGTTGGCTTTGGGGTGGAAATGGTGAACAAAAAGGGAAAAATATTACCACATAGCTCATGTGTGTTAATAGGAAAGAAGGGTATCATTGTTCTTATTCATGACTTGAAACACAATTTATATTCTATATGTACAGAAACCTCTTATTATCATATAGTTTGAACTTTCTGACTCCTCTGTGGAAAATTGTATGACTGTAATGTTTGGATCCATTTTTTTTCAAGAAAAATCCTTTATATTCCAACACCATTTGTTATGGTCTAGAGATGGCTAATTAAATTACCCTCAAACTCTTGCAAAATATATCGTACAATATAATTAACATTTTCATTGATTACATAGCCTTTAATTCTTGAGAGAGTATGATTTGTACAAGGCCAACTAAATATATTAGACTCAAATAATTTGAATTATATGGAATAATACCTTGGTAGTTAAGGATATTAGATTGAGGGACTAGAATTTTTTTATAAATGGAAAGTTATTCATTTCAAGGTAAGAACATTCAATTGTGGATGAATGACCAAAATGCATGTAAAGAATGAACAAATATATAATGGGACTTGGAACATGTGAAAATTTGGCAAATCGACTCAATTGAATTAAATTGAAATTTGGATGTAAATATTTAGTACGTTACATTGAAAATTTTCTATAGACCAACCTTCTAAATATATTGTCACCTAGAGTACATGACTAAGTAAGAACAACCATTTCACATCATAAAATACACACACAAAATGAAATTGGAAGGACTAACCACATCTTGTTGATATTGGTACCACCTTATCATATACTAGTGAAGACAATCATGATTTTACTCCTATGCCAATAAAATCAACATCTTCCAATAGAGATAAGACAACATGCCACAACTCAATGTGTCATTCATAATATTGCAACACATCAAGAATATGGCTAGATAGATTAGGCCCAAATAGGTTTTGAAGTTTAATGTCGAAGTATTAAGGTATTTTTCATAAGATTCATATGTTTAATATCATACCATACTTTTTGGGCCAATGTTTTCCCCATCCTTAAGGAAGACAAACATGTTTTCATTAGTGTTAATTATCAGGACCTCAAAAGCCTAGGAACAAGGATGAGTTTACATTGCCGCATATCAATGTTCTGTTGGACAATACAACTAGACATGAACTCCTCTTCTCTTTCATTGGATTTCCATGATATATCCACACATCATATAGCATGGATAAGTCATCATCCCCTCATAATTTCGTAATTCTAATTTTCAAGATTTGTTTTTTTAAAGAATGCATGTGCTTCCTATCAACAAGTTAAGTCTTCTCTCTTCCATGAACTCATCCACAAAGACATTGACATTTCTATGGACAACCTAATTTCCAAGTTAAATCATGTAGAATATCACATGGCTTATTTAGAGAAGTTGTTTTGATAATGACATTTTTCCACCTTTTATTAAATCTAGAAGCTTATAGTTTCTACATGGATTCTTTGTACCTATTAGGATACACTGCTCTACAACAATGTACAAAGTTCATTCCATCAAGATCTCAAGAATAGATCAACCTACAAACTTTATTCACAGAGACAAAAGTTTTAGTCATACTGGGAAGTCCCCAATACATCAATTGAGTCATGACAAAGTTGATCGATGTAAGAACCCATTTGCAAATCCTACATAAGATTTTTGATACAAGCCAAAATGATCAATGTCAATCTAATTTTGACATATAGAATAAGTACTTATCCTATCCATTTGTAACCAACACAGTATAATTATTTCTTTATCTTGCACCTATTCATCATTTATGAATTTGTGGTACTTGTTAATAACAAGTTAATGATAATTATCGCACCAACTATTGTAAGTCCAAGATTGCTCGTGAACTAAGTCTAGATTCACGATCACTAAAAATAATTTTCTTTCTTTTTTGCTTTATAAAGAAGGTATAAAATTATCTCATTTTATACACACTTCTCCTAGTTGCACACCATAACCCATTTTGTTCCCTTTTTCCCATCATCTTTGTCCGATAATGCACTTAATGTAACTTTTTGCTTTCAGATTTTGACATCACCTATGTCCCCGTGAAGGTAGTATGAACTACACTAAAATCCCTTTAGTAGGAAAATTTTGTGAACTTCTCGAATGGGGATATCATCATGACCAAAGATCCAACAACTACATCATCAACCTCCAAAAATACTACGACAATATTCTTCGATGGTGCCTTAAGACAACACGATAACTTTGAGGGGGTGTCATTCCTGATCAACCCATTCAAATAATATTTTTCCATTGCATGTCACTAGAAATTTGAAGCCACACTATATGTTCATAAATACACAAATTGTGGACTAAGACTTCTAGAGGCCAAAAGGATTAATTTTTACAATATTGATATCATTAGGGATTGCATACTAATTGTGTTGCAGATAAATTGTGAGTGGAAGACAAATCAAGAACATCTTGTCCCATGCTAGTATTTCCTTTACAAAGTAATTAAGGAGTTTGATAATATCAATTTCACTCGCCATGAATGGGATATGAACTCCTACAACAAAAGGTGACTATAGCTTGTTGTATTGTGAGGTTTGTATCCAAGATACAAAACCTTAATACTTAAGGAAAAGTCATTACCATGAGCATACTACTACATTCAAGTTGAATCAACCATACTAATGAAAATAAACTTGGTTCTATGAAATCTTCTAGTTCTTAGAAGGTCTTCCCTTCCCAAATGCACCTCCAACTGGGGCCAACAAATAATACAAAACATGGTGCAACTATGTCATAAATGTTGACACATCACACTACTTCTCATCCAATTAAAAACTATTGTTTTGTCTTTGTTGTATTAAAGTTGTAGAGTTTATGAAAGAATACCATGAAGTGGTTTGCAATAATAACATGTGCATTGTTTCCCTTGACAAACACATTAAAGTTCTCAGTTACTACCAGATACAAATAGATCATAATTCCATGTCAAACATCACACATGCAGAACTTGCTAACCCCACATTGATTATATAAACTTGACACCAGTCCTTCGTACAATGGGGCCATGATTTAGCCATGTTTCTTATGAGGGTAAACATAATTGGCAAACATACTCAAAATCTTTTGATAATCATTTATTCCTACTAATTTCCATTAAATTATTTTCCAATTGGGTAGAAGCTATTTTATTCTCCATCACACTTGATTCATATGTCTTGAAATTATTTGCAATAATATCAAAAATAGGAATGGTATTGTGAGTGAAATCATATCCTATAATGGTACCAATTTCATGACCAAATTGGTATAAGGACATCTCAATTATTTAGGTATCAAGCAACACATAACTTTTACATATCAATCTCAAATGAATGAGACTGATGCAACCATGAAGAATCAAAATGCTTGAGAAAATCATCAATTTGACATGAGATTGGTATGCACATCTAGTTATAGCTTTGTTAAGATATTTGACCTTAATATAAACATCCATGGGGGGAGTCCTTACTCCTTTGTCTATGGGATAGATGTTGTGCTACAAATGAAAACATAACTCCTTTCATTAGGCTTCCTTCAAGAAGCAAACATCTATAAAATGGATTTGGTTCATGATTGCATTCATAATTTAAGGATCACCTAAAAAAACAATTGTGGTTACTACACCATGATCAATGTTACCAATCTTAGATGTCCACATGGTTTGACAAAAAGGTGCATCCTAAATAGTTCAAAAAAGGAATCCTCATGCTACAAATCCATCTTAACCCTAAAAGGCAACACCTTTGATTGAATACAAGTAGAGATAAGATTACATCAGAAACACCACCTGACTATAATATACAAATGGTGGCATCCACTAAGTACTGATCAAACCATGTCAAAGATGACCCACCTCCATGATATACTTCACCATTCCCCCAACATCAGTCGGATAGCCTATATGTGGGAGAAAACATCATATTTGTAATAATTATAAGGAAGAGTGAAATTTTTTGCTCAACAATGAGCACACCAAAGGATATATATTACTTGAATAACTTTATTTTTTTAGAACAATAGCAACATGCTTGGGGACATTATGTCAAGGATAAGGATGACCATATTAGTTCAGATCATGTATACAAACCTTAATCAAATTGGGCATGTATTTTTCATTTTCTACTTAATTAATCTACTCTTATATCATGTCATACAAAAACCCATAGTCTTACCCACACATGACAATAGGATGGATGCCCATAGATATGCAACCAATCCCTGACCAACATGATAGACAAAAATTATGAACTTGTTTGAAGACAGGCTTTTTTAAGTTTCAACTCTTCTATTTAACACCTAATATCGACATTGGCCTAACATTTGTACCAGTCTAATAAACATTTTAGAGAAAATATGTCACCCAGTTTATATTTTTGATCGATGCAAAATAACAAATTTCTAGTTGTTACAATATATGAAGATGAAAATGAAATTTTCTAAAACCTTGCAAAATACAATATAGGATGAATCATACACATGGATCCATAAAAATACAACAAAAAATATAAATGAATACAATCCTATCTAATTCATGATGCCAATATTAAAGAAGGATGCAAGCTTTCGTACAACACCTTTCTTTTTTCTTACAATCTAACAAAAGTGGACCAAATAAATATGTCATTTCTCAGACTTCATATCTCCTATATAATAAGAAAAATCATCATCATTTTGGACAACCTAATAGGGAATTTGCATTATTTATAGATTAGAGGGATCAACATATTATGTAATGACAAAGGAGATAGAATTGCCATGATCGGAGGAGTCCCTCATGCAATATGATCATCACACTACTTGTTCTATCATCTTAGGTGGACAAAGAATATTCCTCTAGTACCACAAACAATGAAGGAGGGGAATAGAGTTATCTAGGCATAGCATGATCGTAGCTCCTACCACTCCCTAACCAAGATGACACAAAATCGTCTACTTGTTGTTAGGATAGAACCATGCCCCACCTTGAAAACATGCTCCCTTCAGAGGTGACTAGGTACAACTGCTACTACACTAAAACTCCACACAACTAGTAGGGACCTCAACATAAGCCCCATATGTTTGAATCTTCTACCTCTTGTGTAGTCTGTGTGTAACTATCTATGACGAATAATGAAAATTAATATCTCCCAAATCATGGGATATGCAATAAAATTGGAAGACTGAGTCCAATAAATGAAAGTATGAAAATTAGGCTACACGATGTTATTATGTTCTATGTATATAGGTTACCACTTTAAATATGATATGCCAATGATGGACTAGCTGCATGGAATCTTCATTCACAATGCCCAAAAATGACATTATCGCAAGAGTTTCCAAAAGAACATGCCACTTACTCCCCTAAGGATATAAATGTAACAATGAGATAGAAAAGGGAGTATCTTTGTGAATATATCATACTTTCATACAATATATGTTCATCAAGAAGCTCAACTGCCTCCAAAAAGTTTTATAATGGGAGAAATCAAACCTACAATTCATATGTTTTGTGTTAATTACACAATTATAATATAAAAAAGAAGAGAATTTTAGAAATATTACCACTTGATCATACTCTCTTCAAAACAACACCACAAGAAGTGATCATTGTACTAGTAATTTCGTAAGAGATGAACATGTACCCACACATGACAAGCGGGCATTGGACATGTCACATAGTTTGCACCATCCAACATCTAATATTTGGTATTGCTAAATAGAAATTACCGACAAAACTTAGACAAAGTAATTGTACTAAAAGAAATGGACTCAATTGCTGATAATATCACCAACAAAGTAGCACCACAAGGTGTCCACCAAAATCCATGCATTACCCCATCCCACATGTATTGGGTACTAACTCTAGGCTTCCTTTATACTAGACACACCCTACACAACCATAACTACCAATCAATGAAATGAATAAAATAATCGACATCATAATAAAGATAATATTCATAACTCATTATTGTCCATAAAATATATGTCACATCTAATGTAAAGTTCCAATTCCCTACTAGAGAATATACTCATCGTCTATGTGGTATTTTAAATAACTAGTTCCTAGTGAATGGGAAGGATGGAGTATCCCAAAGTCTAGTTAGCATCATCTATTGTTTCTATGTCTAGACTCACAACCACAACACCTCTTTCAAGTTAGTTTAGCACAAAAAACTCACTTGAGTCATCATTTGTCCAAAACCATTGAGATAAATAAATTAGAACATATTAATTTTGTGAATTGCACCTTAAAGGATGCTCAAACACGAAGAAATGATTCTATGCGATGTTTAAACCAGTTTATCAGGAGACTTAATCATACATTGGAAATAATTCAAAAATGAATATGGTTGATAGTCATAAAATAATTTTAATAAATTAAGCTCCTAATTTCTTATATGATTATAGTTCACATTCATGAACTTTCAAAAAAAACTCCAATAATGTAATGGTTGTCGATTGAGATGGACATCTAATAGATTGATTTTTTGGTATGTCGTGTTTGGGTGCTAATTAAATGTATCTAACTATGGAGTACCTGAAACATCCACCTCAACCTAATCCAATTACCTAACCAAGGGACCCTATTTTATGTAACATAATTGAAAATAAGGCAGGTTCATTCTGAAAATGTGCCAACCTATATCTCCCATTTTCTACTCAAATTTACTAGATTCAAAAACATGGCCATGAGGCTATGGTCACGATGTGGTCCAAATAGATGTGGTCCAAATAGATGTGCATAACCTTTTTAGTTTCCAATTCCACTAGAAAATTGTGGTCATTATCCTCACATTATCATGTAATTATCCCATACATTAGGGTGTGTGTCCATCTAATACACACCCCCATATTGTGTCCTACAATTTCAACATGTAACAAGTATGTTTAGTGACTCATCAAGAAGCCCCATGGAAAGGGTGTCCACCCACATGGTGGACCCATGTATATTTTGGGTAGGTTTTGATAAAAAAAATGCAATGTCTCAAACATTGCAAACCATATCTCTGAAACCATGAACCACTATAAAAATAAAACCTACCTGTCATTTATAGAGGTTAGGACCCAACAACCTATAGAAGAAACTATCTCAAACCTATCACTCACAATCGCATATTTTAAGTATATAACTGTAGAACAATTTTGATGATCGGGATTTGAATGATTTCATAAGGAAAGTATCATATATTGTGCTTCTTATATGCCTCACTTGGTGAATAACAAGGGAGAACAAGCCTCATTCATTTCTATGGTGTTTGAGAAAGGTAGAACATGTCTAACCACAATATAAACCTCATTTATTTATTCCTAATGTCGTTCATCCCATGACGGTACATGATATGAGAATTGATAAACAAACATTTCATGTAATGTACTATTATTCTAACCTAGTTTCCATCCTATTTACAGGCATGCCCAACATTTTACTGGCATTTACCCTTGTTTTTTCCATGAAAATTCTACTTTTACCTTGTTGAGGTATGAAATATAGGACATGGGAAAGTGGGGTGCTTAACACTTTCCCCACATGTAATATGTTTCCTCTCTTGGGGTCTTTGAATGTTGAACTATGATGTTTCATTCATTTCACCAGTTTCATAGTTTTTCTTATTTTCCTCACAAAATAGAATTGTGTATCCACTTCCAACCATGTGTGACATCCCAAGATTTGAGGCATTAGCTAAAACAATCATATAATGAATGATTGGACTACCCACATCACCAAGGTACACTTCCATTTCATGGAACTCATTATTAAGAACTCTACGATTAAGATCCATTAGCCCAGAGTAGTACAACGATGAGTGACATGTTGGTAAGTTGATCTTGGGTTGTGTGTGGGTGAGGACAACGTGTGCAACCAAAACTAGTGGTGGTCTATGGGGGCATGTAATCATTCCAAAATTTATATTACAACATTGCCCAGTGGAAATAGGTTTTACATATAATATCACAACCAATTCCCATCCAGTAGGTAGATCCCACTTGGCCATGTGGGTTGTCTGTCTTTTAGCCATGTGGTCCAAGAATTTGGAAAGGGCTATCCATGGTGATGGGGCCACCCTTACTGGTAACAAAAATCACAAGTTGGGTGTATGTGGACCATTCTGAGTGTACACTAAAATGGTGAAAGATCACAATCCCTTTAAGTTTAGCCTTTCTGATACATGAATATTCTAATGGGGGGGAGATTGAAACATCTCACTATTTGAGGACTCAAATAAAATGATCCTAAAAGGAATGATTAGACTACCCATACCACCTAGATGCACCTCTTTTTCAGGGAACACGTTACTATGAACACTATAGTTAAGCATGCTCATTCCAGAGTAATACTATGATGGGTGATCCAATTTAGATTTTGATCACGAGTTGTGCATGAGTGAGGAAAAATCGTGAAGCTAAGTCTCATGGTGGAATGTGGGGCCAATTATCATTCGTAAAGCTCTATTAGAGCTTTGTGCAATGGGCCTAGGATTTATACCATTTCCATGTAATTTGTGCACATGAGAAGGCATGCCTATCCAATATTTTAAAATCTGATTAAAAACACATGAAGTTTTTGAGAAAATAAATACTTTAAAGTCTATCTTGATATTATATATGGTTTCTTCTAATATTTATCCATTAAAAAGTATGCAATAAGAGAAGATTTAATGCATTTACAAGCTAGATAAGGACCAATAGGTGGAATTATGTTAAGAAGTTAAGGATTTCAAGGATTTAAGATCGTAAGATAGAACTTGAAATATAATTAAAATGAAAACAATTATAATACTATTCACATAAACACGATATGTTCTTGAATATCAATAATTCCAAATATAAAGAAACAAAAAAAATTAATTCCAAATATCAAGGTATCAAATAATTCAAATTTATTTTGTTTTCTATAGGAACTTTCAATCTCACATTTTCTATATGCCCATTATCAACTATGCTAGGTTGGGGCATATGTTTCACTTCATCAATGAGTCAAATCTCTAGCAAATATTACATGTTAGATCTAAAGTCAAAATTTTATTTATTTAATATTCACAAACATAGCGGTGATAATATGAAAGATAGCCTAAAATGAATATGTTTGTATCACCACTTATAACAAAGTACATGCATGCATTTATTTGAGATGTAAATAGCTCAAAAAAGAATATATATCTAGTAAATTTATTCTAGAAAGATTATAATGTTTTTCACAACAAAGGTTTAAGGAGGTCCAACATCTTATCTTCTAGTAGGAGGAGGTATTCCATGTTATTATATGATTATTGGATTGGAACGCACTCAGTCATTGTCATTGAGTGAAAGTTCACTATTATTTCATGTGGTTATATCTTATATTATAACATAACTCCATTGTTGTGGTTTGCTTCTTCTTAAACCATTGGATACATATATTCTTGAAATTGTATAGTCACCAATTTATGTCATATATGCGTGTAATTACACATATGTTATATTAATACAAAATATGTTCTCCCATATAATATTTTATTCAAGTTAGGACAACTAGTTGACTATTCTTCTTAGTCCATATGAATTTTTATTATGGAAAAATTTGTATATATATGTGTGTGTTCCTAGGTTTTTTTTAATTCATATATGACAACATTAAGATAATGCAACAACTAGGTTACTCTATCATTATGACCACATTTAACCTTAAAAGTTTATATTTTTTAATCTATTCATTATTATGTATGTGTTGACTATATTTTGTTTAATTATTGCTATTAAATCCCTACTAGTTACTAATAGTAACAACTTAATATCTATATGTATACGGTATGTTATTACATAATAAAACAAGGTATTTGTATCATTGATATTACTGATTATTATACCATGGTTATCATTGGTATAACCTTATTACTTGTTACTAGTATTTATTAATTAAAATACATATATGTGTAACCAAATATATGTCAATGGGATGATTATGATAACCATAGATATAAGAACATTAAATGATCTCATTTAATGAAACCCAAAATATTGGAAGAGTTTGAGATTATGTATTAATTATTGGATGTAATAGTATTCTAGTACACACATATATAGTATATAACTTATTGTTATATATCAACAAATATGTGTGTATGATGGGGGTTTATGATCTGATAGATTAACTAAATATTTGTACTAGATTAACTTGTGGACCATTATTTATCATTATAAAAGTATTTCTTTTCCTTATATAATTATTTATCACTGAAAATCAAGACTAACAAAATATATGAATACTTCCTAAATGATTCACGTGATGTCTATTCATAGTTGTCCTCCTTCCAATCAGATTACTTCATGTGGTCGAATGGGTGTTATTCCTTGAGGTATAATGGCTCAAGGAGGTACAACCCCCTCTGCTCCTATTGCCTAAAGAGTTGGATTCACACCTTAAGACATATGCATGTTAACAAGGTCACTAATCAACAATGATGATTACTCAGGATTAGCCACAACATCACGTAGGAATCTTAAGGTTGTTTTAAAACCAATACATAGTTGGATGGAGTTACCCAAAGTGATGCTAGAGTGGAGGGGGAAGCTATAGGTACTAGGTTTTCGGCATGTCACCAAAATATAGGAGAAGGTATAATTTGTTGTGTGATTGGGGCTTCTTATAATGGACCTTCTGTTGGACCACCTTAATTGAGGGTCATAATACTTGTGGTAATGGGAATCTAGGTTTTTTTATACACCCAAGGGAGGTGCCCATTTGGTTGGTGCAACATTGAGGGTTGTAACACGAGATTTAATTTCCTATGGGGTGGTCAGGTAAAGGGGCACAATTATATCGAAAAAGCTTTAGTGAAGACTGAGAGTTTCTAGATGGGGACCTTGTAGGATACTTCTGCCCAAGTAAAGGGTCTAGACATGAGCTCAAAGCCACTTTAATTAAGGAAAATTTTCAAGAAAAGAGGAGTTCCTGAATTTTGATTGCTTCTCATAACTCATGATGGTGGTGTCGAGGCTAGTGACCTACTCGGATCAAATTCTTTTGACCTAGAAATTTATCCCACTTTAAAAAGATATATAGTATCATAATCCTATATATTATGATAATTTATATCTTTAGATTTAAAAATATGGTTTTCCCTTAAATTTTGACCTGGACTATAATTTTTACTAAAATAAATTACAAAATTTTAAACCCATCTATTTATGATCATGAGATGGGTAATTATATTATTCTACCAATTAATTTAATTATTTATATTTAAATTACAAAATTCATTTTGGTTTGATTCTAATGTCAATAATCCTAAAATATGTTCAAGTGTGGGTCCCAAATATGATTTATTGATCAACATGAAGTATAATTTCATTTGGGTACCTGAGTTCAAAATGGAACAAATACTAATGGATATTATCAATAGATATTTTCGAGATGGACAATTTTGATAAATACAAAATATCGTACCAAATTTTAGTATGTTACAATAAAGTGTGCCATAAAAGCATACATAATTTTATTTGGGAAAATAACCCATTAAGTAAATCAATAGTTTAGAATGCAGGTGAGATAATCAAAAAACGTATGAACATATGAAGGTAGTGGTAGTTTGGGAACAAAACCCAAAACACATAATACAGTAGAGCACATACATAAACTTTAAAAAATAATGTTGGTACATAAAATAGGGTATGGGGAACACAACCACCACCATAAAAATGTAAAATTGTAGGGGGTGGGTAAAACTCAGTTTTAGGAACCAAGACTAAGAACTTGGTGCCTAAAATAACACATATGGAATATTTAGGAGAGTAAAACCCACCAACACATTTATATAAGTCTAGTACAACTAATTCATTGAGCATGTTGTAATGTATGGGAAAGTGAATGTTAGTCATAGTATATTTTTTGCAAGAGTTTCCATCACAAAAATGTAACATATATGTTTTCTACCTCAAAAATGAATCAAATTGATCATTTTCAAGAGTAAGATGCATTATTAAAGAAAAATAGCCCACCATATGGAAATTAGGTTTCTATTTCCCAAATGGAGAAATATTGTTGCAATTTCACAATTCAAGAAAATGATCAAAATGATACATATATATTTCAAGTTGCAATTACAATAGATTTAGAAGATCATAAGATCAATTTATGTAAAACACTCGCATGAGTCAACCTCATAAGCTTGTGCATGAGAGAGAGAGAGGATTTGTGGGGTTTAATATCTCAAATGGATTAAGTGATAAAAACATTGGTGATCTCCTAATACGGAATAGAAATGTAACCTACCTCGTAATCATTCTATGTACATCCAAAACCACGAAACTTAAACATATGTCCAAACAACCCATTAATCATATGTTTGAAATTACGGTTAATATTCTTTGGATATTTATTTGAATATTTATGTGTTATGAGTAATTTTTTATGGAAATTACAAGGAAAATAGATTGACTGAGACTATAAATCCAAATCTATGAGAAAAGATGGGATTACCTTCAGGAAATAATGCATCTTGATATAATGTCTGATGGGGAAACATCATAAAGTCATACATTCAAATCTTCACAGATTATGTAAAAACTAAAAGGAGAGGAGTACTAATAAGCCCCAACCTTGAATGACACAATCAAATGTAGGAGACAAGAAAAATTGGAAAAACTAATGTGGGATTGTTCGTCATCAAAACCTATCCCAATAGTTTACCTAGAGAAATCCTTCAATCTAAACGTGGTGTAGATCACATTTGTACTAGAAACTAGGTTCCTAGGAATGTTTCCTTGACCATACTACTCCCATTGAGTCATCGGTTAGGAACAATGATGTACATGAGAACAAATGAGAACTTCTAGACTTACCGATGATAAGGGATTCTCCACCTAGCTAAAAGTAGTGGAAAATTGGTTTCAAGTGAGGTTCCCAAGTGCTTATGGAGAAAAATGAGAGGTGTAAAATGGATCAAATGAGGTTAGTGAAGGTATCAATACGGTTTCATAGTGGTTCGAGACCTAGGGTACTAGGGGAAAGAGAAGGGTCAAGAAACATGGGAAGGTTGGAACATAGAGTTTGCAAACAAAGGGAGACCTCGAAACCCTAGCTAGATTAAGATAAAACTATATATGTGGTAACCTGGAACAAAATGGAAAAGAAAACTCATGAGGAGAGAAATTATGGAGGGATGAAAGTGTCAGAGAAGACCAAGGAATAAAAAGATATACATTGAGATAAACAATACGAAAATATGTCTCCAAATCAAGGTTTAGAATGGGTTCTAATGCTTATGATTTGCGATCTTTGTCAAGGATTAACTCCACCTAAAAATAAAACAAGACACATCTGTGTATGACATCAAAGGCTAAAAACTATATGAAAGTAAATTACCAATTAAATGATTCAAATATTTCATATTTAAAGCTAATTTTTCTTTCATCCAAATAATCTCAAACTTTGAGTTTAGACATATTTTTCCATATAGAAACCAACATTAGTTTAACTATTTCATTGATAATGTAGTTTATTTTTTTATTATTTGAATATATAAATGACCTATAATTTATTCTAGTCTATGTATTTATTTATTAAATTGGGACTTGGTTTTCTTTTTTTTATTTAACATAACACTTATTACCTACATCTAGTTTTTTTTGTGAAAAACACATACATCTATCATATATTTTTTACCCAACTTTCCATTTTTGAGATTATCAATTATGTATTAAGATTAAAAATGTTAAATGCATATGTATTCATTTAATAAATATATTTACCTACTATCTTGGTATTAGATTCATTTTTTAGATTATCTTCATATTAATTACTTTCTTTAATTCTTATATGCAACCATATCCAATATTTACCTTCAGATTTCTTTAACTTTAGAATGAAAAAAAGAATATTTAATAAACTAAATGCAAGCCTATCCCAACTCCTCCTTATAAACTTCATGCTAGAAAACCAAGTCCGCAAGACACACATCAAAGTCCTCACTTCCCCCCACCCACACTTCAACATATTCTTTTCGAGAGCATTGTTCAATATATTTGTAGATATCGATTTGAAGCCATGATTCAACTCATCAAATAGGCTTGCTGATATTTGAAATCCTTCCACTATATTCTTATGTCTAGAAGAGGAAGCATATATTTTGTTAACAAAGTCCACCAAAAGCTTGGAATAAAAAATGATAGAACACTTTCTATAATTTAGACTAAGATCCAAACACATTCTCACAAATATAATCACAACTCCCGTTCCAATAGGTCAGACCCTATGTGAACTGCCTCTGTCCAAATTGCCCATCCACCTTGCACAATGGAACATGTACTCAAGATATCTTTATGAATTTCTAAGTCAATATAAAACTAATGGCAACTTGGTCTTTCTAGTCGAAGGCTAGTGTTCCTATCAAAGATTATTCATAAAAACTTCACTATTTTGTACTTTGTATGCAAAAATTTTGTAGTTCTCAACATAGGCATGAACTTTAGTCCAAAGATACATACGATTACTCCTCCTACTCTAAAACTTTCTTTGTTTCTAGACATCCATTCCCATAACGCATTAATAGGAAAAACCTCTTCTCACTTATTATCTAGAGAATCTACATTTAAACCTCTCATGACCTGATACCTTGCTTGCATTTGTCAAAAAAACATCCTCCATTAGGTGGTAGCAAGTTTGACCACGACTTTTTTCTAATAGTGCAATTGTATATAGAAAGTATAGAAGATTCATCATCATTACCACATAGACATGTCGCATAAAAATTTCATTTGACTTATTAACAATATGTCATTTTGTAAATTCAACAAAAGAAATGTGATCCAATTATATACTCCATTTTGAGAAAATTGAATTATATAATTATAAGCCATGAATTGATAAGTAAATTATTCAATGATATTATTGGCAGAATAATAATGTTACTTGTGATATTATTTGCATTGAAAATATGTCCTTAGAGCACAAGACAAAGAAATAAGAGTTTTGTGTACAAATAAATATTATTGGATTTATGAATTATTAGATAATATAAATATAAGATAATATTGGACAATTTTCCGAAGGAAAATAGTATAAGTAATGTTTTAGATAATTAAAAGTGTAATTATCTGGCCAGTTTGGCAACACATGTTTTGACACATCAATTAGTATTTTGATCTAACTTTTGGTATACTTGAAAATAATAAAGAAAAGAAAATAATTCTAGATTGGGGAGGAAAAAATATTACATGTGATAATGTTTTTATCTTAAATGATGTTTAAAAGAGTAGGTTTTGTTTGTAAAAGAGATACCTATAAATCCCAACTTACAAGATACAGATTGGAAAAGGCATTATGAGTTTCCTTGAAGTAAGGATAATTAATTTGGGAAATATATAAAAGAGAGTGAAAAGGAACTTTGTAGATCCCAAATTATAAGTGTTTCTTAAAAATATTAATGACAAATTTTCCAGTATGTACCATAAAGTTATGGGCATTCCTTGATGACTTTTTGGTTGCCAAATCCAAGTCTTAGTAAGAATGTGGTGGTGGCTTTTCATGACATTTGTAATTATATGAATAAAGCCAAGAGTTTTATGTGGAGTGTAGGAGGAATACATACCTTCCTAGGATCATGCCTTTATTTCCCATGACATTAGTTGGTCCTAAGATAAAGAAATGTCTTTTTGATACTTATAGAAAGATGGTAATGTGTGCCTTGCTTTTTGACATCTACCTTATATACCGTGGGAGAATGAATAAAGGCCAGATGAAGAGAGGTTATGGAGAAGTGTTGATGCTTAATATGATTAATAACATTCATTTTTTTATCACGGTGTATGAGTATCCCTCTCGTCCATGGAAAATCATACCTCCCATGAGATTATCCATGTGTACTATGATAAAAGAGGAAACATACCCCAAGCTTACTGACATCTCTATATCACTCCTTCATACTTTTTTTATCTATAGTAAGAACTAGGGTTTCCACCTAGATATGTATATATAAGGACTACAGAGCCCTCGCCTACATGGAAGATTGGGCACCTAGTCTCTGGTATGCACTAAAAGCCATGCATAATATCCAACTCATTTGAACTCTCATACTCCCATATGTTCACCGATGTGGATAACAACGGTTGCGGGTGGTTTTTTGGGTTCCTTATAGAGCATAGGAATGATAAGTATCCTCCCTACATTTGTCTACCATCATCCCCTACGTGTTAACCAGAGTCTTCCCTGACTTCTAATGTTCTCTAATTGTGTGAGGAATAAGAGGAGGAGACATTGGTGGCCCGAGGACCGAAGATGGGGTGCAGGCATCTGCAGACAACCACATGAAGGAGGAAAGTCCTTCATGACCACCTGGGATGGTTATCGTTAGGGTGGTTAATAAATAAGATTGGAGGAAGGGAACTAGACTTTAACTAACTACAATACCATGAGAGGCACATCTGGTATTGCTCCTGCGACCTATAAGAATGCACACACGATAGAATTGTCGAGTGTCTCCTTATGCAAGGTAGGGCATGAGATATAGTCAAAATACTCTATTACCCATTTGCACACCTTCAAAATACAAGGGAAAGCGAGTCAATTCCAATAGCCAACCCAACCTAGGTACAAAAGAGGGTACCAGGTAATTTGGTTGATGTGTTAGTTTGGGATTGGCCCAAAATTATCTTTATTTTATGGAAGTCGTAAATAATTACAGGTAACTCATATTGCAACATATTATCTTTGAAATTTGATCAGAAAAATAAGAGTAATCCAAAAAAAATAGTTTCTGAGTCTAATTATGCCTCCTTTTCCAAAATGTAGTCTTTAATGTAAAATATGCATAAGAATCCTATTTTCATGATTTTAATGGTTGTTACTTGTTTAAATGAAATCAAGGAATAAAGCTTAACCTTGTTGGATAAAAAGGTCATCTTGGACCTATTTTGGGTTTGAAGTTAATATGTTGCTAAAATTAGGATTTTTTAAAGTGGATAATTGATAATATGTGTCAAAGTGGTGATTAAATAATATAATCCCCAGATTAGTACATTGACATAATCGAATACATAAATGCTCTTAATTCCTATTGTTATCTAGCATTTTTAGTAAGATGATAATCCAAGATGATCATGTCCATGTTAATAATACTTAGGTTTCTAAGGAGAACAATTATTTATATGAATAGGTAGGGTTTAAAGATCCTAACTTATCATGTTATTGATGAATTTAATCCAATATAAGTGTTCATGATGTAATAATATGGTAGGTTTGATAATCATGGATACACTTAACATGAATTAGGGTTCTTACGTCATTAAATTAATGAACATGGGAATTGGAGCATTAAACAAAACACTAATGATAACTTGATACCAAGGAAACATAAACCCTATATTAGGATCAAGTAGGATATGCTTAATTAATTTGACGGTGACATGTTAGGATTTACATACATGCAAATTAAAGTTGATTGCTTGAATTGCTTGTTTGATTGGGTAATATGCTTAATGTTTGCAATATCTGCATGATTCTACATCAAGGTATGTGGTTAAATGTCATGGAACCGTTCTTACCCCAATCCCAATCCTACTGCCTAGATAGTAGAAAAAGGATTGAATCGCCCATCCCTGAGCAGCCTGATAGGATCTAACACACTGGCATATACAGTAAGAAATAATAACTCAAAAACTGGATATTTAAAGAACAACTAACCCAATATGGAGATATATCTGATTTGTCTTTGTCATCACAGTATGTAGAGTGCGGAAGTGATCTTATGCAATATTCCATTTGTATTGCCTAAAATTAAGAAAATCAAGACACAATCATGCAATTACACGATACACTATCAAAATCAAGTAAAACGGTTTATAAAAAAAGAGTATACTTGGCAGGACTTATATTCAAAAGAATAACTAATGATTTCCAAAACCAATATCATTTGATAAAATGTTTGTTATTCAACGATTCAATTTTTATTACAAGTTCCCATTATGTTGTAATCAAATAAGAATGCTTATATATTTTGTGTGACTCTGTTACCCCAATGCGATGGGAAAGGTCACAAGGCTCTTGTCACCATAGGAAAATAGGAGGCCAATGACAAGTCCCTCCTCCGAATGAGGGGGTTCTTGTACTCAATATCAACATTATCAATATCATCTTCATCAGTATACGAGTAGTCATAATGGGCATATCATTTATGTTTTCCAATTTGTCTCAAAATATAATATAGGAAATACGGAATCCTAATCAGTAGGGAACAATAGCTCAAACAAATATATAGCCAAGCATACAATCAAGACATACATAAAAAGTATCTTTCATACAACCAAAGAGGAGGTATAATAGTGTACCATTCACTTAAGATTTTGAGTATAATCAATATCAGAATCAATAGGTGAACCCTTCGAGTCTGATCCTAAATCATCAAGATTAGATCAAGGGTTAAGATCATGATGTTCAGAATATCATGTTTCAATATTTGAGATTAGGGTTACACTTTTCCTATGTCAATCTTAGGGTTGGGTCATTCACTTATGATCCATAGTATTTCAATATGTCTAACATTATTCAAGTGTCAAGAATATTTCAAGTGTGCATGACCTACTTAGGTTTTTTAGGACCACATGTGTTAACCCTAATCTATGATCATTATCCCAGTCATCATCACATTTCTAGATTATCATCATGATAACTAATATCATTCGAATTCAAAGATCAATTTGATTGAAGTGGAGTCATGAATCATCCACGTGATCAATTTTTCCACAAGATTTAGATCCATTATCACAATATTAAGGATAATCCTTGGTTCAATGTACATGATTCACATTCTAGGAGAGATGAGTTGCAAGATTAGATCCAAACTCATACATAGTCAAGTTTGGCTTCAAGATGATCATTAGAGTCATAATTAGGGTTTCTCAAGGATTAATCATCATTGCTGAATCATTAGACAAATTAAATAAGAAAAGGAACAATATCTAGAAATATTAGTGAGAAATATCAATAATTAGGCTTCAAAAGTATTTTTATAAGGTTCACTAGATTTTTCTGATCAATATTGACTATTCTTTTGTCATTTTTGGAGTTACTATGCAATTTCTATGATTAAAATGCGATTTGGACATTTAAATGAATATTCGATCAAAGATGAGAATATTTACCTAAATATGGAAAAATGAGGAACCGTTGGATTCTAAAAGGATGATCCTGATCAAGCCATGTGAGCTAGGTGGCTCACATTCTCAAAGGTCTGGTTTAGTCCATGTTTTACTGGTTCAAATGTTGGCTCGTTGGTTCCTTGGACCAAGTCCTATCTGCTCTGGACCAACCAGTCTGGGGACTTATCTCCCTCATGTAGCTTCCTACAAGTAGGTAAGGCCATGGAGGAGGTGCCACCAGAGCTAAGGGGGTTGGGAGCTAGAGGCGTCCACACAAAAAGGAAAGGTGTCGCCCGTGCTTGTTTCTCTCTCACGAAGCAACAAGGGGTGTTGATATGGGGAGAGTGGTTGAGAACGGAGGACGCCCAAACTAGGTTGCTCGACGACATCGCACAGCAGAGGAATGTTGAGGATGCAAGACAGGCCACCTAAGGCTGAAATGGAGAGCAAGAGGAAGGCTCATAGCTTGGTGTGGATCTTGCGAGCATGAGGGACCCTTTATATAGTGTTGGGGCTAGGGTTTTAGGGGCCATTGGTTGGGAGCAGTAGTAGTGGCTTTCAGAAGGAGATGTAGGAGCAAGGATTTTGCTTTGGCGGCACAACAATGTGAGAAACCTAGTCAAAATAGGGCTAGATCAGTTCAAAATGGTGAGATGGTCGTTTCTATTCGTTTGGAATTTTGAATCGAGGTCAAGGGCGTGAGATTGCAAGCTTCGACCATAAAGACACCTCCCTGTTGATTGTGGGAGGTTGATGATGACCTCGCAGCCACTGGATTAGGCATGGATCCACAAGAGGAACATCCAAGGGCCAAAAATCCCCCTGGATCCCTTGAATAGATCGCTGACATGGCAAAGCTAAGAAAAAGCGCAAATAAAAGGGGGAAAAGGGGTTTTCAATACATAAACTTCAAGAATTCATAGTAAATCATAGGAATGTCCAATTGTTCTCAAATTTGGATCATAGATTCACAGAAAAGTGGACAACTTTTAGGAAAAGTTTGAGAACAAAAGGATGAAGTTTGATGGACAAATTGATGATTGAATCTAATTTGAGGTGTGATAATGTGTATAAAAACAACATTGATCACCATATTTTGTATTTGAGTTTAAACATTGATTATGAAGACAAGAAAAATGATTTAGGATCATGAGTGAGTATAATGAGGGTAAAATTGTAATTAAATCATATTGATGCTAAATTTCACTTTGTCACATTACACTTATGTCTATCTACATTAGTTTGGTGGTGTTTTTTGAGTGTTTCTCTAATATTGAACAACTAAACTATTGGATGTTTATTTGCATCTTGTTCAATTGTAGTGCCACTATGAGTGTCACATAAAGGAAGAATATGTGAAGAGAATGCTAGTTCTTATTTGCATGTATTTGATGGAATATATGTTCTTCTATACTTGCAAACATTTTACATGCACCCCACGTACATAGTATATTTCAATATGTTGATCTATGGTTTTGGTTTCATTGTGTTTTAGGTACATGATAGCTAAGAAGATATCAAGATGTACTGGATAGATGAAATTACTTAAAGACATTAAAGATAACTTGTACAAAGGAATAGATAGATACTTCTTTTCATATATTTCTTATATGAACAACTTTGATGATGGAAAGTCATGTAAGTTCTAGAGTACATCTTATAAACAATATGATTGAAATAATAGAAATTATTTACTATTATTCATTATTTTCGAAATTCAGATCATTGGGAAAATTTTAGGTAATCACTCTCATATTTTTGGCCTTCCTTAATTGGGGGTTGCTGAAAAATGAGGTTGTTACAATTGGTATCAGAGATTAGATTTTTCAAATAATATGTGATAGTTTATAATTTCAAGTAACATATAAAAATATGAGGGAATTATTAGGGCATTTTCTAAAGACAATGGTTTCTAGAAGGGACCACGACCCTAGGGCTGGAAAAAATTCCCTCCTCAGTGCTAGTCAGCTTACGAGGGTTGTCGGGCCCGTGCATCTTTCCTGGCCAATGTTGAAAGATTTTTTCCCAAAATATAATACCTTTAGGGTTTCTTTTCATCTCTTTCATCCATTTCTCATTCTCTTGATTAATAAAACCCTAAAAGAAATTTCTCTCCTCATCTCAAGTTAAGGTTTTGATAAGTAAGATTAAGGAAACCTATGCCAATTATTGTACTTGTTAGTGAAAATAATGATAATGTGAAGGAAAAAGGTTTTATGGATTGCAAGGGTAAATCTTAAATTTAACTAGGGTTGAGTTAGTAAAGTTTAGAGGGTCAAGGGATATAGCAACCCTAAGAGGTAGGGAATAGTCTCTAACCCAAACACAAAAACCCTAATCATGGGAAGTTATAATATTGTGGTGATATAGTAACCCTACCCATATGAACCTCAAAAGGAATAAGAACAATCCAAGTGAATCTAGGGGACCTAGTCTCTTATACATGCATACATATGGGGAAAATTCATTCATGACATGTGAGAAAAGGTTTAAGAAATGTAAACAACCTATGAATAACAAACTTGTAGATGTAACTTGTTACGACCCCACCTCCTGATAACCCCCACTTAAGGGGAGACCGAGAGGTTGAAGCCGCACCCATGACTTCCGGATCAAAGGTTCGACAATTAACCAAGAATAATTATCAAATTTTAACATACTATACTGAAAGTTGTAAGAAAATAAATTTTTACATACCTTTTTGAAAACTTAGCTCTCTAAACTTCTATCCACACAGATACTAATCTATGTAATCCTCCTTTGCACTTTAATTCTCATTTTGTACAACATGTGCCACTTTACTGTTTGTTCTTTTCATTGTAACTAAAACGCCGACAAACAAAATGTCGGTCAGCCGAAGCTGGTATGTGAGGGAAACAATAAACATGCAAATATGATAACAATGTAATCATTCAATTAATCATTTAACAACCAAGATTACATTTTAGATATAACTCTGCGATCCAAGAGTACCCTATCCTCTGTGTTGTCCCCATTAAACCCCTCATGATCCACCTATAAGTGAAGCAGTTTCTAGGGTTGAGTCACATGGCACTACTCGTAAGTAGACCACTCCTTAACTCGGGGTATGCTAAAGAGTCTCATGGCACTACACGTAGGTAGCCCAGTTTCTAACTACGGTAACCTAGACCTTGCTCTAGGATTACCCCTTTTTTAGCCTTTTCAAAGTAACAGAGGTGGACCCGGATCTAGCCAGTTATATATGCACATTTATAGTGATAATCATAGTCACTTTATAATTGCATGAAATAAACAAACATCCAACAGTTTAGTTGCATTCAATGCGATTAAACATTCGGGAATCCATCGGGAAACTAAAACGGTTATTCATAATCGTAACCACATACCTGATTTGGTCAGTCATGTAGATTATTCAACATATACTTCATGTGTATACAATCAAGTCAATCAACAGATCCAAGCAAGTAATTCAATCATCACATAGTTCCTGAAATAAAAATGTACTCTATTTATTACACACTTTATCAAGAAACTACTTTATTGACTTGGATTCACTTTCTAGTGTTTCTAATCCGCATTAAGGTTTCATTAGTATTCATTAGGGTTTCTTAGATCAATTTCTCAAACTTTATCCCTTTTAGGTTAACAAACCCTAAAATACCCTTTTCCATTTATATGAACCTTAATTGCTCAACTATCCATTTTTATAGTCTTTTATTCTCAAATTGGCTTAAGGTCATCATATCCCTATTTAATTCATGGATTTGAACCATTAAAACAACTAAAAGACATATTCATCTAAATTAGGTTTTTCAAGCTCATTAATGCACATTCATGCACGAAACCCCAAATTAAGCCAAGTATATAAAAAGATCATCTTTTTAGATCATATCCTCATATTTATCAACAACAGGTTAAAATCATCTTTTGAACAACATTAAATCCATCTATCCTCAAATCTAAGGGTTTTTCATTAATTAAAACACTAAAGATGATAACTTTATGTACTTTTCCAATTTCAAGCATATAAACTCTAAATTAGACTAATCATGTGCAAAGTTCTTCCTTTTTTAACATAATGTACCTTTTTACATTTAACAGGTTAACATCAACTCTAATGATCCATTAAACCCTATTAAACTCATTAATCATATCAAAATACAGTTTCTTAATCTTTAATTCATTAAATATGATAATTTACTCTACCTTTGAACTATGATCAGATTCAGGCTATAAAACTATTTTTATTAAATTCCTTGTGTTCTCCTGATCAAAATTCATATATAACTTATCTAAATACGAGCTACCAATTAGGAGTTATGATTTTTGGAAGAATTACCTCACTTGGGCCAATGGGGAGGCGCCACGTCGCCTTGTTCCCATGCAACGTTGGTTAGTTGAAAACATTTCGAAAAGACCGTCTTGCCCTTGCTTAAGTGGTCGATGCTGTGTTGCTCGAAGGGGCAAAGATGTCAAACACCCCCTGGTTCGTCTTCCTCCTCGCGACCCTATCTTTGGCCGTCGATCTGCAACCAAGTGCGGCTGCCTCTCTCCACCGCGGACCTCGACGGCCTCCGGAAACGCTTCCTCCACCTCCGTTGTGCCTCGGCGCAAACGGGGAACATTCAATTAATGGCTGAGGTGGCTGGTCCTACGCTCACCAAGGCCACGACCTGCTGCGGTTTGCAGGTCTTCGGCCGCGAACTGCATGAGTTCGGGAGCATGGAAAGGGTAACAAATCGTTTAAGGATTGTCTTAGGAGCTTAGTGCCTCCTTCGAGACCCATTGCAGCTTCTTGGGGCCCATGAAAACAGTAAACTCTCATGTCTAGGGTTGGTGGACGAAAATAAGAAGAAGAAGTGAGGGGTGGCTGTGTGGAACTCCCTGAACTCGGTCCAAAGTCATACCCCTTTTATAAGGAAGAGGTTTCGCACCCTAAGGTGTGTATTCAAGGGAAAACAAATCTTTTTCCCACTTAGAAAGTAATTCCTTCATTAAAACACAAGTTTCCTCTCTCTACTTTGATATATCCTATTTCTTGAATAATTAGGAATTTGAATTTCTTCTTACTTATTCTCTCTTTCCTTGCTTTTTAATCCATTGACATGAAATTCTATTTCCTTTAATCAAAATTACTTTCTTTTTAACAATACCTCATAATTCATCAATAATGCAACACATTATCCTCTTATTTTGCCTTTTTAGTATTTTCTCTTTCTTTCCTCTTTATTGGGACTCCTTGGATCCCAAGAAACTCTATGATTTCGAAATTACTTTTTAAGATTACTTATTATCCTTCTAGATGCATCATTATGCATTATTTCACATTATCAAGTGTATTTCTTATTAAAATAATTCTTTTTGAGGATCTTTCTTTATTTCTCTTTTATTTTCCTCATTGGTATTCCCTTTAACATTAGAAATCCTTGGGATATGAAATTTCACAAAGGATAACTCTATTATACCTCTTTTCACTTATTTTCCACATTTTCTCATTGTTTTCCATTTCTTTCTTAATAAAGAAATACGTAATTAATATTTTCTTTTCTTATTACTTTTCTTTGCAACTTTAGACTCCTTGGAACCCAAGGAATCCAAGAGGCACGAAATCCCCTTTGGATTTGCCTTCTAGAGGTTTCCACATATTTCTTTTCTCAAATATTCAATTATTCATTCACTAATTGAATTTTCTTTGTTATTTCCTTGTTATTGGGCCCAATAGCCAATAAAGCCCACAAAACAATCATCCAGGCTATTGTAAATGAAATCCATGTATTCAAAACAAATTATACCATTCTTTGTTCAATTATCCTTAATATGAGAAATTGCATTTCTCACCAATTGTACCCAAAAATTGGGGTTGTAACATCCTTCCCCTCTTATAGAAATTTTGTCCTCAAAATTCAAACAAGCAAACAAACAATTCAGGATAAGACTTTTCCATGTCCATCATTGGCCCCTATGTGGCTTTTCCGTACTCATGGCATTTTCAAAGAACCTTTATCATCACTTATTCTTTTCTCTGAGTTCTTTCACTCTGGCGTCTATAAATTGCACAGGTGACTCAGGTCATTTCAGCCTCCCTTGGGTCTCACTAGGTTCATTGCTCAGCACATGGTCGGGTACCTCACATAGTGCTCTAAATTGGACACATGGAACTCGTCACACATTACTTTATCTTGAGGGTTAAGGTCAAACTTAACCATGTCAAAAGAACCCATGTATCGGGGACTCAGCTCTCTTAGTTATAACTTAGAGGGGTCGGATTTTCATGTCACATATTCTCCCACAATAACTTGTATGTCAGTCTACTTTGCATCTACTCATGACTCTCATCGTCTGTAGGCTCCTTTCAGCCCTTGCACAATCAAAGTGACCTCATCTACACGCACTGGGGTCCCTTTTCTAACCATCATGTGGTCCTTTTCTAACCATCATGTGGCCCCTTTCACCAACATCACCTTACTGAAGTGGTGACCGACACAACCTCCCTTACAGATCTTCTTATAAAACCCGATACTGGCTATGGTGTTCATTGTCACATATTTCATAGGACAAGAACTGTCTCTAGATATCACCCTGAACGAGCACACATGCCCTCATCAGACCCTTTAGTCTGGATCATACTAACCATGGTTAGGGGTGATAAACTATACTAACATTGAGTTCTTCATGTACTTACTTCCACTTTATGGAAGTGAACCTTTAGGTCAAACTCAAGAACCTTTGAACTCACTTCATGGTGTAGTTGAACCATCTCTCTCATGGGTAGTTCAACTAGATCTGTCCCTTAACCGAACTCTTCCTTTCTCATGTTATCTAGGTAAGGAGACCTACCATAACCCATATTGCATTTCGACCTTCCTTGGCCCAGGGAAGACCTACCACAACACCCATAGTTTTGAGCTCCCATTCCTTCTCAGGGACTCTTTTATCCTCTATATCGATACACTGGGTTACGGGGTCCGTTCTTTACCTCCTGGCTTGCATGGCCATAACCACATGCAACTTCATCTTAAGCATCCAAAGTGCTATTGCTGTTTTCCCACAGTGTATGGTGATCTTCAATCATGATTTCCTATATGTCATGATTCTTTCAAGATCGATTCCTCCGAAACCCTAAACCACTCTAGTCGGGGTTTCATCACCTTCTTTTCCAAAGAAGTGCAATTGAGGTTCTACCACCATCCTTTCGTTGTGTCAACCATTAACTTTTCAACATATCTTATTACACCTAAGTGTTATCTAAACACACCTCCTTTCCAAACTTAGGGTTAACCTAACAGCCTCTTCTAGCCAAACTAGGCAGTTATAATTCAACCAGAGCATCCATTACCACTTCACATCCTTAGGTATTAGGTAATGTTGAAGACATACACTTTCATGCATTCCACTTATTATCCCATCTCAACTCTAAGTTTGTGTTCATCAAGTACACTCTCTGATCTCATCATCATGGTGATCAAACTCAACCTGGTATAACTTGTAAGTTCTACATATCTCATGATAAAAACTTCCTCATAAGGTGACTACCTCATTCATCTTAGCGTTTGCAAACCATCCATGTATCATTCATCTTGCCATGATAGGTTATCTTCTCTATCCCCATTCCTTGTGGCAATGTTCCAACCTACAACATATCTTATCCTTGGTGTATGGCATGCGTAATGTCCTATCCCTCACTCCCATAACAAGAGGAAATAAGCATTTGGCTGCAGTCCAAATACAGAGTTCTTCCTGTTCCAAGAGTAGATATGGTACATCCCACCTTGCCAATACACCATTGCATCTAAGTTGCAACGTGCCATATATGTTTCTTCATCACAAATATTTCGATATCAAAGTTACCTCCATAGAAAACTAGTCTTGAGCCTACTGAGGTTTATATCCTTGGTCATCTCCTCTAGGTCTATAGGGTACCGACTCTTTTGGGGTCATCCCTCTTCCCTTATGCATCAAGAGAGTGCCCTACTCATCTACCCTTTGGGTCCCATGAGTTCATGAAGGTGATCAATCTCCTAACCCATGGCCCTCAGAAAATGATAGTTGTTACCTCCCAACCCTATGGTCATGTGCATCTAGGGAATTAGGCAACTCCTACTTTCATCGATCTTATCCCTACCTGACCCTAGAATAGACTTAGGATTCTCCATGTTCACTTAGAACCTTACCCATGTCTTCATCATCTCTCTTTCTACATTCATGGGCTGGCCCTCATCCTTTCATAGGGATCATGGTAACTTGCCTACCTTGGTCAAGCCTCATATCAGTTACCTCCATGGTAACACATCCATATGCACATAGAGATGGATATCTATGGGTCTACAAGTTCATTCTCATACCATGTACTTTTCACTTAGCTTCTCAAGATCCTATAAGACCTCTTTAGGTTACCTTGAACCAACAAAACTGATATACACCCTACCAAAGGGGTCCTTCTCCCAGGATGGGAGGAAAACTATCTCTTGACAACAAGGTCACAAAAGCTCTTAGGTCTAGGGTTTACATCCACATGAGCTTACTTAACCCTATCTAGCTATTAAGGCATAAGCAGATCACCTACTGAACCATGCTAGGTCATACTTGTCCTCTTTCCTCAATATTGGATCAAGATCATACCTTTCTTTATCATCAACCTAGTTGTGAGGGGTTCATCAAACACACCTTAAACTTAAAGGGCTTCTCTTTTCCTCTATTCATGAGGAGTACCATGCTTGCTTCTATAGGAACTCAACTTCTCATCATGAGCCTGAGGTACACCACTTCCCCTCTTAGGCCTAGGAATCCTAGGTTCACTGCAGGTGTCCAACTGCATGCTCTATCTCTTAACTACGAACCAAGCATGCAAAAGGCATGACATGCACTCGTCATCCTTCAACCCAAGCAACACTTAGAGTTGGGTCCTCCTTAAGGACAACCAACAAGGTACAAGGCCTCATAACCTGCTACTAAACCTTTCTAGGTCTAAGGAACTCTTCTTCCTACCTCAGAAGGTAAACATCTATACCATAGTCACGTAGGTACCAAAATCTTCATCTTTTCTCTAGGGTTTCGTCCCTCTAAAGGCAACCAAGGTATCATCAACTTTCAGGGATCAATCATGAGGCAACCACTATAATCCATTGTTTAGGGTTTTAAGCTTCCAACCTTCTTGTTGGGTTTCCAGCTCTCTCTCTAGAGCTAACCCTACATCCAACCTCACCATTAGAGGTCCCTTCTTCATGAAGAATCAACCTCAAAAGCATGCTCTATATGGATGAAGCCTAGGTTCGAACTTATAGTTGCTTAAGATCATCCATAACCCTTTATGCTCCATCATAATTCCTTATCTAGGGTTTCATCCTACTGTCAGCACCATGACGTGCCCTAGGTCCCAGCTATACCCTACTTGCACAAGCCCATAGAGTTTCTATGGTCCTTCACTAACATCATCATCTAAGGAGCTATCCTTTACCCTAACATGCACGACCCTTCCCAGGGTTGGGTTGCCAAAGGTGCTAGGTCACCCATGTATCATATGGCATCCCAAAGGCATGTCCTTTCAAACACCTGGTCCAACTCATCTCTCTCTAACCTTCACTTATGGTTAGGGTTAACATCATCCTCAGAGGATGTGTCATGTCTCTACTTGCAATGGAGATCTCTATCTCCAAGACTAACTTATCCTCCTGACAAGAAGGTCTAGCCTCAGGTCTCTTCTGAGGACATGACAACTTATGTCATACGACCTAAGCATGTATCTATTCTTTAGTTTGCGCTTAATCTATTAAGCTTATGTCCATGACATCTTATTTACATGCCTTTAATTAATTTGGTGGAGGATTTCTTAAACCTTATTAACCTTACCCATACCTTAAGAGGGTGAGGAGAAGAAAGAAAACCCTAATCATTTAGGTCCTTATCAGAATTTTGTGATGAGAAGGGATGAATAAGATGAGAAGTCCTAAAGGTATCTTATTTCGATTCATATCCTAAGACTTTGGCCAGGAGGTCACATGGGTCCGGGAGTCCTCGTATTCTGACTAGCGGTGCGGAGGAAAATCTTGCCAGCCCCTGGTCGTGATCCCTTCCTAGACACCTCCATCTTTCGGATACTCCTCTAATAACTCCCTTGGGTTCTATGGAGTTTGTAAAATTTAATAATTACTAATGGTTAAATGAGGAACCTACGCTCTGATACCAAATGTTACGACCCCACCTCCCGATAACCCCCAATTAAGGGGAGACCGAGAGGTTGAAGTCGCACCCATGACTTCCGGATCAAAGGTTCGGCAATTAACCAAGAATAATTCTCAAGTTTTAACATACTATACTGAAAGTTGTAAGAAAATCAATTTTTACATACCTTTTTGAAAACTTGGATCTCTAAACTTCTATCCACACAGATACTAATCTATCTAATCCTCCTTTGCACTTTAATTCTCATTTAGTACCACATGTGCCACTTTATTGTTTGTTCTTTTCATTGTACCTAAAACGCCGACAAACAAAACGTCGGTCAGTCGAAGCTGGTATGTGGGGGAAACAATAAACATGCAACTATGATAACAATGTAATCATTTAACAACCAAGATTACGTTTTAGATATAACTTCGCGATCCAAGAGTACCCTATCCTCTGTGTTGTCCCCATTAAACCCCTCATGACCCACCTATAAGTGAACCAGTTTCTAGGGTTGAGTCACATGGCACTACTCGTAAGTAGACCACTCCTTAACTCAGGGTATGCTAAAGAGTCTCATGGCACTACATGTAGGTAGCCCAGTTTCTAACTCACAATAACCTAGACCTTTCTCTAGGATTACCCCTTTTTTAGCCTTTTCAAAGTAACAGAGGTGGACCCGGATCTAGCCAGTTATATATGCACATTTATAGTGATAATCATAGTCACTTTATAGTTGCATGAAATAATTAAACACCCAACAGTTGAGTTGCATTCAATGCGATTAAACATCTGGGAATCCATCAGGAAACTAAAGTGGTTATTCATAATCGTAACCACATACTTGATTTGGTGAGTCATACAGATTATTCAACATATACTTCATGTGTATACAATTAAGTCAATCAACAGATCCAAGCAAGTAATTCAATCATCACATAGTTCCTGAAATAAATATGTACTCTATTTATTACACACTTTATCAAGAAACTACTTTATTGACTTGGATTCACTTTCTAGTGTTTCTAATCCACATTAAGGTTTCATTAGTATTCATTAGGGTTTCTTAGATCAATTTCTCAAACTTTATCCCTTTTAGGTTAACAAACCCTAAAATACCCTTTTCCATTTATATGAACCTTAATTGCTCAACTATCCATTTTTATACTCTTTTATTCTCAAATTGGCTTAAGGTCATCATATCCCTATTTAATTCATGGATTTGAACCATTAAAACAATTAAAAGACATATTCATCTAAATTAGGGTTTTCAAGCTCATTAATGCACATTCATGCACAAAACCCCAAATTAAGCCAAGTATATAAAGAGATCATCTTTTTAGATCATATCCTCATATTTATCAACAATAGGTTAAAATCATCTTTTGAACAACATTAAATCCATCTATCCTCAAATCTAAGGGTTTTTCATTAATTAAAACACTAAAGATGATAACTTTATGTACTTTTCCAATTTCAAGCATATAAACTCTAAATTAGACTAATCATGTGCAAAGTTCTTCCTTTTTGAACATAATGTACCTTTTTATATTTAACAGGTTAACATCAACTCTAATGATCCATTAAACCCTATTAAACTCATTAATCATATAAAAATAGGGTTTCTTAATCTTTAATTCATTAAAGATGATAATTTACACTACATTTTAAACTATGATCAGATTCAGGCTATAAAACTATTTTTATTGAATTCCTTGTGTTCTCCTGATCAAAATTCATATATAACTTATCTAAATCCGAGCTACCAATTAGGAGTTATGATTTTTTGAAGAATTACCTCACTTGGGCCAATGGGGAGGCGCCACGTCGCCTTGTTCCCATGCAACGTTGGTTAGTTGAAAACATTTCGAAAAAAACATCATGCCCTTGCTTAAGTGGCCGATGTTGTGTTGCTCGAAGGGGCAAAGATGTCAAACACCCCCTGGTTCGTCTTCCTCCTCGCGACCCTAGCTTTGGGCGTCGATCTGCAGCCAAGTGCGGCTGCCTCTCTCCACCGCAGACCTCGACGGCCTCTGGAAACGCTTCATCCACCTCCGTTGTGCCTTGGCGCAAACGGGGAACCTTCGATTAACGGCTGAGGTCGCTGGTCCTACGCGCGCCAAGGCCACGACCTGCTGCGGTTTGCAGGTCTTCGGCCGCGAACTGCACGAGGTCGGGAGCATGGAAAGGGTAACAAATCGTTTAAGGATTGTCTCAGGAGCTTAGCGCCTCCTTCGAGACCCATTGCAGCTTCTTAGGGCCCATGAAAATAGTAAACTCTCATGTCTAGGGTTGGTGGACGAAAATAAGAAGAAGAAGTGAGGGGTGGCTGCGTGGAACTCCCTGAACTCGGTCCAAAGTCATACCCCTTTTATAAGGAAGAGGTTTCGCACCCTAAGGTGTGTATTCAAGGGAAAACAAATCCTTTTCCCACTTAGAAAGCAATTCCTTCATCAAAACACAAGTTTCCTCTCTCTCCTTTGATATATCATATTTTTTGAATAATTAGGAATTCGAATTTCTTCTTACTTATTCTCTCTTTCCTTGCTTTTTAATCCATTGACACGAAATTCTATTTCCTTTAATCAAAATTACTTTCTTTTTAACAATACCTCATAATTCATTAATAATGCAACACATTATCCTCTTATTTTTCCTTTTTAGTATTTTCTCTTTCTTTCCTCTTTATTGGGACTCCTTGGATCCCAAGAAACTCTATGATTTCGAAATTACTTTTTAAGATTACTTATTATGCTTCTAGATGCATCATTATGCATTATTTCACATTATCAAGTGTATTTCTTATTAAAATAATTCTTTTTGAGGATCTTTCTTTATTTCTCTTTTATTTTCCTCATTGGTATTCCCTTTAACATTAGAAATCCTTGGGATATGAAATTTCACAAAGGATAACTCTATTATACCTCTTTTCACTTATTTTCCACATTTTCTCATTGTTTTCAATT
Organism: Alisma plantago-aquatica; assembly: GCA_963693085.1. Taxonomy (NCBI): domain Eukaryota; kingdom Viridiplantae; phylum Streptophyta; class Magnoliopsida; order Alismatales; family Alismataceae; genus Alisma; species Alisma plantago-aquatica. Next base: position 365,524,505 of record OY856411.1, on the reverse strand, counting down.
TCTTTCTTAATAAAGAAATACGTAATTAATCTTTTCTTTTCTTATTGCTTTTCTTTGCAACTTTAGACTCCATTGAACCCAAGGAATCCAAGAGGCACGAAATCCCCTTTGGATTTGCCTTCTATAGGTTTCTGCATATTTCTTTTCTCAAATATTCAATTATTCATTCACTAATTGAATTTTCTTTGTTATTTCCTTGTTATTGGGCCCAATATCCAATAAAGCCCACAAAACAATCATCAAGGCTATTGTAAATGAAATCCATGTATTCAAAACAAATTATACCATTCTTTGTTCAATTATCCTTAATATGAGAAATTACATTTCTCACCAATTGTACCCAAAAATTGGGGTTGTAACATAACTTGATTAAAACATGCATCATCTCTGTGAGTTAAAGATCATGAGGTGAATAAAGTCATCATGAGGATGATGCATAATAAAGATGGGATAGAAAGATCACCTCAGGACAAGCTAGGATAGGAAGACCTACAAATGTCCACTACAAGGACTAAAACTCTTATAGAGGGTTCCCCATAAAGTGGCTCCCCTGACAGAGAGTGCACCATTGAGAAAATCAGATAAGCTTGGTGGGTTTAAAATAAGTAATCGTTATTTAGGTTGGATAAAAAGATGATAATATGAAACTCTCAGTTCAACTGTTAGGGCTAGTGTCCCGACCTGGGTTGGGTCAACCCAAGCATGGGAAAGGACCTATGGGGGAGGAAAAACCATAGATCCATGGGTCAGGTTGTGGCTAAGAGAACCTAACCTCATCCTGTGAGCCAAGATGTCACTGTATGTTAGGACCTTCCTTAGAAAGGTAAGTTGGATAAATCAATTTAAACATTGAGGAAACCTTAAATGTCACCTAATGGGTGGATAATTAATCATATAAAATAAGAAAGAACATATATTAAGTATGATTCTTTGAACCCAAGTATTCCATATCTAAGTAACATGAGGAAAAGTCATTATGGAAGTATCTAACAGTATGAGACCAAACCTAAAAATAAGATCTCCCTGAACCCAATGAGGGGACATAAAGTGAATAATGAGCACCATACGAGATGGAGGAAATTCGAGTTAAAGAATTACATATGAAAAAAATGTGCTTGAAAATGGTTAAAGTTGTAATATCTCAAAGAAACCCTTGGGAAGGGTAGTGTCCTAAGTCAATCCTAAGGTCAAGTAGGGAGTATTAAAGGTACAAAGTACCAATGGGATTAGGATTTGATTATTCCCTGAATGCACAAGACTATTTTGTCGGGATATACAACTATGTTTGTCCGAGGCCCATGTCTCAGAGATTGGCCACCTTTACGAGTTCATGAGGCCAATGGGTGAATAACAGAGACAATCCTTAGATGCCAAAGGATAAGATAACTCCAAAATACTTGTACCCCTAGAGACCTCAAGTAAGTGGCTAAGGCTCATAATACATGAGGAGTAAATATAAAAGATTCAAGAAGTCATGTAATAATGAAATCTTCTTAGTAGTTTTTCACAACCTCAAGAGTGAAAAAGGGCGTTTGACTTCATGAAATATTAGAATATTTATAATTATAAAGTATGTATTGTTTAGAGTCATGTTTAAGTTGATTAAACCTAACTTTGATATTTTTGAATATTGTGTGTACACCATCTCTTCTCTTGGAATGGGATGAACTTTGTATTAGGGATGCATTCAAACACTTATTTCATCCCATTATGAGGTAGAGAGATTGGGTAAACATATGGTATTCTTAAAATTTACATATGAAAATTAATGGCTTAAGTTGAACTTAATGAAATGACCTAGGGTTTGAGATGTTACCTCACCCTTATATGAAATAAACACAATAGTTTGGAAACCTAGGTGAAAAGGTGATCACCAAGTGAAATTGAAATCACAAATGAAAATTTACTCACCAAAGGATGGTAGCATGTTAATACTAATGATGTGGATATACCTTGAAATGGATTCAGGTATCAATCTTAGTAATAATGGGAAGAAATTGCATACCCACAAAAGATGTTAAAGATATCCAAGTAGGGTTGCTAACCCTAGAGTTTGAAATTAAGATGAGTTATCTTTCACATTAACCTTAGTGGGAGTAAAATTTGGGGCCAAAATTCCTCTTAAGGTGGGTGAATGTAATATCCTGAATTTTGATAAAATTGAGTTATAAAATTATAAGCCATGAATTGATAAGTAAAATGTCCAAGGATATTATTGGTAGAATAATATTGTTACTTGTCAGATTATTTGCATTGAAAATATGTCCTTGTAGCACAAGATAAATAAAAAAGAGTTTTGTCTACAAACAAATATTAATGGCTTTGTAAATTATTGGATAATAGAAATATAAGATAATATTAGACAATTTTCTAAATGAAAACAAGATGTGTAATTTTTTGGATAATTAAAAGATTGATTATCTATCCAGTTTGGTAACATATGTTTTGAGATATCAATTAGTATTATATTGATCTAACTTATTGTATTCTTGAAAATAACAAATAAAATAAGAGAATTCTAGATTTGGGAGGAAAAGAATATTCCATGGGATAATGATATTGTCTTAAATGATGTTTAAAAGAGTAAGTTTTGTATGTGAAAGACATCCCTCTAAACACCATCTTACTAGATATAGATTGGAAAAGGCATTATGGGTTTCCTTGAAATAAGGAAACTGAATTTGGGAAATAGATTGGAAAAGGCATTATGGGTTTCCTTGAAGTAAGGATACTGAATTTGGGAAATATATCAAAGAGAGAGAAGATGAATTATCTAGATCCCAAATTATAAGTGTTTCCTAAAAATATTAATGACCAATTATCAAATGTCTACCATAAAGTTATGTGCATTCCTTAATGACTTTTTTGGTTGTCAAATCCAAGTCTAAATAAGAATGTGGTGGTGTCCTTTGATGACCTTAGGATTTATAGGAATAAATCCAAGAGTTTTATTGAAGGAGTGTAGGAGGAGTAACATCCCTTCATAGTATCATGCCTTGCTTTCCCATGTCATTAGTTGGTGTTAGGATAAAGAAATGTCTTTTTGATACTTATAGAAAGATGGTTATGTGTGCCTTGCCTTTTAACATATCCCTTGTATACCATGGGAGAAAGAATAAAGGGAACATGAAGAGATGTTATGGAGAAGTGTCGATGCTTAATATGATTAATCAGATTCCTTTTTGGATCATGGTATACGAGTATCCCTCACACCTGTTGAAAATTGTAATTTCCATGAGACCATCCTTGTGCACTATTATAAAAGAGGAAACAAACTGCAAGACTATATACATCTATCTCTTACTCTTCCATCCTTTCTTTCTTCATAGTAATCACTAGGGTTTCCCCCTAAATGTGTATATATAAGGATTATAGGGCTCTCGCCTCAAGAAAAAATAGGGCACCCAATCTTTGGTATCTAGAGAAATCCCCACATACGATCTGAGTCATCTAAACTCTCATACTATCATTTGTTCACTGGAGTGGATAACAACCATTGTGGGTGGTTTTCTGAGTTTCTTGAATAATAGAGGAATGATAGATTTCCTCCCTAGGAACGTCTACCATCATCCTTGTGGGTTAAGCAGAGTCTTCCCTGACTTCTATTGTGATTCGATCGTGTGAAGAATAAGAGGAGGAGATGTTGGAGACCCAAGTATAAGCGTTTGCGGACAACCAAAGTGAAAGAGGTCAGTCCTCCATGGCCTCTTTGGATGGTTCTCTATATGGTGGCAAAGAAGGAAGATTGGAAGAAGGGAACTAGACTATATCTGGCTACAACGCCATCAGAGGTGCATCTACAACTGGACCTGCGACTGTGACCTGTAAGCGGGCACACACGACAAAAGAGTTGCGAGTCTTCTTACAAAAGGTAGGGGATGGGATTAAGGCAAAAGACTTTATTGCCCATTTACACACCTTCAAAACACACGTGTGGGTGAGTCAATTCCCTAACCCAATCCGACCCACTACAAAAGAGGAAACCAAGTAAGTTGGCTAATGTGTTATTTTCAGATTGGCTCAAAATTATCTTTATTTTGCAAAAATCATTAATAATTATATGTAACTCATATTCAACATGTTATAAATGAAAACTAATTATAAAAATGAGAGGAATCCAAATGAAATAGTTTGAAAGTATAATTATCCTTCATTCTTCAAAACATAATATTTAATGTAAAATATGCATAATAACCCTAGTTTGATGATTTTAATGGATTTTACATGTTTAAATGATATCAATGGATTAAGCTTTACATTTTTGGATAAAAAGAGTGTCTTGGATCTATTTTGGGTTACAAGCTCATATGTTGTAAAAATTAGGTTTTCTAAAGTGGATAATAGATAATATGTGTTAAAATGGTGATTGAAGCATAACAATTCAACATTAGTACATTGACATAATGGAATACATTAAATTCTCTTATTCATGTTGTTATCTAATAATGTTTAATAAGATGATAATCCAAGATGATCATGACCATTTTAATAATATTTAGGTTGCTGATAAGAATAATATGTATATATAAGTAGGGCTTAAAGATCACAACTTGTCATGTTATTAGTGAAGTTAATCTGATCTAAGTGTTCATGACATAATAATGTGATAGATTTGATATTCATGAATACAGTTAACAAGAATTAGGTTTCTTACATCATTTAATCAATGAACCTGGGAGTTGGAGTATCAAACATAATCCTAATGATAACTTCATACCAAGGGAACTTAAACCATACATTAGGACCGAGTAGGGATTGATGTAACTAAACTGATGGTGACGCTTTAGAATTTACATACATGCATATTAAAGTTGACTGCTTGAATTGCTTGCTTGATTGGATTATATGCTTAATGATTGCAAAATTTGCATGATTCTACATCAAGGTATGTGGTTACACTTATGACTACGCACATTAGTTTGTCAATATTTTCCAATTGTTTCTCAATGCCTGAACAACTAAATTGTTGGATGTTTGTTTACATTTTGTTCAACTATAATGCGATGAGCATCACATAAGGGAAGAGTATGTCCATAAAATGTCAGTCCTTATTTGTAATTATTTGATGGAATATATGTTATTATGCACTTGCACACATTTTCCATGCACCACACATACATAGTATATTTTGATATGATAACATGTGCTTTTGGTTTCATGGTGTTTAGGTACATGCTAGATAAGAGGATATCAAGATATATAGACAGATTAAATTACTTGAAGACATTAAAGTTCACTTCTAAGAAGGATTAGATAGATACTTCTTTTCATATAGTTCTCGTATGTACAAATCTAATGAAGGAAAGTTATGTAAGAAGTAACACCTTGTAAACAATATATTTGAAGTAATGGAAATTATTAACTATGATTTATTATTTGCTAAATTTGTATCCTTTAAAAAAAATTAGTTAATGGATCTCATCTTTTTTGGCCTTCCTTAATTGGGGGTTGCTAAAAAGTGAGGTCGTTATAGATCCTCTAATGTATCATCATCTTCAAAATACAGTTCCAACTTTCCATTGTACGATGAATGCATTTCTCAAGTGGTAGGTCATAAGTTGACCTCTCATTGAAATCCCCATTGTAGCTTCCTTTCTAGACTAGCTCATCCCTACCACTATCCCTACAAAGATAATGTGTAAAAGAAATATTATCAATAGTTTAATTAGTGAGATACCAATGTAGAAACCCCATCTCCTAGTCACATCATCGTTCATCATGCACAAAACCAGAAGGTGTAACATCCCAAGATTCTGCCGCCTCAAGATTTAGAAGGCTCGAGAGGACAAACCTGAAAACATGATCTAATTGTATTAGAGAGTGATGCGGAAGTGACATACACATACATGAACATATAACTATAGAAGCATACACCATAACTTTTATCAACATTCAACATATATATATATATATATATATATATATATATATATATATATAACAAAATGAATCATTAAACCATAATTTACAATGACATATTCAAAGTAGATTTTTACATAGGTCTGAACATGTATGCTAGGATCTTAACATAATAGGTAAATCTATACAACTTCTCACTCACATCTTTTCTCCCATGCTAGCTCTTCACCTAGAAAATATGTGATACATATGAATCAACAAAAGTTGTGTACATGGGTGAAATACATGTGTAGTAACTTACATAATGAAACATTTGAAGAAAGTAAGTAAAAGAAAACAGTATTTAATGCAATAATCAAGTAAACACATATTTTAGGCATATATTTATATGTAGTTGTACTACTATTTATATCAACACTTTATCATACATCCAGCATGGACAATTTATCATACATCCATACTAGGCAATTTATCATACATCCATAATGGGAAATTTATCATACATCCATACTGGGCCCTTCCCCTCCTATTAGGCGATGGGGTTGTGCTGACTTCAGTAGCTACAACTCATCAAAATTCTTTTATGTTCCTTTAAATTTGGAGAAGCATATACTACTAATGCACATCCAAGAATTTATATGCAAATACAAGTATCCAAAGTACATTATAGCATTATGCATTCATGAAAATTATTCTTATACTTAATAAAACCCATGTACCTGAGTTCATATATTCTTATCTTATCCTTTATCACATAGAAATCTAGTCATCACCTGATTAATAACAAATGTTCTTCATTAATACAAGGTTTACCATTATTAATGGTATTTAGTTCCACATTAGGGTTTAGGACAAATCTTGGTTCAAACTATCCTAAACGTGTGTTTGATGTTTTTCTACTGATCAATAGGTCATAATAAGGATCTAGTCAAATTTTTAAAATTTTCTGATGCTTGATCTATTTTCTAGAATTAAAATAAAGTTTTAAACATTTAATTATGCATTAATGAGGAAAGTTTAATATCCATCAATAGTACTAAGATCGGAGCATACATATAGTCTCTATACGATATTGGGGTTCAAAAGGAATTTTTTTTTGGGATTTTGTATCAGATGGATAGTATTTATTCCAATTAAATGAAGCCCATAAAGGAGTATTACAAACTAAACTAAATATCACCAAAACAATTTCTTAAAAGTCTGATGAGGTTTCATAAAAAAGAGAGCATTTTTCTACATCTGTGGATATTTTGTGGGTATTTATTAGCCAAGGGATCTATTTTTATCAATTTATGAGCTTGGGCTATTTTCTGGGAAATGAGAAAATGATTTACCTTTAGGGATTTACTAGAATCGTTGGATTTGCAAATTTCTATCCCTGGATGAGTGCCACGCACACACCATAGGAGTGTGGCTCTTTGCTTGGTCTACCTTAGCCGTTAGGGCACTAGATGGACTAACCGGTTCAACAATATGTCTGGCTAGACTGAGCCACCCAGACTCTCTCTTGCTTGCCTTCGTGAACCCTCCTCCATTCTTATGATGCATCTTCCGCCCAACCCTATTTTTACCACCGTCGTTTAGGGAAAGGAACAGTGAGAAATACACCACTCTTCTCGACCTCTCTCACTCTGGTATGGTTCCATCAATCTCTTGGAGTTCTGATACAAGGATCTAGGTTCCAAATCAAACTTGTGCAGTGAGATGGCTAGCTCTACTTCAGTGTTTGTGTTGAGCTTTCACGATGGGCACACTGACAGATTTGGGGATTTGCTCCCCATTTGTCCCCACTCTTCAGAAAAGATAAAAGAACGGCCACCAATCTTCCACAAACTCAACTAGGTCATCAATAGGTGTTGTGGGGTTTCCAGTCCTTCTTCCAAGCGCACAATCTAGATCTACCCCAAGTCTTTCCATTGGGGTTCGCGGCATGGATAGTTGGTGCTTGGTCCTCAGCTTGACTTCTTGGAGTTTCAGTGGGGCCTACACAACCTCTAGTCCATCACTACACCTCCAATCTCAGCAAACCCGAACCTACCTCCGTAGAGTGCCTCTATAGGAAGAGGAAGAGGAATACAATCTTCTACATTCTCTGCAACAAGACAATATTGAGGAGGGGCTTTGGGGAAATGGGACCTTGGAACCTCTTTTGATGACGGAATTCAAATCATGGTTCTCCATCTCCAAGGTGTGAACCATGGATCTCAACCTCCATCCATCGCCTGTGAGTTTTAGTGGAGTTTATGGTGTGACTGCTCGTCTGAGTTGGAGAGTGTGAAGAGAAAATGACTAGTATGAGATACCCCAAAATCATCTCCTTGATCTGAGATATGTGTGTTTGTTGTTGAGGTGATCAAACTCCTTCAGATCAAGTCAAAGGTTGATGGGGGAGAATGCAAGTCGTCAAACACCCATGATGCTTGGGACTTTTCCACGTCTCCCAGCTTCACACAATGCCTAAGGACCTTCCACCAAAAAGTTGGTTGTTTCATGTGATAAGAAGATCCTCATAACTCAACTAATGGCCTACTCCCAAACTAAATGTTAGTTTTAATTCATGATATCTCCAGATTCACTCGCGTGAGATTTTAACTTTAGCTCCATTGCTACTCTATACATCTTATGGATGTTTATGCTCTCAAAGGAACATTGATTATCATCTTTATTTAATACCTTAACTATGATCATTTTATGGGACATTTCAATCATATATGATACTTAAAGACTTTCAAACATTATTAAGAACTAATATTGTCTCTAATCATTCATCTAATCCTCAAAATTAGTCTTGGTTATATGTCTTGTACCTAGTAGGTGAAACAATTCTCCAATTGTGCAACATACACACTTCATCATGTATTTCATGAGTATGGGTCAACCATTTAAATTTACATTAAGGTACACATATCAGTGCATTAAAAACTTTGAAAATATGATATCTATGATCTTAATCTAGGAATCCATGTGTACTTGAATCCTTCTTCAAACTAGTTCCAATGGTTTAAAAAAAACTTGAAATATAGGATATTACATTCACCCCACCTTATATGAATTTCGTCCTCAAAATTCAACAATCCTTATTTAAGGTGATATCAAGGAGTCTCTACTTTCATAGGCCACCACTTCCAGGTGTTAAGGCATCATAGTTCTATATGCAACCTAAGTTGTCATCTTACAATTTAGATAATCTTATGTAGACGGATGCATCATTTTGTAGTTTGGTCATAACATGACACTCTAGTATTTTAGGATTTACACCCCTCATTTCCCTAATAATTAGGGTTTGATCAAACATATTGGTTGAGAAGATATAATGTGAGGTCTAATCTTTCACCTCCTTACACAAGTTAGTGGGGTGAAAGTAATATTTCATGTCATTGAACAATAGAATCCTTACACTAAACATCTTTATTTTAATTTATGATCACATCATATTAGAATTTCATCATTAGAGAAGGGTTTGATTTATCATATTTACCTATTAGGATTTCACCCTATTGTGTGAGAGTTATGCTCAAACTTAGAAGCATATATTGAGAAGGATTAGTGTTCAGAACTATATTTTGTGATCATGTAAGATATGATCCAAAGATATTTTTTAGCTCATGATTTCAAAATTATATCTTTCATGTAAGAATATAGATGGAAAGAGAATATACTAAGTCAATCTTATCATGATTTCAAACTTGGATATTACATGTATGATACAAGAAGGGAATAAAGAATAGGTCAAGCTTATACAAGTGACCTTTGTAAAAGAGCTTGAGGGTCATGCAAATTCAACACTATTTTAACTTAACTCATCTAAAGTAACAAAAGAGTATGTACTTTCAACATTGAGACTTAACTCATATTTTCAAATTTGGGATCAAAACTTACATACAACAGAGATACAAACAAAGAAGCATATATCATTAGATATCAACCTACGATACAATCATCCTTACTTTTCTATTCTCTATCTATCTATCACATATCATGATAAGGCTCTAGACATCTACTCTAGAACTACTCTCTCTTCTAAACTGATGTCACTCTATTTCACTCAGGTTGCATGATCACTAACTACTTTCTAGTATGAGGGACAAATTTTTGTATTTACATATATATAATAAAATATTATATAGTTTTTCTCTGAGAAATAAGACATCAGAGAAAATTGTCGAGGCTCGAGTTGATTGGAAAACAAAACCAAATCAGCAAAACAAGTGTCCCACACACAGTAGATAGTCAAGTTCCATGCAAACTTGTGAAATGTTGAGAACAAGTTGTAGACTAGTGTAGCTACGCAATACATATGATCTCTATATGGAAAGGGTTTCACACACTTGTCTAAACTCAATTCTCAAACATCTAGGTTCTAACTTAGAGGCTAAGTCAAACCTTATTCCTATAGGACAACTTACTAAGTTTCTAGGTTTAAAGTGAAATGTGATATTGATTTTATTTTTCATGGTGAGCAATTATCAGGTGTAGTTATTGTTCATGCTCTAATACCAACTATAACATCCCCAGATTCTACCGCCTCGAGATTTGGAAGGCCCGAGCGGACAAACTCAAAAATGTTATCTAATTGTATCAGAGAGTGATGTGAAAGTGACATACACATACATGAATATATAACTATAGAAGAATACATCATAACATTTCAAAACATTCAACGTGTATATATATTACAAAATGAATCATTACATCAAGATTTACAATGACATATTGAAAGGAAATTCTACATAGGTCTGAATGCATGCTAGGATCTTAACACAATAGGTAAACCCGTACAACTGCTCACTCACATCTCTTCTCCCATGCTATCTCTGAACCTACAAAATACATGAAATAGACGAATCAACAAAAGTTGTGTACGTGGGTGAAATACTTGATCACATAGATATATGGTCATCACCTTATTAATAAAAAATATTCATCAGTAATACAAGGTTTACAATTATTATTGGTATTTAGGTCCATATTGGGGTATAGGCCAAACCTAGGTTCGAACTGACCTAAACTTTTGTGTGATATTTTTCTACTGATCAGTAGGTCATAACAAGGATTTGGTGTTTATAATTTTCTAATGCTTGGTCTGTTTTCTAGAATTAAAATAAGGTTTTAAGCATTTAATTATGCATTAATGAGGAAAAGTCTAATATGCATCAATAATTTTATGATCTGAGCCTACATATATTCTCTTTACGATATTAGGGTTCAAAAGGAATTTTTTTTGGTATTTTATATCAGCTGGATAGTATTTATTTTAATTATATGAAGCCCATTAAGGAGTATTATAAACTAAACTAAATATCACCAACAAATATGTCTTAAAAGTCTGATCTTGGGGTTTCATAAGAAATATATCATTTTTTTGAATCTATGGATATTTTGTGGGTATTTATTGGCCAAGGGATCTATTTTTTATCACATTTATGAGCCTAGGATATTTTATGGGAAATGAGAAAATGATTTCCCTTTAGGGATTTACTAGAACCATTGGATTTGCAAATCTCTATCCCTGGAAGGGTGCCACACACACACCATAGGAGTATGGCTCTTTGCTTGGTCTGCCTAGATCATCGGGGCCCACAAGAGATGGATGGAATACCATGAGCCGAGCTCATGTAGGCCCCACCCCCTAGACTAGATGGACTAACCGGTTCACTAGCAGGTGTGGCTAGATAGGAGCCACCCAGACTCTCTCATGCTGGACTTTGCGAACCCTCCTCCACTCATGTGATGCATCTTCAGCCCAGCCTTATTCTGTCTGCCACCATGTAGGGGAAGGAATGGCAAGAAATACACCACTCTTCTTGACCTCTTTCACTCTAATATGGTGCCATCAATCTCTTAGAGTTCCAAAACAAGGATTAGGGTTCCAAATGTAACTTGTACAGTGAGATGGTTGGCTCTACTTCAGCGTCTGGGTGGAGCTTTCATGATGGAGAAGACCAGTAGATTTGGGGATTTTCTCCCCATTCATTCCCACTCTTTAGAAAAGATAAAAGAATGGTCGCCAATCTTCAACGAACTTGACCAGGGCATCCATAGGGGTTGTGGGGCCTCCATTCCTCCTTCCAAGCTCACAACCCAGATCTACCCCAAGTCTATCTATTGGGGTTTGAGGCATGGATAGTTGGTGCTTGGTTCTCGGATTGACTTCATGGAGTTTTGGTGGGGCCTTCACAACCTCTGGTCCAGCATGACGCCTCTACTCTCGGAAAATGCAAACATGCCACTATAGAGAACCACTATAGGAAGAAGAGGAGGAATACAATCCCCTACATTCTCTACAAAAAAGCAATGTCAAGGAGGTTCGTTTGGGATCTGGGACCTTGGAACCTCTATTGATGACCGAATTCAAAGTCGGTTCTCCATATCCAAGGAATGAAACATGGAGCTCGACCTCCATCCATGACCTACGAGTTGTAGTGGTGTTTATGATGTGATTGCTCGTCTGGGTTAGAAAGTGTGAAGAGACAATGACCAGTATGATTTACCCCAAAATCATCTCCTTGATCAAAGATATTTGTCTTTGTAATTTAGGTGATCAAACTCCTTCCGAACAAGTCATAGGTTGAAGGGGGAGAATTCAAGTCATCAAACACCGATGATGGTTGGGGTTTAGCAACTTCTCCCAACTTCACACTACGCCTAATGCCCCTCCACCAAAAATTAGGCTATTTTATGTCAGAAGAAGAGGCTCATACCTCAACTAATGGTCTATTACCAAACTAAATGTTTGTTTTAATTCATGATATATCCAGATTCAATCGCATCAGATTTTAAATTTAGCTCCAATTCTACTCTATACAGCTTATGGACGCTTATGCTATCAAAGGAACATTGATTACCATCTTAATTCAATACCATGATTGTGATCATTCTATGGGAAATTTCAATCATATATGATACATAAAGACTTCCAAACATTACCAAGAACTCATATTGTCTCTAAGCATTCATCTAATCCTCAAAATTAGTCTTGGTTATATGTCTTGTACCTAGCAGGTGAAACGATTCTCCAATTATGCAAAATACACACTTCATCAAGTATTTCATAAGTATGAGTCAACCAATTAAATTTACATTAAGGTACATATATCAGTGCATTAAAAACTTTGATAATATAAAATATATGATCTAAATCTAGGAATTCATGTGTACTTTATTCCTTCTTCCATCTAGTTCCAATGGTTTTAAAAAAAACTTGAAATCTAGGATATCACATAAGGTTTGCATGCTTGCAGGAAACATCCTTCTTCATCCAGTCTAGTTGAATTCCTCTCAATAAATGGAATTTGGTCCATAGTACATTTCTAGAAAGATGAATCCACTTTATAATAATTATTATTGTCTTTACACTTTGCCTCCATGAACTTCCTCCAATGGGTTTTTCTCTCATTCAAAAATACCTAACTAACCTTCATCACTAGAGCCTCATTTTTTTTCATTTGTCGATCTTATTCCCAGCCCACCTTTTTCCATAGAAAAAATTACCTTCTTCCATGCAATTAGATGTGTCTTCTTCCTATTACCACCTCAATTCCATAAAAAAATCATGTCAACTTGATTGATTCTATTTTCACCTATAGTGCAATTTTTCTAGTTTTCATCATGTATAAAGGAGTAGAATTAATGGTTGACTTTATCATAATAGACCCACTGCCCATCATCAAGGTTCTATTAATCAACCATGTTATATCCTTTGAATTTAACTGATGAGATCCAGATCAAGCTCCTTATAATTTCTTCTATTAATGACTGGAGTTCCAATGTGTTTTCCAATGTCTTAACTTTTCCTGATGTTGAATCATGAACTCACTTCCTACTCTACTGAAAAAGGTGTTGACTTAGAGAAAAAACAAAAAAATTGTATTTTGGGAGCCACTACCCCAAGGTCCTCTAATATCTAACTAGTGTCTTCATAGTCACCCTTACATGTCTAACTTAAGCTATCCTAGACAACAAAAATGTTGTCAACAAAGCATAAATGAGTGCACCCAATATTCTTCTTTATAAATATACCCTATTTCTAGGATCCATTAATACTTTCTTGATCTATACCCTAAGTTAGTCTCCCTAGAAATAAAACAAAAATATAGGGTGATAATGGATTCCCTTGTTTAAGACCTCTCGATGGTTAAAAGAGTTTCAAATGTTCTCCATTCCAAAAAATGGTCTCCCACAAAGTAATGACTTGTAAAATGATGTCACACAAGTTTGTAGGAATAGATGATCATCAGAGAGTATCAATTATAAACTCCCAATTCATTTGATCATTATTTTTTTGAAGCTAACCACCCTTAATATATTAAGAAAAGTCTGAACGAGCTACATCAAAAATTAACTGGGGGACGTCAAGTACTTCCCTTGAAGAGCTCACTGTGCCTAGTAGGGCACATTTTGCTATTTCATGGGCTAGTCTGTTCCTTGAACGTCGGACAAAGCAAAACGAAAAGAAAGAAAACAGATTCCCTACTGACTTAATGTCATTTGCAAGCAAGCCAAGATAGTCGCCTCGCTTGGTCGGTTCCCGGACAGCCTCCACCACCAGCTTCGAGTCAGTCTCCACTTCTATAGCCGAATATCCCCACTCTCTAGCTCGATTCACTGCAGCCAGGATGGCTTGCGCTTCCGCAATACGGACGTCGCTTGAGCTTTGCATCCTTTCCGCCACCAATGCCTTCAAGTTGCCTTCGGAGTCCCGGATAGCTCCGCCCAAGCCGAGCACCCCACCTTGCCCAATGGCTGCGTCACAATTAAGCTTGACAGTCCCCACCCGTGGAGGAGTCCACCGCTCTTCCTCCTCGTCCCTCGCCCTTGCACCAGGCTGACTTGTTCGATCATTCGCTCGCTCGAAGTCCTCGCAGAAGATAATGGCCTGTCGGATGAACCTGTCCGGCGTCGCACTGCTACTCTCGAAAACCACCTTGTTCCTGTGAGTCCACAGCCCCCACAAGATCCCGTATGATCGCATGCATTCTGCCCGGTCCAGCTTCTCGTACATCAGTCGCACGGCCGCCGCCGGGCTCAGCTGGACCAGCTCGTCCGGCCGGATTGGAAGCTTGGCTGCAGACCAGACTTCCTATGCTGCCCTGCATCCGAAGAAAACATGTGGTATGGTTTCCTTGGGTGCACTGCAGCGGGAGAAGTTGCCGGCGTCGATACAATGCCTGTCCCACAATCGCCCTCTCGTCGCCAAGCCTCCCGTGCACATCCGCCATAGGAAATGGGCGAGCTTTGGCGGTAACTGCGACTACCATACTGTCCTCCAAAGCGCATCTCTGTCTGCTCCTCGAGATGCTATATACTCTGCCTTCCCCAGCACACTCAGCCAGTACGCCGTTTTTACTGAGAAGAAACCTTTGTCCTCCGGCCACCAATATGGCGAGTCCTCGATGAGTCGTCTGCTGGTCGGTGTACGTAGGATAGCAGCTTTCATCTCCGGCGGGAAGACTTCGATTATCAGCTGCCGATCCCACCCCCCCTCCTCTGCAAATAAATCATGTACCCTACTCAGATCGTTTACGTGACTCGGGAACAACTCTTGGAAGGTTGCTCGCTGTTCCAACGTCCACCTGTCCTCCCATATGCTTATGCTTTTCCCGTCACCCACTCTCCAGTTAACCCCCTCCAGAAGAATCGGTTTGGCTCCCCAGATGCTGCGCCACGTAAAGCTCGGATTGTAACCACGTCTTGCCTCCAAGATTGTCGATCTCGGGAAGTATCTCGCCTTCAGAACTTTATACGCCAGTGAGTCTTTTTTTGTGAGCAGCCGCCATAGTTGTTTTGCGAGCATAGCCTGGTTAAAAGCATGGAGATCTCGAAATCCCAACCCCCCCCGCTCTTTTTGGTTTACATAAGTCCTTCCAACTCATCCATGAAATCTTCCTTTCATTGTTTTTTGCACCCCACCAAAAACGAGCAATGCAGCTTTGTATCTCATCAATAAGGCCCGCCGGTAATTGAAAGACATTCATGACATACATTGGTATTTCTTGCACTACTGCTTTGATGAGAACCTCCTTCCCCGGTTTAGATAAAATTTTTTCTTTCCACCCCTGCAGCTTTTTCCACACTCTCTCCTTGATATAGCTAAAGACCTGCTTCTTTGATCTTCCCATGGACGCCGGCAGCCCCAGATACTTGGAATGTCTTTCTACCTCTTTAACTTTTAAAACGTTCAACAACTCCTCTCGCTGGTGATGCGGTACTCCTTTGCTGAAAACAACTTCAGTTTTGCTTAGATTGATTCTTTGACCCGATGCCTGTTCGTACTGGCCAATAATATTAGCTAATATCAGGCATTCCTCCTTGGTTGCTTTTGCAAAGAGAATACTATCATCTGCAAAGAAGAGATGGGTGATGGAGGGTCCATTCCTGTTGGTCCTGACCCCCCTTATAGATTTATTTGCTAAAGCTAAGGATATAGATTTTGAGAAAGCTTCAGCACATAGAATAAATAGGTAGGGAGAGAGAGGGTCACCTTGCCTGAGGCCACGGGATGGTAGTATCTTCCTGGACCGGTTACCGTTGATGGCAAAAGAAAAATTAGCAGACGATACACAATCCCGAACTTTGCTTCTCCATAAACTCCCGAACCCCATCTTCTCTAGAACCACATCAAGGAACTTCCATTCCACCCTATCATAAGCTTTGGACATGTCCAACTTCAGGGAAAAACTGCCTTTTTTGTTCTTCCCTTCAGTCTTCATTTTGTGGAGAGCTTCAAAGGCCACCAAAGCATTGTCAGTAATCATTCTCCCTGGTATGAATGCACTTTGATTTTCAAAAATCAGGCTATCCATCATTGGCTTGAGTCGATTGGCCATGACCTTGGATGCGATTTTATAGACCACATTACACAGACTGATTGGTCTATATTCAGCTAAGCTTTTCGGCTTCTCAACTTTCGGAATAAGGACCACCACTGTAGAATTCACTTTCCCGATGTCCTCCTCTCCTTATTCATTTGATCATTAGATATCACTATATCAATCTAGATAGCTATACCGTGCTTTGTCAAGTTTTGTTTCACCATAGAGTGCACAAGCTCTTCCATCAAGATAATGTTATTGTTGATTTTCCACCTAGGAATAAGACTTGACTAAAATGGAGAATTGAATCGCTTCAAAAGGATTTTATTTTCTCTATTATCACCTAAAGAAGCTCAGTCCATAAATTAGTAAGAGTGATCGTCTCGAGTTTATTACATGTGTTTAGATGTTGAACCTTTGGAACGAGTACTATAGCAAAATTCATCATCTCTCTTGACCTTACATCCATGAAAGATATTCTATACAAAACCAACAAATGAGTCTTTGACAATATTCTAGTTTTCTTATAGGGAATTAGAATCAATTGCATATGGTCCTTTTTCCATAAGGGGATTCATGATAAGTGAAACATGTACACTTTAAATTCATCCAAAGTTCTATCTAAGTCCTTGCCAAAAAACTATTTGATCTCAGGAAGCATTCCCACATAACCTTCACTCCTTCCCCTATGAGAACCAATTGAAACTTT
This sequence comes from Alisma plantago-aquatica, assembly GCA_963693085.1. Taxonomy (NCBI): domain Eukaryota; kingdom Viridiplantae; phylum Streptophyta; class Magnoliopsida; order Alismatales; family Alismataceae; genus Alisma; species Alisma plantago-aquatica. Next base: position 365,507,126 of record OY856411.1, on the reverse strand, counting down.
AGTGAACAACTTCATGAAGAACTCCCTACCCAAACCCTTCCACTCCTTCTCATCCTACACCCAATTATTGTCACCATTTTTCATCTTATTAACCCAAATCCTTCATCGTCTATGTTAATCATGATCATGAAAAAAAATTGTATTTTTGTCACCCTATTTCAACCAGTCACAATGGGCTTTATCAGGCCATTCTATTTCCTCCACCCTAAGCACCTCCATTAATTCATTTTTTATATCAACAATGGTCATTTTCTAGATTAGAATCATATTTATTGGCAAGACATATTTGAGCCAATAGAAGTCTCATCTCTAAGGACCTTTCCCTAGGAACTCTTTCTTTCTTGACACTACCATCCCAGTTCATATCCTCATCCATAAAATCTTAGCCACACTCCTAAAATAAGACTCACTTCTCCATTCCTTCCTGATAAACTATGTGAAATGTTTGTTCTCTTCCTACCTTCTAAGGTACTAGCCAATATCATAATCTTTTTATTATTGTGAATCCCCTTAATATTGATAATATGATAGGCATGTCTGACTAAACGCTTTCTATAACTTGTACCTTTTGATGACTCGTTTGGTGATGTAGAGTCTAAACCCCACTACTATATACAAATTCTCTTATAATAATTGTTATTTGAAATCCATGTTAGGATCACAAAAACCCAGAACCATAAGACCAAAGTCATCTAAAACATCCACAAACCAATACAAATACAATATCATGCTTCTCTTCCCCTATCTTTTTATCAAAGGAAATGTAATTTGTCTAGCAACTACCCATGGGTCCATTATTGACGAATCAATTCTATTAAGATGAATCCCCATATACCTTCTACCTACTTTGGAAGTACTACAATAAAAATCATCAATATGAATATTCCATACACATTAAAAGTGTAGAAATTGTTGTTGGCTTGTGATAATATCAACATTATCAATGTGATTCTTCTACACAAGACAAATACACCCAGAAAACCATAAGCTTCCACTCTATGAGACTATGGAAATCCAATCCTCTTAATGATCAACAAGGCCCTCTCACCAATAGTATGAGGTTCAATTACCACCAAAATAGAAACATCATACTTGAAAAAAATTACTTCCAATGCAATTCAAGTATCTTTTTTTAAAATAGCCTACAACCCATAATGTAATAAACATTAAAGGGAAATTGGATGAGCCTCTCACCCCACATTATCTTTCCACTCTACCTCATTATATTTAATATGCTTCCCTATCTTCCTAGAACTAAGATGGCCCATGAAGGACTCCACCTTCCTATTACTCAAGTGAATACCAAGATTTCTCTTCTTAAATGTGAAGAAAGGGCTTGTGATGTCCCCTAATCTTAACTTAAAACCCATTGTCACAAAGGAACTATTGAAAGACTCCCATTACACTATATTGTTTACTGTATGACAATTGCTAAATGATGAATTTGCTTCCCATTGTGCCAGTACAAACCTCCCTCCTTGCCTCCATTTCCACATTGACATTCAGATTTACTCTATTTGTACCTTTCAATGGTACTTTCTCTTGCACATCATTATTCTTCTTTTGTTTGGTTTTATACTTCTTATTTTGCACACTTCAGTCAACCTTAGATACAATATTCTTAGACACTTCCTACAACATCTCCTCATCCAAAAGTCCATTAAAATCTTAATCTATTCCTTCCAACTCACAAAACATGTTATGTTTCACATCCTTTCTTGATGGTCTTTGAGTAGTAGGTCTCCCCTTCCTTATTGGAAGAGGTTGGGGGTGTATGACATGAGTGAACCACTCCTCCCTGCAACTATCTTTAGGACCCAATATTCCTTCCCTACCTTTGTTCATTTCCATGTTCAAGATCCAACATGTGATCAGTTCTATCACAACCCAAGCAAATAAAGGGTATATTTTCATAGTGTACTATGTACTCCATCCTAGAATAAAAAAGATTGTATCAAAGGATTTGAATTTTGACTTCTATAAATTTTTTATCAAACCAAACCCTCTTTATATTAATGGTTTTAGATCATCCTTCAAATTTAGGCTCAGGCTATTCCCTACCTTCAGTAGAGAACTTTCATGATTTAGGAATATAAGTAAGTTTGTAATCCTAACCCATACCACCATCATTTCCTAGTGAGAGGCATCTGAAAAAACATTGTGATTTCATCTAAACTCATTTAATGATATTATTATTTAATTAAGGACACACTAATTCTCCATTTATCTAATCATTTATTCTTTGGTATAAAAAGGTGGTTCTCATCATTATTATTAATATGAATAATTTTCATTTTATTTTAAACATTATTAAACTTACCAGGTTATCAACATATTGATATATTTATGTGTAATCCATTATATGAAACTTATAGCTCTATAACATTTCGTATTTTATTATATGGATTTCCAAATTATATTTCCCACTTAACCAATTCACTTGTAAGAATATAACACTAGCCCATGCTTGTTGGAGGGATAGGCGATGGTGGAAGTTGTGGCGGCATCGGTCATGGTTGTGGAAGGGACCTCCTTCATAAAGAACAATGTCAAACATGACCAATTGTACTTACATTGAAGGTGATGACCATCCTAAAGATCCTAGATAGGCTTTAAAACAATTATATAACTCACACTACTATAAAAATAGCTTATAACGTCACATTTAGAGGAGTCAGTTATTACCGAAAACTGACACCTAAACCCTACAACGTCGGCTAATTACAGATATCGACATCTATATTTGAAGATCAACCAGACACGAGTATCACTTTTTATTTAGCATCGGCTCCCTATAATGAACTGACGCCTAAAATAGCCCGCCAAATCCAAATTTTCAAGAGAAAAAAAATTACCCCCAAAGTTTCACATACAGCGTCAGTTTTTTGACCTAATAACTGACGCCTAACAACGAAAAAAATTACCTCCAAAGGTCGTCAGTTTTTGTGGAAAAACTGACATTGATAAGGTTTTGTGCGTCGTCCCTGTGAAAATTTTTAGGGTTAAGAGTGTCCAATGGATGTCGGTTTTTTCTGGCAACCGACGTCGATGGATATTAGGTGTCAGTTTTTTAAATAACGGATGCCTTTGTTAATATAATAACCCCCGATCGATCAAGAAACAGACTCTTCTGCCCCATTTTCTCTGTTTCATCGTGAAATAGCCCCCGCCCTAAGCTGCTGCATGCCCCCTGCTCATCGCCGCCGCCTAATCAAGTTGTCGCCCGCTGCTCCTCACACCGCCGCCACCTTCGCCCCCTGCTATCTTCTTCCTCCCGCTCGCTAGCTCCATACACCACTGTCATCGCTGACAGGGATGCCTAGCTGCTCTATTCTTCCTCCACGCCGCTGACATGTAGGCCGCTGCCTTTTCTTCTTCCTCCACCCCTTCTTCTTCCTCCACCTATTCTTCTTCCTACTCCCTCCTTACCAAATGGATAAAAGCAAGGAACGACCTATGGGATGGACACGACCATGGCTGTGTTGGCCGACCACGACCGTGTTATGGACAACACAACCATGGTCGTGTCCAGCCCACAGGTCGTGCCTTGCTTTTATCCATTTGGTAAGGAGGGAGCAGGAAGAAGAAGATACATTTGCAATTGAATACTAATGCTTGACCTAATTCTGTAAATTTTATTGCATGTTGAATTAAGATATTAAAACCCTAATACACATTTCACCATAATCTTGAATTAACTATATTGTTGAAATTTTGTGATCAATCTATCTAAGATATGAAAACCCTATTGTTAAATCTCTGATTTTGTAGTGATGTGTCGCCCTAACATCTACATGAATCCATGTTGTATGATGTAGATTGATGATAATGCATGAGCTAGTTTGAAATTTTGAAATCAATTATGAATATCTCCATCCCTAGGTCATACTAATTTATGTGTAATATTTATCTTGATGATGAACATGCATGGACACTCGAAATGATGAAATAAATGTTATAGAATGACAACACATGTATTTGTTGGCCTAGAATCCCTTCCAAGATTTACTCATTAGGAGTAAATCTTGGATAGTCCCCGGTTTGGGACTGTTCTTGAACACCTAATCTCACTTAGGATGTAAGTGTATAATGTGTATTGGTTTTTCAAGAAAATTTCAGTAGCATTTCCCCATTTGTTCTCTAAGTAAATATGTACTTGGAGAACAACACGGAAATGCTGTCAAAATTTTCTTGAAAACCCAATACACATTATACACTTACTAGTGATATTAGGTGTTCAAGAATTGGATAGGTGGTACACATTTATTATATATAAGAATGACAACACATGTATTTGTTGGCCTAGAAACCCATCCAAGATTTACTCATTAGGAGTAAATTTGGATAGTCCCCAGTTTGGGACTGTTGTTGAACACCTAATCTCACTTAGGATGTTTTAACCATTAATTATATATAAGACCTTAAACCCTAAAGTTTTAACCATAAACCCTAATCTTTTAACCCTAGACCCTAATCTTGTTCTAATATATACTTGTTTTCTCTTTGATCATAGAATGGATAGATCATGGATGTCCATTCCAAATCGCTACACCCCTGAGTTTATTTTTGGTCTTGACCAATTTATTAGATTTGCCGAGGAACATAGGAAACAACCTGGAGATAGGTTCTACTGTCCATGTAGGCATTGCGGTAACAACTCGAAAGTCAGCACTGGTGACGAAATCAAATTTCATGTCATGTGCAATGGGATTATACAAGGCTATACAGAATGGCACTGGCATGGAGAGATTTCAAACCTGAAATCAGTGGATGTCGATAGCAGTGCTTGTGTGGAAGAAGAAATTGCCTTCGATGACATAGATGTGAACGAACTAGTTCCAGTAGACATCGTTCATGCGATGTTGGATAGTTGTGGGGTAGAGCACACCGATCCACCTACCATGTTTAGAAACATTGTGCATGATAATAAGATACTGTTATACACAAGTTGTAAGTTTACGAAGCTTAGTGTTGTGTTGAGATTGTATCAACTGAAAGCTAACAATCAATATAGTGACAAAAGCTTCACGTCATTGTTGTCTTTGTTGAAAGAAATTCTTTCTGAAGGAAACGAGCTGCCAATCTCAACATACTGGTTAAAGAAATTGTTGTACCCAATGGGAATGGAGGCCAAGAAGATACACACATGCCTGAATGATTGTGTATTATTTCAAAAGGACTATGTGGATTTGAAATATTGTCCGAAATGTGGTGCGTCAAGGTATAAATTGACGACTTCGGGGGAGTCCAAAACTGGTTCTCCTACCAAGGTGATGTGGTATCTACCTATAATACCACGGTTTCAACACTTGTTTGCCAATCCTATAGATGCGAAGAATTTGAGGTGGCATGCAGTTGTCAAGAAAAATAATGATGGGATCCTACGACATGCGTCTGATTCCCCACAATGGAAGAAGATTGATTTTTTGTACCCTGAATTTGGTGAAGAAGACAAGAATCTAAGACTTGGGCTTTGTACAGATGGGATGAATCCGTACAGGACATTGAGCAGCCAACATAGCACTTGGCCAGTTATGCTTGTTATATACAATCTTCCTCCCTGGTTGTGTATGAAAAATAAGTATGTTATGTTGTCGTCTTTGATATCGGGCCCTAAACAACCTGGAAATGATATCGGTGTTTATCTTGAACCTAAGATTGATGACTTGAAGAAGATCTAGGGTGAAGGTGTGATGACCTATGATGCTTCACGAAGAGAGACATTTCATTTGCACACTATTTTGTTTTGCACTGTGAATGACTTTCCAGCGTATGGGAATTTGTCTGGATATTGTGTCAAAGGATCTAAAGTGTGTCCTATATGTGAAGAGAACACTGACTCAATATGACTAAAACACGGAGGAAAGACTGTATATCTTGGTCATCGAAGGTTTCTTCCAAAATTTCATAGGTATCATAGGTTGCACAAAGCATTGAATTGACGGAATGAGGAACACAGTGCACCTAAACCTATATCAGGGGAGGATGTTTATGAAAGAGTAAAAGACATCGCCAATGAATTTGGTAAGAGATCACAATGTACGATGGCCACACATAGTGACAAGTCTTTATTCAAGAAGAAGTCAATATTTTGGGATCTTCCTTATTGGAGTTCTTTGACAGTCAGGCATTGTATCTATGTCATGCACATTGAGAAAAATGTTTGTGATAGCGTCATCGGTACTCTGTTGAATATACTAGGTAAGACTAAAGATGGTATAAAATACAGAATGGACCTATGTGAAATGGGAATAAGGAAAGATTTAACAGAAGTAGTTAGTAGTGATTGGAGAACATACTTACCTCCCACTTGTTACACGTTGTCTAGAAAGGAGAAGAAAGCTTTGTGTGAATGCTTGGTAAATGTTAAGGTCCCACAGGGTTACTCATCCAACATCCGTACATTGGTATCAATGAAAGATCTGAAGTCGATAGGTCTTAAATCTCATGATTGTCACACTCTAATGCATCAAATATTGCCCATGGCAATTCAATCTATATTGCTGAAGCATGTACAGTTTGCAATCACCAAAATTTGTTTCTTTTTCAACAGTCTATACAGCAAAGTTATTGACCCTGATACTCTCGATAAATTGCAAAGATAAGTGGTTGTTACTCTATGTCAGCTTGAGATGTATTTCCCTCCTTCGTTCTTTGATATCATGGTACATGTTGTTGTCCACTTGACAAGGGAAGTGAAAATGTTGGGACCAGTTTTCTTGCATTGGATGTATCCCTTTGAACGATACATGAGCATTTTTAAAGGTGATGTTCAAAACCGTTATCGGCCTGAAGGGAGTATTATTGAGGGTTATGTGGAGAGAGAGGTTACAAATTTTTTCAATGACTTTTTGAGTGTTAATGACGCTCCTGTGAATGACAAGAATATTGAGGAGCATTTTGGCAAAGCAATTTTGGGATCACGGGTGAAAGTAATCAACCATGAGCAGTTGGAGCAAGGTCACTTGTATATTTTACACAACATCGAAGAAGTGAGTGTTTATATCGAGGAACATACCAATTTCATCAAGAGACAATATCCTCGATCCAATTCAATGTGGCTTGCTAGAGAGCATAACAAGACATTTATTAAGTGGTTTGAAGATAAAGTCTTACATCAACTATCTCAAACACTAGATAATCTTACTAAAACCATCAAATGCCTCACCTTTAAATAAAAATTGAATGTTATGTCTTATGAAGGGTCTGACATAAATGGATTCTTGTATTACACAAAGTGTCAAGATGATAAGAGTGTCGTCCAAAATAGTGGGGTCACCCTTCAAGCGTCTTCATTGTTTTTTGCAAGTGCAAATGATAAGAGTCCACGTGAAGCTAAAATGTGATATTACGGTGTCATTGAAGACATATGGGAGTTTGACTATGTAGATTTCAAAATTTCATTCTTTAAATGTAATTGGGTTGACAACAACAAAGGAGTTATAGTGGATGAATTGGGTTTCATGTTAGTGAACTTTGAAAAGAAGGGTGAACCATTCATATTGGCATCATAGGCAAAACAAGTATTTTATATTGATGATCCTACAAATGATAAATGGTCGGTTGTTCTTCATGGTAAAAGACAGTTAATTGAAGATCCTATAGATGAAGAAGAGTACTATGATAAGTATGATGACTCCAGTCCATTCTCAGTTGGGTTGCCAACACCACCAAACATTGAAGCTGGGGATCACAATGACTTGTATGTTCGTGGGGATCACAATGAAGGATTTTTAATTGATAAAAGATCACAATATTAGAGGCATGAATGTTTATATTTTTTATATGTTTTATTTTTCTGAATGTGAACTTTACAGTGTGAATGTGGACTTTACAATGTGAATGTGGACTTTACAATGTGAATTACTTTACAATGTTAATGTGAACTTTACAATGTGAATGTGAACTTTACAATGTGAATGAGAACTTTACAATGTGAATGTGAACTTTACAATGTGAATCACTTTACAATGTGAATGTGTACTTTACAATGTGAACTTTACAATTAGTGTTACTTTACAATGTGAAATTTATAATTTGAATGTGAACTTTTAGATGGTTGAGAATTCCCATGATGACCCTGTTGATGATCATTGTGAGGGTGAGGACGTGCTTGCGCCGCCTAACAATGTAAGTTTTAAGAATATACCCCTGAGGTTTCTATCTATATGTTCATTTATAATTATTTCATGTAAGTGTGTTTTTATCAAATTTTAGGTTGGTGATGTACCCCCTGAAGAAATTACAACACTTGATGAGTAGCAAAAGAAAATTGAGAAAGTGAGGGGCATCACAATGATGAACAAGTTAATACAGCAAAGGGGCAATGGATAACAAATTGGTTGTGGATTCCGATCATGTAGGAAATCCATATGGAGTGAACCACAACTCATTTGTTTCATATCTTGGGGTTCTTACTCGCATCCATTGCACTCCTATCCTAGAATCCTAGCATAAAGTTCCTAAGGGGAAGAAAGACCACATATGGAAGGAACTATGCGTGAGTTATTATTATTTTTAATTCTATTTGTGTAGATTACTAATTTTTAGGATACTAGTTAATAGCAATTCTATTTAACTTGCAGAGCATATTTGATCTGGATGAAAAGTTGCATCGTAAATCTGTGATGCAATGTTGTGGGAGGGTACTAAGGAACTATAGGACCAATCTCACATGAGATTACATATGCGATGCTGATAAGAGGTACTTGATTGATTTGCAATTCTAGACATTGGTCACTATTTCACTAACTCTACACTAATAATTTTTGTTTGTATTCTCTTTAAAAAATAAATTTAGGTAGAAGGAAGCCACACAACAATGGAACTATCTGGACCCCAAAGACTGGGAGGCATTTGTTACCCAAAGAAAAACAGATGAATTCAAGGTATTAAGCGCCACTCCCAATTTAATTAATAAATGGTTTTATGTATTCACCTATTCAAGATTAACCTTTAGGTATTAATCAATGCTCAATGAGCAAGGCGTGCACTGAATGTACACAACCACACAATGGGTCCAAGAGGATATGCAGGCATTCGCCAAAGACTATAGGTTGAGTCTACTCAACCTACTGCTACTCAGGAGACTACAGAGTCCTCTACTACTGCTCCCGCACCTCTACCTTACCATGCTATGTGGATAGCTGGGAGGCAAAACAAGAAGGGAGACATACCGAATCTCGCAATTCCTGAGGCGGATGCAAGAATCGTAAAAATCAAGTCTTAGATAAATCGATCGATATTGATTATTGTTATGTTTACTTACTAATTTTTGTTGATGGTGATTAGCGGGAGCTGCATGAGCAGAGGAAGGAAGGCAATTTCATCCCTCAGGGCACAAGGGATGAATTGACAGTTGCTCTGGGTAATCCAGAGCATCCTAGACGTGTTAGGGGTACAGGCGCTGGTGTGGGCATCATAGTATTCTTTGGGCCTTCCCAACGCAAACCTATCCCAAAAGTGGGACTTTCACAAGCTGAGGTAACCTATTCTCTTATTTTAGAATGTTATTGCAAAAGGGAATTCAATAATCAGAAGCTAGTGTTTCTTTTATCCATGTATAGGTAGATTCATTAATTAATAGGAAAGTTGAGGAAGTACTTGATTAGAGACTCCATGAATCAATTAGAAAATGGCAGGCATCTCAGACTACCACTCAGACAGTACATGTGGTTGGCCACTCTTCTCCTACTGCTCATACTGTAGAGGTTGGGAGTAATCCTATAGACCCACCACCTATCACGTACTCTGTAAGTATTTTTATGACATAATAGCTTGTCTGCTCAAGATGATATGTTTGTGTATATATGCATATAACATTCTTTATGTAAATTTGTAGGGGTTGAAGCCATGCTGACTAAAAAGTCAAGAATATATCATTGCAGAGGCGTCGGCTTACCCACCCCTTAAAGGGTGCATGTTTCATGGGTATCCAGTACCAGATGGTGTGGTATGTGTGAGACCGATACATGTACTCCCTGACTGGACAGATCTTGCATTGCCTCATGCACACCCAGATGCTGAAACACTTGGTGAGGCAATAGGTGGAGTGATACTGTGGCCCAAAGCAGATGTCCTCTATACTGATATTGTATGATACATTTCCATTACTTTAATTTGTTAGTGTGTATATATGAGTCAATTGATTTGAAATTATATATACAGGTCAAAAAGATGAGACCCGCTACATCTCGGCCTCCACCTCCTCTACTACCAAGTTGCCTTCCAAGGGACCTATACGCCTCGATAGGTCCTAATTTTAGGGGTGTGGCAGTATGGATCGGAGAACATGATACAAATTTACCTATAATTGTTACTATTTTGGAGGATGCTATAGGTAAATCATACGATAACAATCTATTTATACAAGTTTAGCATACATATTAATGTATATGTAATACAAGTTCTACATACGTACATATTAATGCATAGGTATTAATGTAGGTCAATCATACAAAAACAAGATATTTATACAAGATATTTTGGAGTTGTTTAGTTATCAATGGCTGAACACATTTATGATAGAGCTATGGATATGGTGAGATCTTGTTTATACATCCATATACCTTGTTTGATATATGGTGATCTGGTTTCTTATATATTAATGCATACGTAATACATGTTTTGCAGCCACTTACACAAGATATGTACAGATTTTGGGTTTTCCCATGTGGGATTTTTTGTTCCATCTTTGATTAGTCTTGTAGATGTAGACCCATATTCAGTTACTTCATACTATTGTGATGCTTTTCAATATTTTGGTAAAAATAATAAGACGGTGATAATAGCTCCATTCAATGTCGAGTAAGTTTACTTTGCTAATAATTTGGACTTAAGCAAATTACATTTTTATTGTGGATTTTGAGTTACTAATTTTCTAATTTCTTACCTGTAGTGGTAGGCATTGGGAGTTACTAGTTATTGTCCCCAAGACATTCACTGTCTATTATCTAAATCATGTGGGGAATGAGTTGGATACATTATATGGACATGCAATTAAAAGGCCATTATTCTCATGAGAAATATTTCATGTTTTTATATCTATTAACATATATTACTACATTACTATTTAATTATGCAATTTAATGGGTTACAGTAACATATGTAGGGATTTACAAGAGTACAAAAAAGTTGGAGGAAAGGTCCCCAGGAAAAAGTATTTGTCACTAATTTGGGAGAATGTGAAAGTAATTTCCTGACTCCAATGTATATATTATTTATGTGAACTATGCTTATATGTATTTTTGAATATTTTATATGTTTCAATTTATACTGTGCTACACAAGACAACAGTTGGGCATGTGCCTACTATGTGATGCTATTTATGGACCTAATCATCAAACATGCTGTAATGGAAATCGATAAGATACATCAGGTATTATACATAGTCTCATTAGATAATATGAAATATATCAATCTTATTATATATTATTAATTATATATATACGTCATTCTCTTTGCAAGTCTTTAAAACTACTGACTTCAGCACAGGTGGAAAGTGTTTCGATGTACATGCTACCTATATGAGAGATGAATTAGATGTTGTAAGAGAAGAATGGGCAAAAGCCCTACAAAGAGTGGGAATTTTTAGATATAATTTTATTGACAATGATGACAATGATGAATAAAGAATAACTTTGTTCTCATAATTATTTTTGTGTGAATGTGAATGAATTTTTATGAATTGTCATATGTGTGCGAAGATGATCAATACATAAATGTTTCTACATGTGTCTGAATGTGAAAAGATATGAAATGAATGGAACTGCAGGTTGCTACTAGTTTCTACATGTGTGTGATGAAAAAATAATATGAATTAAATGTGCTTATACATGTGTGTGAATCACATATATATATAATATTGTCCATCTTGTTATTTTTGTAGGTTTGTGGCATGTTGTTGGTTGATATCAATGGATGTCATAAACCTACAGTTTAGAACTAAACTACATGTTCTCATCCTGCTGACTAGCCATGCAGCAGGCCTGCAAACTGATAAGAAAAAAAAATCATAACATAGGTGTCAGTTATTTGAACAAAACTGACACCAAAGACATACGACGATAGTTTTTGATAAAAAAAATGATGTCTATGTGGCCAGGAACCACGATCGTGCTAGGAAGCACGACCGTGGTGGTAAGCAGGGGATATGGCATCAGTTAGTAGCACAAAACCGGCGTCAGTTCAGAAAATATGGCGTCAGTTATCTTTCAAAACAGACGCCTATAGGCCCTTTTCTAGCACATTTTTTGGTGGAAGGAAGCATTTTGACATCGGTTCTTTTAAAACCTGACGTCTGTAACAATTCTATAGTGTCGGTTTTTGTAAAAAACAGACGCCTATAGTCCCTTTACTAGCGTGTTTTTGGTGGCGGGAAGCGTTTTGGCGTCGGTTGAGAACTGACGCCGAAGGGATCCACCTTTAGCGGTGACCACTTGGGTGTCGCTTGGAAACTGACACTAAAGCCCTTAATTAACCGACACTAAAGGCATGTTCTGCAATAGTGTCAAGATTCACCCTATGTGATCCTATGGTTTAAAATATGCAAGATCATGAACCTAGGACGGCGTACATGGAATCGCAGTAGGCATTATTTGCTAAATTCCCTTTGTAATTAAATGAGTCTCACCACATACCTGAAAGATAATTATATATCCATACATAGAAGTGGAGTTTTATCATCCATGACAATGTATCCCTCAACCATACAACATTTCCTAGAACCCTAGAAGTTTGTTGTAGTGGTAAAGGTCATTGGAAACAACATAAGGTTCCACTCCCTTGTCAATAGACTCTAGATCCTTTCATCACCTATAGATACTTTCTGTGCCATATATCTAGAGATGGGTTACTACATAATTCATTGGAAAACCATAATAACTTTGTGCCTGCAATTACTGGAGGTCCCCAGACCATGTTTGAGAACTATCTCTCTATCCAGTCTTGGTCTCTGATCTTTCATCCTTCTAATTGAGTTCCTCTTAAGATAGTGGTGTGTATTGGGATCCCCATAATGCCTATGTTTCTATATCAAACCCAACTCCTATCAAGCATAGACGATCTAGTAGGGAAGAGGATCAAAATTGATTATACTAGCTTTGATGGAAATTGTGCCATGTTGGCAAGAGTTACACTTGAAGTGGATACCTCCAAACAGCTCCTACCTTCCATCATTCTAAATTTCACACAATACATGATCAAATGTGAGAATATGCTAGCAATCTGCATGAGGTGTTGTAAGGTTTGTCATTTACACAAAGATTATGCATTCATCCCTTCAATTGATACATTGAATCCCTTGACTTCCAACACCACCCCTCTAGTTATTCAATCATCATACTCCCCTACCATCCATGCCACAAACTAGAGTGACATTTAGTCCCCTAAAAGGGAGGAAAGACTGTGAACACAACAAGGAATCACCACCACCACCAACCATCTAAGAATTCTCAGACGAACTCTACGGATCTATAAAACAATCCCAAAAAGATGGAGGTCGAAGAATATGAGGAGAAAAAGAGTGCAAATAAAGATCATGTGATTCGAGAGAAAATGGAGGCACCCTGCAAATGGGATGACCCAATAGGCCCCTCCATCTAACCAAGATATCTCGATCATTCTCATGAATGATGAGATGAGGAGGGGCATGATTCGGAAACAACCTTTCAGTTTCTCTACTTTGATGACATGGATAACCCTTACCCATCACACTACAAGTTCCAATAGGGGATTAAGGATACTAGGAAAGGTGGAGTTATGCTAGAAAATGGGAAAGTTGTCTACTAGACTGTGCAAGTCAATTCAGATAGAGAAAGGAGGAAATGCAAGTTTCCCCAATTGGTGGGTAGCACCAAAAACACATAAGAAAGACACAAAGTAATGAATCTCAAAGATGTGAACCAAGAAATGTAGGAAAATTCCCCGCCAAAGGGAAACTAGACCATAGGGTGTGTGCCACCATCTAGTAACTCTCCCATTTTCTCTTTTCTAAGGTTTCCAAACAGTTAACCTTTTATGTTGTAACGTATAGGGTGATAAATCCAAGGACAACATTTGTATTCTCAAGGATTAATGTTATGTACAAACTTAGTCTTATCCTTCTAGTAAAAACAAGATGTATTGGCAACACTATACTAAATGTTATTAAATAGATCGGCTACCCTTGCTCACACCTTGTTGAAGAACTTGGATTTTTAGGAGGTATTTTGTTACTATGTGATATAAGACACCACAATCTTGAGATCTTGGTGAATCATCAATAATTTATACATTAGTATCAATGGTAGCTAGTATACTACCTTCTTCTATGTCAGCCCCTATCCTAATAAGAGAACTCTCCTTTGCAAGTGTCTAAAAGAAATCACTCACCAGGCTCATAATACTTAGGTTGTCATGTGTGATTTCAACACTATGTCAGATCCTATCTAGAAATATGATAATCATTACTTTGACAATCATATAAGCACCATGTGTAGAGACATGGTAAATTACATTGTATTAGATGAAACCAATGCCAAGGGTCAATTTTTCACCTTCAAACGACTTCTGCTCCTTGAGAAGTTGGATAGGGTTTTCACTAATGAATAATGGTTGACAGAGGAGGGGGGTTCAAGTCTCTATTCTTCCTCACCTCTACTCCAACCATAACCCAATCCTCATTGTTGGAAGCTCCCCTATTTGAAGGTCACTTTCTCTCTTCTGGAGAAAGTCCAGTTTGCATCTCATTCTCAAGTTCAAGGATGAGCTTCTCCCTCCTTGGGAAAATTAGAAACCATTCTCAGAGTCCCATCATTCTTTCAAAGTTGTTGTCATCCCGTAGACTCCAAATGGGTCAAGGAAAATTGTAACATACTTAAATTTTGGTACTAAATCTATTTTGAGCTTTGAGCAATAAATTCAAAATTCTCCCTCACTTGAGCTTATATACTATGTTTCCCTTCACTCCAAGTCATAGTCCGTTATTTTGACTTAATTGTCAAGATCTTTGATACAACTTAGTCTTCATTTGAATTCCCTTTATTTAAATATAGTTATTATCCTCATTTGGGAGATGTCTACAAATTTGTCCCTCATTTTGTCTTTATGAATCAGTTCAATGTCAATTGAATCATTAATACCTAAGTACCTATATTTAGCTTCACATTCATGAAATACTCCCTATTTTCATAATAATGGCTTGAAAACATGGAAAATATTAATTATATAAAAAGATATATAAATATATATGTCGAGAGATAATCCAAATAGCCAATGCTATAATATAATATATGCTTTAATACTTTTAGAAATTAATTTACTGAAGTTTAACAAATGATCAAATCCTCAACACAATTAGAATTATAGTGTGGGAGTTGTGATTTAGAAATAGTGTGAACGTGAAGAGTTGTAAAAATGTTTTAGACATATATGTAATAATAAAGGAGGAAACTCTCAACTCCATGTTTTGATAGGATACTGAAAACATTGGAGACACAATTTTTACCCATGTGAAAGATAAAGCACACCAACACATGTTGCATGGATTTTATATTCTAATCCTTCTCATATTATGTACCCACCAGAAACCTTAGACATCGTCTGAAGTCCCAAAAGGTTTGTCCATGATAACTCATACCTTATAGACTAAAAGAGACAATCATGATGGCATTCAGTACTCTCCCTACTAATTTAAAAACCCTCACATCTCAAACACCATATCCCTTTCCTTTATAGAGAAACCAACACAAAGTTAGGGTATGGGGATCTAATGTGACCATGAACAACACTACCTCACATCTTCCTCTGCCTCTTCTTTTTATCTTCATCACCCCGATACCCCCCTTACATTCTCCCAGAGCCCCCCCACCAAGAACATTAAATCATTGTAGACATGCAACTCACCAGGAGTTGTTGGATCATTTATGGTTGAGCATTGTACCCGCCTAAAAATGCAACTTCTCTTTTGCCTACAAACTAAATTTCCTCCAACATCACCAGATACTTTCATGGATAACATCCCTACAAACTTCGTCAATGCCTCACCATAATCCACCACCTCCATCTTCCTTCTAATCAACACCATCCCAAAACAGAGCCAGATCATCTTGCTGCCTACTGGGTTACACCACACAATCTACCACCCTAGATAGTAACACCTATGAGCCCACCACCAAAGAAGATTCAGACATCAACAATAGGTTGAACACCGCAAACATGCAACAACCTCATCTTCCTTCCCACAACTTTGAACATGTCTTATCATCAAGAAGAAGTTTGAAGGCCAAGAAACCACTAGAAACCGCCACCCAACAAACACCCTATCATAATGATCGAAGGTACAACTTTTCCTCCTTTGATCAAGTTGCTCAAATTCCGCAATTGGCAACCACAACCCTATCTTTGATTTCTCCTAATAACAGAAAACATAGGTATCTTCTTGGAGATCATCAAACAATAACACAACCTCACCGTCTTAGTCTTAAACAACTTAAATCTATGTGACCTCGAGCAAGAGACAAAGTAGATGATCTCCACAATCCAGCATAACCAAAAATGCAACCAATGTTGTAGGTATACAACCTAGATCTACAACTCTCATTGTCGACCCTGTGAGCAACTGTTTATCTTCATTTGAGCTGATAGAAAGATTAGACTACAACCACCTTGCATACATGAACAAGGAAAACCAAAATAAAGGAGAGAGACTTCCTCTCAACTCTATTAGTCATATTTTTAATTGAGATTACAACTTTATACGTGTGTGATTCATAAGTTGCATCATGTGCAAGGGAGACTTAGCACTATACTAATACGCAAAAGATTGATGGAGTCAATCTTCATGTCTAGTTCAATATTATCTTTGATTCAATTTTAGTTCACCAAAGTATTTAAATCAAGATAGAAGTGTTGTATATTAGGGCTCTAGGGGGTGAGTAGAGCTAAAAACACTCACACAAAACTTGTTAGACCTTCAAGTTACTTTAAATAAAACCAAATGCAAATAGTGAATTCGATGGAAATCCAAACATACATAGCAAAGATGACAGAGATTGAAACAACCAAGTGAACAAGTTGTTTTAGAGTGGTTTAGCTCTCCAAACTAGGAGAGAGTCAGTCCACTGCATAGAGAGGTCAAGCTCTAGGATTTCTAAGATATCTACTCCTTATATTCACTTATAAGAGTTACAACATATTACCTTCCTTTTCTGGGACAACGATACCCAACTTCCCTTTAATGGAAAGGGAGCCAACAACCTTACAGACAAGTTCTTACCTATCCAAGAGCTAGTCTTCTACCTCACAAAGTTCTAACCTACTCTTGCAAGTAGTTGGATGCCTTTGCCAAGGAGATCCCCTTCATGCATCGAGTCTTTTTCCTTGAGGATTTATCGATTAATCTCCTTAGATCTTCCACCTTGTCCTTCTACTTCACTCTGAGAAACTTTATGCACCTTCTTCTACAGTTTGAAGAAGCTTGCACCTTCTCCTTCACTTGAAGAAGCATTCACCAACTTGATCTTCAAGAAAGGGAGTTTGGGAAAGAGAAATCTTGAGAGATTCACAAGTATACAAGGTAGCACATCTCTTACAGGAATCCTATCTCACTCATAATGAACAAAATGAGTTGTAATCAAGAGAGAGAAAGGGGCTCAAGTTGACTAAAAGCACTGAACTATGGCAAGGATCTTGAATAGAATGAATGAACAAACTTGGAATGAACTCTAAGGGATCCTATTTATAGATGGGGGTATCCAATAGAGTGTGGGAACACTTCTGAATGTTTTCTAGCCATTTGGTTGGTTGTAACAGATATAACTTCAAGTTTTTCAACACTCCAATCGTTAGAATCACTATTTCTACGTTTTCTATACAGTGCATTCGGTCTAGTTTCAATAAAGATAACTCAACCGATCACACTGTGTGACAAAGACAATTCCAACCATTGATCGAGTTTTTCCTGGTGGAATCTCGACCAATCCACTTAAATCAGTTTTGGTCTAAAGAGGGTTTGATTGAGTTATTTGATTTGGGAACTTGACCAATCAATATCATTCTCAAAATGCATTAAGGATTGGTCAAGTTTGTCACTCGACCGATGAAGTGCCTGTAATGAATTTTACAAAATGATTTTTAACTGATCAAATGTTCAAATTAAGTGTCCTTGATTTTTTCTCATCTTAGACACAAGTCATATCATCAATACAAATGCTTACAAAATTGTTCTAAGGTGATTTAGAATGTTTTCCCAAATTTCTCATTTGCATTGCTTTTGACTTGAAATAAAACAAGCTTGGGCTTGATCGATTTGATCATTTTCATGTACCTAATTCCTAAAATCAATATTAAACAAACATATTAAATTCATATGAATGGAATGGTTAAGTCATTATAAAAATGTGGACAATGTGTAACACTTAGGTCAACATTCTCCCCCTTTTTGACAATGACAAAACATTCCTCAACATATTGAAAAGAATTTGAAAAGTAAACCTTTACCTTTGAGAAAGGTTGTAACAGTTAAACCTTTACCTTGTGAATTACAAGGGGATACATGAATGAATCAATTTGAATTTCTCCCCCTCAATTCATGCTTACCTAAGCCTGCATGGTTATTCTTTTATACACATAATCATAGAACATATACATACTATATGGTCCTCTAGCAAGTCACATGATATGTAGATAATTGACAAGAAAAGGATCATATAAGCAGTAAAACAATATTTTTAGGTTAATTATCAAAAAGGTAGAAGAGTAGAAGAGTTATAAACACAGGTCTTCTCGACAAGTAAGCAATCAACTACATAGCACATATCAAACAAAGATGAAGCATAGAGAACAAGCAATCCAGTGTCATAATCAAAATATGGAGTAACATACCACCAACTCATTTGATATGGTGAACCAAAAACTTAAGGTACATAGGATCAAGATTACAACACTAAGTAGTTCTCACATAACTAGACAAAAAACAACGAAAAAACAACAGGATGATAAAATAGTAAGCCTCAAATATAGTGCCCAAATGTCTTAGTACATAAAAGTCTAAAAAGATAGATATGATTAGAACCTACAGACTAGAGTACTAAAACATCTAGCCAAAATCTATGCTATCTATGTCAATGACATCATCACAAAAATCATCACCATCCACCTTAGGCTCATAGTCATCATCACCATCTGCAAGTGTAGAAGGACATCAACATCTTCATCTTCGTCTCCAAATGAACTGGTGATGCCGTCACCAGAACCATCATCAGTGGTCTCAACCTCATCATCTTCATCCTTTGTAGGATGGTAAGGCATCTCCTCATCGATAGGAGAACCAAAACAATGAGCATGTAACTGCTATTCTTGCGGGAAGGTGGGAGAAAAAGTCCCAAGAATGAGAAATCTCTTTTCCATGATCTCAATTACAAAGCTAGACAGAAAGGAGTTTGCATCAATGAAACCACCATCACAAAGTTTTTCCTTCCTACCTCCTCTACCACACCTATAGCCTCCACCTCTATCTCCACCCAGGCACCTCCACCTCCACCACCACCCCAACCTGACTTTGTCTCTTTCTCAGTGTCCTATGAAGCCCTCATGGGTTACATGATTCACAAGAAGGCGTACAACCTTCAGGTTTAGGATCACCTCCATCATGACCTATGCCTGATCATGTCACACATGAACCTGTCCAATAGACAAATGTACCCCTCCTTCCATCCATATCTAGGCGGTGACTATGCCTCTTATGCATACAATCACTTTGTCTTGGCCCCTCCATGTGCTACTTCCGCTTCCACCCATGTTGTTGATGGTGGATCTGCACCTAGTGTGCTTCCTATGATGGCTCTACCTGCTAGTTTTGTTGCCACCCTGCTTCCCATTCTTGGGACTTTTTCTCCCACCTTCCCGCAAGAATAGGAGTTACATACTCATTGTTTCGGTCCTCCTGCCGATGGGGAGATGCCTTACCAGCCTACAGAGGATGCGGATGATGAGGTTGAGACTACTGATGATGGTTTTGGTGAAGGCTTCACTACTTCATCTGGAGATGAAGGTGAAGATGTTGTTGTCTCTTCTGCAACTTCAGATGGTGATGAGGACTATGAGACTAAGGTCGATGGTGATGATTCGGGTGATGATGTCGTTGACATAGATAGCATAGATGTTGTCTAGATGTTTTAGTACTCTAGTCTTTAGGTGTTGATCTTATCTATCTTTTTAGAATTTTATGTACTAAGACATTTAGGCACTATATCTGAGGCTTACTATTTTATCATCATGTTGTTTTTTCTTTGTTTTGTGTATAGTTATGTGAGAACTTCTTAGTGTTGTAATCTAAATCCTATGTACCTTAACTTTTTGGTTCACCATATCTTATGAGTTGGTGGTATGTTACTCCATATTTTGATTATGACACTAGATTTCTTGTTCTCTATGCTTCATCTTTGTTTGATATATGTTATGTAGTTGATTGCTTTAGCTTGTGCCTGTAGAGAAGACCTATGTTTATAACTCTTCTACTCTACTACCTTTTTGATAATATCAAAAGGGATAGAATTAACCTCAAAAATATTGTTTTACTTCTTATATTATCCTTTTCTTATCAATTATCTACATATCATGTGACTTGCTAGAGGACCATATAGTATGTATATGTGCTATGATTACGTGTAGAAAAGACTAACCATGCAGGCTTAGGTAAGCATGTATTGAGGGGGATAAATTCACATTGATTCATTCATATATCCCCTTGTAATTCACAAGGTAGAGGTTTAACTATCACATCCTTTCTCAAAGGTAAAGGTTTAATTTTCAAATTCTTTTCAATATGTTCAGGAATGGTTTGTCATTGTCAAAAAGGGGGAGAATGTTGACCTACGTGTTACACATTGTCCACATTTTGATATTGACTTAACCATTTCATTCATATGTATTTAATATGTTTGTTTAATATTGATTTTAGGAATTAGGTACATGAAAAGGATCAAATTGATCAAGCCCAAGCTTGTTTTATTTCAAGTCAAAAGCAATGCAAATGAGAAAATTTGGGAAAACACTCCAAATCACCTTAGAACAGTTTTGTAAGCATTTGTATTGATGATATGACTTGTATCTAAGAGGATAAACAATCAAGGACACTTAATTCAAACATTTTATCACTTAAAAATCATTTTGTAAAATTCGTTATAGGCACTTCATCGGTCGAGTAACAAACTTGACCAATCCTTAATGCATTTTAAGAATGATCTTGATTGTTCAAGTTACCAAATCAAAGAACTCAATCGAACCCTCTGTAGACCAAAACTGATTTAAGTGGATTGGTCGAGTATCCACCAGGACAAACTCGATCAATGGTTTAAATTGTCTTTGCCACACTATGTGATCGGTCGAGTTATCTTTATTGAACCACGATCGAATGCACTCTATACAAAATGTATAAATAGTGATTCTAACGATTGGAGTGTTGCAAAACTTGAAATCATATCAATTACAACCAACCAAATGGCTAGAAAATGTTTACAAGTGTTCCCACACTCTAGTGGATACCCTCATCTATAAATAGGAGCCCTTGGAGTTCATTCCAAGTTTGTTCATTCGTTCAATTCAAGGTCCTTGCCATAGTTGAGTGCTTTCAGTCAACTTGAGACCCTTTCTCTCTCTTGATTAGAACTCAATTTGTACATTATGAGTGAGATAGAATTCCTATAAGAGATCTACTACATTGTATACTTGTGAATGTCTCAAGATTTCTCTTTCCCCTACTCCCTTTCTTGAAGATCAAGTTGGTGAATGCTTTTTCAAGTGAAGGAGAAGGTGCAAGCTTCTTCAAACTATAGAAGAAGGTGCATAATGCTTCTCTGAGTGACGGAGAAGGTCAAGGTGGAAGTTCCAAGGAGCTTAGTTGATAAATTCTCAAGGCAAAAGACTCAATTCTTGAAGGGGATCTCCTTGGAAAAGGCATCTAGCTGCTTGCAAGAGTGGGTTAGACCTTTGAGAGGTAGAACACTAGCTCTTAGATAGGTAAGACCTTGTTTGTAAGGTTGTTGGCTCCCTTGGCCTTAAAGGGAAGCTGGGTATCCTTGTACCAAAAAAGGAAGGTAATATGTTGTAACTCTTATAAGTGAATATAGGGAGTAGATATCTTAGAAATCCTAGAGCTTGACCTGTCTGCATATTGGACTGACTCTCTCCTAGTTTGGAGAGTTGAGCTACTCTTAAACAACTTGTTCACTTGGTTGCTTCAATCTCTCTCATCCTTGCTACGTTTGTTTGGATTGCCATCAAATTCACTATTTTCATTTGGTTTTATTTGAAGTAACTTGATGGTATAACAAATTTGTGTGAGTGTTTTTAGCTCTACTCACCCCCTAGATCCCTAAGATCCAACACTTCTATCTCGATTTAAATACTTTTGTGAACTAAAACTGAATTAAAGATGATATTGAACTAGACTTGAAGATTGACTCCATAAATCTTTTGTGTATTAGTATAGTGATAAGTCTCCCTTTCACAGGCCGCAACAGATGAATCACACACATATAGAGTTGTAATCTCAATTGAAAAGATGACTAATAGAGCTGAGTGGAAGTCTCTGTCCTTAATTTGGGTTCCACCAACTCCTTGTTCATGTACGCAAGGTTGTTGTAGTCTCATCTATCTATCAGCTCAAATGAAGATAAACCATTGCTCATAGGGTCGACGATGATAGTGGTAGATCTTGGTTGTGTACATACAACATTGGTTGCATTTTTGGGTATGCAGGGTTGTGGAGATCATCTAGTTTGTCTCTTGCTTGAGGTAACATAGATTTAAGTTGTTGTAGACCAAGATGGTGAGGTCGTGTGATTTTTTGATGATCTCCAAGAAGATACCTAGGTTTGTTGTTGTTAGGAGAAATCAAAGATAGGGTTCTAGTTGCCAATTGAGGGATTTGAGCAATTTGATTGAAGGAGGAAAAGTTGTACCTTCAATCATTATGATAGGGTGCTTTTTGGGTGGCAGTTTCTAGTGGTTTCTTGACCTTCATACTTCTTGTTGATGATAGGACATGTTCAAAGTTATCGGAAGGAAGAAGAGGTTGTTGCAGGTTTGTGGTGTTCAACCTATGGTTGAAGTCTGAATCTTCTTTGGCAGTGGGCTCATAGGTGTTACTATCTAGGGTGATAGATTGTGTGGTGTAGCCCACTAGGCAGCAATATTATCAGGCTCAATATTGGGATGGTGTTGATTAGAAGGAAGATGGAGGTGATGGATTATGGAGAGGGAGGAAGTTTTTAGGGATGTTATCCAACAAAGAATCTTGTGATGTTGGAGGAACTTTAGTTTGTAGACGGAAGAGAAGTTGCATTATTAGGTGGGTACAATGCTCAATCGTAAATGAGCCAACGACTCCTGGCGAGTTGCATGTCTACAATGATTTAGGATTCTTGGTGGTGGGGGGTCTGGGAGAATGTAAGGGGGGTATCGGGGTGATGAAGATAACAAGAAGAGGTAGAGGAAGATATGAGGTAGTGTTGTCTGTGGTCACATTAAAACAATCTTTTGCTATCTTACCTATTTTTCACTTATTTTTGGGTATTTTTCACACATGATTATTTTATTGCAAAATAGTACCCTATGATGAGTGAAATGTGCCACAATATTTTTAAAATACAAAATAGGCTAAAGAAATAAATTTAACTAGCACCCTAGAGGCGATGAATAAAATTTTATGTTTTTGGACAAACTACCTATTGGTCAAGTTGCCAACTCGACCAATCCCAGGATAAGGTCAAGTGTTTTCACCAGATTAGTTGAGTTTCACTAACTCAAAATTCAATCGATGGCTAAGCTAGACCAAACATAAAAAGGGTTGCAGAAAACATTTCTCCCTTTCAACTAGAGAAAAGTCAACTGATCCCTAGATCAAAGCTCCCTTGACCTCCAACCCTAGGTTCACACATCCTTTCCCTTGCCTAGCACAACCTTCCTTGCCTCTCTCACACCCATCTAGGTGGTTAGATGACCTGTTGGTGTGAATCTCTCTCTCTTTTGGTTGCATGTGCTTCTCAATATGATCCCATGACCTTCATCATAGAAAGATAGTTGTTCCTAGTGGAGCTAACCCTTCATCCTCTAATCCTCACCTAAGATCCTTTGATGGAACTTCATTCATTTCATATGAAGTTCTTAATCATTACAAGGAGCTACTTCCTAGGAGCCCCTTACCCATTCAAGATTTTTTAAGCCTTGTATTACCACGACGAAGTCTATCACAGAGGTTGGTGAGTTTTTCCACTCGCATCACCTAGGTGCTTTGTGCATAGAACACAGGTTCTTTTAAAATTTTATCACTAGAACTAAGGTGGTCCACTATTTTTTTGCCAATCTTACATGGAACTATGGAACTATTTGCCACCGCCCAGTATCCAAGTAATCCTCACTTCCATGATTTTCGGGATCAAATTCTTTATCTCTGAAGATTCCTTGAATATCTTTTTCAATGGAATTTAGGTCTCTAACGCATGGAGGAAGCAATATCCTGACTATTTTGACCTGCTTGACCCTAAGGCCTTCTACAAACACTTTGGACTCACTCTCCCTAATATTCACAAGTTTTTGAAGAAGCCTCAAGTTCCATATAGGAAGATGTCTACCTTGCCATCCCCTTCCCTAGATCTCAAGAACCGTGTGATCTCATTAATTGTTAACTACAATGTCCACCCCAAGAAAAACCAAAAGGAAATTGTAGCAAACACTGCTCTGATCATGTACTATCTCTTGAGGAATGTTGGGGTCAAGTGGTCACGATACATTCTACACCACATGACCTACTTTAACTCTGGGAAGAACACCCGTGGCATGCACCCCCTACCCTACCTTGATATTTGGATGATTTTCTTTTGCCACTCAGAAATCTCTTTTCCATGATCTCAATTACAAAGCAAGTCACAAAGGAGTTTGAATCAGTGAAACCACCATCAAGAAGTTTTTCATTCCTACCTCCTCTACCACACCTAGATCTTGCACCTCTACCTCCACCCCGGCACCTCCACCTCCACCACCACCACGACCTGACTTTGTTTCTTTCTCAGTGTCCTATGAAGCCCTCATGGGTTACATGATTCACAAGAAGGCATACAACCTTTAGGTTCAGGATCACCTCCACCATGACCTGTGTCGGATCATGTCATACATGAACATGTCCTACACCCAAATGTACCCCTCCTACCAGCCATATCCAGGAAGTGACTATGCCTCGTATGCATACAATCACTTTGTCTTGTCCCCTCCATCTGCTACTTCCGATTCCACCCATGCTGCTGATGGTGGATCTATGCCTGGTGAAAACAATCCACATATCAAGGTAGGGTAGGGGGTGGATACCAAGGGTGTTCTTCCCAGAGTTAAAGCGGGTCATGTGGTGTAGAATATATCATGACCACTTAACCCCAACATTCTTCAAGAGATAGTACATGATCAGAGCAGTGTTTGCTGCAATTTTCCTTTGGTTTTTCTTGGGGTGGACATTGTAGTTAACAATTAATGAGATTAGACTGTTCTTGAGATCTAGTGAAGGGGATGGAATGGTAGACATCTTCCTATATGGTACTTGAGGCTTCTTCAAAAACTTGTGAATATTAGGGAGAGTGAGTTCAAAGTGTTTGTAGAAGGTGTCAGGGTCAAGCAGGTCAAAATAGTCAGGATAGTCCTTCCTCCATGCATTAGCACCTAAATTCCATTGAAAAAGATATTTAAGGAATCTTCAGAGATAAAGAATTTGATCCCGACAATCATGGAAGTGAGGTTTACTTGGATATTGGGTGGTGGCAAAATAGCTTTGTAGTTCCATGTAAGATTGGTAAAAAATTAGTGGACCACCTTAGTTATAGTGATGAAATTTTGAAAGAACTTGTGTTCTATGCACAAAGCACATAGGTGATGCGAGTGGAACAACTCACCAACATCTGTGGTTGACTTCGTCACAGTAAGACAAGGCTTAGAAAAATCACTAATGGGCAAGGGGTTCCTAGGAAGGAGCTCCTTGTAATTATTAAGGGCTTCAGAGGAAATGAATGAAGTTCCATCAAAGGATCTGAGGTGAGGATTAGAGGATGAAGGGTTAGCTCCAATAGGAACAATTATCTTTCTATGATTGAAGGTCATGGGATTGGATTGAGAAGCACAAGAAACCAAAAGACAAAGAGATTGACACCAACAAGGTCATCTAACCACCTAGATGGGTATGATAGAGGCATGGACGGTTGGGATAGGTAAGGGAAAGGATGTGTGAACCTAGGGTTGGAGGTCAAGGGAGCTTGGATCTAGGGATCAGTCGACTTTTCTCTAGTTGAGAGGGAGAAATGTTGTCCACAACCCTTTTTAAGTTTGGTCTAGCTTAGCCATCGATTGAATTTTAGGTTTGGCAAACTCAATCGATCGGGTGAAAACACTTGACCTTAGTCTGGGATTGGTCGAGTTGCCAACTCGGCCGATAGGTAATTTGTCCAAAAACTTAAAATTTTATTCATAGTCTCAAGGGTGCTAGTTAAATTTATTTATTTATCCTGTTATGTATTTTAAAAATATTGAGGCATATTTCACTCATCATAGGGTTCTATTTTGCAATAAAACAATCGTTTGCAAAAAATACCCAAAAATAAGTGAAAAATTGGTATGATAGCAAAAGATTGTTTTAATGTGACTACAGACAACACTATCTCATATCTTTCTCTACCTCTTCTTGTTATCTTCATCACCCCGATACCCCCCTTACATTCTCCCAGAGCCCCCCCCCCACCAAAAAATGTAACTTCTCTTCCGCCTACGAATTAAATTTCCTCCAACATCACTAGATACTTTGATGGATAACATCCCTACAAACTTCCACAATTCCTCTCCATAATCCATCACCTCCATCTTCCTTCTAATCAACACCATCCCAAAATCGAGCCTGATCATATTGCTGCCTTCTGGGCTACACCACACAATCTACCACCCTAGATAGTAACACCTATGAGCCCACTGCCAAAGAAGATTTAGACTTCAACCATAGGCTGAACACAACAAACCTACAACAACCACTTCTTCCTTCCCACAACTTTGAACATGTCCTATCATCAACAAGAAGTATGAAGGTCAAGAAACCACTAGAAACTGCCACCCAATAAACACACTATCATAATGATCAAAGGTGCAACTTTTCCTCCTTCGATCAAATTGCTCAAATCCCTCAACTGGCAACTAGAACCTTATCTTTGATTTCTCCTAACAACAATAAACCTAGGTATCTTCTTAGAGATCATCAAAAAATCACACGACCTCACCATCTTGGTCTACAACAACCTAAATCTATGTGACCTCGAGCAAGAGACAAACTAGATGATCTCCACAACCCTGCATATCCAAAAATGTAACCAATGTTGTATGTACACAACCTAGATCTACCACAATCATCGTCAACCTCGTGAGCAATGGTTTATCTTCATTTGAGTTGATAGACAGATGAGACTACAACCACTTTGCATACATGAACAAGGACTTGGTGGAACCCAAATAAAGGAGAGAGACTTCCTCTCAGCTCTATTAGTCATCTTTTCAATTGGGATTACAACTCTATGTGTGTGATTCATATGTTGCGGCCTGTGTAAGGGAGACTTATCACTATACTAATACACAAAAGATTGATGCAATCAATCTTCATGTCTAGGTCAATATCATCTTCGATTCAGTTTTAGTTCACCAAAGTATTTAAATCAAGATAGAAGTGTTGGATCTTAGAGCTCTAAGGGGGTGAGTAGAGCTAAAAACACTCACACAAAACTTGTTAGACCTTCAAGTTACTTCAAATAAAACCAAATGCAAATAGTGAATTTGATGGCAATCCAAACATACATAGCAAGGATGAGAGAGATTGAAGCAACCAAGTGAACATGTTGTTTTATAGTGGTTCGACTCTCCAAACTAGGAGAGAGTCAGTCCAATGTGTAGCGAGGTCAAGATCTAGGATTTCTAAGATATCTACTCCTTATATTCACTTATAAAAGTTACAACATATTACCTTCCTTTTCTAGGATAAGGATACCCAGCTTCCTCTTAAGGCCAAGCGAGCCAACAACCTTACAATCAAGGTCTTACCTATCTAAGAGCTAGTCTTCTACCTCTCAAATCTCTAACCCACTCTTGCAAGCAGTTGGATGCCTTTTCCAAGGAGATCCCCTTCATGCATCGAGTCTTTTGCCTTTATGACTTATCGACTAAGATCCTTGGATAATCCACCTAGACCTTCTCCTTCACTCAAAGAGGATTTATGCACCTTCTTCTACAGTTTGAAAAGCTTGCAGCTTCTCCTTCATTTGAAGAAGCATTCACCAACTTGATCTTCAAGAAAGGGAGTAGGGGAAAGAGAGATCTTGAGACATTCACAAGTATACACGGTAGTAGATATCTTATAGGAATCTTATCTTACTCATAATGTACAAAATGAGTTCTAATCAAGAGAGAGAAAGGGGCTCAAGTTGACTAAAAGCACTCAACTATGGAAAGGACCTTGAATAGATTGAATGAACAAACTTGGAATGAACTCCAAGGGCTCCCATTTATAGATGGGGGTGTCCAGTAGAGTGTGGGAACACTTGTGAACATTTTCTAGCCATTCGGTTGGTTGTAACAGACATAATTTCAAGTTTTGCAACACTCCAATCATTAGAATCACTATTTCTACATTTTCTATACAGTGCATTCGGCCGAGTTTCAATAAAGATGACTCGACTGATCACACTGTGTGACAAAGACAATTTAAACCATTGATCGAGTTTGTATTAGAGGAAACTCGACCAATGTACTTAAATCAGTTTTGGTCTACAGAGGGTTTGATTGAGTTCTTTGATTTGGGAACTTGACGAATCAAGATCATTATCAAAATGCATTAAGGATTGGTCAAGTTTGTCACTCGACTGATGAAGTGCCTGTAATGAATTTCACAAAATGATTTTTAAGTGATAAAATGTTAGAATTAAGTGTCCTTCATTTTTTATCATCTTAGATACAAGATGTATCATCAATACAAATGCTAACAAAACTGTTCTAAGGTAATTTGTAGTGTTTTCCCAAATTTTCTCATTTGCATTGCTTTTGACTTGGAATAAAATAAGCTTGGGCTTGATCGTTTTTATCCTTTTCGTGTACCTAATTCCTAAAATCAATATTAAACAAACATATTAAATATGTATGAATGGAATGGTTATGTCATTATCAAAATGTGGACAATGTGCAACACTTAGGTCAACATTCTCCCCCATTTTGACAATGACAAACCATTCCTGAACATATTGAAAAGAATTTAAAAATTAAACCTTTACCTTTGAGAAAGGATGTGATAGTTCAACCTTTACCTTGTGAATTATAAGGGGATACATGAATGAATCAATGTGAATTGCTCCCCCTCAATTCATGCTTACCTAAGTTTGCATGGTTAGTCTTTTCTACACATAATCATAGCACATATATATACTATATGGCCCTCTAGCAAGTCACATGATATGTAGATAATTGACAAGAAAAGGATAATATAAGCAGTAAAACACTATTTTTGAGGTTAATTCTCCCCCTTTTGATATTATCAAAAAGGTAGCAGAGTAGAAGAGTTATAAACACATGTCTTCTCTATAGGAACAAGCTAAAGCAATCAACTACATATCATATATCAAACAATGACGGAGTATAGAGAACAAGCAATCCAGTGTCATAATAAAAATATGGAGTAACATACCACCAACTCATAAGATATGGTGAACCAAAAAGTTAAGGTACATAGGATTAACATTACAACACTGAGCAATTCTCACATAACTATACACAAAACAATGAAAAAATAATATGATGATAAAATAGTAAGCCTCAGATATAGTTCCCAAATGTCTTAGTACATAAAAGTATAAAAAGATAGATATGATCAACACATAAATACTAGAGTACTAAAACATCTAGCCAACATCTATGCTATATATGTCAATGACATCATCACCAGAATCATCACCATCGACCTTAGGCTCATAGTCCTCGTCACCATCTGAAGGTGCAGAAGAGACAATAGCATCTTCACCTTCATCTCTAGATGAACTGGTGAAGCCGTCACCAGAACCATCATCAGTGGTCTCAACCTCATCATCCTCATCCTCTGTAGGATGGTAAGGCATCTCCTCATTGGCAAGAGGACCAAAACCATGAGCATGTAACTCCTGCTCTTACGGGAAGGTGGAGAAAAAGTCCCAAGAATGGGAAGTAGGGTGGCAACAAAACTAGCAAGAAGAGCCATCAGAGGAAGCACACCAAGCGCAGATCCACCATCAGCAACATGGGTGATGGCAGAAGCAGTAGATGGAGGGGCCAGGACGAAGTGATTATATGCATAAGAGGCATAGTCACCACCTGGATATAGCTGGTAGGATAGGTACATTTGGCTGTAGGACACGTTCATGTGTGACATGATCTGGAAGAGGTCATGGTGGAGGTGATCCTGATCCTGAAGGTTGTATGCCTTCTTGTGAATCATGTAACCCATGAGATCTTCATTGGACACTGAGAAAGAGACAAAGTTAGGTCAGGGTGGTGGTGGAGGTGGAGGAGCCTGGGTGGAGGTAGAGATGTAGGCTCTAGGTGTGGTAGAGGAGGTAGGAAGGAAAGACTACTTGATGGTGGTTTCACTGATGCAAGGTCCTTTTTTATTATCTTTGTAATTGAAATCATGGAAAAGAAATTTTTGAGTGGCAAAAGAAAACAATCCACATATCTAGGTAGGGTAGGGGTTGGATACCAATGGTGTTCTTCCCAGAGATAAAGTAGGTCATGTGGTGTAGAATCTATCATGACCACTTGACCCCAACATTCTTCAAGAGATAGTACATGATCAGAGCAGTGTTTGTTGCAATTTCCTTTTGGTTTTTCTTGGGGTGGACATTGTAGTTAACAATTAATGAGATTAGACAGTTCTTGAGATCTAGGGAAGGGGATGGTAAGGTAGACATCTTCCTATATGGTACTTGAGGCTTATCCAAAAACTTGTGAATATTAGGGAGAGTGAGTTCAAAGTGATTGTAGAAAGCCTCAGGGTCAAGCAGGTCAAAATAGTTTGGATAGTCATTCCTCCATGCGTTAGTGACCTAAATTCCATTGAAAAAGATATTCAAGGAATCTTTTGAGATAAAGAATTTGATCCTGACAATCATGGAAGTGAGGATTACTTGGATATTGGGTGGTGGCATAATAGTTTCATAGTTCCATGTAAGATTGGCAAAAAAATAGTGGACCACCTTAGTTCTAGTGATGCAATTTTGAAAGAACCTGCGGTCTATGCACAAAGCACCTAGGTGATACGAGTGGAAAAACTCACCAACCTCTATGATAGCCTTCATCATGGTAAGACAAGGCTTAGAAAAATCTCTAATGAGTAAGGGGTTCCTAGGAAGGAGCTCGATGTAATGATTAAGAGCTTCAGAGGAAATGAATGAAGTTCCATCAAAGGATCTGAGGTGAGGATTAGAGGATGAAGGGTTATCTCCACTAGGAACAACTATCTTTCTATGATTGAAGGTCATGGGATCAGATTGAGAAACACAAGTAACCAAAAGAGAGAGAGATTCACACCAACAGGTCATCTAACCACCTAGATGGGTGTGAGAAAGGATAGGAAGGTTGGGCTAGGCAAGGGAGAGGATGTGTGACTGTAGCGTTGGAGATCAAGGGAGCTTGGATCTAGGGATCAGTCAAATTTTCTCTAGTTGAGAGTGAGAAATGTTGTCTACAACCCTTTTTAAGTTTGGTCTAGCTTAGCCATCGATTGAATTTTGAGTTTGGGAAACTCAACCGATCAGGTGAAAACACTTGACCTTAGCATGGGATTGGTCGAGTTGGCAACTCGACCGATAGGTAGTTTGTGCAAAAACTTAAAATTTTATTCATAGCCTCTAGGGTTCTAGTGAAATTTATTTCTTTAGCCTATTATGTATTTTAAAAATATTGAGGCACATTTCACTCATCATAGGGTACTATTTTGCAATAAAACAATCGTTTGCGAAAAATACCCAAAAATAAGTGGAAAATAGGTAAGATAGCAAAAGATTGTTTTGATGTGACCACCGACAACACTACCTCATATCTTCCTCTACCTCTTCTTGTTATCTTCATCACCCTGATACGCCCCCCCCCCCTTACATTCTCCTAGACCCCCCACCACCACCAAGAATCATAAATCATTGTAGACATGCAACTCGTCATGAGTCATTGGCTCATTTATGATTGAGCATTGTACCTACCTAAAAATGCAACTTCTCTTCCGCCTACAAATTAAATTTCCTCCAACATCACTCGATACTTTGATGAATAACATTCCTACAAACTTCCTCAATGCCTCTTCATAATCCACCACCTCTGTCTTCCTTCTAATCAACACCATACTAAAATCAAGCCTGATCATATTGCTGCCTACTGGGCTATACCACATAATCTACCGCCCTAGATAGTAACACCTATGAGCCCACTGCCAATTGCAAAGAAGATTCAGAATTCAACCATAGGCTGAATACCACAAACCTGTGACAACCTCTTCTTCCTTTCCACAACTTTGAACATGTCCTATCATCAACAAGAAGTATGAAGGTCAAGAAACCACTAGAAACTTCCACCCAACAAAAACCCTATCATAATGATCAAAGGTACAACTTTTCCTCCTTCGATCAAATTGTTCAAATCCCTCAATTGGTAACTAGAACCCTATCTTTGATTTCTCCTAACAAAAACAAACCTAGGTATCCTCTTGGAGATCATCAAAAAATCACACGACCTCACCATCTTGGTCTACAACAACTTAAATCTATGTGACCTCGAGCAAGAGATAATTAGATGATATCAACAACCCTGCATACCCAAAAATGCAACCAATGTTGTAGGTATACAACCTAGATCTACCACAATCATCGTCAACCCCGTGAGCAATGGTTTATCTTCATTTGAGATGATAGAATATGAGACTACAACCACCTTGCATACATGAACAAGGACTTAGTGGAACCCAAATAAAGGAGAGAGACTTCCTCTCAGCTCTATTAGTCATCTTTTCAATTGATATTACAACTCTATATGTGTGTGATTCATCTATTGTGGCATGTGCAAGGGAGACTTATCACTATAATAATACACAAAAGATTGATGGAGTAAATCTTCATGTCTAGGTCAATATCATCTTTGATTTAGTTTTAGTTCACCAAAGTATTTAAATCAAGATAGAAGTGTTAGATCTTAGGGCTCTAGGGGAGTGAGTAGAGCTAAAAACACTCACACAAAACTAGTTAGACCTTCAAGTTACTTCAAATAAAACCAAATGCAAATAGTGAATTTGATGGTAATCCAAACATACATAGAAAGGATGAAAGAGATTGAAGCAACCAAGTGAACAAGTTGTTTTAGAGTGGTTCGACTCTCCAAACTAGGAGAGAGTCAGTCCAATGCGTAGAGAGTCAAGCTCTAGGATTTATAAGATATCTACTCCTTATATTCACTTATAAGAGTTACAACATATTACCTTCATTTTCTGGGACAAGGATACCCAGCTTCCCTTTAAGGCAAAGGGAGCTAACAACCTTACAAACAAGGTCTTACCTATCTAAGAGCTAGTCTTCTACCTCTCAAAGGTCTAACCCACTCTTGCAAGCAGCTTGATGCCTTTGCCAAGGAGATCCCCTTCATGCATCGAGTCTTTTGCCTTGAGGACTTATCGACTAAGATCCTTGGATCTTCCACCTAGACCTTCTCCTTCACTCAGAGAAGCTTTATGCACCTTTTTCTATAGTTTCAAGAAGCTTGCACCTTCTCCTTCACTTGAAGAAGCATTCACCAACTTGATCTTCAAGAAATGGAGTGCGGGAAAGAGAGATCTTGAGACATTCACAAGTATACAAGGTAGTAGATATCTTACATGAATCCTATCTCACTCATGATGTACAAAATGAGTTCTAATCAAGAGAGAGAAATGGGTTGAAGTTGACAAAAAGCACTCAACTATGGCAAGGACCTTGAATAGAATGAATGAACAATATTAGAATGAAATCCAAGGGTTCCTATTTATAGATGGGGGTATCCACTAGAGTGTGGAAACACTTGTGAATGTTTTCTAGACATTTGGTTGGTTGTAACAGACAAAATTTCAGGTTTTGCAACACTCCAATCATTAGCGTCACTATTTCTACATTTTCTATACAGTGCATTCAGTCGAGTTTCAATAAAGATAATTTGACTGATCACACTATGTGACAAAGAAAATTTAAACCACTGATCGAGTTTGTCCTGGTGGAAACTTGACGAATCCACTTAAATCAGTTTTTGTCTATCGAGGGTTTGATTGAGTTCTTTGATTTGGGAACTTGACTAATCAAGATCATTCTCAAAATGCATTAAGGATTGGTCAAGTTTGTCACTCGACTGATGAAGTGCCTATAATTAATTTTACAAAATGATTTTTAAGTGATCAAATGTTTGAATTATGTGTCCTTGATTTTTTCTCATTTTAGAAACTAGTAATATCATCAATACAAATGCGTACAAAACTGTTCTAAGGTGATTTGGAGTGTTTTCCCAAATTTTCTCATTTGCATTGCTTTCGACTTGAAATAAAACAATCTTGGGCTTGATCTATTTGATCCTTTTCATGTACATAATTCCTAAAAGAAATATTAAACAAACATATAAAATATATATGAATGGAATGGTTAAGTCATTATCAAAATGTGGACAATGTGTAACACCTAGGTCAACATTCTCCCCCTTTTGACAATGACAAACCATTCCTCAACATATTGAAAAGAATTTGAAAATTAAACCTTTACCTTTGAGAAAGGATGTGACTGTTAAACCTTTACCTTGTGAATTACAAGGGGATACATGAATGAATCAATGTGAATTGCTCCCCCTCAATTCATTCTTACCTAAGCCTGCATGGTTAGTCTTTTCTACACATAATCATAGCACATATACATACTATATGGTCCTCTAGCAAGTCACATGATATGTAGATAATTGATAAGAAAAGGATAATATAAGCACTAAAACAATATTTTTGAGGTTAATTCTCCCCCTTTCGATATTATCAAAAAGGTAGCAGAGTAGAAGTGTTATAAACACAGGTCTTCTCCACAGGCACAAGCTAAAGCAATAAACTACATAGCATATATCAAACAAAGACGAAGCATAGAGAACAAGCAATCCAGTGTCATAATCAAAATATGGAGTAACATACCACCAACTCATAAGATATGGTGAACCAAAAAGTTAAGGTACATAGGATTAAAATTACAACACTAAGAAATTATCACATAACTAGACAGAAAACAACGAAAAAACAATATGAAGGTAAAATAGTAAGCCTCAGATATAGTGCCCAAATGTCTTAGTACATAAAAGTCTAAAAATATAGATATGATCAACACCTAAAGACTAGAGTACTAAGACATCTAGCCAACATCTATGATATTTATGTCAACGACATCATCACCATAATCATCACCATCGACCTTATGCTCATAGTCCTCATCACCATCTGAAGGTGCAAAAGAGACAACACCATCTTCACCTTCATCTACAGATGAACTGGTGAAGCGGTCACCAAAACCACCATCAGTTGTCTCAAACTCATCATCCTCATCCTATGTAGGTTGGTAAGGCATATCCTCATTGGCAGGAGGACTGAAACCACAAGCATGTAACTCCTATTCTTGTAGGAAGGTGGGAGAAAAAGTCCCAAGAATGGGAAGTAGGGTGGCAACAAAACTAGCAGGCAGAGCCATCATAGGAAGCACACGAGGTGCAAATCCACCATCAACAACATGGGTGGAGGGGGAAGCAGCAGATGGAGGGGCCAGGAAGAAGTGATTATATGCATAAGAGGCATAGTCACCACCTGTATATGGCTTGTAGGATGGGTACATTTGGTTGCATGATAGGTTCATGTGTGACATGATCTGGCATAGGTCATGGTGGAGGTGATCCTGAACCTAAAGGTTGTAGACCTTCTAGTGAATCATGTAACCCATGAGGGCTTCATTGGACACTGAGAAAGTGACAAAGTCAGGTCGGGGTGGTGGTGGAGGTGGAGGTGCCTAGGTGGAGGTAGAGGTGGAGGCTCTAGGTGTGGTAGAGGAGGTAGGAAGGAAAGACTTCTTGATGGTGGTTTCATAGATGCAGACTCCTTTCTGACTAGCTTTGTAATTGAGATTATGAAAAAGAGATTTCTGAGTGGCAAAAGAAAACAATCCACATATCAAGGTAGGGTAGGGAGTGGATACCAATGGTGTTCTTCCCAGAGTTAAAGTAGGTCATGTGGTGTACAATTAATGTGATCAGACGGTTCTTGAGATCTAGGGAAGGGGATGGCAAGGTAGACATCTTCCTATATGGTACTTGAGGCTTCTTTAAAAACTTGTCAATATTAGGGAGAGTGAGTTCAAAGTGTTTGTAGAAGGCCTCATGGTCAAGCATGTCAAAATAGTCAGGGTAGTCCTTCCTCCATGTGTCGGTGACCTAAATTACATTGAAAAAGATATTCAAGGAATCTTCAGAGATAAATAATTTGATCCCGACAATCATGGAAGCGAGGATTACCTGGATATTAGGTGTTGGCACAATAGTTTCGTAGTTCCATGTAAGATTGGCAAAAAATTAGTGGACCGCCTTAGTTATAGTGATGCAATTTTGAAAGAACATGCATTCTAAGCACAAACAACCTAGGTCATGGGAGTGGAATAACTCACCAACCTCTATGATAGCCTTCATCATGGTAAGACAAGGCTCAGAAAAATCTCTAATGGGTAAGGGGTTCCTAGGAAGGAGCTCCTTGTAACGATCAAGAACTTCAGAGGAAATGAATGAAGTTCCATCAAAGGATCTGAGGTGAGGATTAGAGGATAAAGGATTAGCTCCACTAGGAACAACTATCTTTCTATGATTGAAGGCCATGGGATCATATTGAGAAGCACAAGCAACCAAAAGAGAGAGAGAGATTCATACCAACAGGTCATCTAAACACCTAGATGGGTGTGAGAGAGGCAAGGAAGCTTGGGCTAGGCAAGGGAAAGGATGTGTGAACCTAGGGTTGGAGGTCAAGGGAGCTTGGATCTAGGGATCAGTCGACTTTTCTCTAGTTGAGAGGGAGAAATGTTTTCTGCAACCCTTTTTACGTTTGGACTAGCTTAGCCATCAATTGAATTTTGAGTTTGGGATACTTGACCGATCGAGTGAAAACACTTGACCTTAGTCTGGGACTGGTCGAGTTGGCAACTCGACCGATAGGTTGTTTGTCCAAAAACTTAAAATTGTATTCCTAGCCTCTAGCGTTCTAGTTAAATTTATTTCTTTAGCCTATTAAGTATTTTAAAAATATTGAGGTGCATTTCACTCATCATAGGGTACTATTTTTCAATAAAACATTCATTTGCAAAAAATACCCCAAAATAATTTAAAATACCCAAAAATATGAAGCAAGAGATGATCCATTTTTAAGTAAGAAACATATAGCCAATATAGAAACAAGCTCGAAGGCAAGTCAATATAATCAAGAGAAGTTATAAGTAGATTTGATGTAATATAAGTAAATTTCTCTCTTACTAGAGGTATAGTGAAAATGTTTGCTAACTGATTCTGCGTATCCACATGTATGATATAAATATCCTTCTTGGCAATGTTTTCATGAAGTTAATTGCACTAGTATTATTACAATAAATAGGAGACACATCAAAATGAATGTTAAAGTCTTGGAGTAATTTCTTCATCCATAGCACTTGGTCACAACAACTCTTAGTTGCAATGTATTCAGCCTCGGTAGTTCAAAAAGCCACAGTGCTTTGTTTCTTGGAGAACTAAGAAACTAGGCATGGTCCTAGGAAGAATAAAGTGCCACTTGTGAACCTTATTTTAATCAAACATCTTTCCTAATCAACATCACTATAAGAAATAAGAGTAAAGTCCATTGACATGGGATACTATAGTACAAAATTTTGTGCTTTGGGTAGATACCTCAAAATCCTCTTAACAACTATAAGATGTGACTTCCTAGGACTTGATTAAAAGAGAGCACACAAGACAACACTAAAAATTATATCCGTTCTAGAGGCAATTAAATAAAGTAAACTTCCAATCATACCTCTATATAGCTTCTCATTTACCTTTTTACCTTGTTCATCTCTGTCAAGCTTGGCAGTGTTTGACATGGGGTGTCCATCGACTTGGTGTTATCCATTCCAAATCACTTAAGTAGATCACTTGTGTACTTGCCTTTGTTGATGAAGTCACCTTCCTTGGTTTGCATGATTTGGAGGCCAATGAAGAAAGTAAGATCCCCCATCATGCTCATCTCAAATTCACTCTGCATAAGATCACTAAACTCTTTGCAAAGATCAAGATTGTATCCGTCAAAAATGATATCATCAACATAAATTTGAATATTAAGAAATTGTTAGAAGTGTGTTTTATAAACAAGGTAGAATCAACTTTTCCCATGATATGGCCATTTTCTATCAAAAAGTTCTTTAGTTTCTCATACAATGCTGGAGGTGATTGTTTGAGACCATAGAGAGCTTTTTGCAACAAATAAATATGGTTAGGAAAATTATCATGTTCAAAGCTAGGAGGTTGAGCAACATATACTTCCTCCTCAATTGGACCATTCAAAAATGCACTTTTAACATCCATTTGATATAGTAGAAAGTTTATGTGACTAGAAAAAGCAAGTAACATTCTGATAGACTCAAGTCTAGCTACAAGTTCATAAGCTTCATCAAAATCTATACCTTCTTGTTGATTGTAGCCTTGATAAACTAACCTTCTTTTGTTTCTTACCACCTTTCCACTTTCATCAAGCTTGTTGTGCTAGACCCATTTGGTGCCAATGACCTTTCTATCACTTGGTCTTGGCACAAGAGTCACTCTTTGTTCCTCTCAAACTTCTCCAACTCTTCTTGCACGGTGAGGATCCATTCACCATATTTAAGAGCTTCTTTGACATCTTTAGGCTCAAGATGAGATATGAAGGTGTTGTCTGCTAGTTCTTTGATGTAGGCATCCCGCGTCTTCACTCTTTTGAAATGATTATCTATTATTAGCTCTTTAGGATGATCATTTACAAAGCAAGGGGTTGGATCCTTCTTTTGTTCTTCTTTATTATCTTCATTACCTAACACCCCTTTTGATTTTTCACTAATGTTGAGTTCTTTCAATTGAGGGATCACTTCATCTGCACTATCATCATAAACAACATTCTTGGAAATAGAGGGGTTAGTTTCAACAAATATGACATTATTGGATTCTTCTACTTTATTCAATTCAATGTTAAACATTCTATAAGCCCTGCTAGTAGTGTTATGCCAAGAAAGAAAGTCTTGTAAGACTTTGGATAAAACTTTTCAAGGGAATCCTTGGTGTTCAAATCAAAACAAGGATAACCAAAAACATAAATGAAATCAATGGAATGCGTTCTACCATGTCATTACTCATTGGGAGTTTTCTTAAGAGAAGGATGAGTAAAAACCCAATTTTACACAAAACATGAACTACTAACGACTTCAGCCCAAAATTTATTTAGAGTGTCATACTCTAGAATCATGGTCCTCGCCCCTTCCTGTAGTGACCTATTCTTTCTCTCTACAAACCCATTTTCTTGAGGTGTTTGAGGTGAAGACAAGTTATGTGCAGATCCAGATTCTTCACAAAACTGTTCAAACAAATCATTTTAAAATTCTCTCCCATGATCATTGTGGATAGAAATAATTCGGCAAGAAGCTTCATTTTCAACTTGTTTTCATGTTGAGTAAGCATCAAGAGTACCACTTTTTGAAACAAGAAAGAAGGTCCAAGTAAAGAGAGAAAAATCATCGACAATGACAAGATAATACTTGCTACCATGAAGCAATTGTGTACACATTGGTCCAAATAGGTCAATGTGAAGAGGCTCAAGAACTCTTTTGGTGCTAAGGACTCCTTTGAATTTGAAGGAGGACTTGGTTTGATTTCCTTGGGGATAAGGTTGGCATTCCTCATCCTTTTTAAAATCCAACTTAGGAATTCCCTTCACCAAATCCTTTTGCTCAACTTCTTCATTTGATGCATATTTACATGACCAAGCCTATAGTTCCATAAAGAAATAGCATTCATATTGGAAAAAAGACATCTACCAACAATAGGTTTAATAGAGTCAAGAACAATAATGTAAAGATTACCATTTCTAGTTCCCTTATATATGACATTGTAGGAGAGAGAATTTAGATGCAAGTATTCTAAAGAAGTAAATAGAACAACGTAACCATTATCACAAAGTTGACTAACACTTATTAAATTGTGATGAAGGTCATCCACAAGAAGCGCATTCTTAATACAAAGTGAATCACCTACATCACCCTCACATATTACCTTACCCTTGTTGTTGTCCCCAAATGTCACCAAACCTCCTTTATTCTTAGTGAATTGGGTGAAATGGCTGATTTCATTTGTCATGTGTTTGGATCATCCACTATCAACAATCCATTTTCCTTTAGCATACAAGAAAGGAAGACAATAGGTGCCAAATTCAAATTTTTGGATCCGAGGTTAGCTTGGGGACCCACTTCAACTTTGGGTTGGCCTCATTCTGCTTGTATAGAAAATAAGTGGAATAGTGGTCCTCACTCTTACAATGAGTGCACACCATATGGTTCTTAGAGCTTGAAGACTCTCCAGGGAAGATTGGAGGTCCCTTGCTCTTCTTCTTACCTTTTCCTTTACTTTTTGAAGCACCATCATATACTAGACCACTCTTACCACTATGTTTGGTGTAGTGATCCAAGACATCATTAAGGGACTTCTTCCATTTGAGGAACATTTGCAAAGTAGCTCTCAACTAATGATTATTAACGGTAAGAGTGATAATGGCAGAAGACAAACTAGCAATATCATCATTAGCATGCAGTAGGTCATCCTCTAGAAACAGGGTTTTAGTCACATATAAATCTTTTTCTAAAGTAATAGAAGCAACATCCTTGCTAGGAAAAATAGGTCTTGAAGATAACTCATTTACTTGAGCAAGCAACCTAGCATTTTCCATTCTAAGAATTTTAAGCTCATCAAGGTGAATATCGTTATCATCCCTAATAGCATCACAAGCAAGGTTAAGATTAACATTCTCAATTTTTAGCAACTTAAGCTCATCAAGGCATGTTTTGTTCTCTTCCTTAAGACTAGTAATATTCTTAAGGTAGATCCCATTCTCAACTTCAACCCCATTGTATTCGAGCTCAAGATCAAGAAATTGGCCTTGCAAGGAATCAATACTCTCAAGATGCATTTTCAAATTTTAATCAAGGATGTCAATTTTATCATATAGATCATCAATAA
Source organism: Alisma plantago-aquatica (assembly GCA_963693085.1). Taxonomy (NCBI): domain Eukaryota; kingdom Viridiplantae; phylum Streptophyta; class Magnoliopsida; order Alismatales; family Alismataceae; genus Alisma; species Alisma plantago-aquatica. The sequence continues at coordinate 365,465,765 of OY856411.1, read as the reverse complement.
TTTTACCCAAACTCTTTAACATAAACTTTCTTTCAGAATAAGAGGAATTAGTAGTGTTAAGAATGTCAATAAGAGTTTCTTTGGATAACTCATGCAATCTTACCTCACTTACCTCACCTATGTCTACACTTGCGGAGGCCATAAGTGCAAGATGGAATTCTCCTTCATTGGATCTTGATCCACTTGAAGAGGATTCTTCCCAATCTGCATGATCTACAACCTTTCTTTTGTTCTCCTTCTTATCCTTCCTCTTGTATTTTCCATCCTTCTTGTATTCATCCTTCTTGTAGCTGCTCTTGTGGGGGCTCTTCTTGGCTTTTGGGCATTCACTCTTGTAGCGCCCCTTACAGCCACATTTATAAGACATATTTGTTGAGGATGAGGGAGGCTTTCCTTTGAAGTGCTTTCCCTTAGAGTAGTTGGATTCATGATCACTAGAGCCATCATCTTCACTTGAGGAGGTAGGAGAGGACCGAAAAGCAAATTTTTGTTGAAGGATCATTGCCTCCACTTGAGCTTTGAAGGAGTTGTGTTTTATCTTCTTTGACTCATTCTCTTCTTGCTTTTCATCTTCTTGTAGCTTGTCTAGCCTTGGATCATGGGCTTGAAGGTTTCCAATGAGCTCTTCGGTGGATGTCTCCAAGGCTTCTGAATTATTCAATTGAAGTCACCTTGGGTTCCCATATCTTGGGGAGAGACCTTAGAATATTTGAATTCATAGTCCCCCTATCCAAGGTGTGGCCCAAAGCAGCCACCCCAGTGATGATAGTGTTGAGCCTTAAGTACATGTCTTCCACTCTTTGCTTCTCACCCATCTTGAAGTTCCTAAGAAGCTCATTGGGCATGTAGATCTTGGACTCCTTGACTTGCTTTGTGCCTTCATATTTGATGCACAACTTGTTCCAAATCTCATGGGCTGTGTCCCAAGATGAGATTTGGTTGAACTCAGAGGGAGTGAGGGGAAAATAGATGATTCTTATTGCCTTTTCATTGAATTGTTCCTTCTTGACTGTAGCTTCATCCCATGTATCTGCATCACCAGTTGGATCTGGTATAGAACAATCACCACCTTCCACATGTCTTAGTTGGTCCCTTGAAGGAAGAACTGCATCTGCTATTTGCAATAGAGGAAATTAGTGTTGTCAAAGACCCATCGTCTCATGGAGAAGCTTCCCTCTAGGTTGAGAGACCGAAGTGAGTCACCCAGCTTCTCATCTCATGGAAGATGTGTTAGAGAAGATCGTGGATCTCATACCACTTGTTGGATCTAAGGGCTCTAGAGGGGGGTGAATAGTGCTAAAACATATTAGACCTTCAAGTTACTTTGAATAAAACCAATTGAAAATAGTGAATTTTATGGCAATTCAAGCTTACATCGAAAGGATGAGTGAGATTGAAGCAACCAAGTGAACAAGTTGTTTTAGAGTGGCTCCACTCTCCAAACCAAGAGAGAGTCAGTCCACTACCTAGAGAGGTCAGGTCTAGGATTTCTAAGATGTCTACTCCTTATATTCACTTATAAGAGTAACAACATATGACCTTCCTCTCCTTGGACAAGGATACCCAACTTCCCTTTAAGGACAAGGGAGCCAACAACCTTACAAATAAGGACTTACATATCCAAGAGGTAGTCTTCTACCTCACAAAGGTTTTACCCACTCTTATAAGAAGGTAGATGCCTTCACCAAGGAGATACCCTTCTAGCACTGAGTCTATTGCCTTGAGGATTTACCCACTAAGCTCCTTTTATCTTCTTCCTTCTTCTCATCCTTCACTCAGAGAATCTTTATTCTCCTTCTTCTAAAAACTTGAAGAAGCTTGCACCTTCTCCTTCACTTGGAGAATCTTTCACCAACTTGACCTTCAAGAAAGGGAGTTGTGGAAAGAGAGATCTTGAGAGCTTCACAAGTATACAAGGTACTGTCTCTCTCACAGGAATCCTATCTCATTGATAATGAACAAAATGAGTTGTAGTCAAGAGAGAGAAAGGGGCTCAAGTGGATTAGAAACACTCAACTATGGTAAGGACCTTGAATAGAATGAATGAGGAAACTTGGAATAAACTTCAATAGGTCCTATTTATAGCTGGGGTGTCCAGTAGAGTGTGGGAACACTTGTGAATATTTTCTAGCCGTTTGGATGGTTACAATAGATAAAACTTCGAGTTTTTTCAATGCACCAATAGTTAGAATCACTTTTTCTGCATTTTCCTTACAGTGCATTCAGTCGAGTTTGAATAAAGATAACTCTACTGATCACACTATGTGACAAAGCCAATTTAAACCATCGGTCAAGTTTTTCGTGGTGGAAAGTTGACCAATCTAGTTAAATTAGTTTTGATCAAAAGAAGGATCAGTTGAGTTTTGTCATTTGTAAAATGAACCGATCAAGATCATTCTTAAAATCCATTAAGTATCGGTTGAGTTTGTAACTCGGCAAAATAAGTTTTTATATTGAATTCTACAAAATGATTTTTAAGTGATGAAATGTTCAAATGAAGTGTCCCTGATTTTTTCTCATCTTAGTTACAAGTCATGTCATCAAGACATATGATTACAAAAATGCTCTAAGGTTATTTGGAGTGTTTTCCCAAATTACTCATTTGCATTGCTTTTGACTTGAACCAAAACAAGCTAGGTCTTGATCAATTTGATCCTTTTCACGTACCTAATTCTTGAAATCAATCTTAAACAAACATATTAGATACATATAAATGGAATGGTTAAGTCATTATCAAAATAGGGACACTTTGTAACGCTTAGGTCAACAAGAGGGAAGACAGGAAACAAGTTGTGCTGCCAATCCTTTCTGAATAGAAAAGACTATACAATTTATAATATCAGAAATCCATTTAGTAGGATATAATACGATACAATAGTGACTCATATTAACACAATTAGTACATGGACTTCATCATTGTTTAGCTATACAATTTATATAATGATATGTATACATATAAAATAGTAAGCCTTTGAAACATACAAGACTATAATATCCTGTCAATATAATAAGCATGCAGATAGGTAATCATCTGGATAATTGGACATATACCCTACTTATATCAAGAATCTAGAATATAGGATTGGAAAAGCCTATCTAATCAATGTATATACTTAAGCAGTAAGCTTAATTCCCTATTTGTAAGAAATATATGAGTAACTTGGAATTTATACCGATGGAATTCTTATCATGCATGAAAATGCCATATATATACCAGTGTATATAATGATAATTAGATTTCAGTATGAATGTAGTGGAAATGTCATTGTATATATGACGTATTTCAAATAAAACATACCATGAATAAGAGAATATGTATAAGAAGGTTCCTTGTATGAATGGATGACCTTATATTGTTTCATTAAAAATTATAAAAGTACAAATTTTCATTAATATAGGTCATTGGAATCTAATAATAGTATAATAAGTGGTAACTTTCTAATCACGTATGAATAATTGAAGGAATTTAAACACTAAATTTCTTAAATAGGGGTATTTTTAACAAATGACAACTTAAGCAACCATATCTTTGACCCTAGTTGACCAAAGTAAGCTATATCATATAACAAAGAGAATGAAATTACAAAATCTAAACTTGAGGTATGCATTTCAATAATACCCACACTTATATGTAATAGAGACATTTTGACTCATGAGAGTATATAAAGCATCTTCGATATAAAATGATCTAAAATCCTAAATGGGAGATAATATATTGGTATCACATATTAATAATTTAAAATGGAAAGCCCTAGTCATGAATAAAAAAATAAAAATAGAATACTAATTGATTCTAATATAATTCTAATCAATATCATTCTACATTTGTAGATCACTCTCTGGATTGAATCTTGGAGCTCTATACCTGGAAAACCTAGATGCTATGCAATTTTATAAAAGGTAAGAAATTTCTATTCTATATGTAGAAATATTATTCCCTCTTGAAATCATTCATAGTAGATATAATGGGAGGCCTAAAGTTTTTTAGAAACTTTACATTCCTCCTTGAAAGGTCACCAACAAATTCCTGGAAATAGTAGCACAATGTTTAAATGTTAAAAAAGGGCAGGCTAATGCCCTAGTTAGTGAAATTATGCTTCCATGCATCTTCCCATAGTTAAAGGTCATAAGATCCCTTAGTATACTGGGAATCTCAGTTGGTGTATTGTCCTTCTCCGTATGACAAAACACATGGCTTCCCCAACAACAAGACATTGAAATCTACTATCTATATGAAATTTGAATTACTACTCTAAAAACTAGATATTGAATCATATCGAATTTGAAAAGCATTGTTACTAATTGATACTTGCCAATATTATTTAACTCTTTGCATTTTTTCATGAAAATACTTTGTAGATAGGTTCATATTGTTATACATTCCAAATATCGATTTTCTTCCAGCTTTTCTAACCTAGTTTTTTTTCCTTTTTGGGGTTCATGTGTGATTTTGTTCCATTCGGAAACTCATGGCAGGTGAACAATACATGACCTAGAAGAGACGTGCAAGAGATTTCCTTTTTTAAATATTATATAGGAATCAATGACAAATCATAATTTTGTAATCCTACATATAAACATCCATGACTTTGATGTATAGAATGATTGTAAAAAGATTTATTTATATGTTTTGATGCAACTTTGTAAATATTTGGTTATAAGGATTGTGTCCTTACAAAATGATATCAGAGCCACAAATAGTCGGCACTGATGCATGTCTCGTGGAATTAGGAAAAAGGATTGGCAACCCAATTTCTATCTCATGCCTCTATGAAGGCATTTAATTAATTTTCATCATGGAATTGTGAAAAATAACAAAAAAATAGGTTTGACTTAAGAAATTAGAAAAATAGTTACAAAAAAGCCTAGTATCATTGGTTCAATTACTAGGATATACCTAGACTATAAGAAGGAAACACTAAGAGCCTAGGATGTGAGCTTCATATGTTAAGACAGAAATTCACAAAGCATACCTACGTCATCTACTAGCTTTTGGACTCTCCTAGATGTAGATTTGCATAGCCATATTATTGAGGAAGAAGTATTTAAGATACATATATGTAGATTTATAATATGACCCTTGGAACATTCAAATCACCACTATAAGTATAAAAATATGAAGAGTAACCTAGAGTCCCTCTTTAGTTAGGTACAACCTATAATGTCTTGGCCCATTGCCTAAGGCTGTAGTTGAATTTTAGGAATGACAACTGACCCAACCACAAAGTTCTTTTGTGATGGGCTCCCTTAAAAGGAGGTGCACCTTGGTGATATGGATAGTCCAATCATTCCCTTTAAGATCAATTTATTTGAGGCCTCAAATCCTGTGATTTTACAATCTCCCCCACTTAGACCCTTGACGTCTCCATCAAGGCTCAATATACAACCTCCTATTCTTTTCCCCATTTTATTGCAGACCCATAATGGCCCATGGACACTCATCTCCCATCCATGGCTACCAAGGAAAGGGTGGATCCATATCGTCTCAGTGGATAGCCCTTTCCAACTTGCCTAGACCACATGGCTTAAGACTGGCATGCCACGTGCCCATGTGGGCCCTAACTACTGGAGGGGATTGACTTTGATACCATTTGTAATGTCTGGGACCACTGCCCATGACACTAGTAGAGTTTTAGGAATGACGACTGGCACCACAAACCACCACTAACCTTAACTATATACTTTGTCCTCACTCACGCATAAGCCGAGTTCAACTTCCCGACTAGTCACCCATCCTAGTACTACTCTCGGCTGAGCACACTTAACCGCAGAGTTCTTTAGTGATGAGCTTCCTGAAAAGGAGGATTATATTAGTCATATAGATAGTCCAGTCATTCCTTTTAAGATCATTTTATCTGAGGCCTCAAATCCTGGGACTTTACACAACCATAAGTAATTGTAGAAAAAAGAGAATAAATAAATATAACAAACCAAATAATGGTAATTTATTGATAACTTCCCATTAGAAACTTTAAAATATGCGTAAGAGTGATCATTAATCACTCAAAAATTTGTTAATTCAGACTAATCCATCACCATGTAAGTGGTGAGTGGAGGTGTCTAAGGAAGGATGTTTAGTGAAGGTTGTGGCATGATTACTCCCAATCCACTTAGGTGGATCTGGGGTTTCCTCACTTTACATACTGACCTGGGCAAAGCAATGTCTACTACTTGGGAAAATCCTAATATTTGAAAAAAGTATTCAACTAAAAGAAAAGGGGACTATACACAATCTGTTATAGAATGGAATTTTGAGATTACCGGGTAGCCAATTTAGATGAATAGATTCATGAAATTGAGCAATGGAGTGGTCAACTTAACTTCTTATGTATGTATGAGAATGATGACATCAACTTCTTTGATCTTATGCACTCATGAAGCTAATTATGAATATAGGGGATTTCATGAATTAGTGTGATATAATGATAGCCTTCAAAATGTTTCGACCATGCAAATGTATATCTCTTGGTTTTGATGGAGTCTGAATATCTTTTGAGGTTAATTCTATGGTTAAAGTTTCATAAAATTCGGAGGTTCCTTGAGAAAGATATAAAGACTTATATATGATGAACTGTTGAGTATATTTGTATATGATTTTGTACCACCCTTTGTCACACGGCCTAGTGGCTTTCAACCTAGTGAGATCCGTGATCGTGGGCTTTGAATACGATCAAATAGCTATGAACACTATCGTCGTAGTAGCAGTTATAACCAGCCTTAGACCATGGTAGTCACCACGATGCCATGTTGAGCGAGGTCGTGGGATGAGGAGCAGTTTCGCTTGACTCAGTGCGTGCTCTTTGACGAGGGGATCACATTGATGCCTCATTTACAGTAGACGAACCTAACGAGAGAGAGAGAAACCTCGCACCATCTTTGCCTCTCTGCAGTAGTGAGGATCTTGTAGCGGAGGTAGAATCCGGAGAGGAGAGCTCGACGGAGGAGCACGCTTGGACAAAGGAATGATGTGGAGTGCCTCAAGTCAGTGGGTGGCTCGCTGGAACCCGACCCGGCAATGCTCACGCCCTGCGTGGAGCGGTACACCAGGGAAGTCCCATGGCGGCGACCTCCTTGAACATCAAGCAAGAGTGACCAGCAGCAACCCTACAAGATCGAAGGTGCAGAGAAGGTGGTGGGCAAGGACTTCACTGGTGTCGGGCGTGGAGCACAACCATAGGAGGCATCGACGAGACAGAGCATCTTTGCTTTGTTGATCGGTTGCCGGAGTAGATCCTTTGAGGCGGCGCTCCCTCACGGACTGAGAACAGAGCGAGACCCGCAGCGGAACCTGGAGCCAGGCGGGTGACCCCATCTCGTCACGAGGAGGTGGAGGTCCACGACGGCGGCCAGGAGTGTGGCTCGCGCTGGGGGCAGTGATCTGGAGCAGGCCGGAGACTAGATTCATGTGGCGGCAGTGGCTTCGCGCAAAGAAGAGGACGCGAACTCGCCCCAGGCTGAGCGGCAAGCAGGTGCGGTAGGCGCTAGATCGCGAGAACCAGAGAAGGGAACCCGACCAGGAAAATGGATCCAAGGATCCGTGGATCCAGTCCCAAGATCCGGACTAGGTCCCAGCAGAAGAGAGGAGTAGCCGTAGCCTGTGGAGACACGTGGCAGCGCTCCATTGGCCAGAACAAGGTAAATATCCCAGATCTTAGATAAATCATAGAAATTAGCCCGTATATCAGAAAAATACAAATAAGGTACCGAAATTCTCAGAAAAATGAGTAGAACACAATGCAAGCATAATATCTGGCTTTTGACGAACGAATATCAGAATAAATATGTAAGATGTAAAATGGTCTTTTCATGCATAATAAATAATAAACAAAGACCTAAAATTGTGGAAAAAGGTCAGTAAGTCTATAATCATGTTTATAATGCATATTATGTCAGTTATGGTCATGATGATGTACGAAATCATGTAAAATTACCTAATGTGGCTAATTAGGTCTAATAACCCTAATTAATATGCATAAATACATTTATGATCAATAAATGGTGAAATATACAGAGTAAGCTCATATCGGTATATGAAACCTCAGTTTTAATTATGAAATCATAAGGATGCATAGAATCCCTATTATACTAAGATGAACCTTGAAACATGTAATGAAACCCTAATTTGAGTAATACATGTAACTTAGGGTTAATATATATAAATAATGATATGGAACCTGATATTCAGATTATGTATCCTAATCTGGAACATGACATCAGTGAGATAATCATAAGATAAGAATATAAGTAATGATGAGAATATCTTAATGAGTTAAGTAAACCCTAAAATGGATGTAATTAGGGTTAAGATGAGACATAATAAGATGAGAACCTGATGATAGTATATGGTCTTGTTTTGATCAGGTTTGACCAAGCTTATAGTTGACATCAGTGATATGTGTTTAGTATGATCTGTCTCTTGGGAAGGTACGCCATTACCTCTTACTTGGCTTATTATACAATATGCTTGTGATATATGTGTAGTAAAATACTTGGCATATGATATTGGTTGAAATGATTGTTCATGTATGTTATGTTGCTTGAGCTTTTCCATACTTATGGCTATGAACACATGAAACATAAAGTATTTGATCCATCATATGATAGCACTAAACTCTTTGGTAGTACAGTGCATTGACAAACATCAAAGCCCTAGGGGCAGATGTAACATCAAAGCCCTATGGGCAGATGTACGATTTATATGACAAGGCCTAAAGACATCAAAGCCCTAGGGGAAGATGTATGAGATATATGATGGAAACTAAGCTTAAAATATATGTTCTCTTTTGTTAACGAATATCCTTGTGCAAGTATATGTTTTTCTTATATTCTTCTTATGCTGCCAAGTATTAGTTTTATCTTATTGCCAAGATATGATGAGAGGTATATAAAAGACACGTAGGCGTACTCAGTACAATATTCTTGAAATATTGTACTGACGTGTACCGCATGTAATCTTTTTTTTTAGGTTGTGGTTATGCTCTTGAAGATCCAGGATGTTGAGAGTTGTGTGGTGAGCTGATGTACAGGTGGACCTGTTGTCTTAAGATCCTGTTGTTTAGATGTAGTACATATATATGTTTAAGTTTGTTGTTCAATATGTAATATCAAATGTTGTAACAATTCATGTTGTAATTATATGTTGAATGGTGAACAGGTGTTGTGGTTTTATTATTTTTCATGTACATGTGCTACTGATTGTTTCCTTCTGACTCCCTCGATTTTCTTCTTCTTAGCCTAGTGTGTGGGGTTTAAATTGGGATTCACACTGAGGTGAGGGTTTCAATTTGGACGTCACACATCAGATTAAGTTTTAGAAAATCTGGGGACGTCACACAATCATCACTAATATAGGAAATAATAACATGTTAATGTATATAGAGGTAAATGATACTATGAAAACAAAAATTTATATAGTTTAAAAAAATTCCTTATTGTAACTTTGACACAGACACCCTTCCAAAACATAATGAATTGGGAGTTAAAGAATAGGTTATTCTATTATATATGTAATTCTCATACTTCCGGGAAGAAAAAGAGAAAATTTTATTAATCCAAAATTTTATCTGTATCGATGCAAATTAATAAATTATCATTATTAGATATAAAAATATCATCTCAATACATGATAAGATAATTAAATGATAAAATTTGACAAATAGTAGGACTTGTAGATTTCTAAAACTTAAAAGTTTTAGGGATATACAAAATTTTGCTAATTTAGGTTGAACTAAGCACTATATTGATGTAAGCCCTAACCAAAGAAAATGGATAAATAAAAACGAAGTATATCAAAATTATTGACCCAATAAAACATCACATAAAGAAAATATTGAGAAAATTTGATAATGTTTTAAGATTGTCTATGAAAACTCTAGTTTATCTAAGAATTTCGTCTTGTAACATGAAACATTGATATTTGTAATTGGAATTCTTAACCTAGAAATGTATACATGACCTTAGAAGAATTTTTTGGACCAAACATCACTAAGTGCTTAGGTGACTCTTTACATTCCTCAGAGATATAAATTTCAGAAATTGTGTCCATTAGTTAGTATGAAAGAGTAATAGTAAGTACAACATTCAAATAAAGTGATTGTGACTTAGTTATCTCTTTTACCTAGGCCATTTTTAGTTTTTCCTCGAAAGATTTTTCCATCAAGATATAATTTTCTTTATAAGTACTATGTGTAGAAAGAAAAATAATTTTATGAAATTTTATTGATAATTTTTTGGATGAAGTCAAAATCAATGAGGTATCTAAAACCCCTAGAATCACATGGAATCCTTAAAACTCAGAGTTGGTTAAGAGTAATTGAAGGTACTACATCATAGTTGACATGCTGATTTATATTTCTAGTTGATTCCATTTAGCAAGTGGAGACTAATACAACTAAGCTAATTTTGGGGGACAAGATTTTCTATAAGGGGTGGAGAGTTGTAACATACTGAAATTTGGGTACTAAATTTATTTTGATCTATACTTCCAAAACTATCCCTAATTTGATCTTATTTACTATGTTTCCCTTCATTCCAAGTCTTACTCGGTTATTTTGATTATCATGATCTCTATGATAGATAAATCTACAATTGAATTCTCTTTGTTCAAATGTAGTTATTTTCCTCATTTTAGAGATATTTACAGATTAATCCACTCACAAATAACACCTAGTGAGTGACACCATTTTCCAGGATGAATCATGAAAAATGGTATAACATTTAATTTACAGTATGTAAATTGATGATTTTTTTGTGGATTCATATTATTATTGTATATCTGACTAATCCATAAATAGATGCTTTGAAATTCTATATGTTCCATGGTGACCAAGGGTGAACCTTAGTAAAGAGGTCTGAATAGAGTTATTTTCTTGTAGATTTCTAGCTGAAGACTTTGAATCATCTTACCTTTTCTCAGATTTAAGGTTGGTTCCACAAAAATCTTTGACTACCTATTGACTCCATTTCACTTTCCTTCTGCCTGCTTTATTTTTGGAGAAAAATGTTGATTTCCCCCATCTTCTTTCTCCATAGTCATTTTCTAAATAACATGATGTTGATTTGAAAATAGATCTTACTGGACGGAAGTCTAATCATTCTTTTCTTGCTAGATTTCAAAATTATGTCTATTAAACCATAGTGTGTAGATATGCATTCGTATTACTTATGCTACTCTCTTTCTTATTCTTCCTCATTTTCTCAATATAACTTTCTACTTGAACATATGTGAATAAGATCATAAGTGAAGTATGAAATCAAACACGTCATAGTTTTTATCTCTTCATTTTTGCTTTGTATAAGTGTTAAAGTTATGAAATATGAACAAAAACGTAGAGGTTTAACTATACATACATCTTATTGATGTTGATTTAGTTTAAAGTAGTCATAACATGAACTTATCTTTCTTATACCTTCTAACTCAGTCTTTTAGAAGAGTTTTCACGGCATCAAACGTAGAAGGGCATTGTAATGTCTCGTGATATTAACCTATATCCGTTTAGAAGATGTGATAAGGATAACCACTTGTTTGTTCTTCTAATGATTAATATATTTAGGATGCAATCTATTTTTCTTGAGAAGTTATAGGAGAAAACAAATCTTATAAATGTATGAAATAAATTTATAGTTTGCTGAAATTAATCTCAACCTTGAGTGACATTTGTGGCAGTAATAGGTTGTGAGAGATTTGAGAAAAAGGATTGATATAGCAAGTGATGCATTGTAAAATATCCATATGATAATCTTGAAGACTATTAATTCTTGAATTCATCTCAAAAATATTGAAATAATTATCTTAAGTTGTCATTAATTTATTATGATGCTATGTTTTGCATGAAATTTCTAAGTGGTGTAATGAGACATAGTAAGAAGGATAAAATTTTAGATAAGTTCCCTATACACTATGATCCATCCTAAGATTGAGATGGTGCAATAGGTTGACATAATTAGGGTGAATACCATGTGGTGAAGTCCTAGAGTGAATAAGATATTGAGGATTAATTTGTCTAAGTATATAAAAAGTTTCCACAAAGGTGGATGACCCTATCCTTCTTACATATGAGAAAATGTTTAGGGGTGAACTATATCCATGTGATATTGTGTTAGGGGTGCATCGTACTCCCTTTCATATCATGTTATGGGTGAATCTACCTTTTGTGATATTGAACTGGAGGCTAACTGGACTCTCTAGGAAATGAGAAAGTGTGTATATACGATTGAGCCCCAACATGGTTCCAAGGTAGAAGTTAGGTAGAGAGCTATAGGCTCTACCTATCCAGGGGGGACCTAGTATTATTTTTTCCTTATGGTAGTCAGCTACACCCTAATGAATGTATGGTGCAATCATGTGTGTGAAACGTACCAAAAAGATGTCAAATTGGCTAGGTACAATTCATGTATATCTAGGGCAAGTAAACTAATAAAGAAAAACAAATTTCTGAAACTTGATATTTTTTCTAAACATTTTTCTCATGTTGTTGAATATACATAAGTGATGTGTTGATCATATGGATTGGCTATTATATGTTTAATGATTTTTAAGAGTAACAAAGTTGCACACATGTATTATATTTATGAATCCACTCCTCACACATTAGCCAACCAGCTCCTCTAGTAGAGTACCCTATTGGTATGTATGCCCAGAGAGCCAATCATATGGTGATTGTAATGGCATAATTTGTAAATGATTTGATTAATAATAAATGTAAGCTTCCAATTTATTCAGTTATATTCAGTTATGAGATAATGATGTAACATAATAAATGTCTAGAGAATGATATTACTCGATAACATATGACTTCAAGTACGTGACTTGAACAATGAGATCATATAGACACTAAGAGTATATACATTCTCATTATGTCCCTGGTCAGATGTTATTGTGGAAGGCAGATAGATGACAGTAACAAATAAGACTAGAGTGTGTGTTGGTTGATGAAAAAATCTCATTAGTCATGATATGTGATATCAAACCAAGCACATAAATACATGTTAGACAATAGTGTATGAGGCAGACCCACCATCACACTAACACATGGGAATCATTGCACTTATAGTCATGGACAACTCTCATAGTGTTGGTGGTGATTGTTGTTCTTAGACCTGAATTCACTACACTCATCACATATAGTTTGGTATACTTTGACATCATCCAATGTAATCATGAACAAGGGTTGCCATAAACGTGATGATTGGGTGACTGCAATACATGGGGACGATTGTGAGTGATGTAGATGGGATTTGTCCCTCCTGTAGGAGTATGATATTCTAGGCCTCTTTATTGAAGAGACTAAGAAATACTCGACCATTCACATGTGAGTCAACATGTGATATTTAGGTTGCATATATCTCAGATAGTCTGCTCTGGTTCAAGAAACAAGTTTAAATGTTCAAGAGGATGACTACTCCATGCCTCAAGTTCAATATGGATATCAGTGACAAAGGAACTAGATAAACAAAGTTTCACCATACATAATTTGTAGGTTTAAGTTGATTTCTAACTTTCCATTTACTTGGATAGAAATGATGTGCGACTAGGGACCACTCTTTTCTTGTGATACTGTAACTAGTTATCGACATTCAGTGCTAATGAAATATGGGACCAATATTGTCACACACATAGAAACTGACCTAGAAGATGAGTTTTAATCATGAATGTTAATTGAATTGAGTGCTAAAGTGTTTAGTCATCAAATTCAAAAATTAAATTAACTGATTGGATTCCAAACCAATCGGTTCATGTGATGAAACGATTGGTTGGAGTGTCAGATTGATTGGATATTGCATTGGCTGAATTATGTTTGAGTTGGGAGGAAACAACCGGTTCACTTAGCAAAACAATCGGTTTTCTTAGTGAACCAACTAGTTCGTGGTGTGAGATGAGCATTTTTCTTAGTGACATGTCCAATTCATGGTGAAATTTGATTGCATCAAGGATTAGTGTTGACGTCATGTCATGCATTAATTAGATTACAATTGTCAATTCATATGTGATTGGGAAACATTACAAAATGACCCATTTTCTAGACAAACTGATTGACTCATATGCCAACCGACCAATTCTCTTAGAGAATCAACTATTTTGTAGTTAGTAGGTTGTGAACATTCAAGATTTTGGTCCCTTCCACTCCCACACAGACTAGAAATCCTGACCCTAACCCCTCCTATAAGTAGAGGGGTAATGGGTGCTTCTCAAACACATAATTTCCTCATACAATTATTTGTCTTCTTTAGTTGTGGTAACCAGGAGAATCTGATGAAGTCCTACCTGATAAAGGGAGGGACAGAAAGGGAGAACAATTGTGGGAGATCAAGTTGGCGACTAGTACACCAATAGGAGGGACAACTCTTTTATTTTCATTCTAGTAGGATGTCAGGAGTTCTAGGTGGTCTGTGTGGACTTCCATAGAGGCATGGAGGTTATTGTCTACCACTTGGAGGACAACATCAACTTCTTGTCTATGGTGAAGACTAGGAGGCGTAGAAAATGAGTCCCAGTGCAACTAGAAGATGGTTGTGCATTTACAATGATGAGGATATTTCACTGGATTTTTTCTAAGATCAGGTATATCCTTGAAACCATCCATTCCATTGTATATTTGTTGACTCTATCCACTAGTTTAATGAGAATATTGCAGTAAAATATTTGTTTCTGCTACCTATTCTGTAGCCATATTTCCCTATAGTGGTATTAGAGCCACATCAATCTACTATATTTTGGGATAATTGATATTATCAAATTTTTGGTTTATCATTTATTTATTGCATGTGATGCGAATAAATTTGTCCAATAAAATACCACAAATAATCCCAATCTAATATATATATATTATATATGCAATTTAAATGTGTCACCTTTAAAGTGAGTTTTGATGTTGGATGTGTAGCGTGGTTATGGCCAATAAACCTGATTATCTATGCATGGTTGTGTGGTTGGTTAATCTTGAATTATCTCAATTTTCATATCGAGCCTCTATCATATCTTATAATTGTAGAAGTATTATTCTCTCCTACCTTTGATCCCCTCGAATGTAACTCGAGGTTTCTCTATAATTATGTAATAGTAGGATAGTTTACTTTATTCTTAGGATGAAGAAGAAAGACACTCAGACTAGGCCAACCAACCATCTCGGAGGTGATCCGATCAGCTAGAGGATCGAGAAGGACCAAGAAGGATGAGCCAAAATGATCAGTTGGTGGACCCAATAGATCATTTGGAGGACCCAGTAGATGGTGGACCATGTACTAGACAATTGACGAGACGGCCAACCTACCAGCCAGGTTGCGAGCCAATTGGTTTAAGGATTGAATTGATCAACCCAGATTGGCAAGAAGCGATCTTAAACAACAATTGGTTTCTACATGTGATGTAGACCCTAGGTTGTGGTAATTCCTTGTGGCATCAATGAATTACATTAGAATATCCATAACCATCACTTTTTGGTTGTTTCATATTTTTTGTGGGGTATAGAATGTATATGATATGTACTATATATATGGTGATTGGATAAAGTATATGTATTTATAAATACAAACTCCCTCAATCAAATATAAAGTCTTAGATGTCTTCCATTAGCAGAACACATGAAAACCTTGATTGACTAAGGGTGGGCACCCCAAGGGTGGTGTGTCGTCTATCTCATGGAAGTGTGATGCTAATAATGTGGGACGTCCAAGCAGGGTGTATTATTATCATGTTGGATTTTGGGTTAGGATTCAGTGTGTGACCTTAATGAGATTAAGCACTAGAAGCATGCAGATGATTATGGCAAGGAGTTATGCATATCATTCATCTAAGAGTTGCACATGATACAATTGGAAAATTTTTCCTACCTTGATAATTGATTATGGACGTTGGTGTTGGCTGGGTAATCATTGAATTATTTTGGTTCTTGTCTCACTAAAAGGTTGTAGACTACAATCTTCCGAATTGATATGTGAGGTCAATCAATTTGAATAAAATAGTGGGAGTGACAATTAATTAAAGAACTAATTGAATATCGTCAAATTTTCAAATCAAATCAATAGGGATTTTAACAAAATACAATTTTGTCTTGTAGAATTAAATGACAAACAAATCTGTTACGATCAGTCCTAAGGAAGGACAAACTTGACGCGACAAATTTTCATGAATGGTTTTAGACTTTAAAAGGGTTCTCAATGAAGTGTGCCAGCTCTATGTCCTAGCTAAACTAGTTCTAGAAATACCTACTCTTGATTCACCTAGGATGAGGTGGATGCTTACTGGAAGCATGCCAACGATGCCTTGGACATAAAGTACCTTATGCTAAGTTGCATGAACAATGAGATACATAATCGATGTGAGGATATGGGGATTCTTGAGATCGTAACACATCTTAAGAAAGTGAACTATGATCTCACAACGGAAGAAAGGAACAATGACATAAAGGCGCTCTTTGAGTGTACGATGAAAGAGGGAAACTCAGTATAAGATCATGTACTCAATATGATTGGACACGTGCATCATCTTGAAGAATTGAGATTCTCTTTGAGACAAGAGTTGGCCTTTGATATGATTTTGAAATCATTTCCAGAATCATATAGCCACTTTATTGCATGTTATCATATGAATAATATGGTCAGACCAATGTCATATTCTCTTGGTATGTTGATTCATGCTGAAGCAAGAATGAATAATAACAAATCAGTGATGGTGATCAAAGGAGATTAATCCAAGGATGAGAGCAAGGCAATGAAGAGTTCTAAGGCCAAGGCCAAATACATATCTTCAACACTCAAGATGAGGAGAAAGAAAAGTACAAGAGGAACTTATCCTTTGTAGTTGAAGGCATTCAGATTGAAGAAGATGGGGATATAGATCTCCACTTTAGGTATATATGTCATTGAGATAAAATTATCTACTTCTTCATTATGGGTACTAGATACCAGATGTGGATCTCACATATGCTTGAATATGTAGAATTTGAAAAGAAGTAGGCCTTTAGGAAAGGGGGAGGTTGAATTGTGAGTCACAATGGAGCAAGAATTATTTCCATTGTAATTGGAACCTATAGTTTACCTCTACCCACAGGGCTTATAATAGTGTTAATGAACTGCTATTATGTACCTGCCATAAATACAAACATATTTTCTATATCTTGTATGGACAAGGATGCATATGCATTTCATATTAAGAATGGTCGATGTTCTATTTCTAAAGATGAGATCCTTTATGACAACACCCCAATGTCTTATGGTCTTTATTTTCTAGATCAAAAGATCGATGTTTATATTGTAAATACTCAAAGACTTAAACTAAAAAACACAAACATAACATACCTTTGGCATTGTAGTCTAGGGCACGTAAATGATAATTGCATATCTAGACTCCATAAAGATGGCTATGTGGACTCTTTTGATTTCGATTCAATAGAGACGTGAATCTTTTTTTCCAAACAAGATGTCTAAGAATCCTTTCATTGGTAACATGAGAGAACTATAGATCTATTAGGACTCATACATACTAATGCATGTGGGACTATTGGAAAAACTTATAGAGGTGGGTATCAATACTTCATTACCTTCATTGATGCTATGATTAGGTACATTTATGTTTACTTAATGAAACATAAGTCAAAAACTCTTAACAGGTTCAAGGAGTTTATGAATGAAGTACATAACCAACTTGGAAATAGCATTAAGGAACTTTTTTCTGATCGAGGTAGAGAATATTTAAGCCAAGAGTTTGAGGACCTTATTAGAGGCCATGGGATTGTATCTCAATGGAATCCACCTGGAAGACCTCAGCATAATGGTGTATCAGAAATAAGGAATCACACATTGCTAGATATGGTGTGATCAATAATGAATTTATCTTATCTTTAGATTACCATGTGGGGTTATTCTCTAGAAACTGCATCATTTATAGTAAACTGAGTACCATCTAAATTAGTTCAAAAGACACCATATGAGACATAGCATGGGAAGTGTTCCAATATGTCTTTTTTGAAAATTTGGGGATGTGAAGCTTATGTAAGGAAAATTTTTATGAAAATCTTGGACAAAAATCTGATAATAGTATTCTATTGGATTTCCTAAGGAGAATAAAGGATATTACTTTAATTCTCTATCTGACAGTAAAGTATTTGTTTCCATAGATGTTGTATTCCTAGAGAAGGAATTTATTTCCAAAGGAATTAGTGGGAAGAAAGTGGAACTCAAAGAGGTTCTATACCAACAAGAAAGTATTAAACATATAGATGTATAAGAGGAACAAAGAGAACCACAAAGTGTTTTGGAATCTCATATTCCCAAGTAACACATGTACCTCATATATCTATTCGGACATGCCTTGAACCTGAGATATTTGGATAGGTTGTGACTCAAGAAGGCAGTGAGTTGGTCATAGATGATGAGTCAACAACCTATCTAGAAGCTACTAAGGGACCAGAGTCTAAGACATGTCTTGAAGCCATGAGATATAATATGGAATCCATGTATATCAATAATGTATGGACCTTAGTGGATCCACCTGAAGGGGTAAAACCCATAGGGTGCAAGTGGGTCTTCAAGAAGAAGACTGACATAGATGGTAAATTACAAACCTATAAGGGTAGATAGATTGCAAAGGGTTTTAGACAAGTTCAAGATGTTGATTATGGCAAAACATTTTCTCCATTGGTCATTGTTAAGTCCATCAGGATCATGCTTTCTATTGTAGCTTATCATGACTATGAGATCTAGGAGATGAATGTTAAAACCACATTCCTTAATGTGAATCTTATCGAGGATGTGTACATGACACAACTTGAGGTTTTTATAAATCCAAAGGATGCAAATAATGTTTGTATGCTACAAAGGTCAATCTATGGCTTAAACCAAGCATCTCAGAGCTAGAATCTTCATTTTATGAGATAGTCAAAGAGTTTGGATTTATTTAAAATCAATATGAACGTTGTGTGTACAAGGAGGTTAAGCATAGTGACATTCCTCATATTGTATGTTGATGGCATGCTATTGTTGGGGAATGACATCCTTACTTTAGAAAATCTAAATACATGGCTAGGAAAACTTTTTCTATGAAAGACTTGGGAGAAGCAACATACATGTTGGGGATCAAGATCTAAAGAGATAGATCTAGAAGGCTTCTTGGACTAAGTCAGAGCACATACATTGACAAAGTGTTGAAGCAGGTCATCATGGAGAGCTCAAAGAGGAAACCTACCCATGCTTCATGGAGTTACAATCTCTAAATCTCAATGTACCTATTCTTGTGAAGAAAGGGAACACATGAGTTTGATTCTATATGCATCAGAAATTGGATAAATCATGTATGGAATGTTTTGTATCCATTCTAATGTCTCATATGCCTTGAGCATGACAAGAAGATATCAACCAGATCCTGGTGATGCTCACTCGACAATCATAAAGAACATCCTTAAGTACTTGAGAAGAACTAAGGATTAGTTTCTTATCTACGATGGAGAGGAAGAGTTGGTGGTAAAGGGTTACACTGATGCAAGCTTCCATACTGACAAATATGATTATAGATCACAATAAAGATTTTTTTTATGCCTAAGGAACAAAGTTATAAGCTAGAAGAGTTCCAAGCAAGAGACAATTGGTGACTCTACAACAAAGGCCAAGTATATTGCTACATTGAATGCAGAACATGAGGTTGTATGGATCAAGACGTTCATCTCTGAACTTGGGGTTGTTCCGAGCATCAGTGACACATTGAGCTATATTGTGATAACAATGGAGCTATTACACAAGCTAAGGAACACAGATCACATCAGCATTCCAAGCATATAAAAAGGGAGTTCCATCTCATATGAGGGATCATACAATGAGGAGATGTGAAGATTTGTAGAGTACCAGCTAAGAACAATATTGTTGAGCCCTTGACAAAGGAACTTTTGTAGCAGAAGCATGACAGTCATGTTAGATCACTTGGGATACGATTCATGGGGGATTGGCTCTAAGTGCAAGTGGGAGTCTATTGGTATGTATGCCCAGAGAGACAATCATATGATGATTATAATGGCATAATTTGTAAATGATTTGGTTAATAATATAGGCAATCTTCCAATTTATTATGTATTATTCAGTTATGAGATAATGATGTAACATACTAAATCTATAGAGAATGATATTATGCAATGACGTATGTATTCATGCACATGACCTACACAATGAAATCATATTGATGTTAAGAGTATATACATTCTCATTATGTCCCTGGTTGGATGTTATTGTGGAAGGCATATAGACAAAAATAACACATAAGATTATAGTGTGTGTTGGTTGATGAGGAAATCTCAGTAATCATGATATGTGATATCAAACCAAGCACATAGATCCATGTTAGAGAATAGTGTATCCACTAGAATCTCCATTAGACTGACACATGGAAATCATTACAATGGTAGTCATAGTTAGCTCTTGTAGTCTTAGTAGTAATTGTGGTTCTTAAACCTGAAGTCACTACACTCATCACATGTAGTTCAATATGCTTTGACCTCATCCAAGGAAATCCTAAACAAGGGATGTCGTAAAGGCAATGATTGGGTGACTGTGAGTGATATAGATGGGTTTTGATACTCCTATAGGAGTATGATATCCTAGGCCTCTTGATTAGAGAGACTGAGAAATGTGTGGCTATACGCATGTGAGTCAATATGTGATATTGAGCTTACCTATATCTTAGACAGTCTGCTCTGGTTCAAGAAACAAGATTGAATGTTGAAGAGGATGACTACTCCATGCCTCACGTTTAATTTGGATATCAGTGACAAAGGAACTACACAAACATAGTAAGATCACATGTAGATTGTAGGTTGAAGTTGTTCTCCAACTTCCTATTTACTTGTGCGACTAGGCACCACTCTTTGCTTGTGTTGTCATAACAGGTTATGGACATTCATTGCCAACGTAATATAGGATCTATAGGGTCACACACATAGGAACTGACATAGAACAGGAGTTTTGATCATGAATGATAATGGAATTGAGTGCTAAAGTGTTTAGCCATCCAATTCAAGCAACAAATTAACTGACTGGACTCCCAACCAATCATCTCATGTGATGAAATGACCGATTGGAGAGTCATGTTGATTGGATATTACATTGGCTGAATTCAAGCTGAGTTGGGGAGTGAAATGACCAATTTTCTTAGAGAATTCATCGGTTCGTGGTGTGAGATGACCGTTTCTCTAGGAGAAACACCTAGTTCATGGTTCAATTCGATTTCATCAAGGATTAGTACTGACATCATGTCGTGCATGAATTGGAATCAAATTCACAATTCATATGCTATTGGGAAACATGATGAAATGACCGGTTCGCTACATGACCTCATTAGCTCGCATGCCAATAGACTGATTTACATAGTGAATTGACTATTTTTTTCCTTCGCAGGTTGTGAATATTTGATATTTTGCTCCCTTCCACTCCTACAAAGATTGGGAACCCTAACCCTAACCCCTCTTAGAATTAGAGGGGTATTAGGAACTTCTCACACACATCAAATGACTTTGACAATTATTTTTCTTCTCTAGTTGTGGTGACCGAGAGAACCTAACAAATTCTTACATAATAAATAGAGGGATATCAAGGCAGAACTCTCGTGGGAGAGAAAGTTGGTGTCTAGTACACCAATGGGAGGGACAACACCTTCATGTCCGTTCTAGTAGGATTTAAAGAGTTCTAGGTTTGTATGGACTTCCATAGAGGCATGGAGGTCATTGTAAGTTGTGAGGAGGACAACATCAGCATGTTGTCCATTGTGAAGACTAGGAGGCACTACAGATGAGTCCTATTCCAACTAGATGATAGTTGCAGATATACAATGATGAGGAGATGTGCTGGACTTGCTCTAGGACTAGGTATATTCTCAAAATCCTCCTTTCCATTATATAGTTGTTGATGCAATCTGTTGGTTTAATGGAGAAATGGTAGTAAAATTTTTGTTTCCATTGCCTATTATGTATCTATATTTTCCTACATAGCCTACTCAATTTGTTGAAGTCCATACTCAATGTGTGATCTCTAGATCGTTCCTGTACCAGGGTGATGGGACAAACCTATGATTTTCCTTATTTTTTATATCTTAGCATGATATTTAGTTTGTAAAGCCATGCATATAAGTGGAGCAATTAATTTTTATGTGAATGATTGAATATTGTTTTAAAGAGAAAAATGCAGTCATGCAAGTTGTACTTTGATGGTTAATGAGAAATGATATATGAGTTTTTGTTAGTAAACATTGATATATAAATGAAATAGTTGGGTACATTTTATCATTTGTTTGTTGATTGGGGTTTAGTATCTCCTAAACCTTGTGGTATGGTCTCAATAATTACTATTTGGTTTGTTATTGGGACCGGTTTCAACGTTTTACTTCATTCAAGTATTATATGGGATTCATAATCTGTCATCATATCTATATCTTCTATGGTATATTTTTAGTATAGTTGTTACATATTATTTAACTATCCATATTGGGGAATACTTTTATATAACATGCTCCTACTTGTAACGGAAACATGTTATTAGTTGTTATATCATATTGCTAGGATTTGGGGTCTCACCTCTATTGTTTTCCATATCTTATTGGTGTACTAGAGCATCAAAATGAAGATGATGATAAAGGTCTAAAAACAATTTCATAACAAAAGATTTTGGTGTTCTCTAGTCAAAAGATATGGTAATATGACTAGAGAACAAATCATATGATGATTATAATGGTACTCTTTGTAATTGAATTCATTATTAAAGGTACTTTCATTTACTATATTTACTTCAAAATGAGATAATGAATGAATATAATAATTCCTTAACAATATATGACCTAAAGACATGTGATTTTAGGTTGTGGACCTACACATGAGATCATGTGTATTCAATGAGTATACATCCTTGTCTAAGTCCCTAGTCAAATGTTATTTTGGAAATTTGATGAAAAAATATAAAAAGACTAGCATGTGAGTTGATAGATGACTACATCTAACTATTCATGATATTGTATATCATGTCAAATGTGTAGGTACATTTCATAAACAAGAGTATGATATATATAACTTGAGTACGTTGCATAGAAACTAGAAGTAGCAGTCCAAATAATATCCCAATGTGACAGTGTTGAGCATGGTCATTGTACCTAAAGTCACTATAATGATCACATGTTATTTAGTGTACTTTAAAAGTACTCAATGTGACTTTGAATAAGGGTCGTCATACATGTAGTGCTTGGGTATCCTATGACATAGGTGGGTCATTGTGAGTGATTTAAATGATATATATATATATATATATATATATATATATATATATATGTGTGTGTGTCCTATTGGAGTGATATATTGGCCACATGATGATTGAGACTACGATATACATGGTATTTCTCGTGTGAAACAATATTTGATATTGATGTCAAATACATCTCAAGTTAGTGTGATTATAGAAAGTATGAAAGCTAAATAGGTTGATTGGAAAATCCAATGAAACAACTACATAGATTGGTCAATCAATTGGAAATTCCTATTATTTGAATAGGAAAGATCATCCCAAGTGGTCAATTAGATGGTGTCATGGAAATCTATCAACTCATCGCCAATGTGAACTATATATATACACATATAATTTTGTGACTACTTTTGGATTATGTTATGGAAATCTATTGTATGCCATCATGATCACCATATCTCCCCTTGTGAGCAACTTCTTTGTATCTACCACACAATAATTCATATCTCTCACCCGTACTTCTAAATACACTATTCTTTATGATATATCTCATGGGAAATATTGAAAAATTTATTGCTTCAGTTGCACTAGTCACCTCTATATTTCCCAACATATTCCCCTAGAAGTAAGCCCCATTGACAAATTCCTTCTCCCCTCAAGTTTCACACACATCTAGCATCAATTCACCAATTTGATGGAAGAAAATGTTCCCTAAGCAATCATTCATTGCCTCACTAAACATGTCATCCATTATGCTTGTCTTGGATGCCATATATAGGAAACATGATGGGTCGACCATTGGACTGCTATGAACATTTGATTCCTCTGATCAATAATCAACCTCCAATACCAATCTGTGGATCCTATACTAAATTTACAAATCACATATCCTATGATATAAAACATGCTTTTCTATTAAAGCCTCATACATGACACCATAAAAAACCTTTGATGCATAACTAGAGAGTAGTATCAATTTTTAACTCTCTTTAATTTAAAACCTAGATCATGTCAATACTCTACCTAACATTCAACTGGAAAAAAAACTTTGAGTTAAACCCAAACTCATGTCAAACTCAGTAAAATCCCTTGAAATAAAAATTATGCACATCTCCATCAAATTCATTTAGAAAGTTTGAACAAACATATACAAACATGATTAACCACTAAAATAGTTTCAATGCTCTTATTGACATCATTGAGATATCTCTTATCAAATAAATCACACAAACATTCATTCACAATATCCACTTCTCATGACTACGATCTTTGTCTCCAAATAGACTCTCTCCATTTGATATCAAACTGAGGCCCATAGATAGAAAGGAAGAATAAGCTCTTTCATGTACCATCTCAAAAGTGGGATATATGTAGAGCAAAACAATTTCCTTGTAAGAGATGCTCCTCCACCATTTATCTTATATCATAAACAAGGTTAATCTATACTATCTATGATCTTAGATTAAAGAAAAACACCCCTCTAGACTATGAACTAGTAGAGGTTGTATGCAGACTTTTCTTTAAGGAAAATAGGAGATCACCTAAATGATGCACAATTCACCACTATTCAACAAAAAATGGGAATATAATAAAACAACCATGACTAGGATTTATTTCATTGTACCCTTCTTTAGACCCTTGTTAAATTTAGACATGGAAAATTTTCCTCTTTTTACTTTTCCATTATACCATTTTTTTGTAAAGATGTCTCTATGAATGCCTCATACACCACCTTTATAGGACAAGAAATTCTCTCTTCCAGTCAATCATGATCATCACCAAATCCCCTTTCCATCTCAGTGGGCATACATTTGTCTCCTTCTTATCAGGTTGCATAATCATTCAACCCCCTTCCTAAGAAAGAGGCAATTATCTTTTGACCAAATATATACTGTTTAATTGATCCATTAATGATGCATGTAGTTGTTCACTCTTACAAAAAGGTGTTTCATTCTTTTAATTATAGGGTTACAAAAACATGACCAACACTATGAATTTGTCCCCAAACCCAACACCAACTAAAAATCACTAAAATTTGGTCTGAGGACACCCCAATGGTGTGACTAGATAGTTGCTTACTCAAACAAGTTCATCTAAGATTCACTCTTCTTATATGTACCTATGCATCCCTATTATCCAAAATATAGTCCATGATCAAATTCTTGATGCAACAGATTCTTACAAACCCGCTCCTAGATCTGATAAGACACATTCAGTGAAAATTATTATTTTATGAGAAATCACATTGATGGGTGTCATACTATCATGCATGCGGTGCAAGATCTCATTGATGAAGAAACACTTGTATCATGCATGTGGTGCTCCCAAAGACCGCTAAAATTACACAATCTCTAAATCCTCTAGAGAGTTGTATCGTGTAGGGCCCATGCTATGAGTGAGACATGATATATGTATCACGGTCTCACTAGACATATAACAAATGAAGGAGCCCTAAGAATTGTTATTTGATTTCTCAAATAGATGGATGTCATTGCTTTGTTATACCTCACCATCTACATTTAATACATGTTGGAGGAAAGATATGAAGAGTAGAAATAAGGGAGATATTATATGGAACATGTCCCTAATGAATAGTTTCTCCAACTCAGCGGTCCACATCATTACCAAGGGCCTTGATACTGACTAAAGGATATAAATATGTAGTACCCAACTAGGTTAAAGGATTTAATGTTTCCCAAAGTAAACTTCTATTGAGATATTGCAAATACTTTAGTATCTAGAACATTAGGGTCGTTCACCCTATCAATCAAAAAAGATTTATTGATCAACTATAAGTGTAACTATAACCACCAAATGAATTCAAGGCACCAAAGGTCATCCTGGAGTTACGTTCCAAGAAATGTCATGATATGATAAAGATATTTAAAATGTGATATTGAACATATCCAGCTAATGATGAGAATTCTAACTATATCCTTGATCAAATATTGATATAAAATTCAAAGATCGGTTAGACTGTTTTTTGCTTAATGAAATAGCAATAAAGGACTCTATCTCTCTCATCATTAGAGGTAATGTTTGCAAAATTTAAAAATTAAAATTTCCATAAGTGTGGGGGTTGTCTACTGGAATAGACATCCAGCTAATGGATAATCATCTATAGACTACCCTTTTTGGTTGTTGTCACCATGCATCTGACCTGAGACAATTCCATAACTTGGTACATGTACATGACATGCTTTTTAGAAAAAAGTCTATTAAGTACAACCTGGAAATGTACCCAGAGAAGCAAAAATCAAAAAGGACACCCATCAGACATGCCCCAGCAGCTCTGTGCCATTCATTCACCCAACCCTACCCATAGAAGCTCCTATAGGGGAGGAACAATCATGTTCCCTGCCTAATCATGCTTCTTGAATTGATTGAGTCAAGAAAACCATGTTGAAATAATAAAAAGGACTCTAGAAGAGGAGGGTCCATTTAGTGTGCACCCCACATCGCCACGCTCCCTTCATTGTCTGAGACAACCAAAACCTATTATAAATGCTTTTGAAAGGCTCTAAAGGAAGGTAGCCCATATAATGAATCCCAATAGCTCCTAGACACCATTGAGACCCCCTTGAGTTTTAATCCAACATAGCCCCCAACAACAAAAATATGCCCGAAGGTTAAAAAATGGCTATAAAGATGATACTTCAAGGATGTCATTTTGAAGGGTTAGGCTTTAGAATAAGGTAACTCTGCCTATGTTTACATATTTTGTGTAACTGTAGCTGGTCCCAAGCCCGGGTAAAGGAGGAGGTTTGGTGGTAGGTTGATAGCTAGCCTATAAAAACTTTGTCACTCTTTCTATGACATGGATCCCTATTAGAATATCATTGGAGCGTCCCTACCTAGCGACACGCTGCATCGGCACCCGGGTGAAGTGATAAATATGCAAGGGGTTTTGACACAGCGACACCCAGTTGTGTTGAAGGACAAAAAAGGGTTTCCACATCTTGGACGGGTGTGGGTAAAGAAGCTAGTCCCGCTGCATCATCGCATGAATGTAGTGAAAATGTGTAAGGGTTTCCACATCTTGGATGGATGTGCGTAAAGAAGTTAGTCCCAACGCATCATTGCCCAAATGCAGTGAAAAATTATAGGGGAAACATTTTCAACGAAGCCAAGTAAAGAAGCAAGTTCAACAAAAAAAGATTAGAGTTGGATCTTGAAATATTGGCTCTTTAATAGGGAAATCTTTGGAGATAGTGGATATCATGATGAGAAGGAAAGTCAATATATCTTGCTTGCAGGAAACCAAGTGGACAGGGGAACGTTGTAGAGAGATTGGAGACATAGGATACAAAATCTGGTATATAGGTATTGATAAACATAAAATGGCATAGGTATTATTGTTGATTAGATGTTGAAGGATGACGACGTCAAAATTACAAGGATGGGTGATAGAATCATAGCTATCAAGGTTATTCTAGGGGGAAATATTTTTAACATTATTAGCACTTATTCCCCCCAACTTGGCCTTAGCGAGGATGCAAAGAAGGATTTTTGGGATGACATGGATGAATTGATGCAAGGAATACTGATCGAGGAGAAGATTATTATTGGGAGTGATTTAAATGGTCATGTTGGGTGTAGAAATGTCGGATATGAGAGAGTTCATGGTGGTTTTGGATATGGAAGCAAGAACGGAGAAGGAGAGAGGATATTAGATTTTGTAGTTGCATATGATATGATTTTGGCAAACACCCATTTCAAGAAAAGAGAATCTCATAAGATTACTTTCAAGAGTGGGCACAACTGTAGCCACATTGATTACCTCCTTACAAGGCGGGTGGATCATAACATATGTAAGGATTGTAAAGTGATTTCTGGCAAAGAACTCACGACACAACATAGGGTTGGTGGTTTTGGATATTAACATGAAGATCAATAAAGGCAAGCATAGCAGAAACCAAGATAGTAGGATCAAGTGGTTGAATCTTAAAGGAGAAAAGAAATTGACTTTTCATGATAAACTCATCAAGGAGGTAACTTGGAATTTGGAGTCTTATGTTAACATAACATGAGCTCCTACATAATAAAAATTTCCAAAGAGGTTTTGGGGGAGTCTAAAGGTTGTGGGCCTCCACCGAAGGAGACTTGGTGGTGGAATGATGAAGTACAGAAGGCTATTAAATTGAAAAGGGAGATCTTTAGGAGCTTGCCCAAATCTGGAGATGATGCAACGTTCCAAAGATACAAGTAAGCAAAGAAAGAAGCTAAAAAGGTTGTTCGGGAGGCAAGGTCTAGAAACTTTGATGATATGTATAAGAAGTTGGACACTAAAGAAGGGGAAAAAGATATATATAAAATGGCTCATATAAGAGAAAGGAAAGGAAGAAACTTGAGTCAAGTAAAATGCATAAAGAATAAAGATGGTAGAGTATTGGTGAAGGATGATGATATCAAGAACCAGTGGAGAAATTACTTCTATAAGCTTTTCAATGAAGATACTGTATATAATTTTAGCGACTCATGTGACATGACTACAAGAGATATCATTTACACACGATGAGTTTCACCATTTGAGGTCAAGAATGATTTGAAAAAGATGAAAATGAGAAAGGCATGCGGACCAGATAGTATTCCCATTGATGTATGGAAGAGTATGGGGGATGAGGGAGTTATGTGGTTAACAAATTTCTTTAACAAGATCATGAAGACCAAGAAGATGTCAGATGAGTGGAGAAATAGTACTATAGTCCCGATCTACAAGAACAAAGGTGACGTTCAGAGCTATACAAACTACAGAGGTATCAAGTTGATGAGTCACACGATGAAGCTTTGGGAGAGGATTATTGAGCAGAGGTTAATATCTATAACGCAGGTATCAAACAACCAATTTGGTTTCATGCCTGGAAGATCAACAACAGATGCTATTTTTCTTATAAGGATATGGAGAAGTATAGACAAAGCAAAAGAGATCTTCATATGGTGTTTATCGATCTAGAGAGGGCTTATGATCGAGTACCCAAAGAATTGTTATGGATGGTTTTGAAGAAAAAAGGTGTGCCTATCCAATACATTGACTTGATCAAAGGCATGTATGATAGCTCTACTACAAGTGTCAAGACTCATGGAGGAGAGACACCAACTTTTCATATCACAGTTGGGGTACACCAAGAATCCACACTCAGCCCATATCTATTCGTTCTTGTTATGGATGAGTTGACAAAGAATGTTTAGGATGATATTCCTTAGTGTATGTTATTTGTTGATGATATTGTTTTGATTGATGAAACTAAAGATGGATTGAATGATAAAGTTGAATGTTAGAGAAAGGCATTGGAATCAAATGGATTGATGATTAGCAGGAGCAAAACTAAGTATATGTATTGCAATTTCAGTCAATCTCACAGTGTGAATGATGTAGCCAAGTTGGACGGAGTAGATATACCAAAATGTGATAAATTTTGTTACTTGGGTTCTATTATTCAAATAGTCAGGGATGTCTAAAATGATGTTTGTCACTGGATCACTGTAGGATGGTTGAAATGGAGGAGTGCAACTGGAGTATTATGCGATCAGAAGATCCCTCTCAGGTTAAAAAGTAATTTTTATAGAACAACTATACGACCAACCATGCTTTATAGGAGTGAATGTTGGGCAGTGAAGAAACAAGGTCTCAACAAGATGAATGTGGCTCAAATGCGTATCCTGAGATGGATGTGTGGGAAGACAAGAAAAGATCGCTTGAGAAATGACTATATCAGGAATAAAGTGGGGGTGGCGAGCATTGAGGACAAGTTGTGTGAGGGCCGACTCAGATGGTACAGACATGTGCAATGCAGACCTACTAGTACGCCTATACGAAGCAATGCTATTGAGACAAACACTATAAATATAAGAAGAGGAAGGCCTAAATTAACATGGGATGAGCTTATAAAGAGAGATTTTGAATCTCTACAACTCAATCAGAATATGGCCCATGATAGAGCTGAATGGAAATGAAGGATCCATGTAGCTGACCCCAACATAGTTGGGATTGAGGCTTAGATGATGATGATGATGATGATGAGGCTTTAGGATAAGGTATAATATCTTGAGAGAGTCGAGAGCTCAACTGAGACCTATAAAGAACTATCTATTAAGTTTTCCACCATCCTTTTTGGTATTGAAAACCTTAAATCTACCCATTCCCACCTCTAAACCTAAGAGAGAAAAGGGAGGAGAAGTATATTTGTATGTGATGTGACATCAAAGACAAGTAGTTCAGATCTGGTAACCATTAATATCCCTCACTCACTCCTCATTCGGACCCCTCAATGGTGTGAGGATATGAGCCCCAAGATTGATGTCACCTATACAATTTTTTTATTTGTAACCTCAATTTTCAGGTTGTTATTTTTTTATTCTTGCACCTGCAAATCTTTCTCCCTCTTTCTGACCACCTATTAGTGTCATGAAATGAAAACCCAGTGTTGATGATCACATATACAAATTTTTATTGCTAACATCTCTTTTCTAGGTTGTTAATTTGTTACTTTTGCAGTCCTTGTCTTGTTCCCCTTTCTCTACTCAATAGTGTGAGGATTTGAGCACCCAGGGTTGACGGTCACTCATACAATTATGTTATCCCTAACCTTCAATTTCTAGGTTTTTCTCATCATTTTGTTATATCTTGCACATATAAGCCAAACATATTTCTCATCTGGGGAGCCCGTGCCTCTACCACCTGAGCTACTACCCCCTCGGCCAAATTTGTAACGTTGGTGAAGATTCAGATCACCTATGACATCCCATTGTATAAATCCATCTAGGAGGTTTTGGGTTTGAATAAGAGGCTCTAGAGAGAAAATTTAAAGATATTAATAACAAGTCAATTAAAAGACATTGGACTCAAACTTGATATTCTTTAAATACTATAAGATGCATTATGTTACAAATATTGTACCTCGTTACTGTTTAAGGATCACCACCAATTTTATGGATTGTTTGAATATCTTCTAGCTCGTGTACTCAAGGCTCCATACTCTTCTACTATGCAGACCAAGAAATATGGTCACCAATTTCTTGTTCCGTATCCTACCGGCGGTATATGGGTTTTGTTGGATTTTACACTTTACAATAGCATAAAATCATATGACACTATAAAATAACCCGGAAAACTGTTGGTATATGTATGTCGCGTGCACATTGATTCTCTAATTATTTGAAGATGTATAAAAGATTGTAGGCGTTGTAGCGTTTTGGTTAGTCGTGGGAGACATTATAAACTAGGTCGGATTATGAGTATGACCTTTAGGCCCTGTTTGGTAGGGTGTAATAGGGGTGAAAAGTGTGTTTTAAAAACCATAATGATTGAAAACATAGAATTTTGATTACCAATTAATCATTTGGTAGGGTGTAACTGTAATTCTTATTTTTCATTTTCGTCTATTTGGTTGAGGTAGCAGGTGTAGTGAATTATATAACCGTAACCACACAACACTATGTTAGTAACCTGGAAAGTATACTCGGAACCACGGTTCACTTTCAGAACAGAAAATGAAGTCGTGCAGGTAGTCCAAGCAGTTCATTGGTTACGAACGTGGCCCCCACAGTGGGAGAGAGAGAGACCGGTCAACTGGATCCCGTTGTATCGCACTACCACCACGATGGTAACAATACGATATGTACTGATAGTGTTAATTGGACTGGCACCACGATGCAATTTTCAACCACGACACGGCCAACTGCACCTGACCGCGCGGTACATTTTCCGGGAATTTGCCCAAAATTGGGTAGTCCGGCGCGGTTGCACTTCCAGCAACTACACCCCATTACACCCTATCAAATAAATTACAAATCCTAAAACATAACATTTCAACTCCTCTTTTTCCAACAACGTCCTACCAAACTAACCCTTAGCTAAAATTGTTTGTTTAGGTTACTCAAATTCAAATGCCTATCCAATCTAAAATTTTCACACACTTATTTCTATTTCCCGGTAGAGCCGCGATGGTAGCCGCAAGCTGCACTGTCCTCCCACAGTGGTCGGCGTCCTTATTACTGCTGGCAGGTCTTTATTCCCAGAACCTACAGATACTGCAGGTCAAATGCCAAGAGAAGCCGATAAGATTGTTGTGCGGGTTCCAATTAGGGCTGAGTATCGGTCCAAAGTCGGACCGGACCAGACCGCAGATTGAATTTCAACAAATATATGGACCACAGACTGGACCGTTTCAAGATAGGACTGGACCGGGACCAGACGGTTTTGTGCTAGGACCGGACCAAACCGGACAGGACCGTTTGGACCGTAATCAGTCTTTTTTACATATTTTATAACTTATTTAATTGTATAAAGTTGATAATCTTAGTCACTTCTAACAATTATATAACTTTAGTATCAAATATTTATACTAGTAGTTCTTATATATGTAATTTATTTATAGTTATTATAGAATAAACCTTCAAATATACATGAATTTTGTATAAAAGTCAGTCTGCGGTTCGGACTAGACCAGATCGAAAACCGAACTCAACGAAATTCTCAGACTGCAGACCGGACCAAACTCAAAATGGACCGGACCAGACCAGACTGAATTCAACAGTCCCATCTGGTTTTGTGATCTGGACCATTATTTGCTCACCCCTAGTTCCAATCACTGTAATTGATCCACACATCCAAATAAATGTCACGAGGAAATTGCATCGTCCAGTGAATTGTGATCGATAATGGACATGAGAAAATTGCATTTGAGTGATTAACTCTAGCAAAGATTAAACGGTTTAATAACTGGATCCAATATATACGTGGGAGAGCTGCGAGACGTCAAACGTGAGCGTGTCGTTTGTCAACGTCCGTCGATCCCAAGGCCGGGCAGTCACGGTTACTAAGATCTTTGCAGCCACCAGACGTACTGAATCAAGGATAGCAACAAGCTTTTAACAAAAGGAGGGAATCTAAACCGGCATACCTTATTGTTTGGTTCGATAAATGATGACCTTTCATTTGATTATCTTCCATAAGTGGGGTGAGGAAGCAGGATGCGCGACGGCGTCACTTGCCTTGTTGCATGATCAAGATAACGGCATGACGGACCACGACGGCGGGAGGCAGTCGCCCCGCTCCGTGCTCCACGTGAATGCCGTGATTACTGCCGAAGCGACCCGTCCGCGTGCCCAAGAACATACGAAAAATGACAATAGCACAGTCGCTGGCTCCTTCCTGTTAAGAGCTATCTGGGGTTCGGATGATGACTTCTGAAAAGTTATTGGTTTTTTAAAACATGTGCTGGATGCCAACTCTACGAAGAGCGCACTGACTGCCAAGCGATTTAAAATTGGGACAAAAACCAAAATTGTCACTTTGACAAAACAATTTCGGGTAAAACACTCCTTGAAAATAATTTTCATACGAATGAAAATGTCACTTAAATTCACATTTTTCTGATTAAACTTGTAAGAACCATGACTCATGTTTTGGGACAACTCTGTTTGTTTTGTTTAATTATGTTACTTAACTCCTTGCTTTAATCATCTGAGATGTAATTAGGACATGTTGAAAGCTTGAGTTCCTTGTTTGAGCTTGATGCTTGTATTTTGTGGATGTTTGGTGTAAATTATAATTTACCCAGGTTAGGGGTTGATGTGCAAGTTTGTCACCTTTAGTGTGTTCCTTCTCTCTCTTGACATCATCTAGAGGAAAGAGAAAGAGATGGACACTTTATTTGAACCTTGGATGAGTGGCGACATCCTTGGTGGTGTTTTGGACACATGTTTGAGGTGTATTTTACACCTAGAAGTGTTGTCTCGGGCTTGAGAGCCTTAGAGAGGCCTTATATCGGTTTGTGTGTGTCTTGAGGGACATCCTATCGGTTTGTAGGTGTCTTGAGGGACATTCTATCGGTTTGTGGGTGTCTTGAGGGACATCCTATCGGTTTGTGGATGTTTTGAGGGACATTCTCTCAGTTTTGTGATGTCTCTAGATGCACCATATCGGTTTTTGGTGCCTAGGGTTTACCCCTATCAGTTTGTGAAGAGAGGTAGGGATGTGTATTGGCCTTGACCTAAGAAGGTGACCTAGTGGGCGAGACATGGATCTTATCACCTTGTTGCATGGTGTTGCATGTGACTCTTTCTTCGTGGACATGTGTCACCTAGAGTTCTAAGGTGGAGACACCTCCCCCCTTGCTCTCTTTTTCATCTCTCTTGTATATATACCTCTTTCTCTCCATAAAAGAGAATCCTTTTAGCCTTCTTTGCTTTCTTCTTTGGTGGACGACCTTGAGCTTGAGGAGTGCTCTCCCTTGGAGCTTGGAGGATGAGTCACATGCTTGTGGTGATCTCTTCATCCTCTACCTTGGTAAGCCATGATCATTAGCTTCCTTTCTCTCTTTCTTTCTTCTTCTCGGCCATGGACCTTGGTTACTACTTTTTCCCTCTCTTGCTCTCTAACCTTGGTTCCCTCTTCTTCCTTAGAGGTGTTGTGGTGATCATGTTTGGAGGATCTTCTTCGACCTTAAGCTCGTGAAGCTTGGAGCTTGGTGGTGATCCTTGAGGCAGGTTATATAACTCTAAACCCTCTTTGTTATTATCACCGCTTTCTTGCTATCTTGTTCCTTATCGTTGGTATGTTATCCTTTGCGTTCTAGTGGTTCTTTCTTGGTGGTTTTGGGTTCTGTTTTGGAAGGAGAACCTTGCTTAGTTGTTGCCTTTGTGTTGCACTTCTTTCACCTTGCTTGTAATGTCGTCCTAAGGTAGGAGGTGATGGGGCCAATATGCTTGTGTAGGCCGATATGTATGTGGAGTCCGACATGTAGGTTGGACCATTAGACTTTGGGTGGTCGTGACCACCTGTGATGCCCCTGGCCGTCACCCTTTGTGACAGGTTGTCACAACCTTTGGAAGACCTAGCTCGACATGCCTTGTTGATGGTCTTCATGACCTTGGTAGTGTATAAGTCAATATGTTCTGGGCGAGCCTTAGGTCATCATGCCTTGTTCATCCATGAGTAATTTTAGCCTTCTTGGCTGTTACCCGACATAATGTTGCTGCCCGATACACCTGCATCTGTCATGACTTGTGACGCCCTGCTTGGGCAGAAGTCGATGCCTCTTTAGGAGTGTTACCCATTAGGGCTCTGGCCGTCACGGCTTGTGAGAGGGCTGATGCCCGATATCTCTTGACAACCCGTTATAGATGAAGCATTATCTAAAACCCTAAACATCTTGTCACCTTGAGCGTTGCCCGATACACCAACGATGCCCATTACCCCCCCCCCCCCCCC
The DNA here is from genome assembly GCA_963693085.1 of Alisma plantago-aquatica. Lineage (NCBI taxonomy): Eukaryota > Viridiplantae > Streptophyta > Magnoliopsida > Alismatales > Alismataceae > Alisma > Alisma plantago-aquatica. The sequence goes on along the minus strand of OY856411.1, from coordinate 365,430,349 downwards.
CCCGAGGCCAGTCACACCTCTGGGTAGTGTTGCCCGATAAGGTGAGTTGGAAGACACCCTCTCTTTGAGGTGTTGTGTCTGATACACATATAGTGATGCCTAAACTGATACACACCTTGAGTAAGTAGGCTAATACCCTACCTTGCTATGGTTGCCCATCACACTTAGGGTTAATCGATATCCTATGGTGAAACCCTAAATGATACCTTGTGGTGGTGTTTGAGATACACCATGTTGATGCTAGGGTCACATGGTATGATGTGAGATTCTATGGAGTAGTTGTATGAATGATGTTGAGAGCTATGTTTCTATACCTAATAACACGTGTTATAATGATAATAAGAAGCATGTTTCCATATCTCCTAAGACACCTCATAATGATGATGAAAGTGATAATCTAAGGGTAGTTGTTGATCCAACCTTGTAAACCTAATTTAGTGAAGAGAAACCCTAATTCTAATGATGTAAATGTATGGTGTAGATTCCTATGAGATGATGGTGTGGATGATGTATTGCTTTCCTATTTTTAGTTTCTAACCATGCAGGAAACACCCGTTGATATACATACTGAGGTATGAGCTATGGTGGTTATGATATGGTTGAATAAGCCTTATGAGGCATAAAATGTTGTTGACATCCTTGAAAGAGGAGGTGAATGGTCTTATGACCTATTGATGGATTGTTGCCTTGAATGAGATGTTTTCCTCAGTAATGAGATGTGGGGTATTCACCCCAAGATATGTGGTCCTTGTGATGGACACAAGTTGAAAATAAACATGAAGTGATGAGATTACACCATATATGCTTCAGTATGTTCTGGTGATATGTTATGCTATTGTTTATGTAGAATTTGTTTAGAGGTTGTACGTTGCAGCTTGATTGATGCTGAAAGAAGCTTAAATTGGTCGAATTAATCAAGTGGAATCTAATAGTATAGTTTGCCATTTGCCATAGATCCACTCAGTGTCAGTACTTACTGAATGGTGAAACGAGTCTAACTTGGAGTGCATATTGTTGAATATGTAGGGTGCAAGATGAGGTATCTCCTTGTGTCCTAAATGAATATATATATGGGATTGGTTGCGGTCATACCCCAATAAGAGTACAACTGCGGTTGTAGCTCAATTTGAGATATAAGAATGGATGCGGTCATATCCTAATAAGAGTGCGCTTGCGGTCATAACTCACTAGCACCGTGATCTGTACCAAGGATGGCTAGATATATATAACTAGACTATAAGTCGCTGATAGTAGTCTGACTAATGATGTCACTTCCAAATATTCTTGTACTGACCTAGGGGATGAGGTTGTGGATTCTGGCTCTTCCACTAGACCTTGTATGACACCAATTTTGACTTATCAAGTGGTCAGTTGGATTTGGATGGTACGAATCAAGTTATCGGGGCACAATAAAATACATAATCAGTCATGTAGTATAATTATATAGGTTCAAAATATGAAAACATTGGATGAGGCCTTGCTTGACTACATTCAATGTTGATGATAGGAATTATACATGTTCTTCATATTCCTTTTAAATTGTTAAGATGTTTCATAAATTCAATAGTAATTGCCTTTTGTTAATTATAAATACCTATTTCACATAGTTGTAATTATATTGTTGCTTAGTTTATCTTATTTGAGATAATAATAATAGAGTTGGTGAGTTATATCTCCCACTGAGATTTAGAATCTCAGCCCGTAGGTTTCCAACACCCTTTTTAGGTGGACGAGCACGAGAAGGTAGAGATCGTGCAGTGGAGGTTGAGGAGAAGCAGGAGGGCAAGTAGCTGACAATGTTGCCAATATTGCAGGATGTCTTTTACTGATAGAGTCTTAGAGTCGTCCATGTACACTCGGGTCTTTGGGAACGTTTTGTAGACATTTCGCGAATGTGCTTTCTTTTTGTGGCTGGCTTGTATACCTATTATGTACAGATGTGGTGGAATCCTGTGTATATGTTTTGGAATAGTTCTTTAGTTATGGGTTGACAGTATGCCTTGTATATGCTTTGAGGCATGAAAGGACTAATATGTGAAGGTTCTTGCTGTTTAGTAGTTTTATAAAAAAGGTTTTAATTTATAGTGTTTTCTAATAATACACTTGTTAATCCCTCTTCCACAGTTTTGTTTTGAGTAGTCTCGCTTTGTGTGGCGTGGGCCGTCACAAAACTAATAAAAATGCCACTCTTTTTGAAGATTTTAATAATTTTTTTGAAAAAGTAACATAGAAAAGTGTCAGATTAGTTAGCGTTTGTCACTAAAAACATTTGGTTTTGGTATAAGATCTAACTAGTTTGGTGTTTTTCCTTTATTTTTATAATACATATTTGTTTTATTTTATTTTTACTAAAAGCTCCAAATGTAGAGCCATTTAATTTTCACCAATTTGTCCAGAAATATACCAATTTAGATGAATTTTCTCAAAAAGTGGGCTACTCTAGGGATTGTTTTCACGGAAGTGCTATAGCCGTTTTTGATCAAAATGTACAAGTTTGTTTTTTACTAACAAATTAGGAAAGAAATGTACTAAGAATGTGTTTTATAAGTGCATTCATTTAATACATAAGTATGAAGTACAAAGTAAATATATTTCCAATTTATAGATATTTTTGTAATTTATATAGTTTTGATTCATATCTTTGGTGAGGTAACAAAAATTCAAAATGCTAAAAACACAAGCATTAACTTGAGCCTGATTCAATTTCAATTTAGAACATCCACTTATAAACCCTTTTAAAACCAAAGTTAGCCTACAACAACAAAGCAAACAAAGCTCATTTTCTTACTTGAGATTCATAATTAGTACCCAAACTAATTTATGCATGATAGGATAAAAGAGAATAATCTGATTAATAATTAGTTTCCATTAGCTCGTCACTACTTGAATCACTTCGTACCCCTTCTATGTCTTGAACAAGAACATTAATGAAAGCAAAAAGAAAAATAACGACTATAAAATGCGTGTGGAAGTAAATGGGCTAAGCAGACCGACGTACTCATTAGTCATGTATAGATTTAAACACAACACAATTTTTTGTGTGGATTCATATTGGTACAAATGATTATTTACATACAACCAGGAAAAGAAGATTACCCAACTAAAATCTAGTCCAACTCTATCTAACATGTAAATGTATCACTATTAATATTATTTCTGCTTCGGCATGTTCCTATTGGTTCCTAAGAAAAGTAATACACAAAGTAACAAGAAAAGAAAATAAACAATGAAGTGCAATGTGAAAAAAAGGGACGAAGTAGGATGATAAAATGTATGTTGAACCAGGTTGATAAAAATTAAAATTAAAATTATATTTTCATTGAGTTCATAATTAGTACTTATAATAATTTTTCATACAACTTGTTTTAAGAATTAAATTGGTTAGCAAGCAACCAAATTCCTTTAACTTGTAGTTTTTTTATTGAAAAAATTATATGTGCTCTCTTACTTGACATGTGCATATTATATATTGTTAATAATTAATATAGAAAGTTGTTAGAAAGCAAACAAAGAAACATGAAATATATTGATAATTAAAGGAACAAAGTAAGCCTATGACCTACTAATATTCTTACCAATATGATTCTTACTCAGATTGATCATTCATAATTTAAAGTAATTAATTTATATACAATCCACTAAAAGAGAACAACTCGATTGACGACTCCATTTAACATGTAGCATTTCACTACTAAAGTTGAGTCAACTATCCTTCATCCACATGTGTCTATTGATAGTTGATGTATGATTAGTGTCATAATTATTAACATACAACCATGTAAAAGAGAATAACTTCATTATATACCAACTAACTCTTTCAGACCTAGAACTCATAATGAATCGATGATCTCTCAGAGATTGTGCTGAAGCACAAAAATAGGCTAATCAAAATAAAATTGGCATGCTCTTTCAACTGAATGACATACATGTACACTCCTCAAACTCCTTGTTAGGTAGATAATTGACAAATTTTACTTTTTACCATATATAGTGCAAACACTATTCATATTCACAATCTTAAAAGAAAATCTTGATCTATTAAAAATTTTGTAAATGATATTTGTTTAATGCATTCAAGTGTGAGTTTGCATTAATATACTAATCATAAAATGTAAAATATTTTTGTACTGGAATTCGATAACTTCCTAAAATAAAACCGAAGGCCTAAAATTAGATCAACTATTTTTGTAAGGAGAACCATTATCAAGCATGTTACTTGTGTATCTAGCTATGTTATGTACAAGGGTATAAGAGAGATATACCACTACTTATAAAGTAGAGCGGTGTCTAGAGTTATTTAAAATTTGAAGTTTTTCCCATATCCCTTAACATTGGTGGAAGTCTTTGGAAGTCACTATCTTTTCCCTAATTCTAACCACACCCTCTCCTTCACTTTCTATCAATTGTGGTGACTATGATAGCATAACAATATTTTTACTCCTAAACATGGGTTCTACACATCAACATAACATTTTACTAGTTATTATATTGCTTCAAATATTAAAATGAAACCATAAAAACATATATTATACCTAAAATAAATATGTAATTCTAGATTAATAACCAAATATGTATCAGTTTCTTGTAAGATATACATTAAAAGAAGTTTCACCAGTCAATGGCATATAACTTAGGTGGTGCAAATTGAGAATTCCAATTCTCAGGCTCAGCCTTGGGAATAGTTTGTCAGAATTGAAGTGACCATTGTAGAACATCCATCTATGTAACTTTAAATGATCTTCATTTCCCAAGTCACTAGGAACTAAAGTTTACTCTATCTGGGTGGGTGTAATGTTCCCTTGTATAGAGAGGTTCCATTGTAAATTAGAAAAGAAACGAAGATCTTGGTTGTGTTAAATGTTTTAATCAGATTTAGAGCTTGGTAACTTATGAAATATGTCAATATTATGTCTAAAGATCGGTGAACTCAATTTTATATCATTCAAAATAAAGAGAGGGATTTTTCCTTATTTAAATGAACATGTTATGAACTGTATGTTAAACTTTGTATTCTTTTTTAAAATATTTGGTAGTTTAGAATATTCATAAAGTAAAACAATTATATTAAAACCTTATCTCAAGACTATGGATGTCACAATTAAAGTACTACTATAAAAAAAATATGTAATATCTAATATGATTAGATAATTATTTTATGAAGTAAGAAAAATATAGAATTTGAGCTGAATAATGGCTTATGAGTTACATAACAATTCTGGTTCTAGATCAATTGGTATTTAGAAATTTTGAATTGAGTTCAATTCCAGGTTTGGTAGTTTTACGAAGACCATATTGTTATCAAATCCAAAGTCTACCCAAAATCAGTTTGTTGATACCATTTGTTAATATTAAGGTTTAATTAATTAGCATATAACTATAAAAAATTAGATTGTGATACAACCTTGATACCAAGACAAATAACTTAACAACCACATAGATAAACTAAAATTCTATAACTCAAAGTTGAATGTAAGTTTTGAAAATATCACATGTTAATGATTGTAATATAAGATGTTAGTTATGAGTTTGAAGGTTTATAACTTTTACTGAAAATAACATATAACATTATGGTTTTGGTTAGTGTACATGGAGAACATATTGCAAGAAAATAATTCTCTCTCTTTCTGTGTTAGACGTAGTTGAGAGATTAATCTTATCATCCCTATTATTGATGTTGAATGCCAAGCCAGAAGTGTATATAGATGCACCTAGCTTGTAGATAGTAATGTCGTTTGGTAAGTTCTTGGTCTAAGATATTGACTAAAACTATGCTGCAAATTGATTTTGGATTTAAAATTTGATTATCAGGGGAAGTTCAAAGTTTGGACTGTAGGGATTCATGGAGGCAATAGGTGTAGTGGAAGTAATAAAAAATAAATATCCACGATTGCACGAGAAGATCTCACTAATAATAATATATTAGGAAGGAATGAATGTGAGATATACCTCTATGACAACTATTGATGGTGTTCATAAGAATATAGAAAGATGAGATGTCATTGACATTCTTCCAACATAGTCACAAAGATATCTATGTCTCTATATAATCCATGTAGATGAATGGGTATTTCACATCATGGTTTAAGAGTTTGTGGGGAAGTGGCAGCCTCTTCATTTCCAAAGTTAGAGTATTGTAGAAGTTCTCCTTCTCTCTCTCCTTTTGTATAATGATGGCTATGGTTCACGTATCAAAAGATTTAAAAAAAGACCTAGAAGTCATGCCCCTTTATATATGATAGGCAGGGAAGGAAGGTTTCTAACAAGTCCTAAGAAACAAAGAGACTACAACCTATTTTAAGAAGCCTGCTCACAAAGAGCCAATTGAGTGACTAGCTTAGTCAAATCGAGCTACTGACCAGGGAAGGCTATTTTTAGTTACATGTTTGAGGCTTCTAGTTGGGTGACTAGGCCAATTTAGGAAGCTCTAGATTTAATTTATTGATCTACTAATCCAGCCCAGTCACATGATTGGGTAAACCAGTCGACGGATTGGTTGATCTATCCAGTTGGGTAACGGGGCTACTCAGTCAAGTGATGAAGCAGATCTTGAATGGGTCAATCCATTAGACATTCCAGTTGATCGAATGGTTTGTCCAGTCAAGCAACTGGATTTTCCATTCAGATGAATAAGTTTCTAGTATGTCCATTAATGATCTAATAAATTACCTAAACTTTTAGTAATCAATGAATCTAGTTTCCATGATTATAATCCTATTCCCTATGCATCCTATGTGTGTGAATTTATAGTTTCCACACTATTTGGTGTTAATATATGTGATCATATTATGACTTCACAGACAATGATAGGTATCTTGCAAGACTTCATTGCCATCAAAGTAATCTTGGAGGAGTTGGAGAGAAATTTCATCCTAGTATTGTCACCAATATTACAATGATCGTATAATCCATTTATCTTTGATATCCAGATTAAATCAAAGACATGGAATTGTCATCCTATTAGTGTGTAATATTTGTTCCTTGATCTAGACTGAACTATTTGAGATACATATGAGCTTAATATAGTATGTTGACCCAATTTAGCATGGCCATGCATTTTATCTTATCATTAATAAAGTGTCAATATATCACTCTAATTAGAGGGACAAGTTCCATCTACATCACTAAATACTTACCTCATTAGAGTCTTCTTCATTTGTTATATCCATGATCGTTACTTGATTGTTCCCATCCAGCAAAGTAGCCTTTGTCTTTCTTCTAAAATGATGACTTCTTGCCTTTCTTGAGTTTTGCGCATTCAAAAACCAAGTGGCCTTTCTTTCCACATTCTAAGAACCTAGAAGAAAAAGAAGGTATACTATGATTTTTGTTAGACCAAGATCTCTTATATTTCTGACCATCTACAATCAAGATCCTTTCATCATCTTCATCACTTGTATCAGTATTTTCTTGGATGATGTTTCTCGATGACGCTTTGGTGGTGGCTTTGAAAACCTGAAGACACATATCATCGAGTCACATCATTCTTTAGACATCTAACATGTATGTGTCATCATCTCATGAGTGAGACAAACATAATAGACGGAATTACCTTTATCATTATCAAATCAAGTATCATATACCTCATTGCAATCATCATATGATTGGGTCTCTGGGCATACTATACCAACAAACTCCCACTTGAACTTAGAGCCAATCACCCACAAATCATATTACAAGTGATCTTAACATGTCCATCATGTTTCTGCTGCACAAGTCCTTTTATAGCGGGTAAGCAACATTTGCTTCAAGTCGGTATATTGCATGTTTCACATCCCCTTACTATACGACAACTCGTATAAGATGGAAGTGTCATAGTATGCTATCTAAAATTCCTTTACCTAACCAGTAGCTCCATTGTTGTCACAATATTACTAGTGAGACACCAATGGTCTAAACCTCCCATAAGTTCATCCATATGAACTTCTAGATGCATACAATATCCTTTACAATGTTCGTAACACTAAGGTACTCAGCTTCTTATTGTAGAATTAATCAATTGTTTTATGTTGGAATACAATTTTATCATTTTAGAAGCTTGCATTGGCGTAACTCTTTACACCCAACTCTTCCTTATTACCATAACTAAAGAACTAATCCTTTTAGTACTTCACAAGTACACAAAGATGTCCTTCTTGGTATTCCAGTTTGACATATATCCATTCTTCATGTCCAATACATATGAGATAACTGGATGATTATATCACCTTTCCATACAAGATGATCATTTCATATCTTGTTGTCTTGTCCAATACATACAAGACGGTGGGTTTGTATATTCTTATCATGTCTAATACATATAAGATAATTAGTTCATATTTTCTTGTCATGTCAAATACATACGAGATAATGAGATGAGTTCATACGTGATAGATCCAATTGTGAATGCATATGGAATCTATCCATGTGCTCCTTATTCTTCATAAAAATTGGGACACTTGGCTCTTGAGAGACTAACTCCATGGGACATGGACAAGTTCTCTCTCACCATGATGAACTCATTCAATATCTAGCGAAAGTATGCTCTCTTCTTAGGACAAGAGGCCCTCTTGATATATCTCTATAGATCTTGATTTCTATCACATAGGATGCTTCTCTAAAAACCTTTTAGAATGCACTTCATTGCCAGATTGTGTACTATAAGGATGATACTCCCCATAAATATGGGGAATATATATAAGCTCCCACTTAATTCTTGTAATCACACATTACATGTTCATTCTGACTCAAGTCAAACTCTTTGACTATCTTGTCAAATTGAAGATCCAGTTCTGAGGTGCTTTCTTCAATCTAAAGATTGATCTATGCATCTTTATAGACTTTATTTGCACTATTGGATTTATAAAACCTTTAGGTTGTGTTACATACACATCTTGCACAATATTCCATTTAAGGAATGTAGTTTTAACATCCATATGCCAAATCTCATAGTCATATTAAGCTATAATGGCAAGCATTATCCAGATGGATTTATCCATGGCAACTGTTGAAAAGATTTCACCATGTTCAACACCTTAGACTTGTTAGAAACTCTTTCCAACCAACTTACCGACCATGCTAGTCTTCTTCCAGAAGACCCAAAAGTACCCTATGGGTTTTATCCCTTCAGGTGGATCAACCAAGGTCATACCTTGTTAATGTACATGGAGTTCATCTTGGATTTCATGGCTTCAAGCCATATCTTAGTTTCTAGCTCTCATTCAATTCTAGGTAGATTGTTGACTCATTATATGATCAACTCACTACCTTCTTGTCCATAAGATATCATATATCATTCAAGCTCTAGGCATGTTCTACCAGAACCATGAGTTTTGTGTGTTACTTAAGGAACTTTGAGATTCCACAACATTTTGTGATTCTCTTTATTCCCAGTGTACCTCTTTAAGTTCAATGTTTTTCTTATTTGTCTCGAACATTTCAAGTTCAACTTTTCTCTCCCACCGATTCCTTTAGAACTAGGTTCTCCTCTAGGAATGCATCCATCTAAAACACAATTTCATTGATGGTAGATGTATAATAGCAATTCACTAATTCTATTATATGCTCATGAATGTTATATTATAATTGTAATGGTAGCAACTCTTCCTCCGCATAGTTTCTAGATTACTTCTTAGGTCCTAAAGTAGAGATCTCTATCTCTTTCATCTTCTCGAGATCCTCTATAAAGAGGTTATTTCCCTTTCTAACTTATCCCTCTCCATATCTTGAGTGATGAAGACTTGGACCTAATCTTGGCTTCAGAACACTTCTTGACCTTGCTTTAGTCTATGGACTTCACTCTGTTGATCACTATCATAGGTTTTGTCCTTTCTTCATTCATTCTTTGGCATCAACATGCCAAGCCGTTCAGATAGTGGTTTTTCAAAGTTTCTCAACATTTGATAAACTATCTATATGATTCACACAATGATTTGTAGAATCATATGTTTGGTCAACTCTTGTCCTATTAGAAATCATAGTTAATCTATATGCACAATCATATTGAGCCTATGAGATTATACTTGATCTCCATCTATTTGATTATACTCAAACATCACTTTGAATACATTATACCTTTTATGCTTTACATGATTATTAAGATGTATAACCATCTAAAAAATTTCCATGCTTCAAGTTGTTTATGCAACTCATAGTTCATATAGCTCAACATAAGGTTCTTTATTTCTTAGGCATCATTGGCATACTTCAAGTAAGCATCCAATTTTAGCTTTAGGAGCATTTGGATTGGTTCAACTGGCTCAGGTCTTTCAAGGACTTTATGTTTACACTCACCATTGACAACACTTCTCAAAGGTCCCAAACCAGATTTGAAGTTTATCCCATTTATGAACTGATCGCAATGATAATGTATTTTTGTTTGTCATTTGGATTCTACAAAAGAATTTTACAACTTTTCAAAACAATTTTTTATTTGTTTGATTTGATAAATTTGATGATATTAATTAGGCCTTTAATTGATTATCACTCCCACTATTTTGTTCAAATTGACAACCCTCGTGTATCAATTTGTAAGATTGCATCATACAATATTCTAGTGGCCATGATCCATATTTAATCAAAATATGAGTCAGCTTTAGCTGATTGCCCACAACTTGACTATTTAGGTAGGCCATCATGCCAATTGCATCATATGCAACTCTTGGATAGATGAAATGTCCAACTCTTTGTCATGATCATCAACATGCCTCTAGAGCTTATACTCTCTCAGAATCACCAGATAAGTCTGACCCAAAAGCCGACATGATAGATATACACCATGCTTTGTGCAAATCTGCATATTTACCATCACACTTCCACGAGATGGAAGGCGTACTATGCTTTCTGCAAATATACACTTGGTCGATCAAGCTTTTCATGTGTGCCACTTACGGAAGGCATCTAAGACTTTAATATTACATTTGAGGTATTTTATATAAGTACATATACATATCCAATCACCACATTATAATAATATGTATCATATACATGCTAGAACCACAATGAGAAACATGCAATATCGATAAAAGCAATGATTATGGCCATCCTATTGTAATTCCTTAGAGCCAAAATGAATTACAGTCATCTAAGGTTTACATCATATGCAACATGTTGTTGATGAAGATCTTTGTGCTTGAACCATTCTGGGTTGATCGGTTCATCCTATGACATGATCGACTCACCTCCTGGTCGGTTGGTTCGTTTGGTGTTGAGCATTTTCTTCTTCAATGTAATAGAAAATAAATTATCCTACTTTTACATAATATTTTGGGAAACCTCGAGTTACATTCGAGGAGAGCAAAGGTAGAAGAGAAAGGATCTCAAGTTATCTCTAGTTACATGTAGAATTGAAGGTAGATGATCGATATGCAAACCGAGATGCAAACAACCATAACCAACCAAGCACATATAGGGTTTATAGGCCATAACCATGCTACACATCTACCATCAAAACCATTTAATGGTGATGCGTATCAATTGCAAATATACCATATCATATATATATATTAGTTTGTGGTCGCATGAGGTATGGAACATCATCCTCTTGAACATTCAATACATGTTCCTTGACCTAGAGCAGACTGTCTGAGATGCATGTGAATTAACATATCATATATTGAATCACATGAGTATGGCCATACAATTCTCAGTCTCGATTATCAAGGGTCCCTAGATATCATACTCCTTTGTAGGAGGGACAAATCCCATCTCTATCATTCACAGTCTATCCCCTTGTGTCAAAGTCACCCAACTATCACCTTTATAACAACCCATGTTTTAGGACTGTGTTTGATGATGTCAAAGTGTACCCAATGACATGTGACGAGTGCAGTGAGTTTAGGTCTAAGAACCACTATCACCACTATCACTATGAGAGATGATTGTGACTACCATTCCATGGTATCCATGTATCACTCTCATGTTGGGTCTGTATGATATACTGTTCTCTAACATATATTTGTGTGCTTGACTTGATATCACATATCATGACTAATGAGACTCAATCATCAATCTTCACAAACTCTAGTCTTATGTATTACTGTTGCCTATTTTGCTTCCACAGTAATATCTGACTAGGGACATAACAAGAATGTATGTACTATTATAATACATATGGTCGCATTATTCGGGTCCTCAACCTGAAGACACATGTCATCGATTCACATCATTCTTTAGACATCTATCATGTATGTGTCATCATCTCATGAGCGAGACAAATATAATAGATGAAATTACCTTTATCATTATCAAATCAAGTATCATATGCCTCATTGCATTCATCATATGATTGGCTCTCTAGGAATACTATACCAACACTAACAACTACAATAAGGTCTCCCACAAAGATCCAATTCAACTTGTTATGGTCCAGGTCCAACCTGGTTGTCTCCTCCTTGACCTATTCCTAGGTTTGGAAGTGTACCCCACAATAGGAAGATAAAAGATTGGCAAAAAGCTATTATGTGCATGATAAAAGAAAACTAAGCAATATAATGAGATAAGGTTGTAAAATAAAAGGCTTTCCATAGAAAAGTAAAGGACTACCCAATCGTGAATAAAAGAAAAGAATCTTAATAAAAGAGACAAATAAGAGAAAAGTATAAAGATAAAGAATCCATGTGTTTCACCTATAAAAATACTAGACAATATAAACATGTAGGTAGGAAATAACACATATACAAAAATAATGTGGGGGTGAGAAGGGTCTTGTATACATCTTCTCTAAAATATGGGGTGGCAGGGTCCATCAACATCTTCCTAGGCACGTCTGCCCTGAATATTTTCATATGCATGATTTTTCACATCTACATTCATACGTGGGAACTTTCACATCCACATAAAGAGCACATGTACATTATACTAGTAGTTACCACATGATGCATAACAAAAGAGTAAGCAAGTACAAAAGATAATAAGAGAGATAAGAACATACAACAAAATAAAGTAGGATCAAAGGATCCATGCCATCACATAATGTGCCATACAAACATCCACTACAAAGGTGGGCAAAGAATCACATTCACAAAAGCATGTTCCACCATGAACAAATAATAAGAAATAGACCAAGAGAATGTCCAAATATGATAATATGATCAAAATATCAGTAACAATATAAGGTACTTCATATGAAGCATATATTCCAAAAGAACAAGATATGGTGTAGTCTAATGTCCATAGGGACAAGAGAAATAAGAAAATATGTTATTGCCCATCAAGAATAATAGGGTATGCAAACATACCTTATTTCAAAGTCCTAGAAACACTCTTCACGAATCTAGTTGCTTCTAAGATTGACTTTGCCTAATTACAAATTATTCACATGTATTAGGGTATTGAGATTCATATAAATGTAATGAAACCCTAATTCTAGACATTTCTAGAAAACATTAGATTTTTTAACTCAAAACCTAAACCAATCAACTTATTAGATTTTCCTGATCTATATAACATATTTTTATGTAAACTTTGGAGTTTAGATGAACTAGTTACCCGTTAGGGTTTTTCATATTAATTAATTAGATCCTCAAAAATTCATCCTAAAAATCATGGAAATATGGCTCTATAACCACTTTCATTAGAAAGAACATATTTTTTCTGATTCAAAACATATTTTACTTAAATTTTTGGACAACCAGAGCAATAGTTATCATTTTTATAAAACGGACCAAACAAAAAATTAGAAAATTCCAACTAAGCAAAAAGAAGTCGTGTGAGAGAGAGAGGAAAGGGGATTCGGGCCCACATGACCTGGCCAAATCATGAGCAGTCATATCAATGGCTAGCTGCTCAGTTTGACTTGCTCAAGGCAAAGAAAAATCTGGGCAAAAAGACCAAATTGCCCCTTTGCGGAAAAGAAGGGAGAAAAGCGAAGCGAAGGGAAAATGGGGAATACCACAGGGGATCATCCCCTTCACCCACTCAAGTGCCATTGCTATGAAGAGGAGAAGCACAAAGGAAACCAAAATTTGAGTAAAATCAAGAGGTTTGATGATTCATCGATCTGAAGGTTCAAAAACAAAGAAAAGGGCTACTCAAATTTACCCTTAAGATCTATTGAAGAGTTGTGAATCCAAATGCCAGTGTGAGAAGCCACAAACCCAAGATTAGAAATGGATAATCTATGGTTGAAATGGGAACTAGCAATAAAATTTAGAGAGGAGGATGACTGATTAAGTTGCATCAGAACTGGGTGTATTGTCCCCTATTTATATGGTTGAGGTTTCATGTTTATAGGGGGTAGCTTCAAGAAGCATGGAGAGCAAGAATTGGGTGAAATGCAAAGAAAACGAAATAGGGCTTAAATTATAACTTGCTACGTGTGGAATCATCCCACAAACATTTTAAAAGAAAAATCGAGGGAAAAGATCAACTATGGATTGAGAAATTGGCAAAGAAGAGAGAATGGTTTGTGGTTGTACTGTTCACGGGTGAGGCTCTCTACTACTCAAGGAACGAGATGAGGTTAGTGTAATTTTCACACGAAAGAGAAAACTCATATGACTGGGAGATTAAGGAATACTAGAAAAAGCAAACCACGTTGCAAATAAATCAGAAATAAACCGCGTGACAGAGTTATTTAATTGAATCCCAATCAAAAATGAATGAAAGGTTGCATTAATTATTCATCTTTTCTCTTTCTTCATTTGAGGTTTCAAACATACTCCAAATTAAATGAAATTTGACACCCAAACTATTTTGGACTTGAGGCTTTCGAATATGAAATTAGCTTTGCCTTTTTTAGAACTTTTTATTTATTAAATAAACCAAATCTTATTTTCTCTTTCCTCATCAATTAATGACATCAGGATTATCCAAATTTTATAAAACTTCACCCATAAGGCACATTAAGTACCTTGGATACGAATTTGCCATCAATTTTACATGTTGAAGTGGTTTGTACATTTATTTAATATTTTGAAGGTTCTGCACACTTTCTCTCTCCTTATTTCATATTTTAATCAAATATTCCCCAAGTTGAGTGAAAATTCACCCAAAGGCATATTTTAATGTGTATATAACGAATCTAAGATTATTTTTCACTGTTGCTGTCCTTAAGTATTTTATTTCATATTTGGAGGAAAACTCACCTTTTTTTTCTAAATAAAATAGATGTGATTATTATTATCCTAAATTTGTGAAACTTGGCCTTCAAGCTAAAACATATCCTATGAAAATGAATCTCAAGTTATTTATAACTAATTTGTCTTCCTTTAATGAGTTTTACATAATTGACATTTGTGGTCCATTTTTATACTAGTCAACATATTATTTCATTATTAAATAATTCAATATCACATTACCTTGCTTATAAGTTATTATTTATCTTTTTATATCTTTCATGTTATAAAAGGTTATAGAAAATTCTAGAATGAATCTACTCTATCATTATCTCACATAAGCTTATTTATTACATATAGTTGAATTATGTATCATTATTCTCAATTATGGACACCTTCCTTTTATGCACATTATTACCTCATGTGACATATCCTATGTACCTTTCATTGATATTATGATTAATTTGAAGGTATTAGGTAATATTTATTTATATGTCAACATGTTAGGGTGATTTATTCATTTATTAACATATTTAGGGTTTCAATTAAGCCACTAATGAACATACCTTTATCCTTGTTTGGCTAAGCCCAAAGACTAAGATCTCTAACCTCTTAACCTTGGAATAGGATTAAGTTCTAGGTTTCAGTATGTTACAGTAGTTGATTAATATTGATCATTAGTTAGGGTTAATGATGCATGAATGAACTTAATTAATTAATACTACTTTATTTCTCTCTTGTTAGTGATTGATTTAACTTCATTCAATAACTGCTCTTCAAGATTAATATTGATTAATTAGGGATAATGATTCATGAATGAACTAACAAACCCCAATGGAAGAATGAATTAAAATAAATAATGTTACATAAAACCTAGGATATGAATGATGAAACTATGATCACAAGTATATGATTGAAAAAATATATACATGTATTTTGTTGGCCTAGAAAGCCATCCAAGATTTACTCACTAGGAGTAAATCTTAGATATTCCTGGGTTTGAAACTGTTCTTTAACACTTAATCTCAGTTAGGATGTAAGTGTATAATGTATATTCGGTTTTCAAGATATTTCATCAGTACTTCCCTATTTATTCTCTAAGTACATATGTTGGTGCACATTTGTTCATCTACATCGGTGTACTTGGGGAACTTTGGGGAAATTCTATTAAAATGTTCTTTAAAACCAAATACACATTATAAACTTACTAGTGATATTAGGTGTTCAAGAATGGGATTGGTGGTACACACATCCATTACTAAACCCTAAACCCTAATATGTAAACCATAAACCCTAATCTGTAAACCCTAAACCCTAATATATAAACCCTTATCCCTAATCTATTTAAGAATTGATAGTTGCTATAGGTAACCCATAGCATCTTGGGCGTGTTAGGACTGTAGGCGCTGGTGTCAGTATAAGTGTATTCTTTGCTCGAACACCTCAAAAAATTGAGGTTGTTGAGAGGAAGAATATGTCACTGCAAGAGATCCCTAGGACTATACTTCTAGAGTACAACACTCCAAAGAAGTTTTGGGCCGAAGCAGTCAATGCTTCATGTTTTGTGAAAACTGGGTTTTTATTCATCCTTTGCTTAAGAAAACCCCTATGAGCTATGGCGTGGTAGAAAGAGCTCCATTGATTTCTTTCATGTTTTTGGGTGTCCTTGGTTTTTTTAAACACCAAGGGTTCCCTCGACAGCTTTGATCTGAAATTTTAAAAAGCTTTCTTTATTGGCTATAAAACTACCATCAAGGCATATAGAGTATATAACATAGAATTGTGTGAAGTAGACGAAACTATAATTGTTAGATTTGTTGTGACTAAACCCTCTATTTCCAAAGATATTATTCCACATGATGATGTGCATGTGAGGCGATTCCTCTCTTAAAATAGCTGGATATTAGTGATAAAGGAAAGGAGGTGTTAGTTGATGAAGAAGAGAAGAATGGAGAAAAGAAGGATCCAACTTCCCGCTTTGCAAAGAATCATCCAAAGGAGCTCATCTTAGGCAATCCTTTTGAAAGGATGAAGACGTGGGCTACACTAAAAATAGAACAAGCAAAAAGTGCCTTCATATCTAAAATGGAGCCAAAAGATGTCAAAGAAGCTCTAAAGGATGATGAATGGATCGAAGCCATGTAAGAAGAGTTAGAGCAGTACGAAAGAAGCATAGTGTGGACTCTTGTGACAAGACAAAGCGATAGAAAGATCATTGGCATGAAATGGGTCTACCGCAACAAATTGGATGAAAGCGGAAAAGTGGTAAGAAACAAAGCAAGGTTAGTTTCTCATGGCTATAATCAACAAGAAGGTATAGATTTTGATGAAACATATGCACTTGTAGCTAGACTTGAGTCAATTAGAATGTTTCTTTCTTTTTCTAATCACAAGAATTTTATTCTTTATCAAATGGATGTTAAAAGTGTGTTTTGAATGGTACAATTGAGGAGGAAGTGTATATTGCACAACTTCCAAGATTTGAACATGATAACTTGCCTAACCATATTTATTTGTTGAAAAAAGATCTCTATGGTTTCAAACAAGAACCTCGAGCTTGGTATGAGAAATTAAAGACCTTTTTGTTAGACAGTGGCTATATCATGGGCGAAGTAGATTCTACTGTGCTTGTAAAGAACACTTCTAACAATTTTCTTATCATTCAAATTTATGTTGATGATATCATTTTTGGCATAACTAATCTTGATCTTTTTAAGGAGTTTAGTGATCTTTTACAAAGTGAGTTTGATATGAGCATGATGGAGGAGCTTACATTCTTCCTTGGCTTTCAAATCAAGCAAACAAAGAATGGGAACTTCATCAACCAAGGCAAGTACACAAGTGATCTACTTAAGCACTTTGGTATGGAGAACACCAAGCCAGTGGACACCCCCATGTCAAACACCACCAAGATTGACAAAGATGAAGAAGGTGAAAAGGTAGATGAGAAGCTTTATAGAGGTATGAGTGAAATTTTATGTTATTTAACTACTTCTATACCTGACATAATGTTTAGTGTTGGCTTGTGTGCTCATTTTCAATCTTGTCCTAGGAAATCACAACTTACAGATTTTATGAGGATTTTGAGGTATCTATCCAAGCCTCCAATTTTTGGACTATGGTATCCTAAGCCTCCAATTAAGATTCTTTCCAATTATTAAGATTCTTTCCAATAAACTCCCTGGTCGGCCGCCTTCTAGGGTTCCCTCTGGGCGACGACGATTTCGGGCTCCCTCGCCACTACGACATTTTCTCTTGTAGGCTTGCAGGTCCCCTCTGCACTATGGCGGGCGAACTTGTGGAGCGTTGTGTGGCGCTGAGGGTTAGAGAAGAAGAGGAGACGAATATTCTTGACCTACAGGAGACGGAAACTGGGGACGACAGAGAACAAATCGACCTGGCTTTGGTTGGTAGGCTGACGACAAGCAAGCCATTTAACTTCCCCGCTTTTAAGAGGACCATGACGAACGCTTGGTCCCTGAGACGAGAAGCGAGCTTCAAGAAGATATCAAATAACCTTTTCGTTATCCAATTCCTCCATTGGAAAGACAAGGAGAAGGTGGTCTAAGAGGGTCCGTGGAATTTCGACAATCATCTATTGGTGGTCCGAGATATCAAGAGCGAGGACGTCCCAACGGAGATGAAGATCAACCTGTGCAAATTTTGGATTCGGCTCTACAACCTACCCCTGGGTTACCATTTGGAGGAAGCCATAAGGGTTGTTGTGTCAAAAATAGGGCAGGTATGTGCGGTGGACCGACGTGACCTGGGTTGGGGTGCGTCCTGCCGTGCTAGGGTCGAAATTCACGTGTCCAAACCGATCAGGCAGAAGCAAAAAATCCAGGATAAAATGGGATGGATCGTCGAGATAGAGATTCGATATGAGAGACTCCCGACGTTCTGCTACTTGTGCGGCGTGATAGGCCATATGGAGAAGGATTGCAGGGAAGACGATGAAGAAGACGAGGAAGGGACAACACCGAGGATGTGGGGACCTTGGATCAAGGCTTACCCGACAAAAAGGTGGACTACCACGATGAAAGAGGAGATGCTGGGGCACGAGAAGGCAAGCAACAAGATCCAGTTCATTCCTAGGCCGGTGATGTCATGGACCAAACCAGGCGGGCGGGCGGATGACAACACGACAAGTGGTAGCCATAACAACAACTTTCACGAGGGTAGAGTGGAGGAGACTGAGGAGGCAGGCGAGACGGCCAACGCGACAGTTGGGGAAGACTTTAGCACTGTCTTTGTCAGAAGAATGGAGGAGAGGGGAACGACTAACTAGCGGAGGACAGGGAATGTAGAACAACACCGGACGGGTGGAGGCTGGGATCAGTGAGGCACACAGGGTGACGGTGCACCCTCTCCGACGGTAGACAAGATCAACGCTACTGGGGCAACACGGCACCCTAATGATGATAGGGGTGGCGGTGCTCTCTGTAGACATGGACAAGGGATCGTGACAGAAGAGGGTCCTCGTGGGAGGGATCCCAGGCACCCGGGTAAGGATGGACTCAAGTCTGTTGAGGAGACGAGGCCTCTCAGGACAACGATAGCTATCTCGGATGGGTCCCAGGGAAGGAAGCACAAGGAGGGTGGAGGCATGGGGAAGAGGGTGAGAAGGTTTACAAGATAAGGGAATCATCAGGTGGCAAGGGAAGTCGATGGGGATGGAGGGAAGCATGACCATACGGGGGGAAAAAGAAGGAGGGGGAGTCGAGGAAGCTCAGGAGGTGGCAGAGCCAGAAGGGGTGTTAGGGGGCAAAAGAATAAGGGTGCAGGTCCTTGCTGACTTATCTATCTTTTCAGTAGCGGGTGTTGGGGAGGTCCTGGCCCGTGAAGGGCTATGAAAACGTTATATTGGAATGTCAAGGGCTTGGGCATCCCTGGTACGGTTGACTCTCTCCGGAGGCAGTGCTGGAGAGAGTTGCCCGACTTAGTCTTCGTCATGGAGACTATGTGTAGAGGAGGTGACCAGGAGGCTGTAAGGAGGAAGTGTGGTTTTAACTATGGCTTCGATGTTGACAGCAGAGGAAGAGAAGGGGGTTTGGGGTTGTGGTGGAGGGGTGATGATGTTGTGGTGAAGTCTTACTCAGATCACCATATCTTGGCAGTGGTTGGAGTTGAGGGCAGTCCCAACTATTTCTGTTTTGTTGGTATCTACGGATGGGCAGCTATGCATGAGAGGCATCACACGTGGCAGCTAATGGAGGATATCTATGCTCAATCTAGATGGCCTATGGTTCTTGGTGGGGACTTCAATGAGATTCTTGCTCATACTGAGAAAAAAGGCGGACAACCAAGGAACAAATGGCAGATGCACAACTTTAGAGAGGCGATTGACAGATGTCAGCTGATTGATCTGGGCTCTACAGGGAGTAAATTCACATGGAAGAGAGGGCAATAGGTGAACAATCTGATTCTGGAAAGGTTAGATCAGTTCTTGGCGGACAGGAAATGGTGCAAAATCTTCAATATTAGGAGAGTTAAGAATTTCCCTATTCTCAATTCAGATCATGGACAGATTCTTTTATGAGCAGAAAGACGTAAATTGGGGAATGGAGGCCATGAGAAAAGATTTAGATTCGAAACCTTCTGGCTCTCCTCACCGGAGTGCAAGGAGGTGGTGAAACAGGCTTGGGACAACAATGCTACTTTAGGTCTCACTGGACAGACAGAGATGTGTGCTTAAAAGCTTGCGGGATGGGTGGTAGACAAATTTGGCAACATCAAGAGGAGGATTACGAAGACGGAAAAGAAGCTTTGTAGTGCTCAAAACTGGCCACCATCTAGTACCATGTTACAAGAATGCGAGACGCTAGCAAAAGAGTTGCAAGAACTTCAGTGCATGGAGGAAAGCTATTGGTTAGCCAGAGCCAGGACTAATGAGATGAGAGACGGGGATAGGAATACAAAGTATTTTCACCACAAAGCAAGTCAAAGAAGAAGCCGGAACACGATCGAGGGTCTCTACAAAGAGGATGGTAGTTGGCATACGGAACTGGATTCTATTGCTGAAATTATTTCATCATATTTCAATTCTCTTTTCTCTAGTTCCAATCCTTCCGTGATGGAGGAGTTCCTTAAAGGTATACCATGGGTTCTCCCTGAGACTTCCTTTGCAGATTTAAACCAGGCCCCTACGGAGTCTGAATCTGGGAAGCACTCAACCAAATGCACCCTAATAAGGCACCGAAACCGGATGGGATGAAAGCTATTTTCTATCAAAAGTTTTGGGAGGTTATTAAAAATAGCTTGTTGTCTTTTATTTCTAAATGGTGGAAAGGGGTGGAGAGCCTTGAAGACATTAATGATACTGATATTATCCTCATTCCCAAAACAAACAGCCCGGTCCGAATATCTGAATACCGCCCAATCAGCTTGTGCAATGTTTCCTACAAAATCATTACTAAGGTCTTAGCCAACAGGATAAAGTCATTGATGAATGAGATTATATCTGAAAATCAAAGTGCTTTCATTGGCGGGAGAATGATTTCTGACAATGCTTTAGTAGCCTATGAGATGTTCAATACTATGAAGCATAGAAGAAAGGGGAAGGAAGGGTTGATGGCTCTTAAACGGGACATGAGCAAGGCATATGATAGGGTGGAGTGGTCATTCCTGGAAAGGGTAATGAGGAGAATGGGTTTTCCAGATATTTGAAGAAATAAAGTGATGGAGTGTGTGACTAGTGTCTCAGAAAAGTTCATCGTCAATGGCTATAGGAGGGGATCTTTAAACCCGTCTAGAGGACTTCGCCAAGGTGATCCTATCTCTCCCTATCTCTTTCTTTTTTGCACTGAAGCTCTCTCTTTTTCTCTATCCAAAGTAGCACAGGGCAATAGAATCCATGGGATAAGAATTTGCAGATGGGCACCACGTGTTACTCACCTCCTTTTTGCAGATGATAGCATTGTATTCACACAGGCTACCTCAGAAGAATGCTCCTCTTTAGCTGATATTTTCATCCAATACGAGAGGGCATCTGGGAAGAAAATTAACTATGAGAAGACAGAGGTATCTTTCAGTGCGAACGTCACAGAAGAAAGGCGGGAGATGATAAAGAACCAGCTGCAAGTAAGAGAGGTGGATAGGCATGAGAAGTATCTGGGTCTCCCTACGGTGGTGGGGAGGTCAAAGAAAGTTGTCTTTGCTGTGATAAAGGATAGAGTGTGGAAAAAATTACAGGGATGGAAGGAGCAGCTCCTGTCGAAGCCAGGCAAAGAGGTTCTGATCAAGGTGGTCATCCAAGCTATTCCTGCGTACCTTATGAGCATCTTCAAAATTTTGGATGGACTTATTGATGAGATCCATGCGATGATGGCACGATTTTGGTGGGGGTCCAAAGAAGGGGAGAGGAAGATTCATTAGATGAGTTGGGAGAGATTGTGCAGGCCCAAAGAAGGAGGAGGGATGGGGTTTAGAGATCTAAACGCTTTCAACCAGGCGTTGTTAGCTAAACAAAGATGGAGGTTGGCAGTGCATGAAGAGTCCCTAGCTGCCCGGATTTTAAAGGCGAAATATTACAAGTCCTCATCTATCTTATATGTCGAGTTGGGGGGTAATCCTAGCTATACCTAGAGGAGCATATGGGGAGCTTTGCAGCTAGTAAAGAATGGTTTTATATGGAGGGTGGGGGATGGAAAAGGGATTCACATTTATAAGGACAGGTGGATTCCTCAACTTGGAGGCACGGTGCAAAGGTATTTGGTTAACGGCCCGGTGGAGTATAGATGGGTGAGCGGTTTGATTTGCAGCGATTTGAGACGGTGGAGTAGGGAGGCGGTGGAAACTTTCTTTCCCAACCACATTGCCAGGATCGTTCTTCACATCCCACTACCCCGACGGACCGTAGAGGACAACCTTTTCTGGGAGACAGGGAGCAAGGGGCTTTTTTTCTGTCCGGAGTGCATATTTCTTTATTAGAGCGGGTGTTGATTTGGTGGATGGAGGCGACAGGGAATCCTAGAAAAAAATATGGAAACAAGGCTGGCCACCAAAATTAAAGCACTTTATCTAGAGAGCTCTTAGGAACATTCTTCCCACCAAGGTGGAGCTACAGAGGAAGCAGGTGACGCAAGACGATGGACGTCACCATTATGGATAGAGGGAGGACACTTCACATGTGTTGCTCCATTGTGATATAGCATGGAAGATATGGGCCATGGGGGACTTTGACTGGTTGGGGCAATTGGACGTACATGACGTGTGGAGTTTTGTGAGCAGCCTCATGGATGAGGAGGACTTTCAGTGCAAGTAAGAGGGAGGCACACTCCTCTGGGCTACGTGGGAAGCCAGAAACAAATTTCTTTTTTAGGAGCACCCACCTTTTCTTCCAGGTCTAGCAGTGAGCTTCATCAATCTTGTGAAGGAGCATGCACGATAACACACTGCAGTGAGCAGATCATATTTGCACTCTTTGGCCTCGGGACTTATCACTTGGCGTCGACCACCACCGGGCAGAATTAAAATCAACACGGATGCATCGTTTTCCTCATCGGGTGAGAGCGGTTGCGGTGCAACTTTTAGGAATGAGCACGAACAACTTTTATGGAGCTTCCAATGCCGTCTAGAGCAGCCGTACTCAGTGCTTAGTGCGGAGGGTATGGCTTCTCTAAATGGCATGCAGCTTGCGCTTAGGAAGGGTTTTTTGGATGTGGTGGTGGAGACGGATTACTTTCTTCTAGTGGAGGGGGTCAAGAAGGGTAGTGGTGGTCGGGGCTATGAGGACATCATCGTTCATGACATTATCGATCTTTCCCATTAGTTTTCTTTCTTTTAATTTTTGTTTCGTTAGAAGGCAAGGTAATAGAGTAGTTCATGTCATGACCTCTTCTGCTTGTCATTTTATTACCCCTCATTACGTAAGGGAGGGTTTTGAGGATCGTATCCTTGTACTTGTTGCAGACGATTTGATCACTTAATAAAATGGAGGGCACCCTTTATAAAAAAAAAGTCAATGTACTTTAGTCTTACTGGTTATAGTGATGGGGATTACATAGGATACTTGATTGATAGAAAACACACAAGTGGCACTTGCTTCTTCCTAGGACCTTGCCTAGTTTATTGGTTCTCTAAGAAAGAAAGCACTATGGCTCTTTCAACTACCAAGGATGTATACATTGCAGCTGGAAGTTGTTGTACCCAAGTCCTATGAATGAAGCAAATGCTCCAAGTCTTCAACATTAATTTTGATGCATCTCCTATCTTTAGTGATATTACTAGTGCAATTAACTTGTGTTATAATCCTATATATCATAGTAGAGCTAAATATATAGAGGTCCATCATCACTTTCTTTATGACCACATTGCTAAGAAGGATATTTATATCACGTATGTGGATATGGATAATCAATTAGCAAACATTTTTACTAAACCTCTAGCTAGAGAGAAAATTACTTTCATTAGATCAAAACTTCTTATTACTATTGTTGATGATATTGACATGCCTTCGAGCTAGTTGTTATCTTGTGTATATGTTTGCTTTCTCAATTTGATCATCTCTTTCTTGTATGTGCTATAATTGCCTTGTTTTATGCATTTTTTTGTTAGTTTTGGGTATTTCTCTCAAATGCTCATTTATCATAAAATAGTACCCTATGATGAGTGAAATGAGCCTTAATATTTCTAAAATGCATAATAGTTTAAAGAAATAAAATTTATTAGCACCCTGGAGGCTAGAATATAAGATTTATATTTCTAGATTGGCTACTTGTTAGTTGAGTTGCCATCGCAAACGATCCCAGGCCGAGGATAAGGATTTTTTTTTTCTTGATCATTTGAGTTTCCCTAGGACAAACTCAATTTATTTCCAAGCTCGAACAAACCTAAAATAAGTTTTGATCGACATTTCTCCCTCTCAACTAGAGAAAAGTCGACCAATTCATAAGCAATAACCCGTCTCAACCTCAACCCTAGGTGCGACCATCCTCTCCTTTGCCAAACCTAGCCTACCTTGCCTCTTCCCACAACCTTCTAGGTGGTTAGACAACCTATTTGTTCGATTCTCTCTCATTTTGGTTGTTGTTTTCTTCTAGAATCCATTCACATGGCATCCAACAGAAGAAAGAGAGCAACCTTAGGTGGTGTACCCTCTCCCTCAGCCAACCCTCGCTTGATCTCTTTCAATGATACTTCCTTTGTCTCTTCCAAATATCTTAATCGCTACCAGGAGCTCCTTCCTAGGAACCCATTTCCTTTTATATCCTTATTTGATCCTCCTCTCAAAATAAAGGATGTTATCAAAGAGATTGCTGACCTTTTCTATACCCATCTCCTAGGAGCCTTGTGCGTAGAACATTGGTTCTTTCATAACTCTATCACAATCACAAGGTGGTCAATGAATTCTATGTGAATCTCACATGGAACTATGACACATTCATGCCACCACTCAATAGCCTGGTCAAAATCTCTAAAGATTCCTTGAACATCTTTTTCAATGGAATAGAGGTCACCGACACATGGAGAAAAGATTATCCTAACTATTTTAACATTTTGGACCCTAAGGCTTTCTACAAGCACTTTAACCTCACTCTTCCTGACATCCATAAGTTCTTGAAGAAGCCTTATGTACCCTATAGGAAGAAGTTGACCATACCAACCTCTTCCCTAAATCTTAAGAAGGGATTTCCCGCATTAGTTGTTAACTGCAATGTCCATCCAAAGAAGAATCAAACGGAAATTGCTGGAAGCATTGTTGTGATTATGTACTATCTTCTAAAGAACATTGGAGTTAAATGGTCTCAATATATCTTACATCACATGACCTTTTTTGACTTAGGGAAGAATACCCATGGCACCTACCCTCTCTACCCTACCTTGATATGTGGTTTGTTGACTTTTGCTACCCAGAAATCTCTTTTCCATGACTTTAAATACAAACCTAGTCGAAAAGTAGTTTGTATTAGTGAAACCAAGATCAAGAGGACCTTCTTACCGACCTCTTCCACCATACCTAGAGCCTCTCCCTGCACCCAAATACCTCCACCTCCACCACCATCCCGACCTACCCACTCCTCTTTCAATGTATCAAATGAAGCTCTTATGGGATACATGATGCATTAGTAGGCGTACAACCTTCAGATTTAGGATCACCTACATCAAGACCTTTTCCAGATCATGTCGACCATGACCTATCTTGCAACCACCTTTACCCCACCTACCAGTCCTACCTAGGTAGTGACTATGCTTTTTTTGCATACAATCACTTCTACCTAGCCCCTCCACCTGTTGATTCTACTACCACATCTTTTGTTGTTGGTGGACCTGTACCTACCCTTGCAATGCTTCATCTGCCTATTGGCCCTCTTTCTACCCTTCTTTCCAACATTGGCACTTTTTCTCCCTCTTTCCCTCAAGCCAAGGAGTCACATGATCTTCACATGTCTTAGGATGAGCAGAATGTCATGTGGCCCGATAGTCGTTTCTATCCTTCTGTTGATGAGGATATACCTAACCAGGATGATGAGGAAGCTTCTGATGATGAGGAGGCCACTGGGGATGATGGCTTTGATACTGGTTCTGATGGATTTGTTGGTGCCTCTAGTGATGAAGTTGTTGATGTCATTGTTGTACCTTCATATGATGATGGGAACAACGTGCCTGCAGCTAACAAGGATGATGTAGACGATGATTCTATGGACATATATATTTTAGATATAGCTTGATGTCTTATTTTATTATTCTTTTAGGTGTTGATTAGATATATCTTTTTAGAATCTTATGTACAAAGACATTTGGGCACATGTATCTAAGATGTAGTATTTTATCTTTCTGTTGTGTTCTCGTTAGTTTATGGTTCTTGTAGTAAGGACATTTTATCATGTTGTAATCTTAATCATATGTACCCTTACTCTCTGTTTTACAACATCTCATGAGTTTGTGGTATGTTACCATATTTTGATTATGACATTGGAGGGCTTGTTTTTCTTTACCTCATCTTTGTTTGATGTGTTCTATGTGGTTGTTATTTCTTTATGTTATGCTTTACGGAGAGGAAATGTGTTTTAGATCTTTCTACCTCCCTATCTTTTTGATATGATAATGTCGGAGAAATGACCTCAACTGTATTGTTTTATCGCTTGTATGATCCTTTTCTTGTAAAATATCTCATATCATGAGACTTGTTAGAGGACCATATAGTATGTATACGTGCTTTGGTTATTGTGTGGAAAGACTAACCATGCAGGTATATGTAAACATGAACTGAGGGGGAGAAATTTTGATTGTTCAAATAATGAATCCCCTTGCAATTCAAAACGTAAAGGATTAACTTTCACATCCTTTATCAAAATGTAAAATTTCAATTTCAATATCCTTTTGAATATGTGGAGGAATGGTTTTCATTGTCAAAAAGGGGGAGAATTTTGACCTAAGTGTTGAACATTGTCCATATTTTGATAAAGGCTTAACCATTACATTCATATGTATCTAATATGTTTGTTTAAGATTTATTTCAAGCATTAGGTACATGAAAAGGATCAAATTGCTCAAGCTCTAACTTGGCCTAGTTCAAGTGAAAAGTAATGCAAATGCACTTTTGTGGAAAACACTCCAAACCACCTCAGAATATTTTTGTAATCATTTGTATTGATGATAAGACTTGTAACTAAGATGAGAAAAAATCAAGGTCACTTAAATTCATTTTGTAAAATTCATCACAGAACTCGCCTGATCCCTCTCCAGAGCAAACTCAATTTAAGTGGATCAATCGAGTTACTCTGGGACAAACTCGATAGATGGTTTAAATTGGATTTGTCACATAGTGTGATCAGTCAAGTTATCTTTATTGAAACTCAACCAAATGCATTGTAATGAGGATGCAAAAAAAGTGATTCTAACCCTTAGAAGGGTGTGAAACTCAAAATTTTATATATTACACCCCTCCAAATGTCTAATAAATGTGTATAAGAGATCCCACACTCTAGTGGACACCCTCAACTATAAATAGGACCTCTTGGAGTTCATTCCAAGGTTTCTCTTTCATGCTATTCAAGGTCCTTGCTATAGTTGAGTGCTTTTAGTCCACTTGAGCCCCTTTCTCTCTCTTGATTACAACTCATTTTGTTCACTATGAGTGAGATAAGATTCTTGTGAGTGATCCACATAATTGTACACTTGTGAGGCTCTCAAGATATATCTGTATCCGATCCCCTTTCTTGAAGACTCCATTGGTGAAATCTTCTCCAAGAGAAGGAGAAGGAGAAGGCTTCTTCAGCTAGATAAAAAGGTGCTCAGGGCTACTCTGAGTGAAGGAGTAGATCAAGGTGGAATATCTAAGGAGATGGTGGGTAAAACCTCAAGGAAGAAGACTCGTTGCATTAAGGAGAGGACCTTGGTAAAGGCATCCAACTGATTGCAATAGTGGGTAATACCTTTGTGAGGTAGAGGACTAGATCTTGGATGGGTAAGCCCTTGATTGTAAGGTTGTTGGATCCCTTGGCCTAAAAGGGAAGATATCCTTGTCCCAAAAAAGGAATGCCATCTGTGTAACTCTTATAAGTTAATATAAGGAGTAGACATCTTCGAAATCCTAGATCTTGACCTATGTAGGTATTGGACTGATTCTCTCCTAGTTTGGAGAGTGGAACCACTCTAAAATAGCTAGTTCACTTGGTTTCTTCAATCTTACTCATCATTTCTTTGTATGTTGCAATTGCCATCAAAATCACTATTTGCAATTAAGCTTATTTGAGGTAACTTGAAGGTCTAACAAATTTTGTGTAAGTTTCAAAGCTCTATTCACCCCCCTCTAGAGCCCATAGATAAAAACACTACACAGACACAGTCCAAGAGCAACTAGAAGATAGTTGCAATGCAATGTGTTGTAGTCACTGCACTTGCACCATAGCTAGGTATATACTCATTAAACCATCTTTCCTATTTCAAAGTAGTTGACAAGATCTTGTTGTTATGGGGAATACATATAGATAAAAAAAATTACTTTTCCTTTCTCTGTGTCTATATTTCCCCACAGTGGTGTCAGAGCCACGCCAATTGACTATGTTTTGGGATAATCGATATGATTGGATTTTTGGTTTTATCATTTATCTATTACATATGATGTGAATATTTAAATTGTCTCATATGTGTATCTGATCAAAGACCATATAATAATAAACTAATATATATATAGGATGTGATATATATGCAATTTACAAGTATCACCCTTAGAGTGTCTTTGATGGTGGATGTATAAAATGGTTATGGCCAATGACCCAATATCTATGTGTGATTGGATGGTTTGGTTTTATTCCTATTTTATATTGGTTTGCATACCAAGCCTCTACCTCTTTATTCCCAATGTAAAGTTAATTCTTTTCTTATCTTTGCTCCCCTCAAATGAAACTTGGGGTTTCTCTTTACAATGTAAATTTTTTAGTAGCAATAGGATAATTTCTTTTCTTGCAACGACGAAGATGACAATCAACGTCACACGAGCTGACCATTTCAAGTGATGCGTCGACCAACTATAGGACCAAGGAGGATAGATTGCGGGAGCGAGCCGACCACCTAGTGGTCCCAACCGACCATCTAGAGGAGTCCAGACATCGGTTGGATAGGAAGAAAACAATTGTTTCAGGAGACTAACCAACCAAACAAGAGGCAAGAAGATTGGTTCAAGGGTTGAACCATTCAACCCGGATTGGCAAGTATAGATCTACACTAACAGCTGGTTCATGAATGAGATGTGATGATTGATCTAGGTGGTAGTAATTCCTTATGACACCAAGGAATTACAGTAGGCATGGCCATAACCATCACTTTTTGTTTTATACTGCATGTTTACATTGTGGGATACATCATGTATATGATACACACTATATATGTGGTGATTGGACATAGTATTTGAATATATATATGATATATATAAATCCCTCAATCAAACATACTAAGTCTAAGATGTTATTCAATAAGTGGCACACATGAAAACCTTGATTGACTAAGCGTAGGTTATGCCAAAGCGTGGTTCACCATCTATCTTGTGGAAGTGTGATGGTAATAATGTATGTGCCACCAAAGTGGGGTGCATTATTATTGTGTCATCTTTTGGGTCAGGTTTAACTAGTGATTCTTAGAGTGTATATGCCCAGAGTCATAAAAATAATTATGGCAAGGATTTGTGCATATTATCTATCAATAATTGCATACGATGCAATTGGAAAATTTCCTACCTTAATGATTTATTATTTATTGTGGTGTTGGTCGGATGATAATTTATTCATTTTGGACCTTGCTCATTAGAAAATCAATTCACTACAATTTTCTGAATTGATACTTGAGGGTTGTCAATTTGATCAAAATAATGAGTTCGGTTGTTAATTAAAGACCTAATCAATATTGTCAATTTTATCAAATCAAACCAAAAAAGAGTTTTTGAAAAAAGTTGCAAATTCTTTTGTAGAACCAAATGGCAATGAACAAAAAACACTTTTCTCTATGATCGATCCTTGAGAAAGACCATCTCAATGGGAACAACTTCCATGACTAGTTCAGGATGTTGATGATGACTCAAGGTCTAAATTGACTAAACCCTTATTTTGATGATGACTAAACCATTCCAATTCTTTGTGTCTAATGCTTCTAATTGAGTGATTTTAGATTGGGTATAAACACACTCCAAATGCCCTAACTTGCACATCTCAACTTGGAGAAAAGACAAGTCAAAGTCAATAAAAGTGCACTATGATAGACTGATATTTTTGGAATCCCTAAATCTCTAATGATATATTTCAATTCATGTCTTTGGTTTATATTATGAGTTCCAAGTGTTTTTATGGAGTTTGGAAGATGATCAATTTTGTACTTATGATTGATATGACTGAGTCTCTACCTTGTGAAAGAATTATTTGACCGGTCATATGGTGGTATACTTATAGAAAAATGGATATAATGTAAAATATGTCATTGGAAAGCTATGTTTCTTATTGTTTCGATTATATTGAAAAAGGTTATGTATATTTGAATATGGTGAAATCCTTGATGTTTTTTATAATAGAAGACAAGGTCTCTCAACTAGGTTCTGATCTATATATCACATTAACCCCTTTTAGCCTTTTGTTGTGAGAAGCCACAGATCGGCCCAGAGGAGGGCTAGTCTTGACCCTTAGATGTTATTAGACAGTTGTGAGTCATCTATTGGACACCAGTTGAGGCTGACGATAATGACCATCCATGACAATGGGATGTGGAGATCATGGGTTGAAGGAATATGATAGAGTGGGTGAGTAACTTCGTCTTCTATGGGCCTATCTAACAAGCTCTCTTTTAGTAAGAGCATGTGTGAGAATAGGGAGAACGAGCTCCCAGTTCCTCTGCTGATTAGCGTTGTTGAAGGAGTTCTGGAGGAGAAAGCATTGTTAACTCCACAGCCATAGCATCATACACCAGTGAGCTATTCATGGAGATGGACCTCGGAGCCCTATCGGGAAGTCCGACCAACTGAATATCATGGCTTGAGGGTATTGAGGTGAATAGAAGGGGAAGGTGGCACATAGGAGGAGCAGACGAAGCAAGTGGTGTTGACCTTGTAGCTGAGTGCTTGTCAGCCACCACTTCATCGATGGAGTAGAGTCCTTGCAATAACGTTCCCTCACAAAGTGAGAGCAGAGGGGACTCACACCCAGGATGGTGAGGAGGCCAGCGGTGGTTTTATCACTGACAAGGATGCCTCAGGCATCCATTTTGCGAGGATCGCGAGAGAGGAGAGGGTGAGCACCCTGAATCGGCTAATCCAAGATCAAACTGGGTCCAACTCCCATCAAAACAAGTAAATCATGTCTTGAATAGAGAGTTGGCCGGCTCAGAATTAAACCAAGTGGGTCGATGAGGTGGAGCAGCACCCCAAGGTGGCGGCCTCCGATTGGCTTAAAGGTAACAAAAATCTAGAAAATCTTATATCTTATATAATTCATAGAAAATAGGTTGATTACCTGAAAAATACAAATAATATACAAAAATTCTCCAAAAAATGAGTAGAACAACATGGAACACTTATACTAGCCTTTTGATGCATAGAAATTAGTGTTATCATGTAAGATGCGTAATACTTATATAATGGATAATAAATATCAAATGCATACCTAAAATTATGAGAATGCATCAGTAACTCTTAAATGTGTTTCAGAATCCATTTGATATCAGATATGATCATGTTATGACACATAATCATGTAATTTTCTTAGAATGTCTATCTAGGGCTAATAACCCTAAATTAAATGCAATTAATACATACATGCTCAATAAATGATGAAATTCACAAAACAACATCATATTAGTAACTCGAAGATAATATGTAAATATGAGATCATTTTTATACACTTAATCCATGTTATGTGATGATGATTGCTCTTAAGGTGTTATAAACCCTAGAATGATGAGTAAACCCTAATATGATTAATACATGTAACCTAGGGTTAACATGTGCACAAAATCATATGTAACCAAATAATTAGATTATGTATCCTAATCCAAAATGAAACATATGTAATATCAATCCTAGATAACAAGAAGAGTAAGATAAGAAATAATAATGGGAATAGTTTAATGAACTAAGTAAAATCCTAATGAACACGACTAGGGTTAAGATGATGACAAATTGATATAAGTATGTAATCTTGTCTTAATCAAGATTGACCAAGGATGTAGTTGACTCATGGATATATGTGATTAGGATATCTCTTGATCAAGGTACGTCATTACCTCTTACTTAGCTTATTATATATATGATTATTTTATATGTGTAGTAGAATACTTGGCATATGGTATTGGATGAAATGATTGTTCTTTATGATACCTTGCTTGAATTTCCATATTTATGGCTACGAACACATGAAACATAAAATATATGATCCATCATATGATAGCTCTAAAATCTTTGGTAGTACAGTGCATTGAAGTAGCATCAAATCCCTTGGTGGAAGATGTACAAGTTATATGACAATGTCTAAAAACATCAAAGCCCTTGGTGGCCAATGTACGAGTTATATGACAAGGCCTAAAAAACATCAAAGCCCTTGGTGGCAGATGTACTAGATATATGATGGAAAATGCGCTTGAAATATGTGTTCTCTTTTGTTAATAAACTTTGCTCAAGTATATGCTTTTTGTTATACTTCTTTATAACTTCCAAGTACTAGTTTTATCTTATTACCAAGATATGATAAGAGGTATATAAAAGACATGTAGGCATACTCAGTACAATATTCTTGAATATTGTGTTGATGTGTACCACATGCAATATTTTGTTTAGGTTTGTGGACATATGACCTTGAAGAACCAGGGTAGTTGAGAGTTGTATGGCGAGCTGATGTACAGGTGGACCTATTGTCTTAAGATCCTATTGTTTAGATGTAGTACATGTATATGTGTAAGTTTGTTGTTCAATGTGTAATATCAAATGTTGTAACAATTACCCGGCCAGTGTGGCTCAGGTGGTTCGGTCCGGCTTGTCCTCCCTGGGGGACCCATGTTCGAATCCCCTTGAGCGCACTGTAATTACCAACTCCTTGGGTCATCCTGGCTCTGGCACCTGTTTGAGGAGGAGGGGGAGCGGGGTCTCCCTAAGACTAAAAAAATTGTTGTAACAATTCATTATGTAATTATATGTTGAATAGTGAACTAGTGTTGTATGGTTTTATTATCGTTCATGTGCATGTGCTACTATTGTTTCCTTCTGACTTCCTCTGATTTTCTTCTTCTTAGCCTAGTGTGTGGTGCTCAAATTGGGATTCTTATTGAGGTGAAGTTTAAATTCGGACGTCACACATTAGATTATGTTTTAGAAAATCTAGGGATGTCACAGGTGGTATCAGAGCATGAACAATAGCAAAGCCTGGCATTTGCTCATTATGCAACTCAAACTAAAGAACCATGAACTTAAAACAAATATTTAAGGTTAGATTAGTCGTCTTTAGAGACTAGATCTGACCTATCCTCTAGGTTAGCACCTAGATGTCTGAGAACTAGGTCTAGACCGGTGCTTGTTGTATAGCAAGTCCTTAGACGCCGTTCTCTCCTTATAGTGCAGCTGTATGGGATGTTGCATTATTTGGAAATGATGTGCATCAAGGGAAGAGAAACCC
The DNA here is from genome assembly GCA_963693085.1 of Alisma plantago-aquatica. Taxonomy (NCBI): domain Eukaryota; kingdom Viridiplantae; phylum Streptophyta; class Magnoliopsida; order Alismatales; family Alismataceae; genus Alisma; species Alisma plantago-aquatica. Next base: position 365,396,232 of record OY856411.1, on the reverse strand, counting down.
TAGACATATGGTGCTCATTGTCTAGAGTAGCTACACTAGTCTACACTTTGTTCTCACCCTTTTCACTAGTTTTCATGGGACTATACTATCTACTATGTGTGGGCACTAGTTTCTAGATTTCATTTTTTATTCCAATCAGATTGAATCTTGATAGTTTTCTCTGACGCATGTTTTATCAGAGACAAACTATATAATATTTTATTATATATGTAACTATTACAAAAATGTGTCCCCGTACATGTACGAGTAGGAGGTGGTCATGAAACCTAAGTGAAACTGAATGACATCACTTTAGAAGAGAGATTAGTTCTAGATTAGATGTCTAGAGCCTTGTTAAAATATATGACAAATAGAATAGATGAAACAAGTTTAGATGTCATGATATAAGTTTATACAATGTGATAAGATGCTTTATGATGATCAATGTTTTTCTTTGAGGATTATGGTTCAATTTTTAAATAAGTTTTGATGATGCAAGTACACAAGCTTTGTGAGATAAGATAAGATAAGTTGTGAATCATCATGAGCCTCAATCTCTTTTACAAAGGAGGACCTCTAGTGTTGGGACTAGTTTTAGGGTTAACTCCAGAGAGGGTGAGACGCACAGGGAGAAGGTTAGAGAACCTAAACTCCAAGATATGAGAATTATGAGAAATATGTGTTATGATATGCCCTAAACTAGAATACTCTTGAGTGTATGAGTTGAATCACTCTATGCATGATTCCTATAGATATATTATTGAACCCTAGATGTCCTTGGGAGGACCAAACCATAGAGACAAAGAAAGGTTGTCCATATATGAACATGTGAATATGAATATTGGTACCTACCATCTGGGTGAGGGAGTGAGAGTCCCAAGACCTTGGAGGAGGTAACTGTGTCAATTTCTGTGAAACCTCATGCTCGGGTTGGTGGTACCATATAGGAATCTAGCGGTGTTTATGAAATAGAGTTGGGAAATAGCGTGTCTCATGGGTAGAGAATCTATGAAGAGAATATCATAGTATGTTTTAGTTTGTGCTTATGTGGCTAGAGGTTGTAAGGCTATCACTAGTGCCAATAAGGTAATCCGGGAACCCTAGACTAAGAGAGGAAAGATAAATTATATGCATATGAGATACTCAAAGAGATGAGTGAGCTCAGAAATACTGAGCATTGCACTACCCTCACGATATGGGTAAGGAGAACCTCAATTGGACTAGATAAAATTTTGACATATGTTTGACAAGCAACTCACATAAATTTGATTAGCACCACCATGATATAACATAGATAAGAATGTGATCTAATCTTCAGATTTGATATATAGACATGATATGATGGAAAACTAGAGATGGTTTAATAGATATCAATACATAAATGGTTAACCATAATCATGAATAATGATGATAATGTGATATTGTCGGTTAATCTTGTGATGAAGTCACTAGTAATTGTTGCAATTTATTATGAGCAATGAAATAGATCATATGAATGAAACATGTTACATGAGGTGTTAATCTTAGTGCATAATAAAGATGAAAAATATAGTTTGATGATTAACACATAACAATTATGACACCTTGTTATGATCTATATGGATAAATCGAGCTAATTTCTAAATAACTCTTCTCAACTGAGGACATAATGTTAGAACTTGATGCTTGGATAAAATGAGGATGTAAATCCAAAAATGTGAAAAATGTCATGTATAATCTATTGATTAAATATTATACTTTGGTAAAAGGGATATGAGAACCCTAATACAAAAGATGGAATGACATAACCAAAGTTTCTAAATCCTTGTTCAACATTATATGCTAAGAGAATTCATCCTAGATGTTTTTGAATTTCCTAAGATTGATATAAAATAGTTCTAGAGCTTTTATTGTGAAGGTGTTGCACCTAAAGTGGTCCCTATATGTAGATGAAGATCTTTTGGTTTTCCTTGGAGTATGCAAATGGCTTAATTTTGAGGACGAAATTTCCTTTTAAGATGTATATGATGTGATGGACTGGGCTTTGGCTTAATTTTGAGGACAAAATTTCCTTAAAGGTGTGAAGGATGTGATAGATTGATATTTTTTGAATCCCTAAATCTCTAATGATATATTTGAATTCATGTCTTTGGTTTATATTATGAGTTTCAAGTTTTTTAATGGAGTTTGGAAGATGATCGGTTTTGTACTTATGATTAATATGACTGAGTCTCTACCTTGGAAATAATTATTTGACTGGTCATATGGTGGTATACTTATAGAGAATTGGATATAATGTAAAATATGTCATTGGAAAGCTATGTTTCCTATTGTTTCGATGATCTTAGAAAAGGTTGTGTAGGTTTGAATATGGTGAAATCCTTGATTTTTTAATTATAGAAGACAAGGTCTCTCAACTAGGTTTTGATCTATATGCCACGTTAACCCCTTTTATCCTTTTGTTGTAAGAAGCCACGAATTGGCCCAGAGAAGGGCTGATTTTGACCCTTAGATGTTATTAGATGGTAGTGAGTCATCTGTTGGACACCAGTTGAGGCTGATGATAATGACCATCCACGACGATGGGATGTGGAGATCGTGGGTTGAAGGAATGTGACAGAGTGTGTGAGTAACTTCATCTACTATGGGCCTATCTAAGAAGATCTCTTTTAGCACAAGAAGGTGTGAGGAAAGCGAGAACGAGCTCCCAGTTCCTCTACTGGTTAGCTCTATTGAAGGAGTTCTGGAGGAGAATGCATTGTTAACTCCACAGCCATAGCATCATGCACCCACGAGCTATTCATGGAGGTGGACCTCAGAGCCCTACTGGGAAGTCCGGACAACTAAATGTCATGGCCTTTGGGTATTGGGGTGAACAGAAGGGGAAGGAAATGCATAGGAGGAGCAGATGAAGCAAGCGGTGTCAACCCTATACTTGAGTGTTCGTCAACCACCACTTCATCGCTGGAGTAGAGTCCTTGTGATGGCACTCCCTCGCAGACTGAGAGTAGAGGGGACTCACACCCAGGCCGATGAGGAAGCCAGCGGTGGTGGCGGTGGTTTCATCACTAAGAAGGATGCCTCTGGTGTTCATTCCGTGTGGATCGCGAGAAAGGAGAGGGTGAGCACCCCGAACCCGCTGATCCAAGATCAAGTCGGGTCCAACTCCCATCAAACCAAGTAAATCGGGTCTTGAGTACAAAACTGGACGACTCAAAATAAAACCAGGTGGGTTGATGAGGTGGAGTAGTGCCCCATGGTGGCCAGTGGTGGCCTCCAATTGGCTTAAAGGTAAGAAAAATCAATAAAATCTTATATCTCATATAATTCATAGAAAATAGGTCGATTACCAAAAAAATACAAATAATATACCAAAATTCTCTGAAAAATTAGTAGAATAACATGGCACACTTATACTAGCCTTTTGATACATAAAAATAGGTGTTATCATGTAAGATGCGTAATACTTGTTTAATGGATAATAACTATCAAATGAATACCTAAAATAATGAGAATGCATAAGTAACTCTTAAATGTGTTTTAGAAACCATTTGATATTAGATATGATCATGTTATGACACATAATCATGTAATTTTCTTAGAATGTCTATCTAGGGCTAAAAACCCTAAATAAAATGCAATTAATACATACATGCTCAATAAATGATGAAATTCATAGAACAACCTCATATCAGTAACTAGAAGATAATATGTAAATATGAGATCAGTTTTATACACTTAATCCATGTTATGTGATGATGATTGCTCTTAAGGTGTTATAAACCCTAAAATGATGAGAAAATCCTAATATGATTAATACATGTAACCTAGGGTTAACATGTGCACATAATCATATGTAACCAAATAATTAGATTGTGTATCCTAATCCAAAATGCAACATATAACATCAATCCTAGATAACAAGAAGAGTAAGACAAGAAATAATGATGGGAATAGTTTAATGAACTAAGTAAAACCCTAATGAACACGACTAGGGTTAAGATGATGACAAACTGATGATGGTATGTAATGTTGTCTTAATTAGGGTTGACCAAGGATGTAGTTGACTCAGGGATATATGTGATTAGGATATCTCTTGATCAAGGTATGCCATTACCTCTTACTTGGCTTATTATACAATATGATTGTGTTATATGTGTAGTAGAATACTTGGCATATGGTACTTGATGAAATGATTGTTCTTTATGATATCTTGATTGAATTTCCATATTTATGGCTATGAACACATGAAACATAAAATATATGATCCATCATATAATAGAACTAAACTCTTTGGTAGTACAGTGCATTGAAGTAGCATCAAAGCCCTTGGTGGCAGATGTACGAGTTATATGACAATGTCTAAAAAATCAAACCCCTTGGTGGCAGATGTACAAGTTATATGACAAGGCCTAAGAAACATCAAAGCCCTTGGTGGTAGATGTACTAGATATATGATGGAAAATGTGCCTAAAATATGTGTTCTCTTTTGTTAATAAACATCTTTGCTCAAGTAAATGTTTTTTGTTATATTTCTTTATAACTACCAAGTATTAGTTTTATCTTATTGCCAAGATATGATGAGAGGTATATAAAAGACACGTAGGTGTACTCAATATAACATTTTTGAATATTGTACTAACATTTACCACATGTAATCTTTTGTTTAGGTTTGTGGACATATGATCTTGAAGAACCAGGGTAGTTGGGAGTTGTATGGCGAGCAGATGTATAGGTGGACATGTTGTTTTAAGATCATGTTGGTTATATGTAGTACATGTATATGTGTAAGTTTGATGTTGAATGTGTAATATCAAATGTTGTAACAATTCATTATGTAATTATATGTTGAATGGTGAACAAGTGTTGTATGGTTTTATTATTGTTCATGTGCATGTGTTATTGTTGTTTCCTTCTGACTTCCTCTCGTTTTCTTCTTCTTAGCCTAGTGTGTGGCGCTCAAATCGAGATTCTCACTGAGGTGAAGTTTCAATTTGGACGTCGCACATTAGGTTAAGTTTTAGAAAATACGGGGATGTCACATGCACATTTTTATAATATGATGTAAATCCATTAGAATCATGTTGTAAATCACTTGTAATGATTGCATGACTTGTAATTAAGCTTAGAAAAAATTAGGAGCACTTAAATCAAATATTGAAGCAATTTAATGACATTTTCCAAAATTCATTTGAGGTTGTCAATTGGTCCAATTACAAACTTGACTGATCCCTGGATGGATTTTGAAAATGTCTAGTTCGGTCGAGTTACAAACTCGACCGATCCATTCGGTCTAGTTACAAACTCGACCTCTCACACTTTTCAGAGAAGTGTAGAAATGTGTTTTTGACCGTTGGAGTGTTGGAAAACTCAAAAATATATCCATTGCAACACACCAAATGGATAGTATTCATCCTTAAGTGTTCACAAAGCTAAGTGCCATTGCCAACTATAAATAGGACCCCTTGGGATTCATTCCAAGGTTGAGCATTCAATGTAAAACTCTATATGAGGTTCCTAGTCTATAGTTGAGTGATCCTACAGACTTCTCTCTCTCTCTAAGCTTAATTACTTGCATCATCCATTAGAGTGAGTAGGAGATTTGTAAGAGAGCTAGTCCTACATGTATATCTTGTGAGTCTCTCACTTCCACCACCTTTGTATCTCTTATTTCAACCATGAAGATGAAGGTTCTCTCTCTTGGCTAAGAGAGGTGAAGAAGAACAAGGGAAGGAGTCCCTTGGTGAAGATCAATGCTAAAGACTTAGAGAAAGAGTGGGTAAGCCCCTGGTGAAGGCATAGGACTCCTTACTCAAGTGGGTAAGTCCTTGGTGAAAGCTTCTCTGAGCGAAGGTGAAGTGAAAGGCTGAAGATCCAAAAGAGTGGGTAATTCCTAGAAGGCTGAAGACTTGTACAAGAGGGGGTAAGTACTTTGAGAAGGCCAAAGACTTGTTGCAAAGTGGGTAAGTCTGTGGCTTTGTATTGGATAGGTAAGTCCTTTGGTGGGTCATTTGTTGTAACTCATATAGATGAATATATAGAGGAAGACACACTTAGAAATCCTAGAGGTTGACCTCTCTAGGTAGTGGACTGACATACTCCTAGTTTGGAGTGTAGAATCACTCTACATAGCTTGTCACTTGATGCTTGTTCAATCTCTATCTCCCTTGCTATGCATGTTTTAGTTTCACTCAAATTTCCTATTTAGCAACCTTATGTTGTGATATAACTTGAAGGTCTAATGAATTTTCTTTAAGTGCATTAAGCTCTATTCACACACCCCCCTCTAGAGCATTCAATAACCCATCTAGGATCCAACAATTGGTATCAATCCAAGTCTTTTCCAAGAATACTTCAACAAGTAGGAAAAGATGTGTGACTAACGAGGTGGGAGATACTTCATCAACCTTCCCACCTTTGATCGGAGAAATTTCCTCTATTGGAAAAGAAGGCTACAATTCTATATCCAAGGATCAAGTCTTGAGCTATGGAAAATGGTGGACCATCCATACAAGCAATGGGATACCTAGATAGAAGAAAGGGATGAAGCTACCATGAAGAAAGCCATCTTGAATGAAAGAGTAATCAACATACTCTATGCCACCATGAACCCCACTAAGTTGAATAGGGTTCCTCTTGTGAGAAGGCCTATGAGGTATGGAGAATGCTATGCATCACCTAAAGGGGGCAACTCAAGTGAAGGAAAGCAACGTCTACATGCTTACAAGAAGCATTCTGAAGATGGCATTGATGCGAAGTGCTTGATGTTTTGCTCCATGAACCACGAGTTGCAGAGACAACATGAGAACATGGGTGTCATTGAGATGATTCAGCATCTCAAGAACAAGTATGAAGATCAAGCTTGACAAGAGAGATATGGTGTCTCTAGGGCGCTGTTCAAGTGTGTCATGATAGAAGGAAATCCAGTAGGTCCTCACACTCAAAATGATTGGGTCTGTGGAGAATCTGAAAAGACTGGGATTTCCCCTGATCCAAGAGTTGGCTACTGACGTGATATTGCAATCGTTGCTAGAATCCTACAGTCAGTTTGTGATGAACTACAACATGAACAACTTTCACAAGTCGTTGACAGAGTTGTTGGGCATGTTGAGGACAACCGAGGCACAGATGAAGAAGGACAAGCCTAAGTCTGTGATGAAGATCAGCAACAAGAAAGGTAAGTCCAAGCGCAAGGGCAAGGGCAAGGGCAAGGGCAAAGCTAAGAAAGATTCTGATGCTGGCCAGCAGCCCAAGTCGTCTAAAACTCTCAAGGCCAAGGGAGGTGTGACCAAGAGAGGCAATTGTCACCGTTCTCAAAAGCCAGGACATTGGAAAAGGAATTGTCCACTCTATCTGGAAGAACTAAAGAAGAAGGAGGCGATGGACATCTCCACCTTAAGGTGTCATGAAATAAATTTATAACACTTTTAAGGTATATGATACCAAGATATAAAGTGTAAAGCACCCAATACATGGGGCAAGTGTTGCCACCATAGATAGGAGTACTTTAGTTTATTTTCGCCTTAAAGGCATGTAATAAAGTTATGAACTGCTATTTCATATTTGGTAATGGATAGAGACACATTATTTTTGCATATTGTATGAAAATGATAGCAATTAATAAAGTTGATGTTTCAATTCTATGTGTCAATGCATTGTTTATCTTTTGGTACTTGGTATGCATAAGATAAAATGATACCTAAAAGTTATTGATAACACAAACAATCAAATTAGAATAAATCATGACAAATTCATTTCTAGTTTCCATATGATGGATAAATCTAGACTCTTTTGGTTAGAGAACCAGTAAGAGACATGAATCTCTTGGACATGATCAATCTTCACTAGTCATAGTGGGAGATTGATTATCCTATTAGGTATAATACATGTGATGTATTTATATACCTATTGGACTTAATGCTAGTACTTCAAATAGTGTTTAGAGAAATACCAATATGAATATCTTGAAGTGTGCAAGAATATCATAGATGAGGTACGAATTTGGTAAAGTATTAATTCTTGATGAGATCAATGAATGAAATACTTGGACCAAATGTTTGAGATCCTTATGAGTGATTACGATAGTGTATCATAGTGAACTCATGATTAAGGAATGGTGATGTCTAAATCAAAAGGAGTAATACTCTAAGGAGTTAGAGGATGATTATCAACTAACTAATATCTTCTTAAATAAAGAATACCCCACACTAATAAAGGACATTAAGAATCACAAGGAGTTGTGAGTTCTTATATCCTTGACAGATACACCTCAATTATCAATGTGATGAGTTGATCATGTGATGAATCAACTATCTGGATGAATATGAGGATCCGGATTTTGAGTTATGGTTTATGGCCATTACATCCTAATATGACTTCCATGTGAACCATAAGGTATGACTTTGATGGTAGCACCCATTGGGATGATATCCATAAGTGTGAATGAGTCTTAAGCATTAAGACACATGGATAACATTTTAAGAAGGGTGATGCTTGTCAAGTGTGACTTAAAGACTAAGAGATTTGGCATACGGATACTAAAACCACATTCCTATAAGGAATAAAACAAGGATATGTACGTGACACAACCTATAAGGTTTATGAATCTGTTAATGCAAATGAAGTCTATAAGTTACATGGACTAATCAATGTAATTGATTGAGTACAAGAAACTCAGAACTGTGATCTTTATTTTGATAATATAGTCAAAAGGTTTGACTGATATGTCAAAGATAAAGAGAGATCTATGATTTAGTGGGAGTGTATTCACATTCCACATGTTGATGTGAAATGGAAATATTCTATAATGGAAATATGAAGTGGAAATTATCTTTAGGGAAGATAGAGACATTTCCTATGTGATAGGAATAGATATCTATAGATATAATTCTCGAAAACCTCTTGAACTGAAAAGAGAGGGCATACATTGGCAATCTATACTGAAGAGTTCAGTGTGCACAGATTCAGTGGGAGAAAACTTATCCATGTTACATGGAGTTAGTATCCCAAAGCCAAGTGTCCAATTCTTATGAAGAATGGAAACACTAAGAATAGATGAGGATCTATCATGTATGTAAACATCCCATCATCTTTCATGTATGAACATAAAATGCATTCATCATCTTGTATGTAGGACATGACAATATGATGAGCTCATCCTGATAACTCATATGTGGGACATGATGAGTGGATGTCTGTCTATTTCCTGTAAGGGCTACTGGAATACCATAAGAACTTTATAAGTACTTGAGAAGTAATAGTTCTATGGAAATAAGGAAGGGTTCACTATAAAGAGTTACACTGATGCAAACTTCCGAAAAGGACAGAGAATTAATCGAAATATATATGGGATATATATATAAGTGAATGTTTGTTGATAAATGGAAACGTTCCAATAAATCTATATAAAAGGAAAAGCCAAGTATATGTATGTTAGAGAATATTAGTGGATACTGTATGGATCTGGATGTTCATGAGATGAACTTATAGATATTCTGGTCATTGATGACAAGTTAGGAGTGCTTGGTCATGCAATGTGGCTAAAGGTTAGAAAAGGAATACTAGATTGCATATTACAACACCTCCATCTCATATGTGTGATGTACAATGAAGAGATGAGAGACATGCAATTAATACCGACTTTGGCAAGGTGTTGCCATAACTCACTATGTTAGCACTAGAGCACAATAACATGTGGGGCATGTTTGAAGATCACTAAGAATATGATTCATGGGTGATTGGCTCACAGTGCAAGTGGGAGTCTGTTGGTATGTATGCCATGAGAGCCAATCATGGGATGATTGGTGGGATACATTAAGATTGATTTGATAAAGATCAAAGTCAAGCTTCCAATTCTTTCTGGTTTACTCATATGAGATAATGATAGAATAGATTGAATGTCTAGAGAATGACAATACTCAATGATGTATGCTTTCAGGTTGAGGACCTGAACGATGAGATCATACGGATGGTAAGAGTTTGTACATTCTTATTATGTCCCTAGTCGGATGTCATTGTGGAAGGTAGATAGACAACAATGACACACAAGACTAGAATGTGTTGTTTGTTGATGACAGAATCACGTTAGCCATGATATGGAGATATCAAACCAAACACATAGGTACTTGTTAGAGAACAAGCATATCGGACAGACCCACCATGAGTTTGACACATGGAACCATGACATGGTAGTCACAGTTAGTTCTCATAATGATGGTGGTGAGTGTGATTCTTTGACCTGAAATCACTACACTGAACACATGTCGTTGGGTACACTTTGACATCATCAAACGCAATCCTGAAACATGGGTTGTTATAAAGGTGATGATTGGGTGGCTTTGACACATGGGGCTTTTTAGGGGTGAGTAATAGATATGGGATTTGTCCCTCTTGAGGGAGTTTGATATCCATGGCCACTTGATGAGTAGGATTGAGATAGGCATGTGTGAATCATATGTGATATTGATATCATACATATCTCCTCCAATCTATTTTGAGATCAAGAAAGTGAATGAACGTTAACAGGATGACTATTCCATGCCTTGAGTTCATTCATGATATCAGTGAAAAAGGAATTATACATTCACCGTAACACCAATTACGAATTGTAGGATTGAAAGTTATTCTCCAACTTTCTATTTCACTTGGGTAGCACTGATGTGCGACTAGGCACCACTCTTTGCTTGTGAAGTCATAATTGTTATGGACGTTCACTGCCAATGTGAAATGGGCATGCAGGGTCACACACATAGGATTTAACCTGGAAGAGGAGTTTATCCACAAATGATGTTTAGATTGATTACTAAAGGAGTTTAGTAGTTCAATTAAACACTCAATTAATTGATACCTCAAAATCATAGTGTTCAAGGTGTTGGACTGATTGATTAGAGTAACAGATTGATTGAAACTGCAATTGACTGATTTTGCATAGTCAGCACTCCCAACCGAGCAACTCATGTGATGAACCAATTGGCTCAGGTTGGTGAACCAATCAGCTCATGTAGTGAGTCGATCACCTCATATATCAATGAGACGATCGACTCAATTATTGAACCGGTCGATTCGTGGACCAACCGAGATCGTTTGGAAAGTCAGAAGACTATTTTGCAAATATAGTTTGTTTCACTTGTACAAATTTGATTTGAACAAGGAATAATGTTTGATTAGTTGGAAACAAATATGAAAGTCAATTTGAGTTGGATTAGGACCACGAACCGATTGGCTCAGAGCACTAGACAATCGGCTCAGAGCACCAACCGATTGACTCAGGTCCCCAAACGACCGTTTCATGCTTGAAACGATCGGTTCAACTGCCGCAATATGTCAGTTTTTGTGGAAAATCTCGAATCCTTCTACTCCTTTAATCCCGCATTGCCCGGGGTAGAGAACCATGTCCCATGACCCTCCTATATATATAGGGATAGTGGGGGCTTCTCAGGAACAACAACTTAGAACACCAGTTGCTCTTGAAAGTTATCATTCTCTCTGGTTGTGGTAACTGAGAGAGCCCGAGCAAGTACTATCCGATAAGGGAGGCACAACAAGGGAAAGACAAGTGTAGAAGGGCAACTGGTTACAGGAGAGTGTGTCGGTGACTAGTATGCCAACAGGAGGGTGTGACTCCTTCCGATTCCTTGTGGGGGACAAGGAGGTCGAAGTTCCAGGTGGTTCGAGTAGACTACTTTAGAGGCGGGAGATTTCTACCGCTCGGAGGACATCTGTCAATCCCAACAGTCCTGGTGAGACCAGGAGCTGCACAGACACCATCCAAGACTGGAGGTGAAGACCGCTCAAGCCACGAGGTAATGTTGATGAGCAAGCCTCGAGACAAGGTATGTCTCTACAAATAATCCTTCCTATTGTATATACGTTGACGCGATTCCTTTTCTGGGTTTGGGAGAAGAATTTTTTTTGTTTCCGCTGCCTTCTGTGTTTCCCTTAAAACCCAACAGTGGTATCAGAGCCACGTCAACTGCTTTATAATTTAGGATTATCGATATGATCGATTTTGGTTTGTCGCCTTTATTTATTGCATACGATGTGAATAAAATTGGCTTTGTGCATGTCCAATCCTAAATCCACAAATCCCAATATACATATGTGATATGTAATATGAATGCACTCGATACGCGTCGCCCTTAAATGAGTTTTGTGGTGAATGTATAGCGTGTTTATGGCCAATAAACCCTCTAAATGTGTGCTTGGTTGAATGTGGTTTCTTGCATCTCGGTCTGCGCACCGATTCCCTACCTCCTTATTCCTAATGTAACTCGAGATTTCTTTCCTACCCTTGCTCCCCTGAATGTAACTTGGGGTTTCCCAATTCATATGTAAATAGGATAGAACTTTTATTTCCTGTTATGTCAAAGAATGGAGGACAACCTGACGACGAATGAGACGATCGATTCAAGGGGTGAACCGATCGGTTGGTGTTCCAGACGATCGGTTCAAGGACTGAACTGATCAGTTGTTGACCAGTTCATGGAGTGAGACGATCGGGTGGCAGACATGAGGAGATGCACGACGACCAGGCAAACTGATCGGTTGGAGGAGCCAACTGATCGACTGGTGGCACCCAGACGACCGGCCAGGGTGAGCAGGTCATTCATGTGATGAGTTAATCAACTCAGACGGCTATAACACTTCATCATGGACATGTTGCATGTGATGTAGACCTAGATGATCGTGATTCCTCTTGGCTCAAGGAATCACATTAGGATGGCCATGATCATCACTTTTATCGTTTCTCATGTTTTCTATGGGATATAGCATGTATATGATACATACTATGTATTGTAGTGATCAAATATGTATATGTACCTATAAAACCAAATCCCTCATTAAATATTAAAGTTTTAGATGCCTTCCAAATGTGACACATGTAAAAAGCTTGATCGGCCAAGTGTGGGCACGCACTAGCATGGTGCACCGTCAATCTCGTGGAAGTGTGAAGGATGGATATGTGGGTTTTCCCTAGTAGGGTGCATATTCATCATGTTGGCTTTGGGTCAGACTTAACAAGGTAACCTAGATAGGATCTAGCACCTTGAGGCATGGAGGTGATCATGGCAAGGAGTTGCATATGACATCTTTCAAGAGTTGCATATGATGAAATCGGCAAAAGTTGCCTACCTGGAAGATCTAAGTTATGGGTGACAACACTAGATGGTCCATGACTCAGTGGATTTTAGGATCGTGACCCACTAGAAGATTGTACACTGCAATCTTCTGAATTGATGGTGAGGGCTAACAATTTGAACAAAAATAGCGGGAGAGATAATTAATTAAAGTCCTAATTATATCGTCAAGCTTTCAAATCAATCAAATAAGTCAAAATTGAGTTTTGGACTAAATTGCATATATTTCCTTTTGTAGTACAAATGACAACAAATAAAAATCACTTTTCATTGTGATCGGTCCTTGAAAAGGACAAGTTGAATGGGACTAACTTCCACGACTGGTTTAGGACATTGATAATTGTTCTCACTCAAGAGAGAAAGCTCTATGTCCTGGATACTCCAGCTCCAGAGGAACCTGCTCCTACCGCACCAAAGGTAGAAAGGGATGCTTATAAGAAGCATTCTAAGATGCATTGATGTGAAGTTCTTGATGTTGTGCTCCATGAACCACGAGTTGCAGAGACAACATGAGAACATGGGTGTCATTGAGATGATTCAGCATCTCAAGAACATGTATGATGATCAAGCACGACAAGAGAGATATGATGTCTCCAGGGCACTGTTCAAGTGTGTCATGACAGAAGGAGATCTGGTTGGTCCTCACACGCTCAAAATGATTGGGTATGTGGAGAACCTGACAAGACTGGGATTTCCCCTGAGCCAAGAGTTGGCTACTGACGTGATACTGCAATCGTTGCTAGAATCCTACAGTCAGTTTGTGATTAACTACAACATGAACAACTTTGACAAGCCATTGACAGAGTTGTTGGGCATGTTGAGGACAACTGAGGCACATATGAAGAAGGACAAGCCTAAGTCTGTGATGATGATCAACAACAAGAAAGGCAAGTCCAAGTGTAAGGGAAAGGGTAAAGCTAAGAAAGGTTCTGATGCTATCCAGCAACCCAAGTCATCTTCAACTCTCAAGGCCAAGGGAGGTGTGACCAAGAGAGGCAATTGCCACCATTGTCAAAAGCTAGGACATTGGAAAAGGAATTGTCCACTCTATCTGGAAGAACTAAAGAAGAAGGAGGCGACAAACGTCTCCACCTGAAGGTGTCATGAAATAAACTTATAACACTTTAAAGGTATATGATACCAAGATATAAAGTGTAAAGCACCCAATACATGGGGCAAGTGTTGCCGCCATAGATAGGAGTATTTTGTTTATTTTCAGCCTTAAAGGCATGTAATAGAGTTATAAACTGCTATTTCATATTTGGCAATGGATAGAAACACATTATTTTTGCATATTCTATGACAATGATAGCAATTAATAAATTTTATGTTTCAATCTATGTGGCAATGCCTTTTTATCTTGTGGTACTTGGTATGCATAAGATAAAATGATACCTAAAAGTTATAGATAACTCAAACAATAAAATTAGCATAAATCATGGGAAATTCATTTCTAGTTTCCATATGATGGATAAATCTAGACTCTTTTGGTTAGAGAACCAGTAAGAGACATGAATCTCTTGGACATGATCAATCTTCACTAGTCATAGTAGGAGACTGATGATCCTATTAGGTATAATACATGTGATGTATTTATATACCTATTGGACTTAATGCTAGTACTTCAAATAGTGTTTAGAGAAATACCAATATGAACATCTTGAAGTGTTCAAGAATATCATAGATGAGGTACGAATTTGGTAAAGTATTAATTCTTGATGAGATCAATGAATGAAATACTTGGACCAAATGTTTGAGATCCTTATGAGTGATTACGATAGTGTATCATAGTGAACTCATGATTAAGGCATGCTGATGTCTAAATCAAAAGGAGTCATACTCTAAGGAGTTAGAGGATGATTATCAAATAACTAATTTCTTCTTAAATAAATAATACCCCACACTAATAAAGGACATTAAGAATCACAAGGAGTTGTGAGTTCTTATATCCTTGACAGATACACCTCAATTATCTATGTGATGAGTTGGTCATGTGATGAATCAACTATCTGGATGAATATGAGGAACCAGATTCTGAGTTATGGTTTATGGCCATTACGTCCTAAAATGACTTCCATGTGAACCATAAGGCATGACTTTGATGGTAGCACCCATTGTGATGAAATCCATAAGTGTGAATGAGTCTTAAGCGTTAAGACACATGGATAACATTTTAAGAAGGGTGATGCTTGTCGATTGTGACTTAAAGACTAAGAGATTTGGCATACGGATACTAAAACCACATTCTTATAAGGAATAAAACAAGGATGTGTACGTGACACAACCTATAAGGTTTATGAATCTATTAATGCAAATGAAGTCTATAAGTTACAATGGACTAATCAATGTGATGGATTGAGTACAAGCAACTCAGAACTGTGATCTTTATTTTGATAATATAGTCAAAAGGTTTGACTGATATGTCAAAGATAAAGTGAGATTTGTGGTTTAGTGGGAGTGTATTCACATTCCACATGTTGATGTAAAATGGAAATGTTCTAGAATGGAAATCCAAAGTGGAAATTATCTTTAGGGAAGATAGAGACATTTCCTATGTGATAGGAATAGAGATCTATAGAGATAATTCTCGAAAACCTCTTGACCTAAAAAGAGAGGGCATACATTGACAATCTATACTGAAGGGTTCAGTGTGCATAGATTCAGTGGGAGAAAACTTATCCATGTTACATGGAGTTAGTATCCCAAAGCCAAGTGTCCAATTCTTATGAAGAATGGAAACACTAAGAATAGATGAGGATCTATCATGTATGTAAACATCCCATCATCTTGCATGTATGAACATAAAATGCATTCATCATCTTGTATGTAGGACATGACAATATGATGAGCTCATCCTGATAACTCGTATGTGGGACATGACGAGTGGATGGCTGTCTATTTCTAGTAAGGGTTACTGGAATACCATAAGAACTTGATAAGTACTTGATAAGTAATAGTTCTATGGAAATAAGGAAGGGTTCACTGTAAAGAGTTACACTGATGCGAACTTAAAAAAAGGACAGAGAATTAATCGCAATATATATGGGATATATATAAAAGTGAATGTTTGTTGATAAATGGAAACGTTCCAATAAATCCGTATAAAAGGAGAAGCCGAGTATCTGTATGTTAGAGAACATTAGTGGATAGTGTATGGATCTGGAAGTTCATGAGATGAACTTATAGATATTCCAATCATTGATGACAAGTTAGGAGTGCTTGGTCATGCAATGTGGCTAAAGGTTAGCAAAGGAATACTAGATTTCATATTAAGGCACCTCCATCTCATATGTGTGACGTACAACGAAGAGATGAGAGACATGCAGTTAATACCAACTTTGGCAAGGTGTTGCCATAACTCACTATGTTAGCACTAGATCACAGTAACATGTGGGGCATGTTTGAAGATCACTAAGAATATGATTCATGGGTGATTGGCTCACAGTGCAAGTGGGAGTCTGTTGGTATGTATGCTCTGAGAGCCAATCATGGGATGATTGGTGGGATACATTAAGATTGATTTGATAAAGATCAAAGGCAAGCTTCAAATTCTTTCTGGTTCAGTCATATGAGATAATGATAGAACAGATTGAATGTCTAGAGAATGACAATACTCAATGATGTATGCTTTCAAGTTGAGGACCTGAACGATGAGATCATACAGATGGTAAGAGTTTGTACATTCTTATTATGTCCCTAGTCGGATGTCATTGTGGAAGGTAAATATACAACAATGACACACAAGACTAGAATGTGGTGTAGATTGATGACATAATCTCGTTAGCCATGATATGGAGATATCAAACCAAACACGTAGGTACTTATTAGAGAACAAGCATACCAGACAGACCCACCATGAGTTTGACACATGGAACCATGACATGGTAGTCAGAGTCAGTTCTAACAGTGATGGTGGTGAGTGTGATTCTTTGACCTGAAATCACTACACTTAACACATGTCATTGGGTACACTTTGACATCATCAAACGCAGTCCTGAAACATGGGTTCTGATCTCAGATTTACATAATATCTTTCAGTTACTGATATGTGCTTATATTGAATATTTCAACATTTTCCTGAGGGAGTTTGCTATCCATGGCCACTTGATGAGTAGGATTGAGATAGGTGTGTGCACGCATGTGTGAATCCGTATGTGATATTGTATCTTATACAACAATTAGGAAATGGAAATGTAAACTATCTGAGAGAAATAGAAATATGCATCTATCCACTCTAAATCCCCCAATACACTTCATTATTGCTTTCATGCACTTTGCTTTATTCATGGATTCTTTGCACCTTGAAAATATGTGATACAACAGATCAACAAAATGTGTTGTGTGTGAGGGTTAAAGATACGTACACATTATACTTGCATATTTAAAAAACATTGAGATAGAAGAAAATTAAAAGGAAACATTATTTAGGGCAAAAATAAGGTTAAAATATCATTTTAAGCATGTTTCAATGAACTTGCATTACTATGTTTGACTAGCACATCATCACATATATTATTGGGTCCATTCCCTATGTACCATGTACTCTATGGATCTCCATGTGTTCCATGTACTCTAGGGAGGTACTAGTTAACATCAATGTTTTCTCTCTCTTTTAGGGAGACTAATGAGCACTATTAGTAACTACAAGTCATCCTCATTTTTGTCATTCTTATTTTAAAGGCAAAGAGTATAACACATGTACGTACAAATAAGCAATGTTCTAAAAACAAAACAAGAAAATACTTCATACTTATTTCACACCAAAAAAATTAGTCTTATACTTAGATATCCCATGTACCTAATTTTATTAGATCTTGATTTCATAAGAGTCTATCGTGATGATGTGAAAAGAATTATACTCTAAGGAAGTTGAGGGTACATTATTACCATGAGTCAGTATGACCAAAGAGTAGGGTTTTGACTAAATCAAGTTCTTTGTGATCACCTTATAGTTGGATTAGAGATTACTTGTTAAAATCATCTCATTTTAGGGTTATATGGTCAGATTGAGGGTTAGACGTAGGCCTGGCCCATAAATACTTCTATCATTTTAGAGACACACACTAAAATTAGGGTATCCAAGACTTTTAATTCATTAGAAAACATCTTTAAGGTGCACGCGATCTGACTATAATAGAGACCAAATGAGGGTTTCTGAATAAAAAATTGTGGATATTAGATCATGAATATCATTTTCATAATTTTTAGATAAAGAAAATATAACTAGATAATCATGTAGGGCCTTCTTCTATCATTTTTGAAATAGGGATCAGGACTAGGTCATGTTGCTATTTTTTGGATTCCTTGCATTTTTATGATGAAAATAGTTTATAAATATGCCATCACCCGATATTCCTATTATTTATTAAGATTTTCCTAAGATAAAATGTCTTTTAGAATAAATAAATATTAGATAGGAAAACTAATCGTTGACCCAAGACATTGGTCTACTAATTCAAGGGTCTAGATTATCCTATACCATATCTAATGGTAGAGTGTGCCACCGGATTGGTGGCTTACTGACTAGGCTGTGGTGCTGAGTTGGAGGCCCTGGGATTAGTCCACCTCAGGTCCATATGGTGTCACATCTTATTCTCCTTAGTTACCACTAGTTTGAGCAGCATGGGTTGACCTTTAGTGTGGGTGAGGGTGAGAAGTAGTCCTTCTCGTTATCAAGTGGTTCCCTGGTCAGCTTCGCGTTGGGCTCTCGCACGCAAGCAGCGAGTTGGCACAGTGTAGCTCCCTCTAAAGCTCTCCTCCATTGCAGAGCTAGATGATGTGATACAAAGGAGAGCGGTTAGGAGAAGTGGTTCTGGAGCCACCAAATCTCACAATGAAGAACCTTGTAGTTTTGTTGGAGGTGGAGGGGGTCAATGCATTAGGATAGGTGCAGGTGTCTGTGCGTGTCTGAGGTGAAATAGAGGTGGGATGGTGGTGGGATTGGCATAGGTGCTTAGGATGATCTCACAAAAACTTGAGGTTTCTTGATGACTAAAAGGAAGGTGGCAGAGCTATCAGTGGTCTTAAATAGGCTGATGGTGGTGAGAGTGAAGAAGCCCCAATGTGGGCATGCCTCGAGGTGAGAGGAGCAGAGAAAAGGGGGTTCATTTGTGTAGATTCAGGGGCAACAGGTGACATGTACGGGATGGTTGAGCTCATCTTGATGCATGGGGTCTCTCCTCTATATCCTAATTTGAATCACTAGGCTAGTTGGTTGCAAAGATAAGCATCATTGGATGGAATCAGTTTCCATCTCTATCCACAGTTAACCAGAGGTTGAGAACAAGTCATGCTCATTGGATCGCAGACGGATATATGAGATTAAATGTCTTATGAGTAGCACCCACACCCATAGTCACCTACCCCCACATGACAATTGAAATGCCACACTTTAATCAAATAATCAGTAATCTTAGTCCCAAAGTCCTTCGTGAATGAAATTGTTAATAAAACTTTAATCTTTAAGAACTTTCAAATGTAGCTCTGATTGCCACTACATTTTGGGTGATGTTTTAAAATATAGTTCTCTCCCTATGCTCAAAGTTTCAAGAGGAGATTCAATTATATGATTAGAAGGATGTCTATAATTTAATTTGACATGTGTCCCTTGGTTCATGTTGCTAGGGTTTCGGTTTATCCATAAGAGGATTCATTAACTAGAGTCAATATGTTAGTTGTGAATAATGAGATTTTCAATGATACAATTTAAAATCTTATAATGACATTGGGAATTTTAGAGAGAGAAAATAAATATGTAAAAACTCACTTTACCACGAAATCTCTCCATAAGGATAGGCAAGTATATATTTGGTAGAGTATGACATTAGTTTGAGCTATGACTTATATCTAAAGATAATAACACATAATTCTAAGTTTTGAGAAAGATAGCATGTAAATAGGTTTCTCAAATGTGTGGGTGTCAATTGTGTATGTACTTTGTGTTCTTAAGGCACTCATATATATAGTAAACATTTAAAGAATGGTTAATATAGATGTTGGAAGTGCTTTTACAAGATAAATGCTAAACTAATTGTTAGAAATTAAAAGACATATTTACAATGGCTAGAAAAAATAAATGCAAATTTTGATTGCGGACTGATCTCGGTCGAAGAAGAGGTAGAACAAAATATTCTATATAAAAACACTATTAATCTTTTGGAAAACATATAAATTGATTTTTATAATGACTCCTAACTATCCTAAAGACTAGGTATAAGTCTAAAAGAAGGTTTAGGGTTCTATAGGGTTGATCAACACTTGTTTTTACTTCATTGAATGTTGTACACAAAGTATTAGTAGAAGGTATATTCATGATAGAACCTGATGTGAAATCTTGTCCAAGTTCCTTGATCACCTAAAATACTGAATTAATATTGTTAGTAATGCAAATAGAAAACATTTGCATCATCGATATTAGAGTGTTTTATATCCAAAAATCCAACAATCTCCCACTTTTTGATGATGACAAATATGGATGGTCATAATCCCTACCGAAACCCATATTAAATAGGTCAACCCATGGGTGCCTGCGGGTCAATGACCCTTTTTGACAGATCTACTCTAGCTTCCATAGTCCTAACTCTTAGTTTAGATCCCAAAAGTGCCAGATTCATCCTCCGCTCCCTCCTAATCTATGACTGTATCATTCTCATTCCATGGATCTTGTGTAGATCAAGTGCCACAGGACGTTTGAGACAAAGATCTAGTTTGGGGACAATGCTTTAAGTGCTACATGTCGGCCCAGAAATAACGCCTACACATCGATCAATGACAACATCTTTGAAATCCAAATTATTGAAGTGATGAATCAATGAAGGCTTTAGGTTAACTGATAGAGAGAGATACAACAAAGAAAAAAAAAGGCCGAGAAGTGCATGCTCATCGGATGAGCCAATTCTAAAAGTTGACGTGGATCAGGATGCCGCAAGGAAGGGTGTGATTATAGGTTCATGGGGTTGCATGTAGTGGTGAGTATGGAGATTTGTGCAATGGGATAGTCTATCCATTGATCTTGAAAATTTTCCCTTGAGATCCTCATTTTGCTCGTTGTTCTTTCTATTGGCCATCTCATTCTTCTCATTTATACTAGGAATTCTACAAAGCAGTAAATCAGTTGGTTTGTTCAAATTTGATAATTTAGGAGTTTGTTGCCCACCATCTTGTTTTCATATTGGGGTGAGAGGTACAATTATTTGGATCTTTTTATCATGGAGGACTTAACATTTCTTTCATTAGTAATTAGACAACTTTTAATATTCCTTGATAAAATATGACTTTTTGTCTATACACGATATACTTTTATATGAAACATATTCATTTTCCTTTTGGTACATTATTGTTTCATTGGTACATCTTTATTGTTTATTGAGCATTATAATCCTTCCAAAAATGACTATCTCATTGAGGTGGAGTTTTTCCTTGTAGGGGAGCATTGGTAAGCATAAACCCCATTTTGACTTTGACAAAGGGGGAATAAACCATGAAGATAATTTTTATCATTTAAAGGTATGATGATCTAAATTTTTCTACTTTCAAATTATCATATGGAGATATGATCCTTAGCTCTTCTTTCTCTCCTTCTTTCTTCTTCTCAGCCATGGACATTGGTTACCTCCTTTCCCTCTCATGCTCTCTTAACCATGGTTCCCTCTTATCTCTTGGATGTGATGTGGTGATCAATCTTGGATGATCTTCTTCTACCTTGAGCTCGTGAATCTTGGAGCTTGACCTTGGATCTTAGAGCTTGGTGGTAATCCTTGAGGCGGGTTATATAACTCTACAACATCTTTGTTATTATCACTTCTTGCTTGCTATCTTCTTCTTCATCCTTGGCCCATTATTGCTTGCATGCTAGTAACTATTTTGAGTAGTTTAGTGTTCTATTTTGGAAAACAAACCTTGTTAGATGATGCACTTGTGTTGCACCTTTCTACCTTGTTTGTAACACCGTCCTAAGGTAGGATATGATGAGGTCGATATGTATGTGGAGTCCAACATATAGGTTAGACTGTTAGGCTTTGGGTGGCCATCACGACCTGTGACACCCCTGACCGTCACCCTTTGTGATAGGTCGTCATGATCTTTGGGAGACTTAGCCCAACATGCTTTGTTGATGGTTTTCCTTGCTTGGTAACTGCTAGAAGGATAGATGATGTATGTTGTTATAAGTCATCATGACCTTAGTTGTGTATAAGTCAACACATTTTGGGCGAGCCTTAGGCCGCCATACCTTGTTCATCCATGGGTCGTTTTAGTCTCGTTTCTAGTTGTTACCCATAATAACACTACTGGCCAATATATGATGAGGAGTGTAGTCATCATAGCTTGGTGTTATGACCCTAGGTATGTTGTTTAGAGTGATGAACGTTGCTCGTCAGGGCTCTACCCATCACGGCTTGATGCGTTGCTCGTCAGGGCTCTACCCATCACGGCTTGATGCGTTGCTAGCCTGATACATTTGGGGGCATTGCAACTCGATAACCCTAGCAACCATCATGGCTTGAGCATTGCCAGATACACTAATAATGCTCATTATCCTGTTGACACCCATTGCACCCCTGTGATGGCATTGCCCGATAGAAGAGGGATGGCTGACACCCTCTCCTTGAGGGGTTGTGCCCGACGCACCCATGGTGATGATAAACTGATATACACCTTGAGTAGGTAGACCGATAACCCCCCTCCCTGGAGTGGTTATCCGACACACTTAGGGTTAACTGATACCATATGTGGAAACCCTAATCGGTGCCTTGTGGTGGTGTTTATGATACACCACGTTGATGTTAGGTATGTATTTATTACATTTTATTTAGGGTTATTAGCCCTAATTAGCTATATCGAGAAAATTACATGATTTCGTGCATCAACATCATAATTACTAACATCAGATGGATTATAAACATCAAAAACAATTTACTGACATGTTATCATAATTTTAGGTCATCATTTGATATTTATGATTCATTAAACAAGTATAATACATATTGCATAATATCACTATTATTTGTGCATCAAAAGCCTAGTATTATCATTCCATTGTGTTCTACTCATTTTTCTGAACATTTGGGTATATTATATGTATTTTTCTGATAAACGAGCTAATTGCTATACATTTTCTAAGATTTGAGCATTTTTGGGCATTTACCTTTAGGAGCCAATAGTCTGTCGAAACATGGCCATTAGGGCGCGGTCCTAAGCTCCTAGCTCACCTACTGAGTTGGCCAGTCTATTGGCATGTAGCTTGTTTGCTCTTTGGCTGGATCTGAACTAGATTGGCCAGTTCAGTTCTCCGCTCTCTCTATTGTTCTCACATTCGATGCAATCACAGAGCTCGCGGGGTTCTATTTCACGAGGTGCCGCTACCCAACTCCTCTCTATCTAGGTCTCAGTCGTGGTTTATTTCTCCTCTTTAGGCCAAAACATGGTCAATAGCTTCATCCTTCCTCTCTCTACCATGTCGGCCACTTATCTTCGCTGGGGGAGGCTTCTTCTTCCTTGAATGTGTGGTCACCGGTACCAGCCACCGCCGTGGTGAAAGAAAGGGGGGAAAAGGATCTTAGCCTCAATTCTCACGAATGAGGCACTAAGAAGCTTCTTCGGAGCTTCCAAGACCTGAAGGGACCATCACACTTAGTTGTACCACCCTGGATTGATGTCCCCAACTCCGTCTTGTTCCATGGTGTGGGTGAGCTTTCCACCTAATGAAGACACCATTGGAGTCCTCTTTTCTATGTGGGATCTTCTCCTTAGACCTCCTTCTTTGATTCCCTCTCTTACCCCGCTAGTATCTCCCTCTATTCCTCTCCATTTCTCATTCGCCGCTTGCTCCACGCTGTGGAGAGACACAAGGAGATGAACAACTCGTTCTTCCTATTGGGATGGTCTCACATCTTGTTTAAGGGGTGTTCTCACTCCTCTACTCGAACAAAATGCAATTGTCCACTTCACTTCCCCCTTCGGGCCATGACCTCGATGTGTGGTGGCCGAGAACTCACAATGCCTATCTGCCCCACTGCCTTGCTCTAACCGCAAGGTAGGGTATGACACAAGGACCCTTCATCTCCAATCTGATGGTTTGTGTGAGTCCCTCACTTGAGCCCATTTGTGGCTCACTCAAGACAAAGGGCACTGCCTCTAGATTAGATATCTAGGGCTAGGATCTAGCCGCACATACCAAGCCCAAAGTGGGGCGGGGGGGGCATGACACTAGCTAAGATCAGGACTTAGGTCCATAAATCATCAAATATACCCATTATTTTCCAAATTTCAAGCTTCCATATCTTCCTCTGGGAACATCCAAATGCCACCAAATTTTAACCATAGATTCCTCAAAACTCAAGCTACTTTTTACACGAATTTGGTGTCAAAACTCAATTGTTTGATCGACAACTTAAATATCTCAAAGGACATGAACTTAGGGACATTAATCATTATATCAACCTCAGTTAACACTCAAACTTTACCAACCCACTTGGAACTCTCTTTATAACTCAATATATTAAGTAGAATATGTTATTGGAGATTTAAGTATTCCAAAAGTCCACTCCATCACATCCTACACACCTTAAAACAAATTTCATCCTCAAAATTAAACCAATATCCATTCTTTCACATCATATACATCTTAAAAGAAATTTCATCCTCGGAATTAAGCCATTCTCGTACTCCAAGTAAAAACCAAAAGGTCTTCATATACAACTAGGGAACTACTCCAGGCGCAACATTCCCATAAACATCATGTCCAAAACAAATATGTACCACTCCTAGGAGGATATTAAAGCATCTAGGGTGAACTACCCCTTTAAAAGGGTTTGGAAACTCATGTTCAGTCATGACATATCTCATTTGTTAGGGTTGCATCCTTATCTTTACTCATGCATTAGGGTTCCCACATCATATTACCATGTTCTAAAGGAGTTAATTAAAGTTAGACCGTTATATCAAAGTGTCTTCAACATTTATTGAGATAATTGTTAGAACATGTTCGACATTAACATATGCCTTTTAGAAGGGAGTTAACTATATTTAACCCACTATATCCATCTAGATCATATCAAAGTGTCACAATCGTTATGTTGTGCTAACTATCAAACTATATTTTTCATATTTATTAAGCACTAAGGTTAACACCTCATGTAACATGCTTCATTCATATGATCTTATTTCATTGCTCATAATAAATTGCAACATTTACTAATGATTTCATCACAAGATTAACCAACAATTTCACATTATTATCATCATTATTCATGTATATGGTTAACCATTTATGCCTTGATATCTATTAAACCATGTCTAGATTTCCATCATCTCATATCCATATCTCAAGGTTAGATCACCATCTTACATATATTTTATCATGGTTGTGCTGAACCAACTTATTTGAGTGGTTTGTAAAACATATGTGAAAAATTCATTTAGTGCAATTGAGGTTCTCCTGACCCATATCATGAGGGTAGTGTCATGCTCAATCTCTCTGAGCTCACTCAACTCTATGAGTATCAGATTACCTCATTGGTACTAGTGATTAACTTTACAAGATCTAGCCACAGAAGCACAAACCAAAGCATGCTATGACATTCTCTTCATAGGTTTTCTACCCATGAGATATTCTTACCCAAAACTCTCTCTATATATACACCACTAGAGTTCTACATGGGAAACCACCAACCCGAGCATGAGGCTTTACAGAAACTAACACAATTGTCTCCTCTAGGGTCTTGAGACTCTCTCTCCCTCACCCTGATGGTAGGATCTCATATTCATATTCACATATGCACATATAACTAGCCTCTCTCTGTCTCTTGGGTTTGGTCCTCCCTAGGACATCTAGGGTTCAACAAGACTATAGGAATCACACATAGAGCGATTCAACTCGTTCACTTCGGAGTAGTCTAGTTTATGACATATCATGTCACATATCTCACAATTCTCATATCTTGGAGTTTAGGTTCTCTAACCTTCTCCCTCCGGGTCTCACTCTCTCTGGAGTTAACACTATGAATGGTCCCAACACTAGAGGTCCTCCTTTGTAAAATATCTTGAGGCTCATGCTGACTCACAACTTTGTCTTAGCTTATCTTATCTTACCTCATAAAAGCCTAGTTACTTGCATCATCAAAACTAATCTCCAATCCTCAAAACTGAACTTAAGTCCTTAGAGACAAACATATATCATCATAGATTATCTTATATCATCTATAGAAGACCTACATCATATCATCAAAACTTATTTCATCTATTCCATCTATCACATATACCAAATAAGGCTCTAGACATCTAATCTAGAACAATCTCTCTTCTAGACTGATGTCATTCTCTTCCACTTAGGTTGCATGACCACCTCCTACTCATACATGTGTGGGGACACATTTTTGTAATACATATATATAGTAAAATATTATATAGTTTTCCTCCGATAAAACATGCGTCAAAGAAAACTACCAAGGTTCAATCTGATTGGAATCAAAAACCAAATCCAGAAAATGAGTGCCCCACACATAGTAGAGACTATAGTGCCATGAAAACTAATGAAAAGGGTGAGAACATGGTGTAGACTAGTGTAGCTACCCTAGATAACAAGCACTATATGTCTAGGATTTCTCTTCCCTTGATGCACATTATTTCCAAATAATACAACGTCCCATACCATTGTACTATAAGGAAAGAATGACATCTAAGGACCTGCTATACAACAAGCACTAGTCTAGACCTATTTCTCAGACATCTAGGTGCTAACCTAGAAGCTAGGTTAGATCTAGTCTCTAAAAGACAACTAATCTAACCCTAAAGATTATTAAGTTCAAGGTTCTTTAGTTTTGCGTTGCATAATGAGCAAATGTCAGACTTTTCTATTGTTCATGCTCTGATACCACCTGTGACGTCCCCAAATTTTCTAAAACATAATCTGATGTGTGACTTCTAAATTGAAACCTCACCTCAGCGAGAATTCCAATTTAAACACCCCACACTAGGCTAAGAAGAAGAAAATCAAGGGAGTCAAAAGGAAACAACAGTTGCACATGTAAATGAACAATAATAAAACCATACAACACATGGTCACTATTCAAGATATATTTATAATATGAATTGTTACAACATTTGATATTACATATTAAACAACAAACTTATACATATACATGTACTACCACTAAACTACATGATCTTAAGACAATAGGTCCACCTGTACATCAACTCTCCACACAACTCTCAACTATCCTGGATCTTCAAGAGCAGATAACCACAACCTATACCAAAGATTACATGTGGTACACGTCAGCACAATATTGAAGAATATTGTACTCATGAGTACGCCTACATGTATTTTATATACCTCTCATCATATCTTGGCAATAAGATAAAACTAATAATTGGTAGCATAAAACAAATATATAGAAAAGTGTATACTGGCAAAAACATATTCATTAACAAAAGAGAACACATATATTTTAAGCACCTTTCCATCATATATCTGGTACATATGCCACCAAGGGCTTTGATGTTTTTAGGCTTATGATCTACTACCAAAGAGTTTGAGATCATATTACATGAGATCTACTACCAAAGAGTTTGAGATCTAACACATGTGATCTACTACCAAAGAGTTTGAGATCACTTCAATGCATTGTACTACCAAAGAGTTTAGTGCTATCATATGATGGATCAGTTATCTTATGTTGCATGTGTTCATATCCATAAGTATGGAGAATCAAGCAAGATATCATACCAGAACAATCATTTCATCCAATACCATATGCCACGTATTTTACTACATATAACACAAGCATAATGTATAATAAGCCAAGTAAGACGTAATGGCGTACCTTCCAAAGAGATATTCATAATCACATATTCCTCATGTCATATATATCTTGGACAACCCTGATTAAGACAAGATCACATACTATCATCAGGTTCTCATCATCATTAACCCTAGTTATGTCCATTAGGGTTTAGCTTATCTCTTTATTATATTTCCATTATTTCTTGCATTCTTGTCTTACGATTATCTTACTGATCTTATATTCCAAATTATTGTTCATTAAGTGATAATCATGTTTTCCATCATTAGGTGAACATATTAACATTTTGTCATATATTAACCCTAGGTGACATCATTAACCTAAATTAGGGTTTCAACCCATGTATTAAGGGTCAACTTCATATAACATAAATTTTATGTACAAAACTGATCTCATATTTACATATTATCTTCCTGTTACTGACATGAGCTTATACTCAATATTTCAACATTTATTGAGCATGTATATATTTATTGCATTTTATTTAGGGTTATTAACCCTAATTAGCTATATCGAGAAAATTACATAATTTTGTGCATCAACATCATAATTACTAACATCAGATGGATTATAAACATCAAAAAGGATTTACTAACATGTTATCATAATTTTAGGTCATCGTTTGATATTTATGACTCCTTAAACAAGTATAATACAGCTTACATGATATCAGTGTGATTTATGCATCAAAATCCTAATATTATCATTCTATTGTGTTCTACTCATTTTTATGAACATTTGGGTATATTATATGTATTTTTCTGATAAACGAGCAAATTACTGTACATTTTCTAAGATTTGAGCATTTTTGGACATTTACCTTTAGGAGCCAATAGTCTACCGACACATGGGCATTACGGCACAGTCCTAAGCTCCTGGCTCACCTACTGAGCCGGCTGGTCTGCTGGCATGCAACTGGTTTGCTCTCTGGACTGGATCTGAACTACATTGGCCGGTTTAGTTCTCCGCTCTCTCTCTGGTTTTCCCGTTCGACGCAATCACAGAGCTCGCAGGGCTCTATTTCACAAGGCGCCGCCGCCCAACTCCTCTCTGGCGAGGTCTTAGTCGTGGTTTGCTACTCCTCTTCAGGCCAAAACATGGCCAATAGCTTTGTCCTTCCTCTCTCTACCCCGCCGACTGCTTATCTTTGCTGAGGGAGGCTTCTTCTTCCTTGCTTGTGTGGTCACCGATACCAGTCGCCGCCGTGGTGAAAGAAAGGGGGGAAAGGTTCTCGGCCTCAATTATCACAGATGAGGCACTGAGAAGCTTCTTCAGAGCTTCCAAGACCTGAAGGGACCGTCACACTTAGTTGTAGCACACTGGATCGACGTCCCCAACTCTGTCTTGTTCTACAGTGTGGGTGAGCTCTCCACCTAATGAATACGCCATTGGAGTCCTCTTTTCTATGTGGTATCTTCTCCTTAGACCTCCTTCTTTGTTTTCCTCTCTTATCCCGCTGGTATCTCCCTCTATTCCTCTCCATTTCTCAGCCACATTTGCTCCACGCTGTGGAGAGACACAGGGAGACGAGAAGCTGGTTCTTCCTATTTGGATGGTCTCACATCTTGTTTAAGGGTTCTTCTCACTCCTCTACTCGAGAAAAACACAATTTTCCACTTCACTTCCCCCTTCGGGCCATGACCTAGACATTTGGTGGCTGAGAACTCGTAGTGCCCATCTGCCCCACTACCTTGCTCTAACCGCAAGGTAGGGGATGACACAAGGACCCTTCATCTCCGATCTGATGGTCTGTGTGAGTCCCTCACTTGAGCCCATCCGTGGCTCACTCAAGCCAAAGGGAATTTCCGCTAGATTATATATCTAGGGCTAGGATCTGGCCGCACATACCAAGCCCAAAGTAGGGGGGCGTGACACTAGCTAAGATCAGGACTTGGGTCCTTAAATCATCAAATATACCCATTATATTCCAAATTTCAAACCTCCATATCTTTGTCTGGGAACATCCAAATGCCACCAAATTGTAACCCTAGATTCCTCACAACGAAAGCTACTTTGTACACGAATTTGGTGTCAAAAATCAATTGTTTGATCATCAAGTTAAATACCTCAAAGGACATGAACTTTGGGACATTAATCATTATATCAACCTCAGTTAACACTCAAACTTTACCAACCCACTTGGAACTCTCATTATAACTCAAGATATGAATTTGCATATTTTATTGGAGATTTAAGGATTCCAAAAGTCCACTCCATCACATCCTACACACCTTAAAACAAATTTAATCCTCAAAATTAAAAAAAAAAATCCATTCTTTCACAAAAATGTTGATAAGTTGTAGGAAGGATGATACAAAGAAGACTTTATTTGCTGCTCTATGATACCATATCTAGTAAGAACAGATTGCAAGAAGATATAGAGGTTGAGATACTAATGAGAGGAGTATAGTTGTAAAAATTTGTAAATTTATTAAATGTAAGTTACACATTTGCTAGATGAGTGAGTTGTTGTTATGTTTGCTGGATGTATGGCATTGGGCCTACATGTACTTTTGACCTCTAATAATTTTAGGAGGACGACATAATATATTTACCTAATTCCAATATACATACATACATGCATATATATATAATCATATATATAAAAACACACACACACACACACACACACACACATATATATATATATATATATATATATATATATATAGAGAGAGAGAGAGAGAGAGAGAGTCATGCTAGAATACACTTCAGTGTACAAATTTTCTACAAAATTTAATCATTGATCTTCTTATTATTATAATAGCAGGCCATATACAAAATTTGAGCCCATTTGGATGAGTGTAAGTCACCCATCCAAGGACAACAAAATCGACACATATAATGAATTTGAAATGTTTAATTTTTTCTACCTTTAGATGCATCAGCTATAAGTCTCCAAATGAGTTAAAATTTGTTATATAGTATGTTCTTAAGAAATTTGACAATATCAATATTTTAGACTTTCAAAATAATTCTTACATGATGGAAAACAATTAAGGTGTATAGCATCTCTAGTACACTCGAGTGTATTCTAGTTTATCTCTCTCTCTATCTATAAATAGATACATATATGAAAGCCTATATATATGTGTGTATTTGTTTGTTTGTGTGTGGGTGTGTGTGTGTTTGTGTGTGTTTGTTGTTTTACTTATTTCCTATGTTTAGTTATACTAAATGTGCCTTTGAAACACGATCCTACTTAATGTAAATATAACTAATACAACTTGAGTCTTCTCTCTAGATTAGCCCTGTCAAACATGTGGGTTTGGTTGGGTTTGGTTTGGGTCATTGTGGCGGGTCTTGAGTGTGCGGTTCAAAAAAGGTCCACTTCTAAATGGGTCGTACAAAAGCTTACCCAAACCGGGCCCGACGGGTCACAGGGTCGACCCCAGGGTACCCATTTATCTTGTATTAAATATCAAATATATTGTTATAAACAACATAAATGTAAGTTTCACTTTTTTGTATGCATATTTTTTGTCTACGTGTAACACAAATATACCATTTAGCTTACTATATTTCATGCCAATCATGCTAGAAAATAGTATTTTGTTTTCCTAAATCAGTCCAAATATACTCATTTTTGTGTCTAAAGTTAAACATAAAAGAGAAACAATGTGATGATGCATGTAGATACCAAACACACAAAAAAGCTATCAAAACTGAAAGATAAAAATAAATTAGGATGATGTTACCATTTGTATCATTACAAAGAAGAACTGATTGTTATTATTACAAATACACAAATGTTTACAAGAGAAATGAATATATATATATATATATATATATATATAGTCAGGCTAGAATACACTCGAGTGTACAGATCACGCCGTACACCCCAATGGTGTTTGCCTATCTAGACCATATTTTTCCAAAATCTAATCCATTGATCTTCATAATTACAATAATAAACAATAATAATAGGACACATACAAAATTTGAAATCATTTGGATGAGTGTAAGTCACTCATCCAAGGACAACAAAATATATACATATACATGTAAGTTCAAGTGTATATATTACATGTAAGTACAATACATTACTTATTAAAATGCTCATTAAGTATATAACAATATCTAGAAATGTTCAAAATCACGCACTACATAATTGAATGTTTAATTTCCTTTCTGCTAAAGTGAGTCACCCATGGGTTCCCGTGAGTCGACCCGTGAGACCCATCTAATAAACGGATTGGGTCAGATTTGACCCATATTTAAGATTGGCCACCAAGGAGAGAATGCAAAGATAACCAAAAGGTTTCACTTGCATGGAGAGAAAGATATATATATATATATATATATATGAGAGATGAAAGGGAGAGCAAAGGGAATGTGTCATCACCTTGGAACCCTAGGTGACACTTGTCTACAATAAAAGAACCACATGCAAGACCATGAAACAAGGTGATAAGAACCATGCCTTGCCCACTAGGTCACCTTCCTAGGTCAAGGCCGATACACACACCCACTCCCTTCACAAATCGATAGGGATGAAACCCTAGATCTAAAAACTGATATGGAACATCACTAGTCACCACAAAATGATAGGAGGTTTCCTCAAGACATCCATAAACCGATACAAGGCATCTCCAAGGCTCTCAACCTCGAGACAACACTCCTAGGTACAAGACACACCTCCAACATGAGTGTAGAACATCACCAATGATGTCACCACTCAACTAAGGCTCAATTAAGGTGCCCATCTCTTTCTCTTTCCTCTAGATGATACGAAAATACAGAAGGAACACACTAGAGGTGGCAAACTTGCACATCAACCCCTTCTCCTGGGTGATTTGCAATTTGCACCAAACCTCTCCACAAAAAACAAGCATGAAGCTCAAACAAGGAACTCAAGCTTCCATCATGCCATAATTACATCTTAGATGATTAGAGAAAGAATCTAAGAAACATACTTACACAAAATAAATAGGGTTATCCCAAAATGTAGGTCAGGGTCCTTACAATCCATAAACCCCTAATAGGGATTTTCCCTCCGAAATCCTAAGAGAAAAGGGAAGGGAACTTCCTCCTCATCTCTTCCTCAAGCTCCCATGTGGATTCCTCAACACCACGATGATGCCAAAGAACTTTTACAAGCACAATGTATTTCCTCATCAACTTCTTCACTCTCCGATTAAGGATCAACACTGGACCTTCCACATAGGCCATATACTCATCAAGATCCACTTCCACAGGATGTAACACTAAATCAGTATCCAGATGACACTTCCTCAATGTACTCACATGGAATAGTGGATGCAACCTGTGCAACTCAGGTGGCAACTCCATCTAGTAAGCCACCTTCCCTACAAGTGCCATCATTGGGTAGGGTCCTATATACCTGGGATCCAACTTACCCTTCTTCCTAACTATCATAACACCCTTACAAGGAGAGACCTTCAGCTATACCTAATATCCCACTTTGAACTCCAAGTTCCTACGATGATTATCCGCGTACGACTTCTGTCTATCCTGTGCTACCTTTAATTGTTGTTGTATCACTTTGATCTTTTCTGTCGTCTACTGCACATGCTCAGGACCAAGAATTTGATACTCACCTATCTCGTACCAACACACCGAAGATCTACAACGTCTCCCATACAACACCTCATATGGTGCCATGTCAATACTACTCTGATAGTTATTATTGTAGGAAAACTCTATAAAACTGAGATGTACATCCCAACTTCCTAAAAACTGAAGAATACAAGACCTCAACAAATCCTCTAGGGTTTGAATGGTCCTTTCAGATTGACTATCTATGGGTGGAAAGCAGTACTAAACTTTAACTACATACCCAAACTTGTGTGTAGTCACTCCCAAAAGTGACTTGTGAATTGAGGACCTCTATCAGACACGATAGTAGTTGGAACACCATGCAAGCGCACTATCTCATCCAAATAGATTTGTACAAGATCCTCTACTGTGAATGTTGACTTTCCAAGAAAGAAATGTGTTGACTTGGTCAACCTGCCAATGATCACCCAAATGGAATCATAACCTTTGGTTGTCCTAGGCAGACAAACTACAAATTCCACATATACATGATCCCAATTTCACTGAGGTATAGGCAATGATTGTAATGTTCCTGCATGCTTTTGATGATCAGCTTTGAATTGTTGACATACTACTCATCTTGCGACAAACTCAGCTACATCTTTCTTCAAGCATTGCCACCAATACATATCCTTCAGATTGTGGTACATATTGATATTACTTGGGCGCATAACATACATTGAAGAATAATCCTCCTCTACAACCATATTCCTTAGGTTATCAACATCAGGAACCACTATCCTATTATGGTAACAAACTATTCCATCACCTGTCTCATGAAAACCATCACGCTTCTCATTGCCAAACTTTAATATAATATGTTTTATCACAATATATGTCTATTGAGCTTCCATGATCTGTTGTCTCAGCATAGGTTTCACTTGTAACTGTGCCAAAAATCCATCTAACAAGAGGAGACTTCCAACTTGAAACTGATTTGACGTAAGGAGGCCAACATGTTTCGCTTGTGGCACATTAGAGAACTCAATTGGCCTTTATCCATGGATGAGGATGAAGACTTCCTGCTCAACTCATCCGCTATGACATTTGTCCTTCCTGTATGATAATCAATTGTGCAGTCATAATCTTTGATCAACTCCATCCAACGATGTTATCTCATATTCAACTCTTGCTGTGAAAAGATGTACTTCAGGTTCTTGAGATCCGTGAAGATCTGATACTTTTCCCCATACATGTAATGCCTCCAAATCTTCAAAGCATGAACCACTGCAGCTAACTCTAAATTGTGATTGGGGTAATTCTCCTCATTTTTCTCAAGTTATAGAGAAGAAAAAGAAAAAAAACTTGCTTGTCCTGCATCAACACACATCCCAAACCATTCTTGGACACATCACAAAATATGATGTATCCCTTTCTTTGCTTAGGAAAAACCAGAAATGGTACTCTTGTCAACTTCTCCTTCAACATTTGAAAAGCACGTTGTCATTTGTCATCCCAAACGAATGGCACATCCTTCCTCATCAACTTAGTTAGAGGGAGGGAGATAGAACTGAAGTCCTTGATGAACCTCATGTAGTAGCATGCCATACCTAGAAAATTGAACACTTCTGTCGGCGTCTTTGACTTCTCCCACTCTGTCACAGACTCCACCATCGTAAGATCTATGCCTACTCCTTTGGTAGATTTAACATGCCCCAAGAAAGCTACCTCCCTAAACCAGAACTCACACTTGCTAAACTTAGCATAAAGCTGGTACTGTCTAAACACCGTCAATGCATGATGAAGATTATGTTCATGCTTTTGACTGTCTCGACTGTATATCAAGATGTCATCTATAAAGACCACCACGAACTAATCAAGGAACGTTCGAAGCACCGTATTCATCAATTCCGTGAACATTGTTGGTGCATTGGTCAGCCCAAACGACATAACCACGAACTCATAGTGATCATACGTCCTCCTAAAAGTACACTTTGGTATGTCATCCTCCTTGATCCTTAACTGGTGCTATCCTAACCTCAAATCTATCTTTAAGAACACTGTCGCACCACACAACTGGTCAAATAGGCCATCTATCCTTGGAAAAGGGTACTTATTCTTTATCGAGACCTTGTTCAACTGCATATAATCTATGTACAATCTCATAGACCCATCCTTCTTCTTCACAAACAACACAGGAGTAGCTCATGGTGATGTACTCATCCTAATGAAACCTTTGTCAAGAAGTTCTTGCAACTGTCCCTTCAACTCTTCTATCTCTGTTGGTGCCATCCTATAGGGTGTCTAAGCTATCAGTTGCATTCCAGGGACCAGATTGATCTCAAAATCAATCTCACGGGGTGGGGGAACGCCTAGAAATTCCTCAGTAAACACATCCTCAAACTCCATAACCACTGGAACCTCCGGAATACTAGGATTCTTTGCCTCAGTATTCATCACATGCGCCAAAAATACCTTGCAACCTTGTCTCTGAAGCTTCCTTGCTATCATACCTGATACAAGACACGTCAAAAGGATCTTCCTATCTCCCTATAAGATCCATGTCTCACTACTATCCACAAACGTCGCTTTCTTGGAACTACAATCCAAAATCACTCTATACTTCTCTAGGGTATCAATTCTAAGGATCACATCGAATCCATGCATGTCAAGTGGTATGATATCCAATTGAATGTTGTGTCTTGAAAAGGAAAGAACACATGAAGGACACACTTTTTGCAACACCGTAGAACCAACCAATGGGGTTTCTAGCATCAAACTATTCTTCTTATGACTAACAGGTAAAGGACAACTATTAAGCACCTCATGTGCAATAAAAGAGTGTGTAGTGCCCGAGTCAACCAAAACAGATATAAAGTAATAAGAAGACAAATCAAAATGAAATAACTCCATCTAACCTGTCACCACTCACGGGTTGACCACCATCCCTGACTAACTCATAGCGTAGAATCTAGTTATTTCCTATTGTTTCCCCTATCCTCAGCTTCCTTGAGTAGACAATCCAGATTGTGACACTTGTGGCAATATGGCAAACCCAATTCCCATATTGTGGCCTAGATGGCCCTGTCACCAATTTTGAAGCAACACTCTGGGCTCCTACAAGCGGAAAACTACAACCTCTTCCCTTACTTTGTGACCATTGCATCAAGGCACTAAACCTTTGTGAAACTCGTGGTGTAGAAAACCTCAACTTCTTAAAGCCTCTAGATGACTACCACTGATACTGTGCAAACCTCTTCTTGGTGCTTGCCTCTTTCTTCTCCTTCACAGACTATTGTATTCTTCGAACAGACTCCACAAACATGGAAAACCTCTCTGGATTCTCCAAAGTAGCAGTTACGGTAGACAACTTAGTGTTCAACCCCTTCTCAAAATGATGAATCCTCTTATCCTCCTTCACAGCCATGTGAGGACAGAACCTCAACAACTCCATAAACCTTACTTCAAACTCATTGATCGTCATGAATTCCCGTCGAATCCTCTTAAACTGACTAATCTTCTCATCAAGATATGTTCGAGGAAAGTACAGACGAATGAAATTGCATTGTAAATCCTCCCAACAGATGATAACATGGGGTCTCTTCTCCTCCTCTATGGCCCACCAATGGCCAGCACTCCCTCTCAGGAGGTACACTGCATGCTTCACCCTATCCTCTTCAGGGATAATCAGGATCTAAAAGGCCTTCTTAAGCTCATTCAACCATACATCCACATCTGTCGGGTCAGTAATTCCCGCATACACAACTGCTCCGACACGGCAAAGCTGCTCAAACATCTTCCCAATACTCAAAGATTCTGTATGGGGGACGAGTGCCCTAGGCTAAGGTGCAGGCATCCTATTCACCATTTGAGTCATTGTTTCCATAAACTACCCAAAAAGTGATTCAGAGGCAGGGTTTTCTATCATGTTTGGGTCAAACTGAGGGACTTCGGGCACTCGATCTTCTCGTGCTTGGTTCCTTGCACCACCACCGAGTGCAACAACACTACTCTCGACAGTATGTTCTTCATGTTCTCTAGACATCTTTAAGCTTTCTCTTCTTCTTCTACATAAGAAGAAGTGACTATAAGATATACTAGAGGACACTAGAATAGACAAAAACCCTAGTCCTAAGTCCCTGTAGACTCAGCAAACCTAAAGCTCTGATACCAACCTGATTGTGACGCCCCATGCCACACAAAGTGAGATTACTCAAAACATAACTGTGGAAGAAAGATTAACGAATAGATTACTGGGAAACACTAAAATTTAAAACCATTTTCATAAAACTGCTAAACAACAAGAACCTTTACATATAAGTCCTTTCACGCCTCAAAGAATATACTAGGCATGTTGTCAACCTATAACCAAAGAACTGTTTGAGAACATATATACATGATTCCACCACATCTGGTATACAAAAGGGCACATAAGAAAGTAGGTTCACGAAACATCTACAAAACATTCCCGAAGACCTGAGTGTATAGGGATGACTCTAGACTCTATCAACAAAAGACATCCAACAACAGTTCCAACCTTATCAACAACTACTCAACCTCCACTACACGATCTTTATCTCTTCATGCTCCTCCACCTAAAAAGGGTGTGGGAAACCCACGGGGTGAGATTCCAAATCTAGCAAGAGATATAAATCACCACCAACTCTATTATTGTCACAGATAAGATAAACTAAGCAGAAGTATAATTACAATTCTGTGAAGCAAGTAAAGATTATTAATAGGAAAAACATTTACTGTATGGTTTATATAACATCTTAATAATTTAAAAGTAATATGAAGAACATGTATAGTTCTTATCAACAACATTGTAAAATGATCAAGCAAGGCCTCATCCAATGTTTTCTTATTTTGATCCTATACATTTATACTAAACAGTTGATTATGTATTTAATTATGCCCCAAGGATTTGAGTCGTACCACCCAAATCCTATGACCACTTGATAAGTCAAAATTAGTGCCATACAAGATCTAGTGGTAGATCTAGAATCTACAACCTCAACTTCTTCGATCAGTATAAGTGAACATGTAGTGAAATCATGGGTCTACTGCTTCCATCAACATATAGTCTAGCTGTGCAGATTTAGCCCACTTGGTATAGGTCACGGTGCTAGTGAGTTATGACTATAGACGTAATTTTTAAGGATATGGCTTGCGGCCAATCTCATGATATAAATTGTGGAGCTACAGTCTAAAGTTTCACTCTTCCAGGTATGGCTCATAGCCAATCCTGTGATACATATACATTCAGGACACAAGAAAATACCTCAACTTGTGCTATCAATATTCAACAATATGTGTTCTGAGTTAAACTTGTTTCACTATTCAGCAAGTGCTGACATTGAATGGATCTATGGCACAGGGAAAACTACACTATTAGATTCCACTTGATTAATTAGGTTATTTAAGCATCTTAGCATGAATCAAGATACAACATACAAACCCTGAAGAAGTTCTACAAAAACAAGACATGACTCATCACTAGAACATATTGAAAACATACAAGGTGTGATCTCATCACAACATCAATTTATGCATGTTATTCATCAAATGTCCATTACAAAGACCAATGTCCATCATGAGGACTACATATCTTGGGCTGAAAACCCCTCCTCTCCTGATTGACGAAAATCATCTCAAGCAAGGCAATAAGCCAACATTAGATCATACGACCATTCACCTCCTCTTTTAAGGATGTCAACAACACTTTAAGCCTCACAAGACCCATTCAAATAGATCATAACCACCACAACTCATACCTAGCTATGTACATCAACTGATATTACCTACATGGTTAGAAACGTATAACAAGAGAGCAATGAATCATCAACATCATCATCTCATAGGACTCATGCCATACATTTTACATCATTACAATTAAGGTTTCACTTCACCCGATTAGGGTTTACAAGGTTGGATCAACAACCACCCTTAGGTCATCACTTTTCCTTATCATTATAAGATAAAGGTTATAGGAACATGCCTTGTATCATCATACACACGACCACCCCATAGAGTATCACATCTTATCATGTTACCCTAACATCAACATGGTGTATCATAAACACTACCACAAGGCACCGATTAGGGTTTCCATATATGGTATCAGTTAACCCTAAGTGTGATGGGAAACCACTCCAGGGGAGGGTTATCGGTATACTTACTCAAGGTGTATATCAGTTTATCATCACCCTGGGTGTGTCGGGCACAACCCCTCAAGAAAAGGGTGTCGGACAACCCCCTTCTATTCGACAACACCATCATAGGGGTGTGATAGACCTTAAGGGGATAACGGGCATCATTGGTTATTCAGGCAATGCTCAAGCCGTGACAGCTGCTTGGGTTATTAAGTTGCAACGTCCCCAAAGGTATCGGGCTAGCAACACATCAAGTCGAGATGGGTAGAGCCCTGACAAGCAATATTCATTACTCTAAACAACGTACCAAGGGTTGTAACACCAAGATATGATAACTGCACTCCTCATCATATATCATCCAGTAGCGTTATGCCAGGTAACAACCAAAAATGAGACTAAAACAACCCATGGAAGAACAAGGTATGACAGCCTAAGGCTCACCCAGAACGTGTCAACTTATACACAACCAAGATCGTGATGACCAACCTATATCAACATCCATCATCTATAATTCTAGGAGTTTCCAAGCAAGGACAACCATCAACAAAGTATGTCGGGCTAAGTCTCCCAATGATCATGACAGACTGTCACAAAGGGTGATGGTCAGGGGTGTCACAGGTCATGATGGCCACCCAAAGCCTAACGACCTAACCTATATGTCAGCCTCCACATACATATCTACCTCATCATCTCCTACCTTAGTATGGCCTTACAAACAAGCTAGAAAGGTGCAACTAAAGTGCAACATCTCAACAAGGTTCATTTTCCAAAATAGAATACTAAACTACTCAAAAGAGTTACTAGCATGCAAGAAATAATGGGCCAAGATACCAAGCAAGAAGTGATAATAACAAAGAGGGTTTAGAATTATATAACCCACCTCAAGGATCACCACCAAGCCCTAAGCTCCAAGGTAAAGCTCCATGCTTCACGAGCTCAAGGTAGAAGAAGATGCTCCAAGTTGGATCACCACAACACCTCGAAGAGATAAGAGGGAACCATGGTTAAGAGAACATGAGAGGGAAAGGAAGTAGCCAACATCAATGGTCGAGAAAAAGAAAGAAGGAGAAAAAGAAGAGATAAGGATCATGGCTTATCAAGGAAGAAGATGAAAAGAGAACACCACAAGCTTAGGCTCTTCCACCAAGCTCAAGATTGGCCACCAAGGAGAGAATGCAAGGATAACCAAATGACTTCTCTTTCATGGAGAGAAAGAGATATATATACAAGAGAGAGAAATGGAAAGGTGTCATCACCTTGGAACTCTAGGTGACACATGTCCATGAAGAAAGAGCCACATGCAACACCATGCAATAAGGTGATAAGAACCATGCCTCACCCACTAGGTCACCTTCCTAGGTCAAGGCCGATACACACACACACTCCCTTCACAAATTGATAGGGATGAAACCCTAGAGCCACAAACTAATATGGTGCATCACTAGTCACCACAAAATGATAGGAGGTTTCCTCAAGACATCCATAAACCGATACAAGGCCATTCTAAGACTCTCAACCCAGATACAACACTCCTAGGTGCAAGCCACACCTCTAACATGAGTGTAGAACATCACCAAGGATGTCACCACTCAAACAAGACTCACCAAGGTGCCCATCTCATTCTCTTTCCTCTAGATGATGCCAAGAGAGAGAAGGAACACACTAGAGGTGGCAAACTTGCACATCAACCTCTTCTCTTGGGTGAATTGCAATTTGCACCAAACTTCTCCACAAAACACAAGGATGAAGCTCAAGCAAGGAACTCAAGCTTCAAACATGCCCTAATTACATCTTAGATGATTAGAGAAAGGATCTAAGAAACATACTTAAGCAAAACAAATAGGGTTATCCCAAAACAAAGGTTAGGGTCCTTACAAGCCATAAACCCCTAATAGGGATTTTGCCCCCGAAATCCTAATAGAAAATGGAAAGGTACTTCCTCCTCATCTCTTCCTTGAGCTCCCACATGGCTTCCTCAACACCGCGATGATGCCAAAGAACTTTTACAAGCACAAGGTCTTTCCTCTTTAACTTCTTCACTCTCTGATCAAGGATCAACACTGGACCTTCCACATAGGTCATATTCTCATCAAGCTCCACTTCCACAGGCTGTAACACTTATTCAGTATCTAGATGATACTTCCTCAACATACTCACATGAAATGCTGGATGCAACTTGTGCAACTTAGGAGGCAACTCCAACCAATAAGCCACCTTCCTAACATGTGCCATCACTGGGTAGGGCCCCATATACCTGGGAGCCAACTTACCCTTCTTCCCAAACCTCAGAACAACCTTCCAAGGAGAGACCTTCAGATATACCTTGTCTCCTAGTTGGAACTCCAAGGGTCTATGACAATTATCCAAATATGACTTTTGTCTATCCCGTGCTGCCTTTAATTGTTGATGTATCACTTTGATATTTTCTATCATCTGCTGCACAAGCTCAGGACCAAGAAATCGGTACTCACATTTCTCATACCAACACAACGAAGATCTACAATGTCTCCCATATAATGCCTCATATAGTGCCATGTCAATACTACTCTAATAGTTGTTTTTGTAGGAAAACTTTATCCAACTGAGATGTACATCCCAATTTCCTAAAAATTTAAGAACACATGCCCTCAACAAATCCTCTACGTTCTGAATGGTCCTTTTAGATTAACCATCTGTCTGTAGGTGGAAATCAGTACTATACTTTAACTACGTACCCAATGTTGTGTTCAGTTGCTCCCAACAATGACTTGTGAACTGAGGACCTCTATTAGATACGATAGTAGCTGTAACACTATGAAAGAACACTATCTCATCCACATAGACTTGGGCAAGCTTCTCTGCTATGAACATTGTCTTCACAGGAAGGAAATGTGCTGACTTGGTCAACATGTCAATGATCACCCAAATGGAATCATAACCCTTGGTTGTCTTAGGAAGACCAACCACAAAGTCCATAGCTACATGGTTCCACTTCCACTGAGGTATAGACAATGGTTGTGACATCCCCGCGGGCTTCTAATGCTCATCTTTGACTTGTTGACATACTGCTCGTCTTGCAAAGAGCTCAGTTACATCTTTCTTCAAGCCTGGCCACCAATACACTTCCTTCAGATTATGGTACATCTTGGTACTACCTGGGTGCATAGCATACATGGAAGAATGAGCCTCCTCTACCACCATATTCCTTAGGTTATCTACATTAGGAACCACTATCATGTTATGGCAACAAATTGTCCCATCATCCATCTCATGAAATCCATATGCTTCTCACTGCTAAACTTTGATCTAATATGTTGTATCATAGTATATAACTATTGAGATTCCCTGATCTACTGTCTCAGCATAGGTTTCACTTATAACTATGCCAACAATCCGGCTAACAAGGAGACTTCGAACTTGACATTCATCTGACGTAAGGAGACCAACATGTCTCGCTTGTAGGACATCAGCGTACTTAATTGGCCTTTATCCATGGATGAGGATGAAGACTTCCTGCTCAACACAGTTGCTACGACATTCATCTTTCCTAGTTGTGATAATCAATCGTGCAGTCATAATATTTGATCAACTCCATCCAACGATGCTATTTCATATTCAATTCATGTTGTGAAAAGATGTACTTCAGGTTCTTGTGATCCGTGAAGACCAGACACTTTTTCCCATATAGGTAGTGCCTCCAAATATTTAAAGCATGAACCACTGCAACTAACTCCAAATTGTGAGTCAGATAATTCTCCTCCTGTTTCTTAAGTTGTTTAGAAGCAAAAGAAACCACTTGCTTGTCCTGCATCAACACGCATCCCAAAACATTCTTAGATGCATCACAAAAGACGATGTATCCCTTTCCTTATTCAGGAAAAACTAGACCCAATGCACTTGTCAACTTCTCCTTCAACATATGAAAAGTACATTGACATTTCAACTTCTCCTTCAACATATGAAAAGTACATTGGCATCTGTCATCCCAAACGAATGGCACATCCTTCCTCATCGACTTAGTTATGGGTAGGGATATAGCACTGAAGTCCTTGATGTACCTCCTGAAGTAGCTTGCCAAATGTAGAAAACTACACACTTCTATCGGTGTCTTCAGCTGCTCCCACTCTATCACAGACTCCACCTTATTAGGATCTACACATACTCCTTCGGTAGATATAA
The DNA here is from genome assembly GCA_963693085.1 of Alisma plantago-aquatica. Taxonomy (NCBI): domain Eukaryota; kingdom Viridiplantae; phylum Streptophyta; class Magnoliopsida; order Alismatales; family Alismataceae; genus Alisma; species Alisma plantago-aquatica. The sequence goes on along the minus strand of OY856411.1, from coordinate 365,352,525 downwards.
CATGCCCCAAGAAAGCTACCTCCCTCAACCAGAACTCACACTTTCTAAACTTAGCATAAAGCTGGTGTTGTCTCAACACCATCAACCCCTGACGAAGATGTTGTTCATGTTATTGATTGTCCTGACTGTATATCAAGATTTCATCTATAAATACCATCACAAACTAATCAAGGAATGGTCAACACACCCTATTCATTAAATCCATGAATGTTGTTGGTGCATTAGTCAGCCCAAACGGCATAACCACAAAGTGATAGTGACTATACCTCATCCTAAAAGTAGACTTTGGTATGTCATCCTCCTTGATCCTTAACTGGTGCTATCCTGACCTGAAATCTATCTTTCAGAACATCATCACACCACACAACATGTAAAATAGGTCATCTATTCTCAGCAAAGGGTACTTATTCTTTATCATCCCAAGGTGACGTACTCGGCTTGATGAAACCTTTGTCAAGAAGTTCTTGCAACTGTCTCTTCAACTCTTCCATCTTTGTTGGTGCCATCCTTTACGGTGTCGGAGCTATCAGTTGCATTCTGGGGACCATATTGATCTCAAAATCAATTTCACAAGGTGGGGAAACACCTAGAAATTCCTCAGGAAACACATCCTCGAACTCCCTAACCACTGGCAGCACCTGAATTCTAGGATTATTTGCCTCAAAATCTGTCAAGTGTGCCAAAAACACATTGCAACCTTATCTCAAAAGATTCCTTGCTCCCATAGCTGATACAAACATCTCCCTAGAAGATCTACGTCTCACTACCATCCACAAACATCACTTTCTTGGAACTACAATCCAAGACCAATCTATACTTCTCCATGGTATCCATTCTAAGGATCACATTGAATCCATGCATGTCAAGTAGTATGATATCCACTTGAATGTTGTGTCCTAAAAAGGAAAGAACACATGAAGGACACACATTCTACAACACCGCAGAACCAACCAATGTGGTTTCTAGCAACAAACTATTCTTCTTACGACTAACAGGCACAGGACAACTACTAAGCACATCACGTGTGATAAAAGAGTGTATAGCACCCAGGTCAACCAAAATAGATATAAAGCAAGAAGAAGACTCAGAATGAAATAACTCCATCTAACCTCTCACCACTTGCGGGTTGACCACTATCTCCGGCTGACTCATAGCATAGAATATATCCATTGCATGTTGTCACCCCCATCCTCAGCTTCCTTGAGAAGACGATCCATCTTATGACGCTTGGTTACATCATCATTCTCCTACATCACTGTTCTATTGTCGTTGCAAGTCCTACTAACTCTGCCTCGGTTGCTGGGTCACTACTTCACCCCTCTTTGGACATTCTCACCTCAGATGTCCAATCTATCCACACTTGTGGCAATCCCAGTTCCCATATTGTGGCCTAGATGGCCCTATCACTGATGTTGAACCAACACTCTGGGCTCCTACAAGTGGAAAACTATGACCTCTTCCTTACTTTGTGACCATTTGCATCGAGGCACTAAACCTCAGTGAAACTGGTGGTGCAGAAAACCTCAGCTTCTTATGGCCTTGAAATGACTACCCCTGAGACTGTGTAGACATCTTCTTGCCTCTCTCTTCTCCTTCACAGACCATTCTATCCTTCAAACAGACTCCACAAACGTAGCAAACCTCTCTCAATTCTCCAAAGCAGCATCTGGGGTAGACACCTTAGTGCTCAACCCCTTCTCAAAATAATGAATCATGTCGTCCTTCGTCGCAACCATGTGAGGACATAATCTCAACAACTCCATAAACCTTTCTTCATACTCATTGATCATCATGGATCTGTGTTGAATCCTCTCAAACTAACTGATCTTCTCATCAAGATATGTTCTAGGAAATTACTTACGAATGAACTCACGTCGAAACTCCTCCCAACCAACCACAACATCAGGTCTCTTCTCCTCCTCTATGGTCCACCAATGTCCAACACTCCCTCTTAGGAGGTACACTGCATTCTTCACCTTATCCTCTTCGAGGATACTCATGATCTTAAAGGCCTTCTCAAGCTCAGTTAGCCACAGATCTGCAATCGTTGGGTCAGTTGTTCCCGCATACTTAATTGCTCTGACACGGCGAAGCCGCTTAAAAGTCTTCCCAGTACTCAAAGATTTAGTATGGGGGATGGGTGCCCTAGGCTTAGGTGCAAGTATCCTATCTTCCATATGAGTCATCGTTGCCATAAACTGCCCAAAAACAATTGGAAGGTAAGGTTTTCTATCATGGCTGCGTCAAATTGGGGGACTTCAGGAACCCGATCTTCTTGTACTTGGTTCCTTGTACCACCACCTACTGTAACAACACTACTCTCAGCAGCATGTTCTTCATGTTCTCCAGACATCTTTAAGCTTTCTCTTCTTCTGCATAAGCAAAAGTGACTATAAGATAGACTGGAGGATTACTAGAATAGACACAAACCCTGGTCCTAGGTCCCTGTAGACTCAGCGAACCTAAAGCTCTGATACCAACCTGATTGTGATGCCCCATTCCATACAAAGTGAGATTACTCAAAAAATAACTGTAGAAGAAAGATTAAAGAACATATTATAGGAAAACACTAAAAATTTAAAACCATTTTCATAAAATTGCTTAATAGCAAGAACCTTCACATATAAGTCCTTTCATGCCTCAAAGCATATACTAGGCATGTTGTCAACCTGTAACCAAAGAACTGTTCCAGAACATATATACATGATTCCACCATATCTGGTATACAAAAGGGCACATAAGAAAAGCACGTTCATGAAACATCTACAAAACATTCCTAAAGACCTGAGTGTACATGGATGACTCTAGACTCTATCAATAAAAGACACCCAACAACACTTCCAACCTTATTAGCTACTGCTCCTCTTACTACTCGTCAACCTCCCCGACACAATCTCTATCTCTTCATACTCATCCACAAAAAAAGGTGTGGGAAACCCATAGGGTGATATTTCAAATCTCAGTGGGAGATATAACTCACCACCAACTCTATTATTATCATAGATAAGATAAACTAAGTAGTAATATAATTAAAATTATGTGAAATAGGTAATGATTATTAATAGGAAAAACATAGACTGTCTGATTTATGGAACATCTTAATAATATAAAAGGAATATGAAAAACATGTATATTTCTTATCAAAAACATTGTAAAAAGATCAAGCAAGGCCTCATCCAATGTTTTCTTATTTTGATCCTATACAATTATACTAAATGGTTGATTATGTATTTCATTATGCCCCAAGGATTTGAGTCATACCACCCAAATCCAACTGACCACTTGATAAGTCAAAATTGGTGCCATACAAGGTCTAGTGGAAGAGACAGAGTCCACGACCTCACCTTCCTTGGTCAGTATGAGTGAACATGCAGTGACATCATGGGTCAATTGCTTCCAGTGATGTATAGTCTAGCTCTACAGATTTATCCCATCTTGGTACAAGTCACGACGCTAGTGAGTTACGACTGTAGACACACTCTTCCAGGATATGTCTTGCGCCAATCCTGTGATATAGATTATGGAGCTACAGTCTAAAGCTGCACTCTTGCAAGTATGGCTCATAGCCAATCCTGTGATACATATACATTCATGACACAAGAAGATACCTCAACTTGTACCCCACATATTCAACAATATACGATCCGATTTAAACTCGTTTCACTAGTAAGAAAGTGATGACACTGAATGGATCTATGTCACATGATAAAGTACACTATTAGATTCCACTTTATTAATTAGGTTATTTAAGCATCTTGGCATTAATCAAGTTACAATGTACAACCTTGAAACAAGTTCTACATAAACAAGGCATATCTCATCACTAGAACATACTGAAAACATACAAGGTGTGATCTCATCACATCATCACTTTATGCTTGTTATTCATCATATGTCCATTACAAGGACCAATGTCCCTCATGAGGACCACATATCTTAGGGTGACAACCCCTCCTCTTCTCACTAAGGAAAATCATCTCAAGCAAGGAAATAAGCCAACATTAGGTCATAAGACCATTCACCTCCTCGTTCAAGGATGTCAATAACACTTTAAACCTCACAAGGCCCATTCAAATAGATCATAACAACCACAACTCATATGTGGCTATATACATCAACTGATATTACCTGCATGGTTAGAAACATATAATAAGAAAGTAGTACATCGTCAACATCATCATCTCATAGGACTCATGTGATACATTTTACATCATACATTTTACATCATTACAATTAGGGTTTCACTTCACCCGATTAGGGTTTACAAGGTTGGATCAACAACCACCCTTAGGCCATCACTTTTCCTTATCAGTATGAGACATGTTTTAAGATAAAGGTTATAGGAACATGACCCTTATCATCATACACACGACCACCCCATAGAGTATCACATCTTATCATGTGACCCTAACATCAACATGGTGTATCATAAACACCACCAAAAGTAACCCATTAGGATTTTCACATATGGTATTAGTTAACCCTATGTGTGTCGGGAAACCACTCTACAGGGTGGGGGGGTTTGGTTATCAATCTACCTACTCAAGGTCTATACCGGTTTATCATTATCATGGGTGTTTTGGGCACAATCCCTCAAGGAAAGGGTGTCGGCCAACCCCCTTCTATCAGACAACACCATCACAGGGGTGTGACGGGCGTCGAGTGGAGAACGGGCATTGTTGGTGTATTGGGAAATGCTCAAGTCGTGATGACTACTAGGGTTATCGAGATGCAACACCCCCAAAGGTATTAGGCTAGCAACACATCAGGCTATGATGGGTAGAGCCCTGGAGAGCAATGTTCATCACTCTAAACAACGTACCCAAGGTCACAACAACAACTATGACAACTACACTTGTGATAACCCGTATTTTAGGGTTCCGATACCACATATAGAATATGAAGACCTTAAATGATTATTAGATATAATTTAGTCCAATTATAATGAATAGCTTTTTATTCACCGACTTGGGAACTTATGAGTGCAAGAGGTCCATTTGGTAGTCATAATAAAATCAAGTGGCCAATTGATGACACTTGAGGTATATAGGAATCCAAATGGTTCAATTATGAATACTAGAGCGCATGATGATCAAGATCACGAGCTCAATATTATTTCATCAAGGTTGGTGAATAATTGATTCATAGTTGAGGTTTACACACTTATTTATGAGACTAATTGAGGAATTTAGTTAGATGACCAATTATTGCAATTTACATCTCAAACTTAGTAGTATGAGGCCTTGGGTTATAAGGGACGTATGGTTCAAGTTTCATGAGAATAAGAGGTTTCTACTAGAAGATATAAGAATTTGAATTTATTGATATTTGATTTAAATGTCCTGCCAAACCTTAGTCATCTGGTTATTATTTAAGAAATATGAAAGGCTGTGACATTGATATGTCACACATATATGCTTTGGGTTGCGCAAGCTATACTTGTAGGTCATAGATCCACTTAAGGGCGAGGCAATCATGGCCCTAGACAACTGGCCAAAGGTTCACACCTTATCTTCAACCCCCGACGTTTTAGGAACAGGTGGAGGATGACTAAGCCCTGCTTCTCTTGAACGGCCACACCTATATTGCGACCTCCATGCAATGATGGTTGGGAATTAGATCTACAGTACTCAGGGATTTTGAGAAAACCCTCGCACAACCACTCTGGTACAGAAATTAGGGAGAATCAGACTCCTTTCCCTTCATCATTCTCCACCCATAGAACCGTTAGAAACCCCAAACCACAACAACAAGAAGAAGGAGACCTGTAGGCATCAAGGAGTGCAATAAAGTGGAGGAGGACTGTCACCACTGACATATCCATATCATGAGAGTTACTAAACACTACTGAAGAGTCCCCAGTGCACCTGAGCTCGCTAACACTAGCCATAGAGGCCAACCACAGGAATCGGTCAATGTGCATCCCCACTTCCTTTGAAAACTTCCAGCAAGTCCATGTGATGTCTGAGGACCTACCTGGTGTCTTGTATGGACGAGGAAAATAGAGGGTCGCAAATCCCCAATCTGGGTCGCCTTCCTTCGCCCTGGCTCTAATAGGCTTCCCTCAGTGATTGGTGGATCCCTCCTCATTCACCGAGGATGATATTAGGTGTGAACCAATACTTGGAAAGTTCTGTGTGAGTATCATATGAGGACGATGATGCCGAGCCGTCAAGGTTCTATTCCATGGCGGCACCTGCTCTGCATAAATAGGAAGAACTAGAGCGATTGTGAGGAAGCGAGAGAGAGATAGAGAGAAATTGAACTCTACAACCCAAGCAGAGAACCAAGAAGGCGTCGGATACGGACATGGCGGTGTGGCCTCAACCTGGCGCATCGGAGGAAGCTTTGTCTCTCTCTCCCTCTCTTCAATGCACAATTTGGAGATCACGAGGAAAGCAGGAGGACGGACTCGTGACTTGCAGATGGTCGAGTCTCATAGTAGGTGAGACCAAATCCCCATCTGATTCAATCATGAACCCAAGCGGCTTAGGCCTGGGGCAGCAGTGCCCTCTGGGGACACGTGGCACCATCCAGTTGGCCAAAAAGGATATAATTCACTCGAAAATCCAGTATATGTACATATCTTAGAAAATGCATTATAAATAGCTCCAGTGTCCTATAAATCCCTTAAAAATACCACCAGACTCATAAAATTGTCTACTTCATTATATGATCCCTAAATCAGACCTGTGAAGAAGTATTATGGTTGATTTTCCAATTACAAGATGATGCTTCTTTTAAGATTATTTGAATAGTATAATTAGAATATAGTGGCCATAAAACTAGGAAATATTACTCTTGAACACTAATATCATTTGGATACTAAATACAACCTTTGATATTAATGAAATGTCCAAATACTAGGTCTTTTGATATTAGAATGGAATTAGATGCTTTTAACCTCATATTAATTCTAGAAAATAAATAAATCATCAAAAAATATGAAATTTGGACCAGACCCTTATAATAACATCTTGATCAATAGAAAAATATAATACATATGTTCTATATTAGTAAACCTAGGGTTGACCTAAATCCTAATCTGGACCTAATATACCATTATTTATGATGTACATATATTAATGATGATTAATTTCTATTAATCAGGTGATGACCAGATTATGTAGATGATGCAGAATATAAATAGGAATCTCTGAACTTAGGTACGTGGACTTTATCTAAGTATATGACTAGTTTTCTTATATGCAATAGCTATGATGTATTGCTTGTCTTTATTTGAGAATATTGCTTGGATGTACTATAATTATAGTATCTTCGCCATTTCAATAAGAACAACAAAGTATATAGATGGTTTGTAGCTACTAAGTAGATATATGCTCTCTCTCTCTATCCCTCTCTCCCTCTCTCTCAATCCTCTCTCTCTATTCCTCTAAATATAAGGTCGGCACTCGGTCCGCATAGCCCAAGGGGCAGGGAAAAATGAAGTGCGACATCTCTCTCTATCTCCCCCCCTAAATATACGGTCGACACTCGGTCCCCATAGCCCAAGGGGCAGGGGAAATATGAAGTGTGATACTACTTAGTAGTACAACTAAATCAAAAGACATCTAAAATATGTGTTTACTTGATTATCGCTTTAAATAATGTTTTCTTTTACTATTTCTTTCTCAAGTTATTTCAATTATGCAAGCATATTAGTATGTATCTTTCTACCCACATACACAACACCTTATGTGTTGATTCTTTGTTTCATGTATGTTTTTGGTTCAGAGCTAGCATGAGAGAAAAAGAATAGGGTGTGAGCAAGTTGTTTAGGTTACCTATTGTCTAGGATCCTGGTTAGCATACATGTTTAGACTGTGTAATTTTCTATTTTTCAATATGTAAATGTAATCCAAGATGTAATAATTCATGTTGTAAATATAAGTGTTATTGTTGAGAAATGTTATGGTTGTATGTTCATGTATGCACATATTGCTTCCGCATCGCTCTCAGATGTAATTGTTAACATTTTCGGATTTGTCCTCTCGGGCCTTCTAAGTCTCGAGATGGAAAAATGCAGGGACATTACATTTGGTATCAGAGCATGAACAATAGCTACACCTGACAATTTCTCACCATGAAACATAAAACTAAACTTCATGTTTCACTTAAAACCCTAGAAACTTAGTAAGTTGTTCTATAGGAATAAGGTTTGACCTAGCCTCTAGGTCAGAACCTAGATGTTCGAGAACTAGGTTTAGACCAGTGTTTGAAACCCTTTCCATATAGAGCTCATATGTATTGGGTAGCTACACTAGTGTACACCATGTTCTCACCATTTTACTAGGTGACATGGAACTTGACTATCTATTGTGTGTTGGACACTCGATTTTGCTGATTTGGTTTTGTTTTCCAATCGGCTCGAGCCTCGACAGTTTTCTCTGACGTCTGCTTTCTCAGAGAAAATTATATAATATTTTATTAGATATATGTAAATATGAGAATGTGTCCCTCACACAGGAGAGTAGTAAGTTTTCATACAACCTAAGTGAAAGGATGTGACATCAATCTAGAAAAGAGAGTAGATTTATATTAGATGTCTAGAGCCTTATTGTATATGTGACAATTAGAGTATATGACATATTTATATATGAAATAAGAAGGTGTAATCTTACCTAAGTTTGATCTCTGATGATGTAAGTTTCCTTATAAAAGATTTAAGTTGCATATGAGATAAATCCAATTTTGGAAAATCTAAGCCAACTCTTGATGACGAAAAAGAAAAAAGAAAAAAAGCATACTCCCTTATTACTAAGGCAATCTGAGTTAAGATAAAGTTGAATGTGCATAAGCATCAAGCTCTTTTACAAAGGAGGACCCCCGTGTTAGGATGAGATACACGGTGAACTCCAGAGAGAGTAAGACCCATAGGGAGAGGGTCATAGGACCTACCCCTAATATATGAAAAATATGTGATACATGTAAAATGATGTGTCCTAAGATGGGCTACTCATGAGTAGATGAGTTGAGTCCTTTTGGCATGATGCAATCCTATGTGTGAGAGTTGGGTACAAATAATGTTATGGGTAGAAAAATCATAAATTGAAAGTCAACCTTTTGATTGAGTTATGTCCTAGCTCGAGTGGCATATGCTTGTGAAGCTCATTGTTAGCTGCAAGTGAGGTGACATAAGAAAATCTAATTCAAGAGAGTAAAATGCCTTATGCATACGATACTCACACATGTTGTACCTTCTTATTCTATTTCTTTATATATGATGGTAGAAACCTCACTTGAGCTATTTTAATGATTATATATGAAGAATCACTCATATAAGCTTGACCTATTCTATAATTTCCCCCTATCTTAAATGAAAGATATAAGTTTGAAGTCATGATAAGATTGACTCAACATATTCTCTTTCCCTTCATATCATACATGATAGGTATAAATTTTCAAAGCATGAGCTTGAAATAAAGATATATTTGGGTTATAGACAACATGATCAAAAATATAGTCCTCAACCTCGCTCCTTATGAATCTAAGCTTCTACTTTGATAATTAATCTCACATAATAAGGTGAAACCCTAATGAACAATGATGAATATTAATTCCCTTTACTGATGAAATCCTAGTATGATGTTGATTATAAACCACATTAATGATGTAATCATGATAATTCTAGTAATTGGAGATGTGACATCTTGACATCACCTTACATAGGCTAGTAGGGTGAAAGATGAAACCTTTAGTAATATCTCCTTAATTTCTTATGAGCAAATAAAACTTTGTCCTTAAGGGACTATGGGGATTTAAATCCAAAAATACGACAATGTTATGTTATGACTAAGATATTAAGTGATGATTCAAATCTTCCAAAAACAAACATGATGCTTCAACCTATATAAGGTGGGGTGGTTACACCCAAGGTACTTTAAAATCCTAAGATGACAACTCAGGGTATATCTAGAACTATGATAGCTTTGATACCTAGGAGTGCTGACCTATATGAAGTTGGACTCCTTGATATCCCCTTTTGTATGACATTAGTTGAATTTCGAGGACAAAATTCCATATAAGATGGGGTGAATGTGATAACCCGGATTTTAGGGTTCTGATACCACATAGAATATGAAGACCTTGAATGATTATTAGATATAATTTAGTCCAATTACAATGAATAGCTTTTTATTCACCGACTTGGGAACTTATGAGTGCAAGAGGTCCATTTGGTAGTCATAATAAAATCAAGTGGCCAATTGATGACACTTGAGGTATATAGGAATACAAATGGTTCAATTATGAATACTAGAGAACATGATGATCAAGATCACGAGATCAATATTATTTCATCAAGGTTGGTGAATAATTGATTCACAGTTGCGGTTTAAACACTTATTTATGAGACTAATCGAGGAATTTAGTTAGATGACCAATTGTTGCAATTTACATCTCAAACTTAGTTGTATGAGGCCTTGGGTTATGTGGGACCTATGGTTCAAGTTTCATGTGAATAAGAGGTTTCTACTAGAAGATATAAGAATTTGAATTTATTGATATTTGATTTAAATGTCCTGCCAAACCATAATGATCTGGTTATTATTTAAGAAATATGAAAGGCTGTGACATTGATATGTCACACATATATTCTCTGGGTTGCGCAAGCTGTACCTATAGGCCATAGATCCACTTAAGGGTGAGACAATCATTGCCCTAGACAACTGATCCAAAGGTTCAAACCTTATCTTCAAACCCCGACATTTTAGGAATAGGTGGAGGATGACTAAGCCTTGCTTCTCTTGAACGGACACACCTATATTGTGACCTCCATGCGATGATGGTTGGGAATTAGATCCACAGTACTCAGGGCTTTTGAGAAACCCCTCACACAACCACTCTGGTACAAAAATTAGGGAGAACCACACTCCTTTCCCTTCATCGTTCTCCACCCATAGAACCGGTAGAAACCCCAAACCACAACAACAAGAAGAAGGAGACCTGTAGGCATCAAGGAGTGCAATAAAGTGGAGGAGGACGGTCACCACTGACATATCAATATCATGATAGTTTCTAAACACTACTGAAGAGTCCCCAGTGCAACCAAGCTCACCACCACCAACCATAGAGTCCAACCATAGGAACCCGTTAACGTGCATCCCCACTTCCTTTGAAAACTTCCATCAAGTCCATGTGATGTCTGAGGACCTACCTGGTGTCTTATATGGGTGAGGCAAACACAGGGTCACAAATCCCCAATCTGCGTCACCTTCCTCTACCCTAGCTCTAATAGGCTACCGTCAGTGATTGGTGGATCCCTCCTCGTTCACCGAGGATGATCGTAGGTGTGCACCAATACTTGGAAAGTTCTACGGGAGTATCATCTAAGGACAATGATGTCGAGCCGTCAAGGTTCTGTTCCATGGAGGCACTTGCTCTGTGGAAACAGGAAGAACTGGAGCGATTGTGAGGAAGCAAGAGAGAGATAGAGAGAGATCAAACTCTACAACCTAAGCAGAGAACCAAGCATGCATCAGGTACGGCCATGGTGGTGTGGCCTCGACCTGATTCATCGAAGGAAGCTTTGTCTCTCTCTCTCTCCCCCTCTCTTCAATGCATAATTTAGAGATTGTGAGGAAAGTAGGAGGACAGACTCGCGACTTGCAGATGTTCGAGTCTCAGAGTAGGCGAGACCAAATCCCCATCCAGTTCAATCATGAACCCAAGTAGCTTAGGCCTGGAGCAGAAGTGCCCTCTGGGGACACGTGGCACCATCCAGTTGGCCAAAAAGGTAATAATTCACTCGAAAAATAGTATATGTATGTATCTTAGAAAATGCATTATAAATAGCTCCAGTGTCCTATAAATCCCTTAAAAATACCCCCAAACTCATAAAAATGTCTACTTCCTTATATGATCCCTAAATCATACCTTTGAAGCGGTATTATAGTTGATTTTCCATTTACAAGATGATGCTTCTTTTAAGATTATTTGAATAGTATAATTAGCATATAGTGGCCATAAAACCTAGAAATATTACTCTTTGAATATTACTTGGATGTACTATAATTATAGTATCTTCACCATGTCAATAAGAATAACAAAGTATATAGATGGTTTCTAGCTACTAAGTAGATATATGCTCTCTCTCTCTCTCCCTCTCTCTCAATCCTCTCTCTCTATCTTCCTCTAAATATAAGGTCGGCACTCGGCCCCCATAGCCCAAGGGGTAGGAAAAAATGAAGTGTGACATCTCTCTCTATCTCCCCCCTAAATATAAGGTCGGCACTCGGTCCCCATAGCCCAAGGGGTAGTGGAAAAATGAAGTGCGACACTGCTTAGTAGTACAAACACATCAAATGACATCTAAAATATATGTTTACTTAATTATTGCTTTAAACAATGTTTTCTTTTACTCTTTCTTTCTCAAGTTATTTCAATTATGCAAGCATATTAGTATTTATCTTTCTACCCACATACACAACACCTTGTGTGTTGATTCTTTGTTTCACGTATGTTTTAGGTTCAGAGATAGCATGGGAGAAAAAGAACAGGGTGTGAGCAAGTTGTTCAGGTTACCTATTGTCTAGGATGCTAGTTAGCATACATATTTAGACTATGTAATTTTCTATTTTCAATATGTAAATGTAATCCAAGATGTAATAATTCATGTTGTAAATATAAATGTTATTGTTCAAAAATGTTATGGTTGTATGTTCATGTATGTGCATATTGCTTCCGCATCGCTCTCTGATGTAATTGCTAACATTTTCGGATTTGTCCTCTCCGGCCTTATAAGTCTCGAGATGGCAAAATATGGTGACGTTACAGTTGGTATCAGAGCATGAACAATAGCTACACCTGAAAATTGCTCACCATGAAACATAAAACTAAACTTCACCTTTCACTTAAAACCCTAGAAACTTAGTAAGTTGTTCTATAGGAATAAGGTTTGACATAGTCTCTAGGTTAGAACCTAGATGTTCGAGAACTAGGTTTAAATCAGTGTATGAAACCCTTTCCATATAGAGCTCATATGTATTGGGTATATACACTAGTCTACACCATGTTCTCACCATTTTACTAGGTGACATGGAACTTGACTATCTACTGTGTGTTGGACACTCAATTTTGCTGATTTGGTTTTATTTTCCAATCAGCTCGAGCCTCAACAGTTTTCTCCGACGTCTTCTTTCTCGGAGAAAAATTATATAATATTTTATTAGATATATGTAAATATGAAAATGTGTCCCTCACACAGGAGAGTAGTAAGTTTTCATACAACCTAAGTGAAAGGATGTGACATTAGTCTAGAAAAGAGAGTAGATTTATATTATATGTCTGAGCCTTATTGTATATGTGACAATTAGAGTAGATGACAAATTTATATATGAAATAAGAAGGTGTAATCTTACCTAAGTTTGATCTCTGATGATGTAAGTTTCCTTATAAAAGATTTAAGTTCCATATGAGATAAATCCAATTTCGGAAAATCTAAGCTAACTCTTGATGATGAAAAAGAAAAAAGAAAAAAAAGCATACTCCCTTCTTACTAAGGCAATCTGAGTTAAGATAAAGTTGAATGTGCATAAGCCTCAAGCTCTTTTACAAATGAGGACCCCCGTGTTAGGATGAGATACATGGTGAACTCCAGAGAGAGTAAGACCCATAGGGAGACGGTCATAGGACCTACCCATAATATATGAAAAATATGTGATACATGTAAAACGATGTGTCCTAAGATGGGCGACTCCTGAGTAGATGAGTTGAGTCCTTTTGGCATGATGCAATCCTATGTGTGAGAGTTGGGTACAAATAATGTTATGGGTAGAAAAATCATAAATTGAATGTCAACCTTTTGATTGAGTTATGTCCTAGCTCAAGTGACATGCTTGTGAAGCTCATTGTTAGCTGCAAGTGAGGTGACATAAGAAAATCTAATTCAAGAGAGTAAAATGCCTTGTGCATAAGATACTCACACATGTTCTACCTTCTTATTCTATTTCTTTATATATGATGCTAGAAACCTCACTTGAGCTATTTTAATGATTATATATGAAGAATCACTCATATAAGCTTGACCTATTCTATAATTTCCCCCTTTCATAAATGAAAGATATAAGTTTGAAATGATGATAAGATTGACTCAACATATTCTCTTTCCCTTCATATCATACATGAAAGGTATCAATTTTCAAAGCATGAGCTTGAAATAAAGATATATTTGGGTTATAGACAACATGATCAAAAATATAGTCCTCAACCTCGCTCCTTACAAATCTAAGCTTCTACTTTGATAATTAATCTCACATAATAAGGTGAAACCCTAATGAACAATGATGAATATTAATTCCCTTTACCGATGAAATCCTAGTATGATGTTGATCATAAACCACATTAATGATGTAATCATGATAATTCTAGTAATTGGAGATGTGAGATCTTGACATCACCTTACATAGGCTAGTAGGGTGAAAGATGAAACCTTTAGTAATACCTCCTTAACTTCTTATGAGAAAATAAAACCTCTGTCCTTAAGGGACTATGGGGATTTCAATCCAAAAATACTACAATGTTATGTTATGACTAAGATATTAAGTGATGATTCAAATCCTCCTAAAACAAACATGATGCTTCAACCTATATAAGGTGGGGTGGTTACACCCAAGATACTTTAAAATGCTAAGATGACAACTCAGGGTATATCTAGAACAATGATAGCTTTGATACCTAGGAGTGCTGACCTATATGAAGTTGGACTCCTTGATATCCCCTTTTGTATGACATTAGTTGAATTTTGAGGATGAAATTCCAGATAAGATGGGGTGAATGTGATAACCCGGATTTTAGGGTTTTGATACCACAAATAGAATATGAAGACCTTGAATTATTATTAGATATAATTTAGTCCAATTACAATGAATAGCTTTTTATTCACCGACTTGGGAACTTATGAGCGCAAGAGGTCCATTTGGTAGTCATAATAAAATCAAGTGGCCAATTGATGACACTTGAGGTATATAGGAATCCAAATGGTTCAATTATGAATACTAGAGCCCATGATGAAGAAGATCATGAGATTAATATTATTTCATCAACGTTGGTGAATAATTGATTCATTGTTGAGGTTTACACACTTATTTATGAGACTAATCAAGGAATTTTGTTAGATGACCAATTTTTGCAATTTACATCTCAAACTTAGTAGTATGCGTCCTTGGGTTATGAGGGACCTATAGTTCAAGTTTCATGTGAATAAGAGGTTTCTACTAGAAGATATAAGAATTTGAATTTATTGATATTTGATTTAAATGTCCTTCCAAACCTTAGTCATATGGTTATTATTTAAGAAATATGAAAGGCTGTGACATTGGTATGTCACACATATATGCTCTGGGTTGCACAAGTTGTACCTGTAGGCCATAGATCAACTTAAGGGCGAGACAATCATGGCCCTAGATAAGTGATCCAAAGGTTCACACCTTATCTTCAACCCCCAACATTTTAGGAATAGGTGGAGGATGACTAAGCCCTGCTTCTCTTGAATGGACACACCTATATTACGACTTCCACGCATTGATGGTTGGGAATTAGATCCGCAGTACTCAGGGCTTTTGAGCAACCCCTCGTACAACCATTCTAGTATAGAAATTAGGGAGAACCAGACTCCTTTCCCTTCATCGTTCTCCACCCATAGAACTGATAGAAACCCCAAAACACAACAAAAAGAAGAAGGAGACCTGTAGGCATCAAGGAGTGCAATAAAGTGGAGGAGGACAATCGCCACTGACATCTCCATATCATGAAAGTTTCTAAAACACTACTAAAGAGTCCCCAGTGCACCCGAGCTCACCACCACCAGCCATAGAGGCCAACCACAGGAACCGGTCAACGTGCATCCCCACATCCTTTGAAAACTTCCAGCAAGTCCATGTGATGTCTGAGGACCTAACTGGTGTCTTGTATGGACGAGTCAAACACATGTTCGCAAATCCCCAATTTGCGTCGCCTTCCTCTACCCTGGCTCTAATAGGCTGCCCTCAGTGATTGGTAGATCCCTCCTCATTCACCGAGGATGATCGTAGGTGTACACCAATACTTGGAAAGTTCTGCGGGAGTATCATCTAAGGACGATGATGTCGAGTCGTCAAGGTTTTGTTCCATGGCGGCACCTGCACTGCGGAAACAGGAAGAACTGGAGCGATTGCGAGGAAGCGAGAGAGAGATAGAGAGATATCATTTAGATACTAAATACAACCTTTGATATTAATGAAATGTCCAAATACTAGGTCTTTTGATATTAGAATGGAATTAGATGCTTTTAACCTCATATTAATTCTAGAAAATAGATAAATTATCAAAAAATATGAAACTTGGACCAGACCCTTATAATAACATCCTGATCAGTAGAAAAATATAATACATATGTTCTACATTAGTAAACCTAGGGTTGACCTAAATCCTAATTTGGACCTAATATACCATTATTTATGATGTACATATATTAATGTTGATTAATTTCTATTAATCAGGTGATGACCAGATTATGTAGATGATGCATAATGTAAATAGGAATCTCTAAACTGAGGTACGTGGACTTTATCTAAGTATATGACTAGTTTTCTTATGTGCAATAGCTATGATGTCTTGATTGTATTTATTTGAGAATATTGCTTAGATGTACTATGATTATAGTATCTTTGCCATGTCAATAAGAACAACAAAGTATATAGATGGTTTGTAGATACTAAGTAGATATATGCTCTCTCTCATATTAGTATGTATCTTTCTACCCACATACACAACACCTTGTGTGTTGATTCTTTGTTTCATGTATGTTTTAGGTTCAGAGCTAGCATGGGAGAAAAAGAATAGGGTGTGAGCAAGTTGTTTAGGTTTCCTATTGTCTAGGATCCTGGTTAGCATACATGTTTAGACTGTGTAATTTTCTATTTTTCAATATGTAAATGTAATGCAAGATGTAATAATTCATGTTGTAAATATACATGTTATTGTTGAGAAATGTTATGGTTGTATGTTCATGTATGCGCATATTGTTTCCACATCGCTCTCTGATGTAATTGCTAACGTTTTTGGATTTGTCCTCTCGGGCCTTCTAAGTCTCGAGACGGAAAAATCCGGGGATGTTACAGTTGGTATCAGAGCATGAACAATAGCTACACCTGAAAATTGCTCACAATGAAACATAAAACTAAACTTCATGTTTCAATTAAAACCCTAGAAACTTAGTAAGCTGTTCTATAGGAATAAGGTTTGAACTAGCCTCTAGGTTAGAACTTAGATGTTCGAGAACTAGGTTTAGACTAGTGTCTGAAACCCTTTCCATATAGAGCTCATATGTATTGGGTAGCTACACTAGTCTATACCATGTTCTCACCATTTTACTAGGTGACATGGAACTTGACTATCTACTGTGTGTTGGATACTCGATTTTGCTGATTTGGTTTTGTTTTCCAATCGGCTCGAGCCTCGACAATTTTCTCTGACGTCTGGTTTCTCGGAGAAAAAATATATAATATTTTATAGATATATGTAAATATGAAAATGTGTCCCTCACACAGGAGAGTAGTATGTTTTCATACAACCTAAGTGAAAGGATGTGACATCAGTCTAGAAAAGAGAGTAGATTTATATTAGATGTCTAGACCCTTATTGTATATGTGACAATTAGAGTAGATGATAGATTTATATATGAAATAAGAAGGTGTAATATTACCTAAGTTTGATCTCTAATGATGTAATTTTCCATATAAAAGATTTAAGTTGCATATGAGATAAATCCAATTTTGGAAAATCTAAGCTAACTCTTGATGATGAAAAAGAAAAAAGAAAAAAAAGCATACTCCCTTCTTACTAAGGCAATCTGAGTTAAGATAAAGTTGAATGTGCATAAGCCACAAGCTCTTTTACAAAGGAGGACCCCTATGTTAGGATGAGATAATGGTGAACTCCAGAGAGAGTAAGACCCATAGGGAGAGCGCCATAGGACCTACCCCTAATATATGAAAAATATGTGATACATGTAAAATGATGTGTCCTAAGATGGGCGACTCCTGAGTAGATGAGTTGAGTCCTTTTGGCATGATGCAATCCTATGTGTGAGAGTTGGGTACAAATAATGTTATGGGTAGAAAAATCATAAATTGAAAGTCAACCTTTTGATTGAGTTATGTCCTAGCTCGAGTGACATATGCTTGTGAAGCTCATTGTTAGCTGCAAGTGAGGTGACATAAGAAAATCTAATTCAAGAGAGTTAAATGCCTTGTGCATAAGATACTCACACATGTTGTACCTTCTTATTCTATTTCTTTATATATGATGCTAGAAACCTCACTTGAGCTATTTTAATGATTATATATGAAGAATCACTCATATAAGCTTGACTATTCTATAATTTCCCCCTATGATAAATGAAAGATATAAGTTTGAAATCATGATAAGATTGACTCAACATATTCTCTTTCCCTTCATATCATACATGAAAGGTATAAATTTTCAAAGCATGAGCTTGAAATAAAGATATATTTGGGTTATAGAAAATATGATCAAAAATATAGTCCTCAACCTCGCTCCTTAGGAAATTTAAACTTCTACTTTGATAATTAACCTCACATAATAAGGTGAAACCCTAATGAACAAAGATGAATATTAATTCCCTTTACCGATGAAATCCTAGTATGATGTTGATCATAAACCACATTAATGATGTAATCATGATAATTATTGTAATTGGAGATGTGAGATCTTGACATCACCTTACATAGGCTAGTAGGGTGAAAGATGAAACCTTTAGTAATACCTCCTTAACTTCTTATGAGAAAATAAACCCTTTGTCCTTAAGGGACTATGGGATTAAATCCAAAAATTCTACAATGTTATGTTATGACTAAGATATTAAGTGATGATTCAAGTCCTCCAAAAACAAACATGATGCTTCAACCTATATAAGGTGGGGCGGTTACACCCAAGATACTTTAAAATCCTAAGATGAGAACTCAGGGTATATCTAGAACTATGATAGCTTTGATATCTAGGAGTGCTGACCTATATGAAGTTGGACTCCTTGATATCCCCTTTTATATGACATTAGTTGAATTTCGAGGACGAAATTCCATATAAGATGGGGTGAATGTGATAACTCGGATTTTAGGGTTCTGATACCACATATAGAATATGAAGACCTTGAATGATTATTAGATATAATTTAGTCCAATTACAATGAATAGCTTTTTATTCACCGACTTGGGAACTTATGAGTGCAAGAGGTCCATTTGGTAGTCATAATAAAATAAAGTGGCCAATTGATGACACTTGAGGTATATAGGAATCCAAATGTTACAATTATGAATACTAGAGTGCATGATGATCAAGATCACGATATTAATATTATTTCATCAAGGTTGGTGAATAATTGATTAATTGTTGAGGTTTACAAACTTATTTATGAGACTAATCGAGGAATTTAGTTAGATGACTAATTGTTGCAATTTACATCTCAAACTTAGTAGTGTGAGGTCTTGGGTTATGAGGGACCTATGGTTCAAGTTTCATGTGAATAAGAGGTTTCTACTAGAAGATATAAGAATTTGAATTTATTGATATTTGATTTAAATGTCCTGCCAAACCTTAGTCATATGGTTATTATTTAAGAAATATGAAGGGTTGTGACATTGATATGTCACATATATATGCTTTGGGTTGCGCAAGTTGTACCTGTAGGCCATATATCCACTTAAGGGTGAGACAATCATGGCCCTAGACAACTGATCCAAAGGTTCACACCTTTTCTTCAACCCCCAACATTTTAGGAATAGGAGGAGGATGACTAAGCCCTGCTTCTCTTGAACGGACACACCTATATTGTGACCTCCACGTGATGATGGTTGGCAATTAGATCCACAGTACTCGGGGCTTTTGAGCAACCCCTCGCACAACCACTCTGGTATAGAAATGAGGGAGAACCAGACTCCTTTCCCTTCATCGTTCTCCACCCATAGAACCGGTAGAAACCCCAAACCACAACAACAAGAAGAACGAGACCTATAGGCATCAAGGAGTGCAATAAAGTGGAGGAGGACTGTCGCCACTGACATCTCCATATCATGAGAGTTTCTAAAACACTACTGAAGAGTCCCCAGTGCACCCAAGCTCGCCAGCACTAGCCATAGAGGCCAACCATAGGAACCGGTCAACGTGCATCCCCACTTGCTTTGAAAACTTCCAGCAAGTCCATGTGATGTCTGAGGACCTACCTGGTGTCTTGTATGGACGAGGCAAACACAGGGTCGCAAATCCCCAATATGCATCACCTTCCTCCGCCCTAGCTCTAATAGGCTGCCCTCATTGATTGGTGGATCCCTCCTTATTCACCGTGGATGATCGTAGGTGTGCACCAATACTTGGAAAGTTCTACGGGAGTATCATCTGAGGACGATGATGTCGCGCCGTCAAGGTTCTGTTCCATGGCGGCACTTGCTCTATGGAGACAGGAAGAACTGGAGCGATTGCAAGGAAGCAAGAGAGTGATAGAGAGAGATCGAACTCTACAACCCAAGAAGAGAACCAAGTAGGCATCGGGCACGGCCATGGTGGCGTGGCCTCGACCTGGCACATTGAAGGAAGATTTGTCTCTCTCTTCCTCTCTTCAACGCACAATTTGAAGATATTGAGGAAAGCAGGAGGACGGACTCGCGACTTGCGGATGGTCGAGTTTCACAGTAGGCCAGACCAAATCCCCATCTGGTTCAATCATGAACCCAAGCGGCTTAGGCGTGGAGCAGTAGTGCCCTCTGGGGACACGTGGCACCATCCAGTTGGCCAAAAAGGTAATAATTCACTCAAAAATCCAGTATATGTACATATCTTAGAAAATGCATTATAAATAGCTCTAGTGTCCTATAAATCCCATAAAAATAACCCCAGACTTAGAAAAATGTCTTCTTCCTTATATGATCCCTAAATCAGACCTTTGATGCTTCTTTTAAGATTATTTGAATAGTATAATTAGCATATAGTGGCCATATAACTTGGAAATATTACTCTTGAACACTAATATCATTTGGATACTAAATACAACCTTTGATGTTAATGAAATGTCCAAATACTAGGTCTTTTGATATTAGAATTGAATTAGATGCTTTTAACCTCATATTAATTCTAGAAAATAGATAAATCATCAAAAAATATGAAATTTGGACCATACCCTTATAATAACATCCTAATCAGTAGAAAAATATAATACATATGTTCTACATTAGTAAACCTAGGGTTGACCTAAATCCTAATCTGGACCTAATATACCATTATTTATGATGTACATATATTAATGATGATTAATTTCTATTAATCAGGTGATGAACAGATTATGTAGATGATGTAGAATATAAATAGGAATCTCTGAACTCAGGTACGTGGACTTTATCTAAGTATATGACTATTTTTCTTGTGTGCAATAGGTATGATGTATTTCTTGTCTTTATTTGAGAATATTTCTTGGATGTACTATGATTATAGTATCTTCGCCATGTCAATAAGAACAACAAAGTATATAGATGGTTTGTAGCTACTAAGTAGATATATGCTCTCTCTCTCTCCCTCTCTCTTAATCCTCTCTCTCTTCCTCTAAATATAAGGTCGACACTCGATCCCCATAGCCCAAGGGGAAGGGAAAAATGAAATGCGACATCTCTCTCTATCTCCCCCCCTAAATATACGGTCGGCACTTGGTCTCCATAGCCCAAGGGGCAGGGAAAAAATGAATTGAGACACTGCTTAGTAGTACAAACGCATCAAAAGACATCTAAAATATGTGTTTACTTGATTATCAGTTTAAACAATGTTTTCTTTTACTCTTTCTTTATCAAGTTATTTCAATTATGCAAGCATATTAGTATGTATCTTTCTACCCACATACACAACACCTTGTGTGTTGATTCTTTGTTTCACGTATGTTTTAGGTTCAGAGCTAGCATGGGAGAAAAAAAACAAAGTGTGAGAAAGTTGTTCAGGTTACCTATTGTCTAGGATCCTGGTTAGCATTCATGTTTAGACTGTGTAATTTTCTATTTTTCAATATGTAAATGTATTCCAAGATGTAATAATTCATGTTGGAAATATACATGTTATTGTTGAGAAATGTTATGGTTGTATGTTCATGTTTGCGCATATTACTTCCGCATCACTCTCTGATGTAACTGCTAACATTTTCAGATTTGTCCTCTCGGGCCTTCTAAGTCTCGAGACGACAAAATCCGGGGACGTTACAACACTCCTCATCATATATTGGCCAACAACATTATGCTTGGTAACAACCACAAACAAGACTAAAATGAATGATGGATGAACAAGGTATGAAGGCCTAAGGCTCTCCCAGAATGTGTCAACTTATACATGATCAAGGTCGTGATGACCAACCTATAGCAACATCCATGATCTATCATTCTAGGAGTTTCCAAGTAAGGGAAACCATCAACAAAGCATGTCGGGCTAAGTCTCCTAAAGATCATGATGACCTGTAACAAAGGGTGATGGTTAGGGGCGTCATAGTTTGTGACAGCCACCCAAATCCTAACGACCTAACCTATATTTTGGCCTCTACATACATATCGGCCCCACCATATCCTACCTTAGGACGGCATTACAAGCAAGGTAGAAAGGTGAAACACAAGTGCAACATCTAAGCAAGGTTCGTTTTCCAAAACAGAACACTAAATGACTCAAAAGAGTTATAGCATGCAAGCAATACCATTCCAAGGATGAAGAACAAGATAGAAAACAAGAAGTGATAATAAAAAAGAGGGTTTAGAGTTATATAACCCGCCTCATGGATCATCACCAAGCTCTAAGCTACAAGGTAAAGCTCCAAGCTTCACAAGCTCAAGGTAGAGGAAACCGCTCGCTTTGGAGAAGCTTCAATTTTTCGGCTCTGCTAGGGTTTCCGGGACGCCCTCCCAGGGTTGCCGGCGGCGCCGCCTTCCACACCTCGGATAGGCACCCCGCCTACCGGGGGCCACCTCCTCGGATCCCCATGTTACCCTCCCCGTTCACTAGAAGGATTACGAGACAAACCGCCCAGGTTATGCGGGCACAGCAGGCTGTCCATGAGAGGAGGCAAGGCTTTGCGGCACTTGCTACTCCGTTTGAGGAGATCATCCAGGACGTTCGGAACGTCGTCGGCTCCCCTTCGCACCGTCAAGGCGATGGGGATGATCATCAGGATGCTGTCTCGACCAACGCAGATGTGATGGTGCCGGCGGACGGCAGCCTCGCTGCAGACCAAGAGTTTTTGGTTGTCGTCCCTAGCACGGAAGCTCCCTTATCTCAGAACCGTGATCAGGTTCCTCAGACTGCTGTGGCTACGTCTATCCCTACCGGACGATCTGTTGTTAATATGGAGGAGAAGTCGAACTCGAACTCCCGTGGTCACGGTAATACCCGGAAGTCCCCGATGGATCAGATGACTAGACCATCGCCCCGTCGGCCATGGATGATGGATGTCCCTATCGACACCTGCTACCGCTGTCTTTCCAAAGGACATTGGCAAGTCCAATGTCAAAGACCTGTTGTCTGCTACAAGTGTCATGCTCCTGGTCACGTTGCGAGAAGGTGTAAGGCGCAACAACGACCTCCTCCGCCTGATATCTTCTCTGTTTCGGAGTTCCCGGTGATGAGCCCTTCTGTCCCTGCCCGAAGTGGTCCAATGCATACCCCCAAGCGTATTGCTGTGAATTTGGGTCCGGACACGGATGAGAGAAAGAGCAAAGCACAGGCGTTAGAAAGGGCCTTGGAGATTACATGGCCGTCGTGTACGTCTTGGGAGGAGCTATGTCCTGCACTCAGAATAAGATGGCCGCATGCTGCTGACATTTACCGACACTCGAAGAGGAAAGCGGTGGTTTTCTTTGCTAGTAAGGAGGATGCTCGCAAAGCCCACGTGGACTCATCCTTCGTGTTCAAAGGCTCTGCTATCAGTATCTCGTCTCTGATGGATGGTGAACCTTGCTCGCTGAAGCAAGCAACATGGTTTTGGATCACGGATCTACCAATTGTGTGCCGTGATGATGATGCGATAGACAGTATTGTCAATAGCTTTGGGAAGCTCGTTGTTGTCTCTGGCTGGATACGCAATCCCGATGATATCTCTGGTATTCTTGTGCTCGTGGAGGCGTTCAATGAGGATATTCCGCAGTTTGTCTCGTTGACGTACGGGAATAGAAGATCTGATGTACAACTTCATATAGTTGCTCGAGGGACTCCAGGATCGAATCTATTCTCTCGCACGAAGATTGGTGATGAGTTAAACATTCCGATGGAAGCGTTTGCCGTTCGTCTTGCTGCTGTTGATAATGCTTTGAAAGATAACCATGAACGAGATAATTCTGATGATATAGCAGTGGAGAAGGAGTTAGTGCATGAAGCCCTTGTGTCTCCCCCTGAAACAAATATGCAGTTGATGAATCACAACCGAAACCACAGAGTTGTCCTTGACGATGATGGCAACAGGAGGCTGCTGCGTCGTCAGTGTCTTGAGGACTTTATTCCCTCAATGGAGGATATGCGTAGCTCACGTCGCAAGGATTTGGTTATGCATGCGTCATCCACGTATCGGTGCATGGGTAATAGCAGAACTGGGCATCGTAGGAGGCATTCGGAAGGCCATGATCCTTTCTTGGATGAAGAGTGGGACGATGGAGGTCGGGAGCGGTTTTAGACCGTGCTGGTTGGTAGCGTAAGTTTGTGTATCATGGATTCTAGCTTTCTTTTTTGGAACGTTAGAGGAGCTGCAAATTACAAGACCAGGAAGGTGCTTGGTCGTTTGTCCCGTAAGCACAAGCCATCAATTGTCTGCCTGTTTGAACCTATGCTGCATGCGATTTCTGCTGATGAGTTACTTGATATTGTGAGGCTAGACTGGTCTATTACTAACGATGAGGAGGCTGGAAAGATCTGGTTTTATGCTGATGTCTCTCTTCATCCGTCTGTGGTGAGAATTCATAATCAACATATCACGATCAAGTTCAAGGATGCTGATGATTCTGTCTTTTACGTCACTGCTGTCTATGCGAGTTGTAGTGTTGTTCACAGGAGATCGTTGTGGGAGGATGTCACCGAGCTTTCTGCCCAGATTGGGGATGACTGTTGGCTTATAGCAGGAGATTTTAACACTATTAGACTTCATTCTGAGAAGAGAGGTGGCCTTGATAGATCTTACCAAGATATCCTTGACTTTAATACTTTCATAAATGACATCAACTGTAAGGAAGTCCGGTTCAGTGGCAGTAAGTACACTTGGGTGGACAAGCAACATAATACTCCTTCGATTTGGGAAAGACTTGATCGGATGCTGTTTAATGACCCTTGGGGCCGTAAGAAACCAAACGCTGTTGCTTCACATCTCACGAGATATCGGGTATCGGATCACTGCCCGATCTTATACTCTCCAGGTTGCTTGGGCACAGGCGCCAGGAGAAGGCCTTTCTCCTTCTCACAGGTCTGGCTTGATTATGAAGAATGTAATAAAATTGTTTATGATGTCTGGATGCAGAACTTGTCGGGCTCTCCTTCTTTCATTTTCTATTCCAAGCTGAAGAAGATTAGAGAGATGTTGAAGGCTTGGAGCAGGACTACCTTTGGTGACACCAGACAGCGCATAAAGGATCTTGAGGATGTTATTTACACTACGCAGATGGCCTTTGATGATAACCCCACCATGGCCAATGAGATGAATCTCAAGGCGGCGGAGTTTGAGCTACAGCATATCCTTGACGTTGAGGAGAAAATCTGGAAAGAGAAATCTCGGATTGATTGGCTCCAGGATGGTGAGAGAAATACTCGCTTTTATCATGCAGTGGTGAAATCAAGAAGGAAGCATAATCGTATTGCTTGCATTCAGATGGATGATGGTTCTAAGATTGAGGATCCGATGGACATTGCTCGTCTTGCTGCTGATCATTACGCAGATTTCTATAAGGTGAATCCTGGTTATGACAACAACTTGCTTGATGATATGTTGGAGTCCATTCCTGACTTAATCACTGCTGATGATGATGTTTCCTTGACGTCTATTCCTCAAGAAGCGGAGGTGTGCATGGCACTTGAGCAGATTGATAAGCATACCGCGCCTGGACCAGATGGGTTCACGGTTCACTTCTTCCATCATTTCTGGGACTTGATCAAAGAGGACTTCATGAAGTTGTCGAGTTCCTTCTTCAGTGGACAGCCTTGTCACCGCAGCCTTTTCTATTGTAATATTCTGCTTATTCCCAAGACTGATAATCCCTTAAAGATTGACAAAGACTTCAGACCCATTTCTATTGAAAATGTGATTCTGCGTATCCTTGCCAGAGTTTTGAGTAATCGTATGAAATCGTTGATGCCTAGAATCATTTCTGATAATCAGGCTGCTTATGTTCAGGGGAGAGACATCACGCATCATATTAGACTGGTCAAGGAGATTGTTCATGACCTCTATCATGAGGCTGATTATCCGAATGTCTTGGTGAAGATTGATATGTCCAAAGCATATGACTGTATCAATTGGGAGGTTCTTAGGAAGATTCTGCTCGGCTTTGGCTTCTCTGTCAATTTCATTCATATGGTGATGCGTTTTTTTGTGGATACCTGGGCCACGGTCTCGATTGGTGATTTTTCAGCTGGTTTCTTTCCTATGAAGCGAGGCCTCAAGCAAGGCAATGCCATTTCTCCCCTCCTGTTCATCATCTATGAAGAGTTGCTCTCCAGACGTCTCCTTAGTGTGGACCACCAGTTTCATCTGGCGCATTTTCATACTCGTGGCCACGGTACGGCTCCTTTGCACCTGTTATACGCTGATGATGTTATGTTTTTCCTTAATGGAAATCCTTCTACGTTGGCCTCGGTTAAGCAGATCCTCATGGACTATGAGGGTGCGATGGCACAGGTGGTTAACCGTAGCAAGTCCATGTGCGTAGTGGGAAGTAGAAGTTCCGATACTGCCGCTGAGATTGCTGCGTTTCTTGATATCTCTTGCACTACTGATGTTATCAAATATCTTGGTGTTCCTATCAAGTTTGGAAGATATACTCTGGATGACTTTGATTACCTGGTTCAAAAGATTCATCAGAAGATCGCTGTTTGGAAATCGAGGTTGCTTTCTTTCGCAGGACGTAGATTACTGATTACTCATGTTCTTTCTTCTACTACTGTCTATACGGCTGCTGCTATTGGTATTCCTCGTGGTACGATTGATCGCATTGATTGCATGCTTAAGAAGTTCCTCTGGGCGGATAGGGATAACTGTCATAGGCGAGCATGGGTGAGCTGGTCCAAGGTGGCCAAGCCGATAGAGCAAGGTGGCCTAAATCTTCCTAATATCCGTATTTCTGCTGATGCCTTTATTGCTAAAGCATGTTGGGAGATTGTTTCTGTTGATTCGTTGTGGTCCAGATTTTGTAACGCCAAGTATGCGGGTCGCGTCCCTAGTAGAGCAGTGAATTATCCTCAACATGTTCAGTATAGACCTACGGCCTCGCCTTACTGGAAACAAATGTGGGACTTTTTTCCTAATGTGATACCGTGGTGCAGGTGGATTCTTGGCAAAGGTTTGATCCCCTTCTGGGATGCTGTTTGGTGTGAGTCTAGATTGTTTGATTACGCGATGTTTCATAGTGATAGAAATCATGCTTTCATCGTCCGTGACTTTTGGATCGAGAACGTGGGGTGGGATTGGTATGCTCTCCGGCAGATTCTTACTGATGATGGTCTTGAGTTGGTCAAGTGTGCTGGGCAAAGAATCAATGATGATGATGACAAGATCATCTGGTGTCCTGAGCGTATGGGCAAGTTCACTATCCGATCGATCAAAAAGATCCTTACTTCTTCGGATGCTTCGAATGGTTGTGCATATAGTAAGATTTGGACCATTGATGCTCCTAAGGAATGTGCTTTTCTCTGGAAGGTGATGAATAATGCGGTCCCTTCCGATGTCTGCGTCCGTGCCTGCCACGTTCAGCTTGCTTCTAAGTGTGAATGCTGCGTCGAGCCTTGTATGGAAGACACGAATCATATCATTTTCTCTGGTCATATGGCGATCAAATTCTGGGAGTTTTTTGAGCTGATTACTGACTTGACGAGACCTACTTGTAGAGCTGAGTTGATTTCTCTTTGTGCCCACGGCAGATCTGTTGATGTTATCCCGTGGACGGCAGCCTATCTCGCTGCTATCATCCCGTACCATTTGTGGAAGTGGAGATGCAAAGCTCGTTTTGATGGTAAGGCTAGTTCGGTTGTGAATGCGGTTCGTTTGGTGACTGAACAGCTCAATATCATGATTAAGAAGAAGGCTTTCCGCGTCATTGCTGACCCGGAGGTTCATCAAAGGTTCTACAGCCATGGTGTGATTGATCCGTCATATGTGCTTAAGGAGGTGGCTCTCATTAGATGGCATAGACCTGACATTCATAGCCTTAAGCTTAATCTCACGATCGGGAAAGACAAGGACCCGATTGGCACCAGTAGATGGTGGATGGCCAGTATTGTTAGAAACCACCATGCAAAGTTTTGTCAGATTGCTAGATCCTGGCTCACGGCTGACAACCTCGACTGTGCTTTGCTTCAAGCAGTTGTGGTGAGCCTTAAGATTGCTGATTCTCAGAATTTGAAGATCACTACTATTGAGGTGGATAACTCTTGTCTTTTTAATATCTTCTGGGGCAATAAGCCTATTCCTTGGAGACTGGGTACCATGCATGAGGATATCAAGTGCTACATTGATGAGGAAGGAATAATGGGTTCTGTTGTTCACAGGTCCATTAATTCGATTCCTAGAACTTTTGCTAAGATGGGAGAGCACCTCCATGAGCCTATAGTTATCTCTGATCAGAGAAGGTTACCTCCTAGGATTAGAGGTATGCTGCATCTTGAGAAGTGCGACACTCCTTACGTTGTGATGAGATACGCTTCCTGAGTGGTTTTGTTTGTCTCTTTGCTGTGGGTTGCCTTTGTGTTGTTTTGGGGCGTTTTCTTGGGACGATACCTGCAGATTATAAGCAGGAGATGTACTTTGTTCTTTTAGCTCACACGAGGAGGGTGAGATGAATAGATGACCTCCTGGCTTATATAAAAAAAAAAAAAAAAAAGCTCAAGGTAGAACAAGATCCTCCAAGCTTGGTCACCACAGTACCTCCAAGAGAGAAGTGATGATAACACAGTACTTTACGTACTTTCTGTATATATTTTACATCACTTTTAGCATGATTTTAGTTAGCTTTTAATATAATTTCTTTATCTTTTAGACTAAATCCTTGATAAATAATTTCCGGAATCAACATGCCAAAGGCCGCGACTGCGGCTATCTAAGGGCCACGACTGCGGCTATCCAAGGGCCGCGACTGTGGCTATCCAAGGGCCATGACCGCGGCTATTCAAAGATCGAGACCACAGTCTCTCCAACCACGACCGCGATATTAAGTCAGTGGAAGGCGTCTATAAATAGCACCCCACTTGTCTTGTCAAGGAGGGGAGATCCGATCCAGTTACCACGAAGTGTTGTCACATCGCTGGCGGCCATCCATCAGTCTTGGACCTCCGGAGCGAAAGCAAAGGAGAGAGAAGATGCTCATTCACGCTTGCCACTTCCCCTTCTTTGAGAGAAGAAGAACTCCGCAGGGTAGATCCAGATCTGAAGAAGTATTGTGTAGTATCACGTTCCTTCCACTCTATATCTATTTCTTCCTCACGCTGTACTCACCTCCATTCCTTCGTTGTATAACATGGGGCGGATTTACTGTAGCACCGTTAAACTGTTCACAAGCATGAGTGGCTAAATGTTTTAACTTGGGTTGGGGGAGGCCCATAAGGCTCTCCCAACATGTATATCATCTCTTTCTTTAGAATATACATATTCTTATCAAGATTATCTCTGTGCACCTATTTTAATGCTTCACTTGTATGATTAGCTACCATCTTGTGATGTTGGATTGTTGATATCTTGAGAGAGTAATATCGCTTTTATCTTGTGTCATGGAGTGGTATGATTGCACGAAAGTGTTAGAATACTAAAACTTTAAACCATATGTTTTGATACGAAGGTTTATGAGTTGTTATCTCGAGAGAGAGGCTCCTGTTAGACCAAGTTCTATCCTCATCTCGAGAGAGAGTGGAATAGACATTTTTTCTTGGTTTCTTGTAATCTTAATACGAGTGTAAGAGAGAGAGAGATGACTTTGCATATTGGTGAGATGCTTTAGTTGGTGAGCCCCAACCCGAGTTTTCCTCTTATAATTGTTTACAAGTTGTTTCTTTTGCTTTCCTTTTACCGTTATTATATACGTGTTACCGTTCCTCAGGGAACATTTATTATCGCTTTTTTTTGGAGTATAGGGGTGTTGATTCCGCGTTCTTAGCACGACCAACCTTGTCCCTGTGTTCGACCCTGATCACTACATTGGACCCCGTTTATCGTTGCGGGGGCCTTAGAGTTGGGTTATCTCTTTAAAAGTCTGACTACTTTTATCCACCTCTTTTGGACGTGCAATTTAGGCCGGTCAAGTGAGAACCATGGTTAAGAGAGCATGAGAGGGAAAGGAGGTAACCAAGATCCATGGCTAAGAAGAAGAAAGAAGGAGAAAAAGAAGAGCTAAGGATCATGGCTTACTAAGGAAGAAGATGAAAAGAGAACACCACAAGCTTAGGCTCGTCCACCAAGGTCAAGATCGTCCACCAAGGAGAGAATGAAAAGATAACAAAAATGTTTCTCTTGAATGGAGAGAAAGATATATATATATAAGAGAGATGAAAGAGAGAGTAAAGGGAATGTGTCATCACCTTGGAACTTGTAAGGAGTGGGATCCTAGAGGGGAACCACTCCCTACTAGAAATAAAATGGCAGCATCCCTTGAACCAAACACCACATAAAAGTTTTCACCAAAGGGATGAAGACCAATTCATTCAACATGTATGTATCATAACACAATGAGTATCCATGGAAAAGATCTTTATGTAACAATTTACAAAGCTTGATGACATAGTACATCACTTCACCAAAGATGGGTGTCCAATAGGAAAACTAAACATATAAGCCAAAGATCAAACCAAGGGTCATCTAACAACCTCTTCAAGTCTCCCAAAAGCTCAGATACAAGATTGATGTTGAAGTTCACCTCTCCTTGGTCTAACCTGGGGTTGGAAGCATACCCCACAAAGAAGAGAAGAAAAGAAAACATTAGCAAAAAGTTGGTATGTGTATACTAAAGGAAACTTTGAGCAATGTAAGTAATAAAGACATCAAATATACATGCTTCCCAGGCAAGAGATAAGGACTACCCACACGGGCATAAAATAAAGGAATCATCATCGCATGTTAAGATAAGATACTTTCCATAATAAAACAATAAAGTGGTGCTACATGAGCACAGATCATAACCATCACCATGCATGCATGTGAGATAAGCATAACACTATAATATTATAAATACAAAGGCGGCCAAGAATCACACATCTTGAACCTAGTGAGACATGTGCCAAGAATCACACATCCTGTCCTGGAATGCAGAATCACACATCCACCACCCAAACATATATAACATGATCCAGGAATCACACATTCTTCCCTGGCATGGGGAATCACGCATCCACCATCCAAAATATCACAATGTTTCCATAAATCATAATGAGACAAAACCAATGTAGTTAAACTACTCTAGTGCTACTGAATCACATATTAGGTAAATGTAGAGGCAAGTAGAAAGTATAGTTAGAAATTATACAATGTTGCAATATCACACAATGGACAACTCATGCATCCATAAATAAACATCAACATTATAGTGGGCAGATACCATAAACAAGTCTATCATGAACCATAGAAAAAAAATAAGATATCAAGAGAATATCCAAGACTGCAATAAGCAAGATAGTTCACATGAACCATGATATCAAGAAAATAGACATATGTGTAGGCCATAATCAAAAGAATGATAAGATAGGTTAATTGCTCAACATAGAGGAATAGGGGATATAACATACCTCAATATCAGAGTCCAAAGTCCAAATCACTTCTAGATCCAAGTCTAGGTCACCAAAGAGCATATTAAACACATATGCAGATTTTATGTCAATTTCATACACTAACCAAACCCTAAAACCCTAAAACCCTAAAAAAACCCTAAAAAACCCTAAAACCCACATTTTTACTAATGTTTGAATTATTTTATGAAATCTATGCCACATTTTATTTTATGTTATTATGAGTCCAAAACATATTTTATTATATTTTTGACTTATATGTATTTAGTTATGAATTTTACAAGTTATTACTTGTTTAGGTTAATCCATTAAAATCACCTCTTTATCACATTAGGTTCATGTGACAAAACCAATACCATTAGAAAGATTGCATTTTTTTGAATCCAACGACTATTTATTTGTAATTTTTGGCCCAACAGATAATTAGTTACGATTATTCAAAGTTTGACCAATCAGAAAATCAGGAAAAACCACATCATCGAAGAAATTTGTGAGAGGGAGAGAGTGCTCAGGCCCAATCACTGATGGCCATGTCAGCGGTCAAACTCACATGGAACTGCTCCATAGATGATTCAATCACTCGATTAAAAAATGGTACTACCCTCGTTCGAGAAAATAAGAAGCAAAGGACGAAGAAGGGCAATATTGGGAAACGACCTTGGAGATTCATCCCCTCAACATGTACTCGCCAACCTTGGTCACGAAGTAGGTTACCCGCTCCATTGCTCAATTTGGGGAAAACACAAGATGGCCTCTGAATGAGAAACCGTCCACACAAAAACAAAGAATGAATGGTAAGGAAGTATACCTGGAAGGGAATTGGAAGGAAGAAGACTAGAGGAGGGAGTCTTGCCTCCAGCGAGCTCTACTCCACAAGCTAGCGTTCATAAATAGGAGAGGTTACGGTGAAATTGGAATGACCAAAAGATTTCTTAGTACCCAAAGATCAAGGGGTAGGGGTTTATATAGGTGTGGCTGGGATGAACTCCAAAATAAGCAAGTCGCCCGAGAAGCAACTTGCCCCAAATTTGGGCAAAACGATATAAAATGATTGTAGATCACATGTTCATGCTCATTATATGTGGAAAGTCACCTCAAATTAAAAAAAAAAGATTTCCAAGAACGGTTGAGAGATGAGAAAGAAATTCATGAAATTTAGAGTCCCAAACCCGGCGGTACTGTACACTGTGTGTCCCTTTCCTACCCGAGGTAGGATACGAGTTTCGCACCGTCAGAGCATGATCATGTGGTTCGTAAAGCACACAAAAATAGCCTAACCGAACTGGAGGCATGACAGAAAAATAACCAGAAACATTATGAAATTGATGAAATAAACCACATGACATCATCATATACGGTAATCATAGTCAGAAATGAATTCGAATAAAGTGGTGCATTAAATTCATTATTATTTCTCTCTCTCCTCTTTTGAGGGTGCAAATGAGCCCCAAATTAATTGAAATTTTGCACATAGGCTAATTAAAGAATGTAGATTATAAATATAAAATTAGATTTGACTTTTGAGAACTTTTAATATGTTAAATGAATCAAAACCTATTTTCTCTTTCCTCCTTCATTAATGACATTAGGATTATCTAAATGATGAAACTTGACCCACAAGTCATATTTAATGTGTTGGATATGAATTTGCCATCAATTTTACATGTTGGAGTTATTTGAGCATTTATTTCATATTTTGAAGGTTCTACACACTTTCTCTCTCCTGATGTCACCTTTTAAGCAAAAATTTCTCCAAATTGGATGAAAATTTACCCAAAGGCTATATTTTTTTTTGGATACTGGTTCAACCAGTTACATTAGATAGTTTCTTGAAAGAAAGATGGGTAGGACTTGAGGTCAGCTAGATAGATATGAAGAGCATGGGATGGGCACTCACTCCACGTCATGGGTGATGATGGTTGCTTTAGACAGAACTTAGCTAAGGTGTCAGTCAGTTTGTTTTGACTTCTTTGCTGGTAAATTACCTTCTGGTTTACAGAATTCCGTAGGGCATCGATAACCTTGCTTGTGAGTAGGAAGTACTTATCCGGAGGCTTCTTGGATTTAGTTGCCCATTGTACCGCATTCCATGAGTCAGAGATGATCAAGCCGTCAGAAAGTCCATTGAGAACAACCAACTTAACACCCAAAAGGATGGATCTCAGCTCCCCTTCCATAGCATCTGTGTCGGGGGTGAGATTGGCACACCCTGTTAACCACTGACCTTGACAATTTTTGGTGATGGCACAAGAACTTACGGTCTTTGTGTTACTCGATAGAGCTGCATCCACATGTATAATAGTAACTGAGGGGGTATCGCCATTGGATGAGGTGGCTCCCTACCTTCAGAGGTATCAGAATCAGGTGTTAGGGAGGGTGGAAAGGCCTGAATAATAGAAAAGGCCTCAACTAAGCATTGAAGAGCAAGAACTCGAGGTGGGGTCCGTCTGTTCTCAAAGATATGAAGGTTACGATTCTTCCAAATCTTCCAGCAGGTTACTGCGAATTTGATATCCCAATGCGGAGACGTATGGATATCTCTGAGGTTGTATGCAAACCATTCGTGGACATCCTAGTACTGGAAGAAGTTGTGTGCCGCCGGTGGTAGGATCGTGGCCCAGGTCCTCTTCGCGTCAATGCAATCCCTTATGGCGTGAAGGCAGTCCTCTTCTTCAGTGGTGCAGATGGAGCAGTTGGGATCGTCAGTTAGATTCTTGTGGGTTCTCATAGAATTTGTAAGGAGCCAGTTGTATAGGAGGATCCAGAGATGGATCTTGAGACGATGTGGTATCTTCATGGCCCAGATGGCTTTAAACAGAAGATAGTCCACTTCGTCAATCTGGGTGATGGCAGTATAGGAGGAGCTCGACGAGAAGGTTCCATATGGAGTAAGTTTCCATATGCATTTGTTTGTGCCATAGGAACTATTTGGAGTAGGCATGTTTAGAATGGATTGAATAATGTCTTTGTCGAACCAGTGTTTGACAAAGTCAGCGTCCCAGCTGCCATCCTCTCTAACCAGAATGGAGACCTTGAGGTCGAGCAGATCCTCAGGGATGGTTAGACCTGGCTTGGTTGTAGGCTTAAGATCGTCTCCCAACCATTCATCTGACCAGACAAGAGTGTCAAGGCCAGAAGTGGAAACACATCTAGAATTGTCAAGCAGGAAGGGTGTGAAGCTTTTAATACTTCGCTAGAGGTGAGAACCATTGGGACTGGGGTGTCCCCTACTCAGGTATTTGCCAACCATGAGTTCGACCCAGGGGATGCGGTGACGTTGAAGAAGGGTCCATGCCAGCTTACATAAGAGAGAAGTGTTGAAGTCCTTAGTGCGTTTGATGGCTAGCCCTCCCCGTGCCTTAGGCTTTGTGACCTGCTACCATGCCACGATATTGAGACGTTTGCTGGAATTCCCATTCCAAATGATGTTTTGGATAAGTTGGTCGATATTGTCACAGGTAGAAGACGGGAGTTGGATGGACTGCATTACATAACACGCTTGTGATTGCAACACCAAGTGGGCTAGGATAGTCCTTCCAGCAAGTGAAAGAAGCTTGTTCTGCCATTGATTGATCTAGTTGTGAATTTTCTCCATGAGAGATTAGAATAACTCTTTACTTTTCCTTTTGTGAATGCTTGGGACTCCGAGATGGTGCCCCAGATTACTTGTCTCTTGTATTCCTAGCTTCCTGCAAATCGCGTTCCTTAAGCTTCTTGGTGTATTATGCGAGAAGAACAAGGTGGATTTTTCATGTGATAGAAACAAGCCAGATGCATCTCTGAAGCTTCTGAGACATGCCTTGATAGTCTTAGCTTGAGAGGTAGAATCTTCTCCGAATCTAAGATTATTTTCCTCTTTTGGAGCCAATTATTTTTTTATTTTATATTTTGGGGAAAACACACATTTATTTTTTTATTTCCAGGGGAAACCCACCCCTAGGCGGAGGCTCAGATAGCAGGGATGGTAAACCCAGGAGACACATGTGCCCACACGTCGGTATCTCAATAAGTCGCATCAGAGGCTGGCTGACATTGTGGGAAATTCATTTCCGAACAGTGCTTCCAGCGATAGTCGAACATGGGACCCTTCGTGAGGGGCCCCCAGCTACAACTAGCTGGGCTACTACTTGCCGGAAAAATTTGACTTAAATGAATTATTATTATGTGAATAATGTGAGACTTGACTCCCAAGGCAATTGGGACCGAAGGAACATGATTTTAAACTTAGATTTTACTTTTGGGATTTCTTTTTATGAGATATGACATATGGCCCATTAGTGGCCCATTCGTTCATTATTTGACCAATTATAATCTTATTATCTCCATATGTGTCATATATGATTATTAAGCATGATTTGTTAAGTTACACTTCTTATGACATAGTTTAGATCTCATTATTAGCTTAATCACACGTATTAGCTTATCCTTGTTTGGCTAACTCAAAGGGGTAAAACTACTAAGGTAGGGTTCTAGTTTGGGTATTTTACAAAACTCTAGGTGTCACTTGTCCACAAATAAAGAGCCACATGAAACACCATGCAACAAGGTCATAAGAACCATGCCTCGCCCACTAGGTCATATTCCTAGGTCAAGGCAGATACACACACCCACTCCCTTCATAAACTGATAGGGATGAAACCCTAGAGCCAGAAACAAATAGGTGCATCACTAGTCACCACAAAATAATAGGAGGTTTCCTCAAGAAATCCATAAACTGATACTAGGTCTCTCCAGGGCTCTCAAACCTGGGATAACACTCCTAGGTGCAAGAAACACCTCCAACATGAGTACAGAACATTACCAAGGATGTCACCACTCAACTAAGGCTCAACCAAGGTGCCCATCTCTTTCTCTTTCCTTTAGATGATACCAAGAGAGAGAAGGAACACATTAGAGGTGGCAAACTTGCACATCAACCCCTTCTCTTGGGTGAATTGCAATTTGCACCAAACCTCTCCACAAAACACAAGCATGAAGCTCAAAAAAGGAACTCAAGCTTCCAACATACCCTAATTACATCTTAGATGATTATATTAAGGATCTAAGCAACATACTAAAGAAAACAAATAGGGCTATCCCAAAATTTAGATTAGGATCCTTACAACTTAATTCAGATCCACCTGCCTTCACCTGCACATTAGGAAAAATATGTAGCCATTCGTCATTCAACGGTGCTCTATCAAGCTTGCTTGAAATTTTATCTTCTGGACTTCTCTCATTATTCCATGTGAAGATATCACCTCCAATCATTGGTTGTTCAAACGACCCTGCTCTATCTATGGTGTGGTTGAAAGCATCGAGGTCTACATTTAGTGTTGGTCTTCTACCCTTTTTCTATGTCTGCATCGGACACTATTAAAGTCCCCAATCAACAACCATGGAAGAGATACATGTCTGGATATATCAATCAGTTCCTTCCATAGATCCATCTTAGCTTTTGCATCATTATGAGCATACACATCTGTCCCCCACATGTGCAGTCCTCCATTATTAATGCAGTCCACTATAACATGTTGATCTGACATCTATAACACTAACACCTGCCAAACATTTGGTTTCCATGCCACAAAAACTCTGGCCACTTCACCACATTCTACATTTGATACATGCTCCCTCCCTACAGAAATAAATATCTAATGCTATTTTTGTTTCTGACCTTTATTTTTATTTCCAACAAAACAATCAAAGAGAGGCCACTAGCATCTATCCACTCCTGGATCTCCTTCTTCTTGCTCCTATCATGCCCTCCTTTAATATTCGATAATAACATGGACATATTAACCAGTTTTCCAGGGATCTAGTATGCCTTGAACACTCCTTCTTGTTATTCCTCCTTGTGTCTGATGCATCTGGTTGTTTGGTGAGTTCCTCTTCCTCCTTGTCTGAATCACTCAAATCCTCAAAGGTGTTGGTTGTTTCCAGGATGGCACCAACCCCTTGTGTAGTAGGTATAATAGGTTTTTTTTTACCCTTGTTTGTAGTCGAGGCAAACTCTCCCTCATCAGGCACCCCATCAACTAACATGGTTGGTGTGTCTATCATTTTGTTGTTAGGACTCACCACTGGTGTCTTCATAGATGATTCCCCCTCTTCAGGCATCCCAACACTCAGTGGTGTTCTCAACGCATTGCTACCTTGAGTCTTCCCTTTCTCCTTACTCAGTTCTTTCTCCACCTTCTTCTCTTTCCATATTCTTTTTGGTGTCACCTCCTTTTCAGTCATGTTTATCACGTTCCTCTGCTCACACTGCTTTGTGCTATGCTCGAAGGCCATGCATTTTGAACAGCTGATAGGGACATGACCATAAGCAATTGACATAGGTATTATATCCTTCCATTTCATGTTGAGCCAGACAGTGGCCGGTGTGAGCCTTCTGGCCTCAATCTCCACCAGTATCCTTGACTCCTCCCCTTCAAGAGACCTATCGTCAATGTGTAGGACTCTTCTTTCTTCAACTGCTATGTTGCCAACCTCTTTCCTAGTCCAGGAAAGTTCAAAGGACCTCAAGGTGATCCACGTTGGAATGGTTGCAAAGGCCTCCTTCTACAACTCATCGCCATGCGAGTATATATAATGGTTGCAAATGTATTTAATACTCGTGTAGGTAGCTACCTGTCCCTATTACAATAACGTTTTTTGGAGTTTCTTACTTATTTACATGTCGAGGGCCACTTTACCTTACAAAATGTTACTTTTCATGCATATATAGTTACATTTGCTACAACTATAACAAATATATAATTATGTATATATTTGATGTATATTTTGTCCAGATTTACTTTTTAGTGGTATAGTTACTTTTTTGTCATCAGAGTTATTTTTTTGTCCAGTGAGTTACTTCTCTGATCATATAGTTACTTTTTGGATTGACTGGTAGCAAAATCTAGGCTACCCGTGTGGGTATTGAATATATATATATATATATGTGTGTGTGTGTGTGTGTGTGTGTATGTGTGTGTGTGTGTTGTTAATTCATTACCCGCGCGGGTAGCCAGATTTTCGCTACCCACTGGAGTAACTCGGGGTCAAAAGTGTAACTATATGGTATATTAGAGTAACTCTTCTGAATCAAAAGAGTAACTATATGGTATGTTGGAGTAACTCTGAGAGCAAAAGAGTAACTACACAGAAAATATACAGTCAGTAAATATATGGACGGGTTTTTTGATTTTGGGGGAGCAAATGATATTATTTTTGGATCAAATTTTTTAAATTTTTTGGGGAGCTAGATAAAATGCTCCTCTACAATTGTGAAAAAAAAAATCCGGAAGGGTGTATGGGTAGCTACCCATGCGGGTATTAAAGATAATACCATATATATATGTATATATATATATATATATATATATATATATAGAGAGAGAGAGAGAGAGAGAGAGCGACAGAGAGAGGGTCAGGCTAGAATACACTCGAGTGTACTAGAGGCCAAATACACTTAAGTCATTTTCCATCATACAATTTTTATTTTGAAAATATAAACCATTGATCTTCTTAAATATCATATGAATAACATACATATAACATTTGAGCTCATTTGGACACTTATAGGTCATGCATTTAAAGGTGAAAAAAATTATACAATTCAAAATACTTTTGTGCTTGGATTTTGGTCGTCATGAAAGAGTGACTTATAAAAATCCAAATGAGCTCAAATTTTTTACCTGTCATAATAATGAATATCAATGGTTTGGATTTGTCAAAAAAATTATCGAGGTATGCAAATACCACTTGAGTGTACCGTGCGATCTGTACACTCGAGTGTATTCTACCCTGACTCTCTCTCTCTCTCTCTCTCTCTCTCTCTATATATATATATATATATATATATATATATATATATATATATATATATATATATATATATATATATATATATATATATATATATATATATGCTAGAATACATTCAATTGTATTCGAAGCATAATACACTCAAGTAGTTTTTCATGATGCAATATTTAAAAAAAATCTAATCTACTAATCTTCTTAAACATCTTGTGAACAACTCATGTATAAAATTTGAGCCCATTTAGACATTTATAGGTCTTGTTATGAAAAGCACAAAAATTATGCATTTCAAATTAGTTTTGTGCATTGATTTTGTTACCCTCGAATGAGTGACTTATACTAATCTAAATGAGCTCAAAATTTGTATGTAGCCTAATTATGGTATGACAATGAAAACCAATGATTTACATTTTACAAAAAAAATAGTCTTGATATGCAAACACAACTTGAGTGTGGCGTGTGATATGTACACTTGAGTGTATTCTAGCTTATATAAATGTATATATATATATATATATATATATATATTATTGATTCACTCAAGAGGGGCTCAATCCTATTCTATTTCCACTTCCCTCACTTCCATTACATGTCGTAGGAATCCAAAGTGTACATGGTTCTACGCCCTCATTTTGACCGCAGGCATCGTCAAAGACATCATATATAATTGTATTTTTGTTATAGTTGTTTCAAATGTAACTATCTATACATGAAAAGTAATAGTTTTTAATATAAAGCAACCCTATACATGCCAAAGGTAAAAAATCCAAAATAATGGGCCGGTAGCTACCTGTGCGAGGATTGAAAATGAACATATATATATATATATATTTATATATATTTATATATATATATATATATATATATATATATATATATATATATACATATATATATATATAGAGAGAGAGAGAGATAGAGAGAGAGAGTCAGGCTAGTGTACACTCGAGTGTACCAGAGGCATCATACACCTTAGTCATTTTTAAAGATGTAGTGAATTTTTGAAAAATCTAAACTGTTGATCTTCTTAATTATCATAAGAACATACTATATAATAAATTTTAGCTCATTTGGACACTTATATGTCATGTATCTAAAGGAGGAAAAAATCATGTATTTCAAATTAGTTTTGTGCGTCGATTTTGTTGTCCTTGGATGAGTGACTTACACCCATCCAAATGATTTCAAATTTTGTATGTGAGCTATTATTATTGTAACCATGAAGATAAATGGATTAGATTTTGGAAAAACATGGTCTAGATAGG
This sequence comes from Alisma plantago-aquatica, assembly GCA_963693085.1. Taxonomy (NCBI): domain Eukaryota; kingdom Viridiplantae; phylum Streptophyta; class Magnoliopsida; order Alismatales; family Alismataceae; genus Alisma; species Alisma plantago-aquatica. Next base: position 365,311,507 of record OY856411.1, on the reverse strand, counting down.
CAAACACCATTGAGGTGTATGACGTGATCTGTACACTCGAGTGCATTCTAGGATGACTATATATATATATATACATATTTATATATATATACATATACATATATACATATATAGGCTATTTATTCATTACCCGCATGGGTAATATAGTTTCTCTACCCGATGCACGCGGGACTTGTCTCCTTGAATCTCTGTCTGCCGGCGGTGCTCCTTTTCATCGCCAGTCCTTGCCAATCGGTCTTTGTGTGTGTCGTCGATCTGGACTGTCAGAGGCCGATGCAACAGACGCTTCCATCTAGGCTATTCCGTCATCAAGCCAAATCACCGTGCATCGCCCCAAACTGCCTAGTGACTACTTCCTAAGCTACATTAATGGTGCGACTATTGCATCTTGCCCATCCTTCCCCTAGGGCAGTGCCCCAATCTGAAAGTGGCGCCCGACCTAGAAGGGAACCATTCTCCACTGTCCTTTTTCTCTCTCGCCTGTTTGCGATGACGTCCGCTACTCATCCTTGCTCCGGCTACCTCCGGCGGCCTGCAGTGACACCCTAGGCACCTCAAAGGAGCAACGACGCTCCAAGATAGTTCAAGAGAATGCCTGTAGAACTTGTCAAGCAGTAGTTTTGATCTATTCTTCTCTCTATTAAGGTACTCTATCATTACCCCTTTTTCTACAGTTGTTGGCTTGTTTGAGAATTGTGCCTCTCTGGACCTCACCTAGCCTTGTTTTTTTACTTCATGCCTTCGTTGACATGTACCAGATGTGCCCAATGTAGTAGTTTTTTCAAATCCTTGCTCTTTTTTCTGCTGTTGTGAAGCTCACTTGGAAATCTACATATAACCTTATTTGTACAAGTTACCTTTCTGTATTTTCTTCTTCAATTCAAGTGTTTATGTCCAACTTGGAAATCTATTTTATTTTGATTTGTAATTTGGAATACAAATCTTCTTGCAGTTACTCTTTTGTTATGTTGGGTTACTCTTTGGCCTGATAGAGTTACCATCTACTATTTCAGGGTTACTCCTCTATCCTATTGAGTTACTCCCAGACGTTGTAATGGATCCCAACATTGATACAGATGCTGCTAATTCAAATGTCGGCCTTGATAATGATAATGCTAATTCTTATCCTTCTATTGGTGCTTCCACTCTGCCCCCAACTGCAGTTCCTAAAATTGGTCTCCACTTTGGAAGTTTAGATGAAGCTATCTCATTCTATTCTAGCTACATTGGCATGATTGGTTTTAATATTAGGAAAGATGACAACATGTATGAACGGGGAACTAAGATTCTCATTGCGAAAGATCTGGTTTGTGACAAGCAGGGTACAATGGGCAGTTCTAAGAGTTCAAGAGGGCTTATGAGCCCCGTTTGTGATAAAGTGGGTAAGTTGCAGGAAACTTTGTCTAAGAAGCACAAGAGATATGTGAAGAGGTGTGGTTGTGGAGCCATGATCCGATTCACACTAGAAAAGTCCTCATCCATGTGGGCTGTGACTGCCTTTGTTGAGGAACACAACCATGATCTTGTTGATGATGCACATCTCTGTTACCTGAAGTGTAACTCATCTCTTGATGAAACTCAAAAAGATATCCTTTCTTCCATGAGCCAAGCTAACATACCTGTATCGAGACAAATTGCGTTGATGGCATCTGAGTCTGGCAGCATTAAAAAATGACATTTACCAACAGACAAGCTCATGGACACATCAGTAGCAAGAGGAAAGAGTTGGCCAAGTACGACGTTGACATGGTCTTGGATCGGTTTGCCAAGTTCAAGGTACTCAATCAGAAATTCTTCTATACATACCAAAATGATCCTGATTGTTGCTTGACTCATTTGTTTTGGGTTGATCCTGTTTCTGTTGAAGATTGTGGGTTGTTTGGCAATGTGATTGTTTTTGACACCACCTACCGCACCAACAAGTATTCGATGGTTTTTGGAATGTTTGATGGTATTGATCACCATTGTAAGATGGTCTTGTTTGCTTCAGCTTTTATGTTTGATGAGAAGTATGAGTCATTTGTGTGGGTTTTGAAGCAGTATCTACTTTGTTTTGGCAAAGAGTCGGTGTCCATCATAACCGATCAAGACCTGGCTATGAATGCTACTATCCTTACTATTTTTCCCAATTGCAAGCATCACTTCTGCAGCTGGCACATCCTACAAAAGCTTCCCTCTAAGCTTGGTGGTCTTCCTAACAAGGACCAGATCATAAGCTCCTTGAATGATTGCATGTGGAATGTAGATGATGTCAGTATATTTGAAGAGAGATGGGATTCTGTTGTTGAGGAGTATGGTATGTTGTCCATTACTTGGTTGTCTGACATGTATGTGATGTGTTCATAGTGGGTTTTGTGCTATATGCAATCTTCCTTCTTTGTGGGCATGAGGACAATGTAGAGGAGTGAGAGCTTGAATGCGTTCATTAGAAGCCATGTGAATAGTAAGAAGACTCTCTTTGAACTTGTATGTTCATTGGAGACTTTGTACTCTCATGTATGGGAGATTGAAAATTTCAAAGAGTTTGATGACGAGTATAGTAATCTCCCTTTGGCATCACTGTGGCCTCTGGAGGAGAAGATGAGAGGTATATACACCAAGTCAATCTTTAAGATCTTTCAGAGTGAGGTTCATCAAAGCATGATCTACAATGTAAAGGAAGCTTCAGAAGAAGGTGTGTGATGCGATGATTTTGAGTCGCATTTATAGACCTGTTTGATATGAGTTTTATGCTTTTATTAGTCATTTTTTATGGTTAATGTTGCATAATTCATACACTTTGGTCTTTGCTACTATTTTATGTCAAATCCCCTTTATTTCATCGTTTTGAGCATTAATTGTCAAAATATTATTATTTGTGTGAATTTATGTGGTTTCATGTTTGAATTTAGGGAAAAAAAGTATTTGCTTCCGTCGATACCATCGATGGAAGTCGATACCATCGACCGGACCACAGGTTGCCAGCCGCGAGTATCAGCAAAGAGTCGATACTATCGACAGGGATGTCGATGGTATCGAGCTACCATCAGGTTACTGGCGAGAAAGCAGTCGATAGTATCGACACCAAGTCGATAACATCGACGCACATAGGCTACAGTGTCAGAATCTTGCAAAAACCGACACCTAAAGGAAGTTGATACCATCGACCCGCATTGATGGTATAGAGATGATGTCAAGCGCGACAAAGAACGGATTTGTAGCCGGCCGCTACCACACTGGGTCGATACCATCGACTCGCGTCGATGGTATCGACACCGTAAGATATGTGTTTGCGTTGGAATGATCTTAATCGGACGGCCGTGGTTAATTAGCGACCTAATGAGGGAGATATACCTAATGACGGCAGCCCAGACGTGAGGGGAGGTAATTAGGCATTGCACAAGAACCGAGGAGGAGGAGAGAGGAGAACAGAGGCCAGAAGCTCATACCAGTTGATCCGGATGCCGAAGAAGATGGATTCCACCACCGAAAGGTGGGAGAGCACGTGTTCTACACCGAGGCTCAACCGGTTCTTCTCCGTTCAGGGGTTTCACCTCTCATTTCACGTTTTTCATTTGATTTCCCCTATCTCTACCATGTACTTGCTTGAGATAAACATGATGGGCTAATCCCCTTTGTCTTCAGGACTGAGAGTAGCCCGTGAATTCATTTTATGAAAATTTTATAATAGTAATTTATATTTTATCTCTTAAATTTGTGGTATAATTTCGTTTTCTAAATATATTGTTATGCTTGATCACCATAATAATAACCTAATGCCCTTAATCACTTTTAAAGAAGGATTAACGGTTGAAAAGAGACGGAATTCACATTAATTGACAAATCCCTTGAACAAGGTGGTGTAAAATTAATGGTGGATACTGAGAGATCTTTCATAATGCACCTAGTTTAGGGTATAGGTTACTACGACGGTGGAACCGACCTAGACATAGGTAGTGAATTGTACCACGACAGTGGGCAATTCTGATTTCAGGCCACTACCCGGATAGAGAGATAAAATTGAGTAGCTATATATAATTTAATACAATGAAAACCTGCGGTGAAACCGCAATCCTAAAGATCTCCTTGTGAATTGATTAAACCAACATTTAATTGATTGCTTGTTTTGTTTTGTTTTCATTTTTCTTTTAATTTCTACACCAACTCTCAACTTGTTAATCGGTTTAGCTGATCGCGAGTAGTTAGTAGGAGTCCCCGACGATTGCATGTATCCCTGAGTTTGACTCGGGCCTCACAAAGGCATGTACTACTCGACGCGTTCACTTGCGTTTCTACACACAGTAAATTTGCGTCAAGTTTTTGGCGCCGTTGCCGGAGATACGGCAATTTGTTGGCACTTTGAGTGCTGTGAGCGGCCACTCTAGGCCACCTTTTTATTTTTTTTATTATTATCATTCCAAAAATTCATAATCTATTTTCTAAATATTTGTAGTCTTCAAGCACTGTACTAAATTTAATCTTTCTATTTTTAGGTATTGTGCATGGTGCAGACGCGTAGTACTGACTACGTAGGTCGTGTACCAGAGGTTCCGCTGCCGGGACCAGAAGACGAGGAAAGCCACAAGCAAGACCAGTTAGAAGAAGCAGAGTTAGAACCTGAACAAGAAGAGATGGACGAGCCACATACAATATGGGAGAAGATCAAGGCTTCTTCCTCATTCGCTTCAAAATGACCTATAAAGAAGCAAGCAATCAACATACCTACATATAAGATTGATTCGGCTTTGATAAATCTGGTGAAGTCCAATGCTTTTCATGGGATCAAGAATGAGGACCCCGTCGCGCACATAAGTCAGTTTGTTGAGAACTGTGACATGGTTAAAATCGACAGGTTTCCACAGGATGCACTTTATCTTAAGCTTTTCCCGAGTTCATTGGCAGGAGCCGCGCGAGAATGGCTACACAATTTAGATGATGAGTTTGTGGAGTCCTGGGACCATATGGTGGAGGTTTTCTTTGAGAGGTTCTTTCCTCCTGAGAAGACCAACGACATGATCAGGAAGATCCACAACTTTACCCAACAGGCAGGTGAGACATATTCTGAGACCTGGGAGAGGTTTCATGTCATGCTAAGACGGTGCCCGCATTACGGGCTAGATAAAGAAACACAGGTAAAGATCTTCTATTTTGCTCTCTTCGAGCACGATAGGAGCAACCTTGATTCAGCTGGGTCAGGATTCTTTTTGAACAACACGGACACCAGGTGTTGGGAGATATTAAAGAACATGGCTAGGAAGCAATCATTGGGTGAGAGAGAAAGAGTCCCCGTGGAACAAGTTCGAGTGTCAGGTGAATCAAAAGCTATGAAGGAGCTGAATGAGAAGATGGATCTTCTCGCAAAGAAATTGCTTGCAAAGGAGGAAACTGAGTCTGAGGATGAGGCTCAAGTGAAATTCATGAGGCAGCAACCAGGTTACAGGATCAACGACTATGCATGGAGGAAAGACAAGAAGTTCTCTTGGAAGGATCCAAATAACTTCTTGCAGGATCCGGATGCTAAACCCCATCCAGCTGCAGAGGATAAGAGCACAGAGCTGCTCAATCAAGTTATAAAGAAAAATCAAGAACTCATGGCTACTTTCGGTCAGCAAATAAAGCAACAAGGGGAGTTCATGAACCAATTCGGGCAGACACTGCAGAGCCATGGGGCTCAAATGAGGACAATAGAGACATCTATGGCACAAATGGCTGCGGAAATAGCCAGTTTGAAGAAGCCGGCACATCCAGGTTTCCCGGGAAATACTAATGTTCCAGGAGGGAACCAACAAGCTAAGGCCATCTTGCTAAGAAGTGGCAAGAAATTGTTAAATCCCAGGGACAATGAAGCAAGCAAACCCAAGCTAAAATTGAAGTTCAAGCCACAAGGGAGCTGCCCACACTGGTCACAGAACCAGTCGATGACACAGTTGTGGAGGCTACGGAAGACCCTATTGCAGAGGAGGAGGGACCTCAGAAAAAGACACCGTATGTGCCACCGCATCAAAGGGCACAGGCGGTACCGATCCCTTATCCGAACAGTGCTAAGGTAAGGAAGGTAGATGATCAATTCAAAAAGTTCTTGGATAGTTTCAGGAAGCTTTCAGTAAACATCCCTCTATTGGAAACTATTGAGAAAATTCTGTCTTACGGAAAATTTCTAAAAGACATCATCACGAAGAAGAGAAAAATTCCAGACACGGAAGTAGTTGTGCTTAAAGAGCAGGTGAGTGCCTTCATCATGGGCACATTGCCACCAAAGAGGCAAGATCTGAGTTGTTTTAACATTTCATGCTATAATGGGAAAGTCAAATTTGGTGAAGCATTATGTGACTCGGGAGCAAGCATAAATTTAATGCCCATTTCTACGTTCAAAAAGTTGGGATTAAAGGAGTCAAGGCCAAGTAACATGACAATTCAATTGGCGGATAACTCTGTAGTGAAACCATATGGGATTTGTGAAGATGTGTTAGTGAAAGTGGATAGATTTGTTTTTCCAGCAGATTTTGTAGTCATGGAGATGCAGGATGAACATGGCAACGAGCTATTACTTGGACGTCCTTTCCAAGCTACAGCCGACATGATTTTAGAGATGGGGAGAGGTCGTTTGACCTTGGGTATAGCCGATGACCGATTTGAGATGGTCATGCCCTCTAGTACTGTGTCGTCTAAAGCAAAGGAACAATGCCGTGTGGTAAAACATCTGGATAATAATATTTCACTCTGTCTTGGGAAGCCATTTCTGGACATGGCTCATGTGATGAGAAAAGTGGACAATGGAACTTTGGCTGTGGACATCATGGAACAGACCAAGGTAGTATCTATGTGTAATGCTGTAGGGTTCCCTAATGACAAGGATGAGGACATTCCACCTTCTACAGTAGATGATGTTATTGCAATTTATGTTTTTGATGCATATCCTGAATTACCATTGGAGGCTTGCTTGGTAAATATTACACATGATTGGATGCGGAGAAAATCACTCAAGGAATGCGCCAAAATGCTTCAAATGCTTCCATGCTTCTATGCGAGGCATTATGAAGATTTAGGTTAACTTCCCCCGCCGCTTCAATCATCTCTGATCAGCCCGCCAGAGTTAGAATTAAAGCCGCTGCCACCGCATCTCAAATATGTCTTTCTAGCTGAGGAAGACAAGTTACCTGTGATCATTTCTGCTTATTTGAGTGCGGATGAGGAGGAACAATTGTTGATAGTGCTGAAGAACCACCGGGGAGCTTTTGGGTGGTCCATTGCAGATATCAAGGGGATTTCCCCTACATTGTGTCAGCATAAGATTCGGCTCGAGGAGGGAGCCAAGCCCGTGATCCAACCTCAACGACGTCTCAATCCAAGCATGATGGAGGTTGTGAAGAAGGAGGTTATTAAACTTCTTGATGTAGGTATCATTTACGCAATATCAGACTTGACATGGGTGAGTCCCACACAGGTAGTCCCTAAAAAGGGGGGAATAATTGTCACCCAAAATATTTTAAATGAACCTGTCACCACCCGATTGGTAACCGGGTGGCGAGTTTGTATTGATTACCGCCATCTGAATGCTGCTACGCTAAAGGATCACTTTCCTTTACCTTTTATCGATCAAATTCTAGAGCGTCTTGCCGGCCGATCGCACTTCTGTTTTCTTGACGGGTACTCGGGGTACAACCAGATTTCAATTGATCCTTCGGACCAAGAGAAATCTACTTTCACTTGTCCCTATGGGACTTTCGCGTATCGCCGAATGCCTTTTGGTTTATGCAATGCACCTGCGACTTTTCAGCGTTGTATGCTTGCTATCTTTTCTGACATGGTAAAACGTTGTCTTGAGGTATTTATGGATGACTTTTCGGTGTATGGTGCATCGTTTGACAAATGTCTCTATAATCTGAACAAAGTTTTACAGCGCTGTGAGGACACACATTTGGTCCTCAACTGGGAAAAATGTCACATGATGGTGACTGAGGGGATAGTGCTAGGACACAAGGTGTCTAGCAAAGGTTTAGAGGTGGATCCGGTAAAAATTGAAGTTATTTCCGAATTGCCCCCACCAAATTCTATTAAAGGGGTAAGGAGTTTCTTGGGACATGCCGGATTTTATCGTCGGTTTATAAAAGATTTTTCAAAAATCACGAAACCTCTATCCGAACTTCTTGAGAAAGACGTTGTATTTGATTTCAATGACAAATGTCTACATGCGTTCGACGTGTTGAAGGAGAAACTGATTTCTACGTCGGTTGTTCAAACGCCGGATTGGACTAAACTGTTCGAACTCATGTGTGATGCTTCTGATTTTGCGGTATGAGCTGTGTTGGGGCAGCGGGTGGACAATAAACCCGCAATGATTTTCTATGCTTCAAAGACTTTGAATGACGCCCAATTAAATTATACAACTACTGAAAAAGAATTACTCACTGTTGTTTTTGCTTTTGAAAAATTTTGGCAATATTTAGTTGGATCTAAAGTAGTCGTTTGGACTGACCATGCCGCAATTAAATATTTAATGGAGAAAAAAGACGCAAAGCCTAGATTAATTAGGTGGATTTTGCTCTTACAAGAATTTGACATCGAAATCAAGGATAAAGCTGGGATTGAAAATGTTTTGGCGGATCATCTGTCTAGGTTAGAAAGGGTGGATGAAAAAGATTTACATATACCCATCACCGAGACATTTCCGGATGAACAGATTTTGAAAGTTAATTTTAAAGACCCTTGGTTCGCTGAGATTGTGAATTATTTGTCTTGCGGGATCATCCCGGAAGATTGGTCATATCAAGAGAAGAAAAGATTTTTCCATTCTTTACGATATTATTTTTGGGATGACCCGATTCTTCTTAAGCAATGCAGGGATGGTATCCTACGCAGGTGTGTGCCTGAGGTGGAGTACGAGAGCGTTCTCCGTCATTGCCACACACTACCTATGGGAGGACACCATGCGAGCTCTCGTACGGCAGCTAAAGTTCTGGAGAGTGGCCTTTATTGGCCAACCTTGTTCCGAGACGCCTACGAGTTTGTAAGGCAATGTGATTCCTGCCAACGAGCAGGTAATATTTCAAAGAGACAGGAGATGCCCCTAAATGTGTTCCAAGAAGTCGAGGTATTTGATCTGTGGGGCATAGATTTCATGGGACCCTTTGTGTCCTCAAATTCAAATTTATATATTCTTTTAGCAGTTGATTACGTGTCGAAGTGGGTAGAAGAAATACCCACAAGGACTAACGATTCCATTGTAGTGTGCAGGTTCGTGAAAGAAAACATTTTCTGCAGGTTTGGAGTGCCCCGAATGATCATCAGTGATGGGGTACGCATTTTAGGAATCAGAAGTTCTAGGCATTGTTGAAGAAATATGGGGTCAAACACAACATAGGTACCCCATATCACCCGCAGACTCAAGGACAGGTGGAGGTCTCCAATCGCGAAATTAAGAAGATTTTGGAGCGTATGGTGGCGTCCACAAGGAAGAATTGGAGTGCCCTACTATCGGATGCATTGTGGGCGTACAGGACGGCTTACAAAACACCTGTAGGCACCACACCTTTTAGGTTAGCGTATGGTCGGGCTTGTCACTTACCGGTAGAGTTAGAGCATAAAGCACACTGGGCGTTAAGAAGGCTCAACTTGAGTTACGATGGAGCGGGGAAAAAGAGATTTTTTGAATTAAATGAATTGGATGAGCTGCACATGACTGCATATGAGAACTCTCGGATATACAAGGAGCGCACTAAGTTGATCCACGATCGTCACATCCAGTTGCGCACGTTCAAGAAAGGAGATAGTGTATTGATGTTCAATTCAGGACTGAAGTTGCATCCCGAGAAGCTCAAATCCCGGTGGAGTGAGCCGTTCGTGGTAGAAGAGGTCAAACCACACGGCGCAATCTTGGTGCGTTATGGTGAGACCACATTTTTGGTGAAATGACAAAGATTGAAGCTCTACTTTGGTGAAAATTACAAGAGGAAGGTGAATGAGGTCCAACTCATTTCACTTTTGGATGCATGATGTGACTTAGGCCGTCTAGCCTAAGACGTTAAATAAGGGCGCTTGTTGGGAGGCAAACCAACCATTGATACCTTAGATTAGTTCATTTACATTCGTAGTTTAATTTGTTTTTACTTAGTTTTTAGTGTAAAAAAGATACCGTGACTGTTTGCTACTTGTGTAGGGCTGAGGCAGAGTCGATACCATCGACCCTTGTGTCGATGGTATCGACCATGGTACAGGTTGATGACTGCAGAAATTGGACTGCGTCGATACTATCGATGGCCTCGTCGATGGTATCGACATACCTACAGGCAGATCGCAAAGTCAAGGTCGATGGTATCGAGATGCCTGTCGCTACCATCGAGATCTCTGGAGATTTTCAGAACAAACCGACTCAGTGAATTCGATACCATCGACTGGCATGTCGATGGTATCGACACATTCAAGTGCAAAAGGCAGCGGCCGGGTCTCGCGAGGATTGCCCTAATCAGAGAGTCGATACTATCAACTCGCGTCGATAGTATCGACGCGCCACGTCAAAAATCTGCGAGAAAGATCAACGGCATCGCAGCAAACAAAGAAGTCGATCTGGGGGATGGGTCGATACTATCGACCCGCGTCGATAGTATCGACGTGTCAGCAATCCGGGCCCCGTAGATCCAGCCATCGACGACCGTCGATACTAGCGGAGGTATGGATCGTGCTACCTGAGTCGATACCATCGACTCGCATCGATGGTATCAACGGGTAGACAGTAGTGCCGGCCACAGCTATATATGGGGAGTAGTTGCGTCAGATGACATCACACCTTCAGTGCAATCTTCCTCCACTTGTGCCGAGCGAGTTCCAGAGTTGTGCAAGCCCGTCGACGAGCAACACTGAGCTAGTTCTTCATCGAGCGGAGATTCAATTCTCCAATCTTCACTGAGCTCCTTTCTAATCCTCTTTCTCTCGCAAACATGGTGCATGGATCTGGTGTGTCATCTTCACGTGCGAACCTGGCGGATATCCCAGAGTTCGTGCCACCTCCTCCAGCGTCGGTTTCACGCCCGCGGCTGATTCATCCATCCACGGAGGTGAAGAAGAACTATGAGGAGATCTTAAAAAGGAAGATAGAGCCAACCCGTTATGTCGAACGGGACATGATCCGCGACTTAGGGTTCGAGGCCAACTTGGCCTACATTCTGAAAGGACAGGCGCGCCACACAAACCGAAGACCTGATGAGCTGGAATTTCATGCAGATGGCCAGCCGTTCTTCAGCGACTGGCCCACGTACAAGGAGTTGGTGGCAGAGTTCATGGCGTCGCTGGACATCTGCGTCGTGCCCAATGACGTTATTGCCACCGACCGCGAGTGGATCAAAGGTCAGGTGTCGTTCCGGCTGTTCAACATCGACTATAACCTAACACTCTGGCAATTCAACAAGATATTCAACTGGAACCACTCGCCAAACGATTACCGACGCCTGGACAACCGCACTGACTATGACGTCATCTTCGCTGAGCTGGTTACGGTGCCGCCGGGGAAGTCTGTTAGCTACCATAATGCTGCGGTAGCTGATTTCGAGCACCCTTTCGTCCGGATTCTACACTGGATGCTCAGTTCGACGCTGTTTGCTAGGGGTGATCTATCCCTTAGCAAATTCCAGGAGCAGGATCTTTTCTTCTTGTATAAGCTCCTGAAGCGTCAAGAATGCAATTGGGGTGCCTTCTTTCTGCAAAGAGTATTGGCGGTGAAGAGGAGTACGCGGAAAGCACCGATTCACTTCGGTGGGCTCATCACCAAGCTGGCTTCATACCTTGGCTTGAATTTCTAGACCCTCACTCCTCTATCTACTAGGAGCAAGGTGAACTTGCAACATTTGCACCAGTCCAATCTCCTACTTCTTCGAGATGGTTTGGCATATGCGCATTGCCACGCCAACCATGCCTATCAGGAGTGCTCGTTGCCTGATCCAGTCTTCAACATCGAAGGGGTGCAACACTTCCGATGGCCAATCATAGCCATCGCCGACTTCGATGAAGAAGGCAGCAATGACGGTGGAGACGATGGAAATGACGACGAGGCTGAGGAGGAAGAGGAGGCATTCACACCTCTTCGAGCACGAGTGGCACCACGGAAGCGTCCTCGGATGCATCTGGTGCATCTTCTTCATCACAACCTACGCCACCACCGTCACCGCCCTCGCAGCCAAGCGAGGATGCCTATTCTATGCAGGGCATGTACACTATGCTGCAAGACATCCAGCAAACGCAGCAGCAACACATGACAATGTATACCGATATCCAAGACACTACGAACCGGATACTGGACAACCAAAGGGCGATGTTTGAGAATGAGCGTCTTCTCCTCAACAACCAACAACAGATGCATGATCAGTTGTATCGGATGGAGATGCAACAGGAGCCCTTCTATGACCACTATTGGAGCCAAGATTACTTTAGAGGCTATCGACAACCTCCACCTAGGGCCCAATTTGATCCAAGCTTCCAGGGGGAGTATCCTTCTTGGGACCCTACGGCTCCACAGTACCCGCCTCCACCGCATGAGTAAATCAGTATCACTGTTCCAACCTTTGAGTTTGTTTTTAACTATGAGGCCATAGTTGAATTCAAGCTTGGGGGGGGTAGTTGGAACAGTTCTATCTTTATTTTCTCTGTTTTTAGTTTTATTGTTTTTGTTGCTTGTCATTTGTTTCTTGCAATTTTAGTTTGTTGTAGGATCCACAATCTATCTAGTGTAATTGTGGATGTCATAAAGTTTGTGTCATCTCTGTTGCATGTGTATGGGAATGGGAAACTAAAAAAAATATTTGAGTGTTCACAAGCTTGAGTGATGTTTAACCTTGATCACTTAACTTAGAAAATGATTGGTTTTGTCAACTTTAAAATAGAAATTCACAACTGTGTATCCCTAATGATTCATGAAAGTGGACGGCAATTGGTTTTTGAGCCTTAACTGACCAAATGGTAATGATACTCTAATCTGAAGTAAGAGAGAGAAACCTCTTAACTACTACACCGGTCAGTAAGGAGGGACACATAGTATTTTTCTAAGGTTCAGTCAACTAGTCTTGTGATCTGTTCACCTCATTGTTTTCATAATCCACCCAAGAATTGGAAGTAAAGTACGATTTTAACTCTTCTTGATTGCATGACATGTAGATAGGATTTGCATTGCAATTTTTCTTATGTTTGCATGGAAAATGAAAAATGAATAAAAATAAGAATAGTTATACATGCACATTGCCCCTTAGGTGCATGTCATGTAGTTGAATTCATAAATTTTATGCATAAAGTATGTCATGTTCCTCATTTATTCTTTAATGGTGAATTCAATTGTTCCATACCTTCTAAACAATTCAAATGTTTGAGTTATGCAGAAAAAATAAGCCTTATAAATTATTCATTGCCAATTATGGATATAAGGGCTTGGAAAAAAGAGAAGAAAAAAAATTCTGAAATTGAAAAAAAGAGTTATTTAGAAGCAACAAAAATAAAAAAGGAGAAAGGAACATAATTTCACCTGTATTTCAAGATAAGTGAGTACATGATGTAGCTTAATTAGATATCCATCTCATGTTGAGATAGGATTGTTAGTGCATGCATCATTCCACCCGATCTTAGGCATTAGGGCAATTTTCCTGTGCGTTTGCATCATTTAGGGCATTTTTGTTTTATGCATGTTGAAATTGTATAATACTTCCACTTCTTCCATGAGCCACCCATTTCACCTACCCGTTGCTCGGATTGGTAGGCCACCGTGAATTTCTCCTCACTAATGAATATCAGGAGAACTGCTTCCATGTAGATGGTAGTTAGGGTGAGCAATGTAGTATAGAAGATCACAAGATCCACCAAGCCTGGACCGCCGAATTTTATTATGTTAACTGCCTTATGTGATAGTGTTCATCAATTTTGAGGTCAACATCTTTTATGGATGATTACTGTCGCCTTCAGGGTAATTATCATTCTGTGGTTAGCGAAGGCCGATATGTGAATGTCCGGTAGGAGTCATAGGGGATGTATGTTGTGATGCTTTGTTCTTTAGTTGACTCTGACAATTCTATTCTAAGAAATAGTTGCTCGAGGCAAGCAACGTTCAAGTTTAGGGGAGTTTGATGCGATGATTTTGAGTCACATTTATAGACCTATTTGATATGATTTTTATGCTTTTATTAGTCACTTTTTATGGTTAATGTTGCATAATTCATCCACTTTGGTCTTTGCTACTATTTTATGCCAAATCCCCTTTATTTCATCGTTTTGAGCATTAATTGTCAAAATATTATTATTTGTGTGAATTTATGTGGTTTTGTGTTTGAATTTCAGGGAAAACAAGTATTTGCTTCCGTCGATACCATCGACGGAAGTCGATACCATCGACCGGACCACAGGTTGCCAGCCGTGAGTATCAGCAAAGAGTCGATACTATCGACAGGGATGTCGATGGTATTGAGCTACCATCAGGTGACTGGCAAGAAAGCAGTCGATAGTATTGACACCAAGTCGATACCATCGACGCACGGAGGCTACAGTGTCAGAATCTTGCAAAAACTGACACCTAAAGGAAGTCGATATCATCGACCCACGTCGATGGTATCGAGATGATGTCAAGCGCGACAAAGAAAGGATTTGTAGCTGGCCGCTACCACACTGGGTCGATACCATCCACTCGCATCGATGGTATCGACACCGTAAGATATGCGTTTGCGTTGGAATGATCTTAATCGGACGGTCGTGGTTAATTAGCAACCTAATGAGGGAGATATACCTAATGACAGCCGCCCAGACGTGAGGGGAGGTGATTAGCCATTGCACAAGAACCAAGGAGGAGGAGAGAGGAGAATGGAGGCCAGAAGCTCATACCAGTTGTTCCGGAAACCGAAGAAGATGGATTCCACCACCGAAAGGTGGGAGAGCACGTGTTCTACGTCGAGGCTCAACCGGTTCTTCTCCGTTCAGGGGTTTCACCTCTCATTTCACGTTTTTCATATGATTTCCCCTATCTCTACCATGTCCTTGCTTGAGATGAACATGCGAGGCTAATCCCCTTTGTCTTTAGGACCGGGAGTAGCCCGGGAATTCATTGTATGACAATTTTATAATAGTAATTTATATTTTATCTCTTAAATATGTGGTATAATTTCGTTTTCTAAATATATTGTTATGCTTGATCACCATAATAATAACCTAATACCCTTAATCACTTTGAAAGAAGGATTAACGGCTGAAAAGAGACGGAATTCACATTAATTGACAAATCCCTTGAACAAGGTGGTGTAAAATTAATGGTGGATACTGAGAGATCGTTCATAATGCACCTAGTTTAGGGTATAGGTTACTACGACGGTGGAACCGACCTAGACATAGGTAGTGAATTGTACCACGACAGTGGGCAATTCTGATTTCAGGCCACTACCCGGATAGAGAGATAAATTTGAGTAGCTATATAGAATTTAATACAATGAAAACCCGCGGTGAAACCGCAATCCTAAAGATCTCCTTGTGAATTGATTAAACTAACATTTAATCAATTGCTTGTTTCGTTTTGTTTTTATTTTTCTTTTAATTTCTACAACAACTCTCAACTTGTTAATCGGTTTTGCTGATCGCGAGTAGTTAGTAGGAGTCCCCGACGATTGCATGTATCCCTGAGTTTGACTCGGGCCTCACAAAGGCCTGTACTACTCGACGCGTTCACTTGCGTTTCTACGCACAGTAAATTTGCGTCAGTGTGTTTGAAGTGTATCATGTTGGTGGCCTTGGATCTGCCTGCATTTTGAAGAAAAAGTCATCGAGTGAGATTGTTTCTTGCAACTGTTGCATGTTGGAATTCAAAGGTATCCCTTGTAGGCACATCCTGTCTTATTTGAAGAGTCGTGACTTTTACACTCTTCCCGAGCCATACATAATTAAGAGGTGTACCAAAGGCTATAGAGAACATCCTTTGATTTTTAGCAAAGCATCAGTTAGTAATCTATCCACTGGGGGGACTCTTAGGCTTGTTTCTTCCTGCAATTCGATTGTGAACATAGCGTGTAGGAACCACACTATAGATCTTTGCCATGAAAAACTGCTAGCTTTGTGAAAGGAGCTGTTAGAATTGAATCTCACTGATACTGGTGCAAATGCAGGTGCTGGTGTAACTGCTTCAAATACAGCTTCTTCTTCCGCTGTCAAGGTTCATATCCCCAATGTTTGCAAAACTAAGGGGAGACCCAAATTCACAGATGCGAGGTTTAAATCTGGAGTTGAGATTACCCAGTATAAAAGAGAGAGGCAGTGCCATAATTGCTTAGAGTTTGGTGTTAACCATGATAACAGGAACTGTCCTAAGAAGTAGTCCATTCTACAGTGATGCTCTTTCTGCACTATCTGTTGTTGCTGTTTACTGCTCAATGACTATATCTGGTGCTGCTAGTGCTGTTGATGGTTATGTGATACTGCTACTTCTAGTGTGATGAACTGCTGCTGCTACTGCTATTAAGATCGTTCTTGTTTTGCTGATTGGGAGTTGCTGCTACTATTTAGTGGAGTTTGTAGTTGATCAGTGGGTCAGTGAGGCATGTTCAAATCTGTAATGGGGTTGTTCTTTTTGTGTAGTTTTGTGAAAGTGATTGTGTAACCTTCTATGTACTTCACTTGTATTTGTAATCCATTTTTGTGTTACCTTGTGCTCCATCAGCTGTATGTATACTCGAAATATGTTACAAAGAATATGTTCTGATCAGTTGTTATTCTTTTTGAAGAATACATGTTTGTCTTTGTGTACAATGGATACTCTTAGTGTTGTCACATTTACTCTTAAAAAATATAAGAGTAACTGAGTTTGGATCATAGTGTTTCTTTTCTAGGCTATCACAGTTACTCTTATTGCTGTTAGGGTTAGTCGCAGTGTTTGTTCAGTTACTCTCAGGGTTGTGACAGTTACTCGTAGTGCTTTTTCAGTTACTCGTATTGTTTTCACAGATACTTTAACTGCTATTTGAGTTACTCATAGTGCTCATTCATTTACTCGCATTGTTGTTATAGTTACTCGTAGTGTTTCACAGTTACTCACAGGCTTTTTTCAGTTACTCGCAGTGTTTGTTTAGTTACTCGCAAGCTTTTTTCAGTTACTCGCGTGGTTTTTTCAGTAACCATCAAAAATACAAGTAACAGGAACATCTTGTAAAATAACTGTACCAACATGAGAGCAAGTGTTCAATTCCAGAAAAAGGTAACTGTATCAATACTAAGAGTAACAGTAGGAGCACAATGAGTAACTGTGACAACACTAAGAGTAACTGTGACAATATAAAAAGTAACTCTAGCGTTCAAAAAGTAACTTTTGTACTTTGCAAAGTAACTCTTATGGAGATACTCCCCAGTCCCTCCACCACCAACCCATCCCTCCCCACGAGGCCTGCTATCCTCTTTTGGTGAATCACACTCCATTTAATGCATTAGAAGAAAAGATATGTACAATGCACTGATTCTATTAAAGAAGGAACCAGAAAAGAGAAGAAAAGAGAAGGTTGTACAACGTAAAAGAACAAAGCACTACTGTATCATCTAAATTGTACTGTAAAAGCACAGAGAACAGAGCACTACTGTATCATGAGAATAGTAGAATGTCTGCAAATTGTACTGCCCATCTTTGCAACACAAAAAGCACAAAGTAATGCTGTCATCTTCTTTTAAGTTCTAGTGCTCTCATATCGCCCTTTCACTCACTTTCGAACAACCTACCTTCTTCACAACCTACCTTCTTCACAGCCTACCTTCTTCTACCATTACTAGTTTTCTCACAACCCTCAACACTTCCTACCATGGAGCTATTCATCCAGCCCATGAACTACACCCTTGACGACAAAACAATGGAATCCATTCAACTTCCTATAGAATGGAAATATCTCCATTTTCACATTAAACCAGGCAACACCACCTTGCATATTGGAAAATAGACATTTCAGATTACCCTTATTCAGAATGAAAATGGATAACTTTCAACTGGTAGGGGCTGGAAAAGGATGATCGCATAGCTCAAGATTTGCAAAGATTGGATCATCTTCCTCAAGCCAACCGATCACCAGACTATCACATCATGGATCACAGATTATTTCTTAGAAACACCAACCGACCTTCTTCCGCTCTTCAGAATGCCTGGTGAAGCAGTATTCTCTGGAATGGATGACTCTACAGATTAGTTGTTTGTTAGGGACAAATACCAAGCACCGTCGGGATCAGCTGTAAATCCTTTACAGGTTGACCCATCTACAACAGCTGACACCTCAACATCTGCAGAAGACACTGCTTCTTCTTCTGTCCATCCTTCCTATCATAAATAGGTATGCACCAGCACCCTTTTCTCCTTTCCTTTTGGTCGATAATCTTCCCCATCACCACCTATACAGCCCCCAACCATCTTGGGTTCAAAACTGTGGTTGACTCATGGGTAAATCCTTTACAGGTTGACTTCTACAACAACTATGAACTGCTCAGATACAAATTTGTGTGGCCATAAGTTTTGAGGATTCTGAATATGTTGTTTTGGTTTGCTGTCTCTGCTTTGCAATGGAGTGAATTGTGTGTTTGATATCTCTTTCCAAGGATGGATCTGACACCCTAAGCTCTTTGATTTCTATGTTCAGTTGATGGACCCTCCTTATATCTGATTTGGCTGTAGTTTTCTATATTGTTTGTTCCAAAGAGTATGTATAATATATAACGTTTTATGCTTTGAATGTT
This sequence comes from Alisma plantago-aquatica, assembly GCA_963693085.1. Classification (NCBI taxonomy): domain Eukaryota; kingdom Viridiplantae; phylum Streptophyta; class Magnoliopsida; order Alismatales; family Alismataceae; genus Alisma; species Alisma plantago-aquatica. Next base: position 365,292,820 of record OY856411.1, on the reverse strand, counting down.
GTATTCTTGAATGTACAGTTGTAGTGTTTTTTTCTAAATATATATACTTTCACTTAGCCAGCGAAAAAATAAACTAACTCAGAGGAAGAGTGATGATGATATCAAAAATCACTGACAAATAACCGTTTGATATAGAAGAGTAACTGTTTGATATAGAAGAGTAACTATAGGAATAAAAAGAGTAACTATATGATAGTCTAGAGTAACTCGTATCAACACTAAGAGTAATAGTAGGAGCACAACGAGTTACTCGCTGGGTTGTGAATAGTAGTGTTTTTCTTATGAATATATAACGTTTTATGCTTTGAATGTTGTATTCTTGAATGTACAACTGTAGTGTTTTTTTCTGAATATATATACTTTCACTTAGCCAGCGAAAAAATAAACTAACTCAAAGGAAGAGTGATGATGATATCAAAAATCACTGACAAATAACCGTTTGATATAGAAGAGTAACTGTTTGATATAGAAGAGTAACTATAGGAATAAAAAGAGTAACTATATGATAGTCTAGAGTAACTCGTATCAACACTAAGAGTAATAGTAGGAGCACAACGAGTTACTCGTTGGGTTGTGACAGTTACTCGCATGGTTTTTTCAGTTACTCACAGGGTTGTGGCAATTACTCACTGGGTTACTCACTGGGTTGTGACAGTTACTCGGAGTGTTTGTTCAGTTACTCGCAGGGTTGTGACCGTTACTCGCGTTGTTTTATCAGTTACTTGTAGGGTTGTGATAGTTACTCGTAGGCTTGTCTCAGTTACTCACAGGCTTTTTTCAGTTACTCGTAGGGTTTTTCAGTTACTCGCGTGGTTTTTTCAGTTACTCGCTGGGTTGTGACAGTTACTCGCAGGGTTGTGACAGTTATTCGCAGGCTTGTTTCAGTTACTCGTAGGCTTTTTTTAGTTACTCATAGGGTTTTTTCAGTTACTCGCGTGGTTTTTTCAGTTACTCACTGGGTTGTGATAGTTACTCACAGGGTTGTGACAATTACTCTTAGGCTTGTTTCAGTTACTTGCAGGCTTGTTTCAGTTAGTTGCATGCTTTTTTTAGTTACTCGTAGGGTTTTTTTAGTTACTCGCGTGGTTTTTTTAGTTACTCGTGTGGTTTTCGTAGTTACTCTAACTGCTATTATAGTTACTCACATGGTTTTTTCAGTTACTCGCATTATTGTCACAATTACTCGCAGGGTTGTGACAATTATTCACAATGTTTTTTTAGTTACTTGAAATCCTATTTTAGTTACTCGCAGTGTTTTTTCAGTTACTCTAGGGTTTGTTCAGTTACTCACTGGGTTTTTTCAGTTACACAACCATTACTCTCAGTTAGTCAAGAATTAATTTCAGTTACTCAAGCATTACTTTTTAGTTACTCAAGCATTACTTTTCAGTTACTCAAGCATTACTTTTCAATTACTCAAGCATTCTGTTACTTTCAGTTTAGTTACTCGCATTGTTGTCATAATAAATAATCCATTTTAATCAGCTGTACATTCATCCAAAACATAAGGGCAAAATCAATATTGTTCAATATGAGGTGTACATCAAGAATATGTGTTTGTAATCTATCTTTATGTTAAAAATTTAGGCTTTTCACAGTTGTACATTCAAGAGAAGCTATACACTCAGTCTTTCACAGAGCTTATACAACATAATAACAAAAGGCTACTGTTCTTATTTTACAATCAAATCAGTAATCCAGTTTTTCAGTTGAATTTTAGCCATTCATCAAGTCTTGTAACTATTTCTTCCTCTGGGATCTGTTCTTCATGCATTTTTGCTGTTGTTTCTTCATTCTTCTCTGTTTCTTGTTGTTTCTCAACTTCATCTTCTACTCCCTTGTTCTCATCAGATTTAACTTCTTTGATGTCTTTGCTTTCATCTTTTTCATCCTCTTTTAGAGGCTGCAGCTGCCCCCATGCCATCATTCGCTGAAAAATATCAGCCCTTATTGTCGATGTGTCTTTGCAGGTGAAGTCCATTTTTTTTCCATTGACTAGGCAATCTAGGTACTTCATGATGAAGATCCCATAGTCAAGCGAGTCTTCTTCCTACTGTGGGCAGATCGGGTACTCATGTTCCCATTCCGACAACTGGCTCCCCTTTTTCGGTGCACCCCTAAAGAATTCATACACTATACCCACTTGCATTAAAAAAACAAAATATTTATTCATAATCAATTAAAGAACATTAATCCTTTCAATCCACTACTAATAGAGTTAATTTTTATAGATCACTTACCCATCTATTGAATTCTTTTCTTGAGTTGCTACTCCAACTCATTGAATTATAAGACTGATGTGCTCCATCCCTGAAACTTTCTTCATACAAGTGCCAGTGATTGGCGTTGTTTAGTATTGTGAACACCGAGTCCATTGCGTCCCAATATTTCAACGGAATGTTGAATTGTGGAGATAGCATGTCAATCTACTCCAGGGTGATGTTCTCAACATCAAACAATAGCTTTTGCTGCAAATGTAGAGTTTAAAATTCACATCTATAAGTTTATGTTTGTGTTTCTATATTGTAATTTCATATAAATTTGTATACAAAGTTTATTTGTCTTATCAGAGCATAAGTGCTCATGCAGTGCCATGTCAACCCCTTCTTCTTCCACTTTCTTGTGCTCTCCTTGAGCATCTGTACAAAGTAGTCGAGAAGCTAAAAAAAAAACAAAAGCTTTCTTAGTTTAGCATTCCAAATTATCTATTTCAAAGAGTTACACTACGTTCTTGTTTCTTATAGGTGATTGCGTCATTTGATCCTTGTACAGGAGGGTGGCGAGGTCCTTCCTCGTTCATCGTCTTCACTGAATTTCCATTCTCATTTTGACCTGCCAATTATTTTTATAGATGTTATACATACGAGTTGGATATTGAAACAATAATGTTTTATCATTTTACACTTGACAATAACCAATTCTCTTACATTTCTTCTATGTTTTCCATGAAGTGATGGACAATTTCTTTGGCTTCTTTTGTTTTGAAATGTTCAAAACCTATGAAATTTGACATCTTATGCTGTCAACAACAATAGAGCAATCCATGTTAGAATCAATATTCATTTTGCACATGTTACTTAAGCATTAATACCAGTTACTCAATCATTACTCTCAATTACTCAAGCCTTACTTTTAGTTACTCAAGAATTACATTCAGTTACTAAATCATTAGGTTCAATTACTCAAGCATTAGGTTCAGTTACTCAAGTCTTACTTGCAGTTACTCAAGCATTAGGTTTAGTTACTCAAGCATTAGGTTCAGTTACTCAAGCATTACTTGTAGTTATGATATACTTTAAAGGGGTTGAAACATACCTTTTCCTCCCTTCTTTTCTTCAAATTTTTCTCTATGCTTCCTATCTTTAGTTCTTCCATCTTCTTCTTCTTCTTCAATCTTTTTCTGGGCTCCTTCTGCCCTTCTTCTTCTTCTACTATCTTCTCCTGCTGTTCGCTTCCTTCTTGTTTATTTTATTCTACATCTTCTATAGACTTTGGTTGTTCAGAACTGTCGTCTTTTGTTTCTTTCTTCTCCTCTTCATCAACATTTTTCTAGTCCTCACTGTGATCTTCTGATTCCACATATTTTCTTCTGAGGGTCAGCCTTCGTCGCTTCGTCGGTGGGTCGACATCATTTGTCGGTGTGTCTTTCGGTTCATCTACATTCACCGAGGAAAAACCCTCTACAAATTCTTTGAATCCACTTTCAGGTGACTGTGATTTGTCACCCTCATCTTCCCACTTTCTTTTTAGATTTTTATTTTCTTCTTCTAACTTGGCTATTCTTTCTTCTAGCCTTTTATTCTCCATCTTCAGCTCAGTGAATTTCTCAACACTTATTCTTGTGCAGATCTCCTTATGCATTTTGAGTTCCTCCTCCAACATTTGGATTCTTGTATCCAGGGTGGAGGTGTCAGGAGTGTCTCCCTCTTTGATGATTGGCTTTGTTGGTGCCTTATTGGTTGTTGGCTTACATTTTGCTGGCATGTCCTTCGATGATTTTGCATCCTACCAATCATCTCCCTGGTCTACCACTATCCTTTGACAAACCTATCCAACATATAAATAAAAATAATGTGTCACAAAATGAAACATGTATGATTATGTTGTATGTTAGATTTTGTAACAAATATTAGATAATCTTACATCCTTAGGGTCCACTGCCCCTAATTCCATCAATTTCTTGACCGGCGCAGCCCACTTATTTATCCTTGGCTTGGAGTCAAGGAATGTTGGCTTTGCCATCTTTGTCATCTCATATGCCCAAACCTGCATGTAACATATAGAAAATATAATGCATATGTAACTGCCCCCCCATAGTCAATATTGTATCAATGTAGATGAATATGATTTTATTCACTTACACATAGGCACATGACACAACCTGTTGTGTATAGGGTGTTCTTAGCCCCTTTCTCTCCTTTCCTTCTTAGCTGGACATTCTCCTTCATCATCTTCATATTTTGGAAGATACTCCCATGCACCAACTTTGCCCAATTCATTTGACCAGTGGCAGTGACATCATCTAGGTAGTGGATAATGTAGATTGGTGTGCAATAGCTGGTGTCTGGGATTAGGAATGTTGCCAGTAGGTGCAACATCCACACACGACACATATTTTTATTGTCCGCTGGATTGTTGGTCTTGGCATATTCTTGCCAAAGTTTTGTTAAGTTGTCCTTATGCAGGACATCCTTTTCTCTCACCCACTTTGAGGTCTCACCTTCATTTCTATTTTTACAAGTCGCCTTGGCAAACTCTTGCCATATTGACTTTACTATGTCAAAATCTTTCCTTTATTTTATTTCTATACCTTTGCTGGGGATACCTAGAATTATCCCCATGTCATCTACTGTCATCTTTCTCTCCTCTCTGTTGGCCAGCAGAAATATGTCTTCATCGACATATCTATCTATTAAATCCTCTAACAAGCCTATGTCAACCGCAAGATTTGGCATCTTTATGAGGTTTGCAAAGGCTGTTGAGCTCAGCATCATAAGTTGTTCTTTTGTATACACCATGCTCTTGTTGGTGTTGATGTAGCTCTTTAAGGAGCACTTGTAGTACAGTCTATTTACTCCCACTGCAAACATATCAAAATTTATCGTTAGAGCTCATTGTCTATTTTGTAAAAGCAATTTAATAAACTGCAAGTAACTGAAAATTAAAACAATTACAATTCCATACAATCTTACCTTTCTCGCTAGCCTTTTTTGTCTCTTTCTGTTTCTGATTTGCATTTGTACTCTCCTCATCCCCTTTGCTTTCTTCTCCTGCATACGAATAGAGTTACTCCAAGAATGTAGTATTTCGCTTAACAATATTGTTTTCTAGTTTAATTGATATGTCTAGTGTGTGAGACACTGTAACATCCCAGGATTTGAGGCCTCGGATAACATGATCTTAAAAGGAATGATTGGACTACCCATATCACCAAGGTGCACCTCCTTTTCCGAGAGCCCATCACTAAAGAACTCCATGGTTAAGCGTGCTCAGCTTGGAGTAGTACTAGGATGGGTGACCAGTCGGGAAGTTGATCCTGGCTTGCGCGTCAGTGTGGACAAAGTGCACAGTTAAGGCTAGTGGTGGTTTGTGGGGCCAGTCGTCATTCCTGAAACTCTACTAGAGCCTTGGGCAGTGGGCCCAGACCTTACAAATGGTAGCAAGTTGGAAAGGGCTATCCGTAGAGAGGAGATGGAGCCGCCCTTGTGCTGGTAGCCGTGGATGGGAGTTGGGTGTCCATGGGCCATTGTGGGTCTGTACTGAAATGGGGTCAGATTATGAGGCCATATAGTTGAGCCTTGACGAGGACGTCAAGAGTCTAAGTGGGGGAGATTGTAACATCCCAGGATTTGAGGCCTCGGATAACATGATCTTAAAAGGAATGATTGGACTACCCATATCACCAAGGTGCACCTCCTTTTCCGGGAGCCCATCACTAAAGAACTCCATAGTTTAGCGTGCTCAGCTTGGAGTAGTACTAGGATGGGTAACCAGTCGGGAAGTTGATCCTGGCTTGCGCGTCAGTGTGGACAAAGTGCGATGTTAAGGCTAGTGGTGGTTTGTGGGGCCAGTCGTCATTCCTGAAACTCTACTAGAGCCTTGGGCAGTGGGCCCGAGCGTTACAGACACTCTTTGTTACTCAAGCATTACTTTCAGAAATAAATACTCAAACATTACTTTCAGTTACTCAAGCATTCTGTGATAGTTACTCAAGAATTAATTTTAGTTACTCAAATATTCTGTAATAGTTACTCAAACTTTATTTTCGGTTACTCAAGAATTAATCTCGGTTACTCAAGCATTCTGTAATAGTTACTCAAACATTACTTTCAATTACTCAAATATTACTTTCAGTTACTCAAGCATTCTGTAATAGTTACTCAAGCATAAATTTCAGTTACTCAACATGGTTGTTTCAGTTACTCAAACATTATTTTCAGTTACTCAAGCATTAATCTCGGTTACTCAAACATTATTTTTCAGTTCCTCAAGCATAAATTTCAGTTACTCAACATGGTTGTTTCAGTTACTCAAACATTATTTTCGGTTACTCAAGCATTAATCTCGGTTGTTGTTTTAGTTAATCAAACATTATTTTCGGTTACTCAAGCATTAATCTCGATTACTCAAATATTATGTAATAGTTACTCAAACTTTATTTTCGGTTACTCAAGCATTAATCTTGGTTACTCAAGCATTATGTAATAGTTACTCAAACATTACTTTCAGTTACTCAAACATTACTTTCAGTTACTCAAGCATTCTATAATAGTTACTCAAGCATAAATTTCAGTTACTCAAACAGTAGCAGCCTGCATGAAAATCCAAATTACCTTGTTGTTCTTCTTTTCCCGCTTTTTTGCACACAACTTCTTTCTTCTCAGTTGCTCTATTGCCTCCACGACCAGCAGTAGCAACCTTACTGCGCTTTGTACTTTTTGATTGAGGTTTGATTCATGGGGGAGCTGTAATCCCTCTTTTTTTCCCTTTCTTTTGTGTCTGAGGTGTCGAAGAAGTAGCTTGCTTTCTCCTTCAGTAGCCATCACAACTCCTATTTTGACCTCTTTCTGTATTGTCTGAGGAGTCTCAGCAGCAAACCCCTTCTCCATTTCCACAACTTCTTCTTTCCCCTCTTCTTCCGCTTCGGTGGACTTAGTAGGCTCTTTCTTATCCCCTTTCGGAGTTGTCGGAGTAGTCTGTTCTTGTAATTCCCTTTCTGCGGCCGATGCTGCTTTTCCTCCTTCTTCTGCCTATTTTTCCATCTTCTCGTCGGCTTGAAACTGGTGCATTTCGAAGTTGTCATCGCCTATTTCGACCACTTTCAGTCTTTTCTTTCTCCACAAAGGCATTGTCAATGATTTCCGTGAGATTTTCTTCGTTCTCGTCATCTCTGAGTATTTGACGAGTCGATGAAGGAGCGACTGAAGGAGGTGATGACGGAGGAGGTGGTGATGGAGTGGTTGGGTGATGTCTTCGCCGGTTAGTTTGCACGACAGCGGGAGAAATCGCTGGGGAGGGCGACAAATTGGGGTTTTGCTTCGCTGGGGAGGGTGATGAATTGGGGTTTCGCTTGCTAGCTGCTCTCTCCGCTCGAATGCTTTTTTTCTGCTTTTTTCGGCTCTGGCTTGCGGGAGTACTGCTGTCGGGTAGCGTAATTAGTTACCCGCGCGGGCAACTAAAAGTGTATCTATATACATATTTATATATACCTCTCTCTCTCTCTCTCTCTCTCTATATATATATATATATATATATATATATATATATATATATATATATATATATATATATATATATATATATGGGCCCATCTTTATTACCCGCGCGGGTAGCTACCCGCCCACCCTTCCGACCACTTTTTTTCAAAAAAAAATTCTCAATTGTAGAAGACTATTTTTTCTAGCTCTCCAAAAAATTTTAGCCAAAAATAATATCATTTGCCCCTCCAAAATTAAAAAACTCATCCTTATATATATCTGTTGTATATTTTGTACAGAATTACTCTTTTATTCGTGTAGTTATTTTTGTTCACCATAGTTACTTTTTTGATAGCATAGTTACTTTTTTGACCAGGAGAGTTACGTTTTTGGCTGCCGGGTAGAGAAAATCCAAGCTACTCGCGCGGGCAACGAATGAACGCCATATATATATATATATATATATATATATATATATATATATATATATATATATATATATATATATATATATATTTATACACACACACACACACACACACACACACACACACACACACATATATATATATATATATATATATATATATATATATATATATATATATATATATATATATATATATATAGTCAATGCCCGCGTGGGTAACTACCTGCCCCCCCATTTCGGTTACTTTTTTCAAGTTGGTTACTTTTGACATGTAGAGGGTTACTTTACCTTGCAAACTGTTGACTTTCATGCATAGATAGTTACGTTTGTAACAACAGATTTCAAAACACGATTACATATATATCTGCTGTGTATTTTGTACGGGATTACTTTTTTAGTCGTATAGTTACTTTTTGATCAATATAATTATTTTTTTTGATAGCATAATTACTTTTTTGGTCAGAACAGTTACTTTTTTGGCTGCCAGGTAGCGAAATCTAAGCTACCCACACAAGTATTTAAAAAACGGCATATATTTCAAAATTATTTGAAGCATAGAAAACTACAAGATTACAAGGAAATAGAAGGGAGGCGGGCAACAAGCTGCGCCGCCACCCCTTTTTGAATGGATATATATACTAGACCCACAAGGCATTGTAAAATAGTCTTTAATTATTTTTTCAAATGTACAATTCATTCATTGCTTTATCAGGAGGTTTTGAACTCTGACCTCTCGGTCATATAACATCAACTTTACCACTCTAGTGATGGTATGTAGTTTTAACTAAGCAGCAACGTGGTGCCCATCATTTACGAATTGCCAACCCAATCCATACGCCGTCTTCCACCATCACTAACCAACAACAAACGCTTAAACATGCAAATTTGTTGATCTTGCAGAGTGATTGTCTGTCTGGTTTATTTATCCAGAAGTTCGAGTGAGTTCTGAAATGCATTTTATACATATGATAAAGTGTCAATATAGTATTACAGTAACAACTTTTGTCATTACATCGAAATTGAGTTATTCCCTCGTACAGAACTTTGCTGTTGACGATTTTAGATGATCAATGTATTGTTTCCGTTAGATAAGCTGATAGTTACATTGAGCTGCTTGAACATTAGCCGCGACACCGTTTCGTAACGAGTTGGGTGGAGATTAAACCGTGGTAGGATATCAAAAGTTAACCACCAGATGTTTAATGTTAAATCCTGAAAGTGACTAATAACTGATAAGTTTTTAGTTATTTTATACTCTTTTCTAGTCATATGCAATCTATAACTGCAGATTTTCCACGAGATTGATTTTCCACGAGATTGATTTCATGCAGTGACTAATCATGGATGCATGGCCGGAAATTGCAGAAACGCTTTACACAAGAGATGCTTCATCGACCACATTAGAATGTGTTGCCGGCCTAATCGGCTTTCTGTAGACTCAAGTAACTTAGAATCTTTCCTATGGGCTCTTATCTCCTTATTACTTAAAAGGAATGCTATATGGCCCGCGAGTGAGTCTGGCCCATAGGCTTACTAACTTAAACAATAATTGTAGTTGATGAATTAAATGAAAGGTAATGTGATTCAGTTTGTTCTCATCCGCGAACATACCAGAGGACTTGTCAATACTTGTATCGTGGGCATTTTATCAAAATAAATTCTTAGAGAGGAAGTCGATATAACAACGACCGATTCAACGACGGTATTCCGGCTCTTATCACATACTAGGTCAATCATGAGGGCTATTGTTGTTTGTTAGTTTTAGGACAATGGAATCGTTTAAATCATTTATGATCTTCCTGCAAAAGTACATGACAAGACAATAATTGATTACTCTACTAGAACCTTCACCGGAGCAAACGAACCAAAAAGGGGACCAGATTTGGATTTTTTTTGTCATTTTGCATGAATAACAACAAAATGGAGGAGAGAAACATGTTACCTCCCTCCTTTATTTTGTTCTTGTGCATGCAAAGGGACAAAAAAGTCCCAAATTCGGTCTCATTTCTTGTTCAAGTATCATACTCCACCTTCATTGAATAGTGTACCCAATGGATAGGAGCATCCGGAGTACAAAAGTAGGAGTGTCTAGAGTACAAACTTAGTGAGTATGAAAGGACAATTACCATAACAGCTCTGTCATAACAAGTGTCACTTACACGGATAAATATTTAACTCCTGTAAACTTTAACAATCTAAACAAAATAGATTCTGCAGAACATAGGTAAGAATTCTCAAAAGATGAAAAGCTTGTCTGATGGTGTACAAGGTAGTTATTGTTGTAATAAAAACAACGTTAGGGATCCTATAATTCTCCTGCTTAAGCTTCAGTGTTTACTTAGCAATTACTATTTCCGTAATCACATAAGACAACTTGATGTACAATTGAAGAGCCTACTGGGATCGAAAACTGGGGTACCATATACCCTGCGTAGTTAGGGATTTGCTGCCCCACATTTTATGCAGACCACGCTACTCCTTATTGCATCATGCGCCATGTGTCCGCTGATTTTAATCGTTGCCTTTGCTTCAAAAATGTCCGTATACGCGTAAGTGGATAAAAACAAGAGTAGCCTGCTCTTTTTGATATGGGAACAGTAAATCTGCTCTCAACCTCTGTTGGCATTCGTAGAGTTCATAACTATATTATCTATAGAATATCCGGAAAGGATTCAGGTCTGTTTCTGTGGTTGACGTTAAAGTATAGACATTATAAGAACAAGGGTCTATGAAGGCATCACCTCATTCAAAAAAATAAAAAATATATATTAATATTATGTCAATGATATAAAGGAAAAAGATCTGAATGGACATATAGACAATGGAAAGCATGGTTAAAATGTTAGATTTCATGGAGGCGGCGGAAACAAAAGAAAAGATAATCTTTATGTTATCTTACTAGCTGATTTTGTCGACAACGACATATTCGGAAGGAAAGTGTGTGAGATATTTCTTTTCATAGAGAAAGTGTAGTGACGTCCCCTTCGCACAGTGGTGTGTGTCGCTTCTTGCGTGCACGCAATGGCGGAGGCACAATTCAGCCAAGGGGTGGGCACCTTGTTGTTGCATGTGAATGGTTAGGGCGCAAAACATGATATTGTATGTAATTTCTACAAAATATGTAACAAATATGCTTTGATTAGTGTACATTCTAACAAACATAGGTAGGGTCTGTGCTCACCTATGCCTCCATGTGGCTACACCACTGCTTGCACGAACAATCTTCGTTAACGTCCTCCGAACGCTAACGCCTAGTGTCTGCGTCTCTATGTAATTCACACGGATGGACTAGAATTCCTTGTTATGCTGCTTGAGCTGGCGGGAAGGAGCAGCCTTTCACTTGATGACGTGAAAGTGTCGCAGTCCTCTCTTTCTCTCACTCTTTGGGACGATGATAGTTAGGGTTCACATACAAAAGTTTGTCTATAAAATCTGACAGTCATGGCCCTATAAATTGGAGAGGAAAGGAAGTAGGATTTTCTAGTTGCGACTACATTTAAAACGGACTGCTCGTGACTATCGGAAAGACAACTAGAATATTTTAGAATCAATTAATTAACCAATTAATCATATTAATGATTAATTAATTCTTCGTCAACCGTCTCTAATTAATCGCTCAGGATAAGCGGGTTCACTTAGTAATTTATATCCAATTAATTGGCTTAAATAACCAATTAACTTAGATTATATTCTAATATTATTCTAGTAGATTAGCGAAATGTTTCAGTAATCGATTTGACTTGAAAAATTTCCAATCGTGTCTACAATTATACTCCTATTCTAACACATCCTATGTATGTGACCATGTGGGCTCCAAATTATGTTGGCAAAGATAATTATAATCAAATTATGATTTCAAAAGTAGTGATTGGTATCTAGCAAGACTACATTGCTACCCAAGTAACTGGAGAAGTTGAAGAACAACTTAAACTAGTATTGTGACCAGTGTTACAATGATATATAATCCCTTTGTCTCTAATATCCAGATTAAATCTGAAGCATGGAATACATCCCCTTAATTTTCGAACTTTGTTCCTTGATATAGCGTAGACTATGAGATGTACTTGAGCTCAATATCATATATTGCCTCACATGAGTATGGATATAAATCTCATAGTTCTACTCATCAAGTGTCTAGGATATTACTCTATTGGGAGGGACACATTCCATATACATCACTCACAATAATCCACGTGTCACAATACATCTAGGCACTACCTATATAGTAACCCTATTCAAGGTCACGTTGAGTAGTGTCAAAGCACATTGAACAACATGCAATGATTGTAGTAACTTCAAGTTTAAGGATGCCAATCACCACTGTCACAATGTGATGTGATTTTGATCACCATTATTGGCTTCCATGTACAACACTCAAGGTGGGTCTGTCTAGTACACTTGTTCATAACAAGTACATATGTGTTTGATTTAATATCCAGTATCATGACCAATGAGACGTATGTTGGGTTTTAGAGGAGGCAGAGAAGCAGTGGAAACAAAAATTTTCTCCACAAAACCCAGAACAAAAGGAATCGCGTCAACGTCTATATAATAGGAATGATGGTTTGTGGATGCATACCTTGTCCCGAGGCTTGCTCGGTGATAGTACCTCGCGCCTTGCGTGGTATTCACCTCTAGTCTTGGACGGTGTCTGTGCAGCTCCTGGTCGCACCGGGACTGAAGACTCCTGGTCTCACCGGGACTGTCGGGATTGATAGTTGTCCTCCGAGCGACAGAGGTCTCCCGCCTCTGCAGTCGTCCACACGGACTGCCTGGAACTCCGATCTCCTTGTCCCATAAGGAATCGGAAAGAGTCGCACCCTCCTGTCGGCGTACTAGTTGCCAACACACTCTCCTGCCACCAGTCGCTTTCTGCAGTTGTCTTTCCCTTGTTGTGCCTCCCTTATCAGGTAGCACTTGCTCGGGCTCTCTCGGTTACCAAAACTAGAGAGAACGACAACTTCACAGAGCAACTGGTTGCACTGAGTTGTACTTTGAGAAGCCCCCAATGCCCCTATATATAGGAGGGTCATGGGACAAGGTTCTCTATCCCGGGCAATGCAAGACTAAAGCAGGAGTAGAAGGGTTCGAGATTTTCCAAAAAAAACAACCAACTCGCAACCTGAACCGATCGTTTCATAAATGAAACAGTTGGTTGGGGATCTGAGTCGGTCGGTTGACACCTCAATCGATCGGTTGGGACCCATGAACCGGTCGGTTCACTTCTGAACCAGTCGGTTCGTGGTCCTGATCAGTTCCCGATTAACTTTCCTTCTTTTGTTTCCAATTGGTATCAAATACCAATCCTTGTTCCAATCAAATTGGGCAAGTGAAACGAAAGGAAATTTCTCACCAATCTTACTTTCCCAACTTGCCCGGTTGCAATAGTTGAACCTATCGTTTCAACACTTGAAGCAATCATTCACCCTGTTCATGAGTCGATCAACTCACCACATGAGCCGATCGGTTCACCAAGCTGAGTCGATCGGTTCATCACATGAGCCGATCGGTTGGGAGTGAAGATTGTGCAGAATTAATCAATTGCAGTTTCAATCAATCCGATACTCTAATCAATCAGTCCAACACCTTGAACACTATGGTACTGAGGTATCAATTGATTGAGTGTTTAATTGAACTAATAAACTCCTTTAGTAATCAATCTAAACATGTTTGTGGACTAAACTCCTCTTCCAAGTTAAATCATATGTGTGTGACCTTGCAGGTCCATTTCACGTTGGTAGTGAAAGTCCATAACACTTATGACCTCACAAGCAAAGAGCGGTGCCTAGTCACACATCAGTGCTACCCAAGTGAAATAGAAAGTTGGAGAACAACTTTCAATCCTACAATCCGTGAATGGTGTTACAGTGAATGTATAATTCCTTTATCACTGATATCCTGAATGAACTCGAGGCATGGAATAGTCATCCTGTCAACATTCATTCATTTCCTTGATCTCAAAGCAGACTGGGTGAGATGTGTGTGACATCAACATCACATATTGATTCGCACATGCATGCGCATGCCTTTCTCAATCCTACTCATCAAGTGGCCAAGGATATCAAACTCCCTCAGGAGGGACAAATCCCATATCTATCACTCACCTCTCAAAAGCCCCATGTGTCAAAGCCACCCAATCATCACCTTTATAACAACCCATGTTTCAGGACTGCGTTTGATGATGTCAAAGTGTACCCAACGACATGTGTTGAGTGTCGTGATTTCATGTCTAAGAATCACACTCACCACCATCACTGTGAGAGCTGACTATGACTACCAAGTCATGGTTCCATGTGTCACTCTCACAGTGGGTCTATCTGATACCTTGTTCTCTAACAAGTACCTATGTGCTTGGTTTGATATCACTATATCACGACTAATGAGATTCTGTCATCAACCAACACACAATCTAGTCTTTAGTGTTATTGATGTTTATGGTTATTTCCACAATAACAACTGACTAGGGACTAAACAAGAATGAATACTCTTAACATCCGTATGATGTTATCGTTCAGGTCCTCAACCCAAAAGCATATGTCATTGAGTAAAACAATTCTTTAGACATCTATCATGTTACACCATCATCTCAGAAACAGTTTAAACATATAGATCGGAAATTGCCTTTATTATTATTCAAATCATTTACAAAGTATCCCATTACAATCATCATATGACTTTCGCTATGGGCATACATACCAACAGACTCCCACTTGCACTTAGAGCCAGTCACCAAGGAATCTCACTCCTTGTGACCTAGCATGACCATCATGCTTCTGCTGAGAAAGGGCCTTAGTAAGTGGATCAACTATGTTGTCTTCAGTTGGTACTTTGCAAATCTTCACATCTCCTCGCTGTATGATATCTCGTATGAGATGGAAGCGTCGCAGTATGTGATTGGACCGCTGATGTGATCTGGGTTCCTTAGCTTGTGCAATAGCTCCATTATTGTCACAATAAAACTCAATTGCATCACAGCTACTGGTAACTACACCAAGTTCAGAAATGAACTCCCTGATCCACACAACGTCCTTTGTTGCATGTGAAGCAACAATATACTCGGCCTCTGTAGTAGAATCGACAACTGTTTCTTGCTTGGAACTCTTCCAGCTCACAACTCCATTATTAAGGCAAAACACAAATCCTGATTGCGATCTGTAATCATCTTAATCGGTTTGGAAGCTTGCATCGGTGTAACCCTTTACAACCAACTCTTCCTCACCGCCGTAAACAAGAAACTAATCCTTAGTCCTTCGTAAGTACTTGAGGATGTTCTTCACGGCTGTCCAGTGAGCATCCCCAGGATCTGATTGGTACCTGCTCGTCATGCTGAGAGCATACGAGACATCTGGGCATGTACACAACATAGCGTACATGATGGATCCTATGGATGATGCATATGGGATCCCATTCGTACACTCCCTCTCTTCACAAGATTGGAGACATTGAGCTCTAGAGACGACGACTCCATGTAGCATGGGGATGTTGCCTCTCTTTGAGTTCTCCATGCTGAACCGCTTCAGCACTTTATCAATGTACATGCTCTGACTTAGTCTGAGAAGCCTTCTAGATCTATCTCTATAGATCTTAATTCCTAGAATGTAGGATGCTTCTCCTAATTCCTTCATTGAGAAAGTATTCCCAAGCCAAGTCTTTACCTTCTCTAAGGCTAAGACATCATTCCCCATCAAAAGTATGTCATCCACATACAATATGAGGAATGTGGTTGAGCTCCCACTAACCTTCTTGTACACACAAGGTTCATCTTCATTTTGAATAAAGCCAAAAACTTTGACTTCCTCATCAAATTGAAGATTCCAACTCTGAGATGCTTGCTTCAATCCATAGATTGACCTTTGCACCTTACATACTTTATTAGCATTCTTTGGATCTACAAAACCTTTAGGATGTATCATGTACACATCCTCATTTATATTCCCATTAAGGAATGCGGTTTTAACATCCATCTGCCAAATCTCATAGTCATAATAAGCTGCAATAGCAAGCATGATCCTGATGGACTTAATCATGGCAACTGGTGAAAAGGTTTCGTCATAGTCAACACCTTGAACTTGTCGAAATCCCTTCGCAACCAATCTGCCTTTATAAGTTTGCACATTGCCATCCATGTCGGTCTTCTTCTTGAAGACCCACTTGCACCCTATGGGTTTTACCCCTTCGGGTGGTTCCGCCAAAGTCCATACTTTGTTGGAGTACATGGATTCCATCTCGGATCCCATGGCTTCAAGCCATTTCTCAGAATCTGGTCCCTCCATAGCCTCTACGTATGTAGTTGGATCATCATCTATGATCAACTCACCACCTTCCTGAGTCACAAGGTATCCAAACCTCTCAGGTTCAAGGTGGGTCCTAATAGATCTATGAGGTCCTTGTGTTACCTGAGGAGATTGAGATTCCACAACACCTTGTGAATCTTCATTTTCCTCTCGTACATATATTGGTTCTATGTTTTCTTGTTGGGCTTGAACTTCTTCAAGCTCTATTTTCCTCCCACTACTTCCTTTGGAAATAAATTCCTTCTCTAGGAACACAACTGTCCTGGCAACAAACACTTTGTTGTCAGTAGGGTGGTATAGATAATATCCCCTCGTTTCCTTGGGGGTATCCAACAAAATAACATTTATCGGATTTGGGTCCAAGCTTATCAGGAAACATTTTCCTAACATAAGCCTCACAACCCCAAATCTTTAGAAAAGACAAATCGGGACGCTTCCCAGTCCATATCTCATATGGTGTCTTTTGAACCGATTTAGATGGTACTCGGTTAAGTGTAAACACGGCGGTTTCAAAAGCATAACCCCAGAAGGAAATTGGAAGATCAGAAAAACTCATCATTGATCGCACCATATCCAACAATGTGTGATTCCTTCTTTCAGACACACCATTATGCTGTGGTGTTCCAGGCGGAGTCCATTGTGATACTATACCACGGGCTCGCAGAAGGTCCTCAAAATCTTGGCTTAAGTATTCTCCACCTCGATCAGATCGAAGTGCCTTAATACTTTTACCAAGTTGGTTATGTACTTCATTCATGAAATCCTTGAACCTTTCAAGGGTTTCTGACTTATGTTTCATCAGGTACACATAGCCATACCTACTGAAGTCATCAGTAAAGGTAATGAAGTACTGATACCCACCTCTGGCATTAGTTCTAAAAGGCCCACATACATCAGTATGTATGAGTCCTAATAGATCACTAGCTCTCTCACCTTTACCTGAAAAGGGAGTCTTGGTCATCTTGCCCAATAAACAAGATTCACATGTCTCTATTGATTCATAATCAAAAGAGTCTAGATAACCATCTTTATGGAGTCTAGAAATGCACTTCTCATTCATGTGCCCTAGACGACAATGCCAAAGATACGTTTCGTTTGAGTCATTGAGTTTTTGCCTTTTGGTGTTCACGTTGTATACACTTGTCTCCAAATCTATCAAGTATAGACAATAAGACATTGGGGCACTGCCATAAAAGATCCCATCTTTAGAAATGGAACATTTTCCATTCTTAATAAGAAATTCAAATCCATATTTGTCCAAACAAGAGACGGAAATAATATTCCTATTTATGGTAGGTACATAATAGCAGTTCTTCAACTCTATTATTAGCCCACTTGGTAGAGTTAACTCATAGGTTCCTACAGCACTGGCGGCAACTCTAGCCCCATTGGCAACACGTAGTTCAACCTCGCCTTTCCCTAAAGGCCTACTTCTTTTAAGATCCTTCACATTTGAACAAATGTGAGATCCACATCCGGTATCAAGTACCCATGACGAAGAAGTAGTAAAGTTAATCTCTATCACGTATACACTAGAAGTAGAGATCTCTATCTCTGACTTCTTCTTCCATCGTTCCTTCCATCCTCTCCATGTAGAAGAAATTGGTTTGGCGAGAGAACCCTTCTCTCCCTTACCTATTGTTCCATTGATCTCTATAAATGAACTTTCTTTCTTCTTCACCAACACATTAAGCATACAAAGAGTGGATTCAAAGGCTCCTGGTATATCTGGATTGTGCAGAACACTTCTCACAATCCTCAACCAGTTATGGAATTCATTCTCAATTAATTTGCCCATTTTAAAAGATGATTCCTTTGCCATTCTACAAGAGAAGATTGCATTTTATCAAAACTCCTTTTGATTTGATTTGATTTGATTAAAATTTGACGATAGTTAATTATGACTTTAATTAATTACCGCTCCCACTATTTTTGATTCAAATTGACATCCCTCACCATCAATTCGGAAGATTGCAGCGTACAATCTTCTAGTGGGTCAAGATCCTAAAATCCTCTGAGCCATGGACCAGCTTGGGCTGTCACCCACAACTCAGATCTTCCAGGTAGGCAACTCTTGCCAATTGCATCATATGGAACTCTTGAAAGATGTCATATGCAACTCCTTGCCATGATCATCTCCATGCCTCAAGGTATTAGATCCTATCTAGGTCACCTTGTTAAGTCTGACCCAAAGCCAACACGATGAACATGCACCCTGCTTGGGCAGACCCACACATTCATCCTTCACACTTCCACGAGATAGACGGTGCACCACGCTTGGGCGTGCCCACACTTGGTCGATCAAGCTTTTCACGTGTGTCGCATTTGGAAGGCATCTAAAACTTAATATTTAATGAGGGATTTGGTTTTTATATACATACACATATCCAATCACCACAATATATAGTACATATCATATACATGCTATATCCCACAGAAAACATGCAAAACGATAAAAAAATGATTATGGCCATCCTATTGTGATTTCTCGAGCCAAGAGGAATCACGGTCATCTAGGTCTACATCACATGCAACCTGTACAAGATGAAATATGTGCCTGCCTTTCTGGGTTTGATCAGCTCATCTCCATGACTGATCGACTCGCCGTCAAGTTGGTTGTTCGGGTTCCACCAGCCGATCGACTGGCGCCTCTAGCCAATCGGTTCACCGGTCATCGTGCATCTCCTCAGGTCGCCACCCGCTTGTCTCGCTCCTCGAACCGCTCATCTGGAACACCAATTGATCGGTTCACGCCTTGAACCGATTGTCTCAGGTCGTCCGCCAGGTCGTTCGCCGTTCTTTGACATAACAGGAAATAAAATCTATCCTATTTACAATTGAATTGTGAAACCCCGAGTTACATTCAGGGGGAGCAAAGGTAGGAAAACAAATCTCGAATTATTTCGAGTTACATCAGGAATAGGAGAAAGGGAATCGGTGTGCAGACCAAGATGCAAGCAACCACATACAACCACACATAGATATAGGGGTTTATAGGCCATAACCATGCTACACATCCACCACAAAACTCGTTTAAGGGCGACACATATCGAGTGCATTAATATTACATATCATATATGTATATTTGGGATTTGTGGATTGGACATGCATAAAGCCAATTTTATTCGCATCGTATGCAATAAATAAAGGCAACAAACCAAAATCGATCATATCGATAATCCTAAAATATAGAGAGGATGACGTGGCTCTGATACCACTGTTGGGTTTTAGAGGAGGCAGAGAAGCAGCGGAAACAAAAATTTTCTCCACAAAACCCAGAACAAAAGGAATTGCGTCAATGTCTATATAATAAGAAAGATGGTTTGTGGATGCATATCTTGTCCCGAGGCTTGCTCGGCGACAGTACCTCGCGCCTTGCGCAGTCTTCACCTCCAGTCTTGGATGGTGTCTGTGCAGCTCTTGGTCGCACCAGGACTGAAGACTCTGCCTCTACAGTCGTCCACATGGACTTCCTAGAACTTCGATCTCCTTGTCCCACAAGGAATCAGAAGGATTCACACCCTCCTGTCGGCGTACTAGTCGCCAACACACTCTCCTGCCACCAGTCGCTTTATGCAGTTGTCTTTCCCTTTCCGTGCCTCCCTTATCGGGTAGCACTTGCTCGGGCTCTCTCGGTTACCAAAATCAGAGAGAACGACAACTTCACAGAGCAACTGGTTGCACTGAGTTGTACTTTGAGAAGCCCCCAATACCCCTATATATAGGAGGGTCATGGGACAGGGTTCTCTATCCCGAGCAATGCGGGACTAAAGCAGGAGTAGAAGGGTTTGAGATTTTCCACAAAAAACAACCAACTCGCAACCTGAACTGATCGTTTCATAAATGAAATGGTCGGTTGGGGATCTGAGCCGGTCGGTTGACACCTCAATCGATCAGTTGGGACCCATGAACCGGTCGGTTCACTTCTGAACCGGTCAGTTCGTGGTCCTGATCAGTTCCCGATTGACTTTCCTTCTTTTGTTTCCAATTGGTATCAAATACAAATCCTTGTTCCAATCAAATTGGGCAAGTGAAACGAAAGGAAATTTCTCACCAATCTTACTTTCCCAACTTGCCCGGTTGCAACAGTTGAACCGATCATTTCAACACTTGAAGCAATTGTTCACCCTGTTCATGAGTCGATCGACTCACCACATGAGCCGATCGGTTCACCAAGATGAGCCAATCGGTTCATCACATGAGCCGATCGGTTGGGAGTGCAGATTGTGCAGAATCAATCAATTGCAGTTTCAATCAATCCGATACTCTAATCAATCAGTACAACACCTTGAACACTATGATACTGAGCTATCAATTGATTGAGTGTTTAATTGAACTACTAAACTCCTTTAGTAATCAATCTAAACATGTTTGTGGACAAAAATCCTCTTCCAGGTTAAATCCTATCTGTGTGACCCTACATGTCCATTTCACGTTGGCAGTGAAAGTCCATAACACTTATGACCTCACAAGCAAAGAGCGGTGCCTAGTCACACATCAGTGCTACCCAAGTGAAATAGAAAGTTGGAGAACAACTTTCAATCCTACAATCCGTGAATGGTGTTACAATGAATGTATAATTCCTTTGTCACTGATATCCTAAATGAACTCGAGGCATGGAACAATCATCCTGTCAACATTCATTCATTTCCTTGATCTCATAGCAGACTGGGTGAGATGTGTGTGACATCAACATCACATATTGATTCACATGTGCATGCGCATGCCTTTCTCAATCCTAATCATCAAGTGGCCAAGGATATCAAACTCGCTCAGGAGGGACAAATCCCATATCTATCACTCACCCCTCAAAAGCCCCATGTGTCAAAGCCACCCAATCATCACCTTTATAACAACCCCTATTTCAGAACTGCGTTTGATGATGTCAAAGTGTACCCAACGACATGTGTTGAGTGTAGTGATTTTAGGTCTAAGAATCACACTCACCACCATCACTGTGAGAGCTGACTGTGAATACCAAGTCATGGTTCCATGTGTCACTCTCATGGTGGGTCTGTCTGATACCTAGTTCTCTAACAAGTACTTATGTACTTGGTTTGATATCACTATATCATGACTAATGAGATTCTGTCATCAACCAACACACAATCTAGTCTTTAGTGTTATTGATGTCTATGGTTATTTGCACAATAACAACCGACTAGGGACTAAACAAGAATGAATACTCTTAACATCAGTATGATCTCATCATTCAGGTCCTCAACCCAAAAGCATACGTCATTGAGTAAAACAATTCTTTAGACATCTATCATGTTACACCATCATCTCAGAAACAGTTTAAACATATAGATCGGAAATTTCCTTTATTATTATTCAAATCATTTACAAAGTATCCCATTACAATCATCATATGACTTTCTCTATGGGCATACATACCAACAATGTAGTCATCAATCAACACACATACTAGTCTTGATATATTGTTATTCTTTTAAAATCCACAACAATATCTGACTAGGGACTAAGATAAGAATGAATACTCTTAACATACACATGATATCATATCAGATTCTCAACCTGAACTAATGTCATTGAGTCATAAATTCTAAGGACATTATTAAATTTATTCATTATCCCATATTGAAACAAACATAATAACTAGAATTGTCTTTATTAAAAATCAAATGAATTACAAGATGTACCATTACAATCAACATATGATTGTCTCTCAGGGCATATCACCAACAAAAAAGGATATACAAGATGGCTCATTACAACTAAGGAAGGAGTAACACATCAAAATATTAATAGATGTGATTTTGTATTGCTCATGTATCAGAGTTATGAAAAATTAATTGGAATCATGTTTGACACTTGGGTTATGATTGAAAAACTATGTTACAATACAAGAATAAAGTGGTGAATTTACTACAAGATGACCATAAACTTTGCATCAATGTGTTGGCACTCCAATTTTGATTCCTCCCAAACCAATTTTTGAATGAATGAAATCGTCATACATGCCAATTTAAATGATAGAAGAACTAGATGTAGATATGTAAGCAATAGAAAATCAAAAAAGAATTTGCAATGAATTATTGGCATAACAAAAGTCAATGAAATATGATGGAAAGGTACTAAAGGTCATTCCTAGAGTGATAGAAAGTAATTTGAACTTCTTAGGTTTGTGAGTTACGTACCTATTTATGTCAAGATATGAAAAAACTCAAATGTGACACTCAACATGTTACAACCCCAAATTTTGGGTTCCTTTGGCAAGAAAGGTAATTTCTCATATTAAAGATATTTGGACAAATAATGATATAATTTGTTGTGAATAAATGGATTTCGTTTAAAATAGCCTTGTTGTTTGATTTGTGGGCTTTATTGGCTATTGGGCCCAATAACAAGGATATTCAATTAATTAATGAATAAATGAGAATTTGAGATAAGAAAGGTGTGGAAACCTCTAGAAGGCAAATCCAAATAGGATTTCGTGCCTCTTAGATTCCTAGGGTTCCGAGGGGCCCAAAGTTGCAAAAAGAAAGCAATAAGAAAAGAAAATATCAATTAAGTATTTCCTTGTTAATAAAGAAATTGAAAACATTGATGAAATGTGGAAAATATGTGAAAAGAGGTATAATTGGGTAATCCTTAGTGGAATTTCGTATCCCAAGGATTCCTAATGATAAAAGGAATACTAATGAGGAAAATAAAGAGAAATAAAGAGAAATCCTCAAAAAGAAATATTTTAATAAGAAATACACATGATAATGAAGAATAATGTGTTTATATGCATCTACAAGGATAATAAGTATCCTTATGAAGGAATTTCGAGATCTTGGAATTTCTTGGGGTTCAAGGAGCCCCAATGAAGAAAGAGGAAAGAGAAAATACCAATAAAGCAAAATGAGAAAGTAATATAATACATTATTACTAATTTTTGGTGGCATTGAAAAAGGAAAGTATTTTCTATTAAAAAGGGAAAGCATAATTTCGTGCCAATACATTAAAAAACAAGTACAAAGAATAGGAAGGAAGTAATTTTCGAAATCTTAGTGTTTAAAGAAAAAGAAAAGTATCAAAAGGATAATGAGGACTTCTAAGAGAGAGAAACTTGTTTCTCAATGATGGAAAGTGTTTCGTAGTAGGGAAGGGACTTGTTTCCCCTTGAAAGAACGTTTTGAGGCGTGATTGCGCACCCCTATATAAGAGGTGGAGCCCTTGGACGAGATCAAAGAGATCCACACACTCTCCTCTCTCTCTTTTCTTTTGTTTTTGACCATCAACCCTAATCATGAAGGGAAGCACGACCCTGGTGCCATGAGGAGCTGTTAAATAGTATCGATGGGTGCAAGATACTCCCACGACAACACTTGACTAGTGGGCAAGCTAACTTTGCACTGGTCTTCGCACTGCACCGTCCGAAGATCTGCAGAAACGGTCGCATTGCGGCTGCAACCATGGAGCGATCATGCATGAAGAACGGCCATATTGGCCATGATCGGGAGCGCAAGAGGGAGGCGCAGCCAGGGCAACAAATTTCATCGAATTCCGTGGACCATGGAGGGAGAACCGGCCCACGCATGGCTGTTGTGGGCGGCCGCTAGGGCGAACTGGAGGAGGAAGACGACCCTTGGGGTCGTGGACGATTTTGCCCCTCCCCGGGCTGAAGAAGAAGCGACTTACATGGGGGTAAATCAGTAAATGTGTTATGTTTCCAATGAAAGCGGCCGCACCAAGATTGCATGGGTTGATGACGTGGCACTTCCCTATTGGTCCCGAGTAAGTGATTCTTATTAAATTCTTATCTCCTCAACCGTAGCTCAGATAGATGCGCTTAATACATGAAAGTTTCTCAGAAAATCGAGAGGAATCTAAATAAAATATAAATGAATCATGATTCCTTATGAAATTCGAGAAGTAATGGAAGATATCAACTTTAATGTATTAATGTTTAAAGAACCCTATTTTGATATGATTAAAGCGATTAGTAGGAACAAAAAGGATGAACTTTGCATATAATTAGATTAATTTCGAGTTTCATGTGCATGAATAATACTCTAATGGGCCTTGAAACCCTAATGCTAGTGAATGAGATTATTAATTACTTTAATTGACCATTTTGATGATGGGAGTTGAAATATGTGGAATCTAAGCTATTAGAGTACAAAAGTCCTTAATTATGGATAAATACCCTAAAGGTAGTAATTAGGGTTTTCTCAGGAATTAAAGGGTAAAATTATGATAAAATGAATTCATATGCGACTTAGATCATAATGGGCTATGCATTGATGATAAATTCTTATAATAATTTTGCCATGGATTAAAAGGATTAAAATAGTAGCTTTAATGAAAAGAGGCTTGATGGACTTAATTGATAGATAATGGTGTTGTTAATCCAAAAACAAGATTAAATGTTGTTAAAGAATAACCTTAACATCTTTTGTGACTACTAGATGAATAGTTAGGGTTTATGAGTAATTAGGGTTTAAAATAATAAAATAAGAAAGGGAAACCCTAATTGCAATGGAAACCCTAAAAGTGGACTAGAAACCCTAGGAAGCAAACTAGATTTAATAGATCTTGATGACATGAGTAGTAAAAAGGCAATTACATTATTATTTCAGGATATTGTTGAAAATGCTTGCTTGCTTGAATTCTTATGTGCATGGATATTTCTAATCAACTCATCAGATCAGGTATGTGGTTAATTATGAATAACCGCTTTAGTTTTCTCAAAGGATTCTCGGATGTTTCTTCGCATTGAATGCAATCTAAACTGTTTGGATGTTCATACTGCAATTATAAAGTCACTATGTCTATCACAGTTATATATACATGTGAATTCTCGCACCTACATGCCACCCTGATGGAAGATGCCATAAAGGTCAGGCCCAGAAGGGTAGACCGATGGGCACCATGAGAGGTGACCCCAGACACCAAGCTGGGGAATGAGAAGGTGGTCTATGATGCATGACTATGGAGCACCATGAGAGGTGACTCCCAGGCACCAAGCTCGGGATTGAGAAGGTGGCCTTAAAGTCAATGGCAAAAGAGAAACCCTAGAGGGGTATGCCAGGGTTAGGGTAAAAGTAGTGGAGAATGACACATTGAAAATGTAAAGTGGCTTGTTAAATAATTTGATTGTGATTATTAAATTGTTAACCATATGTGCAAACTTTTGGTTGTTCCCACATACCAGTATATTTCGATATACTGACCGACGTTTTGTTTGTCGGCGTTTTAGGTAACATCCTAAAAATCACAAACAGAAAAGTGGCACATCGTGAAATTAAGAAATAAAGTGCAAGGAGGATTAGATAGAGTACTTCAAGCTGTGGATAGTTAGATTTCCCAGTTTTATAAAGGTAAGTAAAAGTTTTAATTTTTGTACCCAATTCCAGTTTAGTTAGTAGAATTTTATAATTATTGTTGATTATATGCTGAACCTTTGATCCTGTAAATTGATTAACGATTCCGACCTTCGGGTCTCCCTTAATTGGGGGTTATCGGGAGGCGGGGTTGTTACAATTGGTATCAGAGCGTAGGTTCTCCATCTAATCATCAATAATTATTAAATTTTACAAATTCCATAGAACTGAGGGAGTTATTAGAGGAGTGCTCGAAAGACTGAGGTGTCTAGAAAAGGATCACTTCCGGGGGTTGGCAAGATTTTCCTCCGCACCGCTAGTCGGAATACGAGGACTCCCGGATTGTGTGACTGCCTGGCCAAAGTCTTAGAGTATGAATCGAAATAAGATACCTTTAGGACTCTCTCATCTTGTTCATCCCTTCACAACTCAAATTCTATTAAGGACCTTAAGGATTAGGGTTTTCCCTCTTCTCCTCACCCTCTTAAGGTATGGGTAAAGATAACAAGGTCTAAGGAATCCTCCACCAAATTAATGAAAAGCATGTAAATAAGATGTCATGGACATAATCTTAATAGATAAAGCGCAAAGAATAGATACATGCTTAGGTCGGATGACACGAGTTGTCATTGCCCTCAGGAGAGACCTTAGGATAGACCTCCTTGTTAGGAGGATGAGTAGAGAGAGTTAGTCTTGGAGTTAGAGACCTCAATTGAAGGTAGAGACCTAGCATATCCTTTGGGGATGATGTTAACCCTAAGTGAAGGTTAGAGAGAGATGACATGATGAGTTAGATGTCATGGTAGACTGGGTGTTTGGATAGATATACCTTTGGTTTGCCATACGAGCTAGGAGAGGTTAGATGACCTAGTACCTTAGACGACCCAACCCTAGAAAGGGTCGGGCATGTTAGAGTGAAGGATATGTCCTTAATTGATGAGGTTAGTGAAGGACCTATAGAAACCCTATGGCTTATGCAAGTAGGGGATAGCATGCACCCAGAGTACATCAGTGGTACGGTAGTAGGATGAAACCCTAGCCAGAAGGGCATGATGGATGACTTATGAGATAAGCATAAAGGGATATGAATAATCTTGAGCCAAACATGAGTTGAGCATAGGCTTCAACCACATAGGGGGTTGCTTGAGAATACGAGCCTTCATGGAGAAGGGACCTCTAGTAGGTATGGTTCGAGGTGGTTTTAGCTCTAGAGAGAGGAAGAAGGACCCCAACAAGGAGGTTGGAAGTCTAAAACCCCAAAACTTGAGGAATCGTGGGGAGTTAAGGATGATGCGACCTACGTGGATGATAGTGGTTGCCTTATGCTTGATTTCTGGAGACTGATGATATCTTGGTTGCCTTTAGAGGAACCAAACCCTAGAGAGAGGACGATGCTTCTAGTACCCATGGTATAAGTGGTTACCTGGTGGATGAGATAAAAAATGCCTTAGACCCTGAGGAGGTTTAAGTAACTTGCTGTGAGGTTTTATACCTAGTTGGTTGTCCTGGAAGAGGACTCAACCCTGAAGCTTTGCTCGAGTAGAAAGATGATGGAGGTACATGACATACCTTAGACATGCTTGATTCGTGGCTAAGAGGTTGAGCATGTAGTTGGATACCCAAAGGAGAACCTAGGGTTCCTAGGCCTAAGAGGGGAAGTAGTGTATCCGATGCTCATGATGAGATTTGAGTCTCTATAGTTTCAAGCATGGTACTCCTCATGTGTAAAGGTAAAGGAAACCCCTTAAGGTAAGGGTATGTTTGACGAACCCCTCACCACTAAGTGGGTCTAATGTTGAGGATGAGAACAAGTGTGACCTAGCAGGGTTTTGTAGGTATGCTTGTGCCTTAGTAGTTGTTGGTTTAAGCATGCTCATATGGATGTAAACCCTAAGACGGCTTGTGACCTTTGTTATAAAGGAGTAGTTCCTCCCATCTTGGAGAGCGACCCTTTGGTAGGGAGTTTACCAGTTTGGTTGGTTTTGAGGTAACCTCAAGAGGTCTCGTAGGATCTTGAGAAGCTAAGTGAAAAGTACATGGTATGAGAATGAACCTATAGACCCATAGACAACCATCTCTAAGTGCATGTGGATGTGTTACCTTGAAGGTAACTGGTATGGGGCCTGACCAAGGTAGGCAGGTTGCCATGACCCCTATGAAGGGATGGAAGTCAGTCATGTATGCAGAGAGAGATGATGAAGGATTGAGTAAGGTTCTGTGTTGGACATGTGCTATAGTAGAATCCCAAGTCTATCCTAGGGTCAGGTAGGGATAAGACCGATGGAAGAAGGAGTTGCCTAATTCCCTAGTTGCACATGACCATAGGGTCGGGAGGTAACAACTATCATTGTCCGAGGGCCATGGGTTAGGAGATTGATCACCTTCATGAACTCATGGGACCCAAAGGGCAGATGAGTAGGGCACTCTCTGGATGCATAAGGAAGAAGGATGGCCCCAAAAGTGCCGGCACCCTATAGACCTAGAGGAGACGACCAAGGATTGTGTTTGGACTAAGTAGGTTTGAGACTAGTTTTCCAAGGAAGTAATTCTGATATCATGATGTTTGTGATGAAGAGACATAGGTGGCACATTTCAACTTAGTTTTGAGAGTGTACTGGCAAGGTGGGTTGTGCCATCTCTACTCTTGGAACAGGAAGAACTCTGTATTTGGACTGCAGCCAAATGCTTATTTCCTCTTGTTATGGGAGTGAGAGGTAGGACATTACGCATGCCTTACACGCAGGATAAAGATGATGTAAGTTGGAACGTAGCTACAAGGTATGATGATAGAGATGATAACATACCCTGGTAAAGTGAATGATACATGGATGGTTCGCAAACACTAAGAGAGGTAGTGTAGTCAGCTTATGAGGATGTTTTATCAGGAACTATGTGGAATTTGCAAGTTAACCAAAGCCGAGTTCGATCACAGTGAGGATGAGCTCAGAGCTTCTTGATGAAGATAGACTTAGATTTTGATGATAAATATAATACATGGAGGTGTATGCTACCTAACACTTAAGGATGAGAGGTGGTAATGAATATTCTGGTTAAGATCTAGCTGCCTAATTCAGTTAGAGGCTAGAAGAAGTTGAGGTTGTTTGGCTAACCCTAAGTTGAGAAGAAGATGTGTTTTGGCTAACACTCGGATGTAATAAGATATGTTGAACAAGTTAATGGTTGTTTGGGTAGCCAGTTTAGTCCTTGATGTAGTAAAAGGATGGTGATAGAACCTCAGATACACTTCTTTGGATAAGAAGGTAATAAAACCCTTTTGAGAGTGGTTTAGGGTTTCTGAGGTATCAAGCTTGAGGAATCATAACAATACAGGAGGTCATGATATACCTTGGTACTACAAAGATAGTACGTGATGGTAGCACTCTGGATGCTTAAAACAAAGTTGCATGTAGCATGTGGCCATGCAAGCCAGGAGGTGAAGGACGAACACCAGTAACCCAGTGTATCGATATAGAGGATAAAAGAGTCCCTGAGGGGGAATGGGAGTTCATCACTATGGATGTTGTGGTAAGTCTCCCTTTGACCCAGAAGGTCAAGATGCAATATGGGTTATGGTAGATCGCCCTACCTAGATAACATGAGAAAGAAAGGAGTATTGTCAAGAGATAGATTTCATTGAACTACATAAGAGAGAGAGAGATGGTTCAACTACACCATGATGCAAGTTCAAAAGTTCTTGGGTATGACCAAGGTTCACTTCCATGAGGTGGAAGTGGATACATGAAGAACTCGATAATAGAACAGTTTATCACCCCATACTAATGGAAAGTATGATCCAGACTAGAGGGTCTGATGAGAGCATGTGTGCTCAGTCAAGGTGATACATAGAGACAATTCATAAGATGCGATATTAACCACCATAGCCTTTATCGGGATGCAAGAAGTCTTATAGAGAGGTTGTGTCGGTCACCACATCATTAAGATGATGTTGGTAAAGGAGGCCTCGTGAAGGTCAGAAAAGAATCACAGTGTGTGCAGATGAAGTCGCTTTGATCGTGCAATGGCTGAGAGAGAGAGCCAGTGGCGACATAAGCAACGAGTTGATACAAAGCAGACTGACATGCAGTTCACTATGGGAGAATATGTGATGTAAAAATCCGACCCCTCTGAGCTACAACTGAGAAAACTGAGTCCCCAATATATGGGTCCATTTGAGATGGATTGGTGGATATGGTTGTGTTTAGCCTTGCCCCTTAGGATAACATGATGTATAATGTGTTACATAAGTTCGATCTAGAGCACTATGTGAGGTACCCAAGCCATGTGTTGAGTCCTGAACCTATTCATCTTTTGAGAGACTGAAATGTCCTGAGTCACCTATGAGGGTATGATATACTAAGGTAAGAAAGAAATCAGATGGAAGAAAATGAGATAATGAAGGTTCTTGGGAAACACCATGGAAAGGGTGAAGCCACATGGGAGCCCTGATGGACATAAGACGACTTATCCTGTTTTTTTGTTTGCTTGATGGAATTTTGAGGACAAAATTCTTATAAGAGGGGAAGGATGTTACAACCCCAAATTTTGGGTTCCTTTGGCAAGAAAGGTAATTTCTCATATTAAATATATTTGGAAAAATAATGATATAATTTGTTGTGAATAAATGGATTTCATTTAAAATAGCCTTGTTGTTTGATTTGTGGGCTTTATTGGCTATTGGGCCCAATAACAAGGATATTCGATTAATTAATGAATAAATGAGAATTTGAGATAAGAAAGGTGTGGAAACCTCTAGAAGGCAAATCCAAATAGGATTTCGTGCCTCTTAGATTCCCTGGGTTCCGATGAGCCCAAAGTTGCAAAAAGAAAGCAAAAAGAAAAGAAAATATCAATTAAGTATTTCCTTGTTAATAAAGAAATTGAAAACATTGATGAAATGTGGAAAATATGTGAAAAGAGGTATAATTGGGTAATCCTTAGTGGAATTTCGTATCCCAAGGATTCCTAATGATAAAAGGAATACTAATGAGGAAAATAAAAGAGAAATAAAGAGAAATCCTCAAAAAGAAATATTTTAATAAGAAATACACATGATAATGAAGAATAATGCATTTAGATGCATCTAGAAGGATAAGTATCCTTATGAAGGAATTTCGAGATCTTGGAATTTATTGGGGTTCAAGGAGCCCCAATGAAGAAAGAGGAAAGAGAAAATACCAATAAAACAAAATGAGAAAGTAATATAATACATTATTACTAATTTTTGGTGGCATTGAAAAAGGAAAGTATTTTCTATTAAAAAGGGAAAGCATAATTGCGTGCCTATACATTAAAAGACAAGTACAAAAAATAGGAAGGAAGTAATTTTTGAAATCTTAGTGTTTAAAGAAAAAGAAAAGTATCAAAAGGATAATGAGGACTTCTAAGAGAGAGAAACTTGTTTCTCAATGATGGAAAGTGTTTCCTAGTACGGAAGGGACTTGTTTCCCCTTGAAAGAACGTTTTGAGGCGTGGTTGCCCACCCCTATATAAGGGGTGGAGCCCTTGGACGATATCAAAGAGATCCACGCACTCTCCTCTCTCTCTTTTCTTTTGTTTTTGGCCATCAACCCTAATCATGAAGGGAAGCACGACACTGGTGCCATGAGGAGTTGTTAAACAATATCGATGGGTGTGAGATACTCCCACGACAACACTTGACTAGTGGGCAAGCTAACTTTGCCCTGGTCTTCGCGCTGCACCGTCTGAAGATCTGCAGAAATGGTCGCATTGCAGATGCAACCATGGAGTGATCATGCATGAAGAATGGCCATATTGGCCATGATCGGGAGCACAAGAGGGAGGCGCAGCCAGGGCAAAAAATTTCATCGAATTCCGTGGACCATGGAGGGAGAACCGACCCGCGCATGGCTGCTGTGGGCGGCCGCTAGGGAGAACTGGAGGAGGAAGACGACCCTTGGGGTCGTGGATGATTTTTCCTCTCCGCGGGCTGAAGAAGAAGCGACTTACATGGGGGTACATCAGTAAATGCGTTATGTTTCCAATGAAAGCGGCCGCACCAAGATTGCATGGGTTGATGACGTGGCACTTCCCTATTGGTCCCGAGTAAGCGATTCTTATTAAATTCGTATCTCCTCAACCGTAGCTCAGATAGATGCGCTTAATACATGAAAGTTGCTCAGAAAATTGAGAGGAATCTAAATAAAATATAAATGAATCTGATTCCTTATGAAATTCGAGAAGTAATGGAAGATATCAACTTTAATGTATTAATGTTTAAAGAACCCTATTTTGATATGATTAAAGCGATTAGTAGGGTTTAATATATGATTAAAGTTGATCTTAACCTGTTAATGATGAAAAGGCACATTAGGAACAAAAAGGATGAACTTTGCATATAATTAGATTAATTTCGAGTTTCATGTGCATGAATAATACTCTAATGGGCCTTGAAACCCTAATGTTAGTGAATGAGATTATTAATGGATTTAATTGACCATTTTGATGATGGGAGTTGAAATATGTGGAATCTAAGCTATTAGAGTACAAAAGTCCTTAATTCTGGATAAATACCCTAAAGGTAGTAATTAGGGTTTTCTCAGGAATAAAAGGGTAAAATTATGATAAAATGAATTCATATGCGACTTAGATCATAATGGGCTATGAATTGATGATAAATGCTTATAATAATTTTGCCATGGATTAAAAGGATTAAAATAGTAGCTTTAATGAAACGAGGCTTGATGGACTTAATTGATAGATAATGGTGTTGTTAATCCGAAAATAAGATTAAATGTTGTTAAAGAATAACCTTAACATCTTTTGTGACGACTAGATGAATAGTTAGGGTTTATGAGTAATTAGGGTTTAAAATAATAAAATAAGAAAGGGAAACCCTAATTGCAATGGAAACCCTAAAAGTGGACTAGAAACCCTAGGAAGCAAGCTAGATTTAATAGATCTTGATGACATGAGTAGTAAAAAGGCAATTACATTATTATTTCAGGATATTGTTGAAAATGCTTGCTTGCTTGAATTCTTATGTGCATGGATATTTCTAATCAACTCATCAGATTAGGTATGTGGTTAATTATGAATAACCACTTTAGTTTTCTCAAAGGATTCTCGGATGTTTCTTTGCATTGAATGCAATCTAAACTGTTTGGATGTTCATACTGCAATTATAAAGTCACTATGGCTATCACAGTTATATATACATGTGAATTCTCGCACCTACATGCCACCCTGATGGAAGATGCCATAAAGGTCAGGCCCATAAGGGTAGACTGATGGGCACCATGAGAGGTGACCCCAGACACCAAGCTCGGGAATGAGAAGGTGGTCTATGATGCATGACTATGGAGCACCATGATAGGTGACTCCCAGGCACCAAGCTTGGGATTGAGAAGGTGGCCTTAAAGTCAATGGCAAAAGAGAAACCCTAGAGGGGTATGCCAGGGTTAGGGAAAAAGTGGTGGAGAATGCCACATTGAAAATGTAAAGTGGCTTGTTCAATAATTTGATTGTGATTATTAAATTGTTAACCATATGTTCAAACTTTTGGTTGTTCCCACATACCAGTATATTTCGATATACTGACCGACGTTTTGTTTGTTGACGTTTTAGGTAACATCCTGAAAATCACAAACAGAAAAGTGGCACATCGTGAAATTAAGAAATAAATTTCAAGGAGGATTAGATAGAGTACTTCAAGATGTGGATAGTTAGATTTCCCAGTTTTATAGAGGTAGGTAAAAGTTTTAATTTTTGTACCCAATTCCAGTTTAGTTAGTAGAATTTTATAATTATTGTTGATTATATGTTGAACCTTTGATCCTGTAAATTGATTAACGATTCCGGCCTTCGGGTCTCCCTTAAATGGGGGTTATCGGGAGGCGGGGTTGTTACACAACATATCCAACTGACCATGAGGTTTATGACTAGATCTAGGATCAAATATCTAAATAATATTAAAAAAACTTTGTGATTGATAGTTACTTAATGAATTGGAGATAAATGATCCTATCACTCACTTTTAGAGGTTATTTTTAGAGACTTCATGCAATATGATTTCCATGAGTTGGCAGGTTGCTCATCAAACATCAGTCAATTGATGGGTGATCTACTATAGGATATCTTGCATGAACATTGTCATCATAACACTAATCCAAGATAGTTACGTAACATGGTTCCCATCACTTAGGACAATTTTTAGATCATGTATCTTCAATGCAACATGAACAATGTGTCTACAAGGATGAAATTTGGAAGTGCACCCATATGACACACAACCTGCTATTTTTGGGTCCACTAAAGACAACCCATATACGTCAATGGAATCTGCTAGAAAGGGTGAGGGGGGGAAATAGCTACACGCCTTCCTCTTTACACTTCCTTCATTGACCAACTCAACAAAACCACATTCAAAATATATCCAAGAGACTCCATAAGGGGGCACACATTTAATGTGTTCCCCACACTCCCAGTGTTAAATGATTATTTAGACCTTGTTGTAAACATGTAGGAAGGCTCTAGAGGGAAGGAAACCATTTAGTGTGTGCCCCATTTGATGTGAACTACATTTGAGACTCCACACTTGAATCCAAACCATGAATATGACCTAAACTTTATAAAAATTGACTCGTAGCCGTCATTTACAAATAGTTTGGGAGTTTTGGTGGATGCTGAAAGGATGAAGAAAAGGGCTAGAAGGGATGTGACTTCCATATGGTCATTTTGAAGGCTTAACATATAAAAATAGTGGCTTGAATATTGAAAGAGTCTAAAGACTAACAAACACCTTGGGTGAAGTACCTTAAAAGGTTTCCAAATGCATTGTGGGATTTGAACCCCCCTATCTACCCTTCCTCACCTATTTTTTCCAAGAGAGAAAAGAGAGAAGTCTATCTCTACCATAATACAGATCAAAGCAAGGTAGTTGGGCCTAACAACTACGTAGATCCCTCTCTCTCTCTCTCTCTCCTTTTTAACTTAGTGCCCTGAGGATACAATCACCTAAACCATATGCTTATCTCTAACGTTTATATTGTAGTCAATGTCTTTTTGTTCTTGCATCATATTTCTCTCACTCTCCTCACTCTTTCTAAACCTTCAGTGATAAGAGGTTATGAGAACCTAGACTTGATGATCACCTATATCATTTTTTATCTATAACACCACTTTTTCATGTTATAACTTATTATTCTTGCACTCCATCACCACCACCTTTTCTAACCCCTAAGTGGTTTGAGGATGAGCATAAGGGTTGATGATAACTAATAGAAATATTTATCTCTTAGTTTGATTTGTAGGAAAATTATATTACTATTTTTTATATCTTGCACATATAAGCTCCATTCTAGAAATACAAAACATATGCAACCACATTGGGGTTTGCAATAATATAAGGGCATCATAGGAATGTGAAACACATTGTATATGAATAACGTGGTTCCTTACTTGATCTCCAATTTACCATTTGTGGTGTCCACCCTCAACCTGAAGCTTTTCATAGTTTTCGTAATTCATCTTTTATATACATCGTGGCAACTATTATTTATTTACTGATTCATCCATAAATGTTCTCTTTTTGGTTTCATGCTATACACAAACCATATTTTTTGCTATGTGGGAGATTTCAGCATCAAAATTATTGTAGATTTCTATATATTCTATTTTTTGTTTTCCTTTAAGGATTTTAGTTAAGGATGTGTGCTACTCGTAAACCCTCACATTAATGTTCACTTTTCATCTAAACTTTATCAATGAGGGTGTCATCTTGGTGCATCCCTATTTTGAATGTATGACCTTATTTTGTAGAAGGGATGATTAAAACCATGATCAAGATTATTACTTGGTAACATGTGGCTTTTTCCCCTTAAATTATTGGCCATTCACACATCCATGGGTATTCTATGTGCCAAGCAATGTCCCTCCTTTTTAATATATAACTTTATCAACATGGATGTTCTTTTTCCACATGCTTCTTCTCAAATGTACATACTGTCGGGACCTCTCCTGTGATTAGCACTAATGCCAACAATTAGAGAGAAACC
Source organism: Alisma plantago-aquatica (assembly GCA_963693085.1). Taxonomy (NCBI): domain Eukaryota; kingdom Viridiplantae; phylum Streptophyta; class Magnoliopsida; order Alismatales; family Alismataceae; genus Alisma; species Alisma plantago-aquatica. The sequence continues at coordinate 365,257,051 of OY856411.1, read as the reverse complement.
TAAAACCTAATCCTAATTGTGAAATAAAACAAAAAATTCTCAACAAAGTTGATTAAATCAATATAGAAAATCACATATTTTTTTTTCCTTTTTCTTTCTTCACGATTTTCATAAAGTAATGTCACATCAAGGGCATCACATTAAGATATCACTATTCTTATTCAAATCCATTAAAACTAGAAGCAAAACTTACTACTCATATGTAGTTCATATGACATCATATACATGTATATGAAAGAACAAACTCAATATACTACTCATCCGTGGAAAGAGAATGTACATGAACAATCTAATCTATCTAGATTATTCTAGTTATATCTTCTTTTTCATGACCTCTCCACCAGATAGCACTATATCTAAAAACATTTACAACAACCTCATGAGACTCATATAGAGCCCCAATGAATGGATACCTCCCATTCAAGCTGAGTACATACATCAACATCATATTAAATATAATGAACTCAAAAGAAACCTGTAGATATTGAAAAGTCTAATTGATAGTTACAACATCTAGTCAAATACAATTTATAATTGTAAACTAATAAAATAGATAAGGTAAAAAAATAAACCAAATCCAACTTTAAAACATCTTTCAGAGCATGTCTATGAGAAAATCAATAGATACTTCTTAGTTCAAATTGACAATCCTTTAGTATCAGTAACAAGTCAAGATTTAAACATTTTGAATCAATACATAACATTAACATCATCTTTGTGACACCTCACCAGTTAGACCAAGAACACATCATGTAGTCCTGAAGCTAAAGTACACATAAGACATGGCTACCAAAAAATACTATCAAATGACAAGAAATCAAAATCATCTTTAGAGTGAATGATAAGTCCCAAAATTCACTACTTGTCAACAAGACAAATTAGATTACAAAATAGATATTATTTATAATAGAATGATTATTTTCCACAATAAGAAACATAATCAATAATGGAAAATTATAATCTAGTAGTACAAGGAATGTATCAAACATTCAAATCATATCCTACATGACTTGTCATCTTTTATTTATTGAACCTGAAACTACTTGGCTAGTACCTCACCAAGTAGAAGTTGTGATACTTGATTCTCATGTCAACGACTCACTGTCACAATCTTAAGGTTTATTCGGCCACCCTTAGATATCAACAACAGAATGTGGGCACCTCAGGGTTGCCTAAAGAGGCTCACATCCTCATCTTAGGTACATAAGATAGGAACCAACAAAATAATACATCACATATCACAACATTTCTTATTTTTTTCATATTTCAAGTATTTCATTTCATCAAAGTCTATTCCTCATGGACATAGACTTTCACAACAAGGATTTACAGTGAAAGACACTCTATATGACTTACTCCTAAATCATGGTGGTCTAACCATAAAGGTCTCGATCCACACTCTACAAAACCCTTCTCATAATTCATTGATTACTACAAAGATATCCATTTTGTTTTCCAAGTGTGGTCCTCTGGGGAAACTCACAGTGTTTAGGGAACCTAACTAGATGTGTCATCATTTCAATTGTTATTAATCTCTTTTACTCATCTTAAAAGAATTCTATAAATTATGTATCATATCATATGTGTATATTATCACATAACTAGAATATCATGAAAAAGATTAAGATTATCAAGACAATGACTAAAATAAGAAGCACAACAAATATGTAACTTGCAACACATATAATTCTTTACATATCCACATCATCTCATAGAAGTCATATTTAGTGGTCCTACAGCCAAAGACATAATCTCATTGTCCCACATTTATCAGATGTGGGTTTATCATCATCAATGGGCCTTTATCCTGAGACATAATCTCATAGTGCAATATTTACCCTCATCAAGGTTTTCAAATGTAACCAATGCATGTTAAATTCAATCTCAACATATTTCTTATCAATTCATTCCATATCACAATTCTCAATAAATATTGACAAAGACATTAAAATAAGAAATAGTCTAGGCATCTAAACATTTTGTGTCATTCAACATACTTATAACATGTTCATCATGCAACATATATGTATTCTGTTTGATTCCTATACATATAAATAAATCTCAAAGCATGAATGTGTGTAACACACTTAATATTCCTCACTTACTATGTATCACTCTTTAGTAAAGGTTTTATTCAATGTATACATGATCTCATTATAAATTAATTAGAGAAGGCCATTTCCAGAATATAAGTATCCTAACATACAATTACAATCCAAGAGAACATTCTTATAAACCAATTCATATTATTCTACCTCATTTTTTAATTTACTTAAACCATACTTGTATGCATTCCTTAATCCCTCATTTGAGATTGTTATTCATCAGCATCACATAGCTCATCGTTTTAGGGTTAGGGTTAGGTTCTTAGATCCATCCACTAACTTTCATCATTTCCCTTTCATTTCATATTCATTAGTTTTCAACTTCTTGCACATGATTCTCACCACTATTCTTAAAATAGACATTCTAAATTCACTTAATATATAAAGTATCTCTATCATTTAAATCCTTGATGATCAGGTTTAAATATATTTCATGCAATTTAGGTCAACAAACATGTAATCAAAATTTATAGACTATACACTTCATCATACACATTTCATTAATTTCATTTGTAACTTGTCATCATGATTCAATTATTCTCATCCATCTCCTTTCTTGTAGTTAGGTGAGTGCACCATTTCATGACTTCCAATGGAATTCTTATAGTTAACAAGGGTCATTCGATCCCTTATAGTACTACTCACTTTAGATTAAACGAATGGAATAGGTTACATCTTCTTACATCAGAATCTCTAATCATCCTTCCCAATTCATTATTATGTAGCTTGTATAGAAGGACCCACATTCTTGTGAGGGCTACTAATTACTCCATAATTTATAAAAAAGTAGATGCATTAGCATTAGATCATATTAGTAAGACTCATCATATTCAATTGATTTATTAATACCTACACTTCATCATTTCATCACTTTTATAACAATATATATATAAGTTCTAGCTTTATCACTCACACTCATCTTAATATTAAACTTCTAGGGTATTTAAGAAGTAAGCCTTAGTTCAACACATCATAAAAATCATATCATTCAGTAATATCATCATGGTGTACATGGGTTCATTAGGGCCATTCACACAAATGGAAACCCTAGTTTCCATTTCTACATATTTAATCCATCAATCACAAGTATACATTGGTTTATTGATCTATTTGATTCAATCCATCAACACAAACCCTATACAGGGAATATCACCACCTCATTATGATTCATATCTATATCTCATATTTAATTTCAATAAGATTCAACCATACACTTGTAAAATTTATTCGGATACAATTCAAACATGATTTTATACATGTGAATTCAATTCCCAACCATATCATCCATTGGGCAGATTTGTAGGTAATATTCACATGAAACAACATGTTCCTCTATCCATAGAATTTTCCATGGAATTTCAATTAATATATCAGTAACTAAGAAATTTCAATTCAATGAGAAGTAATCAAAATCAGTAGAATTTAATTCCATAGTAACTTTCCAAATCAATACCCAATCACATACAAATACAAGCAAGATTTCTAATTATTTAATCCAAATATATAGAGTTAGTCTTTTAACATGAATACAAAGCTTAAGTGGGATAAAAGCACTCACCAAAGGTGAGGAATCACCTTCAAACGTAGATCAAACTCTGAATTTATAGAAATCCAATCAAACTCTAGCAACTGAATCTATTTCTTCCTCCTCTCAACTCAGAACCCCTAGAAATGGAGATTGGGAGAGAAAGAATGAGAAAAGGGGAATATTTGATATCATTTTGAATAAAATCATTGGAGTAACAAATCTTGACATGTATGAGAAGATTCATCATGAAAGGCTATGCAAATATGCTAAACTTACTTGATTTCATTATATCTCAGATGGTGAAACCCTAGGTCAACATCGACACTACTTTCTCTTCTCAAAACCCTAGCTCTCCTCTCTCTATAGAATTTTGTTTCTATGCAATAAATTAGGAAATACACGAGCTCCTTGGATCCTAGGTTACTCATATACATCAATTAAGGTTCTTGGTTAATTTTTGATTGACCCAACTTTATAGTTTCTTTCATTTCAATAGATTTTTCTATCATAAAACATGTTACTGAAAATCATCTATTGAATATGTCACATCTCCTCTACAAATTTTGCAAAATTAGCATGTTGTCTGAAACTACATTTTAGATTACTAATAGAAAATTCATACTGATATGAATTACCAATCAATACATAAAATTAAATACTAGAGTGTTGTTTTTTAATCAGAATACATGGTCAACATAGTTTATTCTGGGGAAACTCGACCGACACCCCTCGTTGTAGAGATCAAACATCATTCAAAAATTATAACATAATATCTATAATGGTGTTTACAAACAACAATCACAATTTTAGATCAATTTAATCTACCATTATAAAGACAAAATTCAAATACTATACTACTATATTTCAATCTGAATACATGGTCGACTGTGTTTGTCCTGGGGAAACTCGACCAATAAATATGTCATACAATTATCAAAAAAGGCTCATATTTTGCAGGAACTCTAATAATTGAGCTACCCAAACTATAACCAAATTTTAACTTGTCAGAGTTTTATGTAAAATACTAAAAATGATTTAATACACAACTATACCTATCAAATTATGTATTCATATGTTACCAAACCCCAAATGTTTGGCTGATTAGGGTATTTAATTATAAAACTAATTATATGAACTAAAGTATGATTAAAGCTTCTGCTTATGTTTAAAATATCATAATTAAGCTATCATCATTAATCAAGCTTTAAATAATGATCAATCTAGTTAAGCATACAATCATCCATGTAAACCCTAATTAGATGGTTAATCAAAAAATGGGTCGTTAAACATACCATGCCATTGGAGGGGTGATTGGGACCATGATCATGTGGCCTAGTACCTCTGGATCATTGACCATCTACACATTCAAAGGGTGTCCAAAAAACTAACATTCTTCATTTTTGTTGCATATTATATATAATTATGAGAGGAGATAATAGATCAATGTGATTCTATATTTGAGTAAAAGGGGGATAGTTAAAAAAAAGCTTGGTTCAAGACCATGATAGTCATACTTGATTTTATTTCATCTTAAAGATGACATGTCTTCATTATCTATCTTCTGTCTCATATCCTTTGAACAACTTTTACCCACAACCACAGTGTCTTGCTTATGTCCGTTTTCATTTTTTTAATCTTTTTGTTGTTATTTAAGATGTCTTTTTGATAACCCTTTAAATAAAAGAAAATAAATCAAAATGAAAATATTTTTGTCATCCCTTGAGAGTAAGTCAAATTAATTTAGACTTTAAATGAACAAAAATAACATAGTCTTTTATTATACTTCTTATGAAAAATTATGAAAGACCTCATTGATTTTTTACTTTGTAGGTTGATTTTTTATCATGTGATTTCGAACACCCAGACATCACACTATTATTGAAAGCTTTCATTTTAGTCTCTTTTTAAATGAATACATCGTGGTTCACACTATCCCTTTCCTAAAATGACAAGTATGAAAGTGCAACACTCAAGTTGAATGGTTCAAATTACACTAGGACTTTTTTAATGTCCCACTTCTCCTATTATCACCAATAATGAGGACCAGATAATAAATAGAAGTTAAAATATTCTTGTAACTGAACCATTTATTACCCAAATTATCACTCCTAATGCCTAGAAGCCAAGGGTGAGAGGACCCACGTGAACAACTGTAAAATGGATCACATAACATATGTATGAAAAAATCACAAACAACTAAGGTATGAGAAAACAAAGAAAAAAAGGATGCTAAACTATTACTTGACATAAGATTTTGGTCCCATATATCAACCATGTGTATTCCATTTGAGTGTCATTTTATATCATCAGAATAAGAGCAGAAGTAACAATCAATTTTAGAGATTTATAGTGTACATGTTACATAAAATCATAAATGGATACACATTAGCACAATTGTGCTGAGTACACTGTGTAAGCATATAAAATCACAGGTTTAAGAGAACATATATTTCTTGAAAAAAGCATAGTATAATAACATAAAAGGAAGCAACAAGATTCAAAGACATTCTTATTAACATGCAAGTGTGTTTTAACTTCATTTCTACTATATCAACAACATCATAAGGCCTTTGACTAGCTTATCAAAGGAACGGGTCCATGAGGACACTTAAGATTATGTTTCATGTGTCAATGTGAGGGACTACAAGACTAAACATCAACAAAAAACCTTATTCCTAAGGGACCTCAAGGAAATCACCAAGAGGTAACCACTGTATCAATATGGTCTGCCCTTTCTTGATAAATCAAGTAGGACACTCATCCTTGTGTCCTTACCCCGAGTTTACATGCAAGTGCACAAGGTTGTATAATGTACATCTATGATTATGTTTTGAAGTTTTTTCAACATTGAATGCTCAAAACCAAATATAATAATCACAGGGAACATGTATCTCAAACAAGTATATAATGCAAAGTATTTATACTACATACATACATGCAATTTTCAATGCCACTAGTCTGGTATATAGAAGGATAAAGCATACCTTGAATATGAGCATTGATTACATAACTTGATTAGAGATAGACGACTTATATATTTGAAAAGAGTACAAAGAGATCCTAACATTACAACTAACGGTGGTTGGTTTGACATCAACATGATTTAGGTCATCTTAATCATAATCCTCAAGGATGGATATTTCACTTAATGTAAGTTCCATTTTTCATGATTATTGATTTTGACACATCCATTGTTCATCCAATATTCATCATCATTCTACATAATAAATTCCATTCATAACTTGGAGTGAAACATTCTACCAAGATATAGAATTTCAAACTTAGGGTTTCATGATTTTAATAAGGAAATCATAAATTTTAATAAGATTAAAGACTTATTCATCATGACATCCACTTAAGTCACATTGGTTAATTTTCATGCATGATAGTCACCATTACAGTACATACAAGATCACACTTTATTTAGAGTCATAATCATCATAAATGTTACTGATTTGAAGTATAAAATAGCATGCATCATAATTGGGGAAAGTCTTGTACATGATCATATAGGAAATTATCAACATGTGCATCAAAGACACATTAAGTGTTCCATTTTAGGTCATGTCTAGTTCACTTAGACATAATAGTGAGAAATATTGATCCACAAGGAATTTATGTGCTAAATCATATAAAATTACTAATATTGAGGGCCAATATGGAGTTTTGATCATTATTGATCCACTTTTTTTCACAAGGAAAAAGATGCAACTAAAATAGTCCATAATCATCACATTTAATGGAATTTTACACATTATGAATTAATTAATATAGCATGACAATATCAAGTTTGATTCAAATAGTGATAGCATATGTTATTGATTAGAGTCATAACAATAAAATGGGGTCATGATATGATCATGGTTTGACATTTAATATCATTAATTATGTAATTTGATGCCATTTTCAACATAACAAGATCTACGAGTGGAATCAACATTAAAACTAGGTTCGTTGGGTAGATTTCATTCTCTATATAAATCTTCATATATGATACGTAAAATTTTGGACTAAGGAATCATTTTCTATGAAATTTTAGGATTAGGCATAAATACGTAGGAGAGAGAGTTGTATATACCCCTTGGTGAGTGAGGTAGAAATTTGCTATTAGTTGGGCAATGACATGTAGTGGAGCGAGGGTATGTGACTCTAGGTTGTTTTTGACCAATCAATATCAAGGAGGGGAAGTGGTCCTTACACACAATACACCATGATTTTACCCCACAGTCAAGTTGGTCTGCTGACTCGCCCAGCAATATGGAAGGGACACGGACCTAGGATGCAAACCATGTGGTTGGGATTTTCTCTTCCCCATGGAGACGATCCTTCCCCCAGGCTACGTTGTATGACAACACTCCATAGTTGGCGATAAGGACTTAAGGATTGAAGCCACCTCGAGTAAGTGTAGAATGGCTTCCCAAGCATGGCGGAATGCCACAAAGTCAGTTTTGGTGCTACCTTTCTATGGGGAGTACTAGAGTCAAAAGCCCCAAAAGGGATAGTCAGAACTGTTGCCAATTTTAGCAAGCATCGAGGAGTGAGTTTGGGAGGTGGAAAAGCTCAGGAAACTTGGGGAAAATGCAAAGTAACATAATGTAGAGCTTAGGGACTTTAAAAGAAGACTTGAGTGGGGGTGTGCCCCTACCCATCATGGCCGCGCCCATGGCATCCATCCATGGCCAGAGGGGTGTTCCATGCCCCTAATCTACACCCATACTGCAAAAAAAGGGTAGACTTGTGGTCAGGAGGATGATGGGAAGAGTTTTGTGGTACTGATTGGAACCAAGGGTCGCTAAAAGATGTGCCCCCTACATTTTTTAGTGCCCCAAGCATTGTGGCTCCAGTGACCAACATAGAAGGCAACCCATAGTCGTCAGATCTAGCATGTGTGATATTTTCTCTTGGATCAGTAGTCTGAGGCACATGGTCACAATTGCCATCCGGGTGCCCAGAAGTCCATCCCAACAACAATGTAAAAGGTCTGAGTCCCATGAAGGAAAAAATAAGACAAAAAAGAAGGGAAAAAGGCTAGAAAAGGAGCAAACTTGTAAAGGCCATATCTTTGTCCTTGAATCTTTTCTTTGGGTGAAATATTCACCACTGGGTCACAAATTTGCTTCTCTATTCATTAGACAAAGATTGAGATCAAGATAAGGATGTTGAGTGGGCCATATATATAAGAATCATTCAATGTTAATTAATATACTCAAGATTATATAAATGAGTTTGAAATAGCAATTCATTAATCATGACTCATCAATTGAGCAACATGTAGTTCCAATACATCCAATTGGTGATGAGGAAGATCATTGAATGAAATCAAGCATATTATGAATCATGGTTTGTATATATGAGAGAGAGAAAATTCAGGATGTTACAATTACCAAGACAAAATTTACAAAATAACTACTAATAATGGATAACTACAAAAGGTATTGTAAGATGTTCAACATAATTGGGTTTAATGTAAGTACGTGACTTGAAAAATTGTAGAGAAAAAAACTAAATGTTCTAGGAAACTAAGATCACAAATCCACTATCTGATCCTCCTTGTTCCTTTCGAGCATCGTTCCTTTCCTTGTTTTGGACTAGCCACTTCTTCACATATTGAATCTTGAGTTAACCTTGATTATGCACAACTATCATCCAATCATATTATCAATCAGTCAATACCATCTTAATTTGAGAAAAGGTGTATCTATTAATGGTGTGCCCCTAGTGTGCCAGGGATATCAAGTTAATTTGGATGATCCCTTCCACAGCATCACGTCCCATAAGAGAGGGATGTCAGAAATGATTGTGAATTGTGGATTTGTATTCCATCATGGCCCTAGACAGAGATTGATGTCCATGATTATTCTCCTCTTACTGTAATAAAATGATGGAAACAAAATATATAATTTATTAATCATTTTCTTATTCTTCAATTTTTCCTATTATTCATTTCAAAATAGAAGTCTCAACTGAACATATGAACTTCAATTATATTCAAAATTTGGTTATGGCTTCACAAAGAAATACTATAGGCAATATAATAATAGTTGATTGACATTTACATAATTGAACCACTTATTCTCAAAATCTTGTCTCGAGGGACTTAAAAGAAAAATAGAATGAACATTACTTATCAATTGATATTATATTAAATACTCTTTTTCAACTAAAACCTATACTAAAAGAAGGAAAATTCTATTTGTGTCACAAAATCTCTACTAGCAAGGACGTCAAACAAGAGGGACAATCCTCAACCCCTAACATGACCACTCCCTCAGACCAACTACTGATTGTGATCTATTTGATCAAGAGGTATATTAAAGATATTACCATAACTCATAAAGTCAGAGACCTATATAGGACAAAAGAATATATTACTTCTAGAAAATGGTGGCCATCTATTTCACCCACTCTAAGAACACATGAAAAAAGGTTGATAATGTGTTAAACACATATGGAATAAAATGATGGAAAATACTTGGTCTTTGAAGAACATATAGGGAGTGTAATCAATATATCTTTCAACACCCTAATATAGAATCAAAATGGTTCTTGTCAATCTTTGAAAATTCAACAGAACATCAAAATCATGTCAAACTTTTGACTCCTTGATCAACCTTTTTTTCCAAATCACAAACATAGCATGAATGGTACCCAAAATTTCAACCTTCTGATAACAATATTTGCAAAACCCTGTTAGGTAGAGATTATATACCTAGCATTCTTAGTAAAATAGTTTTGAAAACTCAAGTTGGATCAATCTTATGTAATGCGTCGATCTTGATGAATCCTTTTTCTTAAACCAAACATTGACATGACTTTGACATATTTGATAAACCCATATTTTAAAACACATCACAGTGTCATAATGTTGCCAACATTATGATCTCTTTGTCAAACCCCTTTTCAAAGCTCAAAAAGTGTTGAATGTTGCCAAATTATTTATTTTTAGGTAATAATAATTTTCGATTTAGAATTATGTTGAATACTCTACTCCCTCCTTCTTAGTAAAACCATTCTTAGAAACATAAGAAAGTTACTACTTTTGAATCTCTTATAGCAAGTGATCCCTAAATTGATGTATCTTATGTTTCTATGAATGGTTTTATTAAGAAGGCATAGTAGAGTCTTCAACATAATTCAAAATAGAATAGTATTATTACCTAAAGGTGGGTAATTTTGAGGATGACATTCCTATAAGATGGGTAGAACTATAACATCCCAAGAATTTTGGTCTAAACTAACAAGCCCAATAATGCTAATAACCAAGTTAATTTTCTTATATGATTCAAAAACCTAGGAAAAGTCTGAAAGATGAAGGTTCAAACTTTTATCACATCTTAATTTAATTATTTGCACAACTTGGTCCTAGTTATGCAATATTTGATAGATGGGGTTAAATAGAAAATTAACCCATATAAGTGCATTACATTTCTCTTTATTGGTATATGAGTATTTAATGGGATATTGGAGATCTCCTCAAATTTTGGTGTTATAGGTCCCTTGTTACAATTAGTAATATACAAATTATCCTAAGGACCTTATCATGTGAATTATATAATTCTCTATCTCAAATAAGGAAGTTGAGTGGATATTTAAATTCCCCATGTTCAATTTAGTGAAGATGTCAAATTTCAATGTAATTGGGTGATTCTAGTTATGTCAATTGATATTAGAAATAAAGAAGGGTTCAGTTATATGCATAACTAACTGAGACAATTAGGGTACATATGATCTATGACATTTAGGTGAGTTTTATCGATATGGTGTGTAACGTGTTGGAAGTTGTTCCTGGTTATCTAGGGACCGTTGGATGGAGATCGGGATGGGAGGACTCAATCTTCTACCTCACACCTTTCATGCATTGAGGAGACTGAGTCCCAATTGATCTTCCTTGAACCCCCCTCTCCCCACACTCAATGAGTCCCTCATATCTCGCCACTAATTGAATGATGGGAGTTTTTCAAACCACTAGAACTCTTGAACGAGCCTTAGTTGTTTGTGGATGAAAGATGCCTAAAAAGCCCTTGCTCTTCTTCTCATCACGAGCTTCCAGATGCACTTATGACTCTTCTCACCATAACTTAGTGACTCTTAAACCTCTACTAAGGTCCATACATCACCTATTCATAAGACAAATTCATATGGTTGGTCCCAATCACCATGTCCTAGTTTGTGTACCTTTATGAGTTCACTGATGCTTTTCTTGGTACCAACACCACCACAGTCGAATTAACTCACTAGATTTCAACCTTGAGAGTTTGGGAAGTGGTCATGATTGTTTATTTAAGGTGCATATTCATAGAGTCTCTCCCCACAAACCCAACTACTTGAAGCACATGAGCTTTACTAATGGAGAAGATGTGTTACAACCCCAATTTTCGGGTTCCTTTGGTGAGAATTGTAATTTCTCCTATTAAAGATATTCAAACAAATAATGATATAATTTGTTTTAATGAGTAAATAAGAAAATGGAGAAAAGAAAGATGTAGAAACCTCTAGAAGGCAAAACAATGTTATCCAAAGTTGGATTTCGTGCCTCTTGGGTTCCTTGGGTCCCAAGGAGTCCAAAGTTGCAAAGATAATGCAACAATAAAAGAAAATATCAATTAAATATTTCTTTATTAAGAAAGAAATTGAAAATAATGATAAAATGTGGGAAATAAGTTGAAAGAGGTATAATTGAGTTATCTTTGATGGATTTTCGTATCCATAAGGTTTCTAATATTAAAAGGAATTCCAAAAAGGAAAATAAAAAGAGAGATAAAAAGAAATCCTCAAAAACAGATATTTTAATAAAGAAATAAAAAGGATAGTGAGAAATAGTGGATATAGATGCAACTAGAAGGATAATGAGTGTCCACTAAAAAGGATTTCGAAATATTAGAGTTTCTTGGGGTTCAAGGAGCCCCAATGGAGAAAAAGAACGAGAAAATACCAATAATGAAAAATAAGAGGATAATGTGATGCATAATTAATGAATTTAGTGGCATTGTTGAAAAGGAGGTATTTTCTACTAAAAGAAAATAGAAATTTCATGCCAATGGATTAAAAGGCAAGTAACAAGAGAATAAGTGAGAGGATTTTCGAATTCCTAATTATCCAAAGAGTATAGTTTATCAAGGAGATAAATAGGAGAGAGAAGATTGCTTCTCAATGAAGAAATAGGATTCCTACTGGGAAAATGGTTTGTTAATTCGTGGATGAACACCTTAGGACGTGGATACCGTTATAGTTTATATAAGGGTAGACCCTCTGGTTCGAGTTTAAGAGAGATCCCACGTACCCTTCTCTCTCTTCTTCTTGATTCTTTGCAAGTAAACCCTAGGGTAGAGGAGTATCTCATCTATGCAGTGATATGAGGAACTAGTAGACGAGCTTGATGGATGCTGGATTCCCCCACGTCTCCGGAGAGAGATGTGATCATTGTCCCCGTGCTCTGGAACTCATGCAACAACCGTAGGTTGGCTGTAGGCCGACCACGGTTGCAGGTTTGGTGGGCTTGAACCGGCCATCTTAGCCGCAAACCATAGGTGCCCCTTGCACGCAAGAGCATGTCAAAGGCAGGGGAGGTGTTCCTAGTGGCCGACGATGCCTGGGGAGGGGCTGTAGAGCTGCACCAGCTCCTTACTGCAGCGACAACGTTAGGGTGCACGGGAGGAAGGAGACGGGTGGCCGATTGGACAAAATTACCCCTCCATGGGCAGAAGCATCGATCACTTAACTGAGGGTAAAACTGTAATTTGGTTATGTTTCCAAAACAAACAACATTGCATGAGTTTGGTGACGTGGCGGCCCGCCATTGGTCCAAGTAAGTTATTTTTGCAAAAATTGTATCTTCTTATTGGTAGCTCAGATGAATGTGTATAAAATATGAAAGTTGCTCAGAAAAATGAGAGGAATCCATTAAAAATATATTTATACGCTAATTCCTCTAGTAATTCAAAAAGTAGTGGAAGTTATCAACTTTAATGCTTTAATGATTAAGAAACCCTATTTTGAGATGATTAATGTATTTAGTAGGGTTTAATGGATAATTAAAGTTGATATTAACATGTTAATCATTAAAAGATACATTAAGATAAAAAAGGATGAACTTTGCACATAATTTGTTTAATTTAGAGTTCCATGTGCTAAAACGAGCTTTAATGGGCCTTGAAACCCTAATGTTAGTAATTGTGACTCATAATGGCTTTAATTATTCAAATTCATGAATAAGCTGAGATATGATGGTTCTAAGCTAATTCAAGTATAAAGGTTCCTAATTGTGGATAAAAACCCTTAAAATAGTAATTAGGGTTTTCTAATGGATAAAGGTGGAATTAATGATAAAAAGAGTTCATATGTGAATTAGATCATAATGAACTATGAGTTTTTAATTTGGAAGGAACCAAAGATGATAATTAGGCCTAATGATCTTATCATGAATTAAAAGGATAAAAATGGTAGTTTTAATATAAAATAGGCTTAATGGACATTTAATTGTGCCTTTTATCTGAAATTAAGGTAATATGTTGTTAAAAGGTAACCTTAATATCTTTCATGAAGAATATATGAGATAATTAGGGTTTGTGAGTAATTGTATAAAATTAGGATTTAAAATAGTACAAATGAAGAGAAACCCTAATTGCAATGGAAACCCTAAAAGTGGACTAGAAACCCTAGGAAGTGAGCTAGGTTTAATAGACCTTGATGGCCTGATCAATGATAGGAAAATTGGATGCATATTTCAGGATCAACTTGTGTGCTTGATTGGTTTCTTGCTTGGTTGAATTATTTCTGCACTCAAATCAACTTGACATGTATGTGGTTAATTATGGTTAGTCACATTAGTTTCCTGAAGAGTTTCCCAAATGATTCATCGCATTGAATGCAACTTATCAGTTTGGATGTTCATACTTGCAAATTATAAAGTCACTATGATTATCACAATTATAATATAAGTGTGTATTCTGGCACCTACATGCCACCTTGATGAATGATGCCAAAAGGTCAAGCCTAGAAGGGAAGACCCATGGGTACCATGAGTGGTGACCTCAGACAACAAGCTCGAGATTGAGAAGGTGGTCTTTATTTCATGACTAATGGGCACCATGAGAGGTGACCCCAGGAACCAAGCTCGGGATTGAGAATGTGGCCTTAAGTCATTGGCAAAAGAGAAACCCTAAGGAGGGTATGGCAGGGTTAGGGAAAAAGTGGTGGAGAATGTCACATTGAAAGCGTAAATTGGCTTGTTAATTAACTTGATTGTGATAATTAGATTGTTAGCCATATCTGGGAAATTTTGGTTGTCCCCACATACCACCATATTTTGATATGCTGACCGACGTTTTGTTTGTCGGCGTTTTAGGTACAAATTGAAAAAGACAAACAGTAAAGTGACATATTGTGAAATTAAGAAATAAAGTGCAAGGAGGATTAGTTAGAATAGAGTCCAGATGTGGATAGAAGTTAGATATCCAAGTTTTTGAAAAAGGTATGCAAAGTTTTATTTTATTCCAGCTTTCAGTATAGTTTGGTAGAATTTCATAATCATTACTGATTATTTGTCAAACCTTTGATCTTGTTAATTGGGATAACGACTCTGACCTTCAGGTCTCCCTTAATTGGGGGTTACCAAGAGGCGGGGTTGTTATATTTGGTATCAGAGCATAGGTTCCTCATTTAATCTTTAATAATTATTAAATTTTACAAATTCCATAGAACTGAGGGAGTTATTAGATGATTTTCTAAAAGACAAAGGTGTCTAGAAAAGGATCACATCCGGGGGCTGGCAAGATTTTCCTCTGCACCGCTAGTCGGAATATGAGGACTCCCAGATTAGTGTGACTGCCAGGCCAATGTCTCAGGATCTGACTCGAAATAAGATACCTTTAAGACTCTCTCATCTTGTTCATCCCTTCTCAACTCAAATGTTGTTAAGGATTATAAGGATTAGGATTTTCTCTCTTTTCCTCACCTTATTAAGGTATGGGTAAGGTTGATAAGGTTTAAGGAATCCTCCACCAAATTAATGAAAAGCATGTAAATAAAATGTCATGGACATAAGCTTAATAGTTTAAGCGTAAACTAAAGAATAGATACATGCTTAGGTCGTATGACATGTGTTGTCATGCCCTCAGGAGAGACCTAATGTTAGACCTTCTTATCAGGAGGATGAGTAGAGAGAGTTAGTCTTGGAGGTAGAGACCTCCATTATAAGTAGAGACCCGACACATCCTCTGAGGATGATGCTAACCCTAACCCTAAGTGGTGGTTAGAGAGAGATGACATGATGAGTTATATGTCATGGTAGACCAGGTGTGGGGGTGGACATGCCTTTGGATGCCCATATGAGCCATGAGAGGTTGGATGACCTGGTACCTTTGGCGACCCAACCCTGGGAAGGGTCGTGCATGTTAGAGTGAAGGATAGCTCCTTCAATGATGAGATTAGTAAAGAACCTATGGAAACCCCCATGAACTTATATGAGCATGGCATAGTATGCACCTAGAGTACGTCAGTAGTGCCGACAGTAGGCTAAAACCCTGGCCAAGGGAGTATGTTGGATAGCTTATGAGATAAGCATAAAGGGTTATGGATAATCTTGAGAAAACATAAGTTGAGAAGAGGCTTCACCCATTTAGGGGTATTTTTGTGAGCTTGATCCACCTTCTTGGAGGGAGGACCTCTAGTAGTTAAGATGGTTGTGGAGTTAGCTCTAGAGAGAGAGAGAGAGAGAGCCGGACCCAGGCAAGAAGGTTGGAAGCCTAGACTCTGAGATATGAGGAACAATGGGGAGTTGAGGATGATGCGACCTAAGTGGATGGTTTTGGTTGCCTCATGCTTGATCCTTGGAGGTTGATGATGTCTTGGTTGCGATTAGAGGAACCAAACCCTAGAAAGAGGATGAGATTGCTGGTACCTATGTGCCTATTGTATAGGTGTTTACCTTCTGAGTCAGGAAGAAGAGTTCCTTAGACCTTGAAGAGGTTTAGTAACAAGTTGTGAGGCCTTATACCCTGTTGTTTGTCCTTGACGAGGACTCCACTCTGAAGTGTTGCTTGAGTAGAAGGATGATAGGAAGTGCATGTCATACCTCATACATGTTTGGTTCGTGGTTAAGAGGTTGAGAATGTAGGTGGACACCCAAAAAGTGAACCTAGGGTTCCTAGGCCTAAGAGGGGAAGTAGTGTACCTGATGCTCATAATGAGATTTGAGTTTTTATAGTTTCGAGCATGGTACTCCTCATGATTAGAGGAAAGGGAAACCCCATTAAATCGAAGGTATATTTGATGAACCCCTCGCAGCTGAGTTGGTGACATGGGAAGGTCTGTTCTTAGTCCAGTGTTGAGGAATGAGAACAAGTGTGACCTAGCATGGTTTACTAGGTGGTTTGCTTGTGCCTTAGTAGCTTTCTAGGGTTAAGCATGCTCATGTGGATGTAAACCCTTGACATAATGACATTCGTGACCTTTGTAGTTTTTCCCCCATCCTGGGAGAGGGACCCTTTGGTGAAATGTATACAAGTTTTGTTGGTTTTGAGGTAACCTCAAGAGGTCTCATAGGATCTTGAGAAGCTAAGTGAAAAGTACATGGTATGAGAATGAACTTATAGACCCATAGATAACCATCTCTAAGTGCATGTGGATGTGTTACCATGGAGGTAACCGGTATGGGGCCTGACCAAGGTAGGCAGGTCACCATGACCCCTATGAAAGGATGAAAGACATCCCATGAATGCAGAGAGAGATGATGAAGGCTTGGGCAAGGTTCTAAATTGGACATGTACTATAATAGAATCATAAGTATATCCTAGGGTCAGGTAGGGATAAGACCGATGGAAGTGAGAGTTGCCTAATTCCCTAGTTGCACATGACCATAGGGTCGGGAGGTAATGACTATCATTGTCTGAGGGCCATGGGTTAGGAGATTGATCACCTTCATGAACTCATGGGACCCAAAGGGCAGATGAGTAGGGCACTCTCTGGATGCATAAGGGAAGAGGGATGACCCCAAAAGTGCTGGCACCCTATATACCTAGAGGAGATGACCAAGGAATGTGTGTGGACCCTAGTAGGTTCGAGATCAGTTTTCCATGGAAGTAACTTTGATATCGAGATGATTGTGATGTAGAGACATAAGTTGCACGTTTCAACTTAGTTTTGAAGGTGTATTGGAAATGTGGGATGTACCATATCTACTATTGGAACAAGAAGAACTTTGTGTTTGGACGGCCGCTAAATGCTTATTTCCTCTTGTTATGGGAGTGAGAGATAGGACAATACGCATGCCCTACACCAAAGATAAAAATGATGTGAGTTGGAACGTTGCTAAGAGGTATGAGGACAAAGATGATAACATACCCTTATGGAGTACACGATATGTAGATGGTTTACAAACATCAAGAGAAATAAGGTAGTCCTGTTATGTGTATGTTTTGAGCTATGAGTTATACAGGGTTGAGTTTGAAAACCAAGAGGATGAGCTCAACGTTTTCTTGATGAAGATAGACTTAGAGTTTGAGCTGAGAGAATAAGTGAAGGTGTATGTCTTCAACATTACCTAACACCTAAGGATGTGAAGTGGTAATGGATGCTCTGGTTGAGATGATGCTGCCTAGTTTAGATAGAGGCTGGAAGAGGCTATTAGGTTGGCCCTAAGTTTGAGAAAGAGGATATGTTTGACTAAACACTCAGATGTAACGAGATCTGTTGAACAAGTTAGTAGTTGTTTGGTTAGCCATCCTAGGCCTTGATGCAATAAAAGGATGGTTGTAGAACCTCAGATGCACTTATCTAGAAAAGAAGGTGATGAAACCCCGATTAGAGTGATTGAGGTTTTTGAGGAATCAAACTTGAGGAATCATGACATACATGAGATCATGATTTCCATACACCATGGTACTACCAAGATAATAAGTGACCGTAGTACTTTGGATGCCTAAGATGAAGTGCATGTGGTATGTTGACATGCATGATAGGAGGTGAAGGACGAACACCAGTAACCCACTGTTTTGATAAAGAGTCCCTGAGAGGGAATGGGAGTTCATCACTATGGAGGTTGTGGTAAGTCTCCCCTAGACCAAGGAAGGTCAAGATGTAATATGGGTTATGGTAGATCGCCTTACCTAGATGACATGAGAAAGAAAGAATGTTGTCATGGGATGGATCCAGTTGAACTACATATGAGAAAGAGATGGTTCAACTACACCATGATGTTGTTGGGTTTTCGGGGAGACACGGAAGGTAGCGGAAACAAAATTTTTCTTCTCCCAAACCCAGAATAAAGGAATCGCGTCAACATCTATACAATAGGAAGGATGGTTTGTAGAGGCATACCTTGTCCCGAGGCTTGCTCGGCGACGTTACCTCACGGTTTGCATGGTCTTCACCTCTGGTCTTGGACAGTGTCTGTGCAGCTCCTGGTCTCACCGAGACTGTCAAGATTGACAGTTGTCCTCTGAGCGGAAGAAGTCTCCCAACTCTGCAGTCGTCCACATGGACTACCTGGAACTCCGATCGCCTTGTCGCACAAGGCACCAGAAGGAGTCGCACCCTCCTGTCAGTGTACTAGTCACCGATACACTCTCTTGCCACCAGTCGCTTTTCTACTGTGGTCTTTCCCTTGCTGTGCCTCCCTTATCGGGTAGCACTTGCTCAGGCTCTCTCGATTACAACAACTAGAGAGAACGACAACTTTGCAGAGCAATTGGTGTTCTGAGTTGTACTTTGAGATGCTCCCAATACCCGTATATATATAGGAGGGTCATGGGACAAGGTTCTCTACCCCGGGAAATGTGGGATTAAAGCAGGAGTAGAAGGGTTCAAGATTTTCCACAAAATAACCAACTGTGCCAGCTGAACCGATCGTTTCAAGCATGAAATGGTCGGTTGGGGACCTGAGTCGACTGGTTCACACCTGAACCGATTGGTTGGGACACTTGAGCCGATCAGTTCAAGCATGAGCCGATCGGTTCATGGTCTTGGTCCAACTTGAATTGACTTTCATGTTTGTTTTTGACTAATCAAATATTAGTCCTTGTCCAAATCAAATTTGTACAAGTGAAACAAATATGTTTTTGCAAAAAGTGTCTTTTGACTTTCCAAATGATCTCGGTTGGTCACATTAATCGACCAGTTCAACAATTGAGCCGATCGTTTCATTGACACATGAACCGATTGACTCACCACTTGAGCCGATTGGTTCACCAACCTGAGCCGATCGGTTCATCACATGAGCCGATCGGTTGGGAGTGCAGTCTTTGCAAAATCAGTCAATTGTAGTTTTAATCAATTTGATACTCTAATCAATTGATCCAACACCTTGAACACTATGATTTTGAGCTATCAATCAACTGAATGTTTAATTGAACTACTGAACTCCTTTAGTAATCAATCTAAACATCGTTTGTGGATAAACTCCTCTTCCAGATTAAATCCTTTGTGTGTGACCCTGTAGGTCCATTTCACATTGGTAGTTAAAGTCCATAACACATATGACTTCACAAGCAAAGAGCGATGCCTAGTCGCACATCAGTGCTAGCCAAGTGAAATAGAAAGTTGGAGAACAACTTTCAATCCTACAATTCGTGAATGGTGTTACAACGAATGTATAATTCCTTTGTCACTAATGTCCTGAATGAACTCAAGGCATGGTACAGTCTTCCTTTCAACATTCATCCATTTCCTTGATCTCAGAGCAGACTAGGTGAGATGTGTGTGACATCAATATCACATATTGATTCACAAATGCATGCACATGCCTTTCTCAATCCTACTCATCAAGTGTCCATGTCCATCAAACTCCCTTAGGAGGGACAAATCCCATAGCTATCACTCACCCCTCAAAAGCCCCATGTGTCAAAGCCACCCAATCATCACCTTTATAACAACCCATGTTTCAGGACTGCGTTTGATGATGTCAAAGTGTACCCAACGACATGTGTTGAGTGTAGTGATTTCGGGTTGAAGAATCACACTCACCACCATCACTGTGAGAGCTGACTATGACTACCAAATCATGGTTCCATGTGTCACTCTCACAATGGGTGTGTCCGGTACACTTATTCTCTAACAAGTACCTATGTGCTTGGTTTGATATCACTATATCATGATTAATGAGATCCTGTCATCAACCAACACACAATCTAGTCTTTAGTGTTATTGATGCCTATGGTTATTTCCACAATAACAACCGACTAGGGACTAAACAAGGATGTATACTCTTAACATCCGTATGATCTCATCGTTTAGGCCCTTAACCTAAAAGCATATGTCATTGAGTGAAACAATTCTTTAGACATCTATCATGTTACACTATCATCTCAAAAACAGTTAAAACATATAGATCAGAAATTGCCTTTATTATAATTCAAATCATTTACAAAATATCCCATTACAATCATCACATGACTTGCTCTATGGGCATACATACCAACAGACACCTACTTGCACTTAGAGCCAATCACCTAGGAACCTCAGTCCTTGTGACCTAGCATGACCATCATGCTTCTGCTGAGAAAGGGCCTTAGTCAGTGGATCAACTATTTTATCTTCAGTTGGTACTTTGCAAATCTTCACATCTCCTCATTGTACGATCTCTCATATGATATGGAAGCGCCATAGTATGTGCTTGGACTGCTGATGTGATATGGGCTCCTTAGCTTGAGCAATAGCTCCATTATTGTCACAATAAAGCTCAATTACATCACATCTACTGGGAACTACACCAAGTTCAGTGATGAACTTTCTGATCCACACAACCTCCTTTGTTGCATGTGAAGCAACAATATACTCGACCTCTGTAGTAGAATCAACAATTGTTTCTTGCTTGGAACTCTTCCAGCTCACATCTCCGTTGTTTAGGCAAAATACAAATCTTGATTGCGATATGTAATCATCTTTGTCGGTTTGGAAGCTTGCATCGGTGTAACCCTTTACTACCAGTTCTTCCTTGCCGCTGTATACAAGGAACTGATCCTTAGTCCTTTGCAAGTACTTGAGGATATTCTTTATGGCTGTTCAGTGAGCATCCTCGGGATCTGACTGGTACCTAATCGTAATGCTGAGAGCATATGATACATCTGGGCATGTGCACAACATAGCGTACATGATGGATCTGATGGCTGATGCATATGGGATCCCATTCATACACTCCCTCTCTTCATAAGATTGGGGACATTGAGCTCTAGAGATGGTGACTCCTTGTAGCATGGGGATGTTGCCTCTCATTGAGTTCTCCATGCTGAACCACTTCAACACTTTGTCAATGTATGTGCTTTGACTTAGTCCGAGAAGACTTTTAGATCTATCTCTATAGATATTAATACCTAGAATGTAGGATGCTTCTCCTAAGTCCTTCATTGAGAAGGTATTTCCAAGCCAAGTTTTTACCTTCTCTAAGGCTGAGACATCATTCCCCATCAATAGTATGTCATCCACATACAATATGAGGAGTGTGGTCGTGCTCCCACTAACCTTCTTGTACACAAAAGGTTCATCTTCATTTTGAATAAAGCCAAACACTTTGACTTCCTCATCAAATCAAAGATTCCAACTCCGAGATGCTTGCTTCAATCCATAGATTGACCTTTGTAGCTTACAAACTTTATTGGCATCCTTTGGATCTACAAAACCTTCAGGTTGTGTCATGTACACATCCTCATTTATATTCCCATTAAGGAATGCGGTTTTAACATCCATTTGCCAAATCTCATAGTCATAGTAAGCCGCAATAGCAAGCATGATCCTGATGGACTTAATCATGGCAACTGGAGAAAATGTTTCTTCATAGTCACCACCTTGAACTTGTCGGAAACCCTTTGCAACCAATCTTCTTTTATAAGTTTGCACATTTCCATCCATGTCAGTCTTCTTCATGAAGACCCACTTGCACCCTATGGGTTTTACCCCTTCAGGTGGTTCCACCAAAGTCCATACTTTGTTGGAGTACATGGATTACATATCGGATTTCATGGCCTCAAGCCATTTCTCATAATCTGGTCCCTCCATTTCTTCTAGATAGGTAGTTGGATCATCATCTATGATCAACTCACCTCCTTCCTGAGTCACAAGGTATTCAAACCTCTCAGGTTCAAGGCGTGTCCTACTTGATCTACGAGGTCCTTGTGTTACTTGAGGAGACTGAGATTCCACAACACCTTGTGAATCTCTATGTTCCTCTTGTACATCTTCTGGTTCAATTTTTTCTTGTTGGGATTGAACCTCTTGAAGCTCTATTTTCCTCCCACTGCTTCCTTTGGAAATAAATTCCTTTTCTAGGAACACATCATACCTAGAAACAAACTCTTTGTTGTCAGTTGGGTGGTATAAGTAATATCCCTTGGTCTCCTTAGGATATCCAACAAAATAACATTTATCAGATGTAGGGCCTAGCTTGTCAGGAAACATTTTCTTGATATATGCCTCACACCCCCAAATCCTCATAAAAGACA
Organism: Alisma plantago-aquatica; assembly: GCA_963693085.1. Lineage (NCBI taxonomy): Eukaryota > Viridiplantae > Streptophyta > Magnoliopsida > Alismatales > Alismataceae > Alisma > Alisma plantago-aquatica. The sequence continues at coordinate 365,233,988 of OY856411.1, read as the reverse complement.
TATTGGGACGCTTCCCAGTCCATATCTCACATGGTGTCTTTTGAACTGATTTAGATGGTACTCAGTTAAGTGTAAATGCGTAGGTTTCAAGAGCATGTCCCCAGAAGGAAATCAGAAGATCAGCAAAACTCATCATTGATCACACCATATCTAGTAAAGTGTGATTCCTTCTTTCAGACACACCATTATGTTGTGGTTTTCCAGGCGATATCCATTGTTGTGACGTCTCCAGATTTTCTAAAACTTAATCTGATGTGTGACGTCCAAATTTAAACCCTCACCTCAGTGAGAATTCCAATTTAAACACCCCACACAGAGCTAAGAAGAAGAAAATCAGAGGAAGTCAGAAGGAAACACAGTAGCACATGTACATGAACAATAATAAAACCATACACACATGTTCACCATTCAACATATAATTACAACATGAATTGTTACAACATTTGATATTACATATTGAACAGCAAACTATACATATACATGTACTACATCTAAACAACAGGATCTTAAGACAACAGGTCCACCTGTACATCAACTCGCTATACAACTCTCAACCTCCTGGATCTTCAAGAGCATAACCACAACCTAAAACAAAAGATTACATGCGGTACACGTCAGCACAATATTCAAGAATATTGTACTGAGTACGCCTACGTGTCTTTTATTTACCTCTCATCATATCTTGGCAATAAGATAAAACTAATATACTTGGCAGTAACAGAAGAATATAAGAAAAGCGTATACTTGCACAGAGATATTCATTAACAAAAGAGAACACATATTTTAAGTACATTTCCATCATACGTCTCGTGCGTCTGCCACCGAGTGGCTTTGACGTCTTTAGGCCATATGATCTGCCACCTAGTGGCTTGTGATCATTATACAAACATCATATGATCTGCCACCTAGTGGCTTGTGATCATTATGCATGTGCTCTACCACCTAGTGGTTTATGAGCTATCTTATGATGGAACATCTATATTATGTTTGCAGGTGTTCATAGCCATAAGTATTGAAAATCGAGCAACATATCATGCAAGAACAATCATTTCAATCAATACCATATGCCAAGTCTTTACTACTCATATAACACAAGCATATTGTATAATAAGCCAAGTAAGAGGTAATAGCGTACCTTCCAAAGAGATAAACTTATCACCATCTATACCACATTCCTGATGTCACCTATCCTTGGTGAAACCCTGATTAAGATAAAATCACATACCATCATCAGGTTCTCATCCTCTTATATCTCATCTTAACCCTAAACGTGTTCATATTAGGGTTTTCTTATCTCATTAGGATATTCCCATCATTACTTGCATTCTTGTCTTATATTTTTCTTACTGATGTAATTTTCCAGATTATGGTTCATTATCTGAACATTATGTTCCACATCCTTTTTATGCACATATTAACCTTAGGTTACATCATTAACCTAAATTAGGGTTTTAAACCATGTATTAAGGTTCATCTTAATATAACGTGGATTCTATGCATCATCTTGATATCATATTTATATATTATCTTCCAATTACAGATATGAGGATATTCTGTAAATCTCATCATTTATTGAGCATTAATGTATTTTCTACATTTTCTTTAGGGTTATTAGCCCTAATTATCCATATTGAGCATATTATATAATTTTGTGTATCGACATGATCATTGCTGACATCAGGTGCACTATAAACATTATTATGGAGTTACTGACATTTTTCTATAATTTTACGTCATCATATGATATTTATTACTCATGAACTAAGCATTACACCTCTTACATGATTACTCTAATAATAGATTGTTTAAAGCCTGATATTATGTTTCCATTGTGTTCTACGCAATTTTCTGAGAAAAGCGGTACCTTATTTGCCTTTTTCAGACATTCGAGCTATTTTCTACGAATTTTGGAAGATCTGCACATTATCTGGATTTCTTACCTTTTTCGGCCAATCGGCCATCGCCATGTGGCCATATCGGGCACGGCTCACTCCTCCTTTGCCCACGTTGAGTCGGCCGGTTTGTTTCCGGTTTATGCGCTGACCCGGTCCTCTCTTCTCCCTTTCTCGCTTTCTCTCGCGTCTAAGTCCCGATCGGGACTCTGTTTTCTCAGAGCGCTGCCGCGATACTCCTCTCCGGTGAGCGATCTTCCATCTCCAGGTCGTCTTTGTGAGCTCCCCACAGTGCCCACAGCTTCGAGATCCCTTCCCAGACCTCCACGGCTTCGTGGCTTCACGTCCGCGGTTCCGAGGCTCCCTATCCTGGAGCTACTGGCAAGGGCCGCCGTCGCAGCTGGGGAAGCTTCGGTGAGAGATCGTTGAAGAACAGACCTCCCTCGAGGCAAGCTCGTCCATCCATGAGCTTCAGCGCCACCGTGCGGCCTCCCACGGATGCTTGGGGTGCCGCTTGCGCCTCTGAGATCTCTTCTTGGGTGCCTCCTGACGAGCTCAAGGAGCTTGCCGCCGCAGGCTACTGCCATGGTCGCACAAAAAAGGGGGGAAAGGCCTCCACTAGTTCTCCCTATCGTTTGAGATGATCAACGTGAACATCGTGTTTACCCGAAGTATTACACACCCTCCATGTGTGGTGATATGAACTCCTGGTAGCCACCGACTCCCATCCATCACCTATTCCGTGAGGTGGAGAGCCGGGACAGGGAAGGGGGTGATGCTCCCAGCACCAAACATGATATTTCTGTTGTGAGGGGTCGGGGTATTAGTCAGGATGATCCGAGATCAATGGATCGCTCTAACTCCCCTCTCACCCCACGATCTAGGAGAGTAGTGGCGGGGGAAACCCACGGTCTCAGTTGGTTCTCAGCTGGCTCTAACAGCAAGGTTAGAGAAGACTCAGAGGCCTTCGATCTTGCATCCAAGGGCCAGGAGATGACACTCACTAAGACGATCCATGCCTCTCCTTCAGAGTGCCCTTGACCACAGGGTCCGAGATCCAACGGCCAGAAAAGGTCCGCGCATCCTGAACTAACCACAAGGCGCGTGACATTTCATCTAAATCGGAACCTAGGCCCATCAATCATCAATTGTACATTATTTCATGGAATTCAGCCCTTAATAACTCCTTCTAGGAACATCCAAATGCCACCAAATTTTAACCATAGCTTCCTTACCTCTCGATCTACCTTCTACTCAAATTTGGTGACAAAAACCAACCATCATACCAATCAATTAAATTCCTCGAATAGGCATAACTTATGGATCTAGATCACAACATCGACATCAAAAGACCTTCAACTTACTTCAAAACAATTGAAGTTCCTTCATATGATCAAAACACACTTCAAGGACTATTATTATGTCATTATAATATGTTAAACCAAGAACATCAAAATTCCACTCCATCACATCCTACACACCTTAAAGGAAAAACCATCCTCGAAATTAAGTTATTAAAACCACTTTGTCACAATTGTGATACAATACCACAGGCTCACAGAAGGTCCTCAAACTCCTGGCCTAAGTATTCTCCACCTAGATCGGATTGAAGTGCTTTAATACTTTTACCAAGTTGGTTATGTACTTCATTCATGAAATCCTTGAACCGTTTAAGGGTTTCTGACTTATGTTTCATCAGGTATACATAGCCATACCTACTGAAGTCATTAGTGAAGGTAATGAAGTACTGATACCCATTTCTGGCATTAGTTCTAAAGGGCCCACATACATCATTATGTATGAGTCCTAATAGATCACTATCTCTCTCACCTTTACCTGAAAAGGGAGTCTTGGTCATCTTTCCCAACAAACAAGATTCACATGTCTCTATTGATTCATAATCAAAAGAGTCTAGATAACCATCTTTATGGAGTCTAGAGATGCACTTCTCATTTATGTGCCCTAGACAACAATGCCAAAGATATGTTTTGTTTGAGTCATTGAGTTTTTGACTTTTAGTGTTTAAATTGTATACACTTGTCTCTAGATATATCAAGTATAGACCATAAGACATTGGGACACTGCCATAAAAGACCCCATCTTTTGAAATGGAACACTTCCCTTTCTTAATAAGAAATTTGAAACCATCATTGTCCAAACAAGAGACGGAAATGATATTCCTATTTATGGTAGGTACATAATAGTAGTTCTTCAACTCTATTATTAGTCCACTAGGTAGAGTTAACTCATAGGTTCCTATGAAACTGGCGGCAACTCTTGCCCCTTTGGCAACACGTAGTTTGACCTCACCTTTCCCCAAAGGCCTACTTCTCTTAAGATCCTTCATATTTGAACAAATGTGAGATCCACATCCAGTATCAAGTACCCATGACAAAGAAGTAGTAAAGTTAATCTCTATTATGTATACCCTAGAAGTAGAGATCTCTATCTCTCGCTTCTTCTTCCATCATTCCTTCCATCCTTTCCATGCAAAAGACTTTGACATTGGTTTGGCGAGAGAACCCTTCTCTCCCTCACCTTTGTCCTTGGACTTTATTCCATTGATCTTCATCAATGAACTATCCTTCTTCTCAAACAACGCATTATGCGTACACAGAGTAGATTTAAAGGCTACTGATATATCTAGATTGTGCAGATGACTTCTCACAATCCCCAACCAATTTTGGAATTTATTCTCAATTAATTTGCCCATTTTAAAAGATGATTCTTTTTCCATTCTACAAGAGAAAATTGCATTTGTCAAAACTCTGTTTGATTTGACTAGATAAAATTTGACGATAGTTAATTAGGCCTTTAATTAATTACCACTCCCACTATTTTGATCCAAATTGACAGCCCTCACCATCAATTCAGATGATTGCAACACACAATCTTCTAGTGGGCAAGATCCATATTTCATCAAGTCATGAGTCAGCTTTGGCTGATCGCCCACAACTTGACTATTTAGGTAGGCCATCATGCCAATTGCATCATATGCAACTCTTGATGAATGAACATGCACAACACCTTGCCATGAAAATTCTGTGCCTCTGGGCTTAGACGCTCTATGAATCACCAGTTAAGTCTATCCCAAAAGCTGACACGGTAAACATGCACCCTACTTTGGCAAAACCTACATGTTTACCCTTCACACATTCCTGAGATAGACGGCGCACCACTCTTTGGCATAACCTACGCTTGGTCGATCAGGTTTTTCATGTGTGTCGCTAATGGAAGGCGTGAAAGACTTAATATTTAGATGAGAGATTTGGTTTTTATAGGTACATATACATATCCAATCACCACAATACAGTAAGTATCATATACATGCTATATCCCACAGAAAACATGTGAAACGATAAAAGCAATGATAATGGACATCCTAATGTGATTCCTCGATCCAAGAGGAATCACGGTCATCTAGGGCCACATCACATGCAACCTGTACAAGATGAACTTTGTTCTTCGCCGTTCTGGGTTTGATCAACTCATCTCCATGATTGATCAGCTCGCCATCAGGCTGATCGGTTGGGTGCCACCAGCCGACTGACTGGCACCTCCAGCCGATCGGTTCACTGGTCGTCGTGCATCTCTTCAGGTCGCCACCCGCTCGTCTTGCTCCTTGAACCGGTCATCAAATTATCTTCCATTCTTTGACATAATAGGAAATAAAAGATCTATCCTATTTTACATTTGAAAAAGGAAACCCCAAGTTACATTCGGGGGGAGCAAAGGTAGGAAAGAAATCTCGAGTTATCTCAAGTTACATCAGGAATAGGAGATAGGGAATCAGTGCGTAGACCGAGATGTAAGCAACAACATTCAACCAAGCACACATACATAGGGTTTATTGGCCATAAACATGCTATACATCCACCCCAAAACTCGTTTAAGGGTGACACGCATCGAGTGCATTTATATTACATATCATATATGTATATTGGGATTTGTGGATTAAGGATTGGACATGAATAAAGCCAATTTTATTCGCATCATATGCAATAAATAAAGGTGACAAGCCAAAATCAATCAAATCAATAATCCTAAAGTATAGAGAAGTTGACGTGGCTCTGATACCAGTGTTGGGTTTTAGGGGAGACAAAAAAGGTAGCGGAAACAAAATTTTTCTTCTCCCAAACCCATAATAAAGGAATCGTGTCAATGTCTATACAATAGGAAGGATGGTTTGTAGAGGCGTACCTTTTCTCGAGGCTTGCTCAGTTACGTTACCTTGTGTCTTGCATGGTCTTCACCTCTGGTCTTGGACGGTGTCTGTGCATCTCCTGGTCTCACCGGGACTGTCTGGATTGACAACTGTCCTCCGAGCGGAAGAAGTCTCCCGCCTCTGTAGTCGTCCACACAGACTGTCTAGAAATCCGATCACCTTGTCTCATAAGGCACCAGAAGGAGTCGCACCCTCCTGTCGGCGTACTAGTCACCGACACACTCTCCTACCACCAGTCACTTTTCTGTAGTTGTCTTTCCCTTTCTATGCCTCCCTTATTGGGTAGCACTTACTCGGGCTCTCTTGGTTACCACAACCAGAGAGAATGACAACTTTGTAGAGAAACTGGTGTTCTGAGTTGTACTTTGAGAAGCCCCCAATACCCCTATATATAGGAGGGTCATGGGACATGGTTCTATACCCCGGGCAATGCGGGATTAAAGCATGAGTAGAAGGGTTTGAGATTTTCCACAAAACAAACAACTATGCCAGCTAAACCGATCGTGTCAAGCATGAAACAGTCGGTTGGGGACCTGAGCCAATCAGTTCAAACCTGAACCGATCGGTTGGGACACCTGAGCCGATCAGTTCAAGCATGAGCCGATCAGTTCATGGTCCTGGTCCAACTCGAATTGACTTTCATGTTTGTTTCTGACTAATCAAATATTAGTCCTTGTCCAAATCAAATTTGTATAAGTGAAACAAATATGTTTTTGCAAAAAGAATCTTCTGACTTTCCAAACAATCTCGGTTGGTCACACAAATTGACATGTTCAACAATTGAGCCGATCATTTCATTGACACATGAGCCAATCGACTCACCACTTGAGCCGATCAGTTCACCAACCTGATTTGATCGGTTCATCACATGAGCCGATCGGTTGGGAGTGCAGACTTTGCAAAATTAGTCAATTGCTGTTTCAATCAATCCACTACTCTAATCAATTGGTCCAACACCTTGAGCACTATGATTTTGAGCTATCAATCAACTGAGTGTTTAATTGAACTACTAAACTCCTTTAGTAATCAATCTAAACATCGTTTGTGGATAAACTCCTCTTCCAGGTTAAATCCTTTGTGTGCGACCCTGCAGGTCCATTTCACATTGGCAGTGAAATCTATAACACTTATGACTTCACAAGCAAAGAGCAGTGCCTAGTCGCACATCAATGCTACCCAAGTGAAATAGAAAGTTGGAGAACAACTTTCAATCCTACAATCCATGAATGGTGTTACAATGAATGTATAATTCCTTTGTCACTAATGTCTTGAATAAACTCAAGGCATGGTACAATCCTTTCAACATTCATCCATTTCCTAGATCTTAGAGCAGACTGGGTGAGATGTGTGTGACATCAATATCACATATTGATTCACACATGCATGCCCATGCCTTTCTCAATCCTACTCATCAAGTGGCCATGGACATCAAACTCCCTTAGGAAGGAAAAATCCCATATGTATCACTCACCCCTCAAAAGCCCCATGTGTCAAAGCCACCCAATCATCACCTTTATAACAACCCATGTTTCAGGACTGCGTTTGATGATGTCAAAGTGTACCCAACGACATGGGTTGAGTGTAGTGATTTCAGGTTGAAGAATCACACTCACCACCACCACTGTGAGAGCTGACTGTGACTACCAAATCATGGTTCCATGTGTCACTCTCACGGTGGGTCTGTCCGGTACACTTGTTCTCTAACAAGTACCTATGTGCTTGGTTTGATATCACTATATCATGACTAATGAGATTATGTCATCAACCAACACACAATCTAGTCTTTAGTGTTATTGATGTATATGGTTATTTCCAAAATAACAACCAACTAGGTACTAAACAAGAATGTATACTCTTAACATCTGTATGATCTCATCGTTTAGGTCCTTAAACTAAAAGCATACGTTATTGAGTAGATCAATTCTTTAGACGTCTATCATGTTACACTATCAACTCAGAAATAGTTAAAACATATAGATCAGAAATTGCCTTTATTATTATTCAAATCATTTATAAAATATCCCATTACAATCATCACATGACTTGCTCTATGGGTATACATACAAATAGATGCGAGTTCAAAAGTTCTTGAGAATAACCTAAAGATTCGCTTCCGTGTGGTGGAAGTAGATACATGAAGAAGTCGATGATAGTACAATTTATCACCCCTAACTAATGGTTAGTTTGATCCAGACTAGAGGGTCTGATGAGAGCATGTGTGCTCATTCAGGGTGATACATGGAGACAATTCTTGTCTTCTGTAAGATGTGATGATAACCACCATAGCCAGTGTTGGGATGTAAAGAAGCTCTATAAGGGAGGTTGTGTTAGTCACCACTTCATTAAGATGATGTTGGTGAAGGGGCCTCGCGAAGGTCAGAAAAGAACCACAATGTGTGCAGATGAAGTTACTTTGATCGTGCAATGACTGAGAGAGAGCCCATGGGAGATATGAGTCATGAGATGATGCAAAGAAGTCTGACATGCAGCTCACTGTGGGGGAATATGTGATGTGAAATTCGACCCCTCTAAGTTATAGCTAAAGAGAGTTGTGTCTCGGCTACAGGGTCCATTTGAGATGGAATGGTGGAGATGGTTGTGTTTAGCCTTACCCCTTAGGATAACATAATGTATAATGTGTTCCATGAGTCAAATCTAGAGCATTATGTGAGGTACCCAAGCCATGTGCTGAGCCCTGAACCTATTCAACTTTATGAGAGGCTGAAATGTCCTGAGTCACCTATGAGGGTATGATATGCCAAGGTGAGAGAGAACTCAGATGAAAGAATACAAGACAATGAATGTTCTTGGGAAGCACCATGGAAAGGGTGAGACCACATGAGAGCCATGATGGACAAAGGAAAGACTTATCCTATTTGTTTGTGTGCCTGGTGGAATTTTGGGGACAAAATTCCTATAAGAGGGGAAGGATTTTATAACCCCAATTTTTGGGTTCTTTTGGTGAGAAATGTAATTTCTCCTATTAAAGATATTCAAAAAAATAAATGATATAATATGTTTTGAATAAATGTATTTTGTTTACAATAGCCTTGTTGGTTGTTTTGTGGGCTTTATTGGCTATAGGGCCCAATAACAAGGAAAAGACAAAGGAAACTCCATTAATAAATGAGTAAATAAGAAAATGGAGAAAAGAAAGATGTAGAAACCTCTAGAAGGCAAAAGAATGATATCCAAAGTTGGATTTCGTGCCTGTTGGGTTCCTTGGGTCCCAAGGAGTCCAAAGTTGCAAAGATAATGCAACAAGAAAAGAAAAGATCAATTAAATATTTCTTTATTAAGAAAGAAATTGAAAACAATGATAAAATGTGGGAAATAAGTGGAAAGAGGTATAATTGAGTTATCTTTGATGGATTTTCATATCCATAAGGTTTCTAATATTAAAAGGAATTCCAAAAAGGAAAATAAAAAGAGAGATAAAGATAAATCCTCGAAAAGAGATATTTTAATAAAGAAATAAAAAGGATAATGGGAAATCGTGGATACAGATGCAACTAGAAGGATAACGAGTGTCCACTAAAAAGGATTTCGAAATATTAGAGTTTCATTGGGTCCAAGGACCTCCAATGGAGAAAAAGAAAGAGAAAATACCAATAATACAAAATAAGAGGATAATATGATGCATAATTAATGAATTTGATGGCATTGTTAAAAGGGAGGTATTTTCCACTAAAAGGAAATAGAAATTTCGTGCCAAGGGATTAAAAGGCAAGTACCAAAAGAATAAGTGAGAGGATTTTCGAATTCCTAATTATCCAAATAGTATAGTTTACCAAGGAGATAAATAGGAGAGAGAAGATTGCTTCTCAATGAAGAAATAGGATTCCTAGTGGGAAAAGACTTTGTTAATTCATGGATGAACACCTTAGGACATGGATACCCTCCCCTATATAAGGGTAGACCCTCTGGTTCGAGTTCAGGAGAGTCCCACATACCCTTCTCTCTCTTCTTCTTGATTCTTTGCAAGCAAACCCTAGGGTAGATGAGTAGCTCGTCTATGGAGTGATATGAGGAGCTAGTAGACGAGCTTGATGGATGCTGGATGCCCCCACGTCCCCGGAGAGAGATGCGACCATCGTCCCCGTGCTCTGGAACTCACACAACAGCTGTAGGTTGGCTGCATTCCGACCATGGTTGTAGGTTTGGTGGGCTTGAACCGGACATCTTGGCCATGAACTAGAGGTGCACCCTTGCACGCAAGAGTACATTGGAGGCAGGGGAGGTGTCCCTAGTGGCCGACGAGGCCTGGGAGGGGCGGTAGAGCCGCACCAGCTCCTTAATGCAATGGAAACATTAGGGTGCACAGGAGGAAGGAGACGAGTGGCCGATTGGATAGAATTGCCCCTCCGCGGGATGAAGCACCAATCACTTAACTGAGGGTATAACCGTAATTCTGTTATGTTTCCAAAACAAACAACGTTGCATGAGTTTGGTGACGCGGCGGCCCGCCATTCGTCCAAGTAAGTTATTTTTGCAAAAATCATATCTTCTTATTGGTAGCTCAGATGAATGCATATAAAATATGAAAGTTGCTCCAAAAAATGAGTGGAATCCATTAAAAATATATTTAGAGTCTAATTCCTCTTGAAATTCGAAAAGTAGTGGAAGTTATCAACTTTAATGCTTTTTTTTAAAGAAGTCAGAGGGTTTTTATTCATCTCGCCCCTCTCATGCAAGCAAAATCTTTGGGATCATTACAACATATAGATCCTTCGGTAGAAATAAACTTGGTAGTACTACTACCATTACAGGACTCAGAATTGACCCTATTAACTAGGCTACTAGGAGGTACCCTATATACTAATGAATCATCCTTGGATTTTTGGTGATGTTTTGCAAGGCCATCAGCCACTTTATTCCTCTCTCTTGGGACATGGTTGAGCTTCCAATTTTCCTTCCACCCATTCTGAATATCAGTTAACCAAGGCAAAAACTTCGGATAATGTTGTATATCACCTTCAATAGCTTCTATAGTCTTCTGTGAGTCAGTTTCAAAACTGATTTGGTTGCACATAAAATCACTACTCACTTCAACTTCCCAGTGAACAGCTCTGACCTCAGCTTCCAGCACACTATTGGCATAGATTTTCCTACCCCAACCACCTATCCATCTTCCATTCCAGTCCCTACAGACAATAACAATTGTGGAGAGTGTCTTTTTACTCCGGAAGGTTGCATCAGTATTGATTTTCTAGCAATTAACATCTGGTGGCTGCCATTCTCCATCCTCCTGGTGAGGTCTATCTTGAATACTTCCTACCGAATTGAAAGCTAGCTCAGTTAGCTTACATTCCTTCCTTATAAGATGAGCTATGTAGATGCTAGAATGTATAGTTCCTTCGAAGACTTGTGCATTCCTCCCTTTCCATATTTTCCAGCATCCAATCATGAAAGTCGTGCTCATACCTTTATCAGTTTTAATACAATTCTCAAGCCATCTCCATATATCAGTAATCGAGAAGAAGTTGTTCCAGAGCTGATTTCTCAAGGTGGATTTCCAAACATCCTGGGCTCTGGGGCAATCCCTTAAAGCATGTAGGATGGATTCCTCCTGATCACCGCAGATGGGACACAAGGCATTGGTAGTCCAGCCTCGATTCATCCTCTTCTTGTTCGTTAGAATCACATTATGACCAATCAGCCAGATGAAGAACTTTACTTTACTTGCTACCTTTGTCTCCCGGATGATACTCCACTTTCCATGGACTCTAATGTCCTTGTTCCATCTTAAGATTTGGTAGGCACTCTTAATCGTAAACTGACCAGTGTCTGAGTGGTCCCAAGCTAGGACATCTTCCTCCTCCGACTGTCTAGGAATATCTACTCTGGTAACATGATTTACAATATCTTTCGGAAACCAATCAGCAAGGAATTTAGTATCCCATTCATTGTTCAGATTGACCAGGATCACTACTTTTAGGTCATATAACTCCTCAGGGATGGGTCGACGACTGTACTGATGTAACCTGCCATCGATACCACACCATTTGTCATACTAGACATTAATATTCTTCCCATTAACCGGTATCCAAGTCGAGTTATTAGCAATGAACTCCTTGAAGTGTAAAGTTGAGCGTCCCAGTCTGGATAAGTTGCTTCCTTTACCTTCAGTATGATTGATGTACTTGCGAGAAAGGTTTTTACACCAGCTAGAACTCCTTTTAGTAGCGATATCCCAGGCATGCTTAGTGATGTGAGAAGCATTGAGTTCCTTCATACTACGAATTCCTACCCCCCATGTTCCTTACTGCAGGTGAGTTTGTTCCATGCAACCAGAGAAAGAGGGTGACTTTTATGGTTGCCTCCCCATATAAAGCTACGGATCGTGCTATCAATGCGTTCGCACACTTTGGTTGGAATCATATCCGTCTGCATCACATAGTTGGGTATTGCAGTGAGTGTCGACTTAGCCAAGCACACTCTTCCAGCCAGATTTAAGCATCTTGCAGACCACGCTGCTATAGCAGATTCTACTCTCTTCAATGTAGAGTTATAGGTATCCTTGTTAACCCTTCCATGTATTAGTGGAACTCTCATATATCTACCCAGATTGTTTGTTACAGTGAATCCACTGATCCTACCAATTCTGAATCTCCTATTTTGGCTCACATTCCTCGAGAAGAAGATGGACGAATTCTTTACAGAAATAGCTTGACCAGAAACCTTGCTGAATTGCTTCAAGCATATGAGAATAGTTCTCATTTCTCTAGTATCTTCCTTGGCAAACAGGAGCATATCATCTGCAAAGCAAAGATGCGAAATTTTGGGCCCAGAATTATAGAGTTTGAAAGGAGTCCATTGCTTTTCCAAGACAAGTCTATCAATAGCTTGGCTTAGTCGTTCTATGCACAAAACAAAAAGATAAGGTGATAATGGGTCGCCCTGTCTCAAACCTCTAGTTGATTTGAAAGTTCCCGCTTCTCTTCCATTCCAGATAATAGAGCTTTCACCAGTTGAGATAGACTTTATTATATAATTACAGATGGTGTTGGGTATACCAATCTTTTCAAGAGTATCCTTTATGAATGTCCAAGTCATTTTATCATATGCTTTGGACAAATCGATCTTGATTGCTATCATCCCTTTTCCTATTTTCCTGTTCCTCATAAGATGAATAATTTATTCGGTGATAACAATGTTATCTGATATGCTTCTGCCCGGGACAAACACGCTTTGCACAGGGGAGATCCAGTGAGTTAGATGGGATTTGATCCTCTCCACTATAATTTTAGATGTGATTTTCAGACTGAGGTTATTAAGAGATATAGGGCGAAAATGTTCGTAAAGATCAGGCTTCGAAACCTTTGGGATCAGAACAATGCTCAATTTGCACATGTCTTCATTCAGATCACCTCCTTGTAGAGCATTATTAATAGTCAACAACAGAGAACGTTTAACAGTATGTCAATTTTTCCTTATGAAACTGCCATCAGCACCATCAGGCCCAGGCGCCTTATGCGGGTCAAGCTTGGATATAACATTATGGATTTCCTCTAGAGTAGACTTTGAACACAACTTCTGTTGTTCTTGTTCATTCAATTTGTTAAACTGTCCAACGTATTCCTTAATGTCTATAGCATAATTGGTGAACGGTTTAGTAAACAGATTCTTGAATTACCTCATAATGAGCTCTCACATTTCCTCTTCATTGCTGGTCCATGCACCATTATCATCTCTGAGCATGGTAATGGTATTATGTTGCCTTCTTTGTTTTACATAAGTGTTGTAAAACTTAGTGTTGAGATCTCCATCAATCAGCCAATTGATATGGCTTTTTTGTCTCGTGTTTTCCTCCTCATTCTTTAAGATCTCACCGTATTGTGCTTCCATATCAACAATCATGTTGGCAGTGATTTCATCAAACTGTTCAGCAAGGTTTTTCTACAGTAGGTCGATATTCCTCAGGATTCTCTTCTTATCATGTACAATGCTCTTCATGTTGTTAGCCGCCCATTTGTTGATAGTATCATGTGAGTTCTTTAAAGCATCATTGAAGTTTAAGTTGGAGTTCCAGCTGGCTTTCACAATATTTTGAAATTCCTCAGAATTGGACCAGGATTCTTTGATAAAGAATCGGTTGGGTCTATAAACACTCTGTGTATTCCCTACTGCAACGGGGCAGTGATCTGAATAAGCCTTAGGAAGGTGCTCGACCATATAGGTAGGGTAGGTATTAAGGAACTCAGTGTTGGCCACAACACAATCTAGCCTTTCTTGCAACCCTCCATGAATATACATAAACTTCTGACCATTGAAGCCGAGGTCTGTCAGGCCAACCTCCATCAGTGTGTTGCTAAAAATATGAGCTTCGTTGAAGTTATAATGTCTGCTTCCACTTTTCTCTTCCAGCAGCAGCGTTGTATTGAAATCGCCAATGGCAATCCAAGGCATGGTAAAGCTCCGCCCCATCGAGACCAGATGTTTCTAGAGCAGGGTTTCTAACAGCAATGTGTGGATGTGCATACACGAAGGTGATCAATACTTTGTTATTGAATTTATAGGTTATGAACTATCGATGACAATTGATAATTTGGACAGTGCATTCCTCATCCTTCCAACAGACCCAGATTCCTCCCGAGAAGCCTCTAGCTTCACACCGAAAGGATCTGTTGAAGCCCAGATTCTTTATTGTGGTTTCAGCCTTACTTCTGCTAATACGAGGTTCCAGGATGCTAACCAAACGTGCCTTCTTCAGTGAGATTAAATCTCTGAGGACACGACTAGTATCTTTATTGACGATTCCTCTAACATTCCAAACGATTGTATTTAACATAAAGAACAATGATAGATGAGGTAGGTTGGGGTAAAATGTACCCATTCCTTAGTCCGCCATAGGTGTTTCTGCTTCCTCTTCTTTCTCATCAGTCTTCTCAGCAACATTCACATCTACATCCACCTAGATGCGTGGGCTCTTCCTTCTGTGTTCGTAGGGTGGTTTTAATCTAACAACTTTCATCTTAGCTCCCGATCCTTTCACCTTTCTTCCTAGGGGTAGTCTGAAGGCATTAGGATCAACATCTTTTAGAGGAAAACTTTCCTCCATCTCCTCACTCTCGTTGTGCTCCAGATTCATCAGTGTATCAGTATTTGGTTCATTGTTCCCCTTTGGTTCCTCCTAACGCGTAGTGTTATTAATCTCCTTTGTAATATGCTCAACATTATCATTGATTATTCCATTGTCTTTGTTTGCTTATAGGGCCTCAATATCTATAATTTCATCGACATCCGGATTGACAACCATGTGAACATCAGAGTGTGTAGTTTCACTGTCCTTCGTCTTGTTGATATCCTTCAGGACTTCTCATTTGTCATCAGCAGTCACCGCAACTTTCTTTTTCCATATCTTTGGGGGTACTTTAGGTCATGTTGTGCTCTCCTGTCCATCAGCAACCATCTTCCCTTTGTCATTGGTTTGGTTCTGATACTGCTCATCTTCCTATTCCTGTACCTCTGCCAATTTAGCATATTTGTTTTGGTTGTTTGGCTCAGTATTTTTTTCAGTGGTTTGGCTCCTTTGCCTCTATTTGTATGTCGTAGTGCATATCTTTTGTGTCTTCCATTTGTTGCTTCTGTTATCCTCCTGTATTATACTAGGGACTCCTTGTTCTTTACCTCCACCTTCCATGTTCTCTTTCTGACTACTCGCTTTCGGGTTAAGTATGCATTTAGTATCCATGTGCCCTAATTTACCACAGAAATCACATGATTCGGGGAACGCCTCATATTCGACCTGGTAGATCCCATTATGGATGGAGATGGTATTTATCAGTAGTTTTATGGTATCGACCTCAATAGCCAATCTGGAAAATTTGCTCCGTGTCCTGGCCATCGTGTGGCTGTCAACCTTCACAAGGGTTCCCAAAGCCAGACCTATATAATCCAGCATGGTGGGTACGTAAAGATGAAGGGGTAGATCTAGTATGTGGACCCAAGTCACCAGGTATTTAGGGAACTCACTGGATGGGCAGAACGTGGGACTCCATTGCCATACTGGTAGGCATTTACCAAACAACTTCCATGGACCTCCGAAGAGAGTTGTTTCAAAATCCCTTCGATAGGAGAATTGAACCACATAATGACCCAGATCCACCTCATAAGTGTTAAACCTGCCAATGGGATTCCATAAAGTTTTTAGACGATCCCGCATAGTCATGAAGCCTACGTTGGATCCAATCAGCCTAGTGATCACAATATATCACCAAGGCTTGGTTAACTCCTCTTATGAGATCAGATTGAGTTCTAGATTCGGTCTTCCATCCAGAAGTTTTAGCGATACATCCGTCGTAGCAAGCCTATGTTCGAATAGTTTCTCTAGGAAATGATCCTCTTCGTCTTTGTTCTCACCTCCCATGAAGTAGTTAGGTTGTTGTGTCGTATATTCAAGATCCCCTTCAGAGGATGTTGTATTCAATTGCTCCTTTCTCCTTTTTTTCAGGATGGTTTGATTATCCATATGCACCGTCTTGCCATCTTTTCCACCCAGCGGTGGGAAGGATTCAACATAACTCTCCTTCTGGATAACGATCTTCTCAGTCATGTTGTCATCTTTCTGATTGACCGGACCTCACATCCCAACATACTGGAACTCGATACCAGTGTTAGGGATCGCTACCTTCACGCCGCACTCACCATCTTTATTATTTGATGGGTTCATCTGGTTCTCCTGATCATCGCGGTGTGCTTCACTATCTGCCGTGCCTCCTCCCTTCAAGGTGTCATCATCTTCTCCCCGTCGCCCCCTCGTTCGCCGGCGCCCCCAGAAACCCTAGCCGCCCCCATCATACTTTTCCCCGTCTATACTTTAATGCTTTAATGATTAAAAACCCTATTTTGAGATGATTAATCTATTTAGTAGGGTTTAATTGATGATTCAAGTTGATATTAACTTGTTAATAATAAACAGATACATTAAGATTGAAAAGGATGCAATTTGAACGTAATTGGTTTAATTTAGAGTTCCATGTGCTAAAACGAGCTTTAATGGGCCTTAAAACCCTAATGTTAGTAATTGTGACTCATAGTGGCTTTAATTATTCAAATTCATGAATAAGCTGAGATATGATGGTTCTAAGCTAATTCGAGTATAAAGGTTCCTAATTGTGGATAAAAATCCTTAAAGTAGTAATTAGGGTTTTCTAATGGATAAAGGTGGAATCAATGATAAAAAGAGTTCATATGTGAATTAGATCATAATGAACTATGAGTTGTTAATCCAGAAGGAACCAAAGATGATAATTAGGCCTAATGATCTTGTCATGAATTAAAAGGATAAAAATGGTAGTTTTAATATAAAAGATTCTTAATGGACATTTAATTGTTCCTTTTATCTGAAATTAAGGTAATATGTTGTTAAAAGGTAACCTTAATATCTTTCGTGAAGAATAGATGAGATAATTAGGGTTTGTGAGTAATTGTATAAAATTAGGGTTTAAAATAGTAAAAATGAAGAGAAACCCAAATTGCAATGGAAACCCTAAAAGTGGACTAGAAACCCTAGGAAGCGAGCTAGGTTTAATAGACCTTGATGGCCTGATCAATGATAGGAAAATTGGATGCATATTTCAAAATCAACTTGTGTGCTTGATTGGTTTCTGGCTTGGTTGAATTATTTCTGCACTCAAGTCCTCTTGACAGGTATGTGGTTAATTATGGTTAATCACATTAGCTTCCTGAAGAGTTTCTCGGATGATTCATCACATTGAATGCAACCTATCAGTTTGGATGTTCATATTTGCAAATTATAAAGTCACTATGATTATCACATTTATAATATAAGTGTGTATTCTCACACCTACATGCCACCTTGATGAATGATGCCAAAAGGTTAAGCCCAGGAGGGAAGACCCATGGGCACCATGAGTGGTGACCCCATACACCAAGCTTGGGATTAAGGTGGTCTTTATTGCATGACTAATGGGCACCATGAGAGGTGACCCCAGGATCTAAGCTCGGGATTGAGAAGGTGGCCTTAAGTCATTGACAAAAGAGAAACCCTAATGTGGGTATGCCAGGGTTAGGGAAAAAGTGGTGGAGAATGTCACATTGAAAGCGTAAATTAGCTTGTTGATTATCTTGATTATGATATTTAGATTGTTAGCCATATCTATGAAATTTGGTTGTCCCCACATATCGGCAGATTTCGATATGCTGACCGACGCTTTGTTTTTCGGAGTTTTAGGTACAAATTGAAAAAGACAAATAGTAAAGTGGCATATTGTGAAATTAACAAATAAAGTGAAAGGAGGATTAGTTAGAATAGAGTCCAGATGTGGATAGAAGTTAGATATCCAAGTTTTTGAAAAAGGTATTCAAAATTTTATTTTATTCCAGCTTTCAATATATTTTGGTAGAGTTTCATAATTATTACTGATTATTTGTCGAACCTTTGATCTTGTTGATTGGGATAACGGCTCTGACCTTCAGGTCTCCCTTAATTGTGGGTTACTGGGAGGCGGGGTCGTTACAAGATGAGTCATCCTCATGCCACAGGAAGGATGGTGGAATAATCCTAAAATCTCTCTATGTCTACTATTACCTCAAGCATCTAGAATGGAAATATAAAGTAGAAACCCAATTTATGACATGAATGACCGTTCACATCAAATCCCAATTTCTAGCTCTTCATGTGGTCAATCATTCTTCACTTCATATTGTCTCGATTCATCAAACATGTCTATGTCTTTGGTTTCTAAGTCTTTCCCTATTTTGCGGCAAGTTGAAAATTTAAGTTTCTAGCCATCACAAACCATGAAAAGGATCACATTGAGCTCATCACACCTTGGAAGAGCTAGAGCCTTGTTTTGGAGGATCTTCTAGGCACCTCTGCTCAAACTTGGATATCAATGTCCTTCCTCAGCAACAACAACAACCATGGTGTGCAGGTTAATGGGAAGAGATCAATCCAGGCATTGATACTATGACATTTCCCTAACACTTTTCATATTTTGATTGGCAAGGACAATTTATTGCTATCATTTATCCAATCAAACAAATCACGATATTGTTTCATGTCACTATTATTGATATGCCCTATCAAACACGTAAGATTATGCGTGACATGTAGGGGAACAACCGTCTTTAGATAATGTTCAAGTTTTTTTTTGAGAATTTCTGATAAGATTTTATATAGTTTTATCTTGGCTATTATTCACCTGAATATATCAAATCTTTAGAAATTCATAGATTTTATTACAGAGCTCAGATGATGATGACCTATATATGAAAGTTGATATATTTTTTAGATCTACCTTATGGGCATGGTTTCAGTATCTAATTGAAATGTTTATTCATGAGATTTTAGACATAGAGTGAATTAGGGTTTATAACATCATGATTAAGGGTATTTAGTTATTTCAAGTTATTTGAAGATTAAAGATCTATAAGACTCTTATGGGATATACTCCTATTGAATTAAGTAAGTGGTCTATGCCCATGAGTATTCTATTATCCATTTTTCATTGCATGTTTACATGTTCATGTTGTCAAGTATAATATTCATGATGTATGTGGTCTAATGTATTAATATTTCAAGTTAAAGATATGATTATAACGTTTATAGTCAAGTTTATTATTCATGAATTAAAGTTTACACCAAGATTTATTGTGTCATATTCCTTACAATTCAAAACTAAGATATTCAAGATAATAACACATTAAGATGCCTATATTAATATTTAAGTTAAGATTGATTTAAGAGTTCACAAGATCATGGAGTTATATACATGCCTTAGTTAAGGTCAACTCAAGTGACATGACCCATGACCTTCGTGTAGGTCATGAGGCTCATGCCCATAGTACAAGTTCACTCCTATAAGATGACCTAGGAACTAGAGTGCATGTCATGAGACCCAAGTACTAGAGTACAAGTCTCTAGAGAAAGATATGTAAAAAGAGATAATGAAGTTAAAGAAAGAATAGTAGTTTATACCCAAGTTCTTAATAGATTTTAAATGTTATGTTTTCATTCATAATTTTGTCATTTCTCATTCAAGTATTTTTTATATCTAGATTACTCATGCCACTTACTTATAGTTGTTTTTCTAATGTATGGTTGGGAAGAGATCTTTGTACTCGAGGAGTAGATATAGAGCTAAAGACTTCCTTGAAAGTATACATTGTAGTTATATAGAGTATCCTGGTGGGGTGGCATTATCAACCTAAGTTTTCTTTTATACATTGAGTCTAGTTTGTATGTATAGATTGAACAATGTCATAAGTTTTTAAAAGTTCAACCTTAATTTGAGTCACTAGAGAATGAGAAATATTATGTGATCCTGATTTGGTTAAACATTCAATTATTTATTATGCATGATATTTGTAATGCCCGGGCCCAATGCCCTAGGCTCTGGTAGAGTTTCAAGAATGACGACTGGCCCCACATACCACCACTAGCCTTAACTGCGCGCTTTATGTTGGGTTTTAGGGGAGGCAGAGAAGGCAGCGGAAACAAAAAAATTTCTCCCCCAAACCCAGCACGAGGAAACGTGTCAACGTCTATATAATAGGAAAGGATGGTTTGTGGAATCATACCTTGTCCCGAGGCTTGCTCGGCGACAATACCTCGCGCCTTGCCCGGTCTTCAACTCCGGTCTTGGATGGCGTCTGTGCAGCTCCTGGTCACACCGGGACTGACTCCTCCTCCTCCTATCAGACTGTTGGATGACAGTTGTCCTCCTAAGAGGCAGTGTCCTCCCGCCTCTATAGTAGTCCACACGGACCACCTGGAACTCCACACTCCTTGTCCCACAAGGAAGTGGAAGGAGTCACACCCTCCTTTTGATGTACTAGTCGCCAACACACTCTCCTGCCTCCAGTTGCAACTACAGTTGTCCTTCCCTTACTGCACCTCCCTTTTGCGGAAAGCACTTGCTCGGGCTCTCTCTCAGTTACCAAAACCAGAGAGAACGACAACTTTGCAGAGCAACTAGTTGCACTGAGTTGTACTTTGAGAAGCCCCCAATACCCCTATATATATAGGCGGGTCATGGGACAGGGTTCTCTGTCCCTGGCAATATGGGACTAAAGCAGGAGTAGAAGGGTTCAAGATTTTCCACCAAAAACAACCAACTCGCAACCTGAACCGATCGGTTCACAAGTGAACCGGTCGGTTGGGGACCTGAACCATTCGGTTGGAACACCAATCGATCAGTTGGGACCCATGAGCCGATCGGTTCACTTCTGAACTGGTCAGTTCATGGTCCCGATCGGTTCATTGACTATCCTTCTTTTGTTTCTAATTGGTATTGAATACCAATCCTTGTTCCAATCAAATTGGGCAAGTCAAACGCAAGGAAAATTCTCACCGTCCTGACTTTCCCAACTTGCTCGGTTGCACTAGTTGAACCGATCGTTTCAACACTTGAACCGATCATTTCACTCTGACCATGAGCCGATCAACTCAACACAAGAACCGACCGGTTCAGCAATCTCAGCCGACCGGTTCATCACATGAACTGATCGGTTGGGAGTATAGGTTGTGTAGAATTAGTCAATTGCGATTTCAATCAATCCGATACTCCAATCAATGTGTCCAACACCTTACACAATATGATATTGAGCTATCAACTGATTGAGTGTTTAATTCAACTACTAAACTCCTTTAGTAATCAATCTAAACATTGCTTGTGGACAAAACTCCTATTCCAAGTTAAATCCTATGTGTGTGACCCTGCAGGTCCATTTCACGTTGACAGTGAAAGTCCATAACACTTATGACTTCACAAGCAAAGAGTGGTGCCTAGTCACACATCAGTGCTACCCAAGTGAAAGTAGAAAGTTGGAGAAAAACTTTCAATCCTACAATCCGTGAATGGTGTTATTGTGAATGTATAATTCCTTTGTCATTGATATCCCGAATGAACTCGAGGCATGTAGCAGTCATCCTGTCAACGTTCATTCACTTTCTTTATCTCAGAGTAGATTGAAGGAGATATGTATGACATCAATATCACATACTGATTCACACATGCGTGCGCATGCCTATCTCAATCCTACTCATCAAGTGGCCTTGGATATCAAACTCCCTCAGGAGGGACAAATCCCATATCTATCACTCACCCCTCAAAAGCCCCATGTGTCAAAGCCACCCAATCATCACCTTTATAACAACCCATGTTTCAGGTTTGCGTTTGATGATGTCAAAGTGTGCCCAACGACATGTGTTGAGTGCAGTGATTTCAGGTCTAAGAATCACACTCACCACCATCACTGTGAGTACTGACTGTGACTATCATGTCATGGTTCTATGTGTCAAACTCATGATGGGTCTGTCCGGTACACTTGTTCTCTAACAAGTACCTATGTGTTTGGTTTGATATCTCTATATCATGAATAATGAGATTTTGTCTTCAACCAACACCACAATCTAGTCTTGTGTGTCATTGCTCTCTATCTACCTTCCACAATGACATCTGACTAGGGACATAACAAGAATGTACAAACTCTTAGCATCCGTATGATCTCATCGTTCAGGTCCTCAACCTGAAAGCATATGTCATTGAGTATTGTCATTCTATAGACATTCAATCTGTTCTATCACTATCTCCTATGACTGAACCAGAAAGAATTGGAAGCTTGCATTTGTTGTTTATCAAATCAATCTTAATGTATCCCACCAATCATCCCATGATTGGCTCTTAGGGCATACATACCAACAGACTCCCACTTGCACTGCGAGCCAATCACCCTTGAATCATATTCATAGTGATCTTCAAACATGTCCCACATGTCATTCTACTCTAGTGACAACATAGTGAGTAATGGAAACACCTTGCCAAAGGCAGTGTAATTGCATGTTGCTCATCTCTTCATTGTACGTCACACATATGAGATGGAGTTTCCGTAATATGCGATCTAGTATTCCTTACTAACCTTTAGCCACATTTCATGATCAAGGATTCTAGACTTGTCATCAAAGAGTGGAATGTCTATAAGTTCATCTCATGAACTTCCAGATCCATATAGTATCTAATGTTGTTCTCTAATACATAGATACTCAGCATTTCCTTTTAAATGGTTTTATTGGAACATTTCCAATTATCAACAAACTGTCACTTTTATACATATCCTATATATATGTTTTGCGATTAATTTTCTGTCCTTTCGGAAGTTCGCATCAATGTAACTCTTTACATTGAACTCTTCCTTATCTCCATAGAACTAGTACTTCCCAAGTACTTATCAAGTTCTCATGGTATTCCAGTAACCCTTACTGGAAGTAGACAGACATCCACTCGTCATGTCCCACATATGAGTTATCCGGATGAGCACATCATATTGCCATGTCCTACATGCAAAATGATGAATGCACGTTATTCTTGCCATGTCATACATGCAAGATAATGGGATGATTACATACATGATAGATCATATATATTCTTAGTGTTCATATTCTTCATAAGAATTGGACACTTTGGCCTTGGGATACTAACTCCATGAAACATGGACAAGTTTTCTCCCACTGAATCTGTGTATACTGAACCCTTCAGTACATATTTCCAATGTATGCTTTCTCTTTTCAGGTCAAGAGGTTTTCGAGAACTATCTCTATAGATCTCTATTCCTATCACATAGAAAGCATCTCTATCTTCCCTAAAGATAATTTCCATTCTAGAACATTTCCATTTCACATCAACATGTGGAATGTGAATACGCTCCCACTAAATCACAGATCCCTTCTTTATCTTTGACATATCAGTCAAACCCTTTGACTATATCATCAAAGTAAAGATCCAATTCTAAGTTGCTTGTACTCAATCGATCATATTGATTGGTCCACTGTAACTTATAGACTTCATTTGCATTATTGGATTCATAAACCTTATAGGTTGTGTCACGTACACATCCTTGTTTTATTCTTCATAGGAATGCGGTTTTAGTATCCATATGCCAAATGTCTCAGTCATTAAGTTGCAATCAACAAGCATCATCCTTCTCAAAATGTTATCCTTGTATCTTAACACTTAAGATTCATTTACACTTATGGATTTCATCCAATGAGTGCTACCATCAAGGTCACACCTTATGGTTGACATGGATGTCATTTAGGATGTAATGGTCATAAACCATAACTCAAAATTTGGTTCCTCATATTTATCTAGATAGTTGACTCATCACATGAACAACTCATCACATAGATAAGTGAGGTGTATCTGTCAAGGATATAAGAACTCACAACTCCTTGTGATTCTCAATGTCCTTTATTAGTGTGGGGTATTCATTTATTAAGAAGAATTCAGTTATTTGATAATCATTCTCTAACACGTTAGAGTATGATTCCTTCTTGATTTAGACATCACCATGCCTTAATCATGAGTTCACTATGATACACTATCATAATCACTCAAAAGGATCTCAAACATTTGGTCCAAGTATTTCATTCATTGATCTCATCAAGAATTAACACTTTACCAAATTTGTACTTCATCTATGATAATCTTGAACACTTCAAGATATTCATATTGGTATTTCTCTAATTACCATTTGAAGTATTAGCATTTGTTCCAATAGGTATGTAAATACATCACATGTATTATACCTAATAGGACAATCATTCTCCCACTATCATTAGTGAAGATCGATTAATCATGTATAAGAGATTCATGTCTCTTACTGGTTCTCTAACCAAAAGAGTCTAGATTTATCCATCATATGGAAACTAGAAATGAATTTCTCATGATTGATGCTAATTTGATTGTTTGAGTTATCAATAACTTTAGGTATCATTTTATCTTATGCATACCATGTATCACAAGATAAACAAGGCATTGCCACAAAGATCATATCTTTAAGATTGAAACATCAACTTTATTAATTGCCATCATTGTCATACAATATGCAAAAATAAAGTGTTTTTATCTATTGGCAATATATGAAATAGCAGTTCTCAACTCTATTTCATGCCCTTTAGGCTGAAATGAACTGAAAGATACTCCTATCTATGACAACAACACTTGATCCAATGATGGGTACTCCTTTCTTGGTCCTTTCATAAAGGCCATCACTTCTTTGTGGATATTGCATATCATATATGACATATCCATATCTTGGTATCATATACCTCAGATAAAGAAGCGGTTCATTTCCTGCTACCTTAGGTGGAGATCTTCATCCCCTCCTTCATCTTCTTTTGTTCTTCCAGATATAGAGGGTAGTTCCCTCATACACCCTTTCCCCATGTGCCTTGAGGCTAAAGACGGCTTGGGCTGCTAGCTAGCATCAGAACACTTCTTTGCTTTGCCCTTTCCCTTGCCCTTAAGACTTACCTTTTCTTTGATCACATCAAAAATTATGGTTTGTCTTTCTTCATCTTTGCCTCTACTGTCCTCAACATGTCCAACAACTCTTTCAACGCTTGTCAAAGTTGTTCATGTTGTATCTTATCATGAATTGTATGATTCTCGCAACATTTGCAGCATCATACCAATAGCCAACTCTTGGCTCAGAGGCAATCCTTCTTAGTCAGGTCCTTCCTCATACCCAATCATATTGAGTGTGTGAATACCTTATTGGATCTCCTTATGTCATGACATACTAGGACAGTGTCTTGGAGACATCATGTCTCATGTTGTCTCTGCAACTCATAATTCAGAGAACACAACATCAAGCACTCCTCATCAATGTTATCCTCGGTATGCTTCCATAAGCATACTTTCAGCCATTGCTGTGGTGGTATCGAGTTCATCTGGTCTTGGTATAACTAGGAATTAGAGCTTTCACTCTTTGATTGAGAACACTTCTCATCATCCTAACCAGTCGTGGAATTATTCCCATTTGTTGGTCTCAAAGACCGATCGCAAATAAAGTGATTATTGTTGATTAACCATTTATTTTAACAAAAGGAAATATATGCAATTTTAGTCCAAAACTCTTTTGACTTGTTTGATAGATTTGAAAAGTTGACGATAAAATTAGGCCTTTAATTAATTATCGCTCCCACTATTTTACTTCAAATTGATAGCCCTCACCATCAATTCGGAAGATTGCAGCGTACAACCTTCTAGTGGGCAAGATCCTGAAATCCTCTAAGTCATGAGTCAGCTTTTGCTGATCGCCCACAACTTAGATCTCTCAGGTAGGCAACTCTTGTTGAATGAACATTCACAACACCTTGCCATGAACATTCCTTACCTCTGGGCTTAGACGCTCTAAGAATCACCAGTTAAGTCTAACCCAAAAGCCGACACGGTAAACATGCACCCTGCTTTGGCAGAACCTACATGTCTACCCTTCACACTTCCACAAGATAGACGGCGCACCACACTTTGGCGTAACCTACGCTTGGTCGATCAAGTTTTTCATGTGTGCCGCTAATGGAAGGCATATAAGACTTAATATTTTAATGAGGGATTTGGTTTTTATATACATATACATATCCAATCACCACAATACATAGTACGTATCATATACATGCTATATCCCACAGAAAACATGCACAAACGATAAAAAGCGATGATTATGGCCATCCTAATGTGATTCCTCGAGCCAAGAGGAATCACGGTCATCTAGGTCAACATCACAAGCAACCTGTACAAGATGAACATCTGTGCCTTGCCATCCGAGTTGATCAACTCATCACATGAATGATCTGTACTCTCCAGTCGGTCGTCTGGGTGCCACCAGCCGATCGTTTAGCTCCTCCAACCGATCGGTTCGCCTGGTCGTCGTGCATCTCGTCATGTCCGCCACCCGCTCGTCTTGCTCCTCGAACCGGTCATCAAATGATCGGTTCACTCCTTGAACCGACCGTCTGGAACGTCAACCGATCGGTTCATGCCTTGAACCGATCGTTTCAGTTGTCGTCTTGATGTCCGCCGGTCTTCGACATAACAAGAAATAAAAATATATCCTATTTATTACATTGATTTAAAAAGGGAAACCCCGAGTTACATTCGGGGGAGCAAAGGTAGGAAAGAATCTCGAATTATTTCGAGTTACATTAGGAATAAGAGATGGAAGATCGGTGCGCAGACCGAGATGCAAGAAACCACAAACAACCACACACAGATAGGGGTTTATAGGCCATAATCATGCTACACACATCCACCACAAAACTCGTTTAAGGGCAACGCGTATCGAGTGAATTAATAATACATATCATATATGTAATTGGGATTTGTGGATTTAGGATTGGACATGCATAAAGCCAATTTTTATTCGCATCGTTTGCAATAAATAAAGGCGACAAACCAAAATCGATCATATCAATATTCCTAAAATATAGAACAGTTGACGTGGCTCTGATACCACTATTGGGTTTTAGGGGAGGCAGAGAAGGCAGCGGAAACAAAAAAATTTCTCCCCCAAACCCAGCACGAGGAAACACGTCAACGTCTATATAATAGGAAAGGATGGTTCGTAGAATCATACCTTGTCCCGAGGCTTGCTCGGTGACAATACCTCGCGCCTTACGCGGTCTTCAACTCTGGTCTTGGACGGCGTCTGTGCAGCTCCTGGTCGCACCGGGACTGACTCCTCCTCCTCCTACCAGACTGTTGGATGACAGTTGTCCTCCTAAACGACAGTGTCCTCCCGCCTCTGTAGTAGTCCACACGGACCACCTAGAACTCCACACTCCTTGTCCCACAAGGAAGTGGAAGGAGTCACACCCTCTTGTTGACGTACTAGTCGCCAACACACTCTCCTGCCTCCAGTTGCAACTGCAGTTGTCCTTCCCTTGCTGCACCTCCCTTTTGCGAGAAGCACTTGCTCGAGCTCTCTCTCGGTTACCAAAACCAGAGAGAACGACAACTTTGCAGAGCAACTGGTTGCACTGTGTTATACTTTAAGAAGCCCCCAATACCCCTATATATAGGTGGGTCATGGGACAGGGTTCTCTGTCTTCGGCAATATGGGACTATAGCAGGAGTAGAAGAGTTTGGGATTTTCCACCAAAAACAACCAACTCACAACCTGAACCGATCGGTTCACAAGTGAACCGGTCGGTTGGGGACCTGAACCGGTCAGTTGGAACACCAACTGATCGGTTGGGACCCATTAGCTGATCGGTTCACTTCTGAACCAGTCGGTTCGTGGTCGTGATCAGTTCCCAATTGACTTTCCTTCTTTTATTTCTAATTGGTATCGAATACCAATCCTTGTTCCAATCAAATTGGGCAAGTGAAACGCAAGGAAAATTCTCACCAACCTGACTTTCCCAACTTGCTCGGTTGCACCAGTTGAACCGATCATTTCAACACTTGAACCGATCATTTCACTCTGACCATGAGCCGATCAACTCAACACTTGAGCTGACCGGTTCAGCAACCTCAGCCGACCGGTTCATCACATGAACCGATCGGTTGGGAATACAGGTTGTGCAGAATCAGTCAATTGCGATTTCAATCAATCCAATACTCCAATCAATGTGTCCAACACCTTGAACAATATGATATTGAGCTATCAACTGATTGAGTGCTTAATTGAACTACTAAACTCCTTTAGTAATCAATCTAAACATTTCTTGTGGACAAAACTCCTCTTCCAGGTTAAATCCTATGTGTGTGACCCTGCAGGCCCATTTCACGTTGGAAGTGAAAGTCCATAACACTTATGACTTCACAAGCAAAGAGCAGTGCCTAGTCACACATCAGTGCTACCCAAGTGAAAGTAGAAAGTTGGAGAACAACTTTCAATCCTACAATCCGTGAATGGTGTTACAGTGAATGTATAATTCCTTTGTCACTGATATCCCGAATGAACTCAAGGCATGGAGCAGTCATCCTGTCAACGTTCATTCACTTTCTTGATCTCAGAGTAGATTGAAGGAGATATGTATGACATCAATATCACATACTGATTCACACATGCATGCGCACGCCTATCTCAATCCTACTCATCAAGTGGACTTGGATATCAAACTCCCTCAGGAGGGACAAATTCCATATCTATCACTCACCCCTCAAAAGCCCCATGTGTTAAAGCCACCCAATCATCACCTTTATAAAAACCCATGTTTCAGGACTGCGTTTGATGATGTCAAAGTGTGCCCAACGACATGTGTTGAGTGCAGTGATTTCAGGTCTAAGAATCACACTCACCACCATCACTGTGAGTACTTATTGTGACTATCATGTCATGGTTCCATGTGTCAAACTCACGGTGGGTCTGTCCGGTACACTTGTTCTCTAACAAGTACCTATGTGTTTGGTTTGATATCTCTATATCATGACTAATGAGATTCTGTCATCAACCAACACCACAATCTAGTCTTGTGTGTCATTGCTATCTATCTACCTTCCACAATGACATCCGACTAGGGACATAACAAGAATGTACAAACTCTTGGCATCCGTATGATCTCATCGTTCAGGTCCTCAACCTGAAAGCATACGTCATTGAGTACTGTCATTCTCTAGACATTCAATCTGTTCTATCACTATCTCATATGACTGAACCAGAAAGAATTGGAAGCTTTCCTTTGTTGTTTATCAAATCAATCTTAATGTATCCCACCAATCATCCCATGATTGGCTCTCAGGGCATACATACCAACAGACTCCCACTTGCACTGCGAGCCAATCACCCTTGAATCATATTCATAGTGATCTTCAAACATGTCCCACATGTCATTCTACTCTAGTGCCAACATAGTGGGTAATGGCAACACCTTCCCAAAGTCAGTGTAATTGCATGTCTCTCATCTCTTCACTGTACATCACACATATGAGATGGAGTTGCCGTAATATGCGATCTAGTATTCCTTGCTAACCTTTAGCCACATTGCATGATCAAGGATTCCAGACTTGTCATCAATGAGCGGAATGTCTATAAGTTCATCTCATGAACTTCCATATCCATATAGTATCTACTGCTATTCTCTAACACATAGATACTCGGCATTTCCTTTTAAATGGTTTTATTGGAACATTTCCAATTATCAACAAACTTTCACTTTTATACATATCCTACATATATGTTTTGCGATTAATTTTATGTCCTTTCGGAAGTTCGCATCAATGTAACTCTTTACATTGAACTCTTCCTTATCTCCATAGAACTAGTACTTCCCAAGTACATATCAAGTTCTCATGGTATTCTAGTAACCCTTACTGGAAGTAGACAGACATCCACTCGTCATGTCGCACATACGAGTTATCACTTTGAGCACATCATATTGCCATGTCCTACATGAAAATTGATGAATGCACTTTATTCTTTCCATGTCATACATGCAAGATAATGGGATGATTACATACATGATAGATCATATCTATTCTTAGTGTTCATATTCTTGATAAGAATTGGACACTTTGGCCTTGGGATACTAACTCCATGAAACATGGACAAGTTTTCTCCCACTGAATCTGTGTATAGTGAACCCTTCAATACAGATTTCCAATGTATGCTTTCTCTTTTCAGGTCAAGAGGTTTTTGAGAACTATCTCTATAGATCTCTATTCCTATCACATAGGAAACATCTCTATCTTCCCTAAAGATAATTTCCACTTTTGGATTTCATTCTAGAACATTTCCATTTCACATCAACATGTGGAATGTGAATACGCTCCCACTAAATCACAGATCCCTTCTTTATCTTTGACATATCAGTCAAACCCTTTGACTATATAATCAAAGTAAAGATCCAATTCTGAGTTGCTTGTACTCAATCAATCATATTTATTGGTCCATTGTAACTTATAGACTTCATTTGCATTATTGGATTCATAAACCTTATAGGTTGTGTCACGTACACATCCTTGTTTTATTCCTCATAGGAATGCAGTTTTAGTACCCATATGCCAAATGTCTCAGTCATTAAGTTGCAATCAACAAGCATCATCCTTCTCAAAATGTTATCCATGTATCTTAACACTTAAGATTCATTTGCACTTATGGATTTCATCCAATGAGTGCTCCATCAAGGTCACACCTTATGGTTGACATGGATGTCATTTAGGATGTAATGGTCATAAACCATAACTCAAAATTTGGTTCCTCATATTTATCTAGATAGTTGACTCATCACATGAACAACGCATCACATAGATAATTGAGGTGTATCTGTCAAGGATATAAGAACTCACAACTCCTTGTGATTCTCAATGTCCTTTATTAGTGTGGGGTATTCATTTATTAAGAAGAATTCAGTTCTTTGATAATCATTCTCTAACTCCTTAGAGTATGATTCCTTCTTGATTTGGACAGCACCATGCCTTAATCATGAGTTCACTATGATACACTATCATAATCACTCAAAAGGATCTCAAACATTTGGTCCAAGTATTTCATTCATTGATCTAAATTTTAGGATGTCACAAAAAAATCAAGATATTAAAGGTATTTCAATTTAAGGTCATATAATTTTAAAGGTATTTCAAGGGTATATTAAAGGTATTTCAATTTAAGATCATATAATTTTATGACTTCAAGATATAAATGTGTGAGTATATTCAATTCAAATAGGATAACAATAGGGTGATCATGGTAGGCCAAAAACCTAGATCATAAATATAAGTGTAAAATATTCAATCATGTTACAATTATTGTCATTCACAAATATATTTTGTAATTAAACATACCTTCAATTATATAAATCTTCCTAAATATTAGTGGTGAACATAAGATCCTACTGTTGTTCATGTTTCTTACCCATCTTGGTCCATGAAGGAGGAGGGTAAGGACAAGCTCCCCTAAAATATCCCTCTTCCCTATAGAAGTGACACACTAGCTTTTGGAATTGGCACTACTAAGGGTGATAGGTCCTATAGTTGATGTACCTTGGGACCACACCATGCTCGTTGTTGTTGAATAGTTCTATCTATACCTAGTGTTGACACCCCTTTTGTTACTCACTCATTGGAATTTCATGATTAATAACAATTCTTTGGATAGTAATGGAGCCCATTTGACATTCCACACATTTTCCACATTTAATCATTTATCCATATTTTTTACCTACTTTCACCTAGTTTAACCTAGTTTGAGGCATTTTGTAACGAATCTTCCTTCTAGACTTGAAGTGCAATTCATTCTTCGATTCTTCTTTTTAATAACCCCTTCTCATATATTTCCTACTTGAATTGTCCTAAATAAAATATTCCTTTTTGCCCACAGATCTTCAATTAATTTTTTCTGACAAATCTGAGGGATAATCCCAAATTATCTCTCTCTTTGTGTTTTTCTATCATTTTCACTAGAATATTCCTAAAGTTATTGGAAAATCAAGAAACAAGTTTTATCTAACTTGGGACACCGAGTGGATCTAAGCCATTCTCATGTGACATGTGGTGTATTATCTTGATCCTTGTTCCACATCACATGGTGCATCAACATGATCTAACACCACTTTCACAAGGTTTTGTCCAGAACCCTGCACCCTAAATCCACACATAAATACCCCCTACATCTACCATATCTTGAGCCTCTTTTGAACCTCCTCAAGCTAGAGGATAGAACTACCCATCTCTTTACTTTCTACATTATAAGTGATCAGAGGATCCTTCCTATGACACCACCTACTCTTTTCACACTGATATACCTTTAAAATAGTAATCTAACTGCTTCATTTGCTCCAACTACTTTAACTAGATTGATTTTTCAGATTAGCTTATTATTGCATTTGTGATATTGTTATCTGTTCCTATTAGTCTCATCTACATATAAGATTATATCTTCTTTTCCATAGACACTTTCTTATCATCCTCTATCACATCCTACATACTCATAATCACCCATGAAGGATCTTTGTCGTAGGAGGTCCTGAGGTGTATGGGACCCCAACATGCCTTAAAATAGGAATCTTACAGAAATGATGGGAAGGACACGAACATCTCCAGTCCTAAAAGCTCAACCATAGATAAAAATCCATTCTCCTTTTGTTTTCACTTTTATTTCATCTGATCCATGTTAAACATCCTAAAGTCGCCTTTTTCTCAACATCACATAAGAATGGCTCGATATCAATATACCTAGAAAAATATGGGTTCTCACTATTCCTTACTCGTATCATGATCACAAGACCTGAATCCTCTATGCTGGTTTTGTTATTTTATTTTCATACCTATCCGAATTGGATGAAAAATCATCTTCCCATCAAGGACTCACAACTTCGTACTTTGTTTTTCCTTATTTTCCATAAAAAAACATGATGGTGATTCTGAATAGTTTGCTTATTTTCAATGTGACTTCCAAACTAAGTTTTACTACCAAGGACATATGCCTAAATCTTTTATTTTTGGGTAGGATGTGACAGATTCACGACTCCACTGGGGATGGTAATAAGATCATACTCAATTCCATTTTGATTGTGAGAATTAACCATCATCAATAGTGTTTTGTTTTTTTTTCCTTATTTGATTATCTCCCTTTTTTATTTATGATGGTTTAGGGGTGGTTCAACATCACTCTGATACGTGGTCCCCTGGAATGTGGATTGAGATGATCCACCCCCTCCCCCCAACCTGCTGACTTTGGGTACTTCTAGAAGATTCCTATTTAGTCTATTGTTTTTGAAATTTTTCTCTCTATTTTTATTATTTTCAAGTGCGCATCATTCTTTAGGGTTTGGGATTTTCTACCTTGTATTTTTTCCTAGAAACAAAAGTAAAATAATAAAAACTCATGAAAGGATGAATAGAAGATGTGGGTTGTGGAAAGGATCTTTTCTTGAATAATAATATGATGGTATTTTATTGCATATGAATTGCTTTTCTTAATGGGCCAAATTTTGAAAATGGTAAAAATCTTTCACTTGCACTCCACTTTGCTCAAAACTATGCACAAAGAAATGTGTCCTAACCTCACCAAGGATCCTAGAAATGATGTTGGGTTCTAGTATAGGTACCAATACAACATTAAGTTTGACATCTAATGGCATTGGAAATGTCACCCCTCCTAGCAGTCATGACTGGTTACAACCATTGTAGTCACAAGGTGCATCAAGAGAGTACCCATGTCTGTTGAACCTAGATTGACCTTTGATGAGTGTCATTCCATGGAGAAGCTAATTACCAACCCCTCCTATGCAAATCATGCTTGAGAGAGGACTAAATTGTATCTAAAGTCATGTGCTAAAAGGGGGAGGGTTATTTTTTCCTATGTGTGCATTTTCTGATGCTTATTGAAAAGTTTGAGATTGTTTCTAACCCCTTTATCTATATATTAAGAATATTCTCAAATAAAACAATGTTTTTAAATATTAACAAGCATTTCAAAATTAAACAAGCTTTCTAATGATAAATAATCTTTTAAAACTCAAACAATCTCCTTAAAGATTAATAATCTTCTCAAGTAAAATGATCTTTATAAAGGTTATATATATTTTTAAAATCAAACAATATCCTTAAATATTAAAAATATTTTCAAAATCAAACAATATTTTCCAATCTTCTGAAGTCAAATGATCTTTTTAAAGGTTAACAATCTTTTCAAAATTGAACTATCTTTCAAAGATCAAAAATCTTTTTCAAACTAAATAATATTTTTAAATATTGAAAATATTTTCAAAATTGAATGATCTCTTCAAAGATTAAGATTATTTTCAAAATCAAATGATCTTTTTAAATATTAAAATATTTGTGAAATAGAACAATATTTTTAAAGATCAACAATCTTTCCAAAATCAAAAAGTCATATTAAAGACTAATGACCCTTCAAAAGTTAAACTATCTTTTTCAAAACCTTATGAATAGTCACTAAAGGAATAAACTTCTTTCCTTTCCATGTACCTTGCTTTAAAATCCTATCGAGCCAATCAACTCTTAAAATTTGACTAAGACATCACTTATCAATGTTGTGTCCATCCATCATTATGGACCTAGTCTACAACATAAAACTAGACTACCTAGCTCCTTCCATTTTTACATCTATGGTCCTAGACTATGACCATAACTAGACCATCTTGTGCTTTTCACTCTTATATCTATGGTCCTGGAATATGACCTTAAAATGGACCATGCTTCACTTTTCATGCCTATATCTAAAGATGTACCCTACGAACCAAAACTTGACCACAAAATATGCCTAATTTTTTGATCGACTAAGACATGTCCAGTCAAGGTTTCCACCCTATTTACTGCTCACTACTTCCTAAGGCAAGAATCCCCAAGAGAAAATCAATGAACCAGGAGAAAATAAGGGCATCATGGATGCTACCAAGGACATATGTTTGGGAACCCCACAGGATGAGGACATCCTGGGAACGAAGAACTCGATTGAGAACATTCACTTGCATATAAGGGGCTACCTTAATCTTGATAAAACACTCAAACATCCACCTTTATCTCCTCTTTTGAAAAACAAATATGTTGGGATGCTTGCAAAAGGAACACTATACCATACTTAAATATAAGTCATTCCTCTTTCATCTTTTTAACTTTTTTCCACCATGGCATTATCAAGTACATCTTGCAATAAAATTGATCAACCGTCTATCTCACGCAAGCTAGGGGTAAGTGCATCACTATAAGTTAATTAATTAAAAAGAGAGACTAAAATAGGCATCTTTCATGACAAGGAGATAACAAAGGAGTATCCCTATTGAATTTTCTAAACAAAAGGGGGAAGTAATCTTGACTTCATGGATGATATAATGTGTGTGGAGAGGCTTATTCCTAAATAGAAAATATCAGCTCATTTTGTATTACACCATTCTTTTAAATGTTGTTGATCTAAATTTTAGGATGCCACAAAAAAAATCAAGGAATTCATACTTCACCCTTTCCTACAAATGATTAATCAAAATGGCCAAAATCAAAACTGTAGATTGCAATCTAATGGTGGAATCAAGGGGTATGCTTACACTAATAAGAAACATAAGCCCATTGGAGCAGAGAAGCACAAAAGATCATGGTGATATGTGAATCTTCCTCCTCTCATGAAAGCCCTTAGCAAAATACATCATAACAACCAACTAATAATCCCTTCATGCCTCCATCAAACACTCAATTTGTGGGAGGTTGGAATCACCATGGGTTCGTCAGATAGGGAGATTCATATGCCAGTTCATGAACAACATTCTTTCTATATGGTGTGTTGAGTTCCTACTAGCCTCAACCAGTGTAATTTCAATGAGGGGACCACCAGGGGCCACCATTTGTGAATACGGGGACAATCCCAATAACTCCTTAGTGGAAACTTCCATCTTGATTGCTAAAGTTGAAGTTGAGGGAATAAAAAAGGAAAAAGAAACTAAAATCACAAAACAAGATCCTAATGAGGTTGAGAAGGTCAATACCATAGCAAAAATTCAAGAACAACACTTGAATGTCTGAGTACCCATCACCAACCTACATCACTATTATTCACCACCACATTCATGGTATAATTAGTATGCAAGAGGAATATATGGAGTCCAACCACCAATATACACTCCAAGGACAATCAAACTGCCAATGATACTATTGGTGGCACTCTCTCGGTAGTTTTCTACCCCCAAAAAATGTCAGTGCAGACCCCTCCTACTGTTGATGCTATTTAAATAAACCAACTACATGGAAACAAGGACAATGGGAAGACGTTCAATGAATTCTTCCACTTTGTAGAGATAAAATTTGGGACAACTTCAAAATTCCCAAGTTCCCTGAGTACTTTAGAAAGCAGGACCCAATGACCCACACCAAGGCATACTATGCAGATATGATAGAGGTACTAGACAATGACAAGGTAAAAATACATTTCTTCACAGGGAAACTAAAAGGTCTCACTTCATCATGGTACAACAAACAAGACATGACAATCAAGATGACTAATAAGTTCATTGACCAATATGCTTAGAATTTTGATAAAGTCCCCTCCAAGGAAGACTTAACATTGTTTCAATAGAAAGTGGAGCAAATCTTCTTTGAGTTTGTTGGATGATGGTGAGATAATGCTGCCCAACTAGAATTCAAGTCCACAGATAAAGAGGCTTTCAACCCAATGTCGAAAAATATCAAGCATGGTCAATAGGAAAATATTAAATCTAATATTCTTTCTAATATAAAAAAGACATGAAAAACTTGATCAAAAAAGTGTGGGCACGCCAAATCATGGTCCAATGTCTATCTCGGTGAAGTCTGGGATTAGATATGTGGGTCTACCAAGGTATAGTGCATATTCTATTGTGTTGAGCTTTAAGTCATACATTAATAGGTGACCTTAATAGGAGTAAACATCTTGATGCATATAGATGGTAATAAAAAAGGGTTGTGCATCCATATATCAAGACTTTCAATAGATGAAATTGGAAAATGTTTCCCACCTATATAGTCAAGTTGTGGGTCATTATGCAAAGTTGACACATGAGATGATGAAAAAAGGATCTTGTATAAATAGAAGATTGTATGATGCAATTTTCCAACTTAATACTTACCTATATAATTTGCAATAAAATAGTTGGAGTGATATTAAATTAAAGGCTAGATTAATAAAAATAAATATTTTAAAAATAAATATCAACTCTTGCAAATACTTTTTTTAGATCGAATGACAACCACCACCAACAACTTTTCATTACAATCAATCTAGGAAAAAGAAACACTAAATGTAAACAAATTCCATGACTAGTTTGGGACATTGAGAATTGTTACCAGACATGAGCACAATCTCTATGTCCTAGATACACCATTACCAAATGAACCAACAACAAATGTTTCTAGGGCAGAAAGGGAGGATTATCATAAGCATTCAAATGATGACGTGGACAAAAAATGTGTTATGCTATAGTGCCATGAATCATGAGCTTTATAAGAAACAGGAAATCATTGGAGTTGTTGATAATAACACATCTTAGGAATACATTCCAAGAAAAAGCAAGATGAGAGGTATGTTGTCCTGAAGGAATTATTTAAGTCCAAATTGGTAGAAGGTGATCTTGTTGGACCCCATGTACTTAAGAGTTGGCCTAAAAGGTTATCCTACAATTGTTTCCTGATTCATATAAACAATTTGTCATTGATTATAACATGAAAAGTTGTGTTAAACCACGATCAAAGATACTTGGCATGTTGATAATAACTAAGGGGAAAATGCAAGTAAAACTCATTTCAGTGTTGATGGTCAACAGAGGATAAGGAAAATCCAATGTCAAAAGAAAATCTAAGAAAGGTTCTATTTCTAGATAGAATTCTAAGTCTTTTACACTTAAGGTAAGAGAATGAGTGGGTAACTAAGGCAATTGTCACCATTGTCACCAAGATGAAAATTGGAACAAAACCTAGAGGAATTGAAGAAAAAGAAGAAGGGGATAGAGATCTCCACTTCAACTATATATGTTATACCAATAAACTTATCTACTTCTTCATCATGGATACTAAATAAATGATGCAGATCTCACATATGTTAAAATAGCAT
This sequence comes from Alisma plantago-aquatica, assembly GCA_963693085.1. Lineage (NCBI taxonomy): Eukaryota > Viridiplantae > Streptophyta > Magnoliopsida > Alismatales > Alismataceae > Alisma > Alisma plantago-aquatica. The sequence goes on along the minus strand of OY856411.1, from coordinate 365,195,585 downwards.
GATCTTGAAATAAGTATACCCCTTGTAACAACCTCAACTTTTAGCATCCCCCAATTAAGGAAAGACCAAAATCCATGACCCCATATAGACACCATTACCATCAAGTCATTCCTTTATCAACTTCCTTATGTTTCTATTTATTACTTGAAATTATAGACTGTTAAATCACTTTTTAGCATCCATAAATTAAGGAAAGAACTAAAAAGTTGAGAGACATTACCTAAATTCCTAAGGATCTTGATTTGAAAAAATAATAAATAATAGCAAATAATTTCCATTTATTCAAATTATTTATAAGATGCACCTCAGAAGAGTTACATGAATTTCTATAGTCAGAATTGTACATTATAAGAAGTAACTTTCTAGTCCTCCTAACAAGTTATCTTTAATGTATTCAAGTAATTTCATCTTTCTATCATATATTTAAATCTTCATTTATATCGTGTACCTAAAATGTTGTAAACAAAAATGCGTCTCAATATATTGATATAATGAGTACGTGGGGTGCATGCAAAAGTGTGAAAGACCATAGCAACATATATTCAATCAATTACTTGCAAATGAGAAGTGGCATTTTCTTAACTTAGTCTTTCTAGATGTGATAGTCACATAGGCAATATAATTGAATAGAATGTAAATAAACACTAAATCATTTACCCAATCCATCTTTGAGAAAACCTCAGTGAACTCCAGTAAATTATATTGCAAGCAATCATAATCATATTAATGTACCTTTTATGGAACCATTCACTTTATCATATAGAAAATACGTCAAGTATGTTCAAGCAATCCAGTCCAATCAACAAAATTGAATCCAAGCAATCAACATTTCATATGCATGTATGTAGTTCCTAAAGAGTCACCATCATATTACTCACATAAACCCTACTCAATCTTCATCTAGGGTTAAGCATATTCTGGAGTTTAGGATATGAAAGAAGGGTACGAACCCCGACTGTCTGACACAAGTCTTTATTAAAGGTATTAATCTACATTATCCATCATGTGAAACCCTAAGTACGATATCTAACATATATGTTCATTATGAACACTTAGATCCATTTTATGTTCATTAACAACATAGCAAGTTATGACATTTAACCCTAATTCTTCATATTCATGGTTGAATTAATTATCATCATTATGATCATGATGATCCTGAATTATTATCATCTTCAACAATATCAATTGATATCTCCAAAATAAACATACTTAATGTATTTGAATCTTTAACCACCAGTTCTAGGGTTTTATGCATGAATTATCCAAATAACATTTCTCATACTTCTAGAATTGAAAGCATAATTAAATCTCACTTACATATACTTTGTACTCCTATCATTTCTCTGGTCATTTTGATGTATAATTTTCTATTTTGGACAACCCTAGCACTTACTACCATTTTTGTAAGGTATACATAAAAAAGATAACACCTTATAGGTTGGTGATGTGGCAAGCACCTATTGGTCTACGCTACCCTAGGACTCATGCCTGACTGGATATGTGACACAATATAGACCTGTTGAGGGCATGGACATGTCGATCTAGGGATAACATGCATATGTCTCTTCTTCTTTTTGGCATCATGAATTCACATGAAAATAGGAGCTTGGCACCACTGCTAGCACCGCTGCCTGACAGTCTACGATGCCTACTCTATAGAGAAATCCAGGGCATGTAAGGCCCCTAACCTAGCTTAATGCCAATTTTTGCTTACCATATTTAATACGATGCTTAGAAATTTAATCCAATCTCATGGGATGTCTTAATATCCTGTGACAAGCTTATATTTTCATTTTGGTTCAATTTGATTATAATATTTGAGCTACCTTGTAATATGTGTGCTTATATTGGACTAGTTACCCATAAGTGAGGGTTATCTTGAGAAAAGTCATATGAATAGAGTGTTTCTTATTCTTTAGCATCATGAGATAGAGGATGATGCAATGGGGTGCCTTGATTGAATCATGGTTGATCATATGGCATCACGTAGTGATTCTAGGGTTTTCTTGATATGGCGACGTGATAGGGTTTGATGTTTTGACCACTACACCACTTGTAGTAAGGGTCACAAATGAGAATCATGCATTATATGCTTTGGTTGTGACCGAGACAAACTTGATATGGGAGGGTCGAAACACCTTGTCTTTTAGTGTCTCGATCCTATACATATGTGACCTAGGGTTTTGATCTTGAAGTGTCTCAACTAAGACAAATTGATGGAGTTGTTTCGACCTAGACAAGGGGGAAACCAATCTAGTAGGTCATGAAATTTTGTTTGATAAGTATAAACATTTCTTATTTCTGCATGCAAAAGGGAATAAGGTTATTTCTTTGAAGGGCATGTGTCCCTTGGTGATCTGTTGTGTTGACACCTCAAAATCTTTTACTTCCATCCTCGTTTGGGTATATAACCCCTTTCCTTCACACATGAAAAATATGTTTGGCCCTACACCTTTTTTTCTTCCTTGGAAACGATCTTGGAGATTTGGGAGAAAGGAAGATTAGATCTTGAAGCCTGGGTGGCCGATTCACTTCGCATGCTCAAGATCTAGTACTATATCAACTCTATGTGGAGGTTTCTTGGAGACTCTTTTCTTGGTAAGTAATCTTCTTCTTTGGGTCACATTTCCCTCTCTGAAATTACCATCATCTTCTTCTTCCTCCATGGCCATGGATCATCCATTATGGTTTTGATTGGAGATATCTTCTTCCCAAGGGCCATAGATCATGTTTTGACAAGATGGAGCCCAAGTGAGAGGATGATTCCATCTCTTTCTCCTTTAAAGTTTGGTTCCACCTAGATATATTTTCCCTCTTTCTTTAACTCCCTTTTGATCATGATTTTCTTCTCCTTAGAGGTGATCCCTTGGTCAAAGTTTGAAGCTTGGTTAATGATCTTGGAGCTTGGGAGATTAACTCTCTCCAAAACAAGAAGGTTATATAACTTCTCTCACCTCTATTATGTGCATCTTATTCCTGATCTTATTGTTGTTGTTTTAGATATTAAATGCATGCTCTTTATGATAGGAGAATGATGAAGTTTAGGATTTGATCTTGTAGTATTCTTGAAGAGTTATTCTTGTTATAAACCCTAAATTCAATGTACCTGATTTTGCTAATAATTGATAGATTGGTGTGTTTATTTGGATCATCTTCTATAGAATATTAACGATTTAAATATGTTAGTTCACTATAGGAAATAGTAAGTTTTGAAGATGATAACATGTATAAAAATCATGGTTTTATTTCTCCACACACAATGCTTTTGATAACGCTCTATGAACAAGTGCTAGGGTTGATGAGCACCAAGATCTATGGTGTTTTACATTCTGTTGTCATTTGGTATTGTCCATGTTGTCAACCCATATCCTGACCTTGTTCAAACCTATTATGATGATGGCCATATAGATAATCCTTGGATGAGATGACCCCTGGTCTTCATTTGTGCCGAAACCATGCATTAAAGGTTGATTAGATCTTAATAACCCTAAGGGTTGTCTGTTGCACGCTTGACTGATTACAACACAACATCGCGGGTGTAACCACCCTACATGCATCATGGTTGAGTCAAGTTGTGTGTGTCGCGGGTCGAGAGTGTGTATGAATTATGACCTTGTACGCGTCGCGGTCGAGATGGGTTGTATGTGTCGCGGGCGAGTGAGGTACTGCATGCATTGCGAGTGAGTGAGGTGTTGCATGTGTCACAGGACATGAGACATTGCACGCTTCATGACTTATCCCCTTGCACGTGTTGTGGGTCAAGGTGTTGTTGCACACATTACAGGTAGAGTCACCTCCTGCATGCATTGTAGATCATGGCAACATATGCGAGTGAGCAATGTTAATACACTTAGGTATTTACATGGATGTTAGATAGCGTAATGGTGTACACATGATGACATAGTTATGCATAGCTAAATAATACTGATGGTTCTTAACCTTAATGACTCCAAAAATATGGGAGGTAATGAATTTAGGGTTTAGGGGTTGTAACATTATGAAACCCTAATTGACTAAGTATGAACCCTAAAATCATGTAATAATGTGAAACATGTGCTCACCCTATTTAAAGATGATATCTTATGGTAGTGTTTTCTCTCTCCTGTCTATGTAATCTTAACCTTGCAGGTGAGGTGAATGACATAGTCATGTGAGTGCTATGGTGAACTTTGTATTATATAGGGTGGTGATTATGAACACTGTTGAGATATAGTGTGTTATCATTTTTGTAAGAATTATATAAATGTGTCTAATGACCTATAAAGTACCTTGTGTATAATTGAGGTGGAATCCTTTAGAAATGGGATTTAAGGATTGACCTCCCATAGTGATGACATAGTGATTAATGACCTTGTGAGAGGTAGTAATTCAAGTGTCATGTAATGATGAGACATCTTGATAATAGTGATCCTCAATACCATGTTGGTGCATGGTTGATATATTTATATGATGCATGGTCATGAAACATGCATGACATAATAAGATGGTAAACATACATATGTAGATGATGATGATGATATGTAGTGATGCACACATCATGACCAAATCATGTTCAAGTAATGATGCTAAACCCTATTTATGTCCCTTAACCCTAAGTATGCTCCATGAATGTGGGAAGTGACTCAATGAGGGTTTAATGCAAGAATGATGATGTAAACTCTAAATTTCTATATGAGAAATCCCTAACACTAATCCTAGGGTATATTATACTTGTTGAATGTACATGGATGAATAACATGCAATTATACTTTATCTATCTCCTACTTGTATGGTTCTAACCTTACAGGTTAATTAAGTGTCATATCCTATGAATGCTATGAAGATGATTAAATGATGCTAGATTATGGTCGTGAGCCTTGATGAAGTGCACTAGAATTGTAAATATGTTAATGTGCACACTTAGTAAAAATTTATACTGCTTAATCCTAACACACTCCAAACTTATGGGAGGTAATGAAACTAGAAATTGGTAATTAAATAGTGGCATGCAACCTTATGTGGTTAAGTATGAATCCCTAACTCTAAATTGAGGGGACACATGATGCATTGATTATATTTCCTAAAGTGTTAATATGAGGAGATTACAATGAATACTCTCTCTTTATTTGCATAACATTGATTTTGTAGTTGAGATGATTATCATAGATAATAATTGCGATAGATAATAATTGCGATGGTGTCCATGTGATATGATACATGAGATGCTTATATGCCTGAGGTGGAAATATGAGATAATAATGAGTTACAATCTTATGACCTAATGAAGGCTTGATGCCTAGTATGAGGTTATATCCTCTAGAGATGTAATAAGGGATTATTATCATCAGTGTTGTAATAATAGTGATCAACCTGATATGGCTGTGTTAACAGGTGGTGATTTTTATGGCCTTGATTTTGTAGTGGGACAATGTTTCTCTTAGATGATTTGACAAGTTCACACCTTATATGTTTTATATCCTCTGAAGTTGTTTCAAAGTTACGCGTGCTAGAATGAATTAGGAGTTTCTATGTCCACTTGTCTGATGGAGCCTTAATTCACCCATCTAGCATAACTAATGTATTGAAACCTTAATCATGTAGTTTCCCTATACCATAGATCCATCTTCAGCATCAATATCTTGTTGGATGGTGAAATGAGTGATTTTTACAAGAAACTTGGAGCACATATTGTTGAATATGCGGGGTATCAATGGAGGTATCTCCCTATATCCTTAAATTGTAAAACAATGATATGATGTTTATTATAGAGCAACTATGCATGAGCATGTTCTCTAGTGTTATACCATGTACCAAGGTAGGCTAGTTGTTATACAGGACCATAGCTTTGACTATGAGTTGTTGCCTTTACATGACTATATCTTTGGCTATAAGTTTCTATCTTTGCAGTTTGACTATATTTCACTGTGTTGCAGACTCGAGCTGACCAAGTAATCTGGTGATGATCATGGATTTTGGGTCTTCCATTGATCTTGTATGGAATCGATTTCGACTTAGCAATGGTCAGTTGGATTTGAGTGGTACACCTCAAATCCTCTGGGCATAATAATTAAATATTTAATACAACTGTGTAGTGTTATTGATTAGGGTCATATATGAATAACATTGGATGACCCCCTTATTGTGTTTCATATATTGTTTATCTTATAATAGTTGCATGTGTTTGTCATATTCCTTCAAAAAGTTTATAATGATCTACTGTTCAATTGTAGATACTTGAACTTCTTAAATAGTAATAGTTGCCCTGCTTAGATTATGTATTTGAATCTGCCTATCTGTTAATAGTATAAAATTCTGCTTCAATTATATGTTCTTATAATAGATGTTGGAAAAGAGTTATATCACCTGTTGGGACTTTGGTCACACCCCGTGGGATCCATTTTTTGATTAGGTGGATTTGCATGCTAAAATAATGATAGTGTGGTTGAGTCTGGTAGTAATGGGATATGTAGCTATTGAATCATTGATATGCAATTAGTGTCTAGTAATAGAGTCCTATGTGTAGTTCGTACACTAAGGTCCTTTGGGGTGTTTTGTGAATATTGAAAATTGTTTTGAGTTTTTTGTTGTATTCCATAGTGGTACAAACATATTTTGTATACATGAAAAGATGATTTAATGTAACAAGTGATGGATAGATAGCGAGTGAAAATTGATGTGTAATACTTTTGATATGAACAAAACATAAGTGGAAAGTTTATAAATACAATTATGAGTTGTTCATATTGAGATCTAGTCATGAAATTAGTTTTAATTTACCCTAATTTGTGGCAATTCTGATATTAGTGATAATTATGTGCTTTGTTTTTGAGTAATCTCGCTTTGGGTGGTGATGGTCGTAAGATTGTGTCTCTGACTCAACATGTTCTAGGAGACCTATTCATGGTTGCCTGGCCCTTTCTCCTTAAGTTCTTCTAGAATTGGTTGCACCCAACCCCATCAGCACCCAAGGTTGTTCTAGCTCACATTGCAAATCCTCATGATGGTTCTGACTGTGTGAGAATTCCACTATAGACTAGTTTGGGGGCAATCCAACTTTACCTTTTAAGAGTTTTTTCATCATGGTGGGGTTTCATGGTCAGGCTTCCTTGCGACCAACCTATTATAGGGAAAGACCTGCAACAATGGTGTTAGCAACCCTACAACTAGACTTCAAGGAAGGGAATTTCCTCATTGGAAACCCATCTTATGGGAGCCATTGATGCCCTTCACAACAATCATAACACGGTGTAGCTGCTAAATAAGAAACCACTTGGTTTATTCTATGTTAATCATGGCAATACGTAAAGGAAGTTGAGGAAAGAAGATGGTCCATATAAGAGGAATTGTTGGGAGAAGGGTGAAAAGTTGGTTGATTGTTTAGGAGTCAAACTAAAAGAAGCCTCTATATATTGTACCCTTTCCCTTCTTCCCTTCTCCTTTCCATCTAAGGAATATCACCAAATTAGCATCCATGATTAATATAAAGACACTACTCAAAGTAGTCATCTCATACGATAATAAGTTGCTAATTCTATTACTCCTTTACCATATACACGAGTCCAAAGAACCCCTTTCCGCATGCTAATTCTTTTCTCTTCCAAAAGTGGAAAAGCATATAATAACGTACACCATTACCTTTTTACAAAAGTATTAAAAAAGATATTCCTTTTTACTCAATCAAATTAATACCAAAAAGGCAAGGCATGGTCCTAGAAAGGAATATATTCCTCCTATATTCCTTTATATAAACTTTTTAGTTTTCCTTAACAAATCTCCACGTTACAAGAAGGAAACCTCTACCTTCTCCTTTTTGGAAACATGTGATGCAATAAGGAAAAACTATCAAAATTTTTTGCACAACTTATAAGTTGTCTTTTAGGTTTATTGGAAAAACCCTCATATACACATCTTGCATTCCATTAATCACCATTATCTTATGTACTGCCATTTTTCTCCCAATTCCTAGGATTCTTTTGCTTTTTGTTATTATCTTTAAATCATATTGAAATAATGCAATTTTATGCCTCAAAGCTTATGTTACCAAACTTGGTTAGACAATTAGTCTTCTAATTATCTAAAATACCATAAATTTTATTAAATTCTAGAGAGATACTTATTATCTTTTATTTCTATTAGTCAACAATTCATAAACCCGTTGCTATTTATTTGATGTTAGAAACATCTTATTTCTTTGTTTTGTGCCCCAAGGACCTATTTGCAAAGAAAATAGTCTTATGGGCCTCACTTGGTCCATGGGTTGCAAGCATGACACAAAGCAAGGAGCTATATTATTTCATTATTTATATTGAAGGAATTTTCTTATAAAACCAAATATTAAACTTATATAGCTCAAATTTACCAAAATTTGAGGATATTACACCCTTGAAGAATAGGGAGGGGGAACTACGTGTTGAAAATATAGAAAAAGTTGCAACCATTGTTGTATGCACCTATTGTTTATCTATGCCCAATAGACTAGTTATAGAGTTACATAATTTCTGTTATGTACCTACCATAAATAGGAACATCAATTATGTTTCATGTTTGGACAAGAATGGTTTTGAATTTCATAGTGAGAATGTTAATTTCTCTATTCGAAGGATGAAATATTTTATCAATGTGTTCTTCTGTCTTACGGTCAATATCTTTTAGACTGCGAGTCAAATATCAGTAACATAAATAACAAGAAGCTTAAACTAAATGAATCAAATATAATTCATCTATGAAATTGTTGTCTAGGACAAATAAATGAAAATCACATTTCTAGACTCATATATATGAATATATAGAATCATTTTATTTTGAGTTAATGAAGACATACATATCTTGTTTAATAGGAAAGATGACAACTTTGCACTATTTCAGTATATAATGAAAGTTCAAGTGACTTATTAGGTATCATACATACTGATGTGTACTTTTTAGAACAAGTTTTAGAGGTGGGTATCAATACTTAATCAAATTTTTTTATGACTATAGTAAATATGTCTATGTGTATGTAATTAGACACAACTCAGAACCCATTCAAAAGTTTAAGGAGTTTATAAATGATATTTGACATGGAATCCATGTATACCAATAAGGCAATGGTGGATCCACTAGTATGGCTAGAACTCATATGTGCATATGAGTCTTCAACAATAAGAGTGACATGGATGGTAGTGTCAAAACCTACATAGTGCAATTTGGTTGCAAAAGGTTTCAAACAGGTTCAAGGTTTCGACTATGATGAAACTTAATCACCAATTTCCATGGTTAAATCCGTAATGTTCATGTTTGTCGTTGCATATTATCATGACTATCCAATCTGTTAATGGATGTTAAAGCTACATTCCTTAATAGGAATATCCTTGATGATGTGTATATGGCACAACCTGGAGATTTTATAACTCTAACTAAAGCTGAGAAACATGTAACCTAGATAGGTGAAACTATGAATTCAAGCAAGCATCTCAGAGTTGTAATCATTATTTTGATGAGACAGTTAAAATAGTTTTCCTTTATCCAGTATAGAGATGAATATTGAGGTTATTTGAAGGTTACTGGGATCATGAATTTATTCTTCATATTGTATGTAGATGAGATACTATAGATGAGGAATGAAATCCCTACTCCTATAATTTGTTATTACATGATTTCTTCATGATGGACTTAGGGGTATAACTATGATAACTTGGAACTTCACCCCTTTTATATAACTTCTAAGATTGACCTCAATCTTGTTCTCACTCCCAACTTCTTGTTTGAATGTGTTCTTGTACACAATTGGTCCATCTAGTATACAAGTACCACTAAGAAAATATTCAATTTGAATGAAAATCAAATTACCTTCATGTAACACATCATTTTCTCTCTCTTGAATTTTGATCGTATCCTTATGTAAATATATACTCTTTTCTTGTGATCATGTTTTAGAGGGTGTTCTTATGTTTTAAACACACTTAATTTCGTACAATTCTGAGTTAGTACGGGGAAGATATGCCTATTTGAATATCACTTGCTTTTAACCTTGTTTTAACCCTTTTATTTGCTTTTACCCCTTATTGGGCCCTTTGTGTTACGCATTGCCCACAATAGTGGGATCCCCCCTTCTTCTTGTCCAGTTATCCAGGCTAAATTCTCTTTGCTAATCATAGACTATAGACCTTGACCCCTTATGTTTGTAATCATCAGATCATTGTCCCTCAGACCCAACCTTGATCTAACGACCTAATAGTTATCTTCCACCCTCGTATGATGTCACGCCAATGACGCTATAGGAACTTCACCTACCCCCATTGGTGCCCAACCAGGGTCTTTCTTCCCTCCTCTTTTGCACCCTTTTAATCACCCTTTTCCTATAAAACCTCTCCCCGAACTTCTTCCACCACTTTTCCTCTTGTTTCACTAACCCTAGCCCCTTGGATTCACCCTCCTCCTCCCTCCTTCACCATGGGTGTCATCTACCTCTGGTGAGGTATATTTGGGATCTTCCTCCACCCCAAAGGAAACTGAGGTGTCCACTGAGTCCATAGTAAGGAGCTAAGCACCGACGACGTGTCCTCATAGCCTAGCTCCCCACCCTTCATGATCGGGCTATGTGCTGACGACCTGCTCCATCTCGAGACAATGGGTTGCACGGATTGGGTCAGGTGGGATGGTAGAGGTGGACGGTAGTTAGGAGCTGTGGATGGAGTTTTCAAATCACCAACGCATGTGTAATGTCCAATGATTTCAGGTCTTGGATAAGATGATCTTAAAAGGAATGATTGGAATATCCATATCACCAAGGTGCACCTCCTTTTCCAGGAGCCCATCACTAAAGAACTCCATAGTTAAGTGTGCTCTGACTTGGAGTAGTACTAGGATGGGTGACCAGTCAGATGTTTATTTGCCTGGTGTGTGAGTGAGTAAAAAGCATGCAGTTAAGGCTAGTGGTGGTTTGTGGGGCCAGTCGTCATTCCTGAAACTCTACTAGAGCCTTGGGAAGTGGACCCATGTGTTTACAAATGGTATCAGAGCCAATTCCCCTCTAGTCAGTGGGCCCCACATGGGCATGTGACATGCCAGTCTTGAGCTGTGCGGTCCAAGCAAGTTGGAAAGGGATGTCCATGGTGATGTAGCCACGCTTGCACTAGTATTCTATGATCGGGAGCTGGGTGTCCATGAGCCATTCTGGGTCTACACTGAAATATGGTGATATTATGAGGCCATATAATTGAGTCTAGATGAGGACATCAAGAGTCTAACTGGGGGAGATTGTAACATCTTAGGATTTGAGGCCTCTGATAAGATGATCTTAAAAGGAATGATTGGACTACCCATATCACCAAGGTGCACCTCTTTTTCCAGGAGCCCATCACTAAAGAACTCCATAGTTAAGCATGATCGACTTGTAGTAGTACTAGGATGGGTGACCAGTCGACAAGTTTATCCTAGCTTGTGTGTGAGTGAGGAAAAAGCATGCAGTTAAGGCTAATGGTGGTATGTGGGACCAATCGTCATTCCTGAAACTCTACTAGAGCCTTGGGCAGTGGGCCCAGGCATTATAGCAGGACCACAGAGTGGTGGTATGCGGGGCCAGTCGTCATTCCTGAAACTCTACTTGAGCCTTCAGAAGTGGGCCCAGGAAGGGAAAGTCCGTGGCTGGATGGAGCAACGCCCACGAAGAGCAAGTCCGTGGGGGCACCATCGCTCAATCCATCTGAATTCTCCAATCCTTATCTAATGATCCAGATTGGGTCTCTTTGAGGTAATCTTCTAGAAATCATATCTCATAAATCCCTTGGCCAAATGCAACATACAATATATGGTTTTGATCAAAAAATCGAGTCCTATCAAATAAAAATGGTTTCAAATCTTATTTTCACTTGTATCCTCATTGTATTACATAATATGCTCATGTTAAGCCATGTTATATGATTCATGACATTTGCATGATCAATCATTCTTCCCTCGTAACCTACATGAGTCCCTTGCACTCCTAAACTATAAATCAGTAACCTTTAATTCATGTTGTACTAAAATTTGAACATGTACATGCTAGAATCCTTGTTTGAGTTGATAATGTACTTTGAACCTTGAAACATGCCATACATGGATACTTTGATGATAAATATCCAACCTTGCTTAAATGTTGATTTTTGATCTCCAAACTAAATATTTAACTTTGAAATCAGTATCTTACCATGTGTCTTATTCCCTACTAGACTAATATGTCATGCTATATGGTCCATGACCTCAAATTCCTACTTTGTACTTTAAAATGACTAAGTTTACCTAGTTGTGTTCACATGATGAAATATGATGGTTATGCTAATCCCATGCTCTATCTTGTTCAAATCAGTAAACTAATCACACTTTTATCACTAAACCCTAGTTTGACCTATCATATGCTCTTAATGCTCCTACGACTAGGAAACATGACCATATTTCATGAAATGGATCTAATGTGACTAATTATCATCTTGTATGAATTGACCATCTAAATATCATATCTCTCTAACTATAAATCAGAAACGATCTCATGTTTATATCTAATCAAATGTGGATGGTTCACTTAGAACTAGGGCTTAATATTGAACCTTGGACTATGATTGAATGATGACATGTGTGTTTGGAAGTTTGGAAGTACATTTGAAATAATTGAAACCTAGATCTAGGGGAATATCCACATGACTCATATGATGCTTATCTTATCAAATTGTTTTAATCTAAGACTCCATGTTATGTCTTTTATATCTTAGGTTCCCTTGGGGATGGACCATCTCTATGAATCTTACTCATGAATCATAACATGTTTTCTACTCACAAGGTACATTTCCTCTTGACCCTACTATGATATTGGCTTGCTTGTGTGTATGCTCATATGAATGATTGGCTACTTACTTGGTTGGTTGAGGTATTATTCCTATGAATACTACGTTCATGTTTGGTTATCATATGTTGACAAACCTTGAACATTATATAAAGAAATCCATTTTAATGTAATGGATAAAGAAGCCTAAAATATGCATTGTATAAGAGATGTCGTCAAGTTTCCTCACCTTTTTTTTGTTCTTACTTAGTACTGATTTTAGCCAAGAACAATTTATATATTCTTAAACCGGATATGTGTCTTTTCATAGAATACTTAATGCTTTAGCATTACTATATTTTGTTTATCAAATTTTTAGTTTTTAGATGAAGATCCGCTACACTCAGGGCTTTACTCTATGAAACAAAAACCAATGGGATGCTAGAAATGGTATGGGTACATGTATCTATCTTTTAGTATCTTTTTATATCTTGTGTTACTGCTTTTACATTTATATTGCATGTATGAAACTATGTGCCATTCTATGAACGGGTGCCCAAACCCTATTTCCACTTACTCCATATTCAATGGGGGTAGGATGAGGGTAACAAATGGTTCCGTGACAAATCATATCCGATCCATACACATAGGGCTATATATGTTAAGGTATAACACATATTAAGAACCCAGGGAGGACTAATATCCTTCCCTTAACGGTTAAAGAGTCTTGTAGAATCTCACCTCTTCTTTATTTACCACTTGAGGCACCTGAGTAGATTATTGGTTACTCTTTTTATCCGCTCATGTGATTCTTCCATCTTGACTTTTAATAACATGATTCCTTTATTTTGGGTAGTTTATGCATGGGAAGACTAAAAATCACTCAAAATGATAAAAGTTGATTGAGGTGATAATGCCATGATCTGACCTTAAATTTGAAAGCACCATTTGATGTATAAAGGTAATCTTGAAAGTGTTGTACTCATATGCAAAGTTATGTAAACTCAATATTACCAAATCAGATATTAATGCTTTTTATGGTTGAGGTAAATCCTTGTGTTGGTGAAATAAGGTGGACGTCATTTCTTACACCTCATGTTTGATGAGGTCCCTATTGATTAAACCTATGTAGTCCCTACTTTTATCAAACCTCAAACATAACTAAGAAATTATCTCCCTATTGATTTATATCATGCTCATACATTTACATGATCCTGTCTTAGGAACCATAGGTCATGATGGAAAGACTTTTACAAGAGGCGTTTACCAAATTGATTTCTATGCCCATTCATAATCTCCATTTTGATTGACATGATGGATATGTATATGAAGCTTCCCTAATTGTGCTAAAGCTCTTGAGTTCTCAATTTGATTTCTTGATTACCAAAATCTACCCTTACATTAATCTTGAAAGGCAAGGAATGAAATTATGAATTTGATCTTGCAAAATCATAGGGTATGGTTGCCCTATTATGATCTTGACGTAGGACTTGTGATCTTGTGAAATGTGATTTGATTGTTGATACTCTCCTTATTTTGATATGCTTGATGACTCATGATTACTATGGACTAATGTTCTAGATTAGGGTGGTAGTTGACTTATGATTACCCTAACCTAGGTCCCCTCTCTATTATGACTACCTCTAAATTGTCATCTTGTTGAATATTTAGAGTTTGGAAAGGTAACCCCTGCTACAAGATTTTAATTTCTTGACCTAAGTCCCTAATAGGTCAGACCAATGATATTGACACTGGATCTTGAGTCTAGAATTAATGATGACATTGAAATAGGATGATGTTGAATATAGATAGTGGTTGACTTCTTAGATAGAAATAGGTCTAGATCATTCATCAACCATGAATACCACCAAAATAAACTCGAAATTGATTCCACAAAATGTTGAATAATGCTCAAAATGTTTCTCAATTGTTGTATATGGATGAATAATCACCCCTAGAAGGGTGAGTTAATCAATCAGTTTAAGAATTGAGATAACATCGATTGTCACCTAATGTTTGGAGGGTTAAGTATAAAAAGCATGATAGAACATATATTGAGTATAATTATTTAAATTCAACTATGCTATCTCTAAGGAATGTAAGGAAAAGTCACTGAGGAACTGGATGATAGTAGAAGACCAAGCCCATGAGGGAAGGTCAACAAGAGGTCAAGCCCAGGAGGGAAGGACAACATGAAGATCAAGCCCAAGAGGGAAGGTCAACAAGAGTTCAAGCCTAGGAGGGAAGGCCAACATGAAGACCAAGCTTGGGAGGGAAGGTCAACAAGAGGTCAAGCCCAGGAGGAAAGGCCAACATGAAGACCAAGCCCAAGAGGGAAGGTCACCAAGAGGTCAAGCCCAGGAGGGAAGGTCAACATGAAGACCAAGGCCAGGAGGGAAGGTCACCAAGAGGTCAAGCCCAAGAGGGAAGGCCAACATGAAAGCCAAGCCCAAGAAGGAATGTCACCATGAGCCCAATGATGGACATTAAGCAAATCATGTGCACCCTAAGAGATGAAGAAAATATGGGTTAAAGGATTACATAGAAAATATAGATCTAGAAGGGTTGTTGGTCTAAGTCAAGGTACAAACATTGAAAAAGTATTGAAAGGGTTAATCATGTAAGTGTGTAAGAGAGGAAACTTACCCATGTCTCATGGAATACATCTCTCTATATCTCAAAGTGTCATCTCTTCTATAGAGAGGTAACACATGAATATGATTCAATATGCATCTACATTGAGATCTATCATGTATGCGATGTTATGTATGCAACCTCACATCTCGTATGCTTAGAGCATGATGAGTAAGTATCATCTAGATGCCAATAAAGGTTATTGGGATATTGTAAAGGACATCCTTATGTACTTGAGAATAACTAAGGATCGGTTCCTTATTTATGGTGGGTAGGAAGTGTTGGTTTCAAAAGGTTATACCAACTCATTCTTCCAAACTGAGAAGGATGATTACCAATGACAATCAAATTTTGTGTTTTCCTTAAAAGATGGATCTCTAAGCTAAAAATTTGCAAGAAAGAGACAATGGATGATTCTAAAATATAAGTCGAGTTACATTTCTACCTCCATCATGGTAAAAGAAGTTGTATGGATCAAGAAATCCATTGCTAAACTAGGATTTGTTCCTTGCATTGATAATGTAGTAGAGCTATACTATGGAAAAAATGGGGCCGTTATGCAAGATAATGATCCCATATAACATCAGTGTTCCAAGAATATACCACTGTGCCATAGGAGGGATAATATAATGAGTAGATGTGAATATTTCCATAGTACCAACCAAAAGCAATGTTACTAACCCATTGACAAAAGAACTTTCATAGAAAAAGTATGATGGTCATGTTAGATCACTTGAATTTAATTCGTGAGTGATTGGCTCTAGTACTGGTGGGAGATTGTTGGTATTATGCCCTAAAAGCCAGTGATATGTTGATTTAGTGGAATACTATGTAATTGATTTCATTATTAGTCAAGGAAATTATAATTGTTATCTCTACTTCAGTTAATATAAAAATGTCTTAAGAATGTATGACTAAATGACAGGTGATTTCAGGTTGAGGATATGAACATGATATCATGTGTATGCTAAGAGTATGCATTCTTGTCTAGGTACTAGTTGGATTATTATAGAAATTAGGACAAAAATAATGCATTAACACTAGAATGTGTGTTGAATGATGATTATGTCTTCTTAGTCATGATATTGGACATCGAGTCAAACACATATGGCCTTGTTATGATCAGGTGTAGTGGATAGAACCACATGAGTATGATAAATGGAAGTCATAAATAGCAGTCAGAATCATATCTCACTAGACAATAGTATTTGAGGTCCTTAGACATGATCCCACAATAATGATCGCATGTTGTTTGGTGTACTTTAACACTAATCAACATGGCCTTGACTGAGGATTTCCATATGAGTAGATTTTAAGGACAATACGACACATGTGGATACCTAAACAATGAGACCATATGTATGATAAGAGTACATACATTCTTTTTATGTCCCTAGTTGGATATTACTGTGGAAGCAAAATAGACAATAGTAATACATAAGACTACAGTGTTTGCCGACTAATGACTGAGTCTCATTAGTCATGATATATGATATCAAGTCAAGCACACATATATATGTTAGAGAATAGTATATAGGACAAACCCACCATGAGAGTGATACATGTATACCATGGAATGGTAGTCACAATCATCTCTCATAGTGATAGTGGTGATAGTAGTTCTTAGACCTGAAATCAGTGTACTTGTCACGTGTCGTTGGGTACACTTTGAAATCATCAAACGTAGTCCTAAAACATGGGTTGTTATAAAGGTGATAGTTGGGTGACTATAACACATGGGGATAGATTGTGAGTGATAAAGATGGGATTTGTCCCTCCTATAAAGGAGTATGATATCCAGGGCCCCTTGATAAGCGAGACTAAGAATTGTATAGCCATACTCATGTGATTCAATATATGTTATGTGAATTCACATGCATCTTAGACATTCTTTTCTAGGTCAAGGAACATGGATTGAATGATGAAGATGATGACATTCCATGCCTAGAGTTCAATCTGGATGTAAGAGACAAATGAACTATATGATTATGATAACACTAATCACAGACTGTAGGTTAAATTTGTTCTCTAACTTTATGAGTTACTTGGGTAGAAATGATGAGTTACTAGATTTCACTCATTGCTTGTGATGTCATAAGTTGTTATGAACGTTCACTGGTAACACAAATTGGAACCTGTAGGGTCACACACATAGGATAACCCTAGAGAGGAGATTTTCCATGAATGATGTTTAGATTGAGAGTAAAGGTGTTTAGGTACTCAATTAAACATATAATTGACTGACTGGACTCAGAACTATCAAGTTGAAGTGTTGAACTAGATGGTTAAAGTGTCAGGATGATTTGAGACTGCATTGGCAATGTCAAGACTGTCAACTGATTGGTTCACTCAAGTGAGCTGATCAACTAGTGTGAGACAACTAACCGGTTCACTTGGTGAAACGGCCAACTAACAATCCTACCAACTGAGGAAATTGGGATTTGCCCGATTGGAGGAAAACTTTCATGTTTCACTTGTTCAATTTGATTGGAATAAGGATTAATCTTTGAACTAATTTTAAATGAATAAGGAAAGTCAATTGTGGGCAAGTGTAGGAAGTGAAATGACTGGTTCACTAGGTGAACCGATCAGATAACCTGCTCAAACGACCAATTTAGTTATGAACCGATCAGCTCACACTCCCAACCGACTGGTTCAATTGTGAACCGATCAGTTCACCTGCCGCAATGCATATTATTCATGGAAATTCCATATCCTTTTACTCCTGAACAGATTGAGAACCCTATCCCTACCCTCTACTATAAATAGAGGGGTACTGGGGGCTTCTCGGAACACACAACTTAAAACATCAGTTGCTCTGTCAAGTTGTTTTCCTCTCTAGTTCTACTAATTGAGAGATCCCAAGCAAGTGCTACTCGACTAGGGAGGCACAATGAGGGAAAGACAACTGTAGAAAAGTAGTTTGAGTTTGGGAGAGTAGGTTGGAAGTAGTACACCAACATGAGGGTCATCTCCTTCCTTCCAATTCATCTAGAATGATAGGATTTCTAGGTGGTCTGTGTGGACTATCTATAAAGGTGGGAGATGTATGTCGCACAGGAGGATACGTCAGCCACATTCCATGGTGGAGGCCAGAGTCCATGGCGAAGACCAGGAGTTGCACAAACACCATCTAAGACATGGCATTGAAGACCGCACATGGGTGCAAGGTATTGTCATTGGGCAAGCCCCAGGACTAGGTATATCTCACTAAAACCATCCTTTCCATTTCATAGTCATTGATGCGATCTCCTGTTATGGGTTAATGGCCAGTAAATTTTTTGTTTCTGCTGCCTACTTTGAGGCCATAAAACCCAACAGTTAGGTGATCCTCAGCTAGTCCTATATGTAGTTAGTTTTTCCTTTATATCACCATGCATGGTGGAATTCTAATGATGATAACAAGCTTTGTAATGGTTAGATACATCTTTATATTCCGCTGCCACTTTGGTTTTATGATACATTCATGTTGAATAAATTGGTTATCATCCCCTTTGAGAAAAATTTATGTTGGCATTTGGTTTGGAATGTTGCCTTTTTATTTTAGTAGGGAGTGGTTCCCCTCTGGGATCCCACTCCATATAGCATGGTATCAGAGCTAGTGGTTTTCAATTATCTAACTATTTCAATCTTGTCTCCCTTAGGATGTTTACCTTTTTCTTAGGTTTCTTATACCTAGTACCCTTATCTTGTGCAAGAAAAACCCTCATGGTGGGAGATAACTCAACTGTTGACAACTAGTTCAGCCATGAAACACCCCAAAACCCTTGGTTTGGGATTCCAAGGATTGATCCACCCTTTACCACTCCAGTAACTCAAGGTACCCTTCCAAATAGAAGTGGACCATTAGTAGGTCAAGAAACCCCAAACTCTGCTAGTACGAGCATAATCATCTCTCCTGAGCAAGAGTTGTCCATGTTTTGACAACTATTTGCCACAACATTGACATGGAAGATGAACAACCCACCTGTGCATGACAAACCTAAAGAGTACTCAATCATGGAATTCATGAAGATCCAACCACCCTACTTCAAGGGTGAAGGAGCGCTTGAAATGGTGGGCAAATATTGGGTGTTATCCATAGAGAGGACTTTTGATGGTAAGGCATGTCCTCTGCACTAGAAGGTTAGATTTGCATCACATGTTATGGATGGACCTTCTCAAGTTTGGCGGAATGGAATTGCAAGGACTAGAGACATAGCAACCATGACCTACGAGTAGTTTTTGGTGCTTTTTCGTGGGAAGTACATATGCATTGTTGCACTATAGAAGAAGGAAGCTTGATTTCTATAGTTTGAAGCAATGTTCCCTATATGTTTCTACAATTGTAAAAATGTTTCTGTTGTTGGAACATTATGCAGTTGGTTTGAGTGAGGAACATGGGAATGAACTATTCCTTTAAGGTCTTAACTATGACATGGGTCGTTCTCTTATTCGACAACTACCCTTGACCTTTCAACAGATGGTGGATAAGGCCTTAGCTGTGGGGTTATACACATAAGGAGAACAATCATAAAAGGAATCACCCTAAAGGTGATTATCGACCAGAGGACCCTATTGAATGAAGAAGGGATAGGGTTACCAATATGTCATCATTGCAATGAACCAGGACATGTTCACCCTGAGTGCCCCAAGCTTCATAATGAACAAGCACCAACTCAACAACAAGCACCTCATCAAAATAATGGCAACAATAATGGTAGAAGGCCTGTTGAAAGAAGAGTTGGAAGAGTTTTTTCTATATATGGTGAAGAAGTTCATGAGGAACATGAATAAGGTGATCCATGGTTCTACATTTAGGCTTTACAAGTTATGTTTTCTTTTTTCATGATGCTTTTGTAGAGGGTGTAAGGAAGTTTAGTAGAACCCTTTGTATATAACAAGTAGTTTGAATTAATAAGATGAATCCTTTTAAGGGGTGGTAAATAGTTTATGTTTGGTTTTCGAGGATGAAAACCCTTTAAGTTGTGGTATGCTATAACATATAGAACTTAATCGTATTCCAAGGTTAAGAGGTTACAGATCTTAGTCTTTGGGCTTAGCCAAACAAGGATAAAGGTATGTTCATTAGTGCAAAATAATCATAAGATCAATGAGGTGTACGTAGGATATGTCACATTAGGTAATAATGTGCATAAAAAGACAACGTGTCCATAATTGAGAATAATGGTACAAATCTCAACTATGTATGAAATAAATAAACTTAAATCAGATAATGATAGAGTAGATTCGTTCTATAACTTTCTATAACTATTTAGAACAAGGAAGAGATAAAGAGATAAATAATATTAATTCTTTAAGCAAGGTAAAATGATATTCAATCATTTAATAATGAAATAATATGTTGACTAGTATAATAATAGACCACAAATGTCAATTATGTAAAACTCATAAAAGGAAGACTAACGGGTTAAACATAACTTGAGATTTGTTTTCTTTGGATATGTTTTGGCTTGAAGTCCAAGTTTTACAAATTTAGGATAATAATAATCACAACTATTTTATTTAGAAAAAAGGTGAGTTTTCCTTCCAAATATGAAATAAAATACTTAATAACTCCAAAAGAAGAAAATAATCTTAGATTCATAATCTACACCTTAAAATATGCCTTTGGGTGAATGTTCACTCAATTTGGGGAATGTTTGATTAAAAGATGTAATCATGAGAGAGAAAGTGTGTAGAACCTTCAAAATATTAAATAAATGTACAAACAACTTCAACATGTAAAATTTATGTCAAATTTGAATCCAAGACACTTAATGTGACTTGTGGGTGATGTTTCATCAAATTTGGATAATCTTAATGTTATTAATGCACGAGGAAAAAGAAAATAACATTTCATTTATTTAACAAATCAAAAGTTCTCAAAAGGAAAATCTAATTTCATATTCAGATTCCTCATATCCAAAATAGGCTAGGTATCAAATTTCTTTTAATTTGGAGTTTGTTTGCACCCTAAAATGAAGAAAGAGAAAAAAAAAATAGTGAAACACTTTATTTGATTTTGATTGGGATTCGATTAAATAATTTTGTCACAAAGTTTATTTCTAGTATATTTGTGATGCAGTTTAATTTTTTCAATTTTCCTTAGTCTCCTAGTCATGCATATCTTCTCTTTCTCATGCAATATGGACCATTGAGATCTCCTTCTAATGACGCATACCTCATATCCTACCTCGAGTAGGAGAGAGCCCCGCCCGTGAACAGTTAACCACAAACCATTCTCGCTTCTATGCTACTTTCTCAGCCCATAGTTGAACCTTTCCCTTGATTTTCTTTTGGTATGTTTGTGGGATGATTCCACACATAGCAAGCTATAATTCGAGCCCTATTTCCTTTTCTTTGTGTTTCACCCAATTCTTGCTCTAAAAGCTTCTTGAAGCTACCCCATATAAGCTCGAAACCTCAACTATATAAATAGGGGACGATATGTCTGGTTCCGCCACACCTTAATTTGTCTCCTTCCTCTCCCAATTTTATTTCTCATTCCCATTTCACATAGCCAATTTAGTTTTAAGCTTGGGCTTGCGACTTCTCACACTGACGTATGGCTTCACCACGTTTCAATAGACTTAAGAGTAAGTTTGAGTAGCCCCTTTCGTTGTTTTTGAACCTTCAGATCGATGAATTGTCAACCCTCTTGATTTTTCCCAATTCTTTTTTGCCGATGTCCTTCTCTACATTGCAGCAATGGCACTTGAGCAAGTGAAGGGGATGATCCCATGTGGTTTTCCCCCTGTGCCCTTCACCTTGCTTTTCTCCTTTCTTTTCCTCAAAGGGGCAATTTGGTCTTTTTACCCAAATTTTTCTTTGCCTTAATCAAGTGATCAAACCAAGCAACTGACTATTGATTTGGCTGCCTATGATTGTGCCAGGTCAAGTGGGCCCAGTCCCCCATTCCTCTCTCTCTCATGCAACTTCTTTTCTCTTAGTTGGCATTTTCAAATTTTCTGATTGGCCCCTTATATAATAATCATAACTTTTGCTCTGGTTGTCCAAAAATTGAAGTAAAATATGTTTTAGAATAAAAAAATATGTTCTTTCTAATAGAAATGTTTGCAGTGCCTTATTTCCATGTTTCTGATGATGGATTTTTGAGAATCTAATTAATTAATATAAAATACCCTAAAATGGGTAACTAATTCATCTTAACTCCAAAATTAAGATAAAAATATGTTTTCTCAATCAAGAAAAACTAATAAGTTGATTGGTTTAGGTTTTGGTCTAAAAACTCGATGTTTTCTAAAATGGTTGAGAATCAGGGTTTCATTACATTTATATGAATCTCAAAACCCTAATATATGTGAATAATTTGTAATTAGGCAAAGTTTATCTTGGAAACAAATGGATTGGTGTAGAGTGTTTCTAGGACTTTGAAATAAGGTATGTTTGCATTCCCTATTATTCTTGATGAGCAATAACCTATTTTATTTTTTCTCTTGGTCCAATGGACATTAGCCTACACCATATCGTGTTCTTTTGGAATATATGCTTCATATGAAGTACCGTATATTATTACTGATATTGTGACCATATTATCATATTCAAACATTCTCTTAGTCTCGTACTTATGGTTTGATCATGGTGGAATATTCTTTTGTGAATGTTTTTCTTTGCCCACCTTTGTAGTGGATGTTTATATGGCACATTATGTGATGGCATGGATCCTATGATCCTACTTTATGTTATTGTATGTTCTTATCTCTTTGCTTACTCTTTTGTTATGCATAATGTGGTGACTTATAGTATAATGTACATATGTTCATTATGTGGATGTGAAAATTCCCACATATGAATGCAGATGTGAAAATTCTTGCATATGAAAATATTTAGGGAAGACCTACCTAGGCAGATGTTGACAAACCCTGCCACCCCATATTTTAGAGCACATGTATACCAGACCCTACTCACCCCACATTATTTTTGGTCATTGGGTTATTTCCAACCTATATGTTTATATTGTCTAGTATTATCAAAGGTGAAACACATGGATGCTTTATCTTTATACCTTGCTCTTATTTTTCTCTTTTATTGAGATTCTTTTCTTTTATGCCCAATTGGGTAGTCCTTTAATTTTCTATGGGAAGCATTTTATTTTACATTCTTATTTCATTACATTGCTCAATGTTGTTTTACCATGCACATACCAACTTTTTGATGACACTATCTTTTCTCTTCCTTTCGTTAGGTACACTTCCAACCCTAGGAATAGGTCAAGGAGGAGACAAATAGGTTGGAACAGGGCCACAACAAGTTTAATATGATCTTTGTGGGAGACCTTATTGAACTTGTTAGGTGATCCTCAACTATTCCTATATGTAGTTAGTTTTTCCTTTATATCAACTTGCATGGTGAAAGTCTAGTGATGATAACAAGCTTTGTAATGGTTAGATACATCTTTATATTCCACTGCTACTTTGGTATTATGATACATTCATATTGAATATATTGGTTATCCTCCCTTTTGAGAAAAAAATTATGTTTGTGTTTGGTTTGGGATGTTGCCTTTTTATTTTAGTAGGGAGTGGTTCCCCTCTGGGATCCCACTCCTTACAACTACACGATCTTGAAGAGCAATTATTGAACTAAGTTAAATCAATCACCAACTAGAGAGAAAGAAAGCAATCTTAATTAATTAAGTTCATTCATACATCATTAACTCTAATTAATAATCAATATGAATCAACTACACAATCTTGAAGAGCAATTAGAACTAAGTTAAATCAATCAGTAACAAGAGATAAAGAGAGCAATATTAATTAATTATGTTCATTCTATAGGGAAATAGGGGCAAAGAGAATGGTAGAGGAAACAAAAATTTTATCTATATGTAATCCCCGTTACAACAAGATCACATCAACTACTATGATATTGGAAAGATGGTTTAATAAGTTTATACCTGGTCCTGGAGAAAGTACATTGATTACAACTCATTGCAGTGAAACTATCTTCTAGTTTCTCTTGGATGGTGTATGTGCAACTCTTAGTCTTCACTACAAACATCCAATTTGAATGACATCTACAGTAGCTGCTAGTCTCGCCTCAGACTGTAGGTTGATGTTGTCCTCCTAGTTGTTGACAACAACCTTATCTCCAGTAGAGATGTCCACATGCACCACCTAGAACTCCTATCATTCTATTAGAACAGATAGGAAGGAGTTGTCTCTCCTATTAGTGTACTAGTCACCAAATTGATCTCACACTTCTCTATCCCTTGCTATCCCTCCCTTTAGTGGGTAGGACTTGCTCGGGCTCTTTATTGGTTTCCACAACCAGAGAGGACAACAATTGTCAGAGGCAATTCAGTTTTTTTATGGGAAGCCCACATTACTCCTCTATTTATAGAAGGGGTTACAGTTTGGATCCCCAATCTATGTGGCAGTGGAAGGGACCAAAAGATCTTGAATTTTTGCAACCAGCGACTCTTGAAATATCAGTGGAAAATGCACGATTGGTTTAGAAGTCAGGCAGTCGGTTAATGGCATGAATCGATTGTTTCACATGTTTTCTAATCACACATGATTTTTGCAAAATCATTTCTAATTAATGAAAACAATAATATCTTGTACCAATCTAATTGAACAATTTAAATGAGAAATTTTTCTCACAAATTTGTGAAAGCTTCTAGAAATCTGATCGACCCATCCAATCTGATTGGTTCACTAGGTGAATTGGTTGTCTTGCTCACCTGAGCCAATTGGTTCACCCAGTAAGCCGATTGGTTGGTTCCTAATTCATGTAGAACTCCAGCCAATGCTGTTCCAATTAGTCTAAAACTCCAAATGATCATCTCACTGGGTGAACCAATCGACTAGCAATCCAATCAACTGATTTGTTGCCTGAATTGTATACCTAAATAATTTAGCAATCACTCCAATCTTCATTCAAGATTAAACTCCTCTTCTAGATGAGTTCCTTTATGTGTGACCCTATAGATCCCATATCACGTTGGAAGTGAATGTCCATGACTATCTTATGACATCATAGGTAGAGAGCGGTGTCTGGTCAAACATCAGTGCTACCAAAGAGGATGGATAGTTGGAGAACTACTTTAACCTAAAATCTGTGTAAGGTGTTGTAGTGATTGTATAATTCCTTTATCCCTGATATCCAGAATGAACTTGAGGCATGTAATCATCATCCTCTCAACATTCAATCCATGTTTCTTGAACCAAGAGAAGACTATCTAAGATAATTTGACATCAATATCATATATTTATTCACATTTGTATGCACATGCATTTCTCAATCTCTATTATCAAGTGGTTAGGATATCAAATTATTGTAGGAGGGGAAAATCCCATCTACATCACTCATAGTCAGTCCCCATGTGTCAAATCTTCTCAATCATCACCTTTATGGAAACCCATATTTTAGGATTACATTTGATGATGTCAAAGGATACCCAAAAACATGTGATGAGTTTAGTGATTTTAGGTCTAAAACCACAATACCTTCACTATGAGAGATGACTATGAGCACTAATGATGGTTTCCATGTGGCACTCTCATGGTGGGTCTGTCTGATACATTATTCCCTAACATGTATCTATGTGCTTGGTTTAATATGTTGTATCATGACTAATGAGATTCTACCATCAACCAACCCACACTCCAGTCTTATGTGTTATTGGTGTCTATCTGCCTTCCACAATAACAACTGACCAGGGACATAATAAGAATGTACACACACTTAGCATTTGTATGATCTCATTTTTCAAGCCATGTACATGAAGACATACAACATTGAGTATTGTCATTCTTTAGACATTCATAATGTTTCCTAATTATCTCATAACAAGGTGAAACAAAATGAATTGGAAGCTTGCCTTTACAATTATTAATCAAATACTTTATGTTATATGTCATGTCAATCATCCATGAATCTCATTCTTAGTGATCTAAACTTGTCCACCATGTTTCTACTATCAAGTGCTAATCTGTCGGGTTAGAAACATTTTTCCATTAGTCGGTATATTGCATGTTTCTTAATTGTTTTCCATGAGACGAAACCACTATAATATGGCATCTGATATTCATTGTGTAACAAGTAGCTCCATTGTTGTCATAGTATCACTACTGAGCCATCCATGGTTGGAACATCTATAAGTCCATCATAGGAACTTCTAGATCCATAAAACATCACTTTGGGATCATAATACAAGTATACTCTGCTTCTCTTATAGAATTAATGGCTATCAGTTTGGATCCCTTCCGACTAACAACATTTTCCCTTTAAATCAAACATATTTTATTGCGATCACTTTTGTCATTTTAGAAGATTGCATCGATGTAAACATTTACACCCAACTCTTCCTTTATTGCTATTTCTACTTACTATCAATCTATCCATAAGTATTTCCCAAGTACTAATGGATATGTTTAATGACATTCCAATAACCCTTATTGGAATTTAATATCATCTTTTTATGTCCAATACATACCAGAATATATGTGATAAGTACATTTATAATATTCATGATAGATCCATTGCTACAACCTATGTCATCTTAATCATGTCATTTCATTCTTCACAAGAATTGGAACATATGGTTCATGAAAGAGTAATCTAGATTCTCTCTCATTGAATCCTTCTGTGTTGAACTCTTTCAACAACTTTCTATTTCATGTGCTCAAACTTATGTCGTGGAACATTCAAGAACTATCACCATAGGTCTTGATCCTTATCTCATAGGATGTTTCACTTAATCCTTCATTATTTTAGGTGTTTTCCATGCCAACTATCAATATTCACAATATTGAGATGCTATTCCTCATCATATGAGAAATACTCATATACACTCCCACTAAATCTTTGTAATCACAGACTTCATCTTGTATCTTGAGTCAAGTCAAACTCTTTGACTATCTAATCAAGCCAAAAGATCCATTCTTTGAGATGCTTGTTTAAATTCTAGATGGAAGTTTGTAGTTTATAGACATTATTCATGAAGTTATAAAACCTTTTAGGTTGTGTCACATAAACATCCTCTCATATATTCCTCTTAAGGAATCTGGTCTAAATCTTCATATGGAAAATCCCATAGTCTATTTTAACTACAACAACATGCATGGCAATTGGTAAATAAATTTCTATCATATTCAACAACTTGGATTGATTTGAAAACATTTTAACCAATTTGCCCTTTTACGTTGTCCATGTGGGTCTTTGCCACAAGACCCTATTTGTAAGGACCCTGACCTCCATTTTGGGCTTACCCTGTTTGTTTTGCCTAAACCTTGTGCTTGGTTGCTTGCTAATCACCTTTAGTAGTGATTAGGGTTTGTTTGTGCCTTGTTGAGGGTCGGAGGTGCTACTTGCAAATAACCTAATTTAGGGTTGAAGAGCAAGTTTGTCACCCTGAGAGATGTCTTTCTCTCTCTTTGCTTCCTATAGAGTTGAGAGGGAGGTTTGGGCTCGTGCCTTGAGTTGTCTTGGGCTTTGTTGAAACTTTTTTGGGCCTTGTTTCACCCTTGTTTGGGCCTTGCCTTGCCTTGTTGAGCCTTGTATCAGGAAAGGATGCTTTGTGTCAACCATAGAGTGTCGACCAAGGATGTGTCGGCCAAGATGGAGTGGTGTATCGGGCATGGTATGATATCTGTGTCGGCCTTTGACCTCTTTGACCTTCTTGCTTTGGTTGTGTCACCCTACCTTGGACAAGTGGCTATCCTTTGTAGATGGGTGGCATGGCTTTTGCATGTGTCTTGCAAGGTGGCAAGACGTGTGGAAAAGTGTCCCTTAGTAAGGTGACACCTTGCCTTGGTTCCCCCTTTCATCCTTTTCTATAAATATCTTTCCTTTCTCTTCCTTAGGAACCCTTTAGCTCTTTGTTGCCCTTCTCTTGTTTGGTGCACGACACACCTCCTTTGGAGTGCTTGGTGGCCGATCTCCCCTTGGTAGAGATCTCTTCTTCTTCCTCTTGCTTGGTGGCTGATCTATAGGTGAGCCTTGCTTCCTTGGTAAACATCTTCTATTTCTCCTTAGCATCTCCTTCTCCTTCTTGCTTGGTCTTCGGCAATGGTGGTTATGAGCTTTGTCCCTTTCCTTGAGGTGGACGAAGGTGGTCTGCTTTGGAGCTAGAAGCTTAAACCTTAGAGCTTTGGAGCTTGCTTAAGGCGGGTTACATAAATTCTAGCCCTAGCTATACTACCTTATTTATGTTGCATGATTCATATATGTTGATGATCGACCATTGCATGTTATGTTTCTTGCTCTAGTGCATGTTTTTGATGGTTTATATGCCTTTGGATCTAGTTGGCCGAACCAAAGTTGGGGTTTTTCTTGTTGAGAAATACCCCTTTCTCTCCTTGGTCATGAGAAGTGAGTTTGAGCCTAGTGATATAGGCAATACCCCTCTCTCTTTTAAGTTGATAGGTGAGTCTATATTCTAGTTTCTTAGGCAACACCCTCCTCTCACCATGGATTTGAGAGGTGAGCTCTTAGATATGGGATGACCTAAGTTGAGGTTGATCCTTGTGGTTGCTCGATTTGTGATAGAGGTTGTGCAAAACCCCTCTCTCTTTGCTGTATAGAGGTGAGCCGATCATCTTGATCAAGTAGGGTTTGTTGCTCATGTGCTTGAGGTTGAAGATGAACTTGTCAGGTTGAGCCTTGTGCCTTGCACGATATGTCCTTTTTGTAAGTTCTGTCTGATAGCCACTTGTCTAGGGTTTTACCCTTGGCCGATACACCTAGTTGAGATGGTTGGTTTGGTGCCCAATATGGTTCTATTGGCTTGGGATAGAGCTTGGGTAACACACCTTATATCTTGTGCTCTGAATTATACATCTAGAGGTAAGGTTGTCTGATACCCCTACCTTGTGTTGATCTTTGGCCGGTATGATATGTATTTGAGATGGATGGCTTGGTGCCTGATATGATTTGGCTGATATGGATCCTAGTAAGCTATCCTTGTGTTGGGCGACATGGTTTGGTTTTGGTGATGCCCAATATGGTGATATAGAGAAACCCTAGTAGGTGCCTTAAGTATGTGAAGCTTGACTTAGATGGATGATATGGCCTTCTTGACCTAAGTGGTGTTGTCCCCTTGGCCGATATGATGCTTAGACATCATCTCTGTTTAGTTCCTTGGGTGACACAAGTCGGGTGAGTTTGAGCTGTCCGATATAGGTTGAGTGGAAACCCTAGTTGTTGCTTTGATAAAGGCCAATATGGAGTGCTGCCCTTGTTGACCGATAGGCTTCCTTGAGGTGCTTTTGTGTCACCTGTGTCATGAACATGATGGGAGATACATTGTTGTCTTGGGGCGCCATGATCTCGACCGATGCAGTGGTGAGAATGGTTGCCCAATACAACCCTAATCCTAGCTTGTGTACACAATAGGCCTTTGGCCGACAACCCTATGATGATGCACGATACACCTTGCCTGACACAATGTGAGTTGGTGGGTTGTTTTTGCACGATAGGTGAAGTGATGGGGTTGGCTGATATGGTGGTGAGCTTGCTTAGGGTTGGGAAACCCTAGCCGATATATCCTTTGGTGAGGGTATGACCATACCTGATACATCTTTTGGTGAGGGTTGGCACTGCCCGCCATACCTATAGTGAGGGTTGCAGGAGCTTTGGTGAGGGTTCTGATAACCTGGAATGTATATAGCTGATAGTTCTCTGTTAATAATGATAATACAAGTGATATGGTGTAATCACCTTGAATCATACAACTATGATAATGAGATAAGATGATAGGTTGTGAACTAGGAAGTTTGGAAGGATATGATGTTGCTACACATGATTATGTGACACATGTATATGATCACAAGTATGGGGCATGATATATGCTTATGATTGATAATAAAACAATGATTTCTACAACTTATGTGTAATATACTCATGGATGTTGCTTTATACTTGATAGCATGATAATCCTGTTAATCCATGATGGCTTCAGTTATCTCTATGGATGTGTATACTAACCATGCTGGTATTTTTATGTGGATTCATAGCCTAGTAAAAGCTATGAGATATATGTGCTTGAGTAGCACCATGTGGTAATGAGATAACAAGTTGATAGGTCTGAGGACCTGATATAAGGCTGAGTTCCTAGTTGAGGTGTTATCCTCTGATGATGAGATAAGGGATGCATTCCCAGAATGCTAATGCATGATTATGATGCCTTGAGATGCATTGGTTCATATAACGAGGGATTGATGTCCCATGACAGTATGATGATGGAAATAATAATGTAATTCTATAAGACTATGTTTATACTTTGGTTGCCTCAACAATTGGCTTAAAATATACTAATTAATTATAGATGAACATATCATGTAGTTTTCCCTGGCCATAGATACATCATCATTAGTATCATGGTGATGGTGAAATAGGTTTATCCTGCGAGATTTGCCTGGAGCGCATATTTTTGAATATGTGAGGTTTTCCCCTAGCCTAAAATAGGAGGAATCTGAGTACCACTGTGAATATATGGAGTATGGTAAATAGACCCATGGCTTAGGATATGTGATGATGAGAATGATGCATTCATGGATAGGATGTATGAACTAGCACCTGTGTCAAGGTGAGCTAGAGATATGGGTAGCTTGCGGTGACCCTGAGGTTGAGGCCATATAAGCATGAGACTGTAGTCCTGCTTTGGTTTTCATGCACTGACCACGAGGTGGTGAGGTCATGGAGTCCGACTCTCCCATTGACCTTGTATGGCACCGGTGTTTGGGCTTCGCAGCCAAAGGTTGGATTTGAGCAGGGACAACTCACTTCCTCAGGGCATAATAAAATATAATCTAGCCGAATAGTATATCTTGCTTAAAGCAAAACACAGAACATTGATTGAGGCCTTGCTTATATAGCTGATCTTGTTATACCTTGCAGTTATATGTACGATCTTTATATTTTGTGAGAAGTTCTTATAAAGCGTATCTTGTCAATCATGTTCCATAAAGGAAATCTGAATAAAGGGGTCATGAATATCTTGGCAAGAATGATGGGAATAATGGTCTTTCTCAATATACTACTCTTGTTATATGATTTATCAGTTATTTGCTTTTATTGCTTTAATCTTCTGAGGTTTTATAGTTTCAGTGGGGAGTTATGTTTCTTGTTGGGACTGTGTGTCTCACCCCATTGGTTTACAACCTTTTTAGGTGATCGCTCTAAACGTGGTGGTGGTCGTGAGGTTGCGTCCAAGAAGCAAGAAGAGCAGTAGAAGGCAAGAGATGGACATGCTACTGTTTTGGTGGTTTTTTAGTAGAGACCTAGAGTCATCCCTGTATTCTCAGGTCCTCGGAGGTGTTTGACGATGTTTCATGATGACCAGCTATTGTAATTTTGTACATCCTGCTGCTGGTCGTACGTGGCCCGTTATGTATGTATAAACAAGTGATGAACTCTGGTGCTGATAGTACAACTGGGTCTGATAAGATGGGGACATATATCAGAGCTTGTAATATTTTTATAACATGTTTCTCTATAGGATCTGGATGCAAAAGTTCTCTTATGTATGCTTTCCGCAATCAGTTTTAAATAACTCGTGTTTTCCGTAATATGTGGTTCTACACATTTTCACGTGTCATCTCGCTTTCTGTGTGATGGCGGGGTGTCACAGTTAGTTTGGTATCAAATCTCTAGGTTCACTGAGTCTACAAGGATCTAGGACTAGGTTTGTGTCTGTTCTTGTGAGTTTTCCAGATTTTCTTACAATAATCTTCTTTCCTCAGTGGAATATAAAGCTTAAAGATGTCTGAAAACCATGAAGAACATGCTGCCGAGAGCAGCGAGGCTACATCAGTTGATGGAGCTAGAGTACATGCACATGAAAATTGGGTGCCTGAGGATCTCCAACTTGACCCAACCATTCTTGAAAACCCTGCCTACCAATAGCTTATGGGGCAGTTGATGGCTACAATGAATCACATGGTGGAAAGAGTGCCAGTGCCTCTGCCAAGAGCACATGGTCCCCATGGTGAATCATCAGGCATTGGGAAGACCTTTGAGCGGCTTCGCCGAGTTAGAGCTTCGAATTATGTTTTAACGGCTGATCCAATGGATGCAGATCTGTGGCTGAAAAGTCTTGAGAAGGCCTTCCAGATCCTCAAAATCCCCAAAGCAGACAAAGTCAAGCATGCTGTCTACCTTCTGAAGGGTAGTGCTGGCCGTTGGTGGGCCATTGAGGAGGAGAAGTGACCTGGTGAGATGATCGGTTGGGAGGTTTTCCGGTGAGAATTTGTCAGTAGATACTTTCTAAAGATGTACCTGGATGAGAAGATCAACCAGTTTGAGTGTCTCCTCCAATGATCGATGAACATCACTGAGTATGAAGCCAAGTTTATGGACTTGCTGAGGTTTTGTCCTCACATGGTGGCGATAGATGATGAGCAGATCAGGCGGTTTGAAAAAGGTTGGAGTGCTGAGCAGTCGACACCTGCTGCTGCTTTGGAAAATCGGGAGCAGTTTTCCATGTTTGTGGAGTCCGTCCGCAAGATTGAACGGTTTGTTAGGGAGAAAAGGGAGTCCATGACCAGGAAAAAGCCTGCTCAGTTCCAGGGATAGAGATTTGGTGGCTTCAAGAAGCCAAGGTTTTCGACACCTTCCGTAATGTAGAGTTTGCGTACACCATCTCAATGGTCTCCAAGTAAGGGAAGAGGGAGTGTATTTTCTCTATCCAAAGCACACAATACCACTTCAGTGATAGTGACAGGGCCATCAAGGCCACAGATAGAAGGCATGTCATGTTATCATTGTGGACAAACTGGGCATTTGAGGTCAAATTGCCTAAGGAGAGATGTTGAAGTAACACAACAACCAAGACAGAGTCAACAAGTGTCAGCCAGATAGCAGTCTAGTAGGTGAGGATGTGGTCAAGTGTTACAAGCAGGATCGTATGCTCAAGGAAGCAGAGGGCAAGGATGATAACAAGTAACAACTCGATTCTATGCTATGAGTCAGTCAGAGGCGATAGTCAACCCGCGAGTGGTGGCAGGTCAGATGGAGTTATTTCATTCTGATTTGTCTTCTTCTTGCTTTATATCTGTTCTGGTTGACCCAGGTGCTACACACTCTTTTATCACACATACTCTACTTGATAGTTTTCCTTTACCTGTTAGTTGTAAGAAAGATAGCCTATTGTTAGAAACCTCTCTCGATGGTTCCTTGATGCTTCAAGAGGAGTGTCCATCTTATGTCCTATCTTTCTCAGGACATAGTATACAAGTGGATCTTATACCGCTTAATATGCATGAATTTGATGTGATCCTTGGGATGGATACCTTAGAGAAGTATAAGGTTGTGTTGGACTGTGGTTCCAAGCAGGAAGTGTTTGATGACGATAGAGAAAAGTGGATCTTCCAAGGAGATAGGAAGATTCTCCCGACGTGTTTAGTGTCAGAAATGGTGGCAGAGAAGTTGTTGCGGCAAGGTTGTAAGACATTCTTAGCTCATGTTGTGGATACCAAGGCAAAAGGTCCTAGCCTTGAGGAGGTGACGATTGTCTGAGAGTTTGCAGATGTGTTTCCTGATGAGTTTCTAGGTGTTCCCCCACCCCGAGAGATTGATTTTGAGATCAATCTGGTGCCAGGAACACAATTAGTTGCTCAGACACCATACCAGATGGCTCCAGCCAAGATGGCAGAACTCAAGAAGCAGTTACAGGAGTTGTTGGACAAAGGTTTCATCAGACTGAACACATTGTCGTGGGGTGCTCAGGTCCTATTTGTAAAGAAGAAGGATGGGTCGATGCAGTTGTGTATAGATTACCGAAAGTTGAACAAAGTCACGATCAAGAACAAGTACCCATTTCCGAGGATAGACGATCTGTTTGATCTGTTGCACGGTGCTACGGTGTTCTCAAAGATCGATCTACGATCTGGATATCATCATTTGCAAATTAAGGATGATGACATACCAAAGTCAACTTTTAGGACGAGGTATGCTCACTTCAAGTTCATGGTTATGCCGTTTCGGCTAACCAATGCACCTGTTGCTTTCATGAATCTGATGGACAGGGTGTTTTGTATGTTTATAGATCAGTTTGTTGTAGTTTTTATAGATGATATATTGATCAAGAGCATCAACAACATCTTCGACAAGTGTTGACTCTTCTTCGCCAACATCAGTTGTATTCCAAGTTTAGCAAGTACGAGTTCTAGTTGAAAGAAGTGATTTTCTTGGGTCACGTGATATCTACTGAGGGAGTCAGAGTAGACCCCAAGAAGTCTGTAGTTTTATGGGTTTGGCAGGATACTACCAGAGGTTTATCAAGGACTTCAGTGTGATCGCATTGCCGATGACAAAGTTGACCAGGAAGGATGTACCTTTTGTCTGGGATGATCATTGTCAGCAAGCTTTCCAATGTTTGAAGGAGAAGCTGACTAGTGCTCTAGTGCTAGTGTTGCTAGAGCCTGGGAAAGGCTATGTTGTTTTCTGCGATGCTTCTAAGAAGGTCCTAGGATGTGTGCTGATGCAGGAGGATCATGTGGTTTCCTTTGCTTCACGACAGCTTAAGAGACATGAGGAGAACTATCCGACACATGATTTGGAGTTGGCAGTGGTGGTGAATGCGTTAAAGATTTAGAGGCACTATCTTTATGGGGAAGTATGTGAGATCTTTATAGATCATAAGAACTTGAAGTACATCTTTTCACAGAGTGAGCTGAACATGCGACAACGTCGTTGGATGGAGCTAATCAATTATTATGATTGCACCATTGAGTATCATCCTGGTAAGGCAAATGTGGTAGCTAAAGCGCTTAGCAGAAAGTCTTCTTCTCTCCCCACAAAGAAGGCACAGTTGAATTCCTTGATATACCATAGGAGGAATATGGTTGTCTCCTTGCGGCAGATGAATGTACAGTTGGAAGTTTCCTTGTTGGCAGGACTGTTGGCACTGATGCAAGTCAAGCCTACACTGAGACAGCAAATCAAAGATGCACAACAGGCAAATGATGCAGTGCAGTTGATTAGGTCAGAGCTCGGCAGCGAAAAGCATGATGGGTTCCATGAGTCCGAGGATGGACTAGTTTGACATCATGGTAGGATGGTGGTCCCTGATGTTGATAATCTAAGAAAGCTAGTACTTGAGGAAGCACACACATTAATGTATGCTATGCATCCCGGAGTCACCAAGATGTATCATAATCTGAAGGATCTGTATTGGTGGTCTGGCTTGAAGAAGGATGTAGCTGAGTTTGTGGCTAAGTGCGTAGTATGTCAGCAAGTTAAAGCTGAGCATCAGAAGATAGCAGGTATGTTGCAACCAATGTCGATACCATAATGGAAATGGGATCATATAACCATGGATTTCATAGTTGTTCTACCAAAGACAGCTAGGAATCATGATTCCATTTGGGTAATAGTGGACAGGCTAACAAAATCTACTCATTTCATACTAGTAAAGACGACATATACATCATAGAAGCTTGCTCAGGTGTATGTAGATGAGATAGTGTGTTTACATGGTGTACCAGCAATGATAGTCTTCGACGGAGGTCCTCCATTCATGAGTCGTTTCTGGGAACAGTTGCACAAAGCATTGGGAACGTAGTTGAGATTCAGCATCGCCTTCCACCCATAGATGGATGGACAATCAGAAAGGACTATTCAGACTTTGGAGGATCTTCTCCGAGCTTGTGTTTTGCAGTTCCTAGGCTGTTGGGACGTGCATCTCAGTCTGATAGAGTTCACATACAATAATAGTTACCAGTGGAGCATTGACATGGCTTCTTATGAGGCTCTATATGGAAGGAAGTGCAGATCCTCTTTATGGTGGTATGAGTCTGGTGAGTATCAACTTTTGGGTCCTGAGTTAGTGCAACAGACAATAGAAAAGATCAGAGTGATACAACAACAGTTGAAAGCAGCACATGACAGACAAAAGTATTATGTAGATAATCGTCGACGACGTTTAGAGTTCTAGGTGGGAGACAAAGTGTATCTCAAGGACTCACCTTAGAAAGGTGTGCTGAGGTTTGTCCAGAAAGGAAAGTTGGCACCCAGGTATATGAGGCCAGATCTGGTGATAGCACGTGTGGGCAAGGTAGCTTACAAGTTAGAGTTGCCGCCAGAGTTGCACATGTTACATATGGGGTTCCATGTCAGCATGCTGAAGAAAAGTCACCCAGACACAGGGACAATGATACGGCCAGTTGAGGTTGAGCTTGATGAAGATGTGACCTACAAGGAAGGACCAGTAACAATCCTTGACAAAAGAGTAAAGAGGTTGAAGAGAAAAGGCCTAGTTCTACTGAAAGTTCTTTGGCATCATCATGGCATTGAGCAAGCCACGTGGGAGATTGAGGAAGAGATGAGGCGGAAGTATCCCTCACTTTTCTCTTCAGATTTTGGGGGAGAAATCCCTTTGTAGAGGTTTATGGCTTGTAAGGACCTTGACCTCCGTTTTGGGTTTACCCTATTTGTTTTGCCTAAACCTTATGCTTGGTCGCTTGCTAATCACCTTTAGTAGTGATTAGGGTTTGTTTGTGCCTTGTTGAGGGTCAGAGGTGCTACTTGCAAATAACCTAAGTTAGGGTTGAAGAGCAAGTTTGTCACCCTAAGACATGTCTTTCTCTCTCTTTCCTTCCTCTAGAATTGAGAGGGAGGTTTGGGCTCGTACCTGGAGTTGTCTTGGGCTTTGTTGAAGCTCTGTTGGGCCTTGTTTCACCCTTGTTTAGGCCTTGCCTTGCCTTGTTGAGCCTTGTATCAGGCAAGGATGCCTTGTGTCGACCATAGAGTGTTGGCCAAGGATGTTTCTGCCAAGATGGAGTGGTGTATCAGGCATGGTATGATATGTGTGTCGGCCTTTGACCTCTTTGACCTTCTTGCTTTGATTGTGTCACCCTACCTTGGACAAGAGGCTATCCTTTGTAGATGGGTGGTATGGCTTGTGCATGTATCTTTCAAGGTGGTAAGACATGTGGACAAGTGTCCCTTAGTAAGGTGACACTTTGCCTTGGTTCCCCCTTTCATCTTTTTCTATAAATATCTTTCCTTTCTCTTCCTTAGGAACCCTTTATCTCTTTGTTTCCCTTCTCTTCTTTGGTGCACGACACACCTCCTTTGGAGTGCTTGGTGGCCTATCTCCACTTGGTAGAGATCTCTTCTTCTTCCTCTAGCTTGGTGGCTAATCTATAGGTGAGCCTTGCTTCCTTAGTAAACATCTTCTCTCTCTCCTTAGCATCTCCTTCTCCTTCTTGCTTGGTCTTCGGCCATGGTGGTTATCAGCTTTGTCCCTTTCCTTGAGGTGGCCGAAGGTGGTGTGCTTTAGAGCTAGAAGCTTAAAGCTTGGATCTTTGGAGCTTGAGGATCTTGCTTAAGGCAGTTTACATAATTTCTAACCCTAGCTATACTACCTTTTGTATGTTGCATGATTCATATATGTTGATGATCGGCCATTACATGTTATGTTTCTTGCTCTAGTGCATGTTGTTGATGGTTTAAATGACTTTGGATCTAGTTGGCCGAACCATAGTTGGGGTTTTCATTGTTGAGCAATACCCCTTTCTCTCCTTGGTCATGAGAAGTGAATTTGAGCCTAGTGATATAGGTAATACCCCTCTCTCTTTTAAGTTCAGAGGTGAGTCTATATTCTAGTTGCTTGGGCAACACCCTCCTCTCACCATGGATTTGAGAGGTGAGCTCTTGGATATGGGATGACCTAAGTTGAGGTTGATCCATGTGGTTGCCCAATTTGTGATAGAGGTTGTGCAAAACCCCTCTCTCTTGGTTGTAGAGAGGTGAGCCGATCATCTTGATCAAGTAGGGTTTTTTTCTCATGTGCTTGAGGTTGAAGATGACCTTGTCGGGTTGAGCCTTGTGCCTTGCAAGATTTGTCATTTTTGTAAGTGTTTCCCGATAGCCTCCTGTCTAGGGTTTTACCCTTGGCCGATACACCTAGTTGAGATGGTTGGTTTGGTGCCAAATATGGTTCTTTTGGCTTGGGATAGAGCTTGGGTGACACACCTTATATCTTGTGCTCTGAACGATACATATTGAAGTAAGGTTGTTCGATACCCCTACCTTGAGTTGATCTTTGGCCTATATGATATGTAGTTGAGATTGATGGCTTGGTGCCCGATAAGCTTTGGCCGATATGGAGCCTAGTAAGCTATCCTTGTGTTGGGCGACATGGTTTGGTTTTGGTGATGCCCGATATGGTGGTATAGAGAAACCCTAGTAGGTGCCTTAAGTATGAGAAGCTTGACTTAGATGGACAATATGGCCTTCTTGACCTAAGTGGTGTTGTCCCCTTGGCCGATATGATGCTTAGACAACATCTCTATTTGGTTTGTTGGGTGACACAAGTCAGCCTGGTATGGGGTGAGTGGAAACCCTAGTTGTTACTTTGATAAAGGCCGATATGGAGTGCTACCCTTGTTGACCGATAGGCTTCCTTGAGGTACTTTTATGTCGCCTGTGTCATGAACATGATGGGTGATACAGTGCTGGCTTGGGGCGCCATGATCACGGCCGATACAGTGGTGAGAATGGTTGTCTGATACAACCCTAACCCTAGCTTGTGTGCACAATAGGACTTTGGCCGACAGCCCTACGATGATGGACGATACACCTTGCCTGACACCATGTGAGCTGGTGGGTTCTTGTTGCACGATAGGTGAAGTGATGGGGTTGGATGATATGGTGGTGAGCTTGCTTAGGGTTGGGAAACCCTAGCTGATACATCCTTTGGTGAGGGTATGACCATACCCGATACATCTTTTGGTGAGGGTTGGTGCTGCCTTCCATACCTATATTGAGGGTTGTAGGAGCTTTGGTGAGGGTTCTGATATCCCAGAATGTATATAGCTGATAGTTCTCTATTAATAATGATAATACAAGTGATATGGTGTAATCACCTTGAATCCTGCAACTATGATAATGAGATAAGATGATATGTTATGAACCAGGAAGTTTGGAAGGATATGATGTTGCTACACATGATTATGTGACACATGTATATGATCACAAGTATGGGGCATGATATATGCTTATGATTGATAATAAAACTATGATTTCTACAGCTTATGTGTAATATACTCATGGATGTTGCTTTATACTTGATAGCATGATAATCCTGTTAATCCATGATGGCTTCAGTTATCTCTATGGATGTGTATACTAACCGTGCATGTATTTTTATGTGGATTCATAGCCTGGTAAGAGCTATGAGATGTATGTGCTTGAGTAGCACCATGTGGTAATGATATAACAAGTTGATAGGTCTGAGGACCTGCTATAAGGCGGAGTGCCTAGTTGAGGTGTTATCCTCTGATGATGAGACAAGGGATGCATTCCCAGAATGCTAATGCATGATTATGATGCCTTGAGAGGTAGTGGTTGATATAATGAGGGATTGAGGTCCCAGGATAGTATGATGATGGCAATAATGATGTAATTATATAATAATATGTTTATACTTTGGTTGCCTCAACAATTGGCTTAAAATATACTAATTATTATAGATGAACATATCATGTAATTGAAGGTGACTCCACTAGCTTTCCCCCAGTGGCTGCCGCTGGGGGGAGGGAGCGTCTCTCTGACGCTTGCCTCCCCCTGGCCTCTAACAGTCTCCGAGTATTTGTGCGAAGCATTGTCTTGGCAAAAGGAGACCGTGCTGGGCGCCGCCTCGGGCGTGTTGGTTGGATGGAGATGAGCGGCGCCGTGCGATTCCGCGTTTGGTCCAGAGCTTGGCATTTCGTCTAGGGTAACTCCATACCGTTCAAGTGAGATGGTTGGAGAGAGCCGCTCCCAGCCAGATCTGGATTCACGGTGGTGCTTCATCGTGCTGGTGACGACAGGGTTTACCCCCCAACCTCTCCAGCACCTTCTTCTTCTCCTCCGAGGGTACCTAGGCTAGCCTGGGTGGCGTTGGCTCGATTCCGTCCAAAGCCGTGGTGTGTGGGTTTTGGTGGCACGCTCCTTCTACCAGTGATGGTGGAGCTGTGGTGTAGAGCCCGTCTAGGATGGCCAGGTGTGGTCTCACCCGTGGCGATTGGGGCTTTCTGCTGTTGTGATTTGGGTCGTCCTTTTACTGATCGACAATGCCTAGTCGTAGTCAGGGGACTCTGGATGGCGATCCTGCTACGGTTGGTTCGAACACCTTCCTGGTGTTTGACGCTTTGCCTCGATGCATTCAGGTGCATCATGAGGTTTGGGCTCGTGAGGGAGGCGGGTTCCTCTGCTCTTCTCCTTTGTCCTCGATGCTGTTGTTTGTAGGTTACATCTCAGTCCCTCTTGTTGTTGTGTGCCTGTAAGAAACAAAAGTTGTACATGGGCTGGCTCTTTTTGCTGCGAGGTTGTGCACCCCCAAGGTGTTTGACCTTATGCTTCTCGGAGCTTTCTCCTGGTAAAGCCATCAGCAAGGAGCTGCTGGGGTCAGATCCTCCATCTTGATCTCCCTTTCCCTACTGGGGGTAGGAACACCCTTTAGGTGTTGACGAGCAACCTCTCTGTGAGGGCGGCTACTGTTCCTATTGCAGGATATCAACATGTTGTTTGTGTGGTTTCGGGTGTTTGTTGAATCCCCTAATTGTTGGCATTGGATCACACATTGTGGGTGCATCTATTAGATAGTTGGTGTAACATACTCGAACCTATGCCCATAGAATTATCCCCCCATCTTTTTAGAATACTTTTTAATTGGTAGTTGTAAATTATTTCATCTTTGATTCAGAACATATGGATATTAATTAATGACAAATGGTAAAATGATTTGTACATGCCTCCAACGTAGAGAGTTTAAAGATACAATAATCATAATATATTCAAGAATAGGATTTGATGCACAAAAATATCGATAATAAGATTCCCTCGAACTCGACAATCCTGAATATTCCTAGGGGTGTAATATGGAAGATATCAACTTAATTGGTAACAAGATGTCACATTTGGTTATTACTTGGAAATCATGCCTTAAAAGAACACATTACATACTAATAATAAGATAGTACACCCAATGATCTTAAAAGGTAAAATTGACGTTACATTGGGATTCCTCATATCCTATTTAGTCTACTTAGCTAATCGTATAGCCTTTGGGTGACGTTTACTCATTTAATTCATTTAGTAAAGAAAACCATTAAAGACCTAAGGATAATTTCCATTAATCACCTCCGTGAGTTTACTACCCTAACGCATCGTTTCATTTTTTTAGTCTAGGCATAACGTATGACTTACCCTCCGCTTTACTTGCCATCTTCTTCGTGATGACTTCAGAAACCCATCTAGTGATCGACCGTTTCTCTTGCCCCTCCTCAGTCCATCTTCCTCTCCATCTTTATGACTCTCATCAGGGTTGGACACATCTGCAAACAGCCATTGAGCAGAATATAACAGTCATAATCCTCCCTCTCCATCTTCCTCCTCTTCCCCATGGCTAATAGCATATAAACCTAACCGATGTTCCCTGGTCCTCCACCACCACCACTTAGGGAGGTACTGCCAGGCTGCCTCCCCCTCTGCCTCATCTCTTCCATGTATGCCATATCAACTTCCTCCTCCAGTAGCGCCAACGCCACCACAGACCATCGGTGCAACCGGAAACTACCCATGTAGCCACCAGCACAATCGGATCTACTTCCCCTTTCCCCCGCCTCGCCAACATATCCAGCCTATCAAATCCCTTGTCCGGCTTACAGCATGAGACAACAGTCCCAAACACTACCTCCAGCGGTGCCATTATAGATGGGAGCATTTGTCGTCCGACATCAGCTCGATCCTCCTCATCCTGCTGCTGCCTACGTTGCTCAATAGACTCTCCAGCACAGACCCAACGATCACGAAGGCCATCTGCAATAGCAGTGTCCTTGTGTAGACTGCAACCATGACCAAGTTGCCCATCGGTCGTCGCAACAACCTCTCGCCTCCTCCTTGTTTTCCTCTGGCTCACCATGGTGACGATCTGCAACCCGGTCACACCGACAACCATCATCTTCAACCCTGAATCAATCACCACCACCCACCAAATGCTTTAGGCCTTGCTGTGATGGATCTTGGTATGACAAAACCCCCTTCCACCTTCACCGAGCACCCAGCCACATGCTGCGCCTACACCACCGCACCAACCTGAACACAACCAATTGGCCGAATCCATGTTGACCCTCCTCCTCCAACGACAAACTGCACCTCACATAAAGCTTGTCCATCCATGGAAGGAAGCACAACCTGGGCCTAATCTCCTTAGACAGACTGTCAACATACCACATTAGCCTCTGACACCGAACTTCACGACTGATGTAGGAGTTGCAGATTTATGGACCACAATGATCACGGTCTAAAGTGGCCAACACCATCCCCGAGCCCTACCTTGTCACGATGAAGGTTACCCCATCATTTACCCTCGTCGTTGCAGACAGTGCCAAGGATGCATGGTGTTCTCCAACCTCATTGCTTGGGCTTGCAATAATCTTCAAGCTATTGCTACTGCATGTGACCCTTCTCATATACCCGCAACACATCGTCACCTATAGGTAAGTGACTCTGAATTAGTAGCACGCACTTAATTATCATATATTAATCATG
Source organism: Alisma plantago-aquatica (assembly GCA_963693085.1). Classification (NCBI taxonomy): domain Eukaryota; kingdom Viridiplantae; phylum Streptophyta; class Magnoliopsida; order Alismatales; family Alismataceae; genus Alisma; species Alisma plantago-aquatica. Next base: position 365,152,708 of record OY856411.1, on the reverse strand, counting down.
TAATATACATGTTACACATTAGTTAGCCGACCCATTCCATGCCTTTTATATAAGTATACACATATCTAGCTTTGATACAAAGATGTATATATAAATAGATATAGTGTAGCTGTAAATGGAAAGTTTTCAACCTTGTCAATCTAATATCCTAGTGTTTGGCACTCAGGTAATATGTGTGTGTTAATAAGCCGTTAGGTGATGATTCATGATTTCAGTAGTTATTAATTTAGAGTAACAATCCCATATTTTCATAAGTCTAGAACCCTATATATATGTATGTATATTTATATATGTACACATTTATAAGTGGAATCTAGAAATAAAACAAAGAGCTATGAAGCCGATAAATCTAGACTTATCTGAATGGAATATAATGTAATGTGGGAAAAAAGACTATGTAGAATATGATTAGCATGAATACCAAAACATTGTTTCTGGTGTGTACTTATTAGTTTCTTTATATTTACAATAAAAGGTGTATAAGTAATCACATATGAGTGTGTTTGAGAACTAGCTCGAGATTCACATAATAAGAGCATTTTAGAAAATATACTTTATGTGGGTTAGATATTTGACCCTAGTTCACAAAACTTATACTATACATTACATCTCTTGTGTTGGGGGAATGTATGTTATCATCCACACACTATAATGTATCATGGACACACTTAGACTTAGGCAACCGAGGATGAACATAATAATAGATATCTAATAAATCATATGGTGATTGGGACTAGATAAGAAAAACATGAAAACCTATAATACAAATGTTTACACATGTCCATTTTATTTGACTGAGACACCCAATGCTTACTAGGATGAATAGCTGACTTTGGAGGACTATTGAGTTAATGTTTAACCATGAAGATAAGGTATGTACTCCTTCCTATTTATTACTGGGCAATTATATGACTAAATTTCCCCATAATGAGGCATCTTTTGAAATACTTGTTCTTATTCCATTTGTTGGACAGTTCATATACTTTTAGTTGGATTTATTATTCTTTTGAAATTATTATCATATTGAATTGGGTTAATGACCCCATATGCTATTGTGGTTACATCATGCCACATGTTTGTGAAAGGTACATCTTGCCACTCTATTTATGCATGTTAGATAATTCGACTAGTTTAACTATCGTAGACGCTTATGCGTAACCATTAGGGCGCGCTACATCCGCCCGGGGTGTGCTACTTCCACCTTTTTATATACAGAGGTGTGCTACTTCCGCCTAGGGTGCGCTACTTCCACCCATTTTTACTTAGGTCAATGACTCAGTGGTGTCATGGCCCTACTATAGTTACTATAGTCCAATATATCTACATGTGAACTGTTATGATTGTTGTGATATTGTGAATGGTTAATGGCAAGATGTGTTATTTCAATTGTTTATTTATAATGCCTCATTCTTTTGAAAATTCCTTCTTTTGGTACTTCTCATTGAAACTTACCTAGATTTAATGGCCCCTTTTGATGGGAACATCTTACTTTACTTTTTAAATGCCCTAGTTAGTCTTTTAACGTACATACTCAGCTTTTACTGATACATATCTTGTTTTCCTATTATTCTGGGTGTTCCCTCCACCCAGGTGTAGGTGTTCTACGGGACAGAGATTCAGGATGATTGTGAGCTAATTGGTGGATAAAAGGACAATTTGAGATAGCCTTGTTACCCTCTGTATATGGGCATATGTGTGAATAGATGTAATCTTTTCATTCTTTGTACCACCTTTAGGGTGAGAAAGTTATGTACATGAGCACATTTTGTAACTTTGTAAATAGTAATGTTTTCCGCTGCTTAATTATTTCACGGCTCATGTTTTTACCATTGAGTGGGCCCTCTATCGGGTCCCACTCTTTACAGTTGGTACCGTGCCAAGAATGAAAGGATTGTTTCTAACCTCTTAGGCTCGCAGCTCTCTATCGGTGGAATATGATGGTTCTGGTGCTCTGAGAAGACCTGAAGCTAGTGATTTTGTTCCTGGCAGGGTTACCCGGTGGATGTCCTATTATAATTTGTTGCTACTTTTTGTGGGTGGGCTTATTGCATGTATTTGCAGGTTGTAGTAGATAGTTCTCCTGGTAGTATTTCCTGGTCTTAGTCTTATTAGTTTGATTTCTTCTCTGTGACTGCTATATCTATATCCAGTGTAATACCCCCTGCGTGGGGTATATGATCCTTGGTCAAGCTTTTTGCTCTGTGTGATGTAATGGGGTACTCAGTGCCCAAAGTTTTGGTTTTATAGTAACACACTTTTTGACCGACCAAAAAAAACATATCATGTAGTTTGCCCTAGCCATAGATCTATCATCGTTAGTATCATGGTGATGGTGAAACAAGTTTATCCTACGTGATTTGCCTGGAGCGCATATTGTTGAATATGTGAGGTTTTCCCCTAGCCTAAAATAGGAGGAATCTGAGTACCATTGTGAATATATGGAGCATGGTGAATAGACCCATGGCTCAGGATATGTGATGATGAGCATGATGCATTCATGGCTCGGATGTATGAACTAGCACCTGTGTCAAGGTGAGCTAGAGATATGGGTAGCTTGCAGAGCTGACCCTAAGGCTGAGGCCATATAAGCATGAGATTGCGGTCCTGCTTTGGTTTTCGTGCACTGGCCACGAGGAGGTGAGGTCATGGAGTCCGACTCTCCCATTGACCTTGTATGGCACCGGTGTTTGGGCTTCGCAACCAAAGTTTGGATTTGAGCAGGGACAGCTCACTTCCGCAGGGCATAATAAAACGTAATCTAGCCAAATAGTATATCTTGCTTAAAGCAAAACACGGAACATTGATTGAGACCTTGCTTATATAGCTAATCTAGTTATACCTTGCAGTTATAAGTACAATCTTTATATTTTGTGATAAGTTCTTATAAAGCTTATCTTGTCAATCATGTTCCATAAAGGAAATCTGATTATAGGCCTCATGAATATCTTGGTAAGAATGATGGGAATAATGGTCTTGCTTAGTATACTGCTCTTGTTATATGCTTTATCAGTTATCTACTTTTATTTCTTTAATCTTCTGAGGTTTTATAGTTTTGACAGAGAGTTATGTTTCTCACTGGGACTGTGTGTCTCACTGTTGTGTGAATTATATGTCATCTTCTCACATGTTATCACACACAAATTTGGTTCATTCTGATATAATTCAGTCTCTTTTCGTATTACTTTTTCCATCTTTTTGTTATTCTACTTATTCCATAACTTGCATTGTAGATTTACCACAAAAAGAACTGAATTCAGATGTTCTTTCTGCTGAAACAGCAGAATGCACGGTGTGCAAGTCAAAATGCATGGCGTGCGCCGTTCCATAGAAAGATCGGTTCGCTCAAACAGCAGAATGCACGGCGTGCAAGTAAAAATGCACAACGTGTGCCATTCCAAAGAAAGACTGGTTCACTCAAACAGCAGAATGCACAATGTGCAAGTCAAAATGCACGACATGCAAGTCAAAATGCATGGTGTGTGCCATTCCAGAGAAAAATTGGTTCATTCATCCAAAAGAATGCACGGCGTGCATGGAGAAAACGCACGGCGTGCAAGTTTCCAGAAGTGCATAGAAGGACGAACGCACGACGTGCACACCGGTGCACGGCGTGCACCTGGAACGCAAGCTGCTAAAGAAATGTTATGGAAGTCACACGATGTGCAAATCCTCAGCTCACGCTGTGCACAGATCAGCCCGATGCAAACTACACTGTAGGTGCACGACATGCACCCAAAATGCACGGCGTGCACCTGTCACTTTCAGAAATATGTAAATTTAGAATTCAATTTTAAAAGGAGGGAAGGCAAGGGATAGTTACGTTTGGTCATTTGAAGAGTATCTCTTGTCCCAGAGCTAGAGGAGAGCAGAGGAAGGTGAATTTGGAGAGATCCAAGATGGTTTCTTGCACAAGGAGACCATTTCTTCTTCTCCACTTCTCCATTGTCTTCTTTAAGATGCAACCAAGCTTCCCCAACTCCGAGCAACTTCTTGGGAGAGGAGTTAGTTCATCTTGGAGCAACTAAAGAAGGGGAATTTCATCCTCAAGCCGTAATTCTTCCTTCTTGTGGTTACATCTTTAGTTCTCTTTGTCTTTTCCTTTCTAAACCATGTCTAGAACTGAAATTTCTGTAGCAGATCTGTTGTACATCATTATGGACGAGTAGACTCCTTTTTCTTGGGCATGGGAGAGTAAATCCCATGTCATAGCATGTATGGAACAAGTAACTTCATACTAAATACATTTGTTTCTTGTTTCCTAACCATAAAAGTGCCATTTAACTCTTCTTCTTGCATGTATTGTTGGCCACCTTATGTGCATATTTTCTGCCTTCTTGCTTGATCTGAAAAGATAAGTAGGAATGTATGGAGGTGCTCTTCTTGGCAACTTTTCCTCTTCTACGAGAGTAGAGAGGGATGAGTTGAGGAACTGTTTGTGATAAAAAATGAAATTCATACACGAGAGTGTTGTTTTGAGTTATGATCGTTGCATTTGCACCGGGAGGTGAAATGTAACACAAATTTTCCTTGAAACATGACCTTATGTATGTTTAAATTATTGTTTTCCCTTGATTGCTATGATATGTGAATGAAATCCTAATGTCCAAGATTCCTAATAATTCTGAAATCGAACTTCTTTTTGTGGTTCTTACTTGCTAATTAAAATCTGAATTTCCTGTAGTTAAAATCTAAATTTTATGCTTTTAGACAAATCTTCTCTACTCTTTAATATCGGTCTAGATTGTTGAACTTTAGTATTGTTGTGCTCAATTAAGTTAACTAAGCTCCTTGTGTTCGACCTTGACTATACTACCTCCGTATACTTGTGGAGTTTGGTTAAGTTGAGTAAACTATCCTTTACTTGGATTGAAACTTGTTAGTGTAAACAACCAACACTCACCCCGTTGGTTTACAACCTTTTTAGGTGATCACTCTAGATGTGGTGGTGGTCGTGAGGTTGCGGCCGAGCAGCAAGAAGAGCAGTAGAAGGCAAGAGATGGACATGGTGTTGTTTTAGTGGTTTTGTAGTAGAGTCCTAGAGTCATCCCTATACTCTCAGGTCCTCGGATGTGTTTGACGACGTTTCACGATGACTAGCTATTGTAATTTTGTATATCCTGCCGTTGGCCGTATGTGGCCTGTTATGTATGTATAAACAAGTGATGAACTCTGGTGCTGATAGTACAACAGGGTCCAATAAGCTGTGGACATATATCTGAGTTTGTAATATTTTTATAACATGTTTCTCTACAGGATCTGGATGCAAAAGTTTTCTTATGTATGCTTTCCGTAATCGGTTTTAATTAACCCGTGTTTTCAGTAATATGTGGTTATGCACATTTTCGCTTGTCATCTCACTTTCTGTGTGATGGTGGGGTGTCACACTATTGCACCCTTTAGGTGGTACTACCAAGGTCTCACCTTGTTAGCTTACATGTACCCCATAGTGCCCTTAAGCCATTACTCAGATTATGGTTCTCAATAGCTTCTAGTTGATTAGTTGGCTCATCTTGCATGACCAACTTGTCTTAGTTGTTGGATTCACAATCCTCCAATCCCAAACATGTTCTACTATAACTATTTTTTTCAATGTCATATGATGAAATTGAGATTCCATAACAACTTGTGATTCTCTTAGTTCTCATTGTACCCTTTTGTTGACCCGAACATTTCGAGTTCTACTTTTACCTCTGTTGATTCTTTAGAAACTATGTTATCTTATTAAAAAAACATTTTGTTATTAGATTGGGATTAATAGTAACATTCAACAGTCATGGATTGTGGACAAACCTTTTCAAGTATATTATTTCATTATGTAAGTTTCAATCCTTACGACATATTGGGACATTTTCATACCATATCATATATGATGTCTTATAAACCATTCATATGGTAATAAGAAGATTAGATTAATTGATAATCATATCATGACTCATCATGGTATGATTCCTTCATTCTGACAGGTCATCAGGTTTAGATGGATATGACTTGTGATACACTATCACAATTCATTCTTTGAAGGTTTTCAATGTGTTGATGTAAAAGTATCTCAATGTTTGATCTCATCAAAGTATCTTAGTACTTTCATCAAAGTTATATTTCATTTACAATCTTCTTGAACATTTTAAGAGATTTATGTTTCTATTTTATTGAGTACATATTATCATATTACCAGTAAATGAAATGAATTTTAATTAACTATCTATAACATTCATTCCATAAAATCTTCATGTATCATATGTGTGACGTCTAGTGGAAATCTTATCCTCCCTTTACATTTAGTGAAGTATGCTATGTCACATTGTGTATAAGTAAGACTTGCATATCTCCTTAGGTTCAATAACCAAGGAAGTCTAGATTAACATCAATATGTATTCTAGATATGCATTTCTTATATATATGTCTAGGGTGACCATTCTAATGGTTATTTTGAGTTATCAATTATAATCCATTGGTATTAATGTTATAGACATTCATCTCATGATTCTTTCATAAAAATACCATTAGATGTTTGGGTATTTCCATACAAGATCATATCTTTTGAAATAGAAACATCAACAACTCCATTGATTTACCATCCTTGTCATACAAGATGCTTAAAGTAAATGTTTCTATTATATTGGAATAATAAAATAGCATTTCAACTAACTCTATTACATGTCCATTGGTCTAAGATTAATTAAAATATAAACCAAAGCCTTAGTAACTCTTGCTTTGCCTTGTCCATCTTTGTCCTTTCATGAAGGTTTTCACTTCTTGTTAGATCATGCACATCAAGTATGTCAGATCTCTATTTGGTATCACATACCAAGATAAAGAAGTAATAAAATTTATCTTATAACGTTTATACTTGAAGTAAAGGATCCATGACTTCCTTCTTTTTCTTTATTTCCTCTAACTAGAGTGGGCAATTTCTTTTCCAATATCCAGGATAGTGACAATCACCTCTTTTCTTCACTCCTCCTTTTACTTTGAGATCTGAAGACTTGGGCTTTTGGATAGCTTTAGAATTCTTCTTAGCTTTGCCTTTTCCTTTAGACTTCCCCTTTATCTTACTGACCATCATCATAGACTTGGGCTTGTCTTTCTTCATTTGTGCCTTAGTTGTTCTCAACATGCCAAACAACTCTATCAATGGCTTGTCAAAGTTGTTCATGTTGCAATTTATGACAAACTAATTGTACGACTCTGGAAGGGACTACAAAACTACGTCAGTGGCCAAATCTTAACCCAAGGGGAATCACAATCTAGCTAGGTTCTCCACATACCCAATGAGCTTGACTACATGAGGACCTATTGGGTCTCCTTCTACCAGATTGTACTTGAACATCACCTTAGAGACATCATACATTTCTTATCTTGCATGATCTTGGAACATGTTCTTCAGATGTGTGTCCATATCAATCACATCCATGTTCTCATGTTTCCTCTGCCAATCATAGTTCATGGAGCATAACATCAGACACTTGACATCTACAACATCTTCATTATGCTTCTTGTAAGCATCCCTGTCAAACCTTGGTGCATTAGGAAGGGGATCATCTGGTTATGGCATCTCTAGGACATAGATCTTGCGCTCCTATGTGAGAATGATTCTCAAGTGTTGGATCCTAGATGGGCGATTGGATGTTCTAGAGGGGGAGAATAGAGCTCAATGCACTTAAACAAAATTCATTAGACCTTCAAGTTATATCAAAGATAAGGTTGCTAAGAGAATAGAGCTTAATGCACTTAAACAAAATTCATTAGACCTTCAACTTATATCACAAGATAAGGTTCTTTATCTAAAGAGTTTAGATATACCTCATTTGAGTCTGTTCTTATATAAGCCATAAGAGAAAAATGACATTCTCCTTCTTCACCAGATCTTGAACTAGATCCTCCACTTGAATCTTCACTTGAGCTTGAGTTGGCAGAGTCACTTGAGCTTGAGTGCCATTTTCCCTTCTTCTTGTACTTCTATTCTCTTTCCTTTTGATGATGGGTCTTCTTTCCTTGTATACAATCTATCTTGAAGTGATCCTTCTTTCCACACTTGAGGCACCAGATGGAGGAGGAATTCTTACCTTTGTAGAATCTACCCTTGGAGTACATGGCATCTTCTTCAACATGAGAGGATGGAGAGGGTTGTCCCATAGTAGCTTCAATTTGAGCCTTGATTTCAATCTTCTTCATTCTCTTTAGCGCTTTCTCCTCTTATCTTTTAACTTATTCTCTTTTGTCAAGTGTACCAACTACTATCTCAGCATGATGCCCAGGGAATTGATGTAGATATAGAAGTTGCATTTGCAACTTCTTGTGTTGCTAGACAAAATAAAATCATCTGAATTTGAGAAGGATGTGACCTTTTTGTGATGGTAGAACCAAAAGAGACAGACATATATCTTTCATCTTGGTAGTGAATAACATGCAATAGCCATCCATTCCCCTACTCTATGCTCATCTATGATTTGACCACACCAAAGTAAGCTTAAGGGAAGTTTTGCAAAGCTCCCCCCTTTGTCTCTTTCAAGATCAAGAGACAAGAAGAAGCTTAAAAGTGAGATAGACCACATATTCTAGAACCAAACACAATGCTCTAGTGATCTTAGTAAATGAAATGAAGTCTGATGACTCCAACTTGTATCTTAAACAAGCTATTTATGTGTTGAATAAGTAAATGTCATTAAAGTAGAGGAGGAAGGAGGTAGTTGATCTGTAATGCAGCAGGGGAAGGATCTATGTAAGAATATCAAATAGGGATGGATTGGAAGAAAATAGAAAGGGGAAAAGTCATCAAATTTAGAGGGAATAATTTAAGGGAAATGAAGTGGTCCATTATAGGGTGAGTTTAAAAAATATATTTTTAAAGAAAGATCACAATTTATTTTAATCATACACAAAAGGTAGTTGATGGATCAAAAGGCCTCATTTTGAAGTAAGATATGTATTATTTGATGGTTTAATCAAATCTACATGAACAAGAGATGTAGGTGTCATGACATGTCTTTTCCATAATAGAAGATTAAGCATTTGCAATACCATGCAAATTGAGAACTTAATGTAGGTTATCATATCGTCAACACACTCATGCTTAAACAAATTGATGCACCTTGTCAGTCAAGCTACTTGGTTTCAATAAGAGAGCATATCGATGATACTAGAATATGGTCACTTGCCTACACTATTGTGTAGGACTATTCTCAGTCCCTTCTCATTTTTGCCACAAAATGTTGGTGCATTGCACATGGATTCTGAAAGTTATACTTCTTCATCATTTTCATTTTGTACGAAAATTAAAAAATGACAGGGATCTTCATGAACATGACAACAAGCATCAATAATAACATGGGGCATGAACCCTAGGCATAATAAAGAAAGTAAAAAATTCATTGGTATCTTCATGCACATGTCAACAAATATTGATGAGAATAAGGGATTTGAACCAAAGGCACAATAAAGAAAGTGAAAATTCTATGATCTCCACTTGTATGGGAGATATAAGTGAGATACAATAGACTTGTAGGGTGACACATCAGATTGAATGAGATCTCCATGCTCTTGGGGTGATACCAAAACATACTTGAGAACTACATATAACTTAAGTACAATCAAATATAGAATTAGATATATAGAAAAAATAGACTTGAATGAGATATACACTTTCATGATGTTATATGTTGTAATCGTCTATAAATGTGGGCCTCTAAATTCTACTATATGATCAGATGGACCCTCATATTGTTTGCATATCTAACATTTTTGTATGAGGCACTCTATTGATCTTTTTGGTAGATCCTCATCATTATATGAATGGCTGAGTTCCTAGTGATATTTTTCCTTATACCAGTCATCATGACAAGCACATCATGGAGAGAAGGAATCATTGATGAGAAGGAATCCTTTCTTGCATAGTTTTACGTCAAGTGTGTATTGTTTTATATGCAAACTACACAAGTTTTTGACTTTGTTTTTCCATTGAAATTGATTGTACCAGTGACTGTTTATACCCCACCTTAACTTCCTCCTAGGTTTGCAAGGTGTTTCATAACCCAAGTGATATAACATTGAATATATAGATGCTCAAATGAGTGGAACTGTGTGATATTCTTGTGCATCTTTTATTGTAAAGGTAACCAACAAGTGGAAAAAAACTTAAATTTAACATCGATAAAAATGTTTATATTGTATTACTTGTAAAAAATAACATGAATTCTTCTCTTTACAAAATGGTACCAGATAAGAAATGAATTTGACTTGTTGATGGTAGACTTGATGATCCAACATATGAAATTAGTTTTGAAGAGTTTCCTATCTATCCATGTCAAAAATTTGGTACAAATAAAATCCAATGTCTATGTGTTGGTTGTGCCAATACTTCTTCTATCCCACGTGATGTGGTGAAAACACACTTGATGGTGTATGGTATTTTGAGGAGCTATACTCTTTGGTATTATCATTATGGGATAGGACATGAAACTTTGTCTAATTCAGATACTTTTGTTAATAACAATGAAGGGGATAATGAAGCAGATGATGAGATGCTAGATCTTCTCAAAGAAATGCACCATAGTTCACAAAATCCTAAGAGGAATGATGGAGAAATGTGATATTACAACCATGATAATCATGAAGAGGAACCTAATACCAAGGCAAAAAAGCTTTTTAGGTTGTTGGACGACCTCAATCAACCTCTCTATAAGGAATCCAGGGGGTCAAAATTATCTACCTTGCTAAAGTTTCTTCATCTCAACAACCTTCAAAAATGGAGTAATCATTCTTTGATAATGCTACTTGTATTATTGAAAGATGGACAATAAGTTGATTTAACCTTGTCGAGATCTTATTATTAAGCAAAGAAGATAATTAAATATCTTTGTGGCTCATATGACAAGATAGACACATGTATGAATGATAATATGTTGTTTTGGAAGGAAGATCGTGGCCTTGATAAATGCAAATTTTGCAATACTTCAAGATGGTAGTATGACAAGCACAGTGGGGAAGACAAATTAAAAGAAAATGGAAAGTAAGTACTTGTAAAGATATTGTGTTACTTTCCAATATAGCCTCACCTACAAAAGCTATTTATGTCCTCAAAAACATCTTCATTAATGAGGCCACATCACGATAAGGAAGATGATGGGGATTTGCATCATCCGACTGATTCATTGGAAGGAAAAAAGTTTAATGAGGTTCATGGTACTTTTTCTACAAAGCTGAGAGATGTTAGACTAGGACTTGCTAGTGATGTTTTTCAACTATTCAAAAATTCTAGATCATCATATACACTTGGCTTATCATTCTTATTTTGTACAACTTGCCTCCTTGGATGTGCATGAAGCAAACCAAACTCATTTTGTCCATGTTGATTCCAGGTCTTGATGGACCTGATAATTGAATTTATGTTTATTTGCAACCTCTAATAGATAAATTATTGGAGCTTTTTAATAATGGTATACACACATTTGACACAACTACACATAAAAATTTTAATCTTCGAGCAGCTGTTTTGTAGACCATAAATGACTTTCATACATATGGGATTTTATTTGGATGTAGTACCAATGAAAATCTTGATTTCCCATGTTTCCATAAGGGTACTCATTCAATTAGACTGGCTAATGGTGGAAAGGAATGCTTCATGGGTCAAAGGTGTTATTTTCCTTTGAATCATCAATGGAGAAAGAATAAATCTGCAATTGATGGTAGTATTGAGAAAGGTACACCACTAAGCGGTGATGATGTCCTCATTCAAGTGCAAAGTTTGGAAGGGTATGTTCTTATAAAATGTTCAAAAAAAGAATCTCACAAGAGTAGAGGGGATAATTGGAACAAGAAAAGCATTTTTTTATGCTTCCATACTGGAAAGATATATTAATATGTCATACTTTAGATGTGATGCACATTGAGAAAAGAATTTGTGACAATATTCTCATAACTCATATTAATGTGAAAAATAAGATGAAGGACAATTATAAGACACAACTTTATTTAGAATAAATGAATATTAGACAAGAGTTGAACCCAAAAATAATTGAATGGAAACCAGTGCTTCCTGATGCATCATTCACATTATCTCTAGAAGGAAAGAAAAATTTTCTAAGATTTTTTAATGATTTAAAGGTACATGAGGGTTTTTCTTCAAATATATCATGGTATGTGAACCTTAAAGAAAACAAATTTTCAGGATTGAAGAGTCACGATCATCATGTTATGTTATACCACATACTCCCTCTTACATTGCATGGCCTTCTTCCCAGTGATGTATACTTCTTGAGTTTTTGGTTTTATTCAAGGTTTTGTGAAAGAAATGCTTAAAAATGAGAGATCTGGAGCAAGTTGAGGATCAAATTCCAATTCCACTTTGTAAGTTGCAACAAATATTTCCACCATCATTTTTTGATTTGATGTTAGATTTTCCTATTCATTTGTCATGTGAGGCTATGTTATGTGAACCCATTGATGACCATTGGATGTATCCTATAGAGATATATGTACACATTAATGTCCTATATTCACAACAAATGTAATTCAGAGGGCTCCATATAAGAAGGTTATATAGATAAAGAATGCATAAATCTTTCTTCAAGATATTTACATACTCTAGAGACAAGGTTCAACCATCTTGATATAAATTAGGATGATTACATCAATGAATCTGCAACATTATCTATTTTTTTCATACAAGGGAAGAGGATCAGGATGTGGAACAACAAGAGACCTTGATGCACTTGAGTGGGAGAAATCTCATATATACATCCCAAAAAATTGTGAGGAAGTCAAGCCATATATTGAGTACGTGATTCTTGAAATGTTTATGTGATTCATTAGTTGATAGATTTCATGTTTTGTTTACTAATTTTATCACAAACCTTTCTTAATCATTCTAGAGAATATTATCAAACTCAAGGAGTTGATCCAGACCAAATAACTATTAAGGATTTAAATGAGGATTTCTTAGAATGGTTTACGACGAAAGGAAGTTCATAAATTTTTGCTCAATATGGAACTCATGCATACTAGTTTGATTTATGTTTTCTACTATCTATCTTTTTTCAGATTGGAGATCAAGATGAGAATGATAAAAGCAAGAAGAAAAATGAGTTGCTTTTGTTATCATGTGGTCCACTCAAATGTGTGACATGTGTTATATGTCTATCTAGTCAATGGTTATTTGGTTCCACACTAAATATCTTGATGATGGATCAAGGTCACAATGTAGTGGGGTCACTGTGGTTGGTGATGATGGTAGTGGAACTAGTAGAGATTTCTATGTGCAACAAAGTGAGATTATAGAATTGCAATATTTGAGTAGTAAGTGAGTGATATTATTTCTATGTGATTGGTTTGATGTTGCTAAAAGACTAAAGATAGATGAGTATGGATTTACAAGTGTTGACTGCAAGCGCATTTGGTAAACTTTTGAGCCATTTATATCAGCAACTAAAGCATCTCAAGTGCCTTATTCAAATGATGAAATTAATAAAGGATGGCATATTGTGACAAAGATCGATCCAAGGGACAAAGTGGATCAATTTGATGATAGTGATAATGCACAAGATGATCCAATTCTTATTTAAAAATATTAACTATTTTTTTTATCCTTTAAGTATTTGTAAACCTTTAAAATTTATATTAATTAGATTTATGTATTTCATATCTCAGTACAATATTCTGAGTGTCAAATATTATGAAGTTTGTTTCCATTTGATTATGCATAAAGTTGTCATTTATGTTTATCTGTGTTGAAATTTTTATTTTCAACCAGTTTTTATGGTGATGTCGGAAGTGGTAACAAACACATCTAGAAATGATGTTCTACTTGTCATTTTTTTGATGGTGTCAACATAATTCTTATTTTTTTTACATCCAATACAATTATATTTTCATTAATCATGATTTGTGTAAGCCATTATATTTACAACTAAATTTAATGGTGATACATGATGTTGAGTGAAAGTACATCAAGAAATGCGAAGGATATAATGGCTAAGTCCAAGTCTAAGAAGTTCATCTTGCCAGAACAACTGAATGCAATTGGGAAAGGCAACAATCATGGATTACAAATTATGAGTCACTTATTGAATGCAGGAGGTAGAAGGCATGGTGTTAGTGAGTCAAGTGTTAATCATTTCTCATTTTTGAACAACTTGACTTCCCAACAAAGCAATATTCTAGTTCAACCTAGCATGGCTCCCATGTCAAAAAGAAATAATCCTTCACTGACTGAAAATGCTTCTTCACCACAAGTCTGTGATTCTCCTCCAACTGAAAATGCTTCTTCACCACAAATTTAAACTGATCCTATACCTCTTGATGAAGTTCCTACTAAACCACAAGAGTACATTGAGATTGAATTGATATCCTTTCATGCCATCAGTGAGATTTCAATGTGGATGGTCACTTTCTTTTATGCATATAGACCTTTGACTAGTTGCTGGTTTTTTTTCCAGCATTTTTTATATAAACCATTTACTTTCTATTTTGTGTTTTCTAGTACCTAGATTTCTAAGTGTTTTTTGGGTTATCGATTTTATTAATACACACATTATATATATTTTTACAAATCTATCTAAATTCTTCTTGATTTTTATTATTGATTATGGCCAATGCCACTTAAAATGTAGTCAGACATCATGGATGTAACAAAAGTACAAAAGTGGCTAGACTAAGAGAAGGTGCAAAGATAGATGTCACATTTTATCAAGGTCACCCTATTGGAAAAAAATCACAAGGTATGGATTAGACAGTTGGGAAGGATTATTCGTGATTGGAATATAGTCCAATAAAAGTACTTTCTAGGAATGAAGTTACAAACAAACAAAAATATCACATGTGGGTTGCAATCATGGTAAAACTCTTTTTAACCTTATTATTTTCATCCGTGGGAAAACATCCATGATGATTTAATATTCTTGTGTTATTAAACATGTAATAGGTCAAATTCTCAAACAATCACATGGAGGAACATAAAGATCACAGTTTAAAACATATGAAAGAATTAAGGGTAAAGTGTAGGGCATCAATCAATCAAACAATCAAGGGATTGGACATGAAGCAAAAACTATCAAAGAAATATATCGCAATTGAAGTTGATAATGATTGGGAATGGCTTAAGAAAGAGATTTTTCATAGTGGAGAATTTATGGTAACCTTTTTAATAAAAAAATCTTACATCAATTCAAGTTATTTTGAATATATTTTTGAATTTTGTTCTATCAATATGGACATTATATAAAATGTAGGCATCAAATAAGTGAAATTCATAAAATAGAGAAGGGATGAACAATAAGTTACTTCATCACACTGGTAGCATGCCTCTTAGAGAAATATCATAACAAAAGGTTTTATATATATGTGTTTCTTTCTATGCTATATTTTTTGTTTAGATATGTATATAATTTGTTAGTGGTACTCTAGGAAAGAAAAGATGGGAACCAAATTGACAGAAGAATAATGTACTTTGAAAGCCACAAGAAGGGTGATACCTTGGATACTATGGAGTCATCCCAAGTTCATGTAAGTAAGAATTTTTATTTATTTATTAGTTTGTAATATATAATCTTTGATTTCGGAAAAAATCATAATCATCCAACAAGCAAAGCCATCCATTCATCTTGTTGAGGTTGCAGAAAAAATTTATGGAGAACCAAAGACAAAGAAGTACATATCTGATTATGGTGGAGATGTAAAGACAAAAGACGTTAGAGGACCATACAAAACAAAGAATGCCCTCACTTGATGAACTTAAAGAAAAAGACCAAGAATGGAAATACAAGGAAGAAGCTTTAAAAGGTTCAAGACCAAGCTCTTAAAATAGTTGAAGATGGAAAGGGTGCCACACAAAAATGTTTGCAAAATGTGGAAAATGTACAAGACAGGATATTCAACAATCAAAAATTTCAGGAGCTTCTGAATAGTCAACAATAAAAAATAGACGGTGATGGTTGTGCCACTTCTCAAGATATTTCATAAGATGATACTTCAAATTTTGTGGTCAGTTCAGAAGTTGATGATGTTTTTGTTAACTATTTTTTTGTATGATATCATATATAATCATATCATAATTTCCTTTTAAATATATCTTTTGATGAAATGAAACTACTTCTATATTACTTTTTCTTACAGAATTGGAGTGTCAGTGCACTTAATTTGTATGGATTTTATCATGTGGTGAATATGGTGCATTAGGCTGTGACAGAAGAACATGGTAATATTGATATTTTGTTGTTGTCTATATTTATTATTCTAGACATGATTCTCCCATCCTCCTTTGTCAATAAAATGTAGTTGTGATGCTATGAGAAAAATTGACTCTATGATAAAAAATCATCTTATCTTTCTTTTAGGGGTCCATTATCCTCCACTCCTACTCTATTGAGATGTTGAAAATTTATTATCTTGGTTTGAGAAAGTTTTCTTGAGGAGACTGATAATGTATTTTGTAAGTCGACACAATGTTTTTCTTTATATGTTGGATTTTTGGAGGCCCCACACTTGGCCCTATGATGCAATAGTTCCTCAAAACCCTTGAGTTGGTGCAGAGGTGATAACAATGTAGCACTTAAATTGGTGGAGAGAGGTGGATCATATTTTCCACTTCCCAAATAATGTTTGTGTTGTATTGATGGGTGATGGTTTGCTATTCCTATACTACCCCTTGTTGGTCCCGAGGGAAGGGTTCCCTCATCTAGGATCCCTGGGGAAGAGGATCAAGTTGGCCCTTGTTTTAGTATTTTGTATGCATAGTTCATTGGGTTAATTTTCTATGATTAGTCCTTTATAACTAATCAAATATTAGCTAAGTCTAGTTGCTTTCAATATTACATAACAATTTGCATGTGTAGCTTTTTCCCACATAAAACAATGGCATTAATGTCCCATTTAAACTTTATAAATAGAACTCATAATTAAGGACCAATGAACTACATGACGTTTTTAGACATGACATTCATGTCATAGATTGACAAGAAGTTATCATGAAATTATAGATTAAATCTCATTATGTCCAAGTGTTTCATCACTCAAAAATTAAAAATTAAAAACAAAAAAATGTTTGTCTAGTCATGCATTTGATGTAAAAAAATTTGGGATACAGAAATATCCCCCATTTGTATTACTACAATTTCTTCAGAAGGAGTTGGATGGCTCAAACATATATAGCAATCAACATTGGTTGTGTCCCTTATCATTGATGGTTTTAATTCTTTAAAATGATACTAAACCCATTATTGATATCCTTCCTAAAAAAAAGAAATCAAATAGTGAGCATTAATTTAATCTTGTAAACAAAGACTTCATCTCATCTAGCTAATATTTAGTTCTATATTTTGATAAAATGCATAAAAGTAGGGATATTATTCATATGTATAAAAATGCATTGTACCAAGGTAGGTATTTTCCTTTCATAAATAACATTTCCTATATACCAAATAATTCGTATGTGAAAGGTGTTTGGGCATCCATAGCTGCGATAGAAAGAGACTGTGAAGAACAATGGCAAGGTGGGATAGAAGAGAAGAGAAGGATGAAAGACGTCTTAGAAGTAGAACTTTAAGCTATAAAAACTGTTTTAGACATTGTTGAACAATGCCGGCACCAGATGGTGGAATTAGCTACTAATAGCGAGGTTCATATTAGGATGATTTTGGAGGATAGTTTGACCAACCCCATATTTGCCAATTGGGTGAGTGATATCCAGATGCTAAGAAAAATGGGTTGGAGCCTGACCTATGGGTGAGGAACTATGTATTGGCAGTAGTACTGCAACATTTAATTTCATGCAACAATCTATCTTTTGTAATGCCTTTTTGAATTTATGTGCACAAAGAGGGTGTGATGAATAGATAGTCTCCTGACTTATCTAAAAAAAGAATAGCCTGAATTCCAATGTTAAGCCACATTGGTTTACCTTGATACAATGAGATCATTTTCACATATTACGGTAAGATCCTCTAATTCATATTTTGATGAGGAAAAGAACTATGACAATGAAAGAAATAGATGACAATAATGCAAGACAAGTAGTATGATTTCCAATAGGTATATATTTATCTATATAATTTCAAGGTACACAATTATTAAATAGGAAAAAGAAAGACATTACATGAAAATGTGAACTTAATAATTATTTGTTTGTATTATTATTGTTTCTTATTTTAGTGTCTTCTCATTAAGAAATTATTCTAATTATGAATAATATTGTGATCACATCACCATGATGCTAATATATTCTTGTGAAGATAAATTTAATATTAAAAAAATATAGATGATAAAATAATGCATTCAAGGTCAATTTAAATATTAGAGTACCTCATTTAAGGAATATACATTACTCTACTATTCTTTCTATTATGATATGGGTATAATTTTATAGTGAAGGAAATTTTGAATAATGTAGTTTTGTGTTCAACAATTTATCCTTAGTATATTCATCATTTATATCACAACATACATATCATATTCATTCATTTGGGAGGCATAAAGAGTTAAAACAATCTGCTTGTTCCTCATCCATGATATAAAGAAAAAGATATTCAACAACGTTCACCACTTTTTTTTTACATTAATGAATGTTTCATAGTATGTACATATATTTCCACTTTGGTAGGCAAAAAATAAAATACTTAAAGAATGATATATGATTAAAAAGACCTTTAAAAAATTATGACACTACATCAATTTGAATCATGTGTTTTAATTAGCAGAAGTAATAGAGTCTCTAGACATGTGTGATTCTTGAAGGAATTCTATTGCACCTACTTTGATGCCAATTATAGCCATTATATTTGAAATTTTTAATAATATGCACACAATCCACTATCCAATGGCCATCATATGGTAAAATTGTCTTTCCATATTAAAAGAACAAAGTGGATAGATACTTTAAAAAAATGCAGTAATAAAAGGGAGGATTGCCTAGAGTTTGTGATAAGTTGAACACTACCACAAAACAAAGAGTTTTGTATTTCCCCCTCAACTTTAAAATGAACATAATGTTATAGGAAGTTTGTGAAGCATCTCCAATCTTAAACATCAGAACAAAAGAGAGATATGTAACAAATAACTTATCTATTTTGGAAACCAATCATTGAGGAGACCACATTGAAATAAATTACACTCAACTTTAAAAGTTTGAAAATAGATTTAAGTGAAGTCTTATATCTCGTATCTGGAACTAAGTCACAATAATAAGACATAGAATAAAAAAATAAGTAAATTGTATCCTTGTATAGAGGGCATGTACTCAACATTTCCAATTACCTTCTTTATTGATAACAACTCTTGAATTTGTTAAAATATTTACATATGGTATGTTGATTCGATGTCACTTATCCACAAGATCATAATAACATGTTTATAATTTTTGGTGTTACAATATTAAGAAATAATGACAATAAGTTCCAGACTACATTGAGACTTTCCACATATTTTGCGCTATATTTCGATATTGGTAAGAAAAAATGTCATACATGAACACATAAAATTGTAAAGAAAATATGCATAAATATCAAATCAAATACAAAGAAATGATAGTGTTTGTTCATATAAATATTATATGCATCCTAATAATGCAATGTAGATTCATTTTGAAGTATGATATGTATTCTATTACTGTGTCTATCTATATATAAAGTTACATTTTTAAATACATATACCTATTACATATTAGAGCCTGTGAAATCTTGATTTTCAATGCGATAGTTAAAGGCTTGTATTTAGTCACTATGAATATGACAAAGTATGGTTATTTGAGGGTGGTTTCTTTCTTGTAAATTTCAATCTTGAGACAACATCTACTAATTTATATATAATATTTTACTAAAATTCTTGATAAGTTTTCTAGTAAAGAGATGAAAAAAAATATTCCACCTAAATTGCATTTGCATTCACATTATTCCAATGAGCTACTACATGATCATCTTTTATTTACTTTACAAGTTATGGATTTTGTTAGTTTGTTCATTTTGAATTTAGTTTCATAATTCATAGAACCTATTTTAGTGATTATTGCCCCTATGTGAGGATGAACTTGGTGGTTGGGGTTGATAATCTAGATGGGATCATGATGAGAAATATGGTGATATTGAAACTATGGCATAGCCACATGGAGGCATTTGTAGGCACATGCCCTACCCATGCTTGCCAAATAATACATTGATGGAAACATGTTCACTACCCATTTAGCTACAGTAGATAAGATGGTCACCCACTACTTAATCCTAGCTTCACCACTTAGAAAAATCCAATCTAACAATCAAGTACAAATTAGGTGATAAAAATGTGAGGAGAAGAGAGTGTTCCTTCATAAGGGAACAAAATTATCGACTACATATACAATTTTTGAAACATGTTTAATCTTTGGACTTTTATTCAACAACAATCCTAAGCAAGCAACAAGTAAATGTAAAAAAATACGTTAACATATGATTATAATGATTGAAAGTTTCTAGAAATAGTCAATTATATACCTTTAGACCCATCCGATTCTTGGGAATAGGAGTGGACATTTTGTCCTATACAGCCAACAACAACAATAAAAGAAGAGAGAGAAAATGATTTTGTCCATAATTTTTAATACGGAACACATTTCTTGATTAAATAAAAAGCATTTTATTTCTTGTAAAAAAGACTTCCCAACAAGACTAGTGTTGACATACTTCGGAAAAATGTTAATATGAGAAAATTATAGAATATTTTGAGGTAACATACACATGTTCTGGGTATAGTACTCATGTTTTAAGTATAGTAGATCAACTAGTAAATACTCGTATTGTACCTCAAAATGGGAGTAATACCCCCTGAATGACACGTATTGTACCACTTTTATTTATCTATACAAGTATATCAGCAATATTTTAGGGTTATAACTCACATATTCTGGGGTACATTATTCTTTTTTTGGAGGTACAATACTAATGTTTTACTTTGTTGACATAATGTACCTCATGTTATACTGTACTATACTTTTCTATACTTCTCTCCTCTCTTGTTATACTTCTTATATTATTTGTTATCCAAAATATATCAATATCAGTCTTGTTAGAAAGTATTTAAATGATGAACATGATGCTTTTTAGTTTGACAAAAATTTCATACTATTAGAAGTTATGTGCAAAATATTTTTCTCTCTTTGATAGTGTCTACTTTTTCTCCCACATTAGCATTGCTCACACCTCCCAACCATTGGGTGAGTGACCAGGTAGGTGGGAGGGTGTGGGTAGCATGACTCATAATGATTAGTGGAGATCATGCCTTAAACTAAAAAGTGAACGACAACCTTTGTTTTGGGATCCATAATAAAATTTCACAACAGACACTATTGACTAGCAGATGGATGGCATACTATTGTAATTCAACTCTTTGAAGTAATGATGATGATCTCAACAAAAATAGTAATGTTGATAAATAGAAACCAACTTGTCAGTTCTTAAACCAAATAATGTCTCTTAATGCTTCTATAGGGAGAAAACTTTAGCCCCCATTGGAGTGATGACGATGTTAGCTTTGACACTTTTCTTCTTGCTTTAAAGTGGAATTTACATGAAGGGAAATAAACTAGCATGCATTTATTGTCACTGTCAACTTTCTATTTAACACGTTGCTATTTAAATACATTAGGACAAATAACAGTTGTACCTTCCTTGTATGGATCCCACATGAATGGATGTCCAACAAATTTTAAACGCTTAAGCATTAAACAATCATATATGAATGAATAAGACCCTTGCTAGAAATAGTCAATGTGGGTAATTAAAACTCTCAAAATAGTAATTAACTTGTATGTGTTATTGGTCTAATGCCATCTCAGGCACCAGAATTCAACTTCTTCGATAGTATTATTGGTTTCTTACGTTCGTATGATGTATATCTTAATAGAGTAATGAACAATAGTATCATATAACATGTAGATGATCAATAGTAGATCAATTGTAGGTGAAGTCTCTAAACCCTTTCATCGTGGATGATGTAGCTCCTCAGGGTGATATGATCCCATTATCTGGGTATTAAATCTAGATGTAGAACATTGTGGACCCTAGTATCGTTTAGGGCCACAAACACTTCTTCATGGTTTTCAAATGATGGTATAGTGTGTGTGTGTGTGTCTATATATATATATATATATATATATATATATATATATATATATATATATACATAAGAATTAAACAATCATACATACCAACATATGCATACATACATATGTACATATATAATTCCAGAAACTTGGTACAATTCTTTGTTACATTAGTGGGTTGTCACATCTCTAACTCTTTCTCTCTCTCTATATATACATATATATACACACATATATATACACATATATATAACTATGTATATATATGTATGTATATATTGGAATTAGGTAAATATATATTTCAACTTCCCCCTAAAAATATAGGAGGTCAAGAGTTACATATAGCCCACATGCCATACATCAAAGAACCAGTGGCAGTGCTATCTAATGTGTATCCTACGCTTAACACATTTACAAATTTTTACAACAATAACACTTGCAGCAGTGGATTTGTTTCCATGTCTCTCTGTATTCCTTTCCTCCCATATGTGGTAGCAAAGAGCAGCAAACAATAATCTCCTTTTATCACTTTTCCCTCAATAGAAATCATGTTATGCGGCTCCTTTTTCAGTTTTATATTCTGTCCAAAATCTTCACAAATAATCTCCCAAATTTTCTTAGTAAATTTGCAGCAACCTACCAAGTGAGAGTGGGACTTGTCCTCTTCATTATATAGCAAGAAAATAGCAGCAACATCATGATTCCAGCCATGTATTTTGTCCAAGGTTGCTAAGGCATTGTGTAGAACTTTATACACGCACATACTCCATTTTCAAACATTATTCCCAGCCCATACATATTCCATATGCTTGTCTTTTTGGCTCTTTTCCTGGAGAGTTCACACAAATTGGTCTTTGTGTCTTTGAGTCTCCATCCTCCATTCCCCTGGGCTCAAAAATAATATTTAACTTACTGCGACATCTCTGTCATTACATTGATTGTGCATGAGTAGCCTTCCCTTGTGTTGGGACAAAAGTCAAGCCCCCTGTGGTATCTTTCTCTCATCCATTTCCGCCAAGTAGAAGTTCCTTCATGATAGATGATAATTATTCTCAAAGTATCCCACTTTTCTATATCTTTGGGTGCTTTCAAGTCCAGACCACCCTCATCTTTAAGAAGTGCCACACGTACATATTTCATTAGATGATATGAGTCTTCCTAAAGAAAGTTTGCCATCTTTATCTTCATTCTATCAAGAACTAGATTGGGAATCTCTCCTTGTAGCACCCAAAAGATAAGAAGACCCTCCACTGCCACCTTCAGAATTGTAGCTCTCCCTGCCATAGAAGTCTTCTGCGTAGGTCATCTACTTATCATTTCCTCCAATATGTCTATGCAATCAGTAAAGTGTTTGACATGTAGGTTTCCTCCAGCCAACGAGAACCTAAGATATTTTGTAGGAAACTTCCTCATCTCCACTCCCATTGCCTCCTTCAGTCTATCCTCCATCTGGTAGCAATTTTTTGAAAGGAAAAGGTCGATTTTATTTGCATTAATGCACAATACGTCTGCTCCCTAAAGTTTCTAAGAAGTTCCCTTAGTTTCCCCAAGATATTTTGTTTTGCTTCCACAAAGACGAACACATCATCTGCAAAGATCAAATGAGTCATCACTTTAGTGCCATGTACTATGTATGGTTTAATGAGCATCCTTCTTTCTGCTCCCTACAACTTTTGGGTAAAATACTCCATCACAACCACAAAGAGAAGAGGAGAAGATGGATTACCCTAACGTAGTTCGTTCCCTCCTTCGAACATGCCTGTAGATGTACCATTCATAAGGATCGAGAAGCTAATAGTAGACACACACTATTTCATCCATCAAATCCACTGTTCATTAAATCCTATGTGCTTCATGATCCACCATAATTTGTCCCATCTGGCACTATCATAGGCTTTAGACACATCCAACTTTAGACAAGCTTTCTGGCTTCCTCTCATTATGTTATAATCCTGCAAGAATTCGCCCGCCAAGAGCGCACAATCATTAATACTTCTTCCCGCCACAAAAGCACCTTGGTTTACAGATATGAGGTAGGGGAGCATTGTCTTCATCCTAGCAGCTAGAATCTTTGCAATGATTTTATATTGGACAAAACAACATGCAATGGGTCTAAAATCAAATAGAGATACAATCGCTTTCTTCTTTAGAATAAGCACAAGAAAGGAATGGTTGACCTGTCTAACCATATTTCCTCCAGCAAAAAACCATCTCACATATTCAATCAGGTCCTCCTTGATGATCTTCCATGTCTTCTTGTAGAAGTAAGCATTAAACCTGTCAGAACCTGGGGATTTGCTACTCCTAATACTCCATACTGATTCTTTAATTTCCTGCTCATTTGTGTCCCTTGTGAGAATGTTGTTGTGGGTTCTCGTCAATTTGAATTTCCACTCTATCTCCTCCTCTTCTAGTTCCTCCCCAAACTTCTTATTGTATAGAGATGAATAGAACTGAAAGTCTTGTTTGTCTAGGTCTTCTTGCTTGTTGACCACATTTCTACCTGCATCAATAAGCTCAGAAATAATATTGTCAGTCTCCCTTCTCTTAACAATAGTGTGATAGAGTCGGGTGTTTCTGTCGCCATCCTTCATCCACTTCTTCTTGCTCCTCTGCCAGTGTAATTTTTCCTCCATCTTCTTTAGGTCCTATAGCATCTTCTTCAGCTCGTTATCCTTCCTTATCAGTTCCTCATTCAGGGGGTCACGTAGCAGCAATTTCCTGATCTCACTGCATTCCTATTTTGTTTCCTTGAGCATATTGGGGATATTGACTTCTTCTTTAGCCCACCGCTTGAGTGCGATTTTTATATTTACAATTTTCTTTGCAAACATAAACATTGGGTTCCCTGTCACACATATCATCCAACTCTCTTTAACTACATCACTAAATCCCTTCCAATCAGCCCAATAATTGTGGAATCTAAAGGGCCTCCTCTTCTACTTATTCTCTACAATCTGTACAGAAATGGGGGCATGATCACTCAACTCAGAACCACCAGCCTTGACGTACACATTAGGAAACATTTGCATCCATTCATCCTTTACTAAATCTCTGTCCATCTTACTAGATGTCATGTCTTCTGGTTCTCTTTTATTATTCCATGTGAAGATGTCACCACATGTCATGGGAAACTCAAACAAACCAGCCTTATTTATTGTTTGGTTGAAAGCATTGATCATTGCATTTAACACTGGTCTCCCTCCTATTTTCTCTACCTGACATTATTGAAGTCACCAATCACCAACCATGGGAGATGAATCTATCTAGATAGATTAGCAAGATCTTGCCATAGATCTAGTCTACACTTTGCATCATTATAAGCATACACAGCTGCCACCCGCATGTGCAAACCCCCATTATTTCTACAGTCAAGTGTAATATGCTGATCTGACATTTGTATCATAGTAACTTGTCACATGAATGATTTCCATGCAACACACACTCTAGCAAGCTCTAAAAATAGTAAGTTAGATATATGTTTCCATCCTTGAGGAAACAAATACCTAACACTATCTTTATTCTGCAACCTTATTTTAGTTTCCACCAAAGCAACAAGAAAATTCTCACTAGATGCAATCCAATCCCAGATCTCTCTTTTTGTCCCTATCGCATCCCCCTTTGATATTCCATAGAAGTGTGGACATATTAAAGGTTTTTGTTTGACTTGGTACGCCTGCCTGGCTCCTTGTTCTTACCCTTTTCCACCTCCTTATCTAATTCAGAGAGGGCCTCAAAGCTATTTGTGTTATCTAAGATGGTTCTCACTCCCACTATCTTTAGGACATGTCTTGTTGGACCTCTTTCTCC